>CM077318.1:25600000-26850000 GCA_039655065.1 Glossophaga mutica
ATAGCTCCCTGTTTGTAGAATTTGGGATCATACAGAGGGATAAGGGCAGGAAGGAAGGAGAATGGAAGTAGCAGAGCCTTTGTGAAGCTTCTGAAAACAAGTGAGTCAGACTTCTGAAACTTTTCTGATAAGCTCATTTACCAAATCAGTGACCATTTCAATGCTTTATGGCCCTGTTCTCAGGCTTCATCACTGAGCTGCTACAACAGCTTTCCAACTGTCTTCCCTACCTCTAATCTTGATCTTCTAATTATTAGATTAGTTCTGACAAAGAGATTTTTCTGTAATATGGAACTGATCATATTACTATAAGTGCCTCCAAAGCTCTCAGGATGAAGTCTAAATGCCTGAGCATGGCTTTCACAGCCTTGTGGGACTTGGGCCCTGCTTAATTCTCTAGACTAACTTTCCTTCCTCCCCACGCACATCTGCGCCACACTGCATAGTCCATGGTTACCAAACTCATTGCTTTTCACATCTCAAGGAGGACCTCAATTTAGCAGAAGGAACATGGGCTTTGAAATCAGCATGCCTGGGCCCTCTGGTTGGAAATTTCACATTTACACAGCTCTACTAAACCTATGAAGTCTCAATTTGTTCATCTGTAAATTGTGCACAATAATGTCTACTTTACAGGGTTGTGTGGGGATTTGAAATAACATATAGAAAGCATCTACTGTAGAGCCTACAACATAACAGGTCCTCAAAAGATAGGTGTGATTATGGCAATGATGATGATGATGATGTCATTTTTGTCTCTGGGCCTTTATGTATGCTGTTCTTTCTATACAGCATGCCCTAACCACCTTTCATGGTTAATTCTATCCACCCTTCGCAGTCTAGTGGTAAAAATGATCTCTTCCAGGGAGTTTTTTAAGACCCTTTCTCCTAATCTTTTCCTTTATGGAAGCTCCTCCATGCTTTCATATCACCCTAGGCTGTTCTGAGTAATGGTACACTTCCTATCAAGGTTTTGTCCTGAGATTCCCTCACAGTCCAGTACCCAAACTTTGGAGGCCACTGTTTTGAAAATTAAATCTGAACACAAGCTTCCCCCTTTTTTCATTTGTTAAAAGTTCTCATATTTGTCTTCTCTTTTCAATTAACTGACAATGAATATTCCCAGTTCTTCTTTTCCTTCCTCTTCAGTGAATGCAGTCCTTATACTTAGAATTGACATTAGGTGCCCCCCATACCTTATTTTATTGAATCTTCTTAAGAACTCTGCAAAGATATATTTGTCTTCTTTACAGATGAGGAAACTTAGGCTAAGAGGTTTTAAGTAACTCATTCAAAGTTATAGTCGGATGTTTCATGTGGAGCCTTGCGTAAAGAAAAAGTGCAGATAGTTCTTTCATACTAGTGTGTGTGCCAGTGACAGTTGAAAGAATAACCATCTGAAGGCAAGTCCAAGAAACATCAAGTAGCCAATCCTCCAGGCAAATGTAGGCAAACTTTCTGGCCCTGCCACTCACTGACTGCATAAACTCTGCACACTTTAGTCACCTCTGTTGCCTTATTTCTTCAACTGTAAAATGTGGATAATAATATTATCAATCTCATAGAATTTTTGAGAAAGTGAATTAAGTTAATACATTAAAAATATTTAGCATAGTGCCTAGCACATGGTAAGTACTCAATATATCTTAGCCATTGTCAATGCTTTTCAGGAAACATAGGAGGTAAGGCAAACCTATTTAAAATATTATTACTGCTAATAAATCAGATATAAGTTAATCCCACAGTAGTTTCAAGTTAATTCAAGTAAGGGTTTTGGGCACCAAGAAGCTGTCATAACCTAGGTTGGGTGTCATCAGTTCTCAATGGTCAGAAGCAAGTAAACAGTCAAAAACTAAGAATGTAGTTGAAATGGTGACAAGACTTGATATGAACCACTTTGTCATTTCATTCTTTCACAGAGAGGTCAAGCTAGTCTGAGGCACACACCAGCCTTTGGAAGGTACAATTAAGTGCTGGAGACTTTGAAAGAGAAGATAGCTTCAAAGCATTGGGAATGTCTCAGAAGTAACAAACATTCACTGTGGGTAAATAGAAACCACAGAAACACAAAAAGTAAAGAAAAACAATGAAATGTAACCAGTTGTAACATTTTTATGGTTATCTCTTTCCATCTCTCTCTCTCTCTCTCTCTCTCTCTCTCTCTCTCTCACACACACACACACACATTTATCAAATAGAAATCATGTTGTAATGCTGTAAATACTGGTTTTATAACCTATTTTTTCTTAGAAATACATCTTGAATATCCTTTCTTGTCAGCAAGTATACCACCTCAATTTTCTCATACCTATCAAAATGTAATTCTGATGATATAATCACAAATGATCATAATGAGAAAGAATAGAAGGAGGCACCACAAGACACTGGTATGTTCACTTGGGAAGTCATGGATATGCTTATGTTTGAAAAAGGATAAATTCAAAATCTGACAAGACAGGATTCTGATCATTGAATCTCAGTGTCATCTACAAAATTGATAATTTCATCTTTTACATACTTTTCCACTCATTGATTATGGTACCATGATAATGTGTACTGCAGAATTGATCAAGGGCCCCAGTTGCTGTGCTCTGAGACCTCTGCCAAGTTTGATCTCCTTCCTTTGTGTCATGAGGTTAGACTTATATTGCAGTCTCAAGCCATTCTGGGCCTCTCCATTGCCTACACCATTTTTTCTCAAAGGAGCTTCCTTTAGTGAAATCCTTGAATATTTAATCCCATCTTGGTAGTTGTCACTTGCAGGACTGGACTAATACTTTGATCAACAGGGGAAGAGATGAGGACTGGGGTCAGAAACCTACGTGTGAGTAATCACACTGCAAGTACCACTGAGCCATTTATTAAACAAGGATGCTGACCCACAATGACGCTGAAATACTCTGGGTAGTAATCCACCTAGTCAGAGCCATTGGCCCAGCTGAACTCCTGGGGATGGCAGGGACCAAATCAACCTCTTGGACACTGATGACCAAGGCTTTATAGAAAATATTTTTAAAATTAAATTTATTAGGGTGACATTGGTTAATGAAGTTATATAGGTTTCAAGTGTACAATTCTATGATACATTATCTGCACATTGCATTGTGTGCCCAACACCCAAAGTCAAATCATCTTCTGTCACCATATATTTGGCCCCCTTTACCCTTTACTATCTTCCTACCCCCTTCCCACCCCCTTCCCTCTGGTAACCACCATACTGTTTTCTGTATTTATGAGGGTTTTTTTGTTTTGTTTTGTTTTGTTTTCTTGGTTTTGTTGCTTTCAGTTTTATATCCCACATATGAGTGAAATCATGTTTTTTTCTGTCTGACTTATTTTGCTTACCATGATAGTCTCAAGACCCATATATGTTGTCACAAGTGACTGTGTTTCATCTTATCATATGGCTGAGAAGTATTCCATTGTGCGTGTGTGTGTGTGTATCTCACATCTTCTTTATCCAATCAGCTATCAAAAGACACTTTCATTGTCTCCATGTCTTGGCCACTGTGAATAATGCTGCAATGAACATAAGGGTGCACATATCTTTGTGAAAAAATGTTTGCAAATATTTGAGGTAGATACCCAGCAGAGGGATTGTTGGGTCATGTGATAAATCTCAATTTTTTGAGAACTCTCTATACTGTTTAGTGGCTGTGCCAGTCTACAGTCCCACCAGCAGTGAATGAGGGTTCCTTTGTCTTCACAACCTCTCCAACACTTGTTATTACTTGTCTAGTTGATAATAGCCATAAACAATTGCCAGGCAGTATCTCATTGAAGTTTTCATTTGCATTTCTCTAATAACTAGTGAATTTGAGCATCTTTTCATACATCTGTTTGTCATTAGTATGTCTTCTTGGGAGAAATGTCTTTTCAGTTCCTCTGCTCATTTTTAAATTGGATTGTCTGTTTGGTGTTTAGTTGTATGCGTTCTTTATATATTTTGGATATTAAACCCTTGTCAAAACTTGTTGGCAAATATTACCTTCCATTTGGTTGGTTGCCTTTTTGTTGGCAGTTTCTTTTGCTGTGCAGAAGCTTTTTAGTTTGATATAGTCACATTATTTTTGACTTTACTTCCCTTGCCTTTGTGATTAAATTCACAAAATTTTCTCTAAGACCAAGGTCCATATGTTACTAGTATTTTCTTCTATGTAATTTATTGTTTCAGGTCTTATTTTTAGGTCTTTGATTCATTTTGAGTTAATTTTGTATATGGGGACAAAAAACAGTTTAGTTTCATTCTTTTGCATGCAGCTTTCCAATTTTCTCAGCACCATTTATTGAAGAGGCTTTCTTTCTTCCATCTTATGTTTTTGGTTCCCTTGTCGAAAATTATTTGCCCATTTACTCTACATTTGGGTTTATTTCTGGGCTCTCAATTCTGTCTCGTTGATCTGCATGTCTGTTTCTGCCATATCATGCTGGTTTTTTTTTTAAAATTGTCATTTCGTAGTATAATTTCAAGTCCAGTAATGTGACACCTCCAGCTTCATTCTTTTTTCTTAGAATCACTTTGGCTACTTGGGGGTCCTTCATGGTTCCATGCATATCAGATGAGTATTTTGTTCTATTTCTTTAAAAAATGACATGGGGTTTTGATGGGATTGCATTAAATCTGTATATTGCTTTGGGTGATATGTCCATTTTAACTATGTTGATTCTTCCAATCCATGAACACAAAATATCTTTCCATTTCTTTGTATCTTTTTCAACCTTTTTAAATAATGCTTTGTAATTTTCAGTGTATAGGACCTTCACATTCTTTGTTAAGTTCATTCCTAGGTATTTTATTCTTTTTCTTGCAATTGTAAAAGGAATTGTTTTTTCTCCATTTCTTTTTAAAAAAATATTGTTAGTATATAGAAATGCAGTGGTCTTTTGTACACTGATTTTTTTTGCAACTTTATTATATTTATTTATTGTTTCTAATAGTTTTTTGTGGACTCTTTAGGGTTTTTAATTAAGGAATCATGTCACCTGCAAAAAGTGACAATTTTACCTCTTCTTTCCCAGTTTGGATGCATTTTATTTCTTTCTTTTACCTGATTGCCTTGACCAGGACTTCCAGTACTGTGTAGAATAAGAGTGGTGAGAGTGGACATCTTGTCCAGTTCCTTATGTTAGAGGAAAAAGTTTTTCACAATTGAGTATTATATTAGCTAAGCATTTGCCATATATGACCTTTATTACATGGAGGCACTTTCCTTCTATACCCATTTTATTGAGTGTTGTAATCACAAATGGATGTATGTCTTGTCAAATGCTTTTTCTGCATCTACTGATATGATTATGTGATTTTTATGTCCTTTATTTTGTTAATGTGCTGTATCACATTGATTAATTTGCATATGTTGAATGATCCTTGTGCCCCTGGAATGAACCCCACTTCACTGTGATGTGTTATTTTGCAATGTATTGCTGCATTTGATTTGCTAGTATTTTGTTTAGGATTTTTGCATCTTTATTCATCAGAGATATTAGTCTATAGTTTTGTTTTGTGTGTGTGTGTGTGTGTGTGTGTGTGTGTATGTGTGTTATAACTGCCAGGTTTTGGTACCAGGGTTAAACTGGCTTCATAAAATGTGCTAGGAAGCATTGCCTCTGTTTTAATTTTTTGGAAGAATTAGAGAAGGATAGGTATCAAATTTTTGAATGTTTGATAGAATTCACTAGTGAAGCAACCTGGTAATATTTTTTCTTTTAAGTTTCAGATTTCCTAGTTTACTTATGGTCTACAGTGTAGCTAAGCTGATCTATATGATAGCATCCAGCTAGGTGGTCAAAGCTATTGCTCTCAGTAACAGCCTTGCCCCTGCCAATAATTACGATAATAGCTTATATTTATTAAGCAATTAATTTGTGCCAGGCATGCCAAACACCATGCTCAGCTAATTTCTGCCAGGCATGTCAAACAGCATGCTCAGTTAATTTGTACCAGGCATGCCAAACATCATGCACAGTTAATTTGTGCCAGGCATGCCAAACACCGTGCGTGCATTATCTTGTTTGATTCTCATTATTGCTCTATAATGTAGGTGCTATTTTTCCCCAGAGAAGTTAAGTATTTGCTGAAAGCTGCATAACTAATAAATGGCAAAATTTAAGAGTAGGTCAATCTCCTTTCACAGCTTATGCTCTTACTAATAGAATAAGCATACCTGGAACACATTCAAGACTGCTTTTCCTATGGTTCAGGACCTCAGGCTTTACTCACTCGACTTGATTGCTTGCGTGGTAGTGACCTTCCCCACCCATAAATCTCTTTCTGGGGTGGGTAGTGGTGATGGGTGAGGTGGACTTGGTTAAGGGATTACATGTAAATTCTTATGCAGGGAAGTTTGTAGTTGAGAACATAGCAGGTGTACTCTAATCCCAATGAGCCAGCTGGTAGAGGAGCTGGGATTAGAAGAAAAGCCTGTTGTACTCTTTACATTTGGGGACAACATGCTCATGAATGATTTAATTGAGCAGTCAGGGGCTACAGCAGAAATGGTAGACAAATTATTTAGGCAAGGTTTTGCCCTCCAAAAGTCCAGAGTGATTTTACCCAGAGACAGAGTTCTCATTTCTTCAGTTAATACCACTCCATGACATCAAGACTACCTTAATTGCTGCCATTCTTCCCATTGAAGATGAAGTATCTGTTGATTTATGAACCATGGGATGCACAATATTTAGTACAACAGCATCAACTCCACCCCCAGTGTCAAGTCAGCCACCACTCAAGCACACGTAGACCATCATTTGACTTAACTAAGGGTGACTCCTTCAGCCCACTCAGCCCATGCTGATGCTAGGTGCTTGTTAGTTCAAGCACCTCGTGCCATGGATGTAACTAACTGATGGATGTGTCAGAGCACTGGCTGATACTGCTCCTGCTGCTCTTTTTTTTGCCTTAGTTTCTCCAGTTCAGCAGTATGGTGACTTAGCTGGTTGTGCTTCAGAATTTCCTCCAGTAGACACTGAAGTCAAAGTATGCTAGAAGCTGGGTCTCCACACTAGTGGCAAACAAGCAAGGGGTCATTTGATGCTGAGGGGACATCATGTGAAACCTGAAGATAAAGCTGATACTGCATAGGATAGAACAGAGGTACAGGAAGAGCCCTGGTGACATTACTGAGCTGCTAGATCAAACCTCATTTGAGGATAAATCTGCCTCTAGACATTTCAGGTTCATGAACTAGTTTGAATTTTATTTTTTTGTCATTTGTAACACAAAAAGTGTGAGACAGGGATTTTGTGTTATTACTGTATCTCCAGTGTCTTCTCTAGAACGATACCTGGCACATAGTAGGAACTCAATATTTGTTTAACGAATTCTTGATGAATGAGTGAAAAGAAGTTAAAGAAGTAATCACATTCTTTTCTCTGGTTTTAAAAGTTAGTATATTTGTTCAGATTTAATTTTGAGAAGTACATGACACATACAAAAGTGCATATCTAGTAGGTATATTTTAAATAATAATATTAAAGAGCACACCTGTGCAACTTTCACACCACTTAAAAATAGAACAACTTGAAAGCTTTGTTTCTTCCTCAATCACATTCCTCTTCCTTACCCTTCCTCACAAAGGGAACCACAATGACCACTTTGTTTTAATGATTCCTTGTTTATCTTTCCATTAGTACCACATGGGTATATATCTGTAAAGTTTATTTTGACTGTTTTTTTGAAACTTTATATGAATGGAATTATACAGTATGTTTTTATGATTGCCATAGTTCCCTCTATATTTGTGAAATTGGTCCATGTTGTTGCATGTGCCAGTAGTTCATTCACCTTAATTTGTGTGCAGCCTTCCATTTTTAAATATTTCATAGTTTTTTCATCCACATGATTATTATTAGTATCTACATTATTATGTATATTATTAAGCATTTAAGCCTCTTCCAGTTTTGAGCAATTACAAACAACAGTACCTTGAAATTTTGCATGTACATATCCTGGGACATATGTGTAAAGGTCTTTAGGGTATATACACCTATGAGTAAAATCACCAGATCATAAAGTATGCATATATTTGTGCAGTTAAGCAGTTTCTTTCAGCATTGTTGTAAATTTAAATCATCAGTCTAGGAGAGTTCCTATTGTTCCACAGAGTCATCAGTGTTTGCTATTGTCAGACTATTTACTTCTTGCCAATCTTGTGCGTATGTAGTAGTTTTCAGTGTGGTTTTCATTAACTTTCAGTTTATATTAATTTCTAATTTGCATTATTATTTATTATTTCACCCATTTAAAAATGTTTAGCAGGCTAACAACTCTGGGGTTGCTCAGGGGTTGGAGGAATAGAGAAAAAAACACAAAAGCACCCATGGACAACAGTGTGGTGACTATGTTGGGGGTGTGGAGGTGGAAGAAGGTATAAGGGGGATAAATAGTAATGGATAAAATGCAATAAAATGTTTCTTAATTTACAAATATATTCTCCAGTTACCTTTTGGTTATTGATTTTTAGCTTTATTGAATGTCTGTAAAATCAAGTTAATTGCATGGTTTTAATTTTTTTTTTAGATTTTTAAAATTTATTTATCTTTAGAGAGGAAGGGAAGGACAGAGGGAGAGACATATCAATGTATGGTTGCCTCTCATGTGTCCCCTGATGGGAACTGTCCTGCAACCCAGGTATGTGCCCTGACTGGGAATCGATAATTGCATGGTTTTAAAGTTGAAAAATTTGTTGAAGCTTTAATTTTTTAAAAAGTGTTCTATGTATGCTTGGGAAAATGTGTATTTTGCAGTTTGGAGGTGTTGAGATCTCTGTCAGTTTCTTAGGACAACTTGCTATACATATTATTTACATCTTTTAAAAAAGATTTTGTTTGTTTACTTTTAGAGAGAGGGGAAGGGAGGGAGAAAGAGGAGAGAAACAGCAATGTGCAAGAGATCCATCAGTTGGTTACCTCTCGTATGTCCCAAATCAGGGACCCATTCTGCAACTCAGGCATGTGCCCTGACCAGGAATAAAATCTGCAACCCTTTGGTTCACAGGCTGGCACTCAATCCACTGAGCCCCATCAGCCAGAGTTATTATTTAAAACTTTTATATTGCCTTTCCTTCCATGCTTGTTGTGTGGATTACTGAGAGAGGTGTGCTTAAAATCATCCACTCCCATGGGAATTTCTATAGGTCATTTATATTTTGAAGCTATGACACTAAGAAACACAAAATTAGAATTATCATAACATCATTTTAACTTAAGCTTGATATCATTGGAAAGTGACCCTCTTCATTTTTAGAAATATTTTTTTTTGCCTTAAAGTTAGTCTTAGGAGTTATAACCCAGCTACATTGTGTTTCTTTTCCTTAGCATATTCATGAAATATCCTCTTTCCCTATTTGACTTTTAACCATCCTGTGTCTTTATCTTTTTGATGTGCCTCTTATAAACATTTGGTTAATAATTTTGCTAATCTAGTCAAAGCATCTTTGTTGTTACATTGAGCTTTAAGTCTACTTATGTTTGATATAATTAATGATCTATTTGGATTTATATCTACCATAATATTTTGTGCTTTCAAATTGTCTTAGCTCTCCTATTTCTACCTGTTTTTAAAATGGATATAAATGTTTAATCATTTCATTTTATCCTCTACTAATTTGAAAGTTATAGACTTTCAATGCTTTTAGTGGTTATCTTTGAAATGACAACATGCAAGCTTAACATATCAAAAATATTTTGATCATATCCTTATTATCCTGGACAATTATTAGATCTTATAGAACTAATCCCATTAATTCTTCTCTTGATATAAATAGATATTTGCTATATTTTCAGTCCTATTCTGTTCTTTTGAACTCATAAGACATTATATGAGAGGGGACACCCCAGCAAAGCAACACAGAATTATCTTCTGGAGGGTGGACTCCTTGTAGTACAGTCTTCACCACAAGGTGGGTGATCTGTATTAGTGTATTCATCTGTATCGGTGTACCAGCTGGTATGGTTGTGAGAGGCTGTGCTCAGTTTCAATTATTTTTTTAATCATTTTTATTGATATTCTATTACAGTTGTCCCAATTTTCCCACCTTTTCCCTCCTCCGCAAATCCCATCCCCTGCTCCCACAGTCAATCCCCACACTGTTGTCAATGTCCATAGGTCATTCATACATGTTTTTTGACTAGTCCCTTCACCTTCTTTCCCCCATTATTCCCCTTACACCTTCCCCTCTGGTCACTGTCAGTCTGTTCCATGTTTCCATTTCTGTGGATCTATTTTATTTGTTACTTTATTCTGTTCATTAGATTCCTTTCATAGGTGAGATCATATGGTATTTGTCTTTCACTGCCTGGCTTATTTCACTTAGCATAATGCTCTCCAGTTCCATCCATGCTGTTGCAAAGGGTAGGAACTCTTTTTTTCTCTCTGCTGTGTAGTATTCCATTTCGTAAATGTACCACTGTTTTTTGATATATTTATTTACTGATGGGCACTTAGGTTTCTTCCAGCAATTGGTTATTATAAATTGTGCTGCTATGAACACTGGGGTGCATAGGTTCTTTTGAATTCACGAATTGGGATTCTTAGGGTATATTCCCAGCAGAGGAATTGCTGGGTCAAAAGGCAGTTCCATTTTCAGTTTTTTGAGAAAATTCCATACTGTTTTCCACAGTGGCTGCCCCACTCTGCACTCCCACCAACAGTGTACTATGGTTCCCTTTTCTCCACAACCTCACCAGCACTTGTTGTTTGTTGATTTATTGATGATGGCCATTCTGACTGGTAAGAGGTAGTATCTCATTGTGGTTTTAATTCTCATCTCTCTGATGGCTAGTGATGCTGAGTATCCCTTCATATGTGTGTGGTCCATCTATATGTCCTTCTTGGAGAAGTATCTATTCATGTCCTTTTTCCTTTTTTTTTTTTTTTACCATTTTTTAATTTTATTTTTATTGTTCTTAAAGTACAATTGTCTCCATTTTCACCCCACCATAACTCCCTCCCCAGACATTCCCACCTCCTACCCTTGAACCCACCCCTTTTGGCTTTGTCCATGTGTCCTTCATGCATGTTTCTTGATGACCCCTCATTTATCCCCTGTTATCAATTGTTTGTCTTCCTGGTGTCGAGTCATATGTGTTATTTATATATTTTGAAGATCAAACACTTGCCTGATGTATCATTGGCAAATATGTTCTCCCATACAGTTGGTTCCCTTGTCATTTTGATGATGGTTTCTTTGTCGTGCAGAAGATTTTTAATTTGATGTTGTCCCATTTGTTTTGTTTCTTTATCTTTCTTTCCCTAGGAGATGTATCAGCAAAAATATTGATGAGATGGGTAAATGAAATTTTTCTGCCTATGTTTTCCTCTAGGAATTTTATGGTGTCATTACTTATATTTAAATCTTTCATCCATTTTGAGTGTATTCTGGTGTATGGTGTTAAGTTGGAGGTCTCTTTTCTTTTCTTTTTTTGCATATACCAGTCCAGTTCTCCCAACACCACTTATTAAAGAGGCTATTTTTATTCCATTGAATGCTCATTCCCACTTTGTCAGGTATAATTGAGTATACAGACTTGCATTTATTTCTGTGTTCTCTACTCTGTTCCATTGATCTATGTGTCTGTTCTTATGCCAGCACCAGAGTGTTTTGAACATGGTGGTCTTGTGGTATAGTTTGATATTGGGTATGGTGATCCCTCCTACTTTGTTCTTCTTTCACAAGATTGCTGAGGCTATCTGGGGTCTTTTTTAATTCCATACATATTTTTGATATATTTGTTCTAGATTTGTGAAATATATAATTGGTATTTCAACAAGAATGGCATTGAATCTATAGATTAATTTAGATAGTATGGTCATTTTAATGATGTTAATTCTTCCTGACCATGTACATGGTATATGCTTTCATTTATTTGTATCTTCTTTAATTTCTTTCTTAAGTGTTCTACAGTTATCTGAGTACAGGTTTTTTTGGCTAAGTTTATTCCTAGGTACTTTATTTTTCTTGCTGCTATAGTAAATAGGTTTTTTCCTAGGTTCTCTTTGTGGTATTTCATTGTTAGTATACAAAAATGCCATTGATTTCTGAATATTGACTTTGTGTCCTGTTATTTTGCCAAATTTACTTATTAGGTTGAGTAGATTTTTGGTGATGACTCTAGGGTTTTCTGTGTACACTATCATGTCATCTCCTAATAAAGACAGTTTTACTTCCTCCTTTCCAATTTGGATGTCTTTTCTTGCCTGATTGCTATGGCTAGAACTTCCAGTGTGCTATGTTGAATAGGAGTGGTGAAAGCAGACACACTTGTCTTGTTCCTGATCTTAGAGGGAAAGCTTTTAGTTTTTGCCTGTTGAGTATGATGTTGGCTGTAGGTTTCTCATATATGACTTGTATTATCTTGAGGTATGCTTCTTATATTCACACTTTATTGAATTTTTTACTACAAATGCATTCTGGATTTTATCAAATGCTTTTTCAGCATCTATTCATATGATCATATCATTTCGTTCCATCATTTTGTTTATGTGCAGTATTACATTTATTGATATGTGAATACTGTACCATCTTTGCATCCCTGGGATGAATCCCACTTAATCACGGTGTATAATCTTTTTAGTGTATTTCTGAATCCAGATTGCCAACATTTTGTTGAGGATGTTAGCATGTATGTTATCCAGAGATATTGGCCTGTAGTTTTCTCTCTTTGTTGTGTCTTTAACTGGATTTGTAATTAGGATGACAATGGCCTCTTAAAAAAGTGTTTGTGAGCCTTCCCTCTTCTTGAGCTTTTTTGGAATGGTATGAGAAAGATAGGAGTTAATTCTTCCATAAATATTTGATAAAATTCATCTATTAAGCCATCTGATCCAGGGCTTTTGTGTGCCAGGAGGTTTTTCATTACTGCTTTGATTTCTCTAGTTATTGGTCTTTGTGGGCTTTCTGTTTCTTCTTAACTCACTTTGGAAGATTGTATTCTTCTAGAAATTTGTTCCTTTTGCAACGGTTGTCCAATGTCTTGGCATATACTTGTTAATAGTAATTTCTTACAATTCTTTGTATTGCTGTACTATCTGTTGTAACTTCTCTTTCATTTCTGATTTTATTTATTTGGGCCCACTCTCTTTTTATATGGACAAGTCCGGTTAAAGGCTTGTCAATTTTGTTTATCTTTTTAAAGAACCAGGTCCTGGTTTAATCTTTGAGTTGTTCTTTTATCCTCTATGTCATTTAATTTTGCTCTGATCTTGATTATTGCCTTCCTTGTACTTGCTCAGGCTTTGTTTGTTGTTGTTCCTTTCATTCTTGTAGATATACCATTAGTTTGTTTATATTAAATTTTATTATCGTCTTTAGGTAGGCCTGCGTTGCTATGAACTTCCTTCTCAGTATTGACTTTGCTGTGGTCTTGGGTTTTGGGCTGTTGTGTGTTCATTTTAATTTTTTTCCCTGATACTTTTTGTATTCTTCCTTGATCTCTTTGTTGAACTACCCATTTAATTACATGTTATCCAGTCTCTATGTATTTGAATATTTTTGAGTTTTTTCCTTGAGGTTGGTTTATAGTTTCAAGCCATTGTGCTCTAAGAAGATGCTTGATATGATTTCAATTTTCTTGATTTTTTTGAGGCTTATTTAGTGTCCTACCATATGGTCTATCCTTGAAAATGTTCCGTGTGCATTTGAAAAGAATGTATATTTTCCTTCTTCGGGGTGAAAGATTTTGTATATATCAATTAAATCCATTTGGTTTAGAGTGCCATTCAGTGCCACAATATCCTTGTTTGTTGATCCTTTGCTTGGAAGATGTATCCATTGCTGACAGTGGGATGTTAAAATACCATACAATGATTGTACTTTTGTCAATATCTTTCTTGAAGTACTCCAAGATTTTCTTAATATATTTAGGTGCTCCTATCTTGGGTGCATATACATTTACAAGCATTAAATCCTCCTATTTGACCAATCTTGTATTATATAGTGTCCTTCTTTGTCCCTTTTTATGCCTTTGTTTTGAAGTATTTTTTTCTCCTGATATAAGTATTTCTACCCCAGCTTTCTTTTCATGTCCATTTGCTTGGAATATTTTTTCCATCCCTTCACATTCAGCCTGTGTAGGTGTTTTGTTCTGAGGTGGGTTTGTTGTAGGCAGCATATGTGTGGGTCATGTTTTCTTATCCATTCAGCTACCCTATGTCTTTTGATTGGAGTGTTTAATCCATTTACATTTTAGGTTATTATTGATAGGTACTTATACATTGCCATTTTTCTATACCTGCATGTGCTCGCTCTCTCTCTCTCTCTCTCTCTCTCTCTCTCTCCCCCCCTCCCTCCCTACCTCCCTCCCTCCCTCCCCTCCTTTTTTAAGCAGTCCCTTTAGCATCTATTGCAGTGCTTGCTTGTTGGATATGTACCCTTTTAGCCTTCTTCTGTCTGGGAAGTTCTTTATTTTGCCTTCCACTTTTAAATGAGAGCTTTGCTGGATATAGTAGTCTTGGTTGTAGGTCCTTGCTTTTCGTTGCCTGAATACTTCATACCAATCCCTTCTGGCTTGTATGGTTTCTATTGAGAAATCAGCTGATAGCTTTACTGGAGCTCCCTTGTATGTTACTAGCTATTTCTCCCTCACTGTCTTTAAAATTCTCTCTTTGTCTTTAAAATTTGCTACTTTAATTATGATGTGTCTTGGAGTAGGCCTCTTTGGGTTCATCTTGAAAGGGGCTTTCTGTGTTTCTTGAACTTGCATGATATTATCCCTCACAAAGTTAGGGAAGTTTTCTGTCCTTATTTTTTCAAACAGGTTTTCTACCCCTTGCTCCTTCTCTTCTCCCTCTGATATCCCTATGATGCAAATATTGTTACATTACATGTTGTCCTGAAGCTCCCTTAAACTGTCTTCATTCTTTTTGAGTCTTTATTCATTTTGTTGCTCTTACAACATATTTCTTTCTACTTTGCCTTCCAACTTGCTGGTTCAGTCCACTGCTTCATCTAGCCTGTTTTTAATTTCTTCTAGTATAGTTTTCATTTCACATGTTGTATTCTTCATTTCTTTCTGGTTCTTATTCATAGTTTCTATGTCCTTTTTCATGCTACTATAGTTCCCAATAAATTCTTTGTAGCTTCCATAAAGTTCTTTGTAGTTCTTACTGAGTTCCTTGAGCATCCTTATAGCCAGTATTTTGAATTCTTTATCTGATGGGTTTCTTGCCTCAACTTCATTTAGATCTTTTTCTGGGGATTCCTCTTTCCTTTTGATTGGGGGTTCTTTGTCTCCCCATTTTAGGTGATTCTTTTTGTTTGTTTCTGCATCTCAGATTGCTCTGCTATGACTGACTGTCTTCATGAGGTGACCTCTCTGATAGGAGTTCTGTGGAAATCAGTGGTACAGGCTTTTTGACTTCCTGAACTCGATGCGCTAGGGTTGCCTTTTATTCAGTTAATGGGGACTTTCTTGTACTTGTACTTTGATTATTGATGGCTCATTCATTGGTGGGTTCTCCCCTCTGGCTGCCTGACTGAGAGGCATAAGCCCCGCCACATCTTGTATGAATACATTGTGAAGCATCTTTCGTACTCCTCGGCTTACAAACTTTTCCTATCATCCAAGATAGTGTTGAATGTTCAGTTTATTTGTCAGATAATCAGCCCAGTAACCAAGTTTGGGACAAGAGCAAGTGGACTCAGCTTCCACCTACTTGACCACCATTTTCCTGTCTGATATGAATTGAAGACTCTTTCAACACATTTCATGATCAGTGATGTACAGTGCACCTGCTCACATTGTACTGAGTTTTCAGCAGTGTTTGACAAAAAATGGCATGAAACATGAGCCCCATCCTCCCTATTCATTTGATCCACCCTGAGCAAGGCTTTTTAATTTCCCCAGTTGAAAAAAGCCTCATAGGAAAATGTTTTGCCAATGTGGAAGAGTTGAAACAAACAAACAAAAAAAAATGGCAGAAGCACTATATGGTACCAAAGTCAATGAGTTCAAAAACTGTTTTGAGCAGTGGAAAAACAATCTCGATAGGCATATTTCATCAAATTGAGAGTACTTTAAAGGTGAGTGAAGTTTAAACATGTATGAATAAATATACAATTTTTATAAATAAATTCCAGGGTTTGGGGGGTCACCCTTCATAATTACATAATTATTAGTAGACTCTCCACCTTTTAAAAAATATATTTTAGTGCTTATGCTATGACAGTTGTCCCATTCCCCTCCTTTATTACCCTCTGCCCTGAACCCCCCACCTGCATTTCCCCCCTTAGTTCATGTTCATGGGTCGTATACATAACTATTTTGGCTTCTACCTTTCCCATACTATTCTTAACCTCCCCTTGTCTATTTTCTACCTACCGTTTATGTTTCTCACTCCCAGTACCTTTCCCCCATTTTGCTCCCTCTCCTTCCCTTCTGTTAACCCTCCATGTGATCTCCATTTCTGTGATTCTGTTCATGTTCTAGTTGTTTGCTTAGTTTTTTTTTTTTTTTTAGGTTTGGTTGTTGATAAATATGTTTGTTGTCATTTTACTGTTCATATTTTTGATCATATTCTTTTTCTTAGATAAGTCCCTTTAACATTTCATATAATAAGGGTATGGTGATGATGAGCTCCTTTAACTTGACATTATCTGAGAAGCACTTTATCTGCCCTTCTATTCTAAATGAATGCTTTACTGGAGAGAGTAATTTTGGATGTAGGTCCTTGCCTTTCATGACCTTCAATATTCCTTTCCACCCCCTTCTGGCTTGTAAGGTTTCTTTTGAGAAATCAGCTTATAGTCTTGCAGGCACGCCTTTGTAGGTAACTCCCTCCTTTCCTCTTGCTGCTTTAAGATTCCCTCCTTATCGTTAATCTTGGGTAATTTAATTATGATGTGCCTTAGTGTGTTCCTCTTTGAGTCCAATTTCTTTGGAACTCTTTGGGCTTCCTGGACTTCTTGGAAGTCTATTTCCTTCACCAGATTGGGGAATTTTTCCCTCATTATTTTTTCAATTTCTTGTTCTTCCTCTTCTCCCTGTGGCACCTATATGATTTGGATGTTGGACCATTTAAATTTATCCCAGAGGTTCCAAAGCCTCTCCTCATTTTTTAAAATTCGTTTTAATGTTTTTTTTTTTTAATTTAATTTAGAGAGCGGGGAAGGGGGGGAGAAAGAGAGGGAGAGAAACATCAATGTGTGGTTGCCTCTTATGTGGAGCCCACTGGGGTCTTGGCCCATAACCCAGGGATCTGCCCTGACTGGGAATCGAACTGGTAACCCTTTGATTCATAGCCCAAGTTCAATCCACTGAGCTACACCAGCCGGGGCTCATTTTTTAAATTCTTGTTTCTTCATTCTGTTCCAGTTTAATGCTTATGTATTCCTTTTGTTCCAAATCATTGATTTCAGCCTCGGTTTCCTTCCCTTCACTGTTGGTTCCTTGTATATTTTGCCTTATTTCACTTCGTGTAGCCTTCATTTCTTGCTTCATTTTGCAACTGAGCTCAATGGTTTGAACATCTTGATTACCAGTGTTTTGAACTCTGCATCAGATAAGTTGTCTATCTCCTCATTGCTTAGCTCTTTTCCTGGAGTATTCATTTGTTCTTTCATTTGGGCCATATGTCTTTGTCTCAAAGCACTGATATGTTGTAAGGGAGTGGGGCCTTAGGTGAATACTTCTTGCCAGGGCAGGGCAGCTAGCCCTCTTTGCTGTGTTGTGGCGCTGTCCATGGGGGAGGGGTCAGAGAAGGAACAATGCTGCTTGCTCGCTCCTGTCTAGCCCCTTTCCAATGAACTCTCCTGTGAGACTGAGAATTTCTCCAGGCTTCATAACCCCCACAGTATTTTACAGCTAGAGGTTTTGAATCTTTAGTTTTCCGGTCAGACAGTCCCGCCTCACCCACATGGTCGACTATCTTGCTACAAGTCCTCTCTGCCAGGTTCCCTGTCTCTGCCCCTCCTACCAGTCTACATGAATGTTTCTTTAAGCCCTTGCTTGCTGGAGGGCTTCAGTTGTTTCTTTCTCAATGCTGATTTTATCTCAGGACAGTTTCTTTTCTCTTTTCTTATGTACTCATTTCATTTGTTTACAAAGAAAAAGAAATGACCTGATTCAGGTCTGAAATGCACAAGAGTAATGATAGTGATGCACTTGAATAAAGGAGAAATTCATAAATTATATTATGAAATTATACAAGGAACCAATGATTTAAACTGCTGAAGTCCTTGGAAATATCATAAGAAAGATTATACTTCCAGGGATGATTTCTATAGTTCATTACTAGAAAATGTCAAAAGACCCCTTCAGAATCTTCACAGAAGCCCCTACCCATACTTCGCATCTTCCTTGAATTAAACTGCTTTCCCTTAAGTATCACCAGCATTCAAGAGAAGTAAAGGAGTCTTCTTTTTTCTATTTTATTGCGATAATGTAGTTTTATAGAACTTTTCTTTCTTTTTCTTTTTAAAATTTTACTTTTTATTACAGTTGATATTTAATATTATTTTACTTTATTTTTTTTTGGTGTACAGAATAGTGATTTGACAACTACATAATTTATGAAGTGATTCCCTCTCAGAATTCAAGTACCTTCTTGACACCATAAATTGCAGCATTATTGACTATATTCCCTATGCTGTACTTGACATGCACATGATTACTTTGTAACTAACATTTGTACTTCTTAATTCCTTTACCTTTTTCATCTAGCCCCCCAACGTCCCTCCCATCTGGCAAACATCAGTTTTTTCTCTGTATCCATGCATTTGTTGGTTTCTGTTTTGTTTGTTTATTTTGTTCTCTAGATTCCTCCCATCTGGCAAACATCAGTTTTTTCTCTGTATCTATGCATTTGTTGGTTTCTGTTTTATTTGTTTATTTTGTTCTCTAGATTCCACATATGACATAGTATTTGTTTTTATCTGACTTATTTCACTTAGCATAATACCCTCTAGGTCTATTCATTTTGTGCAAATGGTAAGATTCCATTCTTTTTATGTCTGAGTAATATTCCACTGTATATATGTACCACTTCTTTATCCTCTCATCTATTGATGAGCACTTAGGTTGCTTCCATCTCTTGACTATGGTAAACAATGCTTCAATGAACACAGGTGTGTGTATATTTTTTAAAATTAGTGTTTTGTTTTTCTTTGGATATATACCCAGAAATGGAATTGCTGGGTCGTAAGGTAGTTTTGTTTTTAATTTTTTGAAGCGGCTCCATACTGTTTTCCAGAGTGGCTACACCAATCTGTATTCCCACCAGCAGTGTGTGAGGGTCCCCTTTTCTCCACATCCTCACCAACATTTGTTTGTGGATTCATTGATAATAGCTATTCTGACAGTTGTGAGGTGATATATCATCATGATTTTACTGTTCATTTCTCTGATAGCTAGTGACATTGAGCATCTTTTCATATGTCTATGGGCCATCTGTATGTCCTTTTTGGAGAAGTGTATATTCAGATCCTCTGCCTATTTTTAAGTGGATTTTTTTGGTGTTGAGTTGTATGAGTTCTTCATATATTTTGGATATTAATCCTTTTCAATTGGAAACTCATAGTGTTTGAGTTATATTTGGTTAACGCCAGTAGGATATTTCAAAATCACTTGAGACTCTCCGCAAACACTCTGCATGTTATTTTGGTGTACCAGATACCTGACTTACAAATGGAATCTCAGGACACATGTTTTTCAGGTAGTGTTGACTCATAGGTTAGAATTAAAATTCTTGTTTGTCCTGGAAGCAACCTAGGTGCCCATCAGTTAATGAATGGATCAAAAAACTGTGGTACATTTACACAATGGAATTCTATGCAGTAGAAAGAAAGAAGGAGCTCCTACCCTTTGCGACAGCATGGATGGAATTGGAGAGCATCATGCTAAGCGAAATAAGCCAGGCTGTGAAAGACAAATAGCATATGATCTCACCTTTAACAGGAACGTAATCAACAAAACAAACAAACAAGCATAATATAAACAAAGACACTGAATTTGAGAACAGTCTGACAGTGACCAGAGGGGAGAGGGGAGGGAATTTCAGGGGAAAAGGGGAACGGTTTAGAGCAACAAGTATAAATAAAGGACACATGGACAAAAACTATGGGGGGTGGAAATGGAGGAAGGTGGGGAGGGCTGAGGCGGTGGGCTGTGGGTGGGCTAAAAGACAGAAAACTGTACAATATCAACAATTAAAAAAATACTGATTAAATAAATAAATAAATAAACAAACAAACAAATAAGTAAAATGCTATAATCAACCTTGGCTAGTATGACTCAGTGGATTGAGTGCCAGCCTGCAAACCAAAGGGTCACTGGTTCAATTCCCAGTCTAGGGACATGCCTGGGTTGTGGGCCAGGTCCCTACTAGTGGGTGTGTGAGAGGCAACTATTCGTTGATGTTTCCCTCCCTCTCTTTCTCCCTTCCTCTCTGTCTAAAGATAAATAAATAAATAAATAAATAAAATCTTTTTTAAAAATAAAAATGTTATAATCACATTAAAGGACATTTTAAGAGAAAACGTTTTCAAACTCTACAAACTAAATGTAACTATTTTCATTTCTTCTTATTCCTTTCCAAATTTTACGTATATACATATATAACTTAGTTGTAATCATGGTAAACATACAATGCTGAGTTTTCCTTTTGAATCTTTTCAGTGTTTCATAAATACTCCTTCCTGTTGTTATATGCTTTCTTATCTTTCATTTTGAGCGGCTGCATACTGTTATACAAAACTGATGTAATTTTCTCAATAATATCCCTATTATTGGACTTTTAAGCCATTTCAATATTTTCCCCATTATATTATTACAAATGTATTTATGCATATATTCACTGAGAAATTGTAAAAGTGAGTTTACTGGTTTTGAGGCTGGTAACATTTTATGGTTTTTAATACAGAGTGAGTCCTAAAAATATTGTACCAATGTACAATAATTTCAGTAGCTGATAGGCATGCTTTTTCCCACTAACAGGAATCTAAAAATTGAACTTGCAGTGAGTTAGGTGGTATGCCAGGTACTGTGGACACTGAGGTGAATAAAATATAGGCAATTCCTAGGAGGAATTAACAACTTAGTGGTGTAGATAAGGATAAGAGAATGTGGCAAATGCTATAACAGAGGTCTGCGTATATTTCCATAGGAATGCAAAGGATTAGGAGATTAAATATATTAGTTTACCTCAGTTTTTATGAAACATAGGCAGACTTATTATGTAAGCTGACTCTTACAAAATACATAGTATTTCCCTAAACTGAGGAGGGGTACCTCATTTTTGGTTTTTGTTTTAATTTTCATTTCCTTATTTATTATATTAATTCCCAACATGTGTTTTTTGCTTTTTGGAATTTTTCTTATATGGATTATCCATGTGTTTTACTGTATTTCTAATTTTCACGAATAGTAATATTTGTGGGAACTTAGTATCACAATGAAGTCAACAAAGATAATAATGTTACAACAGCCATTTGCTGGGGAAAAAAGTGAAAGGCTCATCAGACTAAATTGTGTTGTAGGAGAGCATGAGTACCTATGTTTGAGAGAAAAATGATTCTTCTAAATTAGCTCCCAAAACATAAAGAGTTATTTTGACAATGATTTAAAAAAAAGATATGTACAATTTCTTCACAAATCCAAATATGGATACATATTTATATGTATAATTATATGTATAATCTGAATATAGTTTAGTTGTACTACTGGGTATTTACCCTTGAATTGTGGCAGAATCTTTCCCAAGCTGAGGGGCCAGGCTTGTGAGCTGGTTCATCATGGTTTAATGATAAGTAGTACAATGTAGTAGAAAGAGCATGGACTTTGGAGTCAAACAACCTGGATTTCAGTCCTGGTTTGAGCACACACAAGCTGTATTACCTTGTTTATGTTTCCATTTTTCCATCTATTGTATGGAGGTTAATTACACCTACCCTCTATATATCCTGTTAGGGTTAAATTAGATGATAGGTATGAAGCATTAGCACTGTACATAGTATGTAGCAAAATTCAATAAATTCTAGTCTTATTGTTATTGTCACTGGCTTGGGAAGGTAAGAGAATTCTAGGAAGGATTAATTCTATTCTATCATGTTGATTATGACATGAATTAAAGAAACTTGGAAGGAAGACCTCCCCACACCACAAAGATGGGGAGTTATGTTATGAAAACTTGAATAATCTGATAAGATAGTAGAGCGATAGCAGATCTCAAATACATTTTAGGCAAGAAGAATGCTAGAGTGCTACTTCCACACCCAGGCATGATGAATAAATGCAGAAACCAGCAATCCTGCAAAGTGTTTTTTGCTTTCAATCAATCAATTTCATGTTTTAACTATGTGCTTAAGTAATGTCACCTTTCCATTCACAAACTGAACAGAAACTTGGGAACATTGATTACCAATCTCCAAGGACTGGACTTTAAAGCCCTTGACTTTCTAGATAAAAGATTTACATCATCCTGCCTGTTAGTGGAGATTTGATTCAGAGAGAAAAAATTAGACTTCCCTACTTTCTGGTCTGTTTCCATTAGATCGATGGTCTCCAACCTTTGGAACGACAAATTGGTTGGAAGCACCATGAAGCATTTGGAAAATGGACTAAAAATTATTTCTGGGTGCATTTTCTAGTGGCTGTTACTAGGTGGTGATGAGTTCTTTTTGTTTAGATTCTCTCAAGTGTGTAAGATCTGACAAAGGCCAGCACTAAAAGGAACACTCATGTAAAGGAACCACTTAGCATCCCTTTTCTTGCTTCAGTGAGACAGCCATTACTTTTCAGAATAAGTAATATTCTGAGCAATCCACTTACTCATCATCAAGTGCCATTAGTACATAAACCCTCATAGGGTTTACTATCAAGTTTTTTTTACTAGAGAGTTGCTAATTTTCAAAGAGAAAATTAGTAATGCTGGAAGCAGAATTTAGACTTTCTTCTCAAGCTCTTATAAATATTCCCCCCTTTCCCCTCTGCCCTGGAAAATAAAGCAGCTCATGCAGTAGTTAATTCTGAAGTTTTAGCAGGAAGAACCTCTGATCTGGGTCTACTTCACAGTGGCTGCAGATTGGTCATTGGTACAGGGGAGCACACTGACTTCTCATTTGAAAACTCACAAAATACTCTCCAGCTTCTCTGGTCTTTTTGGACCTTAGCCTCTCCAATTTGGGCACCAGGTCATTTAGCACAGCCAGGAGGCCACAGAAGAGTCCTCCTTTAAGCAAAATGGGCAGCAACACTTGTCCGTCCCAATATTTCAGTAGGATATTTTTTCCTAGGTTAATTTAGAAATGCAACTGTTCACTGAAAGAATTTGTATTGGCCAGTTGTTTTTATATCCTGATGGAAAATCTACTTAGTAGGGCTAAAGGGGTTCTAGTTAGCAGGCATGGCAGAGATAAGGTGGCCTCTAGGTGAGATACATGAGAATTTCCTTTTCACCTCCACTTTCCCCACACTCATCTTCTCTCTGATTGATCTTATTGTTTTAATTAGTATTCTTCTTCAAAATAGAAATTCCCCTAGATTTGCAAAGGTTAGTGTAAATTGTTTGAGTAGATAATTCTCAAAGTGCTAGCATGGTCATCAGTGCTATTACTTAGCTAGGAATTCAGAAATAAATAGGACCAAGGAGTAAGAAACCAAAGGAAATTAGGGCAGAAAAGCTGTAATGTTATTTCCATTAATAAATCCATGGAAAAATGTATTTGATTTCCTTGGCAATCTGGCTGTTCATAATTTAATTTTTGATTTTGACATAATAAGTAACAGAGCAGTGGGGACTTTGGACAGATCTTGTTTCTTTTGCTGGGTTCAGGATTAGAAGATAATCCTGAGACTGCTCATTGTATATTTGCAATACATGTAAACATCAAACCCACCAGGAGGGACAGCACTTTGTGTTACAAGACAGTTCCAATTGTAAAAGCTTTTTAATTAACAGAGGCTTTGTATCAGCTTTCCTATCTACCCAGCTAGAGTTCCCATGTCTGGGCAGGTGCATCCTGTTGTGTATTACAGAACAACAAAGGGCAGTACAAGGGCAGGGACACTTAAGACAATTATGCCTGAATGAGTTCATGCTTCCCTGCTCTCTGCCTCTTATTGTTTCTGTTGTTCCTCCTGCTGACTTTCCCAAAGAAGTTTCCCTTAAGCACACTGTAGTTGCAGTTGCTTCATTCATTCATTTATTAATTTGTTCACTCATTCATTCATACATAAATACATATATTCAACAAACATTTACTGAATACCTGCTATGTGCTATCTGCTGTGATGGGCCCTGGGTATATAGTGCTGAATAAGGAGGGTTCACTAAGATGGAAGGCAGATATTCATGAAATCATACAGATAAAATGAGATGAATATTTTAATGCCAGAATTCTTAGAAAAATTTCCCACATGGATTGGTCATTCTTTTTCTCCAATAGTGTTTCTTTCTCTGCCTTTAAGGGTCTGCATCTGATGACAATGGACTACCAAACTTTATGATGCCATGGAATCCTAGAAAGAATGTCACTGCCAACTTGGCCCACTAATTTCATGTGGCAAGGAGTTCTACCAAAGTTAAGAGGTAGTAGTATCATTGAACCCAGAGTCAGGACTACTGAAACACATGTTACATATAGCACACAAGCAACTGGACTTGGCATACAGGGTCAGGCTGGAAGAGTGGTCTCCCTAGTTCCCCATTTTACCTACTTAGCCTCACCAGAAGACTCATAAAAGCCTGATATCTTAGGCCACAGGTGGCAAACACAAGGCCTGTGGGCTGAATCCAGCCCTCTGGCTTGTTTTATCCAGCCCAGCACCCATTTTCTACCTGGCAGCTGTGCCGAGCTTCTTGCCCCTAGTTAAGGAGCAGTTACATTTATACAATCCTAAAATTATATTCAGCCCTTTGAAGGCAACTGTGAGGCTGATGTGGCCCCTGGTGAAAATGAGTTTGACACTCCTGTCTTAGGCCAATCATGACCTAGATTTGGGAGACAGAGGGTTGAGAAAATAGTGAATAATTATACATAAGGACCATAGAATTTTAGAGCTGGTTTGATACCCAATATACTTGATACTCATGGTGTAGTCCATGGACCAGCAACATCAATGTCACCTGGGGGTTTGTTGGAAATGCAGGACATCAGGCTCCAACCAAGACCTACTGAATTTAGATCGTTTAACAAGATCCACAGGTGATTTGGAAACATTAAATTTGGAGAAACAGTGCTCAAGATCAGTACATTTTATACTTTTCCTCTGATATCCACACATTACATGAATTATCTTTGCAGGACACATTTTCCTAAGTGTGACTGAGGTTGTAAACATTTCTATATGAGTGAAAAATAAGGGAGTACTGCAATATACCGGTGCCATATCATGGTTTAGAAAAGCTGCTCCAACTTAATCCCTTCATTCTATAAATGAGTGAATTGCTTATGTCCCATATGTAAGCTCATGGTAGAGCTGGGACCAAGAACTCATATTTTCAGCTATTTTTTGGATCAGTCTTGAGTCAGGAGCTTCTTGTTCTTCCCTTTGTAATCTGATTCCTCACAGGTTATGTTTGTCATTTGTGTCTCAGATTTAAGATTATAGTTGCTGATGTGTACAGGCAGCTTGACCACCTATCTTTGAACAGCTTGGTAATCTTATCAGTGTTAGTCACAGTAAGGCATTTTCTGGCCTGGTACATATACCCTTTCACCTATAAAGACCATTCTCTTCAGAACTTGAACTTCTAGTTATCTTACATGAATCTCTTGGCCCTTGGGCTTTATACCTTGACCTCTGCGAAGAGCACACATTGACCAGTAGTTTGCTTTGAACCAGCTCTGTGAACTCATATTTCTATGTAAACATCCCCCCATAAAGCATAGTCCACAATGAGGGAGCCATATTTACACTTTTCCAGAGTGTAGAGCTGGAAAAGCTATTGAGTTCTGAACTCTGCATCCAGATTTTTCTGTTTAATTCTATCCAACCTCCATCTGACATTACTAAGGTCAGATCCCGACCATCCTCTCTTTTTATTTCCAAAGAATGTGATAAGGAAAAGAGAGTCTGGAAAGCAAATATGAATCTTCAACTTAACAAAGGGCTAAGACAAGTTAAAGAGGATAGCTTTCCTTTTTCAAAGAGGAAAGTAAGAGGGCTTCTTCTCTATGTTAAGGGTACAATTCAATGTCTGGCAAATCCAGACTGGTTTAGCATTGCAAGACTTTAGATTTCTCAAAGGTCAACATTTTAAAAAGAAAAGATGGTAGGTAGATAGTATATTAATTCTAAAGCAATTTAGTTCCTCTTAGATCTTGGAATTTTTGCTGTTAATGAGGAATGTGTCCCTGAACACAGTTCTAACCAACATGTAAAGTTCTGGAACTACCTCATCTGCACTTGGGGATAAGAGCTTGCTCCAGGTAACATGAGAAATAGGTGAAGTTGATTTAAAACATCCTTTTCCCATAGTTACTACTTTTTGGAGCTGCCTCTTAGGGTAATGGTCTCCTTTTATTTCTCAGTGCTCTCTTCATGCTCGTTCTCTCCCCTATAGCAAACAAGGCCACCTGCTAAAAATATCCAATGCCGTGTAACCCATTACTAGAGTATCTGTACATGAAAAGACATGTGGAGAAGATAAAACAGCCCAAAGGAATGATCGCTCAAGCTGGAACTCAAGGCATCAGGGATGGGGGAGGTCTGTTGGTAGTGGGGCCTTAAGATACCATCAATAGTTGCTTGTCTGCTCATCCCATACATAAGGTCAGATCTGAGGAGAATGACACCTGCCCCTACCTTGGATTAGTGAAAAAAATAGGTCAGAGACTTTAAAGTGCTTTTGACACAAATCCAATCAGGGTTTTAATTTTTTCCCAGTCTAATATAGTCCTGCCTTAGGGTCAGTTTCTGCCTCAATTTCTCCACCTTTCAAAATGAGAATACTTTACTCATGCACTTTTTTACAAGCCTGCTGGGTGAAATGGAAACAATTGTGTTTGTGGTAATGCACATTGGATCAAAAAAATGTGTGAAATTATATGGTATGTATCTTTCTCTGACTGGCTTATTTTACTCAGCATAATGTTCTCCAGGTCCATTCATACTGTCACAAGGGGTAAAATTTTCTTATATTTTATGGGTTAGTAGTATTCTGTTGTGTAAATGTACCATAACTGTTTTATCCACTCATCTACTAATGGACACTTTAAGCATTTTTATTATTTTATTTTATTTATTTTACATTTCTAAATTTGTTGTTCAAGTACAGTTTTCTCCATTTCCCCCCAACTCCCCACACACCCCAGCCATCCCTACCTCCCACCCTCAATCCCACCCCCCTTTGGTTTTGTCCGTGTGTTCTTTTTTAAAATTTTTTCAATATATTTTATTGATTATGCTATTACAGTTGTCCCATTTCTCCCCCATCATTCCCTTCCACCCTGCACACCCTCTCCCACCCACATTTCCCCCTTTAGTTCATGTCCATGTGTCATAAGTTCTTTAGCTTCTACATTTCCCATACTATTCTTGCCCTTCCCCTGTCTATTTTCTACCCACCATCTATGCTACTCATTCTCTGTACCTTTTCCCCCTCTCTCCTCCTCCCACGCCCCTGTTGCTAACCCTCCATATGATCTCCATTTCTGTGGTTCTGTTCCTGTTCTAGCTGTTTGCTTAGTTTGCTTTTGTTTTAGATGTGGTTCTTAATAGCTTTGAGTTTGCTGTCTTTTCACTGTCATATTTTTGATCTTTTTCTTAGAGAAGTCCCTTTAACATTTCATATAAGAAGGCCTTGGTGATGATGACCTCCTTGAACTTGACCTTATCTGAGAAGCGCTGTATCTGTCCTTCCATTCTAAATGACAGCTTTGCTGGATAGAGCAATTTTGGATGTAGGTCCCTGCTTTTCAAGATTTCAAATATTTCTTTCCAGCCCCTTCTTGCCTGGAAGGTCTCTTTTGAGAAATCAGCTGACAGTCTGATGGGAACTCCTTTGTAGGTGACTGTCCCCTTATTCCTTGCTGCTTCTAGAATTATCTGCTTCATTTTAATCTTGGCTAATGTAATTACAATGTGCCTTGGTGTGTTCCTCCTTGGGTCCAACTTCTTTGGGACTCTCTGAGCTTCCTGGACGTCCTGGTAGTCTATTTCCTTTGTCACATTGGGGAAGTTCTCCTTTATTATTTGTTCAAATAAGTGTTCCACTTGTTGCTCTTCTTCTTCCCCTTCTGGGACCCCTATAATTCGGATGTTGGGACGTTTAACGATGTCCCGGAGGTTCCTAAGCCTCTCCTCATTTTTTTGAATTCTTGTTTCTTCCTTGTTTTCTATTTGGTTGTTAGTTTCTTCCTTCTGGTCCACTCCATTGATCTGAGTCCCAGTTTTCCTTCCATCTCTATCAGTTCCCCATGCATCTTCCTTCATTTCACGGATTGTAGCCTGCATTTTTTCATCTAGTTTGTGAGCAAAATCAACCAATTCTGTGAGCATCTTGATGACCAGTGCTTTGAACTGTGCATCTGACAGGTTGGCTATCTCTTCACTGCTTAGAGGAATTGGCTCTGGGGCTTTTATTTGTTTTCCGGGTTGAGCCATTTTTGGTGGGGTTTTTTGTTGTTGTTTTGGTTTTAGTCTGGTCGCGGCTATTACGTAGTGAGGGGGTGGAGCCTTAGGTGTTCCTCAGGGCGGGGCAGCCCAGTTGCTGGGTTGTGACGCTATAGGTGGGGGCGGGGTCTGAGAAGGAGCAATGGCGCCTGCTCCAATCTCTCCCGGACTCCGGCCCTTTCCGCTGCTTCCCCTTCACCTGGATTATCTGCGCACGTAGTGAAGAGTGGAGCCTCTGGCGCTTCCCAGTGCGGGGCAGCCCAGTCGCTGGGTTGTGACGCTGTATGTGGGGGAGGGGCCTGAGAGGGAGCAATGGCTCCTGCTCCACTCTCTCCTGGATTCAGTCCCCTCCGCCACTTCCCCTCCGCCTGGACCGTCTGCGCACTCGAATGTAAGACCACCTGGTCAGTCAGCCAGCCGCCTTGTGCGGCCTCACTGGGTCTGCACAGTTGCCCCCCTGTGCCCGGGGTCCGCCAGCTGCTTCCTGTGGGCCCGGGGACCGCCAGCCGCCGCCCGTGCACCTGGGAACTGCCAGCTGCTGCTGCTTGCGTTCCTGGGTCCGCACCTCCACTTTCTCCTGCCGCGACTCCGCCCCTCTTACCGGTCTGGATGAATGGTTGTTGGACTTCCATACAGTTCAATTTTCTATAGGTTCTGGTTGTTTTCTTGTTTCTAAATATTTGTTGTCCTTAATTTTGGTTGTGAGAGGAGGCACAGTGTGTCCGCCTACGCCTCCATCTTGGCCGGAAGTCAAAGTTGATGTTTTAAAGATTCACCCACATTACATCAAAAATCAGCACTTCATTCCTTTTTAATAACTGAGTAGTATTCCATTGTATGTATATTTGACATTTATGTATACACTTATCAGTCAATGGACATTGGATTGTTTCTTCTTGTGCAAGCATTTGTTTGAATACCTACTTTCAATACCTTTGAGTATACACCTGGGTGTAGAATTTCTGGGTTATATGGCAATTCTATGTTTAACTGGTTGAGGAATAGCTAAACTGTTTTCTACAGAAGTTGAAAAATTTTGCGTTCCTACCTGCAATGTGCGATGGTTCCTACTTCTCCACATTCTTGTCAATATTTGTTATCATCTGTCAAATTTTGATTACATCGATTCTAGTTAAAGTGAATTGGTATCTTATTGTGCTTTTGCTTTGCATTTCATTAATGACTAATAATATTGTGCATCTGTTCATGTGCTCTTGGGCATTTGTATGTAATTTTTGGAGAAATGCTTATCCAAATCCTTGCACATTTTAATTGGGTTATTTATAATTTTATTGTTGAGATAATTTTTAATATTTTTATTGTTCATGCTACTATAGTTGTTCTTGCTTTTTCTCCCTCTCCCCACTTCTACCCTGGCCTACTCCCTCCCCTCCACAAGTCAATCCTCATATTGTTGTCCATGTCCATGAGTTGTACATAAATATTCTTTGCTTAATCCCTTCACTGTCTTTCATCCCATCCACCACTCCTTTTTGGCAGCTGTCAGTCTGTTCTATATATCTAAGCTTCCATTAATATTTTGTTTGTTAATTGTGTTCATTAGCTTCCACATATAAGTGAGATCATGTAGTATTCATCTTTCTCTGACTAGCCTAATTCACTTAGCATAATTTTCTCCCAGTCCATCCATGTTGTCATGAAATATAAGAATTTCTTCTTCTTTTTTTTACTGCTGCATAGCATTCCATTGTGTAAATGTATCACAGCTTTTTTTTTTTTTTTTTTAATCTACTTATAACCGCTGGGCACTCAGGCTGTTTTCCAAATCTTGGCTATTGTAATTAGTGCTTCTATAAACATAAGGGTGCATATGTTTTTTGTATTGGTGTTTGGGGGATCTTTCAGGTATATATCTAGAAGTATAATCACTGGGTCGAAAGGGAGTTTCATTTTAAATTTTTTAAGGATACTCCAAATTGTTTTCCACTTGGATGCACCAGACTGCATTCCCACCAAGAATGCACTAGGGTCTCCTTTTCTCACCAACTTTTGCTGCTTGTTGATTTATTGATGGTAGCCATTCTGACAGGTGTAAGGTAACATCTGATTAAGGTTTTATTTTACATTTCTCTGATGATTAGTGATGTTGAGCATTTTTCATATCTCTGTGGGCCCTCTGTATGTCCTCTTTAGAGAAGTGTCTGGTGAGGTCTTTCACCTGCTTCTTAATTGGGTTGTTTGACTTCCTGGTGTTGAGTTGTATTAGTTCTTTGTACATTTTGGAGATTAAACCCTTGTTAGATGTATCACTGCAGAAGATGTTCTTGCATATAGTGGGTTCGCTATTCCTCTTGCTGATAGTTTCTTTAGCTGTACAGAAAATTTTGAATTTTATGTAGTCCCATATTGTTTATTTTCTGCTTTGTTTCCATTGCCTTAGGAGATATGTCAGCAAAAATATTGCTATGTTAGTTATCTGAGATTTTACTAATGTTTTCTTTTAGGATTTTTGTGGTATAATTTTTTATATATGCTGGGTATAACTCTCTAATCAAATATATGATTTACACATATTTACTGTCATTCTTTGGGTTGCCTTTTCACTTTATTCATGGTGTTCTCTGAAGCACAAAAGTTTTAAATTTTGAAAACATTCACTTTTTTTCTTTTGTTGTTTATACTTAGGGTGTCATATGTAAGAAAAACCTGCAAATTTGAGGTCTTGAATATTTATTTATATATTTTCTTCTAGGAATCTTATGCTTTTAGCACTGACACTTAGATCTTTTATGCATTCTGAGTTAATTTTTAATATTTTGGTACATAGGGGTCCAGCTCCATTTTTGTGCATGTGGATATCCAATCATCCCAGCAGCATTTGTTGAAAAGACTATTCTTTCCCCTTTGACTTGTCTTGGCACCCATAGCAAAAATAAATTTATTGTCAATTTGAATGTACTTCTGAACATTCAATTTGATTACATTGATCTATATGTCTCTCTTTATGAAAGTACCACACTGTTTTGATTACTGTAAGTTTGTAGTAAGTTTTTAAATCAGCAAGTGTGAATTATCCAACTTTATTTTTCTTTCAAAATTGTTTTATCTATTCTTTGTCCCTTAAATGTTCTCATGATTATCTGCACAAAAGAAAAAGCAGCCAACGTTTTTATTCAGATTATGCTGAATCTGTAGATCAATTTGGAAGCACTGTCATGTTAATAAGATTCAGTCTTCCAGTCTATAAATACATCACATCTATTCATTTATTTAGTTTTTCTTTATTTCTTTTCAACAGTGGTTTATAGTTCTCATTGCACATATCTTGCACTTCCTTTGTTAAATTTGATGAAAATATTTTATTCTTTTGATGCTGTTGTAAATGAGTTCTTTTCTTAATTTCATTTTCAGATTTTTCATTAACACTGTGTATAAATATAACTGATTTTTGTATATTAATTGTATATCTTACAAACTTGCTGCACTCCTTTTTCAGGTCTAATAGTTTTTGAAATTGAATCATTATACCAGTAATTTTCTATATACTAGACCATGTTATCTATAAATAGAAATTGTTTTGCTACTTCCTTTACAATCTTTATGTCTTTTATTTCATTTTCTTATCTAAGTCACTTGGCTAGAACCTCTTGGAATATGTTGAAGAGAAGTGTCAAGAATGAGTATTCTTGTCTTGGTCCTGTTCTTAGCAAGAAAGGTTTAAGGTTTTCTTGATTAGATATGATGCCAGTTGTGAGATTTTCATAGATGGCCTTTATCTGTTTGAAGACATTATCTTTTAATCGTAGTCTCTTGAGCGACTTTATCTGAGGGGATGTTGGAGTTTCTCAAGTGCTTTTTTTTATATATATATTGAGATGACCATGTGATTTTGGTCCTTTAATCTCTTTGTACAGTACATTATATTGATTTCTGTATGTTGAAGCAATTTTGCATTCCTTGAATAAATCCCATTTGGTCATGGTATAAAATCAATTTTATTCTATGCTGCTAAATTTTGTTTACTGATATTTTGTTGAGAATTTTTTCATCTACATTAATAATAGATATTGGTTTGTGGTTTGTTTAGTTTGATGTCTTTTCTGCATTTGATATCAGGGTGATAATAACCTCAATAAATGAGGTGATGAATTTTCCTTCCACTTTTACTTTTTGGAAGAGTTTGTGAAGACCTGGTATTAATTTTTCTTTAAACATTGGGCAGAACTCACCAGTGAAACCATCTGTGCCTGGGCTTCTTTTTTATTACTAATTATATGTCTTTTTTTCAATTTATTTATTTATTTTTATCAGTTTTTTTTAAAATTGTTGATCTTGTACAGTTTTCTGTCTTTTACTCCCGCCCCCTATGTCTTTATTTGTTACAGATTTTTACTTCCTCTTGCATCAGTTCTGATAATTTACTTTTTCCCAGGAATGTTTCCATTTTACCTAGGGTATCTAATTTATTGCCATACAATTGTTCATAGTTTCTTTTTCTATATAACTCTTTTTATTTTTGTAAGGTAAATAGTAATATCTCACCTTTTATTTTTAATTGTATTAATTTGAGTCTTCTCTGTTTCTTTTTTCTTGTCAGCCTAGCTCATGTTTTGTCAGTCTTTTCTAACAATATTTGGTTGATCTTTATTAACAATCAACTTTTGATTTGTTGATTTTATCAACTGTTTTTCAATGATCTGTCTTCATTTATTTACTATATAATCTCCATTTTTCCTTTGTTTTGCTTGATTTGGGTTTAGTCTCTCCTAATTCCTTAGGATGGAGAATTTGTTTTTGTTTTTTTTTTCAAACAATAAATATTAGCTAAATGTTCACCCTCAAGTGGGAGTTATCTTCCACAATTATTTTGTTGACTGGTTCATATTTTTCTCTTTTTCCCTGTTTTCCTTTGGTATACCCTTGATGACTAGCTAACTCACTGACATCCTATCCTCAGTGCCACTGAGCCCAAACTCCATGCTATATTAGCCACCGACAATACAGGTGACTCACCAAATCCCAACTCCATGAAGAAATACTCCTTCTCTGGAGTGATCTTGCATTTAGTTTTCCTCCATTAAGCACAACTTCTACTTCTTCCTCCAATTGCCATTCCCCAACCACACTAGACTGGCCTTCTACCTTCCACATACCTTGCTTTGTTTTTCCAGTTGATAATGTCCATTTACATTCTCCCACACAAAGTACATCTAAGTAGTCTGGACTCCACAAATTACTACTTTAGTTGCCCTTATTTTTCTTGGTTTATGGCTCTATCTCTAAATCAGCCTCATTGCCCTCTGTCTATCCTCCTGTTTCCTGAAGGTATATCATGGCTCTAAGAAAGCATGACCACATTCTAATTTGAACAAACTGCTGCTCTCCAAAACTCTCAGCTGTTATTTGCTGGACACTAGTATGGTGCCTGGCAGAGTGAGGATGCTGTGGATATGTGTCCCTTTCTTGTTCTTTCTTATTCTTTCTCTTGTTGATTCTTGTCCACATATGTCTCAATGGCTATTTTCCATCTCCATGAAAATATCACACATGTTCTCTCTTGCACACATAGCTCTTTCATTCACTTGTCTTCCTGTGTTCCGAAGAAGACAGCCACAATCCAATATGAGTTCTTCATTTATCTTCTCTCTGTCTTTGCCCATTTTCCAAGGCCTTCCATAATATTTCAAGAATATCATTGCTGCTCCCTCAATAGAGTATTGTATTTCCTTCAGTTCACAGACAAACCTCTGGATTGAGTGGCTAGCAACTTCATCAAAGTTAAAATTCCAAGGCCTGTTGGAAGTTTGGTGACAGGAAATGGTCTCTGCCTCTGCTGCCTCTGGTTTTCATGATCTATCTATTCTCTTTCAAATCCATGCCCTTTGGCTTCTTTCTCTGATATGCAACACATTTATTCCCCAAAGATATCCAGTGGTATCTAAAACCTTAAAGCCATAGCCTTTTCTTCTAATTCAGTCCTCCTCTGTGACTTTACTATAAAATTAACACTGAAAGTCTCTCCTTTGTGACTTTTGGAACAACATATCTGGAATTTTGCTATATTCTTCCCTTTCTTTCTTCTAACACCATAAATACCAGCATTTTCTAGAGTTCTATCTTATGGCTCTCCATTTTTTTCTTGTTCTTCTCACTTTTTCAAACTGTATATGCATTCTTAACCACCTCAGCTGTACCCTAGTTGTAAAACACATATAATTCTTTCTCCTTAAACCTGCTGCCCTTTCTTTACTTAAGCCTATGTTATTCTCAGATATGAGGAAGAATATTTATTGAAACTTAGGAAGATATTTATGATATATTTAAAGTAAAAAGTATTACAGAACAACATGTAAAGTATAACTAATTTTTGAATACACATATTTTTATGTGTGTAGACATAGAAAGATGTTTAGAAACAGGGCTCCAATGTAGTTACAATATGGTGATTTTAACTGTTGAATGTAAGTGGTAAATGTATGTGTTATTTCAACCTTTCTGTATGCTTGAAAAAAATCCAAAAGAAAAAACAGTAGACTAAGACCATTAGGATTTTGTATAGATTATGTGTCGTATCACAGGCTTTGATGATCTGTGAGGAAACTGAAAATATCCCAACTGTGTTTAAGTATCAAGTATTACTGTGGAACTATCAATGCCAGTCTGTCCAATGAGCATTGGGAGAAATTACACAATTCTGCACCAGCTCTCCATTTCCCAGTGAGTACATCTCTTTATGGGTTTACATAGTCCATGCTAACTGAATGTCCAGATTTTTAAAGCATCCATTACTGAGCACCACATACTATCACAAGATTCTGAGGACATAGAGAAGTTGCTAGGCCAAAATAATCATAGCATTTACATTTTTTAAACACTCAACAAAGGACTTCAGTGAATCTGATAGCTGGCTGTTTATGGAAATAAAATAACAATGATGAAATCTATGACAACAAAACACAAATAATATACTCCCGTTCCAAACCCAAGTGTTTCAGAATTTTAAAAAAAACAAACAAACTGAAGTTGCTATCTGACAGACCAAAAAAAGCCTAAATTCCCCCCGCCAATTTTTTTCTTTCTTTTTTCTTTTCTTAATTTTCTTTTTTTAAAATATATTTTATTGATTATGCTCTTACAGTTGTCCATTTCTCCCCCATCATTCCCCTCCACCCTGCAAACCCTTTCCCACCCACATTTCCCCCTTTAGTTCATGTCCATGTATGATAAGTTCTTTAGCTTCTACATTTCCCATACTATTCTTGCCCTCCCCCTGTCTATTTTCTACCCACTATCTATGCTACTCATTCTCTGTACCTTTTCCCCCTCTCTCCTCCTCCCATACCCCTGTTGCTAACCCTCCATATGATCTCCATTTCTGTGGTTCTGTTCCTGTTCTAGCTGTTTGCTTAGTTCGCTTTTGTTTTAGGTGTGGTTCTTAATAGCTGTGAGTTTGCTGTCTTTTCACTGTCATATTTTTGATCTTCTTTTTCTTAGAGAAGTCCCTTTAACATTTCATATAATAAGGGCTTGGTGATGATGAACTCCTTGAACTTGACCTTATCTGAGAAGCGCTTTATCTGTCCTTCCATTCTAAATGACAGCTTTGCTGGATAGAGCAATCTTGGATGTAGGCCCTGCCTTTCAAGACTTCAAATATTTCTTTCCAGCCCCTTCTTGCCTGGAAGGTCTCTTTTGAGAAATCATCTGACAGTCTGACGGGAACTCCTTTGTAGGTGACTGTCCCCTTATTCCTTGCTGCTTCTAGAATTCTCTGCTTCATTTTAATCTTGGCTAATGTAATTACAATGTGCCTTGGTGTGTTCCTCCTTGGGTCCAACTTCTTTGGGACTCTCTGAGCTTCCTGGACGTCCTGGTAGTCTATTTCCTTTGCCAGATTGGGGAAGTTCTCCTTTATTATTTGTTCAAATAAGTTTTTCCACTTGTTGCTCTTCTTCTTCCCCTTCTGGGACCCCTATAATTCGGATGTTGGGACGTTTAACGATGTCCCGGAGGTTCCTAAGCCTCTCCTCATTTTTTTGAATTCTTGTTTCTTCCTCATTTTCTGTTTGGTTGTTAGTTTCTTCCTTCTGGTCCACTCCATTGACCTGAGTCCCAGTTTTCCTTCCATCTCTATCAGTTCCCCATGCATCTTCCTTCATTTCACATATTGTAGCCTGCATTTTTTCATCTAATTTGTGAGCAAAATCAACCAATTCTGTGAGCATTCTGATGACTAGTGCTTTGAACTGTGCATCTGATAGGTTGGCTATCTCTTTGTTGCTTAGAGGAATTGGCTTTGGGGATCTTACTTGTTCTCTGGTTTGAGCCATTTTTGGTGGTCTTTTTTGTTTTGTTTTGTTTTGGTTTGGTTTGGTTTGTTTTTAGTCTGGTCGCAGTTGTTACATAGTGAGGTGTGGAGCCTTAGTTGTTCCTCAGGGCAGGGCAGCCCAGTTGCTGGGTTGTGACGCTATAGGTGGGGGCGGGGTCCGAGAGGGAAGAATGGTGCCTGTTCCACTCTCTCCTGGACTCCGGTCCGTTCCGCCACTTCCCCTCTGCCTGGACCGCATGCGTGTGCGAATGTGAGACCACCTGGTCAGCCAGCCACCTTGTGCAGCCTCACTGGGTCTGCACAGTTGCCCCCCTATGCCCGGGGACCGCCAGCCGCTGCCTGTGCACCTGGGAACTGCCAGCTGCTGATGCTTGCATTCTGGGTCCGCACCTCCACTTTTTCCTGCTGCGACTCCGCCCCTCTTACCGGTTTGGATGAATGGTTGTTGACTTCCGTACAGTTCAATTTTCTATAAGTTCTGGTTGTTTTCTTGTTTCTAAATATTTGTTGTCCTTAATTTTGGTTGTAAGAGGAGGCACAGTGTGTCCGCCTACGCCTCCATCTTGGCCAGAAGTCCCCAAATTTTTAATTATTAGCAAAATTGTTCTTTCATATATATGACTGGACATTTATATATCTTTTTTTCTGGATTGATTTTTATGTCGGCCCCCTAGTTTCTATTGGGATATTTGTTTGCCATTCATTTGTTAGAACTCTTTGTATATTATATTGAATAATGCTTTGTTATATGCAATGATGATTTTCTTCCAGTTTGACATTTACTTGACATTGTTGTTATGACTATGTATAAATGTTTTTCGTTCTCAGTCTTTTATAGCCTTTCCTTTTATGTCATCTTTGGGAAAACATTCCTCATACAAGGTTATAAAAACACTCACCTATAGATTCTTCAAGTATTTTTAGTGTTTCTTTTATTTTTGACATTTAAATCTTTAAGTTATGTGAGACATAATTTGCCTGAAAGCATCAGATAGAATTTAACATAATTTTCCCCCTAATGACTACCCATTTGTTCCAGTATCACTTTTTAGCAAATTCTTCCTTTTCCTCTACCTTCATCTTATACTTTCCCTGTATGTTAATGAGAAGGAAAAGATAGCTTATTTTAATTTTTTTCAAAAAAGAATACTAGCATTCTGATATGAATGGGCTGTAGCTTATCCCTTATCTATAAATCCAATGGTAATTTATCTCCTAAATAAAAATTAACTTTGTGACTTGCATGTCTAATATTTGGTTTCCTTTCTAACATTGGTGTACATACAAATGGTAATCTAACCTTTTGTGCAAGAGTTCAGGTTTAGATTAGATCGCATCTATATTAAAATTGTTTGAGCAAGTGACATCAATGTTATTGAAAATTTTGTTTACAAGATTTTGTTACAAGACATGTGACTATTATAGTATACTCAGAATCTGTGTGCAGTGACTTTAAAAAAAATATATTGTTGTTCAGTTACAGTTGTCCCAATTTTCCCCCAACTATTCTCTCTTGCCCCTCCTGCTGTTGTCCTTGTCCATGGGTCTTTATACTTTTCCTTGACTTGACTCTTCCCTTTCTTTCTCCTGTTATTCCCCTCCTCCCTCCCCTCTGGGCACTGTCAGTTTGTTCTTTATTTTCATATTTCTGGTTATACTTTGCTTGTCTGTTACTTTGTTGATTAGGTTTCACTTACAGGTGAGATCATATGGTATTTGTCTTTCACCACCTGGCTTATTTCACCTAGCATAATGCTCTCCGGTACTATCCATGCTGTTGTGAAGGGTTGGAGTTCCTTCCTTCTTTCTGCTATGTAGTATTGCATTGTGTAAATGTACCACATTTTACACAATGATCTACTCATTTACTGATGGGCACTTAGGCTGTTTCTAGCACTTGACTGTTGTAAATAATGCTGCTATGAACATTGGAATGTGTAGGTTCTTTTGAATTGGTATTTCAGGATTCTTAGTGTATAATCCCAACAGTGGAACTGCAGAGTCAAAAGGCAGTTCCATTTTTTGTTTTCTGAGGAAATTCCATAGTGTTTTCCACAGTGGCTGCACTAGTCTGCATTCCCACCAACGGTGCACTAGGGTTCCCTTTTCTCCACCACCTCGCCAGCATTTGTTGTTTGTTGATTTGTTTAGCAATGATTTTTTATATTACTTTAAGATTTCTAACAGCCCACAGGCACAATATCATCAACTATAGATATGACATTTAAGTAAACTAACAATATATAAATAAAAGTATAATTTTTCATGTGCCCAAATTCCGTGAATACTTGTCCTTGGAAAATAGCTAGCAATGTGGCTTATCCTATTTCTCAATGGGAATACAGTCACCAGCAAGCCAAGAATCATTTGGCCATGTTATCTTGACTATGTTTCAGGTTTACCTTTTTCTTTATTTAGTAATCAAGAAAGTGGGACTAAGAACTCAATGTCAATGACCAATTAGAAAAATGTAATCTAGCATGTTATATGATTCAGAGAAGTCAACTGAGCCTGAGACTAATAACCAAACTGGACAGCCCTTATAAGGAAAATTATCAGAGACAATTTCCCTTTATCTCAAGATTCTTGTTAACACTTTTGAGGTTGTTTCTTGGCAAATGTGTTATAACAATGCTACTGTGTTTTTTATTTCTGTGGTATACTTTTGGATATAGAATTTTTATGTCTGTTATTGACTTCAAACATTTTGTCATGACTTTGCCCATTTATGGAGTCTACATATAAGAATAAACACTATAATAGGGGAAAATAGGGGAAAGGCAATCAAGGAACATGTATAAAGGACATATGGACAAAGCCAAAAGATGTTGGTTCAAGGGTGGGAAACAGGAATGGATGGCACAAGGGGGGTATGCTGGGGTGAAAACGGACACCACTGTACTTGAACAACAACTTTTTTAAAACAAATTTAAAAAATGAGCACTGATCTGGAAGGATGGGTGAGTTCTAGTCTTGGCTCTATTTCTTTCTGGCATATTCTGTGTCCTTCAGCACATCAGCTCCATCCTTGAGCCTTATTTCTTTTAATCTGCAAAATGAAGATTTTGCTTATGTGAATTTAAGATTTTTCTTAGTTTTAAAAATCCACTTATACAGTTGCAAAAGTTTCTTTCTTTACAGAAACTGACTGCAAATAGAATCTGGTAGGTATTGTCATGCACGTTAAGTGGAGCAAGGGCACACAGATATGGATTATGTACTATCATGCCCAAATGTGACTTTATGGGTGGTGCACAATTTTTTGAATTGATTGAAGAATATTTGTGGCAATTGACCGGAGGCGGCCCTGCGACCTGAGGCGGTTCTGCAACCGACGGGAGGTGGCCAGGCGACCGGAGGCGGCTCTGCGACTGGGACGGAAGTGGCTCTGTGACCGGAGCTGGTTCTGCGACCCACCGCAGGTGGCCCTGGAACTAGAGAAGGGGACTCTGTGGAAGACCCGAAGCTCACATCTGTGATCCTGGGGTGAGTGCGCGCAACTCGGGAAACTCGCGGAATCCACGCCCGTAGTCTCGGGTGGGCACTCGCACCCTGTAGGAGACCCAGAGCTCACAGCAATAGGCTCGGGGAGGGATGGATCTGTAAGAGATTCCAGCTGAAACCCATAAACTTGGGAAAGCGCGCCCTCTGCAGGAGGCTCAGAAATCACACCCAAGGCCCTGCATGGAGAGTGCGCCATTAGCCCTGGGGTCAGTGCTCTGCTGGCACTGAGGACAGTAGTCCAAAGCTGACTGAGTGAGGAACAGGGAGAAAAGCAGTACGAGTCACCTCGAAGCCTGCTACAGCCAACAAGTCCAGAAAATCCAGTTTGGCATGTTTGAAAATAGCAAGAGATTTTTTGTTTGTTTGTTTGTTTTTTTGTTTTGGTTTGGGTGTTGTGTTTTGTTTTGTGGGTTTTTTTGATAGTTGTTTTTTGTCTGTTAAGTTTTTTGTTTGTTTGTTTTGGTTTATTTTTCGTTTTTGTGGGGTTCTTTTTGTTTTGTTTTGATTATATATTTTTTATTTTTTTATTACTTCTACCTTTTTTATCCCTCAATTCCTTTTGCTTCTCTTTACTTCTTTTTGGCTTTATTCCTTCTTCCTTTCTTTCCAATTCTATCTCTCCTTCCTTCCTCTTTTTTTCCTCTTCTTTTTTCACTTTATTCTTTTCTCTGTTTAAATACCCACGAGTGAGGCAAAAATATCCTAGAACTGTGAAAAAACCAGAGTTGGACCAAAAGAGGGGGTATCCCAACAGCTGAGACAGTGGAAGCTGTGAACACCAGGATACCTGAAGGAGACTACACCACTGAATCTCACTGGTATTCCACCACAGAAGTTCACACCATAAACCCAGGTAGCCAGAACAGATCGATTTAAAAAGCTGAGGTTTACAAGAATAGTCTCACAAACAATGAGAAGACAAAGAAACAATCCCCAAATGAAAGAAAAGGAGGAAGCCCCAGAAAGAAGCCTAAATGAAACAGAAGCAACTCAACTATCAGATAAGGAGTTCAAAGAAATGGTTATCAAGAAGCTCCATGAGCTCTCAATGAGCTACCAGAAACTACAGGGAAGCTATGATGAACTCACTGCAAACTATATCAACATGAAAAAGGAAATAGAAACTATCAAAAAGGTCCAAGAGGAAATGAAGAATACAATTTCTGAGCTGAAGAACACAGTAGAGGGAATGAAAAGCAGGATCGATGAAGCAGAGGATTGAATCAGGGAGTTGGAGGACAAAGTAGAAAAAAGCAGCCAGAAAGAGCAAGAAAAGGAAAAGGGGCTCAGAAAGAATGAAGAGGGGTTAAGAGAAATGCAAGACAACATGAAACATAATAATATTCGTATAATAGGAATACCAGAAGGAGAAGAAGAAGAGCAAGGGATAGAAAGCCTATTTGAAAAAGTAATGATGGAAAACTTCCCTAATTTGGTGAGAGGAAAAGTAACACAAATCCAGGAAACACAGAGAGTCCCAATCAAGAGGAACCCAAACAGGCCCACTTCAAGACACATCATCATTAAAATGGCAAACTTCCAAGACAAAGAGAGAATCTTAAAGGCAGCAAGGGAGAAAAAGAAAGTAACATACAAGGGAGCCCCGATAAGGTTAGCAGCTGACTTCTCAATGAAAACGCTCCAAGCCAGAAGACAATGGCAAGAAATATTCCAAGTAATGACAACCAAAGGCCTACAAACAAGACTACTTTATCCAGCAAGGCTTTCAATCAAGATAGAAGGCCAAATAAGGAGCTTCCCATACAAAAGAAGTCTAAAAGAATACACCTCCACAAAACCAGTCCTGCAAGAGATACTAAAGGGACTGCTTTAAGGAAAGAAAGGAAAAGAGAGAGAGAGGAACACAGGTACGAAAATGGCAATGAATCAGTACCTATCAATAGTAACCTTAAATGTAAATGGATTAAATGCTCCAATCAAAAGATATAGAATAGCTGAATGGATAAGAAAGCATGACCCACACATATGCTGCCTACAAGAGACCCACCTCAGGACAAAAGACCTACACAGACTCAAAGTGAAAGGCTGGAAACAAATTTTCCAAGCAAATGGACAGGAAAAAAAGGCCGGGGTAGCAATACTCATATCAGACAAAATAGACTTCCAAAGAAGAGCTATAAAGAGAGACCCAGAAGGTCACTTCATAATACTCAAGGGAAGAATCCACCAAGAAGACATAAACATTGTAAATATATATGCACCCAACGTAGGAGCACCTAAATACATCAAGAAAATCTTAGAGGACTTCAAGAAAGATATCAACAGCAACACAATTATAGTAGGGGATTTTAACACCCCACTGTCAAAAATGGACAGATCTTCCAAACAAAATATCAACAAAGATATTGTGGCATTGAACAGTACTCCAGACGAATTGGACTTAGCTGATATATATAGAGCTCTTCATCCCAAAGAAACTAAATACACATTTTTTTTGAAATGCACATGGAACATTTTCAGAGATAGACCACATGATAGGACACAAAACAAGCCTCAACAAATTCAAGAAAATTGAAATCATACGAAGCATTCTCTCCGACCACAAGGGACTAAAACTAGAAACTGACTTGATGGGGAAAATCCCCAAATCATCAAAATCATGGAGATTGAATAGCATGCTATTAAACAATGAATGGGTAAAGAATGAAATTAGGGAAGAAATCAAAAAGTTTCTGGAAACAAATAAAAATGAACTCACAACAACCCAAAACTTATGGGACACAATGAAGGCAGTCCTCAGAGGGAAGTTCATAGCAATACAAGCCTACCTAAAGAAGACAGAAACATTTCTAAGAAACGACTTAACCCTATGCCTACAAGAACTCGAGGAACAACAACAAAGACAGCCCAGGGCAAGTAGAAGGAAGGAAATAACCAAGATCAGAGCAGAATTAAATGACATAGAGACTAAAAGCACAATTCTAAGGATCAATGAATCCAGGAGCTGGTTCTTTAAAAAGATAAACAAAATTGACAAGCCTTTAAGCAGGCTCATCAAGAAAAAAGAGAGAGGACTCAAATAAACACAATCAGAAATGAAAGAGGAGAGATTATGACCGACACCACAGAAATACAAAGGATTGTAAGAAATTACTACGAAGAACTGTATGCCAAGAAATTTGAAAACCTAGGTGAAATGGACAAGTTTCTAGAAAAATATAATCTCCCAAAACTCAAAGAAAAAGAAACAGAAAGCCTGAACAGACCAATAACAGCTGATGAAATTGAAGGAGTAGTCAAAAAACTCCTGACACACAAAAGCTCTGGACCAGATGATTTCACAGGAGAATTCTACAAAACATTTAAGGAAGAGCTAACCCCTATCCTTCACAGACTATTCCAAAAAATCCAAAATGATGGAAGACTCTCAAACTCTTTTTATGAAGCCAGCATCATCCTAATCCCAAAACCAGATAAAGACACAACAAAGAAAGAAAATTTCAGGCCAATATCACCGATGAACATAGACGCTAAAATCCTCAACAAAATATTGGCAAACCGCATCCAACAATACATTAAAAAGATCATACACCATGACCAAGTGGGATTCATCCCAGGGAGGCAAGGATGGTTCAACATTCGCAAATCAGTAAATGTAATACATCACATAAACAAAAGCAAAAACAAAAATCAGATGATCATATCAATAGATTCAGAAAAAGCTTTTGATAAAGTACAACACCCATTTACGATAAAAACACTCAGCAAAGTGGGAATAGAGGGAGCATTCCTCAACATAATAAAGGCCATATATGAGAGACCTACAGCTAACATCATACTCAATGGGCAAAAACTCAAATCTTCCCCACTAAGATCAGGAACAAGACAAGGCTGTCCACTTTCACCACTTCTATTCAATATAGTATTGGAAGTCTTAGCCACAGCAATTAGACAAGAAAAGGAAATAAAAGGCATCCAAATTGGAAAGGAGGAAACAAAACTATCATTGTTTGCAGATGACATGATAGCGTACATAGAAAATCCTACAGACTCGGCCAAAAAGCTGCTCGACATAATAAATGAATTTGGCCAAACAGCCAGATACAAAGTCAATATCCAGAAATCAAAGGCATTGTTGTATACCAACAGTGAAACAGCAGAAGCAGAAATCAAGAAAAAAAATCCCATTCGATATAGCAAAAAGAAAAATAAAATACCTAGGAATAAACCTAACCAAGGGGATAAAAGACCTGTATGCAGAAAACTACACAACACTGAAGAAAGATATCAAGGAAGACACAAACAAATGGAAGCATATACCGTGTTCATGGATCGGAAGAATTAACATCATCAAAATGTCCATACTACCCAAAGCAATTTACAGATTCAATGCAATACCAATTAAGGTACCAATGGCATATTTCACAGACATAGAACAAACACTTCAAAAATTTATATGGAATCATAAACGACCCCGGATAGCGGCAGCAATTTTGAGAAAGAAGAGCAAAGTAGGAGGGATCACAATACCTGATACCAAACTGTATTACAAAGCCACTGTAATCAAAACAGCCTGGTACTGGCACAAGAACAGACACATGGACCAGTGGAATAGAACAGAGAGCCCAGAAATAAACCCAAGTCTCTACAGTCCATTAATATTCGACAAAGGGGGCAGCAACATAAAATGGAGTAAAAATAGCCTCTTCAACAAGTGGTGCTGGGAGAACTGGACAGCTACATGCAAAAAAATGAAACTCGAGCACCAACTTACACCATACACAAAAATAAATTCAAGGTGGATAAAAGATTTAAATATAAGCCATGACACCATTAAAATCCTAGAGGATAACATAGGCAGAATAATCTCAGATATTTCACGCAGCAATATTTTTACTGATATGTCCCCTAGAGCAAGGGACATAAAGGAAAGAATAAACAAATGGGATCTCATCAAAATAAAAAGCTTCTGCACAGCTAAAGAAAACAATATTAAAATAAAAAGAGAACCAACTGTATGGGAAAACATATTTGACAATGATACCTCAGACAAGAGATTAATCTCCAAAATATATAAAGAACTTACAAGACTCAAGCCTGGCTGGTGTAGCTCAGTGGATTGAGCACGGGCCTGCGAAGCAAAGGATCGTGGTTCGATTCCCAGTCAGGGCACATGCCTGGGTTGCAGGCCAGTTCCCAGCATGGGACACACAAGAGGCAACCGTACATTGATATTTCTCTCCCTCTCCCACTCTCTTACCCTTCCCCTCTAAAGATAAATAAATTAAAAAATCTTAAAAAAAAAAAGAAATTATTAAAAAAAAATTAAAAAAAAAAAAAAGAACTTACAAGACTCTACTCTAAGAAGACAAGCAACCCAATTAAAAAATGGGCAAAGGATTTGAACAGACACTTCTCCAAGGAGGACAAACAGAGAATCCAGAGACACATGAAAAGATGCTCGATATCTCTAGCTATCAGAGAGATGCAAATTAAAACTACAATGAGATACCACTTGACACCAGTCAGAATGGCCTTCGTAAACAAAGGAACAAACAGCAAGTGTTGGAGAGGTTGTGGAGAAAAGGGGACCCTAGTGCACTGTTGGTGGGATTGCAGATTGGTACAACCACTATGGAAAACAGTATGGAATTTTCTAAGAAAACTAAAAATGGACATAACTTTTGACCCAGCAATTCCACTGCTTGGATTATATCCTAAGAACCCTGAAACACCAATCCAAAAGAACCTATGCACCCCTATGTTTATAGCAGCACAATTTACAATAGCCAAGTGCTGGAAGCAACCTAGGTACTCATCAGTTAATGAATGGATCAAAAAACTGTGGTACATTTACACAATGGAATTCTATGCAGCAGAAAGAAAGAAGGAGCTCCTACTCTTTGCAACAGCATGGATGGAACTGGAGAGCATTATGATAAGCGAAATAATCCAGGCAGTGAAAGACAAATACCATATGATCTCACCTTTAACAGGAAGCTAATCAACAAAACAAACAAACAAGCATAATATAAACAAATTCACTGAATTCGAGAACAGTCTGACAGTGACTAGAGGGGGAGGGGAGGGAATTTCAGGGGAAAAGGGGAACGGTTTAGAGCAATAAGTATAAAGGACTCATGGACAAAAACTATGGGGGGTGGAAATGGGAGGAAGGGGGGGAGGGCTGGGGCGGTGGGTTGGGGGCAGGGTAAAAGACAGAAAACTGTACAATATCAACTTAAATTAAATTAAAAAAAAAAAGAATATTTGTTACAGAGTTTGACAACTCCACACAAAGCAAGTCAAGGAAATTCCAAAAAGGCTTAGTTCTCCTTTTGTTTTAAAAATGCACAAAGTGCTCTCACCAGGTGGCTCAGTTGGTTGGAGTGTCATACCATACACCATGAACTTTGTGGGTTCCATCCTTGGTCAGGGCGTATACTTAGGTTGCTGTTTGATCCCTGGTCGGGAGGCAGATTGGTGTTTCTCACATTGATGTCTCTCTCTCCCTCTCCCTCTCCCTCTCTCTCTCTCTCTCTCTCTCTCTCTCTCTCTCTCTCTCCGATTTAAAAATAAAATAATAAGTGTACAAAGTACATGTATCTTATTCCACCAAGGCTTATATCCAACTGACATAAAAAGCCAAAAGTGTGATCTTTAGATAGAATCCAGACAGTAATATTAAATCAGACAAAACCAGCACTCCAAGAAATCTTCATGTATTTATACTTAATTTCAAGATGTTGAGTTATATTTTTACAGATAGAAAACAATGTTTTAGTTTAAATGTTTTGATTCTATAGTTCCTATTAAAATGTACAAGAATAGGATGAAAAGATTGAGTCACTTGACTTAATTCATATGGAAAAGAAAGTGGGTGGCAGGCTTCAGGGTTGATCAGAGACAAAACAAGGCCACAAAAGTAAAATTGCATGTCTCCGTCTCCCTTACTTTTCCACAATACCGAAAAATGAAATGTCCATTACTGATTCACAAAGCAAGGAGCAATTATAGGATAATAAACATAATATTAGATCATTGACTTTACAATACAATAAACGAAAAAAGAAAACATATATTAAGCTCTAAGTAGATCCTTGGTTATAAATCAAAGTAGCAGTTTTGTGACTCCAGAATTTGTGACCATCGGCAAAAGAATATCTCTACAAAAACTTCTGAGCCATAGAATTTGGATCAGATGTTATTTTCACATATGCTCTTGTCTCATACATGGAGAACACTGCCTTTCTTGTGAGGTCAAACATGGGGCAGTGAAGATATTTCTTGATGTCTTTGCATCTGCAGAGGAGAGAGAGAGAGAGAGCTATAATCATTTGTCAGCTAAATCAGTCCAAAATGTACCTGTTCGTAACTATGCAGAAATGGAAAGTAAAGTGGATTTGAATTAGATATTTTATAAGCGTTAAGAACCTGCCTTATTTTTTGATTTTTTAAGTCTGCGAATGCACTTGGTGACAAGATAGGTGCTCACATTTAGCAGTTTTCTGTCATATCTAGAGCTAGAATCAGGTTTATTTTGTTCAGTCTTCCCAACAGGTCTACTAGGTGCTCTATGTACTATTATTCCTATTTTACACATAAAACCTGAGGTTCAGCTAGGTTACATAATTTTCCCAGAATTAATTGACTAGGAAGTAAGGTTTTATAACCCATGGTCTGTTGAACTATTGCCCTAAACTACAGGACTTGATATTTAGCTATAATATAAACTTTTAAAATAATACCTTTTATAGAGACTTGCAGAGTCTCTTCTCTGACAGAAAGAAAATGTATGTATCAATGAAATTATATTACTATACTCAGAGGTATTTATGGGTTAACCGAGGAGGGGAAAAGCCAGCTTGGATAGTTGGTAATATTCTTTATCATGTTAAAGTTCTATAAAACAACAACACCTTACCAATTTATTTTAGCCATCTGAACAGGATTTTTCACATAGTAACCGCACAATTAATATTTCACCAATAAAATAAAATAGATTTACTTTTAAGTAAAAGTCTTTTTACTTACAAAGCTTTACTTTTGAAAAGGCTTTTTCAGTCCTATATGATCTAGAAATTTGAACCAGGGATGATGATAATGGCTGGCATTTATTGAGTGTTATGAGCCAAACACCAGTCTAAGCATGCTTTCATATATAATTTCATTTAATTTTTGCAGTCCCCATATACTACATAAGTAGTAGTATTATACCCATTTTATACATGAGACAACTGAGACTCAGATCTTTTAACAGCCAGTGTGGCAAAGCTGAGATTCCAGTCTTGGATCAATTTAAAAGACTTTATTCTCAGTATTACTAACATTCAGGAAAGCCAGTAAAAGTCAGAATCCGTCCAAAATGGTTTTCTTTTTTTTAAAGAATACAGAGTAGCAGGCATTTATTTGCAAGATTCATTCATTTAACCAAGAAGCTAGTTGTTAAATAACTGTTTCTACCTATCTTAATTAACAGACAACTCTAGATAACACTGGTAAAGATCCTTAACCTTGCCTTGGCTTCCCTGATAGTTACAAAAACACTTTATATCTGTAACTTTTTAGTGTACTCTTGCCTGGTAACAAAGCATGCCAACCAAGTCCTGAGATACTTTGCATGGCACAAAATTCACATCTCCTGATGCCTACAAAACAAAACACAACAAAAATTTGATTGGTCTCTTTGCCAGCCAAATTAATCACAAGTGTCTCAGCGTATAGTTTAACAGCCTCCACAATCTGACCTCATTTCTTTTCAAGACTTGTGGGTTTCTTAGTGAATCCATGTAAATGGATGTGGCTTGATCCAATTTCATGTTCTACCATTATAACTATATTCTTATTATTCATTCCCACATATATTCCCTGGATTTATGTCTGTATAAATTAGAAAACTCAAGTTGTCCTTTTGAAATATTGGATATCACATGATCATACATTGTACCTGACCTCTAGGGACCTGCTGCAATTTGAGTCTAGTTATAGATCTATAAATGGAGAGTGATGGTGAGAGGAGGTCCTGAGGAGAATCAGAATTTTTTTTGCATGACAAATGTCTCAAAGGAAGCCTCTAAGATTTCCTCAGGTAGTGCAGGTGTAGGTGGAAAGGCCCATGAAACTGTGTCTGAGAATGCCACTCACTGTCATTGGGGATGGGGATGCCACTTCTGCTAAGGGGTGGGGTGGAGAGCCCTCTCTCACTGTTTAAAAAAAAAAAAAACGCATCAGAATTTAGGAGGTCAATGTCCCTAGCTTCATTGAGATCTTTCCACATGTTATCCCAACTTTTGAGATTCCATTAGTTCCCAGTCAATGCCTTCATTTTAACACTCTGAAAGGCTGAATGTTCAACTTGTGCTGTAATTCAGCCAGTCACAAAATGAAGTTCCAAGTTTGATTTTCAGCAATTTTGGCCCTGCAGCTATAGGAGATGAGGGTCTCCTTCAGGGAACACATAGAAGCTTTTAAGTCATTTATGCAATACTTGAGCTAGAAATTTGAATCCAAATTCATCCTTCCCCCTGTCCATTTTGTATAGGAACATTAAGAGTAATCAACCAATATTATTGTTCTTGATAGTTTTCCAAAAAAATGTTCAAAATTACTATATACAGAGTTGCCTCGTTCCTTGCTTCTTCTAAGTGGTCGATCAAGAGTATCCAAATGTGGTATTTTGTATATCTCTATTGCCAGATCATACCATGAGCAATCATTGCTTTTTCTACTACTGGAAATAGAGTCATTAGTGTCTTTAAATCTAATCAGATTAAAGAATCAATTCACAAATCCCTGGAAAAAATTCAGAAAACTTATCCTTAATAATCTGCTCCTCTAGTATTGTTACCATAAAATAGAGCGCCAGGAGTCTCCCCCATCAGTCAAAATGGTGTCAGGGAAAGGTTCTTAGACTGAGCATCTGAAAACCTATCAAGATAGTTGAGTAGAAAAATGCCTCCCCTCACTATGGTACCAGATTGGAGGTGGGACCAGAGGAAAGCAGACATATGCACCATGAAAGTCAAAATGGTGCAGGGGGAAGTGCTGTACCAAAGAAGCCTGTCAGTCTAGCTTGGGGAAAGAGGGGATTGCTTGGGAGGTGGACCCACCTGAAGTGCATGAAAGTTTGGCCAGTTGACTGGTCATTTTGAGAAAGCACCTGGTCCACACACACTCAAGCTCATATAATTTCAGGGGAACAAAGAATCTGTGTCTCTCTCTCACTTATGACCTGCACTAACCCTGTTCATGAACTGCATGAACTGCACAAACTGCATGGAGAGAACTGCACTCGCCTGTTCTCTTCATGGTCACATGGCCTTAGCAGGAACTCTGGACACTAGTTTTTGTCTTGGCCTTGCTGAGGATGGTTGAATTTTCCCACGGCAGAAAGATGAGATGGTCTTGTGATGGGAATCCACCATCCTCTCAGGTTGTAGCACATGAATAGAACTTCTTTCCTTTTGTACCAGCATCTGCCTGACAAGTTTGGCTTTTATGGCGGCAGGCAGCTTAGCCTGCATTTTTGTTTGGTTATAGTATCACTCATAATACCAAAACTCATTTTAACAACATTTTGACAACATAGTTATGTAGTACTTTGTTGACTAAGACTAATTTTGAATATATTATCTTATCACCAGTGAATATGGTATGTTTTACCATTTTTTGCTCTTACTATCTCTCTTTTTAAAAGTATATTTTATTGACTATGCTGTTACAGTTGTCCCATGTTTTTCTCTCCCCTCCACCCTGCACCACTCCTCCCACCAGCATCCCTGCCCCTTAGTTCACATCCATGTGTTATACATATAAGTTCTTTGGCTTCTCCATTTCCTACACTATTCTTACCCTCCCCCTGTCTATTTTGCATGTACCATTTATGCTTCTTATTCCCTGTACCCTTTTCCCATTCTTACCCCTCCCTCTGCTCCTCCCCTCTGATAACCCTCCATGTGATCTCCATTTCTGTGATTCTATTCCTGTTCTAGCTGTTTGCTTAGTTTCTTTTTGTTTTTTAGGTTTAGTTGTTGATAGTTGTGAGTTTGTTGTCATTTTACTGTTGATATTTTTATCATTTTTTCCTTACATAAGCCCCTTTAACATTTCATATAATAAGGGGTTGGTGATGATAAACTCCTTTAACTGGACCTTATCTGGGAAGCACTTTATCTGCCCTTTCATTCTAAATAATAGCTTTGCTGGATAGAGAAATCTTGGATGTAGGTCCTTGCCTTTCATGACTTGGAATACTTTCCAGCCCCTTCTTGCCTGCAATGTCTCTTTTGAGAAATCCGCTGACAGTCTTATGGGAACTCCTTTGTACGTAACTGTCTCCTTTTCTCTTGCTGCTTTTAAGATTCTCTCCTTACAGTTGTCTATAGCCCAGAAAGAGGACCCACCACAAACCAGCATGGTTGGCCCCTTGATCTTGGACTTCTGGCCTCCAGAATGATAAGGAAGTGGAAGCACACAGAGGATAAATGAGCTTTCCTGTGGCCCCCAAGCAATGGAAATGCCAGAATTGTAACACATGTCTCTTTCACTCCAAAGTGTATGCCTGTAACTTCTGGATGCATTCTTCAGAATGGGACTAACAATTCCGAGTGTGCCACTGTGTGTGAGCATGCACCCCAGAAACAGTGCTTAGACAAGGACCACCAACAACGGTTCCTGCTGTACAGTGGGACAACAGGAAGCATGCTGCTGGCTCTCAAAAGGCCAGAGACTAATTCACTGAGACATACTAGTTTTACACTAAAACTTAAGAACTAAGTTTTAGCACTAATGTTGATTATGCATAATTCTAAACATCTCTGAATACAATAAAATTTTGTTATTTACCTTAATAGCATGACCTGTTGAATCTGAGGTGCCTTGCTACCAACTACTTTACAGGAATTTACTTTTCATAATCTTTCACATGAAAATAATAAGACTTAAATTTTCTCATGTGCATAAAAATGAATATAAATATTGAAATAAAGCACTGTTGTAAAATGTATAAATAGGTCTTCTAAGAATCAAACTTGTATTTACATCATAATTTTAGTTCTAAAAATTATGATATATAATATTTTTAGGTTGGAAGGGCTTTTACTCGCTTTCAGTCACACAGTACATGAATGGATGGGGATGATTTAATTGGGAAAGAAGCTGAGCCTCAAACAGGCTCCTAGGGTCCAAGTTGTCAGGGAAGCATGAAGGCCAGAAGGGGTCACAGATAGAGAGGAGGCCATGGTCATGTAGATCCCAATCAGAGACAGACCATATTAAAGAGCTGTTCTCAAATCCATATACATGCATGATCTATATTTTCACCGAGTATCTCATAAATATTCACCAGGTAGACACTTAATAAAACATTAGATAATCAACATTTGTGTAAATATAAATATTTTTTCCTTTCATGCTTATACAAATGTTGATTATTAAACATGTTGTGAACTTTTTCCAGATCAAAATAATTGCTTCTCACTGAGAGAAGCTGTCACAAACAATCCAATCTTGAATAATAACAACCATATTGTAAAACCCATTCAACTGATTAATAGTTTTAGGTTTTTGGCAGTGTTTTCAATAAGATGCAGAGACTGGCGTGGAGTGAAAGGGAGCCCATCTGTTTTAGTGTTGAATTTTAAATTTTTATTATTAATATAACAATTAGCAATTGGTAATTATTTCAGATAAAAACTGCATTCATGAATATTTAAGACAAGAAAATAAGAAAAAAGATTGCCTCCTTATCTTTAATCTTGGGTAATGTAATTATGATGTGCTTTGGTGTGTTCCTCCTTAGGTCCATCTTCTTTTCGACTCTGAGATTCATGGACTTCTGGAAGTCTATTTCCTTTGCCAGATTGGGGAAGTTCTCCTTCATTATGTTTTCAAATAAGTTTTCAATTTCTTGCTCTTCCTCTTCTCCTCCTGGCATGCCAACGATTCAGATGTTGGAACATTTAAAGTTTTCCCACAGGTTCCTAGGCCTCTCCTCATTTTATTGAATTCTTGTTTCTTCATTTTGTTCTGGTTGAATGTCTATTTCTTCCTTGTGGTCCAAATTGTTGATCTGAGTCCTGCTTTCCTTCCCTTCACTGTTGGTTCTCTGTATATTTTCCTTTATTTCACTTTGCATAGCCTTGACTTTTTCCTGTATTTTGGGATCATACTCAATCATTTCTGTGAGCATTCTGATTACCAGTGTTTTGAACTCTGCATCTGATAGGTTGGCTATCTCTTCATCTCTTAGTTCTATTTTTAGAGCTTTGATCTGTTTTTTTTTTTTTTTCATTTGAGTGATATTTCTTTGTTTAAGCATACCTGTTAAGTTTTAGAGGTGAATCCTTAGGTATTCGCCAGAGTGGGGCAACTCACTTTGCTGCGTTGTGGTGCTGTCTGTGGGGGAAGTGTCTTGAGGGAACAATGCTGGTTGCTCTGCTCTCAGTCGGCTTTCAGTCAGCTCTCCCACTACCCATAAGCAAATTGAGCCCTTCTGGTTCTGATACCTGGGTGGGTGGGCTTGTCTACATTCTAGGACCCTGTGGTGTCTCCAATGAACTCTTCTGTGAGGCTGGAAGTTTCTGCCACTGCCACAACCCCCACAAGTGTTTACAACCAGAGGTTTTGAGGCTTTATTTCCCTGTGCTGGAACTTTGGGTTGCACGGTCTGTCTTGCTCCCCATTTGTTCTTCCTGGTTTATCTACACACAAATGTGGGACTGCATGAAAATGTGGGACCACGTGGTCTGACAGCCACCACCTTGCCTTGTGTCCTTTCTGCTTCAGCTGCCCATCTCCGCCACTCCTACTGGTCTGAAGGAATGTTTGTTCTTTAACTCCTTGGTTGCTGGACTTCCATACAGTTCAATTTTCTGGGAGTTCTGGTTTTCTTTGTTTTTAAATTTGTTGCTGTACTTCTTTTGGTTGCATGAGGAGGCAAAGTGTATCTACCTATGCCTCCATCTTGGCCAGAAGTCTCTCTCTCTTTCTCTCTCTCTTTTTTTTTTTCATAAAAAACATTAAGGCAACAAGTACTTCACTTTCTATTCCAAATCAATCATTTCTTATTTTTTTTATTTTTCAAAATCAAGAATGCCAGTGTGTACTTCAAATCCTCATCCTCCTCTTTATCTGCATCACATACTCTTTGTGATATAAAGAATTCTGTTGTTATAATTCAAAGGCATGACCTTGCCTTCCCCTTAAGGTACCTGGCACAATGCTTTAATAAAATCAATAAGTTTTGCAAGATAATTGCTGTTATTTTTTAATTTTAAAGGAAATAACATTTAATAATGTTTATAAATTGTTTTTTCCCAATATAATACCCTGGAAACCAGAACAACCTTCACATAGTGCTAGAAGATCTGTTTAGTTCAAAAAAAAAAAGATGAAATAAAGATTGAAAGATGAAAGAAGAGGAGGAAGAGAGTGAGGGAGGGAGAGATGGAGGGAGAGAGGAAGGAAGGGAAGAATCAATGGAGAGAGGAAGGAAGGAAGGAAAGGATTGAAGGAAAGAAGGAAGAAAATCATGAAGAAAATAATTCATATTGCCAATTTTTTTAAATATTTCTACCTCACTTACCAGAACAAATGGGAGCAACATGGTTATTTGTTTCAATTACCTTAGGACAATAATCTAAATTCACCTTGTGCTAGGGTCCTTTCAAAATTCCTTTCTTCCTTCTTTCTTTCCTTCCTTCCTTTCTCTTTCCTTCTTCCCTTCTTCCTATAATTATTTGTGGTTAATTTCTATAAACGTAATACTATGCAAGATGCTATGAGGGATAGAAGAAAATTTAATATGAGGCTAATTCCTTTTAATGTTCTAAAAACATTAAATGCCTTTGTGGAAATAAGAGACACACAAATTTAATTAAAGTAGCCAGGCTTATAGTGATTCATGCTTCAGAGGACCTAGTTTACTGAAGTCCAGATTATGTGATACTCTTGTGAAAATTAGTTCCTGAGATACAAAACAAAGCAAAACAAAATAAAACAAAAATTAAGACCAAACCAAACAAAAAAACTATACAGAATAGTACTTGTAGAAGGGATTGCTGGGGTGGAGAAGAGTGGTAGGAGAAAAATGGAGATAACCCTACTTGAACAACAATAAAAAAAAGAGAGGGGAAAAAAGAAGTCACTGTATTCTTGCCCCCAAAACACACCACTTTGAATTTGAAAGACATACTTTGGTCACCCATCAGATATTTAAATTCTTCTTGTTGAATGTTGCTAAAACTTTCAGAGTGCACTAAATTCATTTATTCCCTAGTCAAACAGATTTTTATTGAGTGCTTACTATGTGCCACACATTGTCCTTGGTGTTGAGGATAAAGCAGTGAACAAAGGTGGTAAAACATCCTGTTGTTCTGAAGCTTGCCTCTAGCAAGAGGAGAGAAACAAGAAATCAAATAGATAAATGAAGAAAGGAAACTCAGGTATGTGACATACAGCTATGAGTAAAACTGGCATGCATCTCAGGTAGGTGAGAAAAGGTATGAATCCCAAATATTGGCTATTTTTGTCCCATCACCCTAAGAAAAAAAGAGAATGAAACTATGGTTTGTGCTTTCTCACTTTGCCCTACATCTTCAGTGGACTGCATCTGCAGTACCCAATGCTCCTATTTGACGGATGTTTTCACAAATTCAAAAATTTATCAAAATATAAGCTATTTCTTTCAGACTCCACCAACCAGATTGTACTCAGATTGTATCATTAGTATTGAAATCTTTTTTTTTAATAGATAAAGAGTTATACTTTTATTATACTTACTTAATTTAAGGTAAGTAGAAATACTGTGATCCCACTTCTGGTCTGTATCTTCCAGTGGTTGTGAACTCCTCTGGAGTCGGGATCATATCACTTAACAGAATTAACATCATACTGGAGATATACAGTTGACCCTTGAACAACACTGGCTTGAACTGCTCCGATCCACTTATACACAGATTTTCTTTTTTAATTTTTTATTTTAATTGTTGATCTTGTACAGTTTTCTGTCTTTTACTCCCACCCCAGCCCACCACTCCAGCCCTCCCCACCTTCCTCCCATTTCCACCCCCCATAGTTTTTGTCCATGAGTCCTTTATACTTGTTCCTGTAAACCCTTCCCCTTTTCCCCTGAAATTCCCTCCCCTCTCCCCACTGGCGACTGTCAGCCTGTTCCCAAATTCAGTGTCTTTGTTTATATTATGCTTGTTTGTTTGTTTTGTTGATTAGGTTCCTGTTAAAGGTGAGATCATATGGTATTTGTCTTTCACTGCCTGGCTTATTTCGCTTATCATAATGCTCTCCAGTTCCATCCATGCTGTTGCGAAGGGTAGGAGCTCCTTCTTTCTTTCTGCTGCATAGAATTCCATTGTGTAAATGTACCACAGTTTTTTGATCCATTCATTTACTGATGGGCATCTAGGTTGCTTCCAACAGTTGGCTAGGCTGTTGTAAATTGTGCTGCTATGAACAGAGAGGTGCATAGGATCTTGCCAGCTCTTCCAGATCCTACTAATTTGACTGTATAACCAATATAGCCTTTGGAAGATACCTCATATTATTCTGAGAATTCCCACGATTGCTGCCAGTTGGTCATAAATTACTCCTGGTTGTCAGTGGCCACATCAGTTAGCAGAACTTAGAATCCACAGATGCAGGCCCAAAAGAGGTCCACCATGGTCTCCTCTGACACTGGAACTGTATTTTATATACCATCATCACTATGTCTCCTTAAACAATGGTAGGACTGGAATCTACCAGTCCTTGGTGTTGGTGATGCTGCAGTACCTTGATGCTGAAGATCCATATCACTGCTCTTGCAAAGTGGGAACACTTTATTATTAAGTTTAGAGAGGCTGCCCACAGTAAAGTTTCACTCCCCTTGGGCTCGCATATTCTATCAGGATGGTATCCTGAAATATCTCTCTTCTTTAAGAGAAGGCTCTTTTGGGGGATCTGATCAACATCATAGATTTCTTATTCTTTCATTCTAAGATCTCTCTGAGAATCACTGTCTTGTTTCTGCAATATGGCCTTGATTAGGGTGATTCTAGTCCACAAGACCACCCAGAAGGTATACAGAGGTTAAATTATTTTCCTTGAGTAGGCTCTTAAACCTCTGTAATGAAAAGTTGTTGTTGGGTTTTGACTACCTAGAATCTTGATTTCCTTATGGAGAATGATCTCTTCCCATAATCTATTGTTCTGATGTACCTTTGCCCAAAATGTGGCCATATAACACAAGCTAAGCCAATTGTAGCTTCCCAAGAAAAATATTGAGAAAAAATATCTAAAGGTAGAAAACTGGCTGAAATTAAGTTATTTCAGTGAGCTTACTCTGGCAGAACTATTAAGCAGTTCTTGATTTCCACATCTGAATTTGCTTATTTGTTATTTTATTGAAAGACTGATTCTCCATGGATACTATGAGCTACAATAAATTGATATCATTACAAAAAAAGATTTTTATTTAAATTAGCCAGGGTTGGTTTTCACTGCTTGCAGCTAAGGAACAGTAACCAACAAATTTTGAATATAAATCAGTTAATGTAAATTAAAATGGGGCAGAAAGGGTATCTTTTAATTCCATTCACCAGAAACATTCAAGCCCCAATTCCTTCCCAGTCAAAGTAACGTATAACTGAATGTCAGAGAATGAACACCCCTAATAGTATTATATTATATGACTTTCATTTCATAAATAAACTAAGGCTTAGTGGAAGAGACTTACCAAAGAGTGGTCATTCAATTTACAAACATTAAGTGTCTATTTGGCACAGGCATTTTTTAAATTCCAAGGACATAGTATTTAAAAATTCAGACACAGCCCATTGACAGATGAATGATATATACACACTATGGAATATTATTCAGCCTTAAAAGAGGAAATTCTGACATATGCTCCCACATGGACAAATTTTGTGGTTATTATGCTAAGTAAAATAAACCAGAGACAAAAAAACAATTAGTGTATCATACCACTTATATGAGTACATTGAATAATCAAATTCATAGGGAATAGAATGTTGGTTGCTAGGGGTTTGAAGGAGGGAGAAATGGTGAGTTGCTGTTTAATGTGTATAGAATTTCAGGTTGGGATGATGCAAAATTTCTGGAAATAGATAGTGGTGATGGTTACACAACACTGTGAATGTGCCCAATGCCACTGAACTGTAGATTTAAAAATTGTCAAAATGGTAAACTTTATGTATGTCTATTTCTTTTCTTTTCAATAAAGAAAAGAAAAATTAGACACAAATATTGTCCTTAAGGAGCTCAAAGTCTTCTATGGCATGTAAGTCATGTATGTATATAATTGACAGTTTACTACTGAAAGTGTTAAGTACCAGAGAATAGGCATTGATAAAGTTCCCTGGGTGGAAAAGTTTTCATTGAATGAGTTAATTGAGCTGCCTGTAGAAGGATGAATTAGAAATTGAAGAAAGAATAATCTGGGTAAAACGTATCAGCAAAAGCATGTCCTGAGGGTAGGGCAAGGTTTGTATGGAAGAAGGACAATACTCCCATTGGGTTGTCATCAAAGGGCCATAAAGCAAAGTACTAGGACTTGTGGTGGGAAAAGTGGATTTAGGTTAAATAAAGGCCTTGAAAACCGGCCTAACAAGTATGGTGAATCAAGGAAATCAATACAGTGAAATCTTGGCTCTTGAAATTAATTTGTTCAGGAAGGCTGTGTGAAAAGTCATTTTTTTGGAAGCTGAAATATTTTTCCCCACTAGAAATAATGTAATTTGGATCAATCCATTCCAGACCCACAAATGATTCTCTGTTTTAACCTTTCTTGTATACAGTACATGTCTAATGTACTATTTAATCTATAAACACTTTTAAAACAAAAGGACATTATATGTAAAAGAAAATTTAACAAAAAAGAAATGAAATGTACAGTCAAAAATGAAAATTTATGTACACATTAGAACTTACCTTTAATATTGAGAGTTATTGATGACTGAATATGGAGAAGAGGGATGGAGGGATTTTATTGTTTGAAAGGGGAGTCTCCTTCCATGAAAAATGTCAGGTAGCTGTTCTGGATTTTTTTTCTCTCTTTTGTCTCTTTGCTCCACTGAACTTGCTTTAGGCTCATTGGACTGCTCTCTCACTAAAAACCTGTTCGACGATGTTTGTTTTTGCATGTCTTTTAATACTTGTCTGAAGTGAAACACTGCATTGTCATTGAACAAGTTTATATCATGGTTTGCTATTTCTTTGTCAGAGTGATATTTCTCAATAAAACTTTACATTTCTCCCCATGTCCCAAGCATTTTCTTGACTAGTGAAGTAGGAATATCCTCCCTTTCCTCCTCTTTCTCTGAAGAGAGCCCCACAGGTGCTGTCTTTTGCTGCTCCCTCTGAAGATCTGGGAGTTCCTCAGTTGTCAACTCAGCATTGTGGGCTTCCATGAACTCCTGGACATCATTGCATCATCCACATCCAAGCCTATGGACTTGCCTAGAGACACAATATCTTCCACAACAGACACAAGCTCATCCTCAAAGACCTCAAAGTCTCTTCAGCAAGAGACTCAGGCCACAGTTTCTTCCAGGCTGACTGCATGGTTATGGAAGACACTTCTTTCCATGCTTTGTCTATGAGCCTCAGACACGTGAGGATATCAAAATGTTCCTTCCAGAACTCCCTGAGGGTTAAATTAGTTTCAGAGCTCACCTCAAAACACCCCTGAAACAGTGTCTTTGTGTAGAGTTTATTAAAACAGAAATGACCTGTTGGATGAGACAAATTGTGTTAGGTGGCAAGAACCTAACAGTGATGAATCTGTACACCTCCACCAACTTGGCATCCAAGCCTAGAGGGTGGGAAGTGGCATTGTCCTTCACAAGAAGTGCCCTGAGTGGCAATTGTTTTTCCCAGAGGTATTTCTTCACACTTGGGACAACCACTTCAAGAACCCAGTCAATAAAAAGTTGCCTGGTTACCCAAGCTTTGCTATTAGCCCTCCACATCACATTCAACTTGTCTTTATGACATTATTTTTCCTGAAAATTCACAGGTTTTCAGAATGGTAGATGAGTAGAGGCTTCAATTTAAAGTCCCCACTCACATTCCTACACAACAATAACATCATCCTGTCTTTTATAGGCTTGTGTCCTGGCAATGACTTTTGTGTGATATAGGTCCTCTTTGACATTTCCTCCCAGCAGAGCCCTGTCTCATCCAATGGAACACTTGTTGGGGAACAAATCCATTAGCCTCTATGTGTTCTTGAAATTCCGTCATGAAATTATCAGCAGCTACTTTGTTAGAACTGGCAGCCTTCCCATGACTCACTATGCTCTGAATGTCACCACTTCGATTAAATTTATTGAACTACCCCCTAGTAGTCTTAAATCACTTTCAGCACTCATTCAGGGGTGTCTTTCAGGAGATAAGCATGCAGCATCTTCACTGTTTCACATATCATTACTTCCAAAATGCTATCACTAGCAAACTACTTTTTATTTATTCAAATCAACAATTTTCCTACCTCTTCAATTGCATGTGATCATTGTTTTCTGAGCACTTACTTGCACACCCTTAGCATCATCAGTACTCTTTTTTTATTTATTGTTGTTCAGCTACAGTTTTCCCACCATTTTCCCCATTGCTCACCCCTACCCCATCTCTGTCACTCCCACAGTCAATCGCCCCCATCGTCCATGCCCATGAGTCCTCTGTTTGTGTTCCCTTACTTTCCCCCTTTCCCTTCCTTCCCTCGTTATCCCCCTCCTTCCTCCTCTCTGGCCACTGTCAGTTGGAATTTTTATTTTCAAGTCTCTGGTTATATTTTGCTTAATTGTTTGTTTTTTTATTAGGTTCCACTTATAGATCATACAGTATTTGGATCATATGGTATTTGTCTTTCATCTCCAGGCTTATTTCTCTTAGCGTAATGCTCTCCGGTTCCATCCATGCTAATGTGAAAGGTAAGAGTTCCTTCTTTCTTTCTGCTGCATAGTATTCCATTGCGTAAGTGTACCACAGTTTTTTGATCCACTCATTTACTGAGCAACATCTGTGCTTTTGATGGCCTCTTTATGTTTTAAAATATTCTAATAATCAATTTCACCATGCCATACTTGACAGCCAGGTCAGACACATGAATACCACTATCATACTTTGCAATTATATATTTTAATTTCTAACATTGATCTCACAACTTTCCTTTTGACTTTGCTGCTATCACTAACCTTCTAACCATGGTGACTTACTGTATGTATTTCATAATAGTAAACAGTAACAAAAAAGAAAAAACATGAGAATATTCAAAGCACAATTCCTGAGATGTTAACAACTTGAGGTTTACTGGTAAACTGACTCATAGTCATGCATTCTCTTTTTTGTTTGTCACCTGAGGGACATGTGACTGATCATACAGGTATCAGCATGAAAGGGTCATTAGTCTACAAATGAAGTTTTGTTCAACAACCAAGACATTTTTTTTCATTAACACCTTTGTCCAGAACCTAATTGTTTGTGATGGGACATGTTTATGAACTGAGGTTTGACCATAGTCATGAAAGTTTTTGAATCACAGAAATGAACTAGAGCAATGAAACTGCACGTAGAAAGAGGAATCAAATCACAGATTTTTGAGAAGGTAGAATTCAGGAGATTTGAATTTGATGGCCAAGGAACATGGAGAAATAATAGATGGTTTCACATAACTGAAAGGGCAGTGCATCAAAGGGAGAACGAACACAAAAGGATGAACACTTTCTAGAAAGATGTTGAATTAATTTGGGGATGTTCTGCATTTGAGGTCATGGTGAGGTATTCACAAATGAGGGGTTAGAGCATGGACAAGAGGATAATGGTAAAGAGTTTAGAACCATCCTTTTGCAAATATTTGAAGACATGAATTTAACTAACCGATCCACAGAAAAGAGAAAGGCTGCAGGCAGAACCTCTCAGAACTCATTCACTTATGAAGGGTTAAAAAGAAAAGAGCCAGCCCTGGCTGGTGTAGCTCAGTGGATTGAGCGCGGGCCTGCGAACCAAAGGATCGAGGTTCGATTCCCAGTCAGGGCACATGCCTGGGTTGCAGGCCAGTTCCCAGCAGGGGACACACGAGAGGCAACCATACATTGATATTTCTCCCCCTCTCCCTCTCTTCTACCCTTCCCCTCTAAAGATAAATAAATAAAAATCTTTAAAAAAAATTAAAAAAAAAAAAAAAAAAAAAAAAGGAAAGAGCCAGAGGAGAGGGGCCACACACAGCCAGAATTGACAAAGCCAAGATTTTAGTATTATACTGTAGTCTCCATACTGCTGCCAGCCTGGTTGTTCCAAAAACAAATATAGTCATGTTATCCCCCCAACTCAAATTATTTTAATATACTCTTTGTAAAGAATTCTTCTGTAGAAAACATGCGTCAGAAATACCTAGCATGTTTTAAAGGGCAGATTCCCAAGCCCATTCTAAGGACTGTGAATTTTAAGAGGCTTATCCAGAAGGTATCCATCCATGTAAAATGAAATATAGAGACATTTTTTTGAAGAAGATACAAGATACAAGAAGCATTACACATAAGACAATGATGCCTCAGTCCCCTTCAGAGTAGGCACCTTGGGACTTCACACAGTTCTTTCAATCACCATCAGCTACCCTGTCGTATTTTCCTGAATCTCATTGATGATCTGAAACATCTTCCCTTTCAAGGGTGATTTTAGTTTTGGCAAAAGCGAGAAGTCACAAGGCACCAAATCTGGGCTGTAACGAAGGCTGAGTCACCTTGGTGATTTGATATTTTACCAACTCTGAATGAGACATGATGCATGAGTGATTTGATGTTTTGTTAACTCTGCATGAGACGTGATGCATGAGTGGGCATGTTGTCATGATGAAGCTGCCAATCACTAGTTACCGATAGCTGCAGTATTCTGAATCAACTGAATATTTTCCATGGAGGAATGTTCAAGCTTAGCACAAAATTTGATGCAGATTTGTTGCTCTACTAGTTCAGTCATTTTGAATGGGACAGCCACACAGTACTCATACTCACTCAACGGTATCAACTGCCCCCACTGACTAGTACAGCGAAGTCATTGTTCACTCATGTTCATTCCAGTACACTCTCCTTGGCTGCCAGGTTACATCAATGTCATGCAAACCATTCTTGTTATATTAACAATAGCTGCACTTTTTATAGACAGGTCTTGTATTCCTGAGGAATCCTTATTTTTCTTTTTCTCCTTTTTTAAATTTTATTTTAATTGTTGTTCTTGTACAGTTTTCTGTCTTTTACTCCCATCCCAGCCCACTGCCCCAGCCCTCCCCACCTCCCTCACATTTCCACCCCCCTCCCCTAGTTTTTGTCCATGTATCCTTTATACTTGTTGCTCTAAACCCTTCCCCTTTTCCCCTGAAATTCCCTCCCCTCTCCCTTCTGGTCACTGTCAGCCTGTTCTCAATTTCAGTGTCTTTGGTTATATTATTTGTTTTTTTGTTTTTTTGTTTTTTTTACAAAAAAACAAAACTTGTTTGTTTTTTTGTTTTGTTGATTAGGTTCCTGTTAAAGGTGAGATCATATGGTATTTGTCTTTCACCATCTGGCTTGTTTCACTTAGCATGATGCTCTCCAGTTCCATCCATGCTGTTGCAAAGGGTATGAGCTCCTTCTTTCTTTCTGCTGCATAGAATTCCATTGTGTAAATGTACCATAGTGTTTTGATCCATTAATTTACTGATGGGCACCTAGGTTGCTTCCAACACTTGGCTGTTGTAAACTGTGCTGCTATGAATATTGGGGTGCATAGGTCCTTTTTGATTGGTATTTCAGGGTTCTTAGGATATAATCCTAGCAGTGGAATTGCTGGATCAAAAGGCAGATCCATTTTTAGTTTTCTGAGAAAATTCCATACTGTTTTCCATAGTGGTTGTACCAGTCTGCAATCCCACCAAGAGTGCACTAGGGACCCCTTTTCTCTGCAGTCTCTCCAACACTTGTTTGTTGCTTTGTTTATGATGGCCATTCTGACCGGTGTGAAGTGGTTTTAATTTGCATCTCTCCGATAGCTAGCGATACTAAGCATCTTTTCATGTGTCTCTGGATCCTCTGTATGTCCTCCTTGGAGAAGTGTCTGTTCGGGTCCTTTGCCCATTTTTTAATTGGGTTGCTTGTCTTCTTAGAGTGGAATCGTTTAAGTTCTTTATGTATTTTGGAGATTAGACTCTTGTCAGAGGTATCATTGGCAAATATGTTTTCCCATATGGTTGGTTCTCTTTTTATTTTAATACTATTTTCTTTAGCTGTACAGAAGCTTTTTATTTCGATGAGATCTCATTTGTTTATTCTTTCCTTTATGTCCCTTTCTTTAGGGGACATATCAGTAAAAATGTTACTGCGTGACATATCTGAGATTTTCCTGCCTATTTTCTCCTCTAGGACTTTAATGGTGTCACGGCTTATTTTTCACAGCATAGGTGAAAAAGTAAAGCTCATAGCCCTGGCTGGCGTAGCTCAGTGGATTGAGCTCAGGCTGTGAACCAAAGGGTCGCAGGTTCGATTCCCAGTCAGGGCACATGCCTGGGTTGCAGGCCAGGCCCCTAGTGGGGGCCACGTGAGAGGCAACCACACATTGATGTTTCTCTCCCTCTCTTTCTCCCTCCCTTCCCCTCTCTAAAAATAAATAAATAAAATCTTAAAAAAAAAAGTAAAGCTCATAAAGAAGACTGAGGAAGAGTATTAAGAGAGGATAAATATGAGGGCAGAGTGTTAAGAGACCATTGTTCCTAAAAGTATGCCCTAACTTTGTCAAGATCTCCTGAAGGACAAGTTAAAATACAGATTCCTGAGCTTCACCACAGGTTCATCAAATCAGAGTTTATGGAGTTAGGGTTCCGTAAACATGTATTTTATTTTATTTTATTTTCTGCTTTCTTTTTATTGAATTTATTGGGATGATATTGGTTAATAAAATTATATAGGTTTCAAGTGTACAATCCTATAATACATTACCTGTATATTGTACCGTGTGTTCACCACCTGAAGCCAAGTCTCCTTCCATCACAAGCATAGCCCCTTTACCCTCTTCTACCTCCTGTACCCGGTCTTAACCTCTGGTAACTATCATACTGTTGTGTGTGTCTATGAGGTTTCTTTTCCCTTAAACCTTTTACCTCTTTTACTTAGCCACCCTACCCTCTCCCTTCTGACAGCTGTCAGTCTGTTCTTTGTGTCTATGAGTCTGTTTCTATTTTGTTTCTTAGTTCATTTTGTTCATTACATCCACGTATAAATGAAACCATATGATATTTGTCTTTCTCTGTCTTATTTCACTTAGCATAATACTTTTCAGGTCCATCCATACTGTCTCAAAGGGTAATATTTCCTTCATTTTTATGGCCAAGTAGTGCATGCATTTTAAATGCTGTTCCTGTTTGAGAGCCACTGGTCTTAGCACTTTAGGCAGCTCCAAACTCAGGAGCAGTGAGGTCTGTCATGGAAAGGAGTGAGCGCGTTGCAGGTGCAGTCCATGGTCTAAGAGGAAAGGTTATAAAGGGAACCAAAGTCCATATGCAGAGGTCATTAGGAGAGGCCAAGTTACAAACTGAGGAGATACCAAAAAAACTGTTGAGGATCAGAAACTAAGAGAAACAGCCAAGTCATCTTTCATCCCATGACATTTTAAACAGGCCATTAACTTCATTATGATCATTTGTCTGGAGCCTCTTATAAACATTGCCCAGCAACCAAAATAAGGTCTCATGTAACATCAAGATTCTCTGATAATTGAACCCTTAGACTTTTATTAGTAATATATATTTCTTTATTTTGTTCCTACCTTATGGTAAGCACTTAAATTGTTGAAGAAGCAGTATGGAGCATTGGTTATGATTCTAAGTTTAGCAAGTATAAGATCAATATAAGAACACAAAGTAGTGAGTCATCCTCTAGAATAAGATGTTAGGACAGAAAGGAAGCCAGATAGCAAGAGGAATGTGAGGGCAGGCACCTGTAGAAAGAAATACATTAAATATAGAATGTTGTTCATGAACATGTTCAATTTCAGCTTGGTATCTCCTGATTGCAAAGCTGCATGTGACATTTCCTTCAAAGCCTAAACAAGCATATAAAGGACAGTATTTCAGTCAACATTAGTGTCTCAGAGCCTGTGAAATTGTTGGCAACACAGCTACAGGATGTGGGAGAGCCAGAGGATTAGGTGGACAGGAGACCAGGAAAACAACTGCAGGTTAGCAACTCTCCCAGATGCTGCTGGATAGGTAATTCCATGGCCAGTCCACCAGGCTTTATTTTTTAACTGAAGTAAAGCCTCCACCTTCCTATATCTCCAAAGCATTATGCCGTCAAGAGGGGCCAAATCCCTCCCACAAAGAGAAGTAGTGACTGTTCCACGACAGGGGCAGGAACAGCAGCACAATTAGAAGGACATTTTCCTTATTTATTGCTCAGGAAATATGTTTAAGGCAAGAGTTTAATAAACAAAATGATACAGAAATTTTCCTGGACTCCTGCTGTTTCCTCATTCTACTATCTTTGTTAGTGCCTAGCACTGTCTACGTAAATCAACAGTGGGGAGCTTTTTCTTGTAACCATTGACCCACAGGGGGAAAAATTAAGATCACATAAGTAAAAAGCAATCTTGTTCTTCATCTGGTTTCTAAATTAAAAGGTTACATTACATTTGTATATTATTTTTTTTAAAAAAGCTTTGTTCTAAAAACCTTGTTCAATTAATGGAAGGTGGCCATAAAAGGATAGAGGGAACTAAAAATATACTACTAAAACAAGGAATGGATGAGAAAGAAAAAAGTAGATGTGTACAAGGTAAAAAGGCATGAGGTAAAAAGATAGGGATAAAGACTGGCCTTTGAAAAATTGATGAACTTTTTAGCAGTTTAAAAAAACTAACAAATTTAAACTCATTTCTGCATTATCAGATAATATTTCTTCATTTATTTTCAAATTTCAAAATTAATTTCTCAAAGAAGCCTTTATTTTCTCACAAGATCTGAAAGTCTTTGCATGTGCAAAAAGAATGTCTTGGCTTTTCCTTTGGAATCTCGGAGGTGTTTTAAATTTACTACCTAGGCCTCCAAAGTCTTAATTTGGGGAAAATAAATTGCCTGGTTACCCTATCAGCTTTTTTTCCTATTTTTATTTCTTTAGTTGCTTGATTTGTCTTATTTCCAGCTGGACATCTGTGGATAAATATGGTGACACAAAGGTAAACTGAAAATAAAACCCAACGTAATTACATTTAAGACCAAGTAGGCATTTTTCATGACTGGTTCCATGAATTGAAAATCTTCGTTCTGATAAAGTCTCACTAGATCAGGTGACATTTATGGAACACTCAACAGTTGAGGGATAGGTTAGCACCTCTTGGTACTGTATCTGTCATTTTGTTCAGCATCTGCAATTTAGGTCACTGTCCTTTTAGTGATACTTGTCAGTGTAACATAGGTCCTCATAGTTTAGCTCTCCCCAGGGTTTACAGAATTAAGAAACAAATTAAAGACACAATTTTAATGATTGCAAAGTATAATGCTATGAAATGCTGCTCCCTTTATTTTCTTTTTTTAAAACCATCTATAAAAAGTTACAAAATGGCAGTTATCTTTAGAAGCTGAATCAATATAAAAATGTAAAAATTAATTTTAAGACATGAAATACATAGGTGAAAACATACTTTTTTTTCAGTCTTAAATATTGAACTAATTTTAACCTGGGTTTCCTTCCCTGGCCAAGCAATAGCCCCCTTAATATCACCTTGGTCTTAAACTCAGTAAAGCCTTACAGTCCTGTCACTTTATCCAAATCCCAGTGTTCCTATGTACGCAGAGAAATAATTTTGCCTGATCACAGAGCTTCGTCTCAGCGCATCATTTATTAAATTGCCATCTTATTCTGTCCTTCCCATGGTTATACTGTGTACTTACTCATTCATGTCCCTTTGATTTTATGCTGTAATAATTTTCCCTCTTAACTCCATTCAATATCCAGAGTTACAGAAATTTTTAGAGAAAGGCATGGTTTACTGATCTATATTACGTAAAAAAATGAAAATGTATCTCTGTTACCAGAAAACATGTAAGTCATAAAAGAGCTTATTCTTTTTATTTTACTTTTCAGAACTTTGAAATTGAACATACCAAAATATTTTAAACCTGCATATTATTCTGCCTATTGGTACTTACCCCACTGATGGAATTAAGTTAAAACTTGGACTTAATGTTTGCCTTGCAGTTTTTGCTCATTCATTTGTCTCTCAATTCTTTGTCTTTTATTCTGCTACTCTTTAATAACTCTTTTGTCATTGGTGTGACAACTTTGGTGACCCACCTAAGGAAGTGGAATAAATATTGACAAAATCTCTTTGGATCCTCTCAGTGGTATCTGATGAACCTGTGCAGATGGAAACTCTTCCTCAGTACTAATGTTAGTTTCTTCTCATAAGAGAGTCAATATTTGCAGACAGCAGACATTTTATTTAGCCTACCAGGGGTGTCTAACCTTTTGGCCTCTTTGGACCACACTGGAAGAAGAAGAGTTGTCTTGGGCTGTACATTAAATACATAAACACTAATGAAAACAAAACAAAACAAAAACTCATAATGTTTTAAGTAAATTTATGATTTTGTGTTGGGCCGTATTTGCAGCCATCCTGGGCCTCATGCAGCCAGTGGACGGCAGGTTGGACACCTTTAGATGTGAGCATCATAAATACCTGTGCTTTAAAATGAATTTCAAAGTTTCTTTAGTTCCAAGGACATTATTTCCATTTTCAAATGGGGACATTAAGAGGAACTACTCTCTGATTTATTCCAAACCCATCTTACCCATCCCATCTCATTCTTCACCTAAGAGTACTTCCCTAAGAAGCATAGAACAATTTGCTGCTTCCATGAATCTAAATCTTTGTGAAAAAAGAAATAAAGAATAATTAGCCCCTTTCAATGTGGTATTAACAGGCATATAGCTGCTTACATTTCCATGAATTTTTGTGTTGCAGGTTCTGAGGTGAAATCTGAACATTTTTATTGCTCTTTAATTGATCTGGAAGGTCATATCCCAAGGTGGTGGCTGTTGTTTCCATTAAATCCCCAAAATCTAGTTGTCAGAAGAAGAGTGAGGAGGAGGAGGAGGAGAAGCAGGACAAAGAGGATAAGGAGGGGAGAGGTGGTGCAGGAGCAGGAATCTATCATCTATTAACTTATTGACCTTAAAATCTAGGAAAATATGTAATTGTTACTCCTTTTTGTGAACAGAATTAACTGATGTCCAGATTTTGTGTGTGTTTTTTTGTTTTTATTTTGGTCTTTTAATTTCTGAAAAATAACCTATTATAATGAAAACTGGTGTTCATTGGCACTATGAACTAGATAGTAAGGAATGAGGAAGGGCGGGGGGCTTGGCTGGTGTAGCTCAGTGGATTGATCATGGGCTGTGTACCGAAGTGTCACCAGTTAGATTCCCAGTCAGGGCACATGCCTGGGTTGCAGGCCAGGTCCCTAGTAGGGGCCACATGAGAGTCAACCACACATTGATATTTCTCTCCCTCTCTTTCTCCCTCCCTTCCCCTCTCTCTAAAAAGAAATAAATAGAATCTAAAAAAACAAAAGAATGAGGAGGGGGTATTAGTAGAGGAAAGAGATGAGAACCTACCTGTAGTGAATGTATGGTGTGTACCAGCCACTCTGCTAGCCACTTTTTTTTATATCAAGAGTAGAATATTTTATTTTACTTTTTATTGTTCAGGTACAGTTATCTCTATTTTTGCCCCACCACTTTCCCCCACCCCACTCATCCTTACCTCGAACCTTCAATCCTATCCCTCTTTGGCTTTGTCCATGGGTCCTTTATATCTGTTCCTTGATGACCCTTCCCATTATTTTCCCCATTATCCCCTTTCCTCCCTCTCCTCTGGTTACTGTTAGTTTGTTTTTTATTTCAATGTCTCTGGTTATATTTTGCTTGCTTGTTTGTTTTGTTGATTAGGTTCTACTTATAGGTGACATCATGTCTTTAAAAACAGTTTTATTGAGATCCTAGTCAGATAGCTCTGTTGGTTAGAGCATTGTCCCAATACACCAAGGTTGCATATCCAACCCCTTATCAGGGCACATAGGAGAATCAACCAATGAATGCATAAATAAGTGCAACAATAAATTGATGTTTCTCTCTCTCTTCCTTCCTCTCTCTCTAAAAAGTAATAAGTAAAAAAGTATCAAGACGTAATTGACACAATAAGCTGTTCATAATTAAAGCGTACATTTTGATAAATTTTGGCATGTATATACACCCATGACACTATCAACACAATTGAGATTATATTCAATATTTTCACCCCCAAAATTTCTTCATGCACTGTTGAAATTCATCTGTCCTGTCCCTCTTCCAATATCCTGCTCTAGGCAATCAACATTCTGCTTTCTATCACTATGGATTAGTTTTAATTTTCTAGATTTTTACATAAGTGTAATCATGCAGTATGTGCTTTCATTTTTCTGAGGTTGTTTATAACTCAGCATAATTATTTTGAGATTAACTAAGTTGTTGCATGTATCAGTAGTTAATTCCTTTTAACTGCTGACTAGTTTTTCACTACAATGTGATTATCCATTTTCCTAGTGATAGATATTTGAGCAGTTTCCAGTTTTGGGTTATACAAATAGAGCCTCTATACACATTCTTATACAAATCTTTGTGTGAAAATATGCTTTCACTTCTTTTGGTTAAACACATAGTTGTTGAGTTGTTGGATTATATAGTAAGTTCAAGTTAGACTTTTTAACTAAATGTCAAAATATTTTTTAAAGTTGCACTTTTTAAAATTGCTACCAGCAGTATGTAAGCATTCCAGTTCTTCTATATTCTCACCAACATTTGATATGGTCAGACTCTTTCATTTTAGTGAGTATGAAGTGGTATCTTATGGTTTTAATCATTTCCCTGATAACCAATGAGATTGGTCATCTTTTCATGTACTTACTTGCTATGTGTATATCTTCTTTGGTGAAATAGCTGTTCAAATTTTTTTTACCATTTTGTTGGGGTTTATTTTAGTTAGTTTTGAGAATTCCTTTTTATATTTCTAACAGTCTGTATTTTCTGCCATTCTCTACATTGCCTCAGTTCCCTTAGTTGGAGAATGGTGTTAGAGACCACTATCTAGGCTCAGCAGTATTTATTACTTTGCTAATCATTCTGGATTTTGGATTCAAGTCTTTTATTTGGATAAATCTTTCATGTGGCTTGCAAATATTTTGTCCTATTCTATGGGTTTTTTTTTTTTTTGTTCTTTCCATAGTGCCTTTCAAAAGCAGAAATTTTTATGTTTGATGAAGTCCAATTTACCAATGAAGTCAAATATGTTTAGGGATTGTGTTTTGGGGGTTGTATCTAAAAAATATTGAAGTTGTTCAAGATTTCTTTTAAAAAATCTTTAAGTAGTTAAAGATTTTTTTTTACCTTTTTTATTTGGAAATAATTTCAAACATGTAAATGTTGCAAAAGTAAGATAGCATAAAGTATATGGGTATAACCTTTATCTAGCTTTAGCTATTCTAAACATTTTACCTCCTTTGCTTTGTTATTTCTCTCCTGCTCCCTCTCTTCATCTCCCTCTGTCTTTCTCTCTTTCTCTAATTTTTTCTCATCTCCTGTCTTCCTCAACCATTTAAAAGTAAATTATATACATCATATTCCCTTACCTCTAAATACTTCAGCATATACTTCTACAGGGATGTTATAGGCTTCACAAATTTATATTGAAATATACTACTTTTTATCTAATCCAACATCTAAATATCCATATCACATTCTTTTCAGTTTACCTAGTAACATACTTTGTAGTATTTTGCTCCCTCATGTACAAAATTTCGCTTAAGCCATGTATTGCTTTTAGTTGTTATATTTGTTTAACTTCCTTTATTCTAAAACATTCTACAAAGCTTACTTAATTTTTTTAAGACATTGACATTTCCAATGTTCTTTTTTGGGTGTTTGTCTGACTCATAACCATATTCAGGTTATACATTCTAGGCTGGAATATTGCATATGTGTTGTGATCTTCTCAGAGCATTACACCTGAGGGCATGCAATGTTCATTTGTCCATGATTACTGATGTTAATATTGGTTACCTGGCCAAATAGTTATTCAATTTTTCCCTGTATAATTAGTATTTTTCCCTCACAACTAATAAGCAGTCTGTAGGAAGATATTAATTCCATGCAAATATCTTATTCTTCATCAGAATTTCCACCTAGTTTAATATCCATTGATGTTTATTTTATCCAATATTTCTTAAAATGCTTACAAAATACTGACCTTTCAACTACAACAATTCCTCTTCATTTACCAGTCAACATTCAGCATTGGACTGTAGGCAAGAGATTTTGTTTATCCTTAGTTATTAATTATTGATATAACCACATGATTTTCTACTTTTTCTACAAAGGTTTATAATTATTACTTAATTATCTTGATGCTCAAATTGTCCCAGATTTGGCCAGTGAGAGCTCCTCCAAGCTAGTTCCTGTGTCCTTGTGACATGACCCATTATTCCTTTTAGAACTACATTGCTTTCTGATATAACAAGATGTCCCAGGCTCATCTTGTACTTTCTTCGTTCTAGTCCTGGAATCAGCTATTTCTCTGTGTTGCCTTAATTGCTTTAGGTGGAGAATGATGTTAGAGACCTTCAAAGTCTTTGCTCAGATTTTTTTAAAATTTCTGGTATTTATCAATTTGCAAATCATGAGTGTGTAGGTGGAAGTCTCAAATAACTATTTGGAGAAGTACTAGCCTAATAGGATTGTATCATTTTAACACAAACTATATTTTAAATACATGTTTTCTGCAAAAATGTCATTCATCTCAATTGACTGCAATGTGAGCTACACACAGAATCTGAGAAAACAGAGCTGCAAGAGCATTTTGTAATCAGCTACTCCATCATTTTATTTTATAGATAAAGAAACAGGCTCTGACAAGTTAAGAGGGTTATCTAAGATTTTAAAATAAGCGAATAGCAGACATCATCTCATTTCTGTCAAGGGCTATTTTCTTGATACTATGCTACCAGCTACATTTTCCTTCCTCAAAAATATAATACAATATTTTTAAAATACTTTAATAAAGAAAATCCCTATGAATTCTAAAGTTCCATTAAGACTATAAGCATAATTAATAGCTACACACTTTGATGTTAGTCTGGGTGTTGCTAATCCATCAACATTGAGGATCCATCAGCATTGAGCACAATTTCTTTAATAACCCTATTAATGATTTTAAAGTAGACAATTATTAACCAGCTTTGCAGCCTTTAGAAAACATAAGACTGGAGCCAGAATTTAAATTACCTATGCTCCACAGCATCCTGTCCACTATTTCCACCTCCATTTACCAAACAAGGTTATAGAAACTCAGAGAACTTAAGCAATTTGTCCAAAATCAACAGGTAAAATGACAATAAATGACATTTGATGTGACACCTGATATTTCTTGCTGTTCATCTCTGCAGCATGAGGGTAAGGCATAGAGGCCATCCCTGGAAATGACTACATATATTAACTCGGGGAACAGCAGGCCTGGAAAAGTAAAAACTGCTCTAAATTACTGCCTTTGGCTGACACAGATGTCTAAAGCAGGTAAGGACCCTAAAATGAAGAAATTTTTTTTTAAAGATTTTTATTTATTCATCTTTAGAGGGGAAAGGTAGGAGAGAGGGAGAGGGAGAGAAACATCAATGTATGGTTGCCTCTCGTGTGTCCCATGTTGGGAACTGGCCTGCAACCCAGGCATGTGCCCTTACTGGGAATCGAACCTCGATCCTCTGGTTCGCAGGCCCGCGCTCAATCCACTGAGCTACACCAGCCAGGGCTAAAATGAAGAAATTTTTAAGTGCTACCAGACTAGCTTGTGGACCGGCAAGTGTAAGCCTGTAGACTTTCCTTTGCTGGAGGTGTTTAGGATCGGTTACATCACCCTCTTTCTGGAGTCACTTATGTGTAATTTACCTGGAATCAGGGATTAGACTACACAACAGTTCTAAACTTATGATCACAGAGCTCTTAAAGGGTAACAGGGTGGGATGGTGTTGGAGAAGTTGCCTACAGTTATACGACCAATAAGGGTTTCTGGAAAAGTAATACATCTCTCATATATATTCTTCAAATGTATCTAGATATGTTATCGATACAATTGTTATTAAATTCACAGTAATTTTTGTCATTGAACATATTCAACAGATAGCAAAAGTTCAAAATATTATTAAGCATGGCTTTTCTTACGCTCATGCTCTATATCGCCAGTGTGCTCTGGACTCTACAATAACAAAAGTCTTCTTATGCAAAAGAATGTTCTCCCACTCATAAATGCACTTCTGGAAAATCTTATACAATCCACTCCCACCCTTGTTATAGCAAATAAATTGTTCAGGAATCTTCAGATACAAAAAGCAAAACAAATTCAAGAGATGTCTACAAAGTGCAATAGCATGATTAAATAAGAGATAGATTACAGAGACTTCTTATAAAGAAAATTGAAATGGACATGAATTTGAATAAGCATCAGCAAGGGGATAGACAGAGAGGGTGTGATAGATAGCGTCACAATTACCTGGGAGATGTACATGCCAAGAATACAGAAGCATCATTTTGCTGCATGCAAACTAGAAGTAGGCTATCTGGGATCATAATAAGGAAGAGGCGCAAGTTTGCATTTCCCACAGGAACTTCCTATTTCACATTGATCGTGACACAATGAGATTCAAAATAGAAAAATGAAGAAGTAAATTCTTTATGCATTCAATATTTGAAAAAGAACAATGGAAAAACTTTGATCTCAAGGACAAAAACAGAAGAGTTTATAAATTTGATAACTTAGAGGATTCAGGGCTATTTTAAAGAAATTTATTGGATGCTCAGAAGAAATGTATGCCAAATTTCAAAATTATTACATGATTGGAAATGAAAATTCTGTGCAGCTTGACGGTGATGAGAAATTGCCAATGTTTTCTTTTTTAAAAATTGTACTTTAAAAAACTAGCATAATGTAATAACTACCAAGTTAACCATTTTTATGTTCCATGGTGCTAACTATATTCTCATCTTTTGGAAACAGATCTCCAGAGCTTTTCTCATCTTGCAAATCTGAAACTCTATACCCATTAAAAAACAACTTCCCTTTTCCCTCTCCCTCAAACTCCTGGCAAACACCATTACACTTTCTGTTTTTATGAATTTGACTACTCTAAGTATTTCACATACTTACGTATAAGTGCAATCATACAGTATTTCTATTTTTGGTGTATTTATTATTATTATTATTTATTATTATTATTATTTCTTTTTTCCTTTTTCATTGTTGTTAAAGTACAGTTGTCTCCATTTCCCCCTACTACTCCCTACCCATACCAGCCATCCCTACCTTCCACCCTCAAACCTTCCCCCTCTGCCTTTGTCCATGGGTCCTTTATACATGTTCCTGAAAACCCTTCCCCCTTTTCTCCTGTTATCCCCTCCCACCTCCCCTCTAGTTACTGTCAGTTTGTTCTTTATTTAAATGTCTCTGGTTATAATTTGCTCACTCATTTCTTTTGTTGGTTAGGTTCCACTTAGAGGTGAGATCATATGGTGTTTTTTTTCACTGCCTGACTTATTTCACTTAGCATAATGCTCTCCAGTTCCATCCATGCTGTCAGGAAGGGATAAGAGCTTATTCTTTCTTTCTGCTGAATAGTATTCTACTGTGTAAATGTCCACAGCTTTTTGATCAATCACTTACTGATGGGCAATTAGGTTGTTTTCAAGACTTGGCTATTGTTAATTGTGCTGCTATGAGCATTGGGGTGCATAGGTTCTTTTGGATTGGTGTTTCAGGATTCCTAGGTTATAATCCCAGCAGTGGAATTGCTGGGTCAAAACACAGTTCCATTTTTATTTTTCTGAGGAAATTCCGTACTGTTTTCCACAGTGGCTGCGCCAGTCTACATTCCCAACGACACTGCACTAGCGTTCCCTTTTCTCCACAACCTCACCAGCACTTGTTTGTTGATTTGGTTATGATGGCTATTCTGACTGGGGGGAAATGGTATCTCACTGTGGTTTTAATTTTCATATTTCTGATGACTAGTGATGCTGAGCATCCTTTCATTTGTCTCTGGGCCCTCTGTATGTCCTCCCTGGAGAAGTGTCTGTTCAGATCCTTTCCCCATTTATTTAATTTGGTTGTCTTCCTGGAATGGAGTCATGTAAGTTCTTTACATATTTTGGAGATCAAACCCTTATCTGAGGTATCATTGACAAATATGTTTGTTTTCCCATATAGTTGGTTCCCTATTCATTTTGCAGGTGTTTTCTTTAGCCATGCAGAAGCTTTTTATTTTGATGAAGTCCTATTTGTTGATCTTTTTTTTTTTTATGTCCCTTGCTCCAGGGGCCATATCAGTGAAAATATTCCTGAATGTAATATCTGAGATTTTCCTCCTTATGTTCTCCTCTAAGACTTTTATGGTGTTGTGACTTAAATTTAAGTCTTTAATACATTTTGAGTTTATTCTGGTTTATGATATAAGTTGGTGATCTTTTTTCATTTTTTGCATGTAGTTGTCCAGATCTCCCAACACCATTTGTTGAAGAGGCTATTTTTACTTCATTTTATGCTTCTGCCCTCTATGTCAAATATTAATTCACTATAGAGATTTGGGTTTATTTCTGAGTCCTCTATTCTATTCCATTGATTTATGTCAGTACCAGACTGTTTTGATTACTGTGGCCTTGTAATACAGTCTGATATCAGGTATTGTGATCCCTCCTACTTTGTTCTTCTTTCGCAAAATCGTTTCAGCTCTTTGGAGTCATTTATGGTTCCATATAAATTTTTGAAATGCTTAGTCTGTATCTGTAAAATATGTCATTGGTATTTTAATAAGGATTTCATTGAATCTATAAAATGCTTTGGGTAGTATGAATATTTTGATGATGTTCATTCTTTCAATCCATGAACACAGTACATGCTTCCATTTATTTCCAACTTCCTTAATTTCTTTCTTCAGTGTTGTCTAATTTTCTGAGTATAAGATTTTTACCTACTTGGTTAGATTTACTCCTAGGTACTTTATTTGTCTCGTGGCTATATCAAGTGGGATCTTTTTCCCAATTTGTGTTTCTGATATTTCATTGTTGGTGTACAAAAATGCCTACAATTTCTGAATATTGACTTTGTATCCCCCTGTTTTGCCAAATTCACTTATTAGATCAAGTAGCTTTTGGTAGAGTCTATAGGGTTTTCTATGTACACTATCATATTATCTGCAAACAGTGACAGTTTGCTTGCTCATTCCCAATTTGGATGTCTTCAATTTTTTTCCCCTTGTCTGATCTCTGTGGCCGAGACTTTCAATACTATGTTGAATAGAAGCAGTGAAAGCAGAAACCCTTGTCTTGTTCCTGATCTTAGTTGGAAAGCTTTTAGTTTTTGCCCATTGAGTATGATGTTGGCTGTAGGCTTCTCATATAGGGCCTGTATTATGTTGAGATATGCTCCCTCCATTCCCACTTTGCTGAGTGTTTTTTCATAAATGGGTGCTATATTTTCTCAAATGCATTTCAGCAATTACTGATATGATCATGTGATTTTTGTCTTTCCTTTTGTTTATGTGACACATTACATTTGTTGATTTACACATATTTTACCATCCTTGCATCCCTGGAATGAATCTCACTTGATCATTGTATATGCTTCTTGTGTATGATCATTGTAGTATTGCTGGATGCAGTTTGCCAATATTTTGTGGAGGATTTTAGCATCTACATTCATCAGCAATATTGGCTTATAGTTTTCTTTCTTTGTTGTGTCTTTATCTGATTTTGGGATTAGGATGATGCTGGCTTCATAAAAGGAGTCTGGGAGTCTTCTGTCTTCTTGGATTTTTTGTAATAGTCTGAGAAGAATAGGGGTTACCTCTTCCTTAAATATTCTGTAAAATTCTCCTGTGATACTGTCTGGTCCAGGGCTTTTGTGTGTCAGTTTTTTGATTACTGCTTCGATTTAGCCAGCTGTTTGGTTTGTTCAGGCTTTCTGCTTCTTCTTCACTCAGTTTTGGAAGATTACATTTTTCTAGAAATTTGTCCATCTCACCCAGGTTTTCAAATTTCTTGGCATATGCATTTTTGTAGTAATTTCTTAAAATCCTTTGTATTCCTATAGTATCAGTTGTAATGTCTCCTCTTTCATTTCTGATTGTGTTTATTTGGGTCTTCTTCTTTTTTTTTTTTCTGGATGAGTCTACTTAAAGGTTTGTTGATTTTGTTTATCATTTCAAAGAACCAGCTCCTGGTTTTATTGATCCTTAGAATTGTTCCTTTGGTCTCTGTGTCAGTTAATTCTGCTCTGATCTTGGTTATTTCATTCCTTCTATTTGCTCTGGGCTGTCTTTGTTGTTGTTCTTTGAGTTCTTGTAGGTGTAGGGTTAGGTTGTTTATTCGAAATGTTTCTATCTTTTTAAAGTAGGCCTACATCGCTATGAAATTCCCTCTGAGGACTGTCTTTGCTGTGTCCCATAAGTTTTGGACTGTTGTGAGTTCATTTTCATTTGTTTCCAGAAACTTTTTGATTTTTTCCTTGATCTCATTCTTAACCCATTTATTGTTTAATAGCATGCTATTCAATGTCCAAGAATTTGAGTGTTTTTGTGTTTTTTTCTTGAAGTTAGTTTCTAGTTTGGGGCCCTTGCACTCTGAGAAAATGCTCGATATGATTTCAATTTTCTTGAATTTGTTGAGAATTGTTTTGAGTCCTATCATGTAGTCTATTTTTGAAAAGGTTCCAGGTACATTTGAAAAGAATGTGTATTTTGCTTCTTTAGGATGAAAGGTTATATATATCATTTCATTATATATATAATCAGTTAAGTTCATTTGATCTAGGACATTGTTCAATGCCACAATATCCCTGTTGATATTTTATTTGGAAGATCTATCCATTTTTACAATGGTGTGTAAAAATCCCCTAGTATAAGTGTGTTGCTGTCTGTATCTTTCTTGAAGTCCTCCAAGATTTTCCTTATATGTTTGGGTGCACCCTATGTTGGGTGCATATATGTTTATAATGTTTATGTCTTCTTGATGGATTCTTCCCTTGAGTATTATGAAGTGTACTTCTGTGTCTCTTTATATATCCTTTGCCTTGAAGTGTCTTTTTCTGATATAGGTATTGCTGCCCCAGCTTTTTTCCCTATTTGCTTGGAATAGTTTTTCCAACCCTTCACTTTCAGTCTGTGTAGGTGTTTTGTTTTGAGGTGGGTCTCTTGTAGACAGCATATGGACAGGTCAAATTTTCTTATCCATTCAGGTACCCTATGTCTTTTGATTGGAACATTTCATCTATTTACATTTAAGGTTATTATTGATAGGTACTTATTCATTGTGATTTTACTCGTTTCTCACTTGTGTTCCTTTTTCTCTTGCTCTTTTCTTCCTTTTCTTAAAGCAGTCTTTTTAGCATATCTTTCAATGCTGGTTTAGGGGAGGTATGCTTTTTCAGCCTTCTTTTGTCTGTGAAACTCCTAATTTCACTTTCCATTTTAATTGAGAGCCTTGCTGAATAGAGTAGTCTTGGTTGCAGGTCTTTGCTTTTAATTACCTAGAATATTTCTTGCCATTCCCTTCTGATGTCTAGTATTTCCATTGAGAAGTTAGCTGCTAGCCTCATCAGGACTCCCTTGTATGTTACTTCCTGTTTCTCCCTTTTTACCTTTAAGACTCTTTCTTTGTCTTTGAATTTTGCCATTTTGATTATGGTGTATCTTGGAGTAGGCCTCCTTGGGTTCCTCTTGATTGGGACCCTCTCTGCTTCCTGGATATTTATGGCTTTTTCTATCATGAAATTAGGAAATTTTTCCTTCATTAGTTTTTCAAACCAGTTTTCTATCCCTTACTCCTCTTCTTCTCCTTTTGGTATCCTTATTATATGAATATTCTTATGTTACATGTTATTCTGCATTTCCCTTAACCCCTTTTCATTCTTTTTGTGTCATTTTACTTTTTTTTTGCTCTTTATGGGAGTTTTTTTCTACCTTGTCCTCCAGTTCACTGATTTGAACTCTGCTTCATCTAGCCTGCTTTTGATTCCTTCTACTGTGTTCTTCAGTTCAGAAATTGTATACTTCATTTCCTCTTGGCTCTTGTTGATAGTTTCTATGTCCTTTTTTATACTGATGTAATTCGTGGTAAGTTCTTTGTAGCTTCCCTGTAGTTTTTTTATAATTCTCAGTGAGCTCATTGAGCTTCCTTATAACCATTGTTTTGAACTCAATGTCTGATAGTTGACTTGCCTCTTTTTAATTTTGCATTCTTTCTGAAGATTCCTCCTTTTCTTTGATTTGGGGGCTTTCTCTTCTCATTATTTGTGAGATTCTTCTTTTTTGCCTCTGCTTCTTAAATTGATCTGTTTTGACTCCATGAGTTTGTGGTGTGAACTTCTGTGGTAGGGGTCCTGGTAGATTAAGTGGTGTAGTCTCCCTCATCTCCCAAACTTGATGCTCTTGGGATGCCCTTTATGCCATTTACGTTGGCTCTCTGGATGTAATAGGGTTTTGATTCTCATTGCATTGTTTTTTGGTAGTTTCTTCCCTCCAGCTGATTGACTGAGGGTCACTCTGCCCACCATATCTTATATGCTGTTGTGCAGGTGCTGCCAGAACAAAACAACAAAGCTTAGGGAACTTACAGCTACAAAAATATCTCTCCCCACCCCTGCAATCCCACTATCAACAACAAAGGAACCAGTATTAATAAGGGTGTAAAGAGATTAAGACTACTATAAGAAAAGAGAGAAATAAACTGTAGTATAAAATCTAGTGACTTAATATGCACAAAATTACTGGACAAGAAATGAATGTTGAAAAAGCTATGTAGGAAAGAAAATATTACTAATCATGAAGAAGACAACAGTGGATTTCATCTTGGTAGCCTCTAGTATTTACCACTGTTTTTCCTTTCTGGATCAGCCTCTGGTATGTCAGATGTTGACCCTGTCTGACCTTAGGTGGTCTGTTCCAAGACTGTCAGGGACCTGCTATCTGTGGTTGTCTGCTTGAGTTGTTAATCTAGTCAGTCTGCACTCAGCTTGAGCCTTAAGCTTCATAGGGCAGGGCAGAATCACTCCTGTGTTGGAGCTATTGTTTCTCCTCAGGCTACAGCTGCTTGGAGGGAAGTCGTCTGCCTGAGCAGGATTGCTGCTTCAGTAGAGGTAATGACTCGGCACCGGGATCCCATGGCTGCTCTCTCAGCTCTCTCCCCAAAGCTTCTATCCCCAGTCTCTTCTCAGGCATCACCAGCCCACTCTGCTCCCATCTTTGCCAGAGCCCAGGGTATGTGGCTGCTAAAGAAAATTTGTGCATTGGCCCTTTAAATGGCTCTTTGCATCTCAGGCCATCTGTCTCTGGTAGAGAGCAACCTTCCTGCTTTTCGCTACCTGTTGTCATTTATGTACTTTTTGGGGTCTGGTGTTTTAGGCTGGGGATCCTCACTTAGGGTTTAGATCCTACTTGTCTCGGGGATGCAACCTGCTTCTTAATTATCCCTCCAGCACTGCCACCTGTGGACACCAAGCCTACCCTCTCGAGTCTCCACAGCACTCCTTACCAGACAGGTTGTGCTGAAGCTGATTCTTCTGTCTGTCCTAGGTTATAAAGCTTTTCTTTTGCTATTGTTCAGTGGTTTGTTATGGATGATTTCTCCACAATTTAGTGGTAATTCCAGATTGGTCCTGGGAGTTGGATAGTATGGCTTCCATTTACTCCTCTCTTGCCTCACTCCAAACAATAACTTTTTAAAAACATGTAAGTTGGGAGAGTTGGCTTTCCTGCCTCTTTCCTTTGGAAAGTATGAAATAATCATTCAGTATTTGTATTTTTATGACTGGCTAATTTTATTTAGCACAATCTTCTCAAGATTTGTTTATGTTGTTGCATGTGGCAGGATTCCCTTCCTATTTTAAGCTGCATACTATTCCATTGTGTGTATTTACCACATTTTGTCTAACCATATTCATCCATCAATGGACATTTGGGTTGCTTTCACCTTTTAGCTGTTGTGAATGTAACTTTCCAATATTTTTACTTGCATTTTTCATCATCTGAATCCATTTATATGAACACATATAATGTTTGTATTCCTTCCAAACTAAAAGGATAGAGGATTAACTATTCAGAACTTGTCTTTACCCCTGCTAAGCAAACAGGCAAACAAACAAACAAACAAACAAAAAACCTCCCACCACCAACAGCCAAAAGAAAAAAACACATCAACAAAGTAAGACTGAATATTAGAATGTTCTATCACCAAACAGCAGTAGATCCACTGGGTACTTGTTAAAGTATAGGGCCTTGAAGTTATGCTTTGTTTTGAAAAGAAAGAGGACTGACTGCTCAAATATAAGACATTTAAAAATAATAATGACTTGCAAAATCTTTATTGATTGTATGACTTTTTCCAGAACACTGTGTTATTATGGCTTAGGTAAAATTCAGGTCATTTTAGCAATTACTTCTGTCTAAAATGGTGGTTGCCAAGCCTGGTCAAGTACTAGATTCTCCTAAAAATCTTAAAAATCTGTATTCCTGATTTCCATCTATAGGCACTAAATAAAAAAGTCTAGGATTAGGAACCACTGCTTCCATTTGATCTACAGTCTGTGACTAGACTGTATCATGTTAAGTCATCAAGCCATTCTCTTCTGTTATCTTAGAGTCTAAAGCCTTTCCAAAAAGCCTCTGGCTTCTTATTTATTAGCCAAGGATAGCTATTTTATTTTACTGTGGACCTAATGCATTTCTGGGATTTCTACCATGTCAGCATTTTATCATTTGGGGTTTCTCCTTCCATGTGCACTTCCCATTGCTCCCTGAGCCATCCTTGATTTACGTTACTACCACCAACACAATGTCCTCTGTTTCCTTCTCTGGATCCAAGACTCTGTGATTTTCAAGGTATAAATTGGTCAAACTGTTAAGTTATTCATTGAGATGTGTTAATAAGTTGCCCTTCTGATCACAAGTGATATGTTCTTCTTTCACAAACTTCCAATGACCATGCCTCTTACTTTAGAGTCTCTCTCTCTCTCTCCCCCCCCCGCCCTCAACCAATACAATTTTTGTTGCCTCATCTCAGAAATATATTTTAGAATAGATGAGAAAGGGAAGGAGAGAATGATATCATTCTTATTATGCTTTAAACATCAAATCCCTGGCCTACACTCACCTATACCCAGATACAGATTTTCTGTAAATTGTCACATTTGTCATTTTCACCCTCCTCACTAAATGTTCCCAAATTAACAAGACATTAAGTGAGAAAGTGTCCCTCCATAAAATTTGCTTATTTTACTACTTGTCTCACTCAACATAGCATCCTTCTCATTATCCATAATGTCCAATCAATTGCATACCTCCACCAACTCCGATCATTTACATGATTAAAGAATGGAGAAAATGAGACACTTCAAAGAATAGAGGTGTTTTAATAGCCTCCAATTTGAATATCTTATCCTTATCTACCCCCTACTGACATAATATAGCAAATATCACTACCTTCACTCTCTTTGAAAGGACATTTCAGAATTTCCCTTAGGTGATGCAGCATTTTACTTATTAAGAATGCTAGAAATACACCAAGCCACTAAACCCTATGGGAATCCTTATTCTGGCTATAACAGGAAGATCACCATGGATACATCTCTGCTCCACTGGATAATCAGCAACATCTGGTGAGCTAAGCTTGGGAGTCCTTTTATTTCAGGCTGCTTGTCATACAAATTTCATTAGGTAAAAACCATAAATGCCACATATCATTTAGTATCATAAGAATACATATCTTTCAATAGTTTTGTGTGAAAGCAGAGTAGTCAATAATTCCCAGAATCTCTCATACCTGTTTGAAATTTCCTGATGTTCAGTGACTATCCTGCTATCAATTAAATGGATAGAATTCCTCTGTAGTTGATCTTCACCCAAAAGTTCACCCCAAGCCCTTAACTTAGCAGGTGGGGGAATGCAAGAAGTTGGGTGGAACCACCTTCAGCAGATGGCTTAGAGTCCTTGCTTCTTTTATATCTTATGAACACACATATATGTGTGGCTTCTGCCAAATATGCTTTGAGCTTTATGAGTATTGGACTTGCTTTACGATAGGTTGGGATCTGCTTGCTTTCCAGAAGTATGGTGAACCTAGCAGAATCTGAGCTGAATTGACAACCAGCAAAGAAGCAATAGAGCTTGAGGGTCCTATAAGAGTTTGGTAAGCAATGAATTATAGATACATAACATTGGCATGGAGCCCCAACCCCAGGATGATTTATTTACACACCTTGCTATTTCTGACGTGCTTTGTTTTCCACATTTGTTACCAGTGGACCTGACTTCTACTGTAAATGAGAGTTTCTTTTCTCAATCAGGAGAAAAGTGGTGCTGGGAAGTGAAAATGATGGAGCTCATCTCAGAAATACCAATAAGATTCTACTTTAGTAATGATTAACTCTTCATTACCTAAAGAGTGTGGTCTCAGACTTGAAGCAAAGGTGGAGTCTGGATTCTTTGCTAAGAAGTAAAGGAAGGACAAGAAAACGTGATTTTCTTATAAGTAGTGCCTCCATGAGAGGCCTTTCTTGAGAACATTATTGCATGTACCTTAAAAGAAATCTTAGATGAATCGCTACATGTGTAGCTATGTAGTAGACACTTGTGTTAAATAAGATTTAATTTTAAAAGTTTTGGGGTTATTGAGATACATGATGGGAAAGCATTAATGGAAATAGCAAAAGTGTAGAAAATAATAAATAAAATAAAATTTGAAACAAACCTATAAAAGAAAAGGTCGATTAATAACACATTAGCAGGGAAATCAGGAACACTCATATTTTTTTCTATAAACAACACAATCTGCTGCAAGTGAACACACCAATGTTGATAAACCTGCTTCAAGAGTACAACCTGAAGAAGATATTCAACTAAGCCAATCTGTTTTCTCAAAAGCTTCGCAGGTCCTCAATCCAATTACTGAATAATTGATGAAAATCAACTTGAAACTTGGGACTGTAACAACTAGAGTAAAAATTGCTATGTATGGGAATGGCATTAGTGTCAAAAGAAAGTACTTAGGTTAAAAGTGAAAGAAGTAGCATTAAGATTCAAGTTTAAAAATATATCATCATAAACAAAGAAAGAGTTATAAACATTTCTTGATTAAAAGAAATAGAAAAACCCTACATGCATTCAAATACCTAATTGGTTACCACAAACCTTACAACTAGGATAAAGAGAACTCCCAATGAGAATGAACACTTACTGAGTGGGGCCTTCATCATGAAAGTTCAATGCACATCCAAGGTATATTTTAGCAATATTTTTATATGTTTTATATTTTTAATATATTTTATTGATTATGCTATTACAGTTGTCCCATTTCTCCCCCATCATTCCCCTCCACCCTGCACACCCTCTCCCACCCACATTCCCCCCTTTAGTTCATGTCCATGTGTCATAAGTTCTTTAGCTTCTACATTTCCCATACTATTCTTGCCCTCCCCCTGTCTATTTTCTACCCACTATCTATGCTACTCATTCTCTGAACCTTTTCCCCCCTCTCCTCCTCCCACTCCCCTGTTGCTAACCCTCTATATGATCTCCATTTCTGTGGTTCTGTTCCTGTTCTAGTGTTTGCTTAGTTTGCTTTTGTTTTAGGTGTGGCTCTTAATAGCTGTGAGTTTGCTGTCTTTTTGCTGTCATATTTTTGATCTTCTTTTTCGTAGATAAGTCCCTTTAACGTTTCATATAATAAGTGCTTGGTGATGATGAACTCCTTGAACTTGACCTTATCTGAGAAGCGCTTTATCTGTCCTTCCATTCTAAATGACAGCTTTGCTGGAAAGAGCAATTTTGGATGTAGGTCCCTGCTTTTCAATATTTCAAATATTTCTTTCCAGCCCGTTCTTGCCTGGAAGGTCTCTTTTGAGAAATCAGCTGACAGTCTGATGGGAACTCCTTTGTAGGTGACTGTCCCCTTATCCCTTGCTGCTTCTAGAATTCTCTCCTTCATTTGAATCTTGGCTAATGTAATTACGATGTGCCTTGGTGTGTTCCTCCTTGGGTCCAACTTCTTTGGGACTCTCTGAGCTTCCTGGACATCCTGGTAGTCTATTTCCTTTGCCAGATTGGGGAAGTTCTCCTTTATTATTTGTTCAAATGAGTTTTCTACTTGTTGCTCTTCTTCTTCCCCTTCTAGGACCCCTATAATTCGGATGTTGGGACGTTTAACGATGTCCCGGAGGTTCCTATCCCTCTCCTCATTTTTTTGAATTCTTGTTTCTTCCTTGTTTTCTGTTTGGTTGTTAGTTTCTTCCTTCTGGTCCACTCCATTGATTTGAGTCCCAGTTTTCCTTCCATCTCTATTGGTTCCCCATGCGTCTTCCTTCATTTCACGTATTGTAGCCTGCACTTTTTCATCTAATTTGTGAGCAAAATCAACCACTTCTGTGAGCATTTTGATGACCAGTGCTTTGAACTGTGCATCTAATAGGTTGGCTATCTCTTCACAGCTTAGAGGAATTGAATCTGGGGTTTTCATTTGTTCTCCGGTTTGAGCCATTTTTGGTGTTTTGTTGTTGTTGTTGTTGTTGTTGTTTTGTTTTGGTTTTAGTCTGGTTGAGGCTATTACATAGTGAGGGGTGGAGCCTTAGGTGTTCCTCAGGGCGGGGCAGCCCAGTTGCTGGGTTGTGACGCTATAGGTGGGGGCAGGGTCCGAGAGGGAAGAATGGCGCCTGTTCCGCTCTCTCCTGGACTCCAGTCCCTTCCTCTGCTTCCCCTTCGCCTGGATTATCTGCGCACGGGCAAGTGCTGTTACGTAGTGAGGAGTGGAGCCTCAGGCACTCCCCAGTGTGGGGCAGCTCAGTCGCTGAGTTGTGACGCTGTGTGTGGGGGCGGGGTCTGAGAGGGAACAATGGCGCCCGCTCCGCTCTCTCCTGGATTCAGTCCCCTCCGCCACTTCCCCTCTCCCTGGACCGTCTGTGTGCGCGAATGTGGGACCACCTGGTCAGCCAGCCACCCTGTGCGGCCTTACTGGGTCTGCCAGCTGCCACCTGTGGGCCTGAGGACCGCCAGCCACTGCCTGTGCACCTGGGAACTGCCAGCCACTGCCCCTTGCGTTCCTGGGTCCGCACCTCCACGTTTTCCTACCGCGACTCCGCCTCTCTTACCGGTCTGGATGAATGGTTGTTGGACTTCCGTACAGTTCAATTTTCTATAAGTTCTGGTTGTTTTCTTGTTTCTAAATATTTGTCCTTAATTTTGGTTGTGAGAGGAGGCACAATGTGTCCGCCTATGCCTCCATCTTGGCCGGAAGTCCTATATGTTTTATATTTTTAATTTTTTTATCTGATGATATTCTTTAAAATTATATTTTATTGATAATACTATTATAGCTGTCCTGAATTTTCCCCCTTTCTCCCCCACTGCCTAGCAGCCATCAGTCCCTCAGGCAATCCCCTCACCATTGTTCATGTCCATGGGTCATGTGTATAAGTTCTTTGGCTACTCCATTGTCTGTACTGTGCTTTACATCCCCATGGCTATTCTGTAACTACTTATTTGTGCTTCTTAATCTCCTCACCTCTTCACTCACTCCCAGATATCCCTTCCCATCTGGCAACCATCAAAACATTCTCTGCATCCATGATTCTGTCTAGGTTCTTGTTTGCTTAGTTTTTTAGATTCAATTAATGATAGATACATATTTATTGCCATTTTATTATTCATAGTTTTGATCTTCTTTTTCTTAAATAATGATTTGGTGATGATGAACTCCTTTAGTTTTTTTCTTGTCTGGCAAACTCTTTATCTGCCCTTCAATACTGAATAATATCTTTCCTGGGTAGAGCAAACTTGGCTGTAGGTCCCTGCTTTTCATGACTTTGAGTATTTCTTGCCAATCTTCTTTAGCCTTTAAAGTTTCTTTTGAGAAATCATCGGACAGTCTTATGGGAACTCCCCTGTAGGTAATAACTGCTTTTCTCTTGCTGCTTTTAAGATTCTTTCTTTATCTTTAACCTTTGACATTTTAATTATGCTGTGCTTGGGGTGGGCCTTTTCACATCCATCTTGTTTGGGACTCTGTGCTTCCTGGTCTTGCATATTTATTTCTTTCTTTAAGTTAGGGAAGTTTTCTTTTGTTATTTTTTAAATAAATTTTAAATTTATTGCTCTTTATCTTCTCCTTCTGGCACTGCTATTATGCCAATGTTGGGGTTTTTGAAGTTGTCCCAGAGGCTGCTTATACTATCCTAATGTTTTTGGATTCTTCTTTCTTCTGGTTGTTCTGAATGGTTGATTTTTGCTTCCTCATGCTCTAAATCATTGATTTAATTCTCAGCTTCATCCACTCCACTGTTGTTTCCCTGTAAATTGTTCTTTATTTCAATTAGGTATCTTTAGTTTCTGGCTGAATTTTTTAATGCTGCTGAGGTCCTCACTAACCAAAACACTGGTCATAACCAGTGTTTTGAACTCTGCATCTGATATATTGCTTATCTTCATTTTGTTTAGCTTTTTTCCTGGAGTTTTGATCTGTTCTTTCATTTAGGCCATGTTTCTTTGTCTCCTCATTTGAGCAGCCTCCCTGTGTTTGTTTCTATGTATTAGGTAGGGCTGCAATTACCCCTGTCATGGTAGCATGACCTGATGTAGCAGAAATGAAGAATACACTAATTGAAGTAAAGAACAATTTATTTTTCCCAGATTTTAAAACTTTTCACTTCCATGTTAAAAAATTGTGTGTTCCAATAATTAAAATCATTTTAACAACAAAAAAATGGCACTCTGATTAAACTACATTTTACAGCCTGCAGGACACCTTGGACCAGCTCGGTTTTTACCCTAGATTTCATTGTCATCCCACCCAGCTCCTTCCTTGAGCAACATGCAAGTTCTTTTCCTTCCCTGCCAGCCAGAGAAGCAGATGCGAGAGGCAGGTGTGGTCTTCATTGTCAGTAGTTCTGATGTGAAAAGGGGCAGCACAGTCATTTAAACAGATTCAACCTCTGTGCATCTTACAAAGTTAAACAGCTAAAAGAAGTAAAATAAAAAAGGAATGCTTCTGGAATGTACAGTGCATATGGGCAGTGTGGACCTCATTACAATTTCCCTGCTTGCTCCTCCTATTCAATCATTTCTTTGGAAGGCAGTGGATTTTTCTTTCATGTTTCTGTCTTTTTCAATTTTGACTTGCGAGATTTCTCAATCACCGCCATAGTAGGTTTATCAGACATGGTTGCTGAGGAAGTGGAGTGAGGTGTGCAATCAAGAGAAGTCTAATCTGTTCAGTGGCTGTCAACAGGTCAGAAAGAACAATTTACAGGGAAACAACAGTGGAGTGAATGAAGGCAGAAATCAAATCAATGACTTGGAACATAAGGAAGAAAAAAAAAACAATCAGAACAACAAAAAGGAAAATGAATAAAAAAATGAGGATAGTGTTAAACAGCCTCTGGGACAATTTAACAAGGTTTTCAAATACAAGGACCGAAGACAAAATCTGAAAGAAAACAAAGCATAGAGTATTCTTACAGTACCAAAAATAAGCATATTATAATTTTCAAGATAGAACATAAGAGTCATTAAGAAAAGGACAAAAGATGAAAGAGGTAAGAGGAGTCTTAGTCATTCCAAAATGTTGAAGACCATTGGACCATTGACTCAACACAAAGGTGACATCTTATCCACAAAGTTTCCCACTTTGGGATTCAAAAAAGCTAATAAAAGGGAGAACTTTACAGATGTGTGACATATATAGTCACACAGGGCTTCACACTTAGAGGGACCTTGTAATTGGTTTAGCGATCTCCTGTTGCCATCTTGAAATTCTTAATTTTTGAACAGGGATATCAGACTTGCATTTTGCACTGGGGCCCAAAAGTCATGTAACCAGTTCTGGCTATGAAACTCATAGCCAAGGAATTTTTGAGGGTGGAAAAAAGGAACAAAGGAGAAAACATGGCTTTATAAAAATAAGACTAACAGAGGCTGCCATTTTCTTCTATTTTCTGTAACAGTTCTTGAGACTACTGGTCCATGCATGAAAAGTCATCCCAGATTAAAGACTTTATACTGAGATTTCTCCATTCCCTTACTATTAGTTTTTCTCAAGGGGAACCTATTTTATATGATTTACTCCTCAAAGCCCAGTTTCTAATAACTGTTGGTACTGGAAATGAATTTACAACCAAAGACCTTCCTTCTATTTATTTCATTAAGTAATATTTGAGGATTTAGAATCCACACCATCAATGGAAATGGTCAAACCATCCTAGCACAACTAAATAAATTCTAAAGGAAAGATATGATGTGATTGTCTTACAAGAAATACACAGCAAATTGTCCTCTCAGCCACTACTGAAATATAGTTTAAACATTAGTTTATTGCATCAGGGGTCTCAAAAGCAAGAGGTGCTACCATTCTAATTGCTTAAAAAGTTCCATTTGATGTCCAAGGGTTTGAAACAGAGCCTGATGAGTAATTTTATTTCAGCTAAAGGCAATCAGCTCAACAAATCATTACATAAGATGCTCAGTTTAAGAACTGTGTGCCCACAAAAAGTAACTTTATAGCTCAGTCCTTTCAAAATTATACAAAATTTGGTGATAGGCAAAAGATAACTAGCAGACTCTACAATGCCCTCCTGGATGAAAAGATAGAGCTATCTTCTTTTTCTGTCACTAATATGGAAGCAAGACAAGGGGGACTCTTACATTGAAATATCTGCTGCAGAGTGCACAGATCATCTACAGAAGAGTATTTTTTTTTACCCAACCATCAAAAAATTAATCAAGATTATATTAGATTTTAACTTTCTCAGTTTAGACATCTCTGTGTCTACTTAGATAGGAACAATAAGATTGGCCAACATTACCTGATTCTCCTACAAGCTTTATGGAAAGAGAAACATGAAAAAGTCTTAGAATGAAGACATCATGATTCCATTTTTGCAAGGTGACACAGTAGTAGTCAAGCTTTCAGCAACAATTTCTTTCTATCTTACCCCAATACTTTATGTGGGGTATCACGTGATATGTTTAAGATGATTTAGTATAACAGTTAAAAGAATATGTACTATTGCCACCACCAAGCATGGAAAATTTCTGAGAAAAAGGAACAGTTGTTTTTGGCTGAGAAGCAGGCAACTTTCTATAGAGAGAGAGAACACCAGAGTAGTTTTCCACAATAAGAGTAATAATGGCCAACATGTATGTTGTACTTGACCTGCATAAAATACTTTGCATAGATTATCTTCCTGAACATAAGAGATATATTTTCTACAAGGCAGGTAGGATTGGATCTAAGATCATGAAATTTAAATCATCCACTTAAATCCACTTCAATACCTGTGGATTTTGTCACTTCTCTGTTCAAAAACTTTTAATTGTCTGGTGTAACAATAATTTTACCTGAAATTGAAAGCCCTCTATGATGTGGCCCTACCCACATGTCTACATTTGTTTCTTCCAACACACACACATTTTGTCTCAATCACCAATTTAACAAAAGGCAGTAGGGACCTCACTAGTTAGTCCCTCAGATGTTGAAGATAAAACACCTTCTTTTTCTTCCTTCTTGAATCACTATTAAGTTTAACATGTTCAGTAATATCAACCATTTGCCCCTTCAAACTTTGCCACTAAGAGTCATTGAAGACTATCAAACTAAACTGTTATTGCAGAAAGAAATATATAAATACATAAAATTGGAATAATTATTTCATTCAACAAACATTTAGTGAGACTAGCCTTGATCTTGGGGATAAAAGCAAACAGACCCGGCTTAAAGCTGTCATTTAGAATGTAAGTCTGGTATTTTTTTTTTTTAAAGATTTTTTTTCTTTTAGATTTTATTTATTTATCTTTAGAGGGGAAGGGAAGGAGAGAGGGAGAGAAACATCAATGTGCGGTTGCCTCTTGCATGTCCCCTGCCGGGAACTGGCCTGGCAACCCAGGCATGTGCCCTGACTGGGAATCGAACTGCGATCCTTCGGTTCGCAGGCCTGAGCTCAATCCACTGAGCTACACCAGCCAGGGCGTAAGTCTGGTATTTTTAATATGAAATCACTCTTATTGGAAATTTAAATTCTTGAGAAAAAATAGTTACATCCCCCTTTAGGATTTTCCTTTCACTCTAGAGAAAGCAAGTAATTTATTCAGGAACACTCTTATTTCTCTCAAAGAAGTCCTGGAAACACACAGGTCAAGTCCAAGGATAATAACATCAGAGGGTCTAGCCTTTTTATTGTCCACTGTTGCTTGGAATCAGTAAGCTATAAGCTGGAGCTTAAAAAAAACTTTATTGAGATATGACTGACATACAAAGAGGATATTTAATATTTAAAGCTTAATGAGTTTGGAGGTAAATATACACCTGTGAAACCAAAGAAACAAAAATTGAGCACTATGTATGCCATAAAAACCTTTGCCAAGAATGATAGAAACATTGAGCAAACTAGAAAAAAGGGAATATCCTCAACTTGATAAAGGATATATCCCAAAACCTTACAGTTAACATCAGAAGTGACAGTAAGATACTGAGAGCTTTTCTCATAAGACCAGTAAAGAGCAAGATGTATACCCTAATAATTTCTTTTCAACATTGTTCTTGAAGTTCTATGCGATAAACAAGAAAAAGACATAAAATGTACATAGGTTAGAGGCAAGAAACCAAAACTGTATTTGTAGATGGTTTAATCACTTATGTAGAAAATATGATAAAATCTACAAAAGCTACTAGAACAGATAAGTGAGGTTAGTAAGGTTGCAGAGTATAAGGTCAATATACAAAATGATTGTTTTTCTATATATTAGCAACAGATAACATAATATGAAAATTTTAAAAAATTTATAATAGCATAAAAATATGAAATACTTAGACTTAAAGCTGATGGTGAAATTACAAAACATTGCTGAAATTTATTAAAAAATACCTAAATACATGGGTAGGAATATCATGTTCATAAGTAGAAGATTCAATTTTGTAAAGATGTGAAATTTTTCAAATCTGATCTGTGGTTTTAATGGGATCCCACTCAAACTCCAATGAGGCTTTTTGTAGAATTTGACAAGTTGCTTTACAATATGTATGCAGAAACTAGAATAGCCAAAATACTTATAAAAAGAACAAAGTTGGAGAGAGGGCTAAACACTTCCTGTTATATAGTCTTATTATAAAGCTACAGTAGTAAAAACAGTATGGTGCTGGTGTAAAGATAGACAAAGACACCAATGAAACAGAATAGAGAATCCAGAAATTGATTTTTAACAGAACTGCAAAGGCAATAAAATAGAGAAATGATAAACTTTTCAATAAATATGATTGAAAATTGTATATCCATATGCAAAAATATCAACTTTTATCCACACATTGCAACGTACACAAAATTAACTCAAAATAGATCATTAAAATAAATGTTATAACTAAAACTATATAAGCATTTATGAGGAAACATAGGAGGACATCATTGGGTCCTTGATTAGGCAAAGAGTCTCAGATATGACACCAAAAAGCACAAGCCATGAAATAACAAATATATAAATCTGTCTTCATCAAAATTTAAAACTTCTGTCCTGGCTGGTATGGCTCAGTGGATTGAGCTCCGGCCTGCAAACCAAAGGGTCACTGGTTCAATTCCCAGTCAGGGCACATGTCTGGGTTGTGGGCCAGGTCCCCAGTAGGGGATGTGTGAAAGGAAACCACACACTGATGTTTCTCTCCCTCTCTTTCTCTCCCCTTTCCCTCTCTATAAAAATAAATAAAACCTTTAAAAATTTTTTTAAGTTCTGTTCTTGAAAATAATGTTAAGAAAAAGAAGATAAAAGCCACAGAACAGGAAAATAATTATAAATCAAATATTTGTCAACGGACTTCTCTCCAGTGTGTGTGTGTGTGCGCACGCATGCGCGCGCGCGTGCGCACATGTGGGGAGAGGGAGAAAGTAAAGAGAGAGAGAGAAGAGAGAAAGAATTCTCAGACTTCACCCAAAGGAAGTAAACAACCTAATTAAAAGATGTGCAGAGAAAATATAAGAATGGCAAATAAGCCATGATTATATGTTCAACATTGTTATTCGTTAGAGAAATGCAAATTAAATTCTGTCATGACAATAACAGGGATGACTTGAAAAGGCAGAAGAAAACAAGAAATTGAGAGGAGAAAATGAGACAGTGGAAGAAAGTCAAAGAAAGGAGAAGAGAAGAGGAGAAGGAAGTGGCATGGAGCATAACAGGAGAGGATATAGGCATGGGAGCACAAGAACAGAAATCCCTATCAGCACAGGGTCAGTTTGCATCCTGGCAACACATATCTCAACACAAACAGAATAATATCTCTGTTCTGTAGGGCAGGAGTTGAGCAATCTCCTGTGATTCCTTATCTCTCCACTGGGATTCCACTGCAGGTCAATGGCCTGAAATTTTTTTATTGTTGTTCAATTACAGTTTTCCCCATTTCCTCCCCATTACTCTCCCCTGCCCTACCCACCTCCACCTCCCATATTCAATCTCCCCTCCACTGTCTTTGTCCATGGGTCCTTTATACATGTTCCTTGACTTGATCCTTCCCCTTCTTTCCCCTGTTATCCCCTTCTTTCCTCCGCTCTGGTTACTGTCAGTTTGTTCTTTGTTTCCATGGGTCTCATTCTGTTTTGTTCACTTGTTTGTTTTGTTGATTATGTTCCACTTATAGGTGAGATCATAGCAAAGTTGTGGAGAAAAGGGAACCATAGTACACTGTTGGTAGGGATGCAGACGCTGCAGCCACTGTGAGAAAGAGGATGGAATTTCCAAAAAAAAAAAAAAAAAAAAAAAAAAAAACCCAAAACCCTAAAAATGAAACTGCTTTTTGACCTGGCAATTCTACTGCTGTAATTATATCCTAAGAATCCTGAAAAACTAATGCAAAAGAACCTATGCACCACAATGTTCATAGCAGCGCTATTTACAACCGCCAAGTGCTGAAAACAGCCTAAGTGCCCATCAATAAATGAATGGATAAAAGTACTGGTACGTTTACACAATGGAATTCTATGCAACAGAACGAAAGAAGGAACTCCTACCTTTCATGACAACATGGATGGAACTGGAGAGTTTTATGCTAAGTGAGATAAACCAGGCAGTAATAGACAAGTACGAATTTTTTTTTTTTTTTTTTGAGATTTTCAACAGCTGTGATCTTCAAAGTCAGTGGCTTTTAGGGTATGGTGTCAATCAGTTGATGTCAAGCAGTCATTTGCACTTGTTATTTTGTAAGAGGAAAGCAGTTGGAATATAGGCGAGTTATCAAATGCCTTCATTCAGTTACACAAAAAGCTAGATAAGACCCCTGCTTGAATTAACAATTGAAAATTACATCCTAGGTGTGTGTAACTCAAACTTAATGCACATTGTTTTCTCCCTTTGTCTTAAAGGCAGAGAATACAATATGCTCTCAGGAAAGACATTCTGAATGAGGAGTCAAGGGAGCAAAAGTCTCCCATGAGGCTGAAGAAATAAGTGGAAAATGCTTCTCCTTGCTTTTGTTTTGGTACAATTACTGACTGTTGAATTTAAGATGAATTACCAGAGGTTGTTTTCCTCTCTAGCCCTCTCCCAATAGAGCAAATGGCAGACAAAAAATAATTGATGGTCAGCAAATTATCACAATGTGCTTGTATTTACTCTGAGTTCTGTGGCAAACAGTTCCGTTAGCTATTTTCTTTAGGGACCTACATAACATGAAAGAAGTACTTTTTTAAATGACAAACAAGCAACTAGCCTCTAAAAGGAAAGATTCAACACAAATAGAATGCATCCCATGCTTACAGACTCTATTTAAATAAGCAAATAGCACCTAATAATCTCAGCAGCCATAGTGTATGTATTCAAAAGCACATGGGCCTCCATAGCTGGAGGCTCAGAATCAAGACAGTTCTTGGCAATGTGGGTCCTCCCTAAGGTCCAGTTCAGATGGATGAATTTATCCAGCATCCTGAGTGCCCAGGAATACTGCCCTTGCTTCCCTGCTGAGCCCCTTGTTAGTCTGGGGCCTTAGGAGTGGGTGCAGATACTCTAATGCAGCGATTTTCAACCTTTTCCATCTCATGACACACACAAACTAATTACTGAAATTCTGCTGCTGATCTGATAAAAAATAGGTATAATTTTCATTCATTCACACCAGATGACTATTGTTAGGTTGGCTGTTGTCATTTTTTAATTTGACAATCTAAAGGAAAAGAGGTCAGTGTTCATGACTAAATAGCCAGGTATTGCATGTTTTAAAAATTCTTGCAGCACACAGGTTGAAAATTGTTGCTGCAATGTGTTTTCAGGTTCCAGTAACAGAGATAGCTACCCACACACTGACCTGGCCTTAGAGCTGTCTTGGGGTTTGGGCCTTGGGGAGTACCCTTTCTTCTCTGCTCCTCTTCGCATGGTGTCCCTGTAGCATTGTTCTGGGAAACTTCTAAACTATCGGCCTGCACTGCACTCCTTACCCTGAGAAATTCATGCAGATCTCCCCAGAGAACTGTCAAGAGTCAACCTATGTCTTCTGCACCTACTCCAGCAGTCTCCCTCTCAGTGTCCTCTGCTATCACCTCTAGGGCTGACAGCATGAGGCCCTGGAGACAGATGCATGTGTTCTCCTTGGATTGAGAACAGGGCCTTTCCAATATTGACTGGGTGACATCCCCATTGAGCCAGGCTCAGGAGGAATACATGTTGCTGTTTGCTCACTGGCTTTGCCTACACTACTTGGGTAAAGATTGTACACTATAAATAAATACAATTTTTTATTTGTCAATTATATATTAATTAATCTGTGGGTGAGAAAAACTAAATTTAAAAGGAAAAGCAGTACTTTATATAACTGAACTGTATGCTTAAAAATAGTGAAGATGTTAAATTTTATAGTTTTGCTTTTACCACAATAATATTTTTTTAAAAAGAATACTGTTTTAGAGATAATTAAAAGCCATTTGAATGCTTATTAGCCCACATTATTATGTAAGAAGCAGCATAGTAGTTGACAGTATGATTTTGAAGCTGGCCATTTTAGTTTCTCTGCCAACTTTGACCATGGGCAAGTCACTTTTCTGTGCCTCAGCATACTCATCTATAAAATGGGAATAATAATTATACTATCTCACAGGGTTGTTGTAAGCATTAAATGAATTAATATTTATGAACCACTTAGAATAGGGCCTAAACATTATAAACACAATGTATTTCTTTATTATTATGATCCTTACTGACTTGTCATGAACATTTCATGAACCTCCAAGGCCACATTCAGACCCCTCTTCCCAAAGCAAGCACAAACTGTGCGCGCGCACGCACACACACACACACACACACACACACACCCTTTAACCACTCTCACCATACTGTGAGGTTCATAACAATTTTATGAAAAAAACTCTGAGGTTAGGGAACAAAATCTAAGCCTAGAATCAAACAACAACTTTGTCAATTCTTAATGGACATTAACCAGTACCCCTTGGCTGCAGCACAGAGTTCTGCATTTCTCTTTTAATGCAAGGAGGTTAATCCAGCCCAATCATAATGCACTTAGACTGAACAGATTTACTCAAATTGCTTATGTTTGGGAGGATATGGATCTTTTAAAACACTTACATAAAAAATTGCCCTTTGAACTTCAGACTACAAAATTAGTGAATTACTTCACTATTCTGGATTCTCTGATAACTGAGGTTCATGGGAAAGCAGTGAAAATAGACAAGAAGCTGGATGGAAGTAGGATCCTGAAATTCACAAACTAAAACAAAATGTGCAGAAATCTATACTCTTCCGGGTCTCCAAGGAAGTTCTGCCCTTATAACATTATTTAAAGTACTGCTAATATTAGTTAAGGCACAATATTATGTCAAGTACTAAGAACATGTGTCAATTGAACAGTATAATATCCAGAAGAGATTTATCAGGAACAAGAGAGTAAGTAACAAACTGAAGAAAAGGAACAGTGAGTGAAACCTCAATAACCAACTTCTGTTCAACAGCAGTGACACCAAGGATGGAAAAAACCTGCTGCAGACTGAGTCCCTGTTCCTTGCCAGGCATCATACACACCTGACTACACTGATTCCTCACAACAGTATCATTATTTCCATTTTTCAGTTACAGAAACTGAGCTTTGGAAATGTTGTCCAACTTGCCTGAAAACACCCAAACAGGAAGTGAACAAGCTGTACTTTGTAACTGAATTTGTTGTCAAGGCCTAGATTCTACTTACTATATCAGCTGGCCAGTTCAAAATTTATGTTTGATAAGCCAATACTCACCAGAATGACCGAAAACTATGTGTGCCTTCTCAGTTGAATAATTATTCTGGAAATATCGCCACTGCCCAATGACCCTTTTCTAGTATATGTAAGAGGTGGGTTGGGAGATAAAGTTGGGAGAAGGAGGCTCAAGTGCGTGAAGCACTAAAGAATCAAAAGAAAAAGCATAAAGGAAAGAAAGAGTAAGTTCAATTGACAAGACATTAATTTAGTGAACCAATTTTAAATGTGAAACATTGTATCAACCTATGATTTTGATCCTTTGCCTGGATTGCATATACTCAACTAGTAACCATTGGCCATTTTAGTTGAAGAACTTGAAGCAGCGTAAAAAACTTTGGATTTGAGTCCTGGTCAAAAGCCTCATCAATGTGTAAGCAATATACCATTTCTCTGGACTTCAGTTTCATACTGTTAAAATAAAGGAGGGGGAACAAGACTTCTGGAATGATGGAACAAGCAGTTCAGCAGACCCTCCAGCAAAATAAAAATTGAAAAGCTAAAAATTATATAAAGCAATCATTTAAAATCTCTCACCATTATTTTAAGAATGCGCATCAAATGGAGAAATATTCATTCAAGTAAATTTACCGAATCTCTGAAAGAACAGCAAAGGACTTGCCCACCCTTCCAAGTTCTATGTATGGAAGCTCCAATTTGGCTATGTGTAACCAAGAAGATAACTCTTTTTCCACAGTTTGCAATCTGGGGCTATGGTTTCAACATGGGAAAATCAAGATCCTAGTGTTTCTCATTTCCCCAGCGTCTTGTTGTTGAAGCTCTATTCCAGGTGGGTGTGGTCAAAAGGACTGTGTCTTTTTTCACCACCAAGTCCCTCCTTGTATGGTAGAAGTTTGACCTCAAGTGTGGGAAGCATACTGCACTTGAATACTGGCCTAGATTATCCCCACCCCAGCCGAATCACTGGGTGGAGGTTCCAAGTCCAGAGGGCAAAGGAAAAACATTAGAGATTGCCACGCCCCCCAGCACCAATGTCATATGGTGATGTTCTCACTCCAGGAAAAATAGGTCCTTGGACCCAGCTTCAGTGTTGTAGCATAGGAACTCTGCCCAGGGGGAAAGGCAGGTCAAGAGAGTGAAGAGCCCCACAGTTATGTTGAAGGAGCAGAGTATGGAGAACTCTATGCTTAAGGGTGTTCTTGGAAACAATGAAGGTCTTGGTGGACAAAAAGATGAAGCTGGTAACTCTATGATATCAACAAAGTAGCAGAGCAACCAGTTGAAGAGAAAATGAGAGAAACAGTTAAGAAAAGCCCTCCTAGCATCATAGTCAAATCTGTTGTTTTGGGAAAGCTGTGGGAAAGCATGTGGAAGCTGCACCCATTCAGGAGCAATCAGAACAGAACATGAGGCAGGCTTGCAAGCATCCCAAGCCATACACAGAGCCTCTCAATACAGGGAGGAAGCCTCACTGGCACAAGGGGCTTAAACAGACCTTTGAACAAACACTAACAATAAGCTCCTCTGACCCATGGATGACTCCTAGGAAGCCAGTTCTACAAATATTATCAGTCATCACTGGAAGTCTGTGAGACTATGTGCATACCCAAGGGTGTACTCTCTCAGGAGCTATCTCATAGAGAACCTCTCAGCTACTAGTCCCTCTCTGAACATAAGGCAAAAAAAAAAGTAAACTCCTTGAATTGTGATAGTAGCATCCAAGCCACACAAACCTCTAATGGTAAAGGAAAATGGTGTAACTGGCTATGTGTGCTTAAGTGCAACATTTGTTCTACAAGTGACTTATACTCACTCAAGGGGGAGCACCAACTGGTCAGGCTAAAAGAGAAAAATAAAGTAGAGATCTAAGCAAGGACACCAGAGGCTGAGTATTGTAGGGGAAATAGACGTTTCAGATTTGGCCTAGCCAATTTGCTAAACAAATAAATGACTGACCAAAGAATACCAGCAAAAACAATCCCTGGGGGATGATCAGTATCTAGAGTTGCTGCAATACATTATCCTTAATTTCCAGTTATTAACAAAAAATTAGAAGACTCACAAAGAAGCAAAAAAAAAAAAAGTGACCTGTACATAGGAGAAAAGAAGGCAATGTAAATTGCCTTTGAAGGGGTGAAGCTATTGGCCTTACCAGAAATAGACATCAAAGCAGCCATTATAAGTATGTTAAAAATTAAAGGAAGGTATGATGACAATGACTCACCAAATAGAGAATAAAAAATATGTAAATTTCTTAAAAGAACCAAATGAGAATTCTGGAGTAGAAAAAAATGAAATGAAAAATTCACTACAGGGATATTATGGTAGGTTTGAGGTACCAGAAGAAAGAATTAGTGAACCTCAAGATAGATCAATAGGAATTATGCAATGTTTTAGTCTGTTTTTGCTGCTAGAACAAAATACCATAGACTGGGTAGCTTATTAATAACAGGTTTACATCTCTCACAGTTCTGGAAGCTACAAAGTCCAAGATCAAGGTTCCAGCAGATTTGGTGTCTGGTGAGGGCCCACTTTCTTGTTCATAGAAGGTCATCATTTCACTCTGTCCTCACATGGTGGAAGGTGTTAGGGATCTCTTTGATTTCTCTTTTATAAGGGCACCAATCCCTTCTATTTCATCCTCATTACCCAATCCAGTCCCAAAGGCCTCACTTCCTAATATCATATCATTGAGGTTAGGATTTCAATGTGTGAAATTTGCAGGGACACAAACATTCAAACCACAGCATATAATATGAAGAACAGAGAAAATTAAATATAAAAAAAATTGAACAGAACTTCAGAGACATGTAAGGCATAATTTAGTACACCAATCTACTGTTGTTATTTTCAATTGTTCCTTTACCAATTTCATTTTATGCTGGTTATTTTTTTAAGAGTGAGGATGAAAATACACAAACAGTCATGCTTCCTAATTTCCTCAAAGAGGAAGAGTTAAAATAAAACTGCTTCATGACAGGCTTAAAACAGCAAGAGTGGATTTTTGGTTCCTTGTAGCCATGATTACCTTATATAGTTGCCAATTCATGAACTGAAGAACCAGTCCTTTGAAAATAGAGCTGTGTTGTAGGTTTCTAAAGCTAGTATTTAGGAGCAAATTTGCCTAAATTTAATTCACATTTTGGATTTTTTTCTTTTTTTAATATAGTTTATTGATTATGCTATTACAGTTGTCCCATTTCTCCCCCATCATTCCCCTCCACCCTGCACACCCTCTCCCACCCACATTTCCCCCTTTAGTTCATGTCCATGTGTCATAAGTTCTTTAGCTTCTACATTTCCCATACTATTCTTGCCCTCCCCCTATTTTCTACCCACCATCTACGCTACTTATTCTCTGTACCTTTTCCCCCTCTCTCCTCCTCCCCCCCCTCGTTGCTAACCCTCCATATGATCTCCATTTCTGTGGTTCTGTTCCTGTTCTAGCTGTTTGCTTAGTTTGCTTTTGTTTTAGGTGTGGTTCTTAATAGCTGTGAGACCTTACAGGCAAGAAGGGGCTGGAAAGAAATATTTGAAATCTTGAAAAGCAGGGACCTACATCCAAAATTGCTCTATCCAGCAAAGCTGTCATTTAGAATGGAAGGACAGATAAAGTGCTTCTCAGACAAGGTCAAGTTCAAGGAGTTCATCATCACCAAGCCCTTATTATATGAAATGTTAAAAGGACTTATCTAAGAAAAAGAAGATAAAAAATATGACAGTGAAAAGACATTTTGGAATTTTATGTAAACCAGGAATTTAACTGTCACAGTATCTCTTACAAACTCCAACAACTATTATGCATTTATTGTTACCTTTACAAAAATATTTATCATTTTTAATTTTTTATATTTATTGTATTTTTTCCATTACCATTTAATCCCCTTATACCCCTCCTCCCATCAATCATGATACTGTTGTCAATGTCCATGGGTACTTTTTCCTTTTTGCTCAATCCCTCCACCCACTAACCCTCCCCACCAACTAGCTGTCATCCTGCTCTCCATCTATGAGTCTGTCTCCATTTTCCCTGTTAGTTCATTGTGTTCATTAGATTCCACATATGAGTGATATCATATTGTATTTGTCTTTCTTTGACTGGCTTATTTCACTTAGAATAGTGTTCTCCAGGTCCATCCATACTGTCACAAAGGGTAAACTTTTCTTTTTTCTATGGCCAAGGAGCATTCCATTGTGTAAATGCCCCACAGTTGTTTTATCCACTCATCTACTGATGGACACCTGGGCTGTTTCCATAGCTTGGCAGTTGCAAATAATGCTGAAATGAACATAGGGGTACTTAGTTTCTTTTGAATTAGTGTGTTGGGTTCCTTCAGGTGCATTCCCAGAAAGGGGATTGCTGAGTCAAAAGGCAGATCCATTTTAAATTTTTTGAGGTATCACCATACTGTTTTCCGCAGTGGCTGCACCAGTCTGCATTCCCACGAACAGTGCACCAAGATTCCCCTTTCTCCACATCCTTACCAGCACATGTTGTTTGTTGATTTATTGATGGTAGCCCTTCTGACAGGTATGAGGTGATATCTCATTGTGGTTTTAATTCGCATTTCTCTGATGATTAGTGATGTTCAGCATTTTTTCATATGTCCATTGGCCATCTATATGTCCTCTTTGGAGAAGTGTCTGTTCAGATCCTTTGCCCATTTTTTTAAATTCAGTTGTTTGTTTTTTTTGGTGTTGAGTTTTTTAAGTACTTCATAAATTTTGGATATTAATCCCTTATCAGATGTATTTCTGAATATGTTCTTCCATTCTGTGGGTTGTCTTCTCATTTTGTTAATGATCTTTTTGGCTGCTCAAAAAATTTTTAGTTTGATATAGTCCCATACGTTTATTTGTCCTTTTGTTTCCTTTGCCTGGGGAGATATATCCAATGAAATATTGCTACAAGCAATGTCCAAGATTTTGCTGCCTGTTTTCTTCTGCAATTTTTATGGTTTCAGATCTAACATTTAAGTCTTCAATCCATTTTGAATTTATTCTTGTGTGTGGTGTAAGAAAGTGGTCTAGTTTTATTTTTCTGCATGTATCTGTCCAATCAGAATAATAATCAATCTCTAACCAAAGGACACAAAAGGTAAAACATAAGAGAAGCAAATTATTTCTAGACACCCCCAAATCACTTTCAGAGTCTTATTTTAATAGTTTAGCTAGAGATGAGATTGCAGGTACCAGTTTCATTTCAAGGCAGCTTCCTAAAAGCTCACCCTTTCAAATTACTGACCAAAGGCTGGCCACTTTCAGAAATGGGACTGAAAATAGAAGGGAGAACACCATGCTCAATGTCTTGTATAAGATCATTATTCTGTCACACATGAACCACTATGTGCAAGTCTAAGGGAGACTGTGGGGAAAAAAGTGAAATTTAAAAATTTCCACGTAGCTTTATATAAGGGAGAGTAGCAGAATAATATATAAAAGAGAAAAGATACCTCCAATATGTTGGAAAAAGAGGGTATAAAAAATTATATAAAATGAAAAATAGTACTGTGTTAAGTAGTTAGAGAGGGCCACCATGAGATTGTCACCAAATCCTAGAATATTAGCAGTCTAATGCTTCTTAAAACCTGAAGAAGGTATAAAGATACATGAAATAAAAATTAAGTACTAAAAGAAATGACAATCAATGCAGAATAGTATTTAAGGGTACAAACTCCAGAGTCAGACTCTCTAATATCATAGGTTGCATCTACAACTTCTTGCTGTACGACCTTGAGTTTCAGTTTCCTCACCTATAAAATGGGGCGGTAATATCTACCTCAATACGGTTGCTATGAAGACTAAATGAGACCATGTTGCTACACAATATGCAGTATGGAAGTGTTAGTAAAATATAAAAATAATTTTAATAGTGATGATTTCACTTTTTTAGAGTATATTAAGGTTCACACACATTTACAAACATTATCTTAATTAATACCCTGTGGGGTATGCAAAAGAAAATATTATTCATCCATATAAGAGAATGAAATCTTACCCTTTGTGACAAGATGGATGAACCTGGAGAACATTATGCTGACTGAAACAAGTCAGTCAGAAAAAGACAAATACCATATGATCTCACTTATATGTGAGCAACAATATAAATGAACAAACAAAACAGAAAAAAATAAGTCCATTTTAGAGGTGAAGAAACTAAGTTCTAAATGCCAATAGTGACAACAATCATTAACATGTATGCAGTATCTATAATGTGCCAAAAGTAGTACTACTCTCTCTACATGATTCTCTCTTTAATTCTTAAAATATCTCTCCAAGATAGGGACTTTCCTGCATATGTATATATAACATATGCATATAAATATGTATAGTTCACATTATATATACATATTTATTATTTGATATACATATATTATGTATATATTTGGAACCATCTGAGAGTAAATTACAGTCATGGTGACCCTTTATCCTTAAATACTTCAGTGTGTATTTACTAAAAGCAAAGACATTCTCTGATGTAACAACAACACTATTATCAAAATCAGTAAATTAACATCAGCACAATATTATTTAACTATGGACTTCATTCAGATTTTGGCAATTTCTGAAAAATTCCCTACATATAAACTAAGTACAGAAACAAATGGTACATTCAATTTTCAAGTCCATTTAGTTTCCTTTAATCTGAAACAATCTTTCTTTACATTTTAAGAGATTGACAGATTTTTAAAAATTTTCTGCGTTAGAGATCCTTTATAAAAATTTTTATTTTATTTTTTAAATTATTTTATTGTTGTTCAAGTACAGTTGTCTGCATTTACCCCTCACCTCAACCATCCCCACCCCCCACTTTCAAACCAAACCCCTTTGGCTTTGTCCACGGATCCTTTATACATGTTCCTCAATGACTCGTCCCCTATTTTCTCCCATTATCCTTCTCCCTCCTCCCCTCTGGTTACTGTCAGTTTGTTCTTTATTAAGACATTGTCAGTTTTTAACAGTACTAACTAGATAGAATATTCCTCAGTTTGGATCTGTTTGTTTACTCCTGATTATACTCATGTATTTTGGGCTGGAATAAACCTGAAGTGATGTTGTTCTACTTTCTGCATCATGTCAGGAGACACGATGTCAATCACTCCCATTAATGATGATGTTAATTTTAATAATTGGTTAAGGGCATTTTTGCCAGGATTTGCTCACCATAACCTATCCCCCCTTTTATTTAAAAACCTCCATATGGAGAGATATTTTGAAATTATGTAAACATCCTCAAAGTTTTACACACTAGATTTGAGTCTTGCCTGAAATTATTACTATTATGGTTGCCAAATGATAATTTTTCTAAGTGTATCATTTCTTCTACATTAATTAGTTAGCTTTCTATTCCCCTTCTCTTTTTAATTCTTATTTCTTTACTCAGTATAGACTCATAGATTCTTATTTTATTTAATGGAATAAAGTTTTTTACTCTCAGTTTTTGGATGCTCAAGTTGTCAGGCATTTGATCAGTGGAAACACCTAACAAATGGATCCTGTTTCCTTTTGACATACCCTCTTATGTTTTAAACAGTTGCTTACTTTTTGGCACACCAAGATATTACAGACTTATGTTGTTCTTTTTCTGCCTCAATCTTGAAATTAGCCATTTCTTCAAGGAGTTCAGGTTCCTTCTAGTATTTAGAAACCAATATCTGGGCACTAAGTGTATCCATTACATCATGGGTGTTGTCCCTCTGCTAAAAAACCTCAAAAATAGATGCATGTATTCACCCATATACATCTGTATCTATTTGTATATCTATATCTATATCTATATCTATATATCTATATCTATATTAAAACCCATTATGTCACAATGATACCTCTGAATCCAATTCAACAAACACTACACGGTTCATTCTATTTCCCCCAAGTTCTATGTTTGTAACTCTCTTCTCTAACAATGAGAAATGTGGCTGGCTTTATCCACAATATATCTACATATTGGTCAATCCTAGAATACACAGAAAGAAATGTTGTATGACTAACCCATGCCTCTGATGAAAAGAAGCCTACAAATTAGAATTCAATACTTTTTTAGAGTTTTTAAATTTTTAGCCTGAGGTCATATTGTGCAAACATTGTGTTCAAAAGTTACTGAGGGGCTGGTGGAGGGCAGAGGCCAAGCATCTCTGCTTCCCTAAGGCTCTCTTTGCAAAGTGACCTGTAGGTACCCAGATTGCACCCTCCTTGCCACTAAAGTGGCGCAGAGGAAGATCCATTCAGTTGAAAGGTTGGTGAATGGAGAACTCAAGAGAACTGTGAGGTAAACCTGCTCCTGCAATGGGCGGAAGCAAAGTCCAAGAAGGCAGCAGGAAAGGAAAAATCCTCAAACAAAAAAAGGCAAAAAAGTAGATAAATGGGGAACAAAAGGCAAACAGACTGAAATAGCTAACCAAGACAGTAATGATTGACCTGCATAAAATGGAGAAGAAAACAGAGGAATCCTGCTTCTAATACGTATATATGCATATGTTTTATAAGTGATCCCTGTATCTCTGTACAATCACAGGAACTTTTTATCAACTATTCTGTAAATGCAAGTTTTTTAATAGCTCTAGAAACAACTATAAGAAGGAAATACCACTTCGTCTCATTTGTTAAGTGTAAATGCTTTTATTCATGAGGTAAAATAATTCATTGGTTGGAATCTTTTGTTTTGTTTTTGCTTTTGGTGACAACAGAAAGTGGTGGGATTTTAAATTAGGGGAGGGTGTGACTATCTTGCATGTAAACTTGGCATTCTGCAGGTTTGGGGAGGCAGTTTTTATATCTTATAATACAATGCATATGAAATGGCCATTTGGAGTCTTAGCCATGCATTTAATATGCCTTCAGCATTTTGAATGGCTTCTATTTTATGTTTTTTTAAGTGTAATAATTTCTTTTTAAAAAAAGGATTTTACTCTATTTACTGTCAGAGAGAGGGGAAGAGACAGAAAAAGAGAAGGAGAGAAATATCCACATGCAAGAGAAACTTCAGTCGGTTGCCTCTTGCATGCTCCTTACTGGGGAGCTGGCCTGCAACCCAGGCATGTGCCCTGACTGGGAATCGAACTGGTGACCCTTTGGTTTGCAGGCTGGCACTCAATCCACTGAGGCACACCAGCTTGAGCTATTTCTTAAAGAAAACTTCTTTTTGACCACAACTTTCTCTGTCAAAATTGCATGCACTTTGTAATGTATTTGGTGATAGTCCAGTTTGCCTTTGTTATATGATGTGAAAGATTTAAATTTCACCTGTGGATAATATTTTTTAAAATATTTTATTTATTTATTTTTAGAGATGGGAAGGGAGGGAGAAAGAAACATCAGTGTGTGGTTTCCACTTGAGTGCCCCCTATGGGAGACCAGGCCTGCAAGCCAGGCATGTGCCCTGACTGGGAATTGAACTGGGGACCCTTTGGTTTACAGTCTGGCACTTAATCCACTGAGCCATACCAGCCAGGGTATCTATGGATAATATTAAATTCTGCATTAGTGAGATTCACAATGTAACACAATGTCAAACATTTAAAGGTATTGGTACTTGATACCCTCTTAGGGGAGATTTGCCTTCAAATTTTAGATTAGGAAGTCATTGAAATACTGTAACTATTTATTGAAAAATTACAACTGCATGGCGTTTTAGATTTTTTATACATAATTAAAATTTGAACAAACTGTTTGTGTACATGTATATTGATCCTCAAAACAACCAATAAAACACTTAAGTATGAAAAAATAGTTATTTTAATTGGTTCTCTTTTCCCAATATTCAGTGCAGTCATGTTATTTATTTAAAAATATAGATTGGTTTGTTTTTGTGTGTGTGTGTGTTCTATTTTAGGGTTTCTACAATCGTTGTTGATTTTATTGATGCACTTATTTTCAGTATGTGAAAGTTTGACATAGTTCTAGGAGTTAGAAATGCTCAAAAAGGAATTTTCAGGTAAGTGTTACACACTCCATTCTCATCTGCTTTTTTCCCATCATGTTCCCACCCACATCCTGTAGGAAAGAAATCTCATTAGTCTCCAGTTTATCTTTACTATGTTTTATTTCTAAACAAATGAGCAGATGCTTGTACATTTTGTTGTGCTGTTTTTCACTTTGCTTTTTTTTTCAACTAGCACCGTAACCAGGAAATCACCCCACATCAGTTCATGGAGATCTTCCTCATTCTTTTTAAAAAATTATTTACAAATTGAGCTGCTACGAACATTGGGGTGCATAGGTTCTTTTGAATTTGTGTTTCAGGATTCTTAGGATATAGTCCCAGCAGTGGAATTGTTGGGTCAAAAAGCAGTTCCATTTTTAGTTTTCTGAGGAAATTCCATACTGTTTTCCACAGTGGCTGCACCAGTCCGCATTCCCACCAACCATGTACTAGGGTTCCCTTTTCTCCGAATCCTCACCAGCACGTGTTTGTTGATTTATTAATGATGGTGATTCTGATAGGTGTGACATGATTATCTCATTGTGGTTTTAATTTTCATCTCTCTGATGGCTAGTGATGTTAAGCAACTTTTCATATGTCTATGGGCCCTCTCTATGTCCTCCTTGGACAAGGGTCTGTTCTGGTCCTTCACACATTTTTTAATTAGATTGTCTTCCTGGTGTGGAGTCATATGAGTTCTTTGTATATTTTGGAGATCGGACCCTTGTCAGATGTATCATTGGCAAATATGTTTTCCCATAAAGTCAGTTCCCTTTTCATTTTGAAGATGGATTCTTTTTTTTTTAAGATTTTATTTGTTTATTTTTAGAGAGAGGGGAAGGGAAGGAGAAAGAGAAGGGAGAGGGAAAGAAATGTCCATATGTGGTTGCCTCTCACATGCCCACTACTGGGGACCTGGCCTGCAACCCAGGCATGTGCCCTGACTGGGAATCAAACTGGTAGGCTTTTTAGTTTGATGTAGTACCATTTGTTTATTTTTCTCTTATTCCTTTGCCATAGGAGATATATCGTCAAAAATATTGCTATGTGGGATATCTGAAATTTCCCTACCTATATTTTCCTATGTTTACTAAGACTTTTATGGTGTAATGACTTATACTAAGCCTTTCATCCATTTTGAGTTTACTCTGGTGTATGGTGTTAGTTGGTGGTCTAGTTGCAATTTGTTGCATGTACCATTCCAGTTCTCCCAACACCATTTATTGAAGAAATTGTCTTTATTTTATGCTCATGCCTCCTTTGTCATATATTAATTGACTATAGAGACTTGGGTTTATTTCTGGGTTCTCTATTCTGTTCCATTGATCTATGTGTCTGTTCTTATGCTAGTACCAGACTGTTTTGATTATAGTCAACTCGTAATATAGTTTGATATCAGGTATTGTGATCCTTCCCACTTTATTCTTCTTTCTCAAGATTTCTGAGGTTATTTGGGCTCTTTTTTGGTCCCATATAAATTTTTGAAGTATTTACTCTAGATCTGGGAAATATACCATTGGTATTTTAATAGGAATTGTGTTAAGTCTATCCATTAGGTTGTTTATTTTAGATGTTTCTATCTATTTTAGGTAGGCTTGTATTGCTATGAACTTCCCTCTCAGTACTGCTTTCACTGTGTCCCACAGGTTTTGGGTTGTTGTGTGTTCATTTTCATTTACTCTCAGGTACTTTTTATTTTATTTTATTTTTTTGATCTCATTGTTAACCCATTTGTTATTTAATAACAAGTTATTCACTCTCCATATATGCGAATGTTTTTGAGTTTTTCCCTTGAGGTTGGGTTCTAGTTTCAATCCATTGTGATCTGATTTCAATTTTCTTCAATTTGTTGAGGGTTGTTTTGTGTCCTACAATGTGGTCTATCTTTTAAAATGCCCCTTGTGCATTTGAAAAGAATGTATATTTTGCTTCTGCAGGGTGAGAGGTTCTGTATATAACAATTAAGTGTATTTGATCTAGAGCGTTCAGTGATACAACATCTTTTTCAATTCTTTGATTGGAAGATCTATTCATTGTTGGCAATGGGGTGTTAAAATCTATGACTAGTTTGTTGATATTGTTATCTTTCTTGAAGTCCTCAAAGATTTTTGGAATATATTTAGATGCTCCTATGTTGGGTTCATGTATGTTTGCAAGGGTTATCCTTGATAAATTGCTGTGTTAAGTATTATGTAGTTTCCTTTGTCTCTTTTTTATGGCCTTTGTTTTAAAATATACTTTGTGCGATATTGCTACCACAGCTTTTTTTCATGTCTGTTTTCTTGGAATAGTTTTTTTCCATCACTTCACTTTCTGTCAGTGTGGATTTTTTGTTCTCAGGTGGGTCTCTTGTAAACAGCATATATCTGAGTCATAGTTTTTTATCCATTCATCTACCCTATGTCTCTTTATTAGAGCATTTAATCCATTTACATTTAAGGTTATTATTGATAGATACTTATTCATTGCCATTTTTTTTCATACCTGTCTTCCTCCCTCTCTCTTTATCTTCTTAAAGTAGTCCCTTTAGGATCTCTTGCAATGCTTGTTTGGTGGAGGTGTATTCTTTCAGCCTTCTTTTGTTTGGGAATCTCCTTATTTCACCTTCCATTTTAATTAAGAGCCATGCTGGGTGGAGTAGTCTTGGTTTCAGGCCTTTGCTTTTCATCACTTGGAATATTTCTTGCCATTCTTTTCTGCCTTGTAGTGTTTCTGTTGAGAAATCAGCTGACAGCCATTTCTTAGCTCCCTTGCATGTCACTAACTGTTTTTCCCTAGCTACCTTTAAGATTTTGTTTTTGTGTTTGAATTTTGCCATTTTTATTATGATGTGCCTTGTAGTGGGCCTCTTTGGGTTCATCTTGATTGGGACCCACTGTGCTTCTTGGACTTGCATGATTTTTTTCCTCATCAAGTTAGGGAAGTTTCTCAAACATGTTTTCTACCCCTTGCTCCTCTTCTTCTCCTTCTTGTATCCTTATGATATGAATATTATTACATTTCATGTTGTTCTTCAGTTTACTTAATGCCTCTTCATTGTTTTTTAGTCTTTTTTCATTTTATTGCTCTGTTTGGAAGTTTCTACCTTGTCCTCCAGCTAAATGATCCAATGCTCTGCTTCATCAAGCCTGCTTTTTAATTTCTCCTAATGTATGCCTCATTTCAGATATTGCTTTCTTCATTTCCTCCTGGCTCTTATTGATAATTTCTGTGTCCTATATCATGCTGGTGTAATTCACAATAAGTTCTTTTTAGCTTCCCTGGAGTTCCTCGTAGTTCTCACTGAGCTCCATGTGCATCCTTATAACTATTATTTTGAACTCAATGTCTGATAGTTTGCTTGCCTCAATTTCATTTAGCACTCTTTCTGGAGATTACTCCTTTCCTTTAAATTGTTTTTTTCTTTGTCTACTCATTTTAGGTGAGTCTTTTTGTTCATTTGTGTGCATTCGATTGACCTTCTTTGACTTCTTTTCTTTGTGGAATGATCTTCTGTGGTAGGAGACCTGTGTGCTTAAGTGGTTCAGTCTCTTTGATTTCTGAGCTTTATACTCTTGGAATGCCTTTTCTGCCATTTATGTGGGCTCTCTGGTTGTAATTAGGTTTTGGTTGTTGTTGGATGATTCTTTGGTGGGTCCTTCTCTTTGGCTGGCTGGCTGAGAGTCACACCATCCACCATGTCTTGTATGTTGTCATAGAGGTGCTGCCAGAACAAAACAAAATAACCCAGGAAACAAACTTACACCCTTAAAAACAACTCCCACCCACAACCACACCATCAACAGCAAATGAACAATTATTAATAAAGATATAAAGAGATTAAGACTATCATAAGAAAGGAAAAATGAATGAGATGCCTAACTGAAAGAAAACTATTTTAAGAGGGTAGAAGGAAGAACAATAATATGTGTAAAAAAGAGAAACAAGGCAAAGAAAGAAAGAAAAGAAAATTTACACCATAAATAAATAGGGAGGGGCAAAAGCAGAATGAAATAAGGGAAGGGGTGCATATAGTTTAATTTTAAACAAAAATTTAAAAAATATATAGTGAAAAAAATAGGAACCATATTGGAGACAAAATCCACTACAGCAATATGAACAACAAGTGAGCAAAGATTAATTTAGGTGGAATAGGAATAAGAAGGAAAAGAAGAAAGAAAGGCTTATGAGATGTCTAGAGGAAAGAAAAGTGATTTTGAGAGGATAGGGGGAGAAAGAATACTAAGATTGAGGAATGAAAACCAGTCTAAGACAGGGAAAAAATAAAATGTAAAATGCAAAAAAAGAAAGGGGCAGGAGAAAGGCAAGATGGAATAGGAGAGGGGAACGGTAAAATTTGAGATTTGAAATATAAAAATAGTGAAGATCTAGAAATAAAATTGAAGAAATGCAATGATATCCACTGTATCAATAACTAATGAGCAAAGACTGACAAAGGTGGAGAGAGAATAAGGGCATTTTAAGAATGGGAAAAGGAATGTGGGATGACTAATGACAAGAAAAATAGTTTTGAGAGGCTGGAGTGGAGAGAGATAGTAACAGTGCAAAATAGAAATGAGTCATAGCAGGAGAAAATGTAAAACAAAAATAAGAAGAGGAAGGAAGAATGTAAAATGGAGTAAGAAAAAGGTGGAAGAAAATATGAGTTTTGAAATAAACTAAAATATAAAAACTAGTGAAATAATAGGTACAAACTGAAGGAAAATAAATGAATGTTTAAAAGCTATGCAGGAGAGAAAATAACACAAATCATAAAGAAGACAATGGTAGAATTTGTCTCAGTGGAATCTAGTGTTTACCATTGTCTTCTCTTTCAGGATCCACCCCAGTGGAATCTAGTGTTTACCATTGTCTTCTCTTTCAGGATCCACCCCTGGTAATGTCAGATCCTGTCCTAGTCTGGCCCTAGGCAGCCTGTTTGAGACTACAAGTGATCCACAGTCTGTGGCTGTCTCCTTCAAATTTGGCTGGACCCCACTGTTCTGCCTTGCCAGCTTTCCATCAGCCCAGGTCTCAGGAAGAGTTTATTTAATAACCCAAGAGGACTGCCAGTACCTTCTCCATCTACCTCCAGAAGGGGCCTCTGGTGCGATTGGGAGGGTGGGAACCCTGGGTCACCACATAGGGCAGTATTCAGTCTTCAGGGAAGATGGTGGGAGTATTTCTCCATCCTCTCACCACATGTCTTGGTCTACCCCTGACTTTTTCCAATAATGTATGGAATCTGGTGAATTAGCTGTCCATTTCCTGCCAATCTGTGTAAAAGGGGCAGCTCTTTCCTGCTTGGCCCAGACAGCAGCATTGTCTACATGCCGAGTCTGGGCAGGGCCCCTGAATCCCCCTTGTGCCTGTCTCTAATGTCTCTGCTCTGCTGGTTTCAGTGGATCAGAGCCCAAGGGACAGTGTAGCTTATAGAGTCTGATGAAGGTCCCTTTCAGAGCTTTTTCTTCCCCTGCAGAAATGTACCAAGCAGGGCTCCTGAGTCTAACCTCAGTCATCTGCAGAGCCAAATCACTGCAGTGATCCTGCATGTGCAGCGTTGGGCTTGCCCTTCTGTGAGGGGACCTGCCTGGTTGCAGCAAATCTCAGGTGTTCAGCTCCAGTTCCTAGCATGCCACTCTCTTGCAGGAAGCTCAGGCCTGAACTCTCTACTCTGTCCCATCCCCTTCTCATCAGCCATGCTCGGTCGGGTCCCACAGTCCATTCAGTGTGAATTTATCCCTCTGAGTTCTTTGTCAGCAGAGCTACAATGCATGTGTGCATTCACACGCAAGCACCAGCCCTTGCCAAGTGTGGAGTTTCCCCTCAGGTCCTCTTTTTTTTTTTTTTAGTTTTTTTTTTTTTTAAGATTTTTATTTATTTATCTTTAGAGGGAAAGGGAGAGGGAGAGAAACATCAATGTATGGTTGCCTCTTGTGTGTCCCATGCTGGGAACTGGCCTGCAACCCAGGCATGTGCCCTGACTGGGAATCGAACCTCGATCCTCTGGTTCGCAGGCCTGCGCTCAATCCACTGAGCTACACCAGCCAGGGCCTCAGGTCCTCTTTTAAAAGAGTTTCTGTATGGCCCACACATTGCAGCACCGAGCCCTAGGGGCCCTGTTCTCCACATGCTCCCTCTTCCCAAAAGTCATAAAGTCTCTTTTGGTCATGGCTGGCCACCACTTGCCAGAAACTCTCCCGGATAGTACTGGGATGAGTCATGCAGCAATATTGAAACGTAAGGCAGTAGCTGTGTGCTGTTGCCCCACTCCCTCCAGTGATTCTCAGCCTCAGGCAGGCCTGCTCCCACCATGCTGTTTCTGCACTCAGCACTTCCCCAGCCATCTGTCTATGTCTCCAGGGCTTGTGGTTCCTGATCCAATACGCAGCCACCCCAAATCTGCTCAGCCAGAAGTGCCAGTTTGGGCAGTTGTGGCATCACTTGCTCTGCTGAGAGAGGGTGGGTTGCTCACTCTCATGTGTTCTGCAGGCAGGCAAGCTCTTGCCCACTAATGCACACTCCTTGCACTCTCGTCCATGTACGCATTTATACACACTCTCACTCACTGTTGGCTGGATGTTTTAATTGATTGCTCCATGGTTTATCTGCAAGACTGGTCCAAGTCTGGAAGCAACTGGATGGATCTTCCAGCTACTCTGAAGCCATCTTGGATCAAAGTCCAAAACAGAGCTTCCTTTTATCTCTTAATCATACTTCTATTCATCCACCCATCAACTAAAGTCAGAAATGTAGCTATCTTTGATTCCTCTTTTTCCTTCTGCATCTGCCTTCATTCTGTCCCTCAGTGAGTCCTATAGTCTCTACTTTTAAAGTAGAAGTTGAATTATTTTACTTTCTGCTACCACTGCCACAACCTTAGGCAATTCCATAATTCATCTTTGGCCTGGACTTATACAAAAGGCTCTTAATTAATCTACCTATTAATATCCAGTCATATCCTTCCCCCCCAGTTCCCAAAACTGATATCAGATTTAAGTCTTAAGATATACATAAGATTTGACCACTTATTAACTTTTAATAGTTTCCCATTAACCTTAAAACAGGGTTTCTCATCTTAGCACTATTGACATTTCAGACTAAAAAAAAAATTTTTGTGAAGGCTGCCTTGTGCACAGTAAGATGTTTACTAGTATCATTGACCTCTACTCACTAGATGCGAGTGGCAGCCCACACCCAATTGTAACAACCAAAAATGATTCCAAACATTGCTTAATATATTCTGAGGCAGAGCAGTGTGCAAAATCCTTCCCAGTTCATAACCGCTACCTTAGAGTAAACACTAATTCCTTACTATGTCCTGTAACAGCTTAAATGAACTGAACTCTGTTCACCTCTCTGATTTTATTGTAGTGTGTCTGCTACTTCCTTATGATCACTATATTCCAGCCAAAATAACCATTTTATTGTCATTGTTGTTATTGTTCCTGGGATGTGCTCTAACCACACTGCTTTTTTCTCTGCATAGGTTAATCCTTCCTTTTAGAATGCTCTCCTTAAAACATGTCCCAGCCTTGCACCACAGTTGCTTATTTAACATTTGCTCACACTCCAGATTTCAATGCAGTGAAGTGTTTCTTGATCTCAGACCAGTCAAGTTCATTGTATATACAGCCTCAGCTCACTGGCACATATCATTCTCAGAAATTTTCCTAGTTGGTGTTGCATGAGGGCAGGAACAATGTCAGTGCTGGCTTATAATTTTATCCCCAATGCAGGCTCAATGGTTGACTGCCTGGGTTGTTTTTTTTCCTTCCACTTTTACTGTGATATAATTGACATACAACACTGTATAAGTTTAAGGTGTACAGCATAATGATTTGACATACATATATCATAAAATATTAACCACAGTAAGATTAATTAACATCCACAATTTAATATGAATACAAAAGAAAAGAAAAAGAAAAATGTATTTTGATGAGTGATGAGAACTCTAATTTATTCTCTAAACAATTTTTGTACATATTACATAGCATAAGTATAGTCATTATGTTGTACATTACATTTCTTTTAGTAGTTATAACTGGAAGTTTGTACCTTTTAACCATCTTAATAGATGCAGAAGAAAACATTTGACAAAATACAACATCCTTTCATGATAAAAAAAAAAAATCTCTCAACAAGTTGGGTTTAGTAGGAACATAACCTCAACACAATAAAGACCATATACAACAAGCCCACAACTAACTTCATATCAATGGTGGGGGTTTGAAAACTTTTGCTCTAGGCTAAGAATGACAAAGATGCTTACTCCCACCATTTTTATTCAACACAGTACTGGAAATCCTAGCCACAGCAATCAGGGAAATTAATAAATAAAAAGCATACAAGTTAGAAAGAAAGAAGTACATTTTTTTAATTTGCAGATGATATGATCTTATATAGATAAAATCTTAACAAGTTAGCCAAAAAATTGTTAGGACTAACCAACGAATTCAATAAAGTTGCAGGATATAAAATTATCATACAGAATTCAGTTGCATTTTTATATATTAACAACAAAATATTTTAAAAATAAATTAAGAAAACAATCCAATTTAGAATAGCAACAAAAAAGCAATAAAGTACTTAAGAATAAATGTAATGAGCCCTGGCTGGTGTAGCTCAGTGGATTGAGTGCTGGCCTATGAACCAAAGGGTTGCCAGTTCAATTCCCAGTCAGGACACATGCCTGGGTTGTGGGCCAGGTCCCCAGTAGTGGGTGTATGAGGGGAAACCACACATTGATATTTCTCTCCTCTTCATCCCTCCTTTCCCCCTCTCTAAAGTTAAATAAATAAAATTTTTAAAAAATAAATATAATGAAGGAATTGAATAATATCTACACTGAAAACTATACGACTCTGATAAAAGAAATTGAAGAAAACACAAACAAATGGAAAAATATCTTGTTTATGGATCACAAGAATAAATGTTGTCAAAAGGTCCTAATACCCAAAGCCATCTATAAATTCAAGTAATTACCATCAAAATTCCAATGGTGCTTTTCACAGAAATAGAGAAAATAATTCTAAAATCTGTGTGGAACCACAAAATTTCCTAAATATTGAAAGCAGATTTTAGAAAGAAGAACAAAGTTAGGCATCATGCTTCCTGAATTCAACCTATTCTACAAAGCTATAGTCATCAAAACAGTGTACAAAGCTATACTAATCAAAACAGTGTAGTACTAGGCATTCTGGCATGTAGCGAAGCAATGGCACATGACTGCCAGGAGTTGGAGGGTGAAGGAAATAGACAGAGGTTGGTCAAAGAGTACAAACTTCCTGTTAGAAAATGATAAATTCTGGGTAATCTAATGAACAGCACTGTGATTATGGTTACAATACTGCATTATATTCTTGAAAGTAATGAAGATAGTAGATCTTAAATACTCACCACAAAAGAGAAATGGTAAATAGGTGAGGTAATAGAAGTATAAACTAACAAGGGTGATAACCATATTGCAATATATAAGCATACCAAATCAACACATTGTACACCTTAAGCTTATACAATATTATATGTTAACAATATCTCAATAAAGTTGTAAAAAATAATTGCTTTGATACTATGTAACCAATACTTAAAATTTAAAATTAGAGGTTGAAACAGATATACAATTCTCATTTCTAGTTATGTGTTAATCAGAATAACTCCATTATTTCCATTGTTTTCATAATAAGTACATATTATAAAAACCTTTATACTAAACAACTTTCTTATTACTTTTTATTAATTTTCATTTCTTATTATTTTAAGCTTAAAATGAAAGGATGTATAGTAGACAATACAAGGACCACTGCCCCCAACATCTCCTCATCCTAATCCTCAAACTGGCCAGTATCTTAAATGGCAAAAAACTTTGAAGTTGTAATTAAATGAAGGTTCTTGCAATCAAGCCATTATTCTGAATTATCTGTGTAGGTCCAACCACATGGGTCCTTAGAAGAAAGGCATTGTGACCATGGAAGCAGAGAGAGAAGGAGATTGGAAGCTACTCTCCTGGCTTTGAAGATGAAAGAAGTGGCCAAGAGGCAAGGACTTCAGGTGGCCTCTAGAAACTAGGAAAAAAAAAAACAACAACAACAACAAAAAAAAAAAAAACGGGAAAGGGATTCTTTCCTAGAACCTCAGAAGAAACCAGTCCTGCTAATACACTGATTTTAGCACAGTAAGACTCATTTCAGATTCGGGACATACTTAACTGTAATAGAATAAATTTGTATTGTTTTAGGCTACTAAATTTAGGGTAATTTGTTAAATGCAATAGGAAACAAATACAAATTGACTTCACTCTTCAGATTAACTGTACATTTCAATAATCAAAGGAATACATTCTGTCTTTTTAGGTTAATTAACAACCGACTTGAAATTTGGGGATCATACATTCTGGTTAATAGACTTTTCAGTTTAATTTTATTTTGTTCAGTTAATTATATACATTTTAAAACACACAGAAAGTACAGAAAATAATATATCACTTATGTATCTTCCATCTAGATTTAACAAAAGCTAACATTTTGCCATATTTGTTTCAGAACTCTCTTCCTTTTTTTTTTATTTATTTATCTTTAGAGGGGAAGGGTAGGAGAGAAGGAGAGGGAGAGAAATATCAATGTAGGGTTGCCTCTTGTGTGTCCCATGCTGGGAACTGTCCTGCAACCCAGGCATGTGCCCTGACTGGGAATCGAACCGCGATCCTTTGATTCGCAGGCCCGCGCTCAATCCACTGAGCTACACCAGCCAGGGCATCTTCCTTTTTAAGAAACAAAAAATTAGGACTTCCGGCCAAGATGGAGGTGTAGATGGACACACTGTACCTCCTCTCACAACCAAAATTAAGGACAACAAAAATTTAGAACCAAAAAATCAATCAGAACATATAGAAAATTAAATTGTATGGAAGTCCGACAACAATTCACGCAGACCTGTAAGAGGGGCAGAGTTGGTGGCCCTCAGAGAAGGATCGTGGCAGGAAAAAGCAGTGGCTAGTGGCCCCTGATGTGCAGGCAGCAGTTGGCACACCCCAGGCGCACAGGGGCGGTGACTGGGCAAGGGGAGCAGACCAAGCAAGGTGCACAAAGCGGCTGACTGCGGTCACACATTCACACATTTGTGCACAGATAAACCAGGCAAAAGTGGGCAGTGAGACAGACTGCACAACCCAGGGCCCCAGCACCAGGAAATAAAGCCTAAAAGCACTGATTGAAAACACTTGTGGGGGTTGAGGTGCTGGGAGAGACTCCCAGCCTCACAGGAGAGTTTGTTGGAGAGACCCACAGGGTCCTAGAATGTACACAAGCCCACCCACATGGAAATCAGCACCAGAAGGGCCCAATTTGCTTGGAGAAAGCTGGGGAAGTACTGGAATCCAAGAGAGCGCAGAGCAAGCTCCATTGTTCCCTCTCAGACCCTGTCCCCACACACAGTGTTACAACCCAGGGACTGGGCTGCCCCATTCCGGGGAACACCTAAGGCTCTGCCCCTCACTACCTAACAGCCACGACCAGACCCCCCCCCAAAAAAATAAATAAATAAATAAACAAACAAACAAAAAAAAACACCAAAATGGTTCAAATGGGAGAACAAATCGAAGCCCCAGAGCCAATTCATCTAAGCGGCCAAGAGATAGCCAACCTATCAGATGCACAGTTCAAAGCACTGGTGATCAGGATGCTCACAGATTTGGTTGATTTTGGTCACAAATTAGATGAACGAATGAAGGCTACAATAAGTGAAATGAAGGAAAACGCACAGGGAACCAATAGAGATGGGAGGAAACTGGGACTCAAATCAATGGAGTGGACCAAAAGGAAGAAACAAACAACCAAACAGAAAACAAAAAAGAAATAAGAATTCAAAAAAAATAAGGAGAGGCTTAGGAACTTCTAGGACATCTTTAAACATCCCAGCATCCGAATTATAGGGGTACCAGAAGGGGAAGAGAAAGAGCAATAAGTGGAAAACTTATTTGAACAAATAATGAAGGAGAACTTCCTCAATCTGGCAAAGGAAATAGACTACCAGGACTTCCAGGAAGCTCAGAGAGTCCCAAAGAAGTTGGACCCAAGGAGAGACACACCAAGGCACATCATAATTACATTAGCCAAGATTGAAATGAAGGAGAGAATTCTAGAAGCAGCAAGGGATAAGGGGACAGTCACCTACAAAGGAGTTCTCATCAGACTGTCAGCTGATTTCTCAAAAGAGACCTTGCAGGCAAGAAGGGGCTGGAAAGAAGTATTTGAAGTCTTGAAAGGCAGGGACCTACATCCAAAATTGCTCTATCCAGCAAAGCTGTCATTTAGAATGGAAGGGAAGATCAAGTGAGTTCATCATCACCAAGCCCTTATTAAAGGGCTTAGATAAGGTCAAGTTCAAGGAGTTCATCATCACCAAGCCCTTATTAAATTAAATGATAAAGGGACTTATCTAAGGAAAAGAAGGTAAAAAATATGACAGTAAAAAGACAGCAAATTCACAGCTATTAACAACCACACCTAAAACAAAAGCAAATTAAGCAAACACTAGAACAGGAACAGAACCACAGAAATGGAGATCATATGGAGGATTAGCAACAGGGGAGTGGGAGGAGGGGAGAGGGGGAAAAGGTACAGAGAGTTAGTAGCATAGATGGTGGATAGAAAATAGATAGGGGGAGGGCAAGAATAGTGTGGGAAATGTAGAAGCTAAAGAACTTATGACACATGGACATGAACTAAAGGGGGGAATGTGGGTGGGAGAAGGTGTGCAGGGTGGAGGGGAATGATGGGGGAGAAATGGGACAACTGTAATAGCATAATCGACAAAATATATTTTAAAAAAGAAATAAAAAATTACTAGAAAATTAAAGTTTTACTTCCTGAGTTTTTCTCCTAGCTTCTTCTCTAGACATTGGTATACATAATTACAGTGTATATTATTACATGGTTATTTCACATGTATAAATCACAAACTTTTATTTTTATGCTCAAGCCTATGTGCCTAGTTATGTGCCGGATATTTCCATGTAGATGCTCAATTGCCACCCAATACACACATGTTAAAAACACAACATAGCCTCTGTCCTTCAAAAAGTTCTCCTAATATAAACTTTCTCTTTCTGTCAATGGTTTCACCATACTGTCATTTATTTAAACACAAAACCATTCTTTGCTTTGTCCTTCCTAACCACTGAGAAACCAAGCCCCCTTGATTATTTTTTTTAACTTTACTTTTATTATTGACACTATTACAAATGCTCCTATTTTCTCCACCTTTGCCCACCTCCACCCAGTCTCCACCCCTCTTCCCTCTGGCCATCACCACACTTGTCTCTGTCTATGAGTTATGTATATATGTTCTTTGTTTTTTTGTTTGTTTGTTTCTTTGTTTTTATTCTCTGACTCTGGATATATTATTTGCTAGACATATTTAATATTTGTGTATATTTTTACTATGGTAACCCTTTTCCCACTTAAAGAAGCAGCACTTAAAATATAACTTAAAAATTTGTAGAGAGTATTTTCAGAGTCAAATATGTAATTTGATATTTCTGCTGCTCTTAAATATTATAATACCAATCCAATACACGTATTTCATTTACACAATACACAAGTTATTTTACTTAACTTTTCCATTTTCCATTTTCTATGTTTTCTTGTATGTTCATATCCTTCATACAAATCTTGTCTTACTACTAAGAATCTCATTTACCTCAGTTAGTAATAAATACATACATATATGATCTGAAATTAGCAATAATTTTATTTCTACAATACACTTTATCAGAGATCAGCGTTTCTTATTGTATAGTTCCTGTAACTTGGGTAATTGTATTTTTCTTTCCTTTTTATTGTTCAATTACAGTTGTGCCATTTCCCCCCATTACTCACCCCAACCCTACTCACCCCCACCTCCCACCCTCAATCTTCCCCCACCATTGTCTTTATCCATGGGCCCTTTATATATGTTCCTTGATGACCCTTCCTCTTCTTTGCCTCTGTTATCCCCTTCCCCCAACCCCTTGTTACTGTCAGATTGTTCTTATTTCCATCTCTCTGGTTATACACAAAAATAAACTCAAGATGAATAAAAAACTTAAATATAAGCCATGATACCCTAAAATTCCTAGAGAAGAACGCAGGCAGGAAAATTTCATATATATGTTCTTTGGCTAAATAAACCCTGCTGATTCTAATTCTTCCATTAAAATAATTGACACCTCCATATATTTCTTTTATTGCCATAATTATTTCAATTAAAATATTTTTTGTCCTATGGCAGAAATAATCAAATAATCTCATAAGTATATTGTTTCTTATAATTTCATTCCATCCTTATCTCTACTCCACAAAGCTTCCAGATTCCTTTTTTTTTTTTTTTTTTTTTTTTTACATTTACATGCTCATGTCACTTCCTTGTTCACACAGCATCAAGGACTCTCTATCAGACAAAGTAAAAACTCTTTGTGATGCAGTTATGTCTCTGTACTTTCTGGCCCCAACTGAGAGCACTTTGTTCACACACCTATTAGAGCCATAATTACATTGTTGGGTAATTACCATTAACATGCCTGTCACCCACACTGAACTATGAGTACATAGAGACCAGGGACTGTGCTGTATTCACCCTGGTAGCTCTAGGCCTAGCTTATATTGATATTCAATACACAGAAGTTAACTGGAATAAAATTTTGATGTTGGATCATAAAAGTCACATGAGAGTGGGGTGGGTGGTGAGGGATTCAGTATGATACTTGTCCCTTGAATTAAGGAGCCATTGTTTCTCATGTTTCCTCCTCTCTTGCTTTCTCAAATGGAAAACTTTTGAGATACTGGAGTTTTCTTAGAATATGTTTGGCTTTTGGTAATACTGGTTTCACAGAATCAGTTGAGAAGTATATCTTCTATGACATTTTGGAAAACTTTGTGAAGTATGGGGTTAATTTTTGTTTAAACATTTGAGAGATGTCACCAGTGGGGCTATTTGGGGCTAGGCTTTTCTTTGTGGGATTTTAAAAATAACTAATTCAATCTATTTACTTGATGAAGGTCTATTAAGATTTTCTCTTTCTTCTAGAGTCATTTTCTGTAGTTTGTGTCCTTTAGAAATTTGTCCATTTCATCTATATTAGTTCATTTCTTGGCCTACGATTGTTTACAGTATTTTTTAAAATATATTTTATTGATTATGGTATTACAGCTGTCCCATTTCCCCGCCTTTATTCTCCTCTGCCTGGCACAACCCCTCCTACCACATTCCCCTGCTTTAGTTCATGTCCATGGGTTGTACATATAAGTTCTTTGGCTTCTACATTCCCTATACTTTTCTTAATCTCCCCTTGTCTATTTTCTACCTACAATTTAGGCTACTTATTCTCTGTACCTTTTTCCCTCTCTCCACCTCCCACTCCCCTGCTGATAACCCTCCATATGATCTCCATTTCTGTGATTCTGTTCCTGTTCTAGTTGTTTGCTTATTTGCTTTTGTTTTTGCTTTAGGTGTGGTTGTTAATAACTGTGAGTTTGATGTCATTTTACTGTTCATATTTTTATCTTCTTTTTCTTAAATCCCTTTAACATTTCATATAATAAGGGCTTGGTCATGATGAACTCCTCGAACTTGACCTTATCTGAGAAACACTTTATCTGCCCTTCCATTCTGAATGATAGCTTTTCTGGATGGAGTTTTATCTTGGATGTAGGTCCTTGCCTTTCACAACTTCAAAAATACTTCTTTCCATCCCCTTTTTGGCTGCAAGGTTTCTTTTCAGAAATCAGCTTATAGTCTTATCGGCACTCCTTTGTGGGTAACTGTCTCCTTTTCTCTTGCTGCTTTGAAGATTCTCTCCTTATCTTTAATTTTGGGTAACTTGATGATGATGTGCCTTGGTGTGTTCCTCCTTGGGTCCAACTTCTTTGGGACTCTCTGAGCTTCCTGGACTTCCTGCAAGTCTACTTCCTTTGCCAGATTGGGGAAGTTCTCCTTTATTACGTGTTCAAATAAGTTTTCCACTTGTTGCTCTTCTTCTCCCCCTTCTGGCACCCCTATGATCAGGATGTTGGGACGTTTAAAGATGTCCTGGAGGTTCCTAAGCCTCTCCTCATTTTTTTGCATTCTTGTTTTTTCATTCTGTTCTGGTCGAATGTTTCTTTCTTCCTTCTGGTCCACACTGTTGATTTGAGCCCTGGTTTCCTTCCTGTCACTGTTGGTTTCCTGTACATTTTCCTTTATTTCACTTAACATAGCTTTTATTTTTTCATCTAATTTGTGACCATATTCAACCAACTCTGTGAGCATCCTAATTACCAGTGCTTTGAACTGTGCATCTGATAGGTTGGCTATCTCTTCGTCATTGAGTTGTATTTTTTCTGGAGCTTTGATCTGTTCTTTCGTTTGGGCCATTCTTTTTTCGTTTTTGCGTGCCTGTGACATAGTAAGGGGTGGAGCTTAGGTGTTCACTTGGGCGGGGCAACCCACGTGGCTGTGTCAGGATATTATATGTGGGGGAGGGGTCCAAGAGGGAAGAATGCTGTTTGCTCTCTTCTGGGTTTCAGTCACTTCTCCCCCTACCCACAATCAAATTGTTTCCTTCTGGTGCTAATTCCCAGGTGGGTGGGCTTATGTATGTTCTAGGACCCTGTTGATCTCTCCAATGAACTATCCTGTGAAGCTGGGAGTTTCTCCCACGGCTGCCTCAACCCCCACATGTGTTTTCAATCAGAGTCTTTATTTCCTGGCTTTGAAACTCTGGGTTGCTGGGTCTGTCTTGCTCCGCAGTTGTTCCTCCTGGTTTATCTTCACATGAATGTGGGACCTCTCAGTCTGCAATCCTCCACCTCACTGGGTCCTCCGGCCTCTGCCTTGCTGCAAGTCCCCTCTGCCCGGCTGCTGGGTTCCACCCCTCCTACTGGTCTGGATGAATGTTTCTTCTTTAACTCCTTGGTTGTTGGACTTCCATACAGTTCGATTTTTGTCGATTCAGGTTGTTTTTATTTTTTATTTTTTCGTTGTCCTTCTTTTGGTTGTGCGAGGAGGCACCATGTATCTACCTATGCCTCCGTCTTGGCGGGAAGTCTATAGTATTCTTTTTTGATTTTATTGTTATTGTTAAGCTGTTTATAGTACTCTTGTATAGTTCTTTTTATTTCTGTAAGTTGGCAGTAATATGGTTATTCCCGAGTTTAGTAATTTTGCTCTTCTCTCTTCCTCTGTTGGTAAATCCAGCTAAAGTTTTGCCACTTTTCTCTGTCATTGCAAAACTCAGTTTTTGGTTTTGTTGATTTTCTTTATTGTTTTTATTCTGTCTTTCATTAATTTCTTCTCTAATTTTTAATATTTTCATTTTTTGCACACTTTGGGTTTAATTTGCTCCTCTTTTTCTAGCTTCTTAATTTGGAAGATTCAGTTATTTATTTTAGATTTCTTGTTTTTTTTTAATTTTTATCTTAATTGTTGATCTTGTACAGTTTTCTGTCTTTTATTCTCACCCCAACCCACCACCCCAGCCCTCCCCACCTCCCTCCCATTTCCACCCCCCCCATAGTTTTTGTCCATGTGTCCTTTATACTTGTTCCTGTAAACCCTTCCCCTTTTCCCCTGAAATTCCCTCCCCTCTCCCCTCTGGTGACTTTCAGCCTGTTCTCAATTTCTGTGTCTTTGGTTATATTATGCTTGTTTGTTTGTTTTGTTGATTAGCTTCCTGTTAAAGGTGAGATCATATGGTATTTGTCTTTCATTGCCTGGCTAATTTCGCTTAGCATGATGCTCTCAAGTTCCATCCATGCTGTTGCATAGGGTATGAGCTCCTTCTTTCTTTCTGCTGCATAGAATTCCATTGTGTAAATGTACCACAGTTTTTTCATCCATTCATTTACTGATGGGCATCTAGGTTGCTTCCAACACTTGGCTATTGTAAATTGTGCTGCTGTAAACATAGGGGTGCATAGGTTCTTTTGGATTGGTGTTTCAGGTTTCTTAGGATATAGTCCTAGCAGTGGAATTGCTGGGTCAAAAGGTATATCCATTTTTAGTTGTTTTAGAAAATTCCATACTGTTTTCCAATTTCTTATTTTTTTTAAATAAAAGTGTTTTTAACTCCCTCTAAGCTCAGCTTTTGCTGCATTCCATACATTTTTGTTTGTGTTTTTATTTATTTTCATTGGAAAGTACTTTCTTTTGTGATTTCTTCTTTGACCCATTGTTTATTCACTGTGTGTTGTTTAATATTTACATATTTGTGGTTTTCCCAAATTTCTATCTGTTATTGATTTCTGCTTTCATTCCATTGTTGTTGGTAAATGTACTTTGTATGATTTTTATTCTCTTGAACTTATTGATACTTGTTTTATGGTCAAGGACATGGTCTATGTGGGAAAATATTCCTTGTGTTCCTGAAAACAATATGTATTCTGCTGTAGTTGGTTAGGACGTTTATGGGTGTCTGTTCGGTTCAGTTGGTTGGTAGTGTTGTTCAAGTCTTCAATTTCCTTATTGATCTATCCATTATTGTTCTATTTATTTATTCTAGTTGTTATAAATAAGATTGCAAGTGGGACATTGATGTCTACAACTCTTATTGAATTATTTCTCCCTCCAATTTTGTCGGTTTTGCTTTATGTATCTTAAGGCTATCTTGTTAGGTTTCTACATGCATACGACTGTTATATACTCTTGAGGGATTGTCCCATACATCTTATGAAATATCCCTTTTATTTTTTTTAATCTTTTATTTATCTTTTATTTATTTATTTTTAGAGAGAAGGGAAGGGAGTGAGAAAGAGGGAAGAAAGATCAATATGTGGTTGCCTCTCCTGCCCCCCACCCCTACTGGGGACCTGGCCTGCAACCCAGGCATGTGCCCTGACTGGGAATCCAACCAGCTACACTTTGCTTCACAGCCTGGTGCTCAATCCACTGATCCACACCAGCCAGGGCTCCCATACTTCCCTTTTCTTTTAAGAACAATTTTTGTGTTAAAGTCGATTTGTTTGATATTAGTATAGCCATTCTAGCACTTTTTTGTGACCATTTACGTGGTATAACTTCAGAATTCCATTTTCTGCTATTTTTTGCTCATGTCATTTCTTGAGTTATTCTATAAAGACATTTAAATATTTTCCTAAGTATCAAGTTTTGAAAGCATTTTGTCCTTTTTTATGATATTGCATTGTGATCTGAGTGCCTAATCCATATGAATAACTTTATTTTGTGAATTGTTGGAATTTTTTTAACTTGGAATTTTAGAATTAGAAGAAACCATAGTTAACTGAAATTAAAATGTAAAACCATTTTAATTTCATTTCTTGCTGAACATATTTTTTATGTATATGCAATAACTTTCATACGCCACTTAGGGCAAAGACACTGATGAATGCAATAGAATGTTTACATGCTGGTTCAAGATTTTGCACTGCTCAAGGCTCATTCAAATACATGTTTTGGTGTCAAACTGACTTGGACTCAAATACCAGTCCTATAACTACTAATTATGTGACCTTGAACAAGTGACTTAGCCTCATGTTCTTGAATATGTTACATAACAACTGTCGCCAGTTTTATCCTTAGTAATATTAAATATATGACATTTTTACAGGGTTATTGTCAATATTAAACAAAATTGCTGATGACAAGAATGGCTGGAACAGAAACTATGTGAAGGTATAATTGTAAAATGTTAGATGGGGCCAGATCACAGATATGGGTATATAGGAAGTATTTCATAAACATGTATTGATTTTCCTTTTTCCTTATATATTCCTATATAAGGAAATATCAAACAATATGAAACCATTCCTCCAAAAGATTTGGTAGGATCTGTTAAATTAATTTGCTTTTTTTATTATCTGGTTCTAAATAAAAGTTAATGGCAGCAACATTCTATTAACTTGAGAGTTCTAATTGATTGAGTTCCAATTAATTGAGTTTTTACCTACTACTAATAACTGGGAGTTAAGTTTAGACAAACATACTCTTGATCCTTTGAGTATATAGTTTTGAAAGGAAAAGTGATAAAACAAATCATTCACTCAAATGCCTGTAATAAATTATTAGACTATTTTAAGGGTCTTTAGTGTCATCAAATATTATAATTCTCAAAAAGAAATTTAATCCAGTAAAACTTTGTTCAAGTAAACTAAAATTAAGCTTCTCAATCAATTAATTTAGCTTCCTCTGGTTAAATGTGTTTGGTATTGAAATACCAGTATAAGAAGAATAAAAATTTAAGTCAATTTTCAAATCATTAGGCACCATTAGCAGTTACTGAGAACTCTTTTTTTTTTGTATTTAAATGTAGTCCACTTTTTTGAGGATTAAACTTTTTTTAATGCCATCATTTGGCATTAAGATAGGAAAAGTGAATCATTAATAAAATTGAAGCCATCCTATTGTACTTTTAAATCTGTATACACCTTTCTTCTATTTAATCCAAGTTCAACTATTCATTCATTTCATTTTTATCTTCTTTAATTTTTCCACATGTTTTCTGCACATTGATTTTATGTACTGTGCAGATATGTGTACAAGGGGGGACCCAAGAAATGGAATTTACTTATAAAAAAATGTGTATTTATCCTTACAAATTTAAACTTCAGTCACCTTCAAAGTACTCTCCGTTTGATACAATACACTTATTGAGACATTTTTTCCATTGTTCAAAACAGTTTTTGAACTCATAAATTTTGATAACTTTTAGTGCTTCTGTTGTTTTTTGCTTCACTTATTCAATATTGGCCAAACGTTTCTCTTTGAGGAAGTTTTTCACCCAGGAAAACAAAAAAGAGTCTCTCGGGGAGAGATCGGGTGAATAGGGAGGGTGGGGCATAGGGGCCATGCCGGTTTTAGTCAAAAACTTCTTTACACTCAGTGTAGTGTGGGCAGGTGCTCTTGTAAACCACCCATTATGAATGGGCAGATGCATTGAAAGAGTCTTCGGGGGAAAAAAAAAAAACAAAACCTCATTGAAACCAAACGCAACCTCTCACACCAGCTGATACACTGATACAGATGGGTTCCCAAATCACTCACATAGCAGAGGAAGCCTGTACTACAAGGAGACCACCCTCCAGGAGATAATTCTGGGTTTTTTTGTGTCCCCCCTTGTATATACTTATGCTTACTTTTCTACATACTCATGCATCTTACACTTTTTTCCTTTCTTTTTCTTAATGCTCATCCAAGTATTTTTTAAATTAACTCCAGAAAGAGAGGATGGGGAGAGGGAAAGAGAGGGAGAGAGAGAGAGAGAAACATCAATGTGAGAGACAAACACTGATCTGTTGCCTCCTGCATGCACCATGACTGGGGATTGAACCTGAAATCCAAGGATCAAACCCAAAACCTTTTTTTGGTGTATGGGACAATGCTTCAACCAACTGAGCTACTTGGCCAGGGCTGCATCTTACTCTTGAATGTCAACTTTGTGGTTTATAAAATATATCCATATATCTTATCTATTTATCACAATAACTATGACTTCAGCATTTTTACCCCATTTTTATCTTTAGAAGTGAGGAAGCCTACATTTTTAATCCAATATAAGGTTTTTTAACCCCCTTCTCCACTATTTAAATAACATTCAGTATTTAAACATAAAAATAAGTGCTGTCTCTTTTGGTGCCATATAATTATTCCAGTGGAATTCAGGGGCTCCCAAGATTTTGGGCCTCTTCTTTGGAAACTGCCTTTAGAGTCTATTCTTACAACACTCTGGTGTAAAAGTTTGGTCTTTTGAGAGTAGATTTACTTTTTAGTAAGGGCATACAGTCTCCAAAAAGCCAAATCTGATGAGCAATGGTGGTGGAGGTGGGGGTGGGGAGTGTATCAAACAGGGTAATGCTGTTTTTGTTAAAGACTAGGTGTGAATCTGAAGGAATGAGTGTGCTTTTCTTGTATGACTCAGATACTGGCTCTAAGCATTTCCCTAGGAGGAGTTCCAAGATGAGAAGTACTGGCATTGAAGAGGCTACTTCTGAAAACAAAAGAGACATGGATGCTTTAAATGCTGAGGATTTTATTGTAACAAAGTAGTCTCATTGCATTTTAGGCAGGCAGTGGTCATTACAGGGTAGAGGACCAGCCTGTTCCCTGAGGATTTAAGTATAATTTCATTTTTACTGACCACACCTTCTGTAAAACAAAGCCTTCAACCACTTATTTTGAAAACCTTAGGCCCCGCCTACTTAAGTAACTCTTAGCCTTTAATAAGTATTCCTTTAGGAAACATCTTAATGAAGCAAAGTGCCTCTGTTGATTGGATTGAGGAATCTCAAAAGTTAGGTGACTTACTCTAAATTTCCCTAATATAAAGAACATGTTGCATGTAGATTGTACTATGCTCATAGGAATAATGACTCAGTATAGTACTAAGAAGCAAATGTAATTGGTAATATTCAACATCCTTTTAATTCTGTGTCCATGGTGTTAAAAGGGACTTCTGTTAAGGATCCAGCAACAGTACCATGCTGCGAAACGCACATGGGATTCAGGAGTAATCACACTTATGGGTATTAAGGCGTAGTCACAGTCTTATGGTGTCTTTTTCTTTGCCACTGAAATGCAGCCAATTCTTGGTGGCAGGGCATGCAGCCCACCTGCACACACACAGCACATAGCACAGCAGGAGTGGGACAAAGAGGGAGAGGAGCTTTCAATGCCTTTCCAGAAGGTCACCAAATTTCCATACTCCTGTGAAAAGACCTTGATGCCTCTCCTTGTAATGCTTTGTCTGGGAAGAGTAAGCATCTGGAAATTGACCTTTGTTAGGGATCTTGGAATCTACAAACCCATGGGAAAAAATGGATTTTTCCATTACATTATACGGTGACACAGTCAGGGGGTTCAGTTCTTGGACCTTTTTGCAGTAAAGGAGCACAGAAGTACTCCTTTAAGAGTGGTGGGTCCTTGAAATATTGGGAACCCTTTGTAAAGTATATAATTGTCTAACCACTATGCTGTATATCAAAAACTAATGCAAAGTACCACTGAATGTGAACTATAATAAAAAGAAGTTTTTAAAAAGAATATTCACTTGTGATTAGAGTTTGCTTCTGTGGCATGTTTCCTTAAAAGGCAAAGAGCCCTGCAGGGGGATGGTACTGGCCAGAGAGGATGAACCTTAATGTTTGTTTTGACTTATGAATGTTACAGCCAAGGCTGGACTGTTCTTTTCCTTTTGGGCTTTGATTTAAGCCTTAGTCATTCGTTACACATTGTTATGAACCATTGATTTAAATTCCACTGTCTTTCCTTATACTGTCCTGCTTTGTTCTGCTTTCCTAAGTCCATTAAAGGACTCATTTCATAGGAACCCTATTAAGAAAAACCAATAGTCTTTCCAAAATTTCCTCCTCTCTCTAATAAAATAATCTGTATTATGAAGTCTTATATTTGTACCTGAGTGTTTGGACCCTTTAAATGCCAGAAGTATATAAGAAAAATACTTTGATAAATGTACTACTTAACTATATTCCATTTTTAAAGATTTTTTCTCAGCTATGTAAAATGTGTAGGTCTAAATGGAATTAAACTTCCATTCCTACATAAATGTCACCAGGGCAACTAGAATCTTTAAACAACTATTAGAATTTGCAGTTGCAGGTGAAATCTGGGGGAAGCTTACACTGCCCAGGAGGCCTACACTCCAAAGCTGGATGCCTAAGTCTTCCTGCACAGGGGGGAAAGAGGTTGAAATTGCTTAGAAATACTTCACAGATGTAAATTGCAGCCATCAGTGGTTTGGAAGTGAAGACATGGGATTCTGTGGCTTTGATCTGTTGGTTGTAGCACATTATTCATTTTTTGTGCCTCTGCAGAAAGAGTGCAAGTTATTATAAAAAGAGTTGCATTTATCAAGGAAATACTGTACCATATACCAGTTGTCTCTAAGGAACTAGAAAGTTTGTTTTTGTTGTTGTAGTTTTATTATCTTTCATGTGTGTCATTTTTTTTTTAATTTTTATGTTTTGCAATTGTTCCAGTTATATGTCCTTTTGCCTCCCTCCACCCAGCCCACCCCCACTTCCGTAGTCAATCCAAACCCACTTGTCCATATCCATGGGTCCTTCGTATATCTTCCTTGACTAATCCCTTCATCTTATTTCAAACAATAACCCCTCCTTCCTCATGCTCTCTAACTGCTGTCAGTCTATTCCTTGATTCTATGCCTCTGGTTCTAATTTGTTGATTAGCTTATTTTGTTCATTAAATTCCACTTATATATTTTTTATTGTTCCTCAAGTACAGTTGTCTCCATTTTTATTCCACCACACTCCCCTGCCCGACACAACCCCACCTCCTACCCTCGAACCTACTCCCTTTGGCTTTGTTCATGTGTCCTTTATACATGTGCATTAATGGTCCTTCCCCTATTCCCCCCATTATTTTTCTCCTCCCTCCTCTCATGTTACTGTCAGTTTGTTCTTAATTTCAATGTCTCTGGTTATATTTTGCTTGCTTGTTTGTTTTGTTGATTAGGTTCCACTTATAGGTGAGATCATATGGTATTTGTCTTTCACCATCTGGATTATTTCACTTAGCATAATGCCTTCCAGTTCCATCCATGCTATCCCAAAGTGTGGGAGCTCCTTCTTTCTTTATGCTGCATAATATTCAATAGTGTAAATGTACCATAGTTTTTTTTTTTTTTTATCCACTCATTTACTGGTGGGTACTTAGGTTGCTTCTAGCACTTGATTATTGTAAATTGTGCTGCTATGAACATTGGGGTGCACAGGTTCTTTTGAATTGGTGTTTCAGGGTTCTTAGGATATAATACCAGCAGTGGAATTGCTGGGTCAAAAGACAGTTCTATTTTTAGTTTTTGGAGGAAATTCCATACTGTTTTCTACAATGGATACACCAGTCTGCATTCCCACCAACAGTGCACTAGGGTTCCCTTTTCTCTACAACCTCGCCAGCACTTGTTGTTTGTTGATTTGGTTATGATGGTCATTCATTAGTCATTGTGGTTTTAATTTGCATCTCTCTGACTAGTGATGTTGAGCATTCTTTCATGTGTCTATGGTCCCTCTGTATGTCCTCCTTGGAGAAGTGTCTGTTCAAGTCCTTTGCCCATTTTTAATTGGATTGTTTGTCTTCCTGGAGTGGAGTTGAGGGGTGTGAGTTCTTTATATATTCTGGAGATTAAACCCTTGTCTGAGGTATCATTTGCAAATATATTTTCCCATATGGTTACTTCCCTTTTCATTTTAGTGCTGTTTTCTTTAGCCTTGCAGAAGCTTCTTATTTTGATCAGGTCGCATTTGTTTATTGTTTCCTTTATGTCCCTTGTTCTAGGATGGATACCAGTGAAAATATTGCTGCATAGAATATCTAACATGTTCCTGCCTATGTTCTCCTCTAGGACTTTTACAGTGTCACAACTTATATTTAAGTCTTTTATCCACCTTAAATTTATATTTGTGTATGGTGTAAGTTGGTGATTGGGTTTCATTTTTTTGCATGTAGCTGTCCAAATCTCCCAAAATCACTTGTTGAAGAGGTTACCTTTACTCCATTTTATGCTTCTGCCCTCTATGTTAATTATTAATTGACCATAGAGACTTGGTTTATTTCTGTGTTCTCTATTCTGGCCCATTGGTCTATGTGTCTGTTCTTATGCCAGTACTAGGCTGTTTTGATTTACAGTGGACTTGTAATACAGTTTGGTATCAGGTATTGTGATCTCTCCTACTTTGTTCTTCTTTCCCTAAATTGCTGCAGCTATTTGGAGTCATTTGTGGTTCCGTATAAATTTTTGAAATGTTTGTTCTATATCTGTGAAATATGTTATTGGTATTTTAATAGGGATTGTATTGAATCTATAAATTGCTTTGGGTAATATGGACATTTTGATGATGGCAATTCTTCCAATCTGTGAACACAGTATATGCTTCCATTTATTGTGTCTTAATTTTTTTCTTCAGTGTTGTGTAGTTTTCTGAGTACAGGTCTTTTACCTCCTTGGTTAGGTTTATTCCAAGGTACTTTATTTTTCTAGTTGCTATAGCAACTGGGAATTTTTTTTCTTGATTTCTGATTCTGATATTTCATTTTTGGTGTATAACAGTGCCTTCAATTTCTGAATATTAAGTTTAAATCCTGCTGTTTTACCAAATTCATTTATTAGGTCAAGTAATTTTTAGTGGAGTCTTTAGGATTTTCTATGTACACTATTATATCATTTGCAAACAGTGACAATTTTGCTTCCTCCTTCCTAATTCAGAATGCATTTTATTTCTTTTCCTTGTCTGATTGCTATGGCTAGGACTTCCAATATTATGTTGAATAGAAGTGGTAAAAGTAGACATCCTTGACTTGTTCCTGATCATAGTGGGAAAGCTTTTAGTTTTTGCCTGTTAGGTATGATGTTGGCTGTAGGTTTGTCATATATAGCCTTTATTAGGTTGAGGTATGCTCCCTCTACTCCTGCTTTGCTGAGTGTTTTTATCATAAATGGGTGCTGTACCTTATCAAATGCTTTTTCTGCTCTTGATATGATCATGTGATTTTTGTCTTTCCTTTTGTTTGTGTGATATATTACGTTTATTGATTTCTGAACACTGTACCATCCTTGCATCCCTGGGATGAATCCCACTTGATCATGGTGTATGATCTTTTTAATGTACTGCTGGATACAGGACTTCCAGCCAAGATGGAGGTGTAGATGGACACGTGCCTCCTCTCACAACCAAAATTAAGGACAACAAATATTTAGAAACAAGAAAACAACCATCACTTATAGAAAATTGAACTGTACAGAAGTCCAACAACCATTCGTCCAGATCGGTAAGAGGGGCGGAGTCGTGGCAGGAAAAAGTGGAGGTGCAGACCTGGGAATGCAAGCAGCAGCGGCTGACAGTTCCCAGGTGCACAGGCAGCGGCTGGCGGACCCAGTGCCCACAGGAGGCAGCTGTCAAACCGTGGGTGCAGGGTGGCAACTGTCCAGACCCAGTGAGGCCGCACAAAGCAGCTGACTGACCAGGTGGTCCCACATTCACGCGCGCAGGCAGTCCAGGTGAAGGGGAAGCAGCGGAAGGAACTGGAATCCAGGAGAGAGCGGGGCAAGTGCCATTGTTCCCTCTAGGACCCTGCTCCCATGTACAGCGTCACTACTCAGGGACTGAGCTGCCCTGCACAGGGGAACACCTAAGGCTCCACCTCTCACTACATAACAGCCGCGACCAGACCAAAGCCAAAATGAAACAAACAAAAAAACACCAAAAATAGCTCAAACTGGAGAACAAATCAAATCCTCAGAGCCAATTCCTCTAAGCCATGAAGAGATAGCCAACCTATCAGATGTACAGTTCAAATCACTGGTGATCAGGATTCTCACAGAATTGGTTGATTTTGCTCACAAATTAGATGAAAAAATGCAGGCTACAATACGTGAAATGAAGGAAGATGCATGGGGAACCGATAGAGATGGAAGGAAAACTGGGACTCAAATCAATGGAGTGGACTAGAAGGAAGAAACTAACAAGCAAACAGAAAACAAGGAAAAAATAAGAATTCAAAAAAATTAGGAGAGGCTTAGGAAATTCCAGGACATCTTTAAATGTCCCAACATCTGAATTATAGGGGTACCAGAAGGGGAAGGGGAAGAGCAACAAGTGGAAAACTTATTTGAACAGATAATAAAGAAGAACTTCCCCAATCTGGCAAAGGAAATAGACTTCCAGGAAGTCCAGGAAGCTCAGAGAGTCCCAAAGAAGTTGGACCCAAGGAGGAACACACCAAGGCACATCATAATTACATTAGCCAAGATTAAAATGGAGGAGAGAATTCTAGAAGCAGCAAAAAATAAGGGGACAGTCACCTACAAAGGAGTTCCCATCAGACTGTCAGCTGAATTGTCAAAAGAGACCTTACAGGAAAGAAGGGGCTGGAAAGAAATATTTGAAGTCTTGAAAAGCAGGGCCCTACATCCAAAACTCCTCTATCCAGCAAAGCTGTCATTTGGAATGGAAGGGAAGATAAAGTGCTTCTCAGATAAGGACATGTTCAAGGAGTTCATCATCATGAAGCCCTTATTATATGAAATGTTAAAGGGACTTATCTAAGAAAAAGAAGATAAAAATATGACAGTGAAAAGACAGGAAACTCACAGCTATTAACAACCACACTTAAAAGCAAACTAAGCAAACACTAGATCAGGAACAGAACCACAGAAATGGAGATCACATGGAGGGTTAGCAACAGGCGCATGGGAGGAGGAGAGTGGGGAAAGGTACAGAGAATAAGTAGCATAGATGGTGGGTAGAAAATAGACAGGGGAGGAGAAGAATAGTGTGGGAAATGTAGAAGCTAAAGAACTTATGACACATGGACATGAACTAAAGGAGGGAATGTGGGTGGGATGGGGTGTGCAGGGTGGGGGGGAATGATGGGGGAGAAATGGGACAACTGTAATAACATGATCTATAAAATATATTTCAAAAAGGTATTGCTGAATGTAGTATGCCAATATTTAGTTGAGGATTTTAGTGTCTGTATTCATTAGCGATATGGGCCTGTAGTTTTCTTATTTATGTATTTATCTGGTTTGGGGGTTAGGATGGTGTTGGCTTTGTAAAAAGTATTTGGGAGGCTTCCCTCTTCTTGAATAATTTGGAATAATCTGAGAAAAATAGGGGTTAGTTCTTTGAATGTTTCATAAAATTCACCTATGAAGCCATCTGGTCCATGGTTTTGTTGTTGTTTTGGTCGAGAATTTTTTGCTACTGCTTTAATTTCACTAGTTGTTATTTGTCTGTTTGGATTTTCTGGTTCTTTTTTATTTACTTTGGAAACATAGTATGTTTCCAGACATTTATCCATTTCATCCAGGTTGTACAGTGTCTCGGCATATAGTTGTTCACAGTAATTACTTATAATCAGTTGTAACCATGTGGTATCAGTTGTTACTTCTCCTAATTCCTTTCAGATTTTATTTATGTGGGTCCTCTCTCTTTTTTTCTTGATGAGTCTGGTTAAAGGTTTGCCAATTTTGTTTTTCTTTTCTAAGAACTAAATTCTGGATTCATTTACTTTTTTTGAGGGTTGTTTTTTTTTTTCTTGTCTCTTTTCTTAGCTTTATTTTTTTTAATTTTTATTTTAATTGTTGATCTTGTACAGTTTTCTGTCTTTTATTCTCACCCCACCACCCCAGCCCTCCCCACCTCCCTCCCATTTCCACCCCCCATAGTTTTTGTCCATGTGTCCTTTATATTTGTTCCTGTAAACCCTTCCCCTTTTCCCCTGAAATTCCCTCCCCTCTCCCCTCTGGTGACTTTCAGCCTGTTCTCAATTTCTGTGTCTTTGGTTATATTATGCTTGTTTGTTTGTTTTGTTGATTAGCTTCCTGTTAAAGGTGAGAACATATGGTATTTGTCTTTCATTGCCTGGATTATTTCACTTAGCATGATGCTCTCAAGTTCCATCCATGCTGTTGCAAAGGGTATGAGCTCCTTCTTTCTTTCTGCTGCAGAGAATTCCATTGTGTAAATGTACCACAGTTTTTTGATCCATTCATTTACTGATGGGCATCTAGGTTGCTTCCAACACTTGGCTATTGTAAATTGTGCTGCTGTAAACATAGGGGTGCATAGGTTCTTTTGGATTGGTGTTTCAGGGTTCTTAGGATATAGTCCTAGCAGTAAAATTGCTGGGTCAAAAGGTATATCCGTTTTTAGTTTTTTTAGAAAATTCCATACTGCTTTCCATAGTGGTTGTACCAGTCTGCACTCCCACCAACATTGCACTAGGGTCCCCTTTTCTCCACAACCTCTCCAACACTTGCTGTTTGTTGCTTTGTTTATGAGGGCCATTCTGACTGGTGTCAAGTGGTATCTCATTGCGGTTTTAATTTGCATCTCTCTGATAGCTAGTGATATCGAGCATCTTTTCATGTGTCTCTGGACCCTCTGTATGTCCTCCTTGGAGAAGTGTCTGCCCAAGTCCTTTGCCCATTTTTTAATTGGGTTGCTTGTTTTCTTAGAGCGGAGTCGTGTAAGTTCTTTGTATATTTTGGAGATTAAACCCTTATCTGAGGTATCATTGTCAAATATGTTTTCCCACACAGTCGGTTCTCTTTTTATTTTAATACTGTTTTCCTTGGCCATGCAGAAGCTTTTTATTTTGATGAGATCCCATTTGTGTATTCTTTCCTTTATGTCCCTTGCTTTAGGGGACATATCAGTAAAAATGTTGCTGCGGAACATCAGGAAATGTTGAGATTTTCCTGCCTATGTTCTCCTCTAGGACTTTAATGGTGTTACAGCTTATGTTTAAATCTTTTATCCACCTTGAATTTATTTTTGTGTATGGTGTAAGTTGGTGCTCGAGTTTCATTTTCTTGCACGAAGCTGTCCAGTTCTCCCAACACCACTTGTTGAAGAGGCTATTTTTACTCCATTTTATGTTGCTGCCCCCTTTGTCGAATATTAATTGACTATAGAGACTAGGGTTTATTTCTGGGCACTCTGTTCTATTCCACTGGTCCACGTGCCTGTTTGTATGCCAGTACCAGGCTGTTTTGATTACAGTGGCCTTGTAATACATTTTGGTATCAGGTATTGTGATCCCTCCTGCTTTGCTCTTCTATCTCAAGATTGCTGCTGCTATTCTGGGTTGTTTATTGTTCCATATAAATTTTTGAAGTGTTTGTTTTATATCTGTGAAATATGTCATCAGTACTTTAATAGGTATTGCATTGAATCTGTAGATTGCTTTGGGAAGTATGGACATTTTGATGACGTTAATTCTTCCAATCCATGAACACGGTATGTGTTTCCATTTATTTGTGTCTTCCTTGATTTCTTTCTTCAGTGTTGTGTAGTTTTCTGCATACAGGTCTTTTACCTCCTTGGTTAGGTTTATTCCTAGGTACTTTATTTATCTTTTTGCTATATGGAATGGAATGTTTTTCTTGATTTCTGCTTCTGTTGTTTCATTGTTGGTATACAAAAATGCCTTTGATTTCTGGACATTGACATTGTATCTGGCTGTTTGGCCAAATTCATTTATTAGGTCGAGCAGTTTTTTGGCTGAGACTATAGGATTTTCTATGTATACTATCATGTCATCTGCAAACAATGATAGTTTTGTTTCCTCCTTTCCAAGTTGGATGCCTTTTATTTCCTTTTCTTGTCTAATTGCTGTGGCTAATACTTCCAATACTATATTGAATAGAAGTGGTGAAAGTGGACAGCCTTGTCTTGTTCCTGATTTTAGTGGAAAAGAATTTAGTTTTTGCCCATTGAGTATGATGCTGGCTGTAGGTTTCTCATATATAGCCTTTATTATGTTGAGGAATGCTCCCTCTATTCCCACTTTCCCGAGTGTTTTTATCATAAATGGGTGCTGTACCTTATCAAATGCTTTTTCTGCATCTATTGATATGATCATGTGATTTTTGTCTTTGCTTTTGTTTATGTGATGAATTACCTTTACTGATTTGCGAATGTTGAACCATCCTTGCATCTCTGGGATGTATCCCACTTGGTCATGGTGTATGATCTTTTTAATGTGTTGTTGGATGCGGTTTCCAATATTTTGTTGAGGATTTTAGCATCTATGTTCATCAGCGATATTGGCCTGAAGTTCTCCTTCTTTGTTGTGTCTTTATCTGGTTTTGGGATTAGGATGATGCTGGCTTCATAAAAAGAGTTTAGAAGTCTTCCATCATTTTGGATTTTTTTGAATAGTCTGTGGAGAATAGGGCTTAACTCTTCCTTAAATGTTTTGTAGAATTCTCCTGTGAAGCTATCTGGTCCAGGACTTTTGTGTGTCGGGAGTGTTTTAATTACTGATTCAATTTCACCAGCTGTTATTGGTCTGTTCAGGATTTCTGTTTCTTCTTCATTGAGTTTTGGATGGTTATATTTTTCTAGAAACCTGTCCATTTCACCTAGGTTTTCAAATTTCTTGGCATACAGTTCTTCATAGTAATTTCTTACAATCCTTTGTATTTCTGCGGTGTCAGTTGTAATATCTCCTCTCTCATTTCTGATTGTGTTTATTTGAGTCCTCTCTCTTTTTTTCTTGATGAGCCTGCTTAAAGGCTTGTGGATTTTGTTAATCTTTTCAAAGAACCAGCTCCTGGATTCATTGATCTTTAGGATTGTGCTTTTACTCTCTATGTCATTTAATTCTGCTCTGATCTTGGTTATTTCTTTCCTTCTACTTGCTCTGGGTTGTCTTTGTTGTTGTTCCTCGAGTTCTTGTAGGCGTAGGTTTAGGTTGTTTGAGATGTTTCTGTCTTTTTTAGGTAGGCCTGTATCGCTATAAGCTTCCCTCTGAGGACTGCCTTTGCTGTGTCCCATAAGTTTTGGGTCGACATGAGTTCATTATCGTTTGTTTCCAGAAACTTTTTGATTTCCTCCCTAATTTCATTCTTGACCCATTCATTGTTTAATAGCATGCTATTCAATCTCCATGATTTTGAGGGTTTTGGGTTTTTCTCCTTGGGGTTGGTTTCTAGTTTCAGTCCCTTGTGGTCAGAGAAAATGCTTGGTATGATTTCAATTTTCTTGAATTTGTTGAGGCTTGATTTGTGTCCTATCATGTGGTCTATCTTTGAAAATGTTCCATGTGCATTTGAAAAGAAAGTGTATTTAGCTTCTTTGGGATGAAGGGCTCTATATATATCAGTTAAGTCCATTTCCTCTAGAGTGTTGTTCAATGCCACAATATCTTTGTTGATATTTTGTTTGGAAGATCTGTCCATTTTTGACAGTGGGGTGTTAAAATCGCCTACTGTAATTGTGTTGCTGTCAATATCTTTCTTGAAGTCCTCTAAAATTTTCTTGATGTATTTAGGTGCTCCTATGTTGGGTACATATATATTTAAAATATTTATGTCTTCTTGGTGGATTATTCCCTTGAGTATTATGAAGTGACCTTCTGGGTCTCTCTTTATGGCCCTTCTTTTGAAGTCTATTTTGTCTGATATGAGTATTGCTACCCCAGCTTTTTTTTCCTGACCATTTGCTTGGAAAATGTGTTTCTAGCCCTTCACTTTGAGCCTGTGTATGTCTTTTGTCCTGAGGTGGGTTTCTTGTAGGCAGCATATGTGTGGGTCATGCTTTCTTATCCATTCAGCTATTCTATGTCTTTTGATTGGAGCATTTAATCCATTTACATTTAAGGTTATTATTGATAGGTAATTATTCATTGCCATTTTCGTACCTGTGTTCCTCTCTCTCTTTCTCTCTCTGTCTTTTCCTTTCTTCCCTTAAAGCAGTCCCTTTAGTATCTGTTGCAGCATTGGTTTGGTAGAGGTGTATTCTTTTAGACTTCTTTTGTCTGTGAAGCTCCTTATTTGGCCTTCTATCTTGATTGAAAGCCTTGCTGGGTGAAGTAGTCTTGGTTGCAGGCCTTTGGTTCTCATTGCTTGGAGTATTTCTTGCCATTCTCTTCTGGCTTGGAGCGTTTCCATTGAGAAGCCAGCTGCTAACTTTATCGGGGTTCCCTTGTAGGTTACTTCCTTTTTTTTTCCCTTGCTGCCTTTAAGATTCTCTCTTTGTCTTGGAATTTTGCCATTTTAATTATCATGTGTCTTCAAGTCGGCCTGTTTGGGTTCCTTTTGATTGGGACTCTCTGTGTTTCCTGGATTTGTGTGGCTTTTTCTCTCAGCAAACTAGGGAAGTTTTCCATCATTATTTTTTCAAATAGTTTTTCTATCCCTTGTTCTTGTTCTTCTCCTTCTGGTATCCCTATTATATGGATATTATTCCGTTTCATGTTGTCTTGCATTTCTCTTAAACCCTCTTCATTCTTTCTGAGCCTCTTTTCCTTATCTTGCTCATTCTGGGTGTTTTTTTCTATTTTGTCCTCCAACTCGCTGATCCGATCTTCTGCTTCATCGATTCTGCTTTTCATTCCTTCTACTGTGTTCTTCAGTTCAGAGATTGTGTTCTTCATTTCCTCTTGGCTCTTGTTGATAGTTTCTATTTCCTTTTTCATGTTGATATAGTTTGCAGTGAGTTCATCATAACTTCTCTGTAGTTTCTGGTAGCCCATTGAGAGCTCATGGAGCTTCCTGACAACCATTGCTTTGAACTCGATATCTGATAGTTGAGTTGCCTCTGTTTCAGTTAGCATTCTTTCTGGAGCTTCCTCCTTTCCTTTCATTTGGGGATTTTTCCTTTGTCTTCCCATCATTTGTAAAACTCTTGTTGTTAGCCTCAACTTCTTAAATTGATCTGTTCTGGCTACCTGGGTTTGTGGCATGAACTTCTGTGGTAGAATATCTGTGAGATTCAGTGGTGGATTCTCCTTTGGATATCCTGTAGTTCACAGCTTCCACTGTCTCATCAGCTGGAATACCCTGTTTGGGGGGCCAACTCTGGTTTTTTCACAGTTCCAAGCTTGTTTGTTTATTTGTTTTGTCTCACTCATGGGTATTTAAAAAGAGAAGGGGGGGAATAAAAAAAAAAGAAGAAAGAAGGAAAAAGAGGAAGGTAGAAGAGATAAAATTGGAAAGAAAGGAAGAGGGAATAAGACAAGAAGGAATTAAAGGGAGGCAAAAGGAGTTGGGGAGTAAAGAAGAAGATAAAAATAATGAAGAAGGAATAATTAAAAAACACATACAAATAGACAGGCACACAAACAAAAAGACACAAACAAACTGGCAAAACAAAAAACAGATACACCCCCACACACACCCACACAAATATAAACAGGCAAAAAAAGGGAACAAACCAAACAAAATATTAAAAAAAATTAAAAAAAAAACAAACAAAAAACCCCCAAAAACAAAACAAAACAAAACAAAACAAAAACCCAAAACCCAAAACCCTCTTGTTGTTTTCAAACTTGCCGAGTCGGTTTTTCTGGTCTTGCTGGTTGCAATGGCCGAGGAGTGGTCTTATTGCTTTTCTCTGTGTTCAGAACTCAGTCCTCATTGTGCTATGTATCCCAGCGTTAGTGGGCGCCTCTCCCCACAGGGTTTCCAGCATGTGTTCTGAGCCTCCTGGTGTGTGCACACTTCCCCGAGTTTATGGGTGTGTGCTAGGTTCTCCAGTTGTGCGCAGCCACCTGCCTTTGCCCCTGCAAGGCTTTCTGTGATCAGGCGCAGCCGCCTGCCTTGGCCCCTACACGGCTTTCTGTGGTGGGTCGGGGCCTATGCTCCAGCAGCTATCTCGCGCCTGCACCTATGGTCCTGAGCAGTCTGTGTTCGAGCACCTGCCCATGCACTGGCAACTTTGGCTCCACAGCTGTCTCCAGTGGGGAGCGCCTATGTTTTCACGAGTGTCCACTATCCCGCGACCGTGTGCGGTCCCACGTGGGTGCCTATTTTCATGCAGCTGTCTCACTTCACACGCGCTTCTGTCTGTGGTTGGGGTGACTGTGCTTTTACAGTCGCCCAGCGACCATGAAAACTCAGTTCATTCTCTGTACCTTTTCCCCCCTCCTCCTCCCATGCCCCTGTTGCTAACCCTCCATATGATCTCCATTTCTGTGGTTCTGTTCCTGTTCTAGCTGTTTGCTTAGTTTGCTTTTGTTTTAGGTGTGGTTCTTAATAGCTGTGAGTTTGCTGTCTTTTCACTGTCATATTTTTTATCTTCTTTTTCTTAGATAAGTCCCTTTAACATTTCATATAATAAGAGCTTGGTGATGATGAACTCCTTGAACTTGACCTTATCTGAGAAGCGCTTTATCTTCCCTTCCAATCTAAATGACAGCTTTGCTGGATAGAGCAATTTTGGATGTAGCATAGATAGTGGGTAGAAAATAAACAGGGCGAGGGCAAGAATAGTATGGGAAATGTAGAAGTTAAAGAACTTATGACACATGGACATGAACTAAAGGGGTGAATGTGGGTAGGAGAGGGTGTGCAGGGTGGGGGGAATGATGGGGGAGAAATGGGACAACTGTAATAGCATAATCAATAAAATATATTTAAAAAAACAGTCATGGGAATGTGAAGTATAGCATGGGGAATATAGTCAATAATATTGTAACAACCAATATGGGTCAGATGAGTACCAGACTTATTGGGGTGATCACTTTGTAAATTACTAAATGTAGAATCACTGAAGCTAATATAATATTTTATGTCAACAGTAACTGAAAAACTTTTTAATTATTTTAAAATTATCTAAAAATAATTGTATTCCACAAATGTTATATGTTAATGCTATGTGAATAAAATCAGATAGTGTTTACAAAAAAAAAAAAAAAAGTTCAAAGTTGTGCAGTGACCTGGCGAGGGGCACCCACTTTCGCTCCACCGCAATGCAGTCGCAGTCCAGCAGTGGCCCCTGAGATCTCCCAGCCAGTTCAGTGGCTGACCCAGCTCCCTCCCCAGAGCCCTGGGGCAGGCTTGGCAGAGCCTGGACCGGGGCCTCAGCCGCCCTGCTCTCCGAGCTGATCCCTGGGCTCCTATTGTTCTGAAGAGCTCTCCTTATGGCTGGTTTTTCAATGTCCGCTACAGTTTCCAACCTCTTATTCTCAAATATGCTGTGTTACTGTTCCTTGTCTGCTCTGTTCTTCCGTAGATTGGCCAGGTTTTTCTCCCATGTGTAGGGGGGAAATGGGGTCTGCTCCCTCCTACCACGCCGCCATCTTCCCTCCTCTTGTCTCTGTCTTTTAACTCCACTCTGATCTTCATTATTTCCTTTTTTGTACTCGCTCTGGGATTTGTTTGTTGTTTTTCCTCTAGTTCTTTTAGATATAGGGTTAGGTTTGAGATTTTTCTACCTTGTTTAGGGAAGCCTGTATTGCTATGAATTTCCTTCTCAGGACTACCTGTGCTGTGCCCCATAGGTTTTGGGTTGTTGTGTGTTCATTTTCATTTGTTTCCAAGTACTTTTTGATTTCTTCCTTGATTGCATTGTTAACCCATTCATTATTCAGCAACATGTCATTTGGCATTGATGTATTTGAATGTTTTTCAGTATTTTTCTTAAAGGTTTGTTTCTAGTTTAAATCTATTGTGATCTAAACTCATGCTTGATATGATTTCAATTTTCTTGAATTTGTTAAGGCTTCTTTTGTGTCCTACCATATTGTCATAGTTTTTAGAATAAACATTGACAAAGACTGGTGAAGTGCAAATGTCAAATTTTTCTCTCTTTGCTTTAGAAATGATGATAGCAGATCTTAGCTCATAGGATAAAGGAACAAAGAAGATAGGAATGAAATTGAGAGAAGAAGCATATGAAATGAGAGAGTGAATGTACTAGCATCTAATTTCCTATGTTCTTCTGAACCATTCTGTTATTTAATCTTGAACCTAAACAAAATTTTGTTTTAATTGGGGTGAGGAGGTATTGATCAGCTTGGAGTGGGGGGCTCTGAAGATACATAGTTCAACCCTTTTCAGTATTCATTTGTTCTTTTCTTCATTCATTTATTCATCAAACATTTTTTAATGTTCACTAAATTCAAATGACAGTAATGCAAATATAAGTAAGACATAGTTCCTGTTCTGAAAGCATTCACCACCTAGTGCAGGAGACAGAAATGTAACAGTGTCAGAGCAGAGAGAAGAGAAAGTGAAGAGATTGAGTTGTGTGCAATGTACAGTGGTGGTACAAAAGGGAGAATAATCACATCTGTGAAGGTCATTCAAAAAATAATAATAATCCAAAGAGCAGGTCACACAATTACTGATGAAAAAAACAAGGCCCAGAGAAGGAAAGTAAGCTATATAATGTCTGTGTGGGAAGTAGAATTTGATACCATCTTGCCTTGCCATAAAGGCCTTTCTTTTTCTTTTTTTAAAAAATATATTTTACTGATTATGCTATTAAAGCTGTCCCATTTTTTCACCTTTAGTCCCCTCTATCTTGCACCCCCTCCTGCCCACATCCCCTGCCTTAGTTCATGTCCATGGGTCATACATATAAGTTCTTTGGCTTCTATATTTCCTATACTATTCTTTTTTAAAATATTTTATTTATTTTTTAGAGAGGGGGGGAAGTGAGGGAGAGAGAGAAGGAGAGAAACATCAATGTGTGGTTGCCTCTCAGGTGGCCCCCACTGGCGACCTGGCCTGCAACCCAGGCTTGTGCCCTGAATGGGAACTGAACCAGCGACTCTTTGGTTCACAGGCCCGCACTCAATCCACTGAGCTACACCAGCCAGGGCATATTTCCTATACTATTCTTTTAAAAAAAATTATTTTACTGTTGTTCAGTTACAGTTGTATGCATGTCCTCCCCAACCCCCCAACCCCATTCAAACCCACTTCCCTCCCTTGTTTTCACCCTCTCCCTTGGTTTCATCCATGTGTCCTTTACAGTACTTCCTGAAAACCCTTCTCCCACTGTCCCCTCCCCCTCCCCTCTAGCTATTGTTAGATCGTTCTTAATTTCAATGGCTCTGGTTATATTTTGTTTGATTTTTTCTTTTGTTGATTATGTTCCAGTGAAAGGTGAGATCATATGGTATTTGTCCCTCACGGCCTGGCTTATTTCACTTAGCATAATGCTCTCCAGTTCCATCTATGCTGTCGCAAAGGGTATAAGCTCCTTCTTTCTCTCTGCTGCATAGAATTCCATTGTGTAAATGTACCATAATTTTTTGATCCACTCATTTGCTGATGGGCACTTAGGTCACCTCCAGCCCTTGGCTATTGTCAATTGTGCTGCTACGAACATTTGGGTGCATAGGTTCTTTTGAATTGGTGTCTCAGTGCTCTTAGGGTATAATCCCAGCAGCGGAATTGCTGGGTCAAAAGGTAGTTCCATTATTAGTTTTCTCATTTCCTATACTATTCTTAACCTCCCCCTGCCTATCTTCTACCTACCATTTATGCTACTTATACTCTGTACCTTTCCCCCCTCTCTCCCTACCTGCTCCCCCACTGATAACCCTTCATGTGATCTCCATTTCTGTGATTCTGTTCCTGTTCTATTGTTTGCTTAGTTTGTTTTTGTTTTTGTTTTAGGTGTGGTTTTCAATAACTGTGAGTTAGTTGTCATTTTACTGTTCATATTGTTTATCTTATTTTCCTTAGGTCGTCCTTTTAACATTTCATATAATAAGGGCTTGGTGATGATGAACTCCTTTAACTTGACCTTATCTAAGAAGCACTTTATCTGCCCTTCCATTCTGAATGATAGCTTTTCTGGATGGAGTAATCTTGGATATAGGTCCTTGTCTTTCATGACTTTGAATATTCTTTCCAGCCCCTTCTTGCCTGTAAGGTTTCTTTTGAGGTATCAGCTGGTAGTCTTATGGGAACTCCTTAATAAGTAACTCTCTCCTTTCCTCTTGATGCTTTTAAGATTCTCTCCTTATCTTTCATCTTGGGCAATGTAATTATGATGTGCCTTGGTGTGTGCTTCATTGGGTCCATCTTCTTTGAGACTGTCTGAGGTTCCTGAACTTCCTGGAAGTCTATTTCCTTAGCCAGGTTAGGGTAATTCTCCTTCATTATTTTTTTGAATAAGTTTTCACTTTCTTGCTCTTCCTCTTCTCCTTCTGACACTCCTGTGATTCAGATGTTGGAATGTTTTAAGTTGCCCTGGAGGTTCTGAAGATTCTCCTCATTTTTTAAAATTCTTGTTTCTTCATTCTGTTCTGGTTGACTGTTTATTTCTTCCTTCTGCTCCAAGTCATTGATTTGAGTCTCGGTTTCCTTCCCTTCTTTGATAGTTCCCTGTATATTTTTCTTTATTTCACTTTCCATAACCTTAACTTTTTTATCAAACATTTGAAGAAGAACTAACACCTATCCTTTTCAAACTTTTCCAAAAATTCAAGAGGAGGGAAGACTTGTAAGCTCATTTTATAAGACCAGCATTATCCTAACTCCAAACCAGACACAGATGTTATGAAGAAAGAAAATTGTAGGCCATCATTCCTGATAAACTTAAGTGCTAAAATCTTCAAAAAATTTCAGCAAACCAGATCTAGCAATATATTAAAATGATCACATACCATGACCAAATGGTATTTATTCCAGTGATGCAAGGTTGGTACAATATTTGCAAACCAATAAACATGATACACAACATAAACAAAATGAAGAATAAAAATGTGATCATATGAATAGATGCAGAAAAAGCATTTGATAACAACCACCGCCTATTTATGATAAAAACTCTCAGCAAAGTGGAATAGAGGGAACACACCTCAATGTAACAAGAACCATATATCACAAAAGCACAGCCAACATCATACTCATTGGGCAAAGTCTAGTGTTTCCCTTAAAATTGGGAATAAGACAAGAATGTTCATTTTCACCACTGCTATTTAACATATTACTGAATGTCCTAGCCACAGGAATCAGTCAAGAAGAAGAAATAAAAGGCATTCAAATTGGAAAGGACAAAGTAAATCTGTCATTATTTGTGGATGACATGGTCCTGCATATAGAGAACACTAAATATTTTACAAAAAACAACTAGAAATGATAAATGAATTCAGTAATGTAGCAGTATGTAAATACATCTCCATAAATCAGTTGCATTTTTATACACCAATAATGAACTATCTGAAAGGGAAACTAAGAAAAGTATGCTATTCATAATTACATCAAAAGTACCTAGAACTCAATTTAACCAAGGATGTAAAATACCTTTATTCAGAAAGTTGTAAGACACTGAAGAAAGAAATTGAAGAAGATACAAATAAGTGGATGCATATATCTTGTTTGTGGATAGGAAGTAGTCATGTCATTATAATGTCTATACTTCCCAAAGCACTCAATAGATTCAGCACAATTCCTATCAAGAATCTAACAGCATATTTCACAGAACAAGAACAAATAGTACAAAAATTTATATGGAACCACAAAAGGCCTTGACTGGCCTCAGTGGTCTTGAGAAAGAACAGAGTTGGAAGAACTTGTATTACCTGATATCAAACTATTCATAACGCATGGTAATCAAAACTACATGGTACTGACATAAAAACAGACCTATAGATCAATGGAACCATGATTTTTGGTAAATAATATTTGACAAAGGAGGTAACAACATACAATGGGTAAAGATTGTCTATTTAATAAATGGTGTTGTGAAAATTGGACAGGTATGTGCAAAAAATTGAAACTAGACCACCTTCTAACATCATACACAAGAATAAGTTCAAAATGAATTAAAGACTTAAATGTTAGACTCAAAATCATAAAAACAGAAAACATCGACTGTAATATCTCAGACATTTCTTGTAGCCATGTTATTTTTCTGATATATTTCCTCCGGCAAGGGAAACAAAAGAAAAAATAAACAAATGGGACTACATAAAAATAAAAAGTTTTGGCAGAGCAAAGGAAACCACCAACAGAATGAAAAGACAACCCACTAATTGAGTGAAGATATTTGCCAATGATACATCTGATGAGGGGTTAATATTCAAAATTTATAAAGAACTTATATCACTGAACACCAAAAAAATCCAATTTTAAAAATGGGCAAAGGACCTGAATAGGCACTTCTCCATAGAGGACATACATATCTCTAACGGACATATGAAAAGATGCTCAATTTCACTAATCATTAGAAAATTGCAAATTAAAACCACAATGAAATATCATCTCACATCTGCCAGAATGGCTATCATCAATAAATCAACAAACATCAAGGGTTGGTAAGGATGTGGGAAAAAAGTGAACCCTCATGCACTGTTGGTAGGAATGCGTATAGGTGCATCTACTGTGGAAAGTAGTATGGATTTACCTCGAAATATTCAAAAAGTACCTGTCTATGATCAGCTATTTCACTGCTGGGAATATAACAAACCTGAAACACCAATTTGAAAGAATATATACACTCCTGTGTTCACAACAGTGTTATTTACAATACCCAAGATTTTGAAGCAACACAAATGCCCATCAATAGATGAGTGGCTGAAAAAGCTGTGGTACATTTACACAATGAAGTACTACTTAGCTGTACAAAAGAAGGAAATCTTACCTTTTACAACAACATGGATGGATCTGAAGTGTATTGTGGTAAGTTAAATAAGCCACTTAGAGAAAGGCATGTACCATATGATTTTACTGACACAGACAATAGTATGATTAACAGACAGAAAGAGGGGTGGGAGGAGGTGGAAGAGGGTAAAGGGGGATAAATGGTGGTGGAAGGAGACTTGACTTGGGGTGGTGAACACACAGTACAATATAAAGATGATGTAGTACAGAATTGTGCACCTGAAACCTACATAATTTTATTAACCGATGTCACTGTAATATATTCAATAAATAAATAAAAATGGAACTTATTCGTTGTACATATTGTCACTTAAATGGTAATGCTAACTGTACAAAATAAAAGGGGGATATGATAATTTTTATTTTTTGGTCTCCTCAGATTTTATTTTTTTATTTATATGGCAAGCACTTATATATGGCTTTCCATATGTTTACAATTTTCTAACACTTCTAAAATTTCTAAACTCATTTGCTCCTCCAACTTCCCTTTGTGGTATATAACATTATTAGTATATGTCCAATTTACAGATATTAAATAAGTTTATTTTCAATGCAAATTTGTTAATAAAGAAAAGAAGTTATGTGCTTATCTTCCCTAATTTTTTCAAATAAATTTATATTTTTCCAACTAAAATTATTATTTTTTAATATATGGAAATTAAGCAACACACTCCTGAACAACCAAGGAAGGGGTTAAAGTAGAAATCAAAAGGAAATTTTTTTCCACAGGACTTTATGAATTCTTTTTTAAATATATTTTATTGATTATGCTATTACAGTTGTCCCACCCCTTCCCCATCATCCTCCTTCACCCTGTGCACCCCCTCCAACCAACATTCCCCTCCTTTAGTTCATGTCCATGTGTCATAAGTTCTTTAGCTTCTACATTTCCCATACTATTCTTGCCCTCCCCCTGTCTATTTTCTTTTTTTTTTAAAGATTTTTTAAGTACTTTTTTTCTTTCTTTTTTAGATTTTTTATTTATTTATCTTTAGAGGGGAAAGGAAGGAGAGAGGGAGAGAAACATCAATGTGCGGTTGCCTCTTGTATGTCCCCTGCCGGGAACTGGCCTGGCAACCCAGGCATGTGCCCTGACTGGGAATCGAACCGCGATCCTTCCGTTCGCAGGCCTGCGCTCAATCCACTGAGCTACACCAGCCAGGGCCCCCTGTCTATTTTCTATCATGCTACTTATTCCCTGTACCTTTCCCCCCACTCTCCTCCTCCCACTCCCCTGTTGCTAACCCTCCATATGATCTCCATTTCTGTGGTTCTGTTCCTGTTCTAGTTGTTTGCTTTGGTTTTAGGTGTGGTTGTTAATAGCTGTGAGTTTGCTGTCTTTTCACTGTCATATTTTTTATCTTCTTTTTCTTAGAGAAGTCCCTTTAACATTTCATATAAGAAGGACTTGATGATGATGAACTCCTTGAACTTGACCTTATCTGAGAAGCACATCATCTTCCCTTCCATTCTAAATGACAGCTTTGCTGGATAGAGCAATTTTGGATGTAGGTCCCTGCCTTTCAAGACTTCAAATACTTCTTTCCAGCCCCTTCTTGCTTGGGAGGTCTCTTTGGAGAAATCAGCTGACAGTCTGATGGGAACTTCTTTGTAGGTGACTGTGCTCTTATCCCTTGCTGCTTCTAGAATTCTCTCCTTCTCCTTCATTTTAATCTTGGCTAATATAATTATGATGTGCCTTGGGGTGTTCCTCCTTGGGTCCAACTTCTTTGGGACTCTCTGAGCTTCCTGGACTTCCTGGTAGTCTAGTTCCTTTGCCAGATTGGGGAAGTTCTCCTTCATTATTTGTTCAAATAAGTTTTCCACTTGTTGCTCTTCTTCTTCCCCTTGTGGTACCCCTATAATCCGGATGTTGGGATGTTTAAAGATGTCTTGGAGGTTCCTAAGCCTCTCCTCATTTTTTTGAATTCTTGTTTCTTCCTTATTTTCTGTTTGGTTGTTTCTTTCTTCCTTCTGGTCCACTCCATTGATTTGAGTCCCAGTTTTCCTCCCATCTCTATTGGTTCCCTGTGCATTTTCCTTCATTTCATGTATTGTAGCCTGCATTTTTTCATCTAATTTATGAGCAAAGTCAACCAATTCTGTGAGCATCCTGATCACCAGGCCTTTGAACTGTGCATCTGATAGGTTGGCTATCTCTTCATGGCTTAGAGGAATTGGCTGTGGAGCTTTCATTTGTGCTCTGGTTTGAGCCATTTTTGGTGGAGGTTTTTTTGTTTGTTTTATTTTTGTCTGGTCACGGCTGTTATGTAGTGATGGGTGGAGCCTTAGGTGTTCACCAGGGCAGGGCACTCCAGTTGCCGAGTTGTGATGCTGTATGTGGGAGCAGGGTCTGAGAGGGAACAATGGCACCCACTTCACTCTCTTCTGGATTCCAGTCCCCTCCACTGCTTCCCCTTCTTCTGGATTACCTGCACTCGAATGTGGGACCACCTCGTCAGCCAGCCGCCTTGTGCAGCTTCACTGGGTCTGCACCATTGCCACCCCATGCCCGGGGTCCGCCAGCTGCCACCTGTGGGCCTGGGAACCACCAGCCACTGCTGTCTGTGTTCCCGGGTCCACACCTCAACTTTTTCCTGCAGCGACTCTGCCCCTTTTACCGGTCTGAATGAATGGTTATTGGACTTCCATACAGTTCAATTTTCTATCAGTTCTGGTTGTTTTCTTGTTTCTAAATATTTGTTGTCCTTAATTTTGGTTGTGAGAGGAGGCACAGTGTGTCTACCTATGCCTCCATCTGGGTCGGAAGTCCTCTCAAAAGAAAATTTTTTAAAAATCATGAGGCAAGTGAAAATGGAAATGCAATATACTAAAACTTATGGAATGCAACAAAAAGTATTTGTAAATGGCATGATTTTATATATAGAAAACTCTAAGGACTGCACCAAAAAACTATTAGAATTTATAAATGAATTAAGTAAAATTGCAGGATACAATGTTAACACACAAAAATAATTTGCATATTTATACACTTATAACAATCTGAAAAATAAATTATATAAGCAATCCCAGTTGTAATAGCATCAAAACAATGAAATACTTGGGAAAAGCTTTAACCAAGTAGGTAAAGTATCTGTACACTAAAATCGTAGAATATTGATGAAAGTTAAAATAGATACAAATAAATAAAAAGATACCTGTGTTTATAGAATGGAAGAATTAATATTGTTAAAATGTCCATACTTACCCAAAGTGTCCTATAGATTTACTGTAATCCTATCAAAACTCCAATAAAAATTTTCACGGAAATAGAAAATAATCCTAAAACGTGGATAGAATCACAAAAGTTCCTAAGCAGGCAAACAATCTTGAGCAAGAACAGAGCTGGATGTTTTTAAATTATAAATTATAATTTCAAATTTTATTACAAAGGTATAGTAATCAAAACAATATGGCAGTGGCTTTAAAAACAGACACAGAGACCAATGGAATGGAATAGTGACCCAAGAAATCAACCCCCACATATAAGGTCAATTAAGTTTCATCAAGGCAACCAAGAATACGCAAAGAGAAAGGGCAGTCTCTTTAATAAATGCTAAGTGAAATAAGCCAGGCAGTGAAACACAAATACCATATGATCTCACCTTTAAGTGGAACCTAATCAACAAAACAAATGAGCAAGCAAAATCTAACCAGAGATGTTTAAATAAAGAACAAACTGACAGTAATCAGAGTGGAGGGGGAAGGGAAATAATGGGGGGAGGAGGGGGAAGGGTTAGTGAAGAACATGTATAAAGGACCCATGGATAAAGCCAAAGAGGGGTAGGATTGAGGGTGGGAGGTGGGAGTGGATGGGGTGGAGGAAAGTGGTGTTGGAAAAATGGAGACAACTGTATTCAAACATTAATAAAAATGATTAAAAATAAAGCTGTACAAGATCAACAATGAAAATAAAAATTAAAAAAAAAATAAAGGTTTTTGAGAAAACTAGATATCTACATGCAACAGAATGAAATACCATATACTAAAATCAACTCAAAATGGACTTAAACTGAAGACCTGAAACCATAAAAGTCCTAGAGGAAAATATAGGGAAGAACTCTTGGCATTGGTTTTGCCAATGATTTTTTGATACAACAGCAAAATAAAAAATAAATAAACAAGCAGGATTGCATCGAACTAAAAGGTTCTGTACACCAAAGAAAACAATCAACAAATGAAAAGCAATCTGCTGAATGAGAAAAAGTATTTGCAAACCATATATCTCATAGTAGGTTAATATCCAAAATTACAAAACATTTGTACAATACAATAGTAAAAAATACAAAGACAAAAACAAATGACCAGATTAAAAAATGGTGAAAAGACCTGAATAGACATTTCTCTAAAGAAGACATACAAATGGCCAGGAGGTATGTAAAAAAGTGTTTAATATCTCTAATTATCAGAGTAATATAAACCAAAACCTCAACCTGTTAGGATGTTCTTTTTATTTTTAAAAAAATCAACTAAAGATAACAAGTGTTGGTGAGGTTTGGAGAAAAAGGAACCCTTATTCAATGTTGGTGGAAATGTAAGTTGATACAGCTACAATAGGATTCAATATGAATCCTAGGATACAATATGAATTCTTCAAAAAATTAAAAAATAGAACTACAATATGATTCAGCAATCTCATTTCTGGATATATATGCAAAGGCAATGAAATCATGATCTTGAATAGATATAAGCATCTCCATGGCCATTGCAGCATTATTCACAATAGGCAAGATATGGAAACAACCTAATGTCTCTTACAGATTAATGAATAAAAAATTAGGATATACATACAATGGAATATTATTTAGCCTTTATAAAGAAGGGAATCCTATGATTTACAACAAAATGAATGAATCTGGAGGGCATTGAGCCAAGTGAAATAAGCCAAACACAAAAAGACAAATACTATGTGATACCACATTCCATAGCTGAGGAATCTGAAATAGTCAAACTTATTGAAGCAAAGGATAAAATGGTAGTTTCGAGGGGCTGGGGAGTGAGGGAAATGGGTAGGTGATGGCGAAAGGGTACAAAGTTTCAGTGATGCCAAATGAATAAGTTCCGAAGATATTAGTACCTATAGCTAATGATACCACATACTTAAAATTTGCTAAGAGGGTAGATCTTACATTAAGTGTTCTTATTACCAAAAGCAGCAGCAGCAGCAGCAGCAGCAACAACAACAACAGAGAAGAAACTGGGAAGTGGTGTATATGTTTACGGCCTTGATGGTGATAAGGTTTAATGAGTGTACACTTCACTCATCAAGTTGCACCTATTAAATATATGCAGTTTTATGTCAATTGTAACTCAATTGTTTTACTTAAAAAACTATATTGTTTTCAACATAAAATATTTTTAAAACTGGTTAAGGTACATTGCCAATTTCCATCTTGGGGAAAAATCAATATTTATGATATATCCTTGATCCTGACTTATCTCTAACCCCACCCTTTTCTCTAACAATCAAGTTATACTATCATTAGCTTTTTGAAAGAACAGCATAACTGCTGTGTAATTATAGACTATATTTAAGGAGCAAAGTGGACTGAGGGTCCTTGTCTCATGACATACCAGATCTGAATGTTATTTACAGCCCTGTGTTCTCTTTTCTTAGACTTCTGCTCTCTTTGGCTAATTTAAGTAGTGTGAAGGAGGAAAACTGATAGATCCAATTGTCAAAGCAGACAGAGTGTGGACATGCAGTGCCAGGTTCATGCTGTAACTGGTGATCACACTTCCATAGAACCTTGCAACACTTCTTGTAATCCCAGCAGGGCCTCCCCTGAGCAGATACAGCAATTATGTGTAGAGGTTTTCAGATGTAAACAAATGTTCATGGGGGACTGACGTATAGTCAGCCAAGTCATTTCATTTATGGCTTGCATCAAATTGGAATGAAGGTCTCTGGTCAGGGAAATTGAGTACATTCATTTATCATCTCAGAAAGTGTTTTTAGAACTTAGGTAAATTTCTCTTTTCCTTTAGAGATATGACTGTATAGTATATTTAAAGTTCAGAGAGCACTTTAGAAATACATGTATCTTAAAAATAACTCTATACTTCCTTTTGTACTCGGCTCAAATATACTAGTGTGTATTTGGCCATTTTCCATTGCTATTATTCCTTATGACTCAGTGCCATATGCCTGGAAAGGGATAACATAGAAAACTATAGTTTCACAGGAACTTTGGTGGTACTCTATTGCTTCTCTGTCTCTATCTCTAATTAACATGCTTCAGTAAGTGCTTAAAATTATGATAGCTGAAAGAATAATTTTTAAAATTTGGATAAAATGAGTTAAAAACCATAATATAATTTCTTTCTGACATTGGTTAGTGTGAAACAAAAACTGTGAAAATGGACAGATGTGAAAACATGGGCCACATGGACCAAGGGATCCTGAACCATTATCACCTGCAGTATGCTTGTCACACTCAAAACTTCACAAGGCTACCACTCCATTTATGAGCTGTGGGTACAATTTCAATTGAAAACACAGAGAATTGCTAGGCACTTTGGAGAATGAAAAGAAGTTAGTGAACTCCTTAAGAACAGGTGTATAAGGTAGTATTGGAAAAAAGATAATATGCAGGAAAAATTCAAATCATTATACAAGAAGTCTGTAACTGATTGCTAAACTATGAATCAGACTAGGGAGTGGTCAGGGAAAGTTTTCTGAGGAACTGAGGACTTCAAGGAGTCCTTGAAAAGGAGTGAGATTTGGGCTTCATGGGGGAGTTAGGAATTGTGCTAGGACTGAAGGATTTGGACCTAGATTCAAGTGTTACCGTTCTCATACTAGTCACATAACGTTAGGTAACTTTATTTTATTTTTTCACAAATACTCATATAACATTCCATATGTGAAGGCACTGAGCTAAGTGCTTTGCTAATATTTTTTTTTTTAATTTTTTAGATAGTTCTTTTTTTTTTAAGATTTTATTTATTTATTTTTAGAGAGGGGAAGGGAGGGAGAAGGAGAGGGACAGAAACATCAATGTGTGGTTGCCTCTCACGTGGTCCCCACTAGGGGCCTGGCCTGCAACCCAGGCATGTGCCCTGACTGGGAATCAAACCTGCGACCCTTTGGTTCGCAGCCCGCGCTCAATCCACTGAGCTATGCCAGCCAGGGTGCTTTGCTAATATTGAACTCATTTAAGCTTTATAAAATTGTAGAAAGTAGGGAGTATTATTATCCTTACTTTTACTGAAGAGGAAACTGAGGACGGCAGAGATTAAATAACTTGCCAATGACCACCCAACTAATAAGTGGCAGAGCCAGGATTTAAATCAAGTAGATTGGGTCCATTATGCACTTAATCACTTCAGTAAGCTACAATTTGCCCAGCTTTTCTGATGATTAGTTTTCCACCTTATAAAAATAGAGACAATAATTACTTTTGGCCTTATTGCGAGGAATAAATTAGACAAGGTCAGTGAAAGTGCCTGGCCAAAGAAGCACTCAATAAAAAGCTTTTTCTCCCTTAATTTCCCCTCTTGGAAACTCAGCTTTCTCCTGGTTCTTGAACTGAATCCTGCCTTGTAATTTTCTTGAATGTGTATTGACTCTATTATTGGATCTTCTACTCCTGCTTGATTCTCGAGTGCTCATTGTTATACTTCACTTGTTTTTTGAGTACTTTCTTAGTACATGTTATGTTCCCAGGATCAGGTGTTTGCCTCATCCTATGCAGCAAGACATCCAGTATATAACCCTTCCTAGTCAGTAGTTTTGGGGCCATACCTAGTATGTTCAAGTTAGCATATCTTGGAAGTATTTGGAGACTTCTGTCCACTACAGGTACTTATTTACTCAACGGGTACTTCATAAACATCTGTTGATTGTGTGCCTGGCCCTGCACTATATAATGTATGGTACATGAAAAAGTAAAGAAAATAAAAGAGGATAAAGGGAGTAAGGGAGACTGCAGGGGTTAAGGGTGTTCTGCGTTCCATCCAGGGATCCAGTCAGATGCTGCTTTGCTGGCTTTAGTCCTTCGTAGCCCCAAGGCTGCGTCCAGATGCCCTTTCCCTCTTTCTTTCTTCTTAGCACCATTTAGCTATCCCTCATCTGGTAGCTCACATGCTCCAGCTTCCAGAAGGAAAGTAATTTGATAAAAGCAATCTGTGCTAAAGTGTTCATCCAGCTAACAGGTTAATGTGTTATTTTTCCTGGATAATTTGTTCATTTCAAGAGTGCTTTTTTAAAAGACATTAATGCATGATGGCAGGATATTTCAAGTCTCATGTCAGCCTGCAGAGGAAGAGTGTCCCTATACCACCCAGGATTTCAGGATTAGCCTCTGTCTGGTTTCTATAGTCATTTCAAAGTCTCTGTGGTGTCAGAGCCATTGTCTTATGCCTTTTATTATGCCCCACTTAAGCTTCAATCAGAGAGAAAATGCATGATCCTTGTCTTTTTTATATTGGATCCATTCTCCCTGGATTCATGAAGAAGATTCTCTTTATCAAAAGATAAGTTGATAAATGGGCTATTTGTACACGGATAAAAATAGCCAGCATTCATGACTTGGTAGGCAATATTCTAAGTGTTTCATCAAATGTTATCTTATTTAATTTTCACCACAAACCCCATGAAGTAGGCACTTTCATTTTCTCTACTCTTCAAACAAATAACTGCATCACAGACAGGGTCACTTACTCAAGGTCACATCCTAGTAAATAAATGCAGGCAGTGTTTATTTATGCTAATTTGAATCTCAGATTTAAGTCCCCCCTTCCTGCATAGCATCAGCACATAAACCAGATATAGCCACCAGCTCATAGAGACTCACCATTGAAGCACATATCCAGAATATTGCAACCATGTCCTCATTTGGCAGGGCAGAGACAGGCCACTAATCTGGCACTTTGACCTTGCTAACAGAAGCACAAGTTACTGTGGGGTTCATAACACCTTACTCCTTTGTGTGTTTCACAAGATTGACAAAGAAATGCCTCTCAAACGATCCCTCATCCACTTCATTCCAAAAATGAAAAGAATACTTAATCTTGGTGGCTACCCAAAAATTTGATAAGAAGTTGAAGTGTGAGCAACCCTATTTTCTCCAAGTAGAAATATTTGCCAAATGACCTCCTCTCTAGCATGACTAGAGCCAAGCTAATCTTTTCTTTTTCCCTGACATGCTATCTCAATTCCTGCCTCTAAGTCAATGTGCATGCTGAGCCTCCAACTCTGCAATAGCCTCCACCTTCTCTCACTAATGGAGCACTTACTATGTGCCAGGCACTGTATGTACTTTCAAAACTTTGTCATATTTAATCTTACAGTATACAGGCATACCTCATAGATACTGCAGGTTTGGTTCCAGACCACTGCAATAAAGAGAGTCACACAATTTTTTTTGGTTTCTTAGTGCATATAAAAGTTATATTTACACTACACTGTAGTCTACTAAGCATGCAATAGCATTATGTGTAAAAATATGCATGTCTTAATTAAAAATTCTTTATTGCTAACAAATGTTAACAATCATCTGAGTCTACTGCAAAAACGGTCCCCAAAGACTTGCTCTACTCAGGGTAGACCACAAACCTTCAACTGGAAAACAAAACAAAACAACAATATCTTCAGAGTGCAATAAAGAGAAGCACAGTAAGATGAGGTATGCCTGTATGCTACAAGGAAAGTTCTAGAAACATATGCATTTTACTTATGAGGATATTGAAAAAGATTAAATAACTATACAGGAGTGGGTAAAAGTAGATTTACAGTCATGAGTAAGCAAAACAGAGTTTATTCTTGTATTATGTTTTTCCATGTGAACAATTCTATCTTTTGTCCACCCCTTTATTTCCAATAAATTTTTTTAGCTCTTGCTCATTCTATGCATTTGTTCATTAGATTTAACATGACCTCAGGTTTTATGATTAAGGATACCCATTCATACCAATATTAACTTCACAATATCATGAATGCAAAGTACAAGATTGTAATTATTGTATTACCATGTTGCATAGAGGTTAGAACATGTTTTAGCATGACTAAAAACCAGATATTTGAAAAATTTTAAAATTGGACTAGCAAGGGTTTCCTACACATGTGAATGTAAATCTTTCATAGTTAATGTTCATTGTTCTTTCTATAATGATAAATTAAATGGAATTAAGATATGAAGTGTTTTTTACTTGATATAGTTTAGAGCCTTGCAGAAACATTTGATATGGCTTTGGCCATGAATAAATAATTAAAAGATAATTCAATTCAGGTGCCTATTTAAAAGAATTAAAAATAATGAATCAGCACATTCAATTTTTAATTTTTTTAATTTTTTGAATTTAATCTTTATTGTATTTCCCATTACCATTTAGTCCCTGTATACCCTTCTCCCTCCAGCAATCACTACACTGTTGTCCACGTCCATGAGTTCTTTTTCCTTTTTCCTCAATCTCTCCACCACTAAGATCCTCCCACTAGCTGTCATCTGCTCTCCATCTATGAGTCTGTCTCTGTTTTGCTTGTTAAAATAAAACAAAAGCAATGTGTTCTTCAACAGATAAAACAAATAAAATACATTTCTGTCCCATAATTTAACCATTCCAAAAGCAGAGTCACATAAAGAGCTGAGAAGCATAAAAAGGAAAAACATGAAGTTAAGGGGGGTGAGAGAAGAGAGAAAGAGAGAAAGCTGGAACTAGCTGTGATCTTGTCTCCCCACATTTGTGCACTTATTCTCAGCTGGTCTGTTCAAAACGCCAATGAGCACCAATCCTAGTCCTCCACATGGCCTCTGTTTCCTCTCCAACAAAATAAATTGGTCAAACTACAGGCACAAGTGCACATTGATGGGAAAGAAACTGCTCGAAGGAAGAAGTTGGTTCACAGAACAGCTACAGTAGATGATAAAAAACATCAGTTCTCCTAAAAGAAAATAAGGGTAAATAAGATCTCTCATATCCAAGAAGTAAATATGTTCAGAAACCAAGGAACAGCGATCCACTTTAACAATCCTGAAGTTCAGGCATCTCTGACAGTGAACACTTTCATCATTACTGCCATGCTCAGACAAAGCCACTGGCAGCAATGCTACCCAGCATCTTAAAACAGCTTGGTGCTGACAGTATGAATACTTTAAGGAGAGTGTCTGAAGCTCTGTCCAAACAATCTGTGGATGGAAAAGCACTACTTGTAACCAGAGAGGATGATGATGATGAAGTTCCAGATGTTGTGAAGAATTTTGGTGAGGCTTCCAAAAACAAAATAAACTGAATTGAGTCAGCTTCTGAAGAAGATAAAACTTGAAGAAGTTGCTGGAAGCTGTTATTTTATATTCTGACTGCTTTTTCATATTTGTTTATGCATCTGATAAAATCCAGATCTCTAATATTTTTAAGACCAAGTCTCCTTGTACACTGCAGCTTTTCTCAGTTTTGCTTAAGAAAAAGATCATTCTTTGCAGCTAATTAAGCTGAAGAAGTCTGGGAATAAACTTTGAAACAAAGATTAATAAAGTTTTTTTGCCTAGTAAAAGAGAGAGAGCTGTAATAGAGAAAAATAAAGAAAGAGACAAAGGACCAGAGAAATATTTGTATAAGATAAAAGATCAGATGTTGAGAAATTCAAAGGAAGATAGAAAAAATGGCAGAACATGAGAGAAATAGTAGTTTATTTAAAATAGAGTTATAATTCTCACATTGAAATATATTCTTGGACTTCCGGACAAGACGGAGGCATAGGTGGACACACTGTGCCTCCTCTCACAACCAAAATTAAGGACAACAAATATTTAGAAACAAGAAAACAACCAGAACTGATAGAAAATTGAACTGTATGGAAGTCCAACAACCATTCATACAGACCGGTAAGAGAGGTGGAGTTGCAGCAGGAAAAAGTTGAGGTGCAGACCCAGGAACACAGACAGCAGTGGCTGGCGGTTCCCAGGCTTTCAGGCGGTGGCCGGCGGACCCCAGGCATGGGGTGGCAACTGTGCAGACCCAGTAAGGCCGTGCAAGGTAGCTGGCTGACCAGGTGGTCCCACATTCGAGAGCGTAGATAATCCAGGCTAAGGGGAAGTGGCGGAGGGGACTGGAATCCAGGAGAGAGCAGAGCAGGCGCCATTATTCCCTCTCGGACCCTGCCCCCAGCTATAGCGTCACAACTCAGCAACTGGGCTGCCCCGCCCTGGTGAATACCTAAGGCTCCACCCCTAAATACATAACAGCAGTGACCAGACCAAAAACAAAATAAAACAAACAAACAAAAAAACCCACCAAAAATGGCTCAAACCAGAGAACAAATGAAGGCTCCACAGCAAATTCCTGTAAGCCATGAAGAGATAGTCAACCTATCAAATGCACAGTTCAAAGCCTTGGTGATCAGGATGTTCACAGAATTGGTTGATTTTGCTCACAAATTAGATGAAAAAAAAATGCAGGCTACAATACATGAAATGAAGGAAAATGCACAGGGAACCAATAGAGATGGGAGGAAAACTGGGAGTGGACCAGAAGGAAGAAAGAAACAACCAAACAGAAAAGAAGAAAGAAACAAGAATTTAAAAAAATGAGCAGAGGCTTAGGAACCTCCAGGACACCTTTAAACGTCCCAACATCCAGATTATAGGGGTACCACAAGGGGAAGAAGAAGAGCAACAAGTGGAAAACTTATTTGAACAAATAATGAAGGAGAAATTCCCCCATCTGGCAAAGGAAATAGACTACCAGGAAGTCCAGGAAGCTCAGAGAGTCCCAAAGAAGTTGGACCCAAGGAGGAACACTCCAAGGCACATCATAATTATATTAGCCAAGATTGAAATGAAGGAGAGAATTCTAGAAGCAGCAAGGGATAAGGGGACAGTCACCTATAAAGGAGTTCCCATCACACTGTCAGCTGATTTATCCAAAGAGACCTTCCAGGCAAGAAGGGGCTGGAAAGAAGTATTTGAAGTCTTGAAAGGCAAGGACCTCCATCCAAGATTGCTCTATCCAGCAAAGCTGTCATTTAGAATGGAAGGGAAGATAAAGTGCTTCTCAGATAAGGTCAAGTTCAAGAAATTCATCATCACCAAGCCCTTATTATATGAAATGTTAAAGGGACTTCTCTAAGAAAAAGAAGATAAAAAATATGACAGTGAAAAGACAGGAAACTCACAGCTATTAAGAACCACGTCTAAAACAAAAACAAAAGCAAACTAAGCAGACAACTAGAACAGGAACAGAACCACAGAAATGGAGATCATATGAAGAGTTAGCAACAGAGGAGTGGGAGAAGAGAGGGGGAAAATGTACAGAGAATAAATAGCAGAGACGGTGGATAGAATAATAGATGGGGGAGGGCAAGAACAGTGTGGGAAATGTAGAAGCTAAAGAACTTATGACACATGGGCATGAACTAAGGGGAGAATGTGGGTGGGAGGGGGTGTGCAGGGTGGAGGGGAATGATGGGGTAGAAATGGGACAACTGTAATAGCATAATCAATAAAGTATATTAAAAAAAATAAAACAATGAAAGTTCCATGACAGCAAGGAAAAAAAAGTAATATATTCTTCATTAATACTGTTTTATCAGATTTTCAAAATAACAAAAAAGTTAAAAATTTTCCCAGTATTAGCTGTAAAAAAAATACCTAGATCTTAATCCTTGGGCTCTCCTGATCATTGTCCTAATGAATAATCTTGGATGGAATCAAAGTGAAAAAATAATTTGCATTGTAACCTTTTATTAATGTTATACAGTTTTCTCCTTATTTATATTGTTCAAATTATTTAATTGCATTAATATATAATAAATAGCTCAATCACTCCCCTCTTGTTGGGTATTTAATTTACTTTAAAGCTTTTGATATTCACACTAAGGTGTTTGTACTTCTTTTGAATAATCAAGGATTGGGAGGCCTGGTTATAGCTTTATGAATATTTTTATGATTCTTAACCTAGTTTGCAGTGCTATCAGCAACTTCAATGAGCCTATTCTTCCAGAGTCTATACAATATCATTCTGTAAACTGTTATTTTTTGTCAATTACATTAAACACAAATAGTGCATCCTAGTTGGAACAATATCTATTTCTTCTAGATATGATAATGACTTTTGACCATTTGTCCTTTGGGAATCTGGTAATAGTCTTGTAAGTTTGTAGAACTTCTGCATACAGTTTAGATGCTATTTATTTTTTTTTTATAATCTTCCTAGCACTTACACCACTTAATCTTAGTTTTGATCATGGTTTTACATTTTTGTATTATATTGGACTCTCTGACCAGAATTTCCTTTGCCATGTTTCCTATAACTTCAAAACTTTAAAGACCGCCAAGGTTGAGTTAAGTACTCCAGTCTATTCTTAATGTGTTTTTAAATTTTCCTTAAATATTTAGTTTTTTGGTTCATACAGAATCATTATATATGGTAAGAGATAAAAGTTTACATTACTTCTTCTACATGTTCGTGACCAGTGAATTTACTTAATAATGAGTACTTTCCCCATTGTTTTGTTATGCTTTGTTCATGAAACATTCATTTTTTTTACTTTTATTAAAGCCTTTTTATAGTCTAACTATCCCATTTACTAATTGATATTTCTGATTTGTTTCAGAATTCTGCCACTTTATCTAGTGTCAATTTATAGTATATTCTAATATTTTATATCCATATGACTTTTGTTTCCCTATAAAGTCATGTACAATTGTTACTACAAATTACTGTAATATAACTTTTGAAATAATAGAGATCTTAATTTGAATTGTCTACATCTCTAAGTCAACTTGTGAAGAAGTATCAGCTTCATACTATCAGTCTTCCATTCAGAAATATAGTATGGCTGCATTTATTAATTTTTTTTTGTTTCTGCCATCATGGCTTCATATTATTTCTTTTTCTCACACTTTGGTGTATATATTTACTTATTTCCAAACACTTTAATGTTTTTGCTTTATTGTAGGTGTTACTTTTTGTCCTTTGGGTTGGCTTACTGGTAGATATTTTATTAGCTTTCAAAGACTAATCTTACATTTTGTGCATTTGCTGAACTCTCTAGTTTTGTCTAATCACTTGAAGTTGATTCTCTGGCTTTTCTTGGTATATACTACTGTTGTCTGAATATGATCTCTTTAATTTCTTATTTCCAAATTTTTACTTCTGATTTGTTTGCACGCCTTATTACCAAAACATGAATTTCTCAGAAGTACTAAACTTATAAATGAGTAAAAGCTCCCCAGTTTTGGTACAGTTTTTATGGGAAATGACTTTGTTTTTCCAATAGGTAGGAAATTAGTTATTTTTTAATATACATGATTAAATATACATGATAATATACATGATTTAATATACATGATACAGTTTTATCATGTTAAAGAGATAGTTCATTATTTCCATATTTAAAAGATATTAACCATAAAAAAGTTAGTTTTTTATCAAATACCTTTTTGCAATTTACTAAGATGATCATGCATTTTTAAGCAATATTGATTGGTATTTTTGTCTGAAATCATCTTTACACTTCTAGGATAAACAATAATTGATTGTGGCTTAAAATTATTTTAATAGGTTTCTGTATTTTATTGTTAGAATTTTGATTAAAATGCCCATATCAATGATAGACAGTATGGCACACTACTAGGAGCAAGTGTCTGAGTTCAAATCTACCTGGACACCCATAATAGGTCCCAGTTCTGCCACTTAATAGCTTTGTTACTTTAAAATAGCCTCACTTTCCTTTATTTAACATGGAAACATAATAGCATATACCTTATAGAGGTTGTTATGAGGATCACATGAGTTAACTTGTGAAAATGCTTCTTAGTACAGTGCCTGAAATCCAGTGTTTCCATATTATTGGTTGCTGGTATAATTATCATATTCCTAAGTGGTAATAGGTCACTTTTATGTCATTCTTATGTTGTGTATTATTCTTATGTTTTTGTATCATTCTTATGTGTGTCATATTTCACTCTGGGGATTATTTTAAGAAATATACTATACTTTTCAATACTCAAGGAAAATTTTTATAATATATTCTTCAAAGTTTTAGGGGAAAAACATCACCTTATAAATCTGTCAGACTTAAGTGTGTTTTAGAGGATGATTCTTTAACATATTTCCTCTTTTCTTCTGTGTTTATTCAACATGTTCAAATAGTTCTGGCAACTTTGTGAAAGAAAAATATGAATTTTGGATTTTTTAAAACCTGATAATTTTTAGCAATTTATTATCTGTACTTGCAATTGTTTCAGTGCATAACTAGTTATTGGATTGCCTTATTCCTTCTTGTGTAAGACATATAGTCTGTATCATTTTACAAAAGGGTTACTTTGGAAGTCAATGTTTATTCAATTGTCTAAACCTTTTTACAAGTAGATTCTGCTTTTTTCTGTTTATTTAATCTGAACCTTTGTGTGAACCCCAAACCCTAAATTGGCAACTCTGAATGGAAAAGACTTTAAGAAATCGATGAATGATCAGTATCTGCAGCTATTTAAACATCCATATATGCCAAGAGGCTTCTGTTTGGAGTGACCACAAATTCTATTGTGAGGCTACAGCCTGTGGAACCATTGCTAGACTATAGCAGCATGAAATGGTACCATATGCTAACAGTACTAGGGTTATGGAAATAATGCCACAGGTTCAAAAGATTAAGTTTCTACCCCTTTTGTGCATAGCATGACCCTGCCTGTCTGTCCGATAGTATCTGTTAACTACCTTTTCAAAAGAAAAAAATGAGTTATGAGCTTTAATAAAGGAATAAAAGTATGATTCTGATAGAATGTATTGAGAGTTGAAAAACCCCTGAAAACCATGATGCACAGATATATGAGAGATTTTAACTTGTCACCAATCCAGCATCTTCAAAAACACAGCAACACTTGTTTAATTGTGGATTACAATAATCCTTTTGTTATTAAACCATTACGTAACCTTTAGTATTCTTTCCTCCATCAAAGTTAATTACATTTATTGGAAAAACATGCCTCTGAAGAAACTGCTACATCCTAACCTATACTCTCAGCCTTACATTTGTACATACAAGTTCCTATTTCAAACATTAAGACATAGTGAGGCCATGGGGCATGTTCCCCAACTGTGTTGAAATGTTTACTTATATGCCTCTATTTAGTCGACCCCGTAGGGGAGAAAGACAACACTGAAAATTTAAATCCAAGTGTTATGAGGTACTAACCTTTGAAAATCCATCAGGAAAAGTGATTCTGAGACGCCCTAAAAGCAATGGAAAAACCATTGAATGTTAAGTGTTCAAAGACTATAATGTACATACATTATTTTAAGAACTCATGTAGTGAATCAGTCAGTATACAACTTGATTTTTCCTGGGTCATGCCCCCCAATTATGCCTAAGGTGAAGAAAAGAAAAGAAAAATGTTAGCTAGTTCTAACCATTCTACTAAAGTGGAAAGTAATTCCAAGGTGAGTCCACCCCAGAGAGCAAATGAGTCCTTTTAAAATGCTAAGGGGAGGACATAGCAATTTCCTACCACCTTTGAACACATTCTGTAGTGACCTGGTTACATGGAAATTTGCCTAGCTTCATTTATGCAGGTCATACCACCCCTGGTAAAAAGGAGCACTATTACCAAGATAAATTTGTTTGTAAGGTTCTTCTTCCCTCCCACATGAAAAAGAAAGAATAAAACAGTCTAATTTGCAACTTTCGCTGGTCAGAATTTCAATCAAGGACTTCTGGTCAAGATGGCAACATAGACAGACATAGCTTACCTCTTCACACAACCTCAATGAAACTACAACTGAACTATAGAACAACCACCACTTAGAACTGTTAGAAATTGAGTTGAAGGGAAGTCTGACAAATACGGAATTAAAGAAACCACATCCATCCAGAATGGTAGGAGAGGCGTATATACCGAATGAGTTGGTCCCAAATCCATGTGCGATGGCTAAAAATTCAGGAGGGATCTCAGAGTGAGCAGTCCCAGCCCCACACAATGCCCCACAGCCCAGGATTCCAGTGCCAGGAAGATAAGCCCCCACAAGTGGCTGCAAAAAACACTGGGGATTGAGTCAGTGGAAGCAATTTCTGGGGCTCCAAGCAGTTTCTCTTAGAGCACCATACACGGACTCACCTACTCAGACTCACTACCTCTGAGCTCCAGCACTAGGGTAGCAGCTTGATTTGGAACACAAGAAAGCAAACAAACACAAAAACAAAACAAAACAAAAAACAACCAATCAGAATAACAATGAGAAGAAATAATCCGAAAAAAAAATGAGGATAGTATAAGCAGCTACCCAGTGGGGTAGCACTGGTATACACCCAGTAGTACATAGGGAGGAACTGAAGTGTCTGGCATCAAGGTGAGCAGAGGCCATTGTCCTTTTCTAAACCCCTCACTCCACATGACCAGGAAGCTGGTGCCATATCTGACACTCCATCAACCTGGCTAACACTGTTTGACCTGCCTTGAAGATTCCCAGAGACTCCGCCCCACCGGATTTACAGGGCTGCCCAAGCTGCTTTTCCATATCAATGGCTGGTCTTGGCTTATGCTTCACAACTTCCTAAATTCTCTCAAACAAACAACAGCTGGCCTCAGTGAGACCCAGGCCCCACACTAGCAGCACCCAAACTAGATCCACAGCTTGGCTTCCCCTGGGAATCTCTAAGCCCAGCACAACTCAGATTGCTTTATAGCTCAGGAAGGGTGGTCCTGAGCAAAATACAGGTGGGGACTGACCTTGGCCCACATCACCCAGGAAATTCCAGGGCCAGTGCACCCAGTGGACAGCTACAGACCACGTCAGAGCACCACCCTGCCCCCACACAGCTGATCCTCCATGGTGGGCAGAGCCTGGTAAGAAGTGGTCACAGCCAATCCTTGAAGCTGACTGTCCTGTGTAAATTCCTCCCATTGATCTGCCAACAGCAATCAAGGCTCAACTACAAGAGGAAGGTGTACTGAGTCCACATGAAAGGCACACCTCCAGTACCCAGTTTGGGTGATAGGGGAGGCTGTGCCACTGAACCCTACAGGACACTTACTACATCAGGCCACACCACCAACACAGGAAGTCAAAGCAGCTCTACCTAATACATGGAAACAAACAGAGGAAGGCTGCCAAAACAAGGAGATAAAGAAACATGGCCCAAATGAAATAATAGATCAAAACTCCAGAAAAACAGCTAAATGAAATGGAGATAAGCAATCTATCAGATGCAGAGTTCAAAACACTAGTTATAAGGATGCTCAAGGAACTTGGTGAGGACCTCAGGAGCATTAAAAAAATCCAGTCAGAAATGAAGGATACCCCAATTGAAATAAAGAACAATTTACAGGGAAACAGTAGTAGAGTGGATGAAGCTGACAATCAAAGCAATGATTTAGAACATAAGAAAGCAAAAAAACGACCAATCAGAACAAAAAGAAAAAAGAATTTTTAAAAATGAGGATGGTATAAGCAGCCTTTGGGACAACTTCAATGGGTCTGACATTTGCATCATGGGAGTGCCAGAAGGAAAAGAGAAAGAGCAAGAAGTTGGCAATGTATTTGAAAAAATAATGAAAGACAACTTCTCTAATTTGGTGAAGGAAATAGACATGCAAGTCCAGGAAGCAGAGAGTCCCAAACAAGATGGATGCAGAGAGACCCACACCAAGACATCATTATTCAAATACCAAAGATTAAAGATAAAGAGAGAATCTTAAAAGCATCAAGAGAAAAGCATAAAAAAATGCAGTTAATTCCCTAAAGTGAAGTACCCATAATACTGTCAAAAGATATCTCAAAAGAAGCTTTGCAGGCTGAAAGGAATTGGCAAGAAATATTCAAAGTCATGAAAAGCAGGGACCTATAGCCAAGTTTGTTCTTCCCAGCAAAGCTATCATTTAGAATTGAAGGGCAGATAAAGAGCTTCCCAGAAAAGAAAAATGAAAGGAAATAATCATCTCCAAATCATTATTATATGAAATGTTAAAGGTACTTATTTAAGAAAAAGGAGATAAAAACTATGAACAATAAAATGGCAAAAAATACAAATCTATCAACAATTGAATCTAAATAAAACAAACTAAGCAAACAAGAACAACAGAGACAGAATTGTGGATACAGAGAACATTTTGATGGTTGCCAGATGGGAGGAGGATGTGGGAGAATGGGTGAGGGGATTAGAAAGTACACATAGGTAGTTACAGAATAGCCATGGGGATGTAAAGTACAGTATAGGAAATGGAGTAGCCAAAGAACTTATGGGCCTGACCCATGGACATGAACTATGGTTGGGGGATTGCCTGAGAGAGTTCAGGGTGCTGGATGGAGGGAGGGCAAAGGGGGAAAATTCAGGACAACTCTAATAGTATAATCAATAAAATATAATAAAATTTCAATCAAGAGACAATGTTGAAACTATGCTATCCTGAGGACTAGCCAATTGACCTATGGCCTTAAGTTTATTATCAAACAATTATTTCAGCAATGTAATAACAAAATTGAGCTGGTTTATGTGAGATTAGGGAAACCCAGAGTGCACCACAGGAGATGTGCTTTGCAATGGTGGACAGAAGTAGAGAACTGGTGTTGACCCATGTTGCGCTTAGTATAAAGGCTCCTTTGTTGACTCATTGTGATAAGAGTTCCTCATTTTTTAGATCATTGGGTATAAAGTTATATAATTCAGACTTGCCCTTCCCTCCAGACTACTGTATTAACCAACACCTACTTTATAACTATGGTAGTTCCTGGATTGCAAAGCTATTTCCTATATGTCAGCCAAATTTGACTTTTAGAGTAGTGCAGGTAATTTGGCAAGTCAGAAGGGAGGTTGGGGAACGGTTTAGAGCAACAAGTATAAAGGACTCATGGACAAAAACTATGGGGGGGTGGAAATGGGAGGAAGGTGGGGAGGGCTGGGGTGGTGGGCTGGGGCGGGGTAAAAGACAGAAAACTGTACAATATCAACAATTAAAAAATACTGATTAAAAAAATAATAAAGTAAATTCATATTTCAGTGAAAAAAAAAAAAGAAGGGAGGTTGGAAGAGGTAGTTTGGAATTAGAGCTTTTTTTCAAATAACCAGAAATTGCTGGCTTCTGTTTGACTTATGCTAAGATTCTAACCACTACTATAAAAGTAACAGACACTGTCCTGCACATTGTCCTGATAACTTTCACAGTGCATTTCAAATGCCATGGTCGGGGGGGATGTTTCTCAATTATTTAAAGGGCAGTTTGTGCCAGTATTCTCCTTCCAACTACTATGACCCTACTCCTATTATCTTGCATTTAACAAACAGATTGATTTCTAGCCTAAAATTAGCTGGATAATTTTATTTGTATGAGTTTGGCAAATTAAAAATACATACTTAGCTTGAGAATTCACCCCACTCCTAAACCTAACTGCTACTTAAATATCTCCTGTGATGTTTTTGCACTTTTGGCAGAGCATGTAGAAATCCACGTGGGGGATGAAGCAGTTTATAGCAGGAAAGTAGTACATGCACTATTATGAGCTTGTCACAGTGAATCCTGCATATGTGTGTGTTATCAACTACAATTGTCCTTGTAAAATTAAATAAAAGCATGCATTTATTATTTTAAGGTTCCAATTAAGGGACAGCTGGTGTTCTTATTACACTTGCATTAAATTGAACTTGTAATTTAGCTGTCCAGATGCACATTTTAAAATCAATATATAAAATTACATTTGTTTTGTTTATTTCTTACTCAAAAATATCTGGAGCTCTACCTTGAGGCTCCTCCTACCCTTCAAACCCCATGGAAGAAGGGAAACTATTTGCACATAACATTTCTTTCTCAAAGGTTTTTAAAGGGAAATAAAGGACTGAAGAATTTATACAACAAAAAGGACCAAGGAAAGGAGCTGTTGAGTTTTCCTTTCCTTTGGTTTTCTTTTATTTTCCTTCCATTTCTCTTTCCTTCCTTCCTTCCTTCCTTCCTTCCTTCCTTCCTTCCTTCCTTCCTTCCTTCCTTCCTTCCATCCTTCCACTTTCCCTCACCCCCTTCCTTTATTTTCTATTTTGCCTTCAGTGTGAGCCGATATATTTATTGACTAAAGTCATCTTTAAAATTACCTATTTCACCTTACCTGTATCTGAAATGACTATAAACCTACAGCTTTTTATCACAGTGCGTTTCTTATTGGTACTTCAGTTCCTAAAGCTTAAGAAACTTTGCTGCAACCCACAGCCATCCTGGGATGTGTACAAGTCGCTGGTTTTTGCTTTTTTAAAACCTGACTTTATGACCACCCCACTCCCATTCCCTTAAAAATGAAATTACAGCCCTGACTAGCATAGCTCAGTGGATTGAGCGGACTGTGAACCAAAGGGTTGCCAGTTCGATTCCCAGTCAGGGCACATGCCTGGGTTGCAGGCCAGGTCCCTAGTGGGGGCCACCTGAGAGGCAACCATACACTGATACTTCTCTCCCTCCTTCTCTCTCCCTTCCCCTCTCTATAAATAAATAAATAAAATCTTTTAAAAAATGAAATTACAAAGAGCTTTTGCAGCAGAGTCTGGGCCACTGAGTTTGGGGGAAAGGTGCCACACCCCCTGAGAATAAAGGCTGCGTTGCACTCTGTGAGAACTGTGTACTAATGGACGAAGGACACAGAATATATTTGGCGACAAAACAGTGCTAGAGGAATAAAGTGCCTGTACTTGGAGCACGATTAGAAGCAGGACGTTTGGGCGATTTGAGGGGAGCACCTAGCAGGAAGCAGAAGGCAGTCACAGGGTGGGAGCGGGCTCCGGGCAGCACGTGGCCGAATTCCCTCCAGTCCGCAGCTCCAAGTCAGGTGAGGGGGCGGCAGCAGTGCGGAGTATTCCGTGCTATGTGGCCTGGTGTGGGGAGGCCCCGTGGCTGGGGGCGGTTCTGAGCTCCTCTGAGCCCGTGCAGGTGGGCTGCCGCTAGAGTTTTCTAGGAGTTGCAGTTTTGGCGCCCAAAGTCCCCTCACTAGCGCTGTCCCCTTTGAGCCTGCTATGTGCGGAGCTCAGGGCATCCAGAGGGTGAGCCAGGCGCAGGGCCCAGGTTGCTGGTGTCAGTTGGAGGGCTCTGCCAGGGGACAGCTGGTGGAGGGCATGCCTTTGACCCAGGCCAGGCAGGGTTTGGGCAGGGGTTGCCATGGCAGCCGCTTGCCAGGCAGGAGCCCCACACCAGCCAGCCACAGCGAGGGCGCTGGGGAGCTCAGACGAACACTAGGAGCGGACTGAACCAAGAGCATGCAAAAAGGGGGGAGGCCAGCCTGTGGCCCCTCTGCCCCCCAGCACGCCGAACTGCCCCGGGAAGGGTCCTCGTGTTTTCAAGAAAAGAAAATATTATTTCTTCTGGGCCTGAAAGTAGGCTTGCCAGAGCACAGGAGGGTAGTGGGCAGCGGGGAGCAGAGTGATTGTCACCTCTGTTCGGGAGTCCTCGTGTGCTTGTCTCTTGGCTTGGCATTTTATACCCTGCAGCGGCTGACTTGGAACCCGTTTGCACGTCCCAGCCACGAAGTTATGTAGGTGGGGCGGGCTTTAATTTGCTTATATCTAATGATTTCAGAGCCTCTCTTTAAAATGGCGGCATTCAGTATACACCCCTGCTAAAGGCTCTCCAGGCACCTGGGCCACCTCGCGCAGAGCTGCTTTTGCTTCTGTAGCTCACAGATGGCATGTGCCACTGTCGCTGCCACTGCCTCTGCCGCTGCCACTGAGAGCAGGACCTTTTAGCCTCTGGGTTTGCTCTAGCAGCATAAGGTAAGGCTGGAGATGAGTTGGGGTTCGTGAGAGTGGCTGCCTTCCTAGGACGCTGATGAAATAAAATGCCTTTTAAACTTTATTTTTCAAAATGGTAAATAGAAGGAAAAGTAACTCCAACTTTGTTGCAGTTTTGGAGCTTTGATCTTCCTCTTGTCCTTCCTTTCTTTTTTCCTACTTTCCTTTTCTTCAATTTTTTTCATCTATAATAAATAGTATATATAGTAATTTAAACTTCTTGCATGGCATATCATTAGCTAATGCGTTTAACAACTAATTTTACCCATGGTCATGTTATAGCACAAGCAGTGCCACAGCTTCCATGCAGCTCTTGTCTTTTCCCGCTCTAGATCAACACATTTGGGCAGCTTGCTTTTACTACCGGCATCTGAAGGGCATGAGGGTAGATTTTAGCAGATTATTAGAAAGGTAACTTTACTTGTTAACATTCACAAACAGGCTTTTATGGTAAGAAAACAACATTAAATCAAGATGAGTAATGAAAGTAATTCATATGTCTAGTTTTATCATTATTGCAGTAGATCTATGTGTTTTTATAACTACAATCTGTTGATTGGTATATAGAGAGACAACAGTGAGAGTGAATGTATTGTGTTGCTGTTTAATTAAGGAAGTATGTTTTAAAGAAGTTCTTATTTTCTTAGATGTTCCTAAATTGCTAGTATTTGTAAATGGGCATGGATCCCCACAGCCTATCTCTACACATGTATTGTGCTCATGGGAAAGCATGAGTTAAAATAAAACTATTCCAAAATTTAATTTTGGAATGATGTTGATTTTTCTTTATCTCAACTCCTTGGTTTAATCAATAAGTCTTTGCCTGATTACTGATATAGTAGTTGGAAAGCAGGCTATTGAAATAGATGTACAAATGACTAGACATGAATGCTTTATACAATTTATACATGAGATTTTTTCCCTTATGATGTAAAGTATACTAACAGTAATGCTTACCAGAGACCTTGGATTTTTTCTGATTATATTCACATTTTCTCTTTTGCCTATGCAAATGTTTAAATACTTTTAAAAGTTGTTTTAATTTTTTCCAATATGTAATACTTTGGGGGGATGCCTTCATATTTATAAAAAGTTCCCTAAACTTAGCCTAAAAGAACTTTTGCCTGTAGCCCTGCTGATATTATAATACCCCTGTCCACTTCTTAACTTCTCTCCAGACAATGGAAGCTACTTGGCTGGCAGACTGTCCTGCCATTAAATTTAGCAAGCTTTTGGAAAATGGGGAAAGGTAATTGTTTAGGTCATAATTGTTTAGCAACTATTAAAGAACTGTGCAGTTTTCCCACCCAGTGAGGTGCTGTAGTGTGCCTAGAAAGAAAGAAATGAACTGTTTACAGTGGAATTTATTATTAAATAAATTTTGCATCAGTTTTTCAGAAGATTGTTGAGAGAAGTGTATGGGGTAATTCATCGCTTCACATCTGAAAGAAGAGTTCCTGCAGGTAGAGCAATAGATACTTGCAGTTTTGCAAGGGGTGGGGAGAGAGGTGACCAAAAGCAGTTTCTCTCAATTTTAGTGATTACATATTTAGAAGCGAGTTCAGCAAGCTTTGCTTCCTGATGTGCTTGCTGCCTTGTTTGCTGAGATACTTCAGATTAAATGCATCCTTTGAAAAAAATGAAAATACTAAACTTCAGGGCCTGAATAGACAAGCTAAACTAGTGCTAGAAACCTTAGAAGGAAATTTGGCCAGTTGACGTTCTGCAGTTTCATATAATGATGAGGTTGGAGACTTTGTATGAAAACATAAGTGAAAGACTTTGTAAAAATAGTTTCAAGAGAGGATTAATATAGTTCTGGGCTAGAGGTGGTGACTACATATTATGCTCTACTTCTAAAGAGCTACTTCATTTCTCTAATTTCTTATGCTGCTTTTAGCACTCATAATGATTCTCAGGACTATTATAAAGTACCTTTTTTTCCTTCCATTGTACATGCCAAGCATTTCACAACAGTTGCTTTTTAAGGGGGATAAAACCTCTGATTATGAGCCAGTATCCAAAGTATCTTTGGTATTCCCTTGCACCCACCTTTTACCTGAGCAATGCTTTGCACAAAGTAGGTACTTAATAAATGTTGACTTAAAAATGAATAGTTTATAAATTCACAGAGGAGCAGATTTTGTGCACAACTTTTAATTTAAAAACAGAAGATATTGTTGGGTACTTGCAAGAACCTAGAAATTTAAAGAAGATTAGAATGTACAATCCCTTAATTGCCTGAATTTTATTTGCCTCAAATGAGTTATCTTGCTTTTCACTTTACTTCTAGGCACTTATATAATTCATCCTTTTGACCAGTAGGTGAGTTATTATTTTGTCCCAGCTCTACAATATGAAAAAATAATCACAGCAGCTTGAATAAAAAACGGGTTTTGTCTTTTGAGTCTGTACAGTGCTGCACGTGCTGAAACAGTGACACTCTCTTGGCTGCTGTGCAGATGCTGACAATATAGTTTGAAGCACAATTTTGTTCTAGGCCCACTTGTTTTTATATGTGAGAGGGAGTGGAGGAAGAAAAGGGTGACAAGACTTTCATTCCTAAAATGTTATACTTAGTCTGCTTATAATACAATAAATTCAGGAAGGTGGCTAGATTTTTCTGTTTTGAAATAAGTAATATTGTCTGAAAGGATTACAAACAGGGATTGGGGCACAGCAGACAAGAATAAGTTACAGTACATGTTTGACAAGTAATTTGATCCTGTAATTAAAGTTAGGTAATGGTTGTTGCCATGTTAAAACTATCAAGTGTCTGAAAGAGCATGCAGGCTATGCTCACCTTTACTTTATCAAGGTTCTTCCATGCTGTTGGGTTTTCTCATAACTATGTCTAATAGGTTGAACAGATGGATTTTCCCTCATTATAAATGTATGTGATTTCAAGAAAATAGAAATCAGAAGTTTTGTTTCTTTATGGGATTTTTGTACATTTCCCTAGGTGTGAGTGGTTCTCACTTCAAAAACAGAAAGAAACCTGTGTCTCAGATAAAATGAGGGAGACATTTTTTCTCTATGAGAACAAAATTTTTTGGAACACAGAGTTTAATTGTCAACCAACCATGCAATAAACAAATAAAAATTATGACCAAAAAGAAAACTATTAGATCCATATTATTGTGAACTTTTAGATGTTAAGGAAACCAGGGGGTTCCATGGCATCCTACTCTTCCTGAATGGTTATAAATGGCCTCAAGATAGCCAGATGATGATGTTGGAAAGACAACTTTGGCAATTAGGATAAATAATGCATCAATTACATTACCAGGTGTTAATAATATCCATGTGACCTAAAAGAGATCAGAAAAGATATTTTTCTAGATCATTTTCTTCAAACACAATATAAATTCATCATTTATTATTATTTTTAGGGAGCTGTTTTTATTTTATTTTTTAAGATTTCATTTCTTTATTATTAGAGGGAAAGAAGGGGAGGGTCAAGTCAAGGAACATGTATGAAGGACCCATGGACAAAGACAACAGTGAGGGGGGGAGACTGAATGTGGGGAGTGAGGGCTGGGTAGGGAGAGGGAGAGTAATGGGGAGAAAATGGGGACAACTAATTGAACAACAATAAAAATTAAATTAAATTAATAAAATCTATGATGAAAAAAATCCATCATTTAGTTCTACTTCACACTGAATTGAGTGATACTTTTTAAAAGATTGATGGGGAAAATAGTATAACAAGAAAAGTATTTTTATTTGAGAAATAAAAGTATTACTACTTTATCTGGGCACATACACACAACACAAACATATACATGCATGCATGTCCAAATTAGTTGTCATTTTAGAACAATTTATACAACTATGCATTGATTTCTCCCTGGAGTTTTATAGAAAAGTACTTATTTTTACAGTATTCCTCCCATTTTAAGAAAGAAATAAAAAAGGTTCATAGTAAACTATAATAAATATTTGTATTAAGCAATGTCTCCCAGGCTCAGTAAAAGAGCTGGGGCTCTGAATATTCAACTCTGGGCAGTGAACTTTCACAAAATGGATATATTGTTCGGAACTGAAGAAGAAACAGAAATGAGAGGAAACTTGATTTAAGTGTGTGTGTGTGTGTGTGTGTGTGTGTGTGAGATGTAGATATAGATATAGGTGTACAAAATGTATTTGATTATATATGTACACTATATATTCATATACATGCATATATATTATGTATATACATGCACATGTATATTTGTGTATATATACATGACATACATATATATTCTTCTATGTTTATGGATTTTTACTTATAATATTTATATATTTATTTTATGTATAGGTAGATAGACATTTATATTTTATGTATCTATGCATATGATACTTTTCAAGAAATTCAAGCATAGTAATCCCAAAACTCATTATTTTTATCAGAACAAAGTATTTAAAAAGCTTGATTACAGTTTTAGGAATCAATTAGGCATGCTTGTTAAAATATGTCCACTCTCAAGCCCTACATCCATCAGCATTAAATTGGCTCATAAGTAGAAAAGATTTCTTTCCAATTTTAGTCAGGAGTTTAGTGGATTTTTAAAAAATCCTCACAGTAGGTGAACTATGACAGCCCAGAAAGAAAGGGCCTCCAATTGAGAAAAGCAGTCTGAGCAGAAATTCAGAGGGTAGGCAGTAGAGAATTCCAACAGGGCTTAGAACACAGGATCATCCTAGACACTATTAGCCAGATCTTGTTTTCCATTTTGGATCACTCAGATAGGCTTAAAATTGTTCCCATCAAATTAATTGAATCCTGCACTTCTTGGCATTGCCCAGAACTGGTGTGGAAACTTGAAAAAGATTTCTTCAGGTTCATTCAGGTTTCCCTAAATGTATCAGTAACTCCTTATTAGGTAGGTTACTGGGTGTCCTTAGCTCATAGCCCTAGTGCCTAGCACATAGTAGGCTTTCAGTAAAAGTTTGTTAAATGAATTGAAAATAGTTGAATGTTTCTAACTTTGTTTTGTATTTTATGAACATCCTTCTCCTGACTTCAGGTAGCAGTATCTCTATTTCTTTTTGATAAAAAAAAAATCAACACAACAACAACAACAGTAACAACAACAAAATAGACTGAACACTAGGTTGAATGTCCTGCTGGAGGCCACAGTAGCAACTAACTCTTTAACAACTTCTAGGAAAAGCAAGCAATGTCAGATTTTGGGACAAGGCCTCTAGGATTGGCCCCAGCTATTTCTCTGTCACCTGCAGTTGCATTTAGTATAGCTGTTCTACATACAAGGGAAATCAGTCTTCAACAAGAAGTTATGTAGAAAGAGTTCTTTAAACTGTTTGACCAGATTAAAAAAAGGAATGAAAATAAGAAATACTGTGACTTGGATGTCTCGTGTCATGTATAGTTTAGAAAGTGATGAAGTCACAGACAGAAACCGAAAAAGACACTGGGAGCTGTCTCATTTTCGGTCAAACACTGATTGCCCATTTAGAGGTTGAATTTGCATAGGTTTTTATTTACCAAGATACAGGTATGAATAGTGCCTCTTTTTACTGCATCCAGAAAGCAAAGTCTACACAGTAGAAGAGACAAGAGCTGCCATTTCAGATCCACCACAATTATCTTTTGTGCCTAGAGAACCATTGGTCTTTAGGTAGAGTTTGCAGTCTCTCCTTATGTGGCAGTATGAAGAAAAAAAACAAGGATTTTTTAGGGGGGGTGGCTTGTTAGCAAAATGAGAGAGTGAAAGAACCAGAGAGCTTGCATTTCACCTTTTGTTTTGTAGTCTTCAACCTTTACATGGGAAAACAAAACAAAGCAAACAAAAGCACCGTGTATAATATTAGCTTGGGTATGTATCTCATAGTATAATTCCTCAGTTATTTAATGCTTTACAAACTGAGTAAATGAGATTGTCACATAACATTAAGGTGGCTGATTTATTATGGCTGGATTCATGAACTACATAGTGGTTTTTCTGAGTTCTATTAAAAATATTATAGAGACACATTCAACAAGACCCACAGCACAGTGATGGAGATCACATTTCACCTCAGTGCCTAAGTGGAATTTGCATTTGTCCTGTGAAAAGTAAGCATTCAATAAATGGTCCAATTGTGGGTGCTATTTTTTAAAGGGTGCATTGATGTTTTGCAAAATTTTTGGTGTCTGAGATCGATGAGGATCCCAAAGAAGGGGTTTGTATTTCGTTTCAAACATGATTTTGGAAAAAATTTAAACTCTCAACTCCTTTATGTCAGCATTTTCCCTAAGTAGCTGGATAGCATGAAGAAAAACCTTATTAGCTCACCCAGAAGTATGAAGTGAATAATAGCACACATTATAGAGTCACATTTTATGTTTAAAGGCTTCAAAATAAAAAAACAAACAAACAAACAAACAAACAAACAAACAAAAAAACCCATGAGGGTGGGCAGAGGTGTTGCGTAATCTGATCTGTTTCATGAATGCTTACAGCAGTGGCCTAAGCTGTCCACAGAGGCTATGCCAATAAGCATTCTGCTGGCTTTCTGCAGCTACAGTCTGATCTGGACTCAGATTGACAGGCACCCCCAAGGGAGGGCCTTTTTTGTTTATTTGTTTGCTTATTTGTTTTGGAGAAAGACCTATGGTTTTGGCCAAACTTTTGACTGGTCAACTAGCTGCCTTGCTACCATGTATAATCCTCTTTCTTAGAAACATAAACTTGGTTTGGCTGGGGGTGTCATCTAGACATAGAGATTCAGTGTAGCAATAATATGAGGCCACAAAGCTTTTGCTTTCTGACTGAAACTCCCCCTCCAAACATCTTTTGTGACTAAGATGACAGGCTGGAAAAATGTGGCATAGGGCTTGACATTTTACAGTGCTGGAAAAAAACTGGGAATACCTCCATGTGTTGTGGAGACCATGATGATGATGGTGATGATAAAAAGGACCTAAAATGTGCAAATACTTTGAGGTTTCATAAGTTGTGTTGTGGGGATGGTGAAAGAGAGAGAGATAGAGCGAGCAACTCTAAGATTAGCTAGTTCTTCTCATTAATATTGTAGTCTGCTGTTCTGTCTTACTAATCAGATGCATGAAAACTGTGGTTTTGAATATCGATTCTAAATTAACAGGTAACAGCTAGCCTACCTAATGTATGATTCTAAACACTTTTATTTTTATTAATGGAGTCTGTTCTTCCTTTATTTCTTAAAATGCAGAAGTTGAAGGAATTTGTGTGACCTGTACAAAATAAAAATTTTTTGGTAAAAGTTACATTTTTCACTTTCAAGCCTACATTATGTAATAACTCTACTATTGCCTTCCATCTATCCCCAAACAAATTTTTATTATATTTTTAGCTATGAAAACAATTCAGAAAGAGGCACTCATAAATGTTGAGAAGCAATGATAGGAAATGCTTGTTGCGCGCAGGCCTCCATAACTTAGGGAGGCTACAGCTGGCTGCTTTGCTTTTAACTTCCTGTTTGGGGGCTGTTTGGGTCAAAAGTAGCAGTGTTTTCCATATAGAGATTTTTTCCTTATTCTGTAGGGTTACAATAAATCTGTCACTGTACTGTGTGTTTTGTATATTTTATGGACTGTATCATGTGGTTCAAGTTTAATTTGGAAGTCAGTGCTTTTACAATCAAGATTCTACTGCCCCTCCCAACACACACACACACACACACACACACACACACACACACACACGCAGTTTTAGGATCTGGGATTGTATCAGCTTTCCAATGTTTATAGCTCTATTTACACAATAGTGATTGCTGAGGAGGGCATTTCCTGCTAGCTAATGACTAGTTGGAAGGGCCAACAGTCCAAATCCAGAGAGAGAGAGCCATTCATTAAGTGCCACCAGAGGATACCAGAGGGTACTTTTATCATGAAGTGGTGAGGAGAAAGTGAAACCACATTCTGCCTTTAAACAGCCCGGAGTAGCATGGGCAGACTGAGACATGGATGTGGTGCCTACTGGCATAGAAAACTGAGTTTTGTTTTGACAGGGACCAATCAACCTTTCCATAAATTACCAAATTAAGACTTGGGTGAAGAGGACATTTTGTTTAAGTTGATGACCCAGTAGAGAGGCGACAAATAAAGATAAGGGCCTTGACTTGCCAAATATTAACTGCTTGAAAATATCCAACTCACAGCTACCTTAAAAACCTTTAAGGTCACATGAATGAATTTATTCATTAGTTGTATAATTGATCATTGCTAAAATGGACAACAATTGAGGAATGGAAAGAATTATCTCTGTTCAAGGTCAGTCTATTAACAGGACACAGATATTCCTTTTCAATTCCCTAAGATAATGAAGGAAAATTATGTACGTGGAGAATGCCTTGCTTTTTCTGAGTATAGAGTTCATTAGTAGAGTATTTTAAACTTCAGAAAACTCCTTTATTTTGTGAACTGGTAATGACCAGCAATCCTGGGATTACTGAATATTTAAAGCATATAATGACATTTTCCAGACCCCAAAATGAAACTTAATATTTGGTTTGCTCTGCATGTGACAGATCACTCAATCCCATGAAGAAATTAAGGGCTGTAATATTAACCATTTAACCTGAGACATGCCCAGGAAACAGTTTTATCCTCATATAATTCTTGCCTGCTATAAAGCAGCTGAGGTGTAAAGATTTTGGCATTGATTTAGAGCAAAAACACAATAAGATCAAGATTAGGTTCACATCCAGGAATTCCTGACTTCCTGGACTGTCCTTCACTCCCTTAGTTTCCTGAGTGTTTGATTTGCCAAAATGTTAAATGTTTATAAAAGATAGGCATCTCTTCTAAGATCTTTACTAAATACATCCACACAGGGAGGTTGTGTGACATCCCCACTCAAGAACTTGGCTAGGTACTTTACCTTGAAATTTTAATTTCTTTCATATCTTCCAAATTTGACGAGGGATGGGAGGAGTGACCCAGACCTCTAAAATACAGGCAGTCATTAGAGTCCAGACACCTGGATTTCTTCATGGGATTGAGTGATCTGTCACATGCAGAGCAAACCAAATATTAAGTTTCATTTTGGGGTCTGGAAAATGTCATTATATGCTTTAAATATTCAGTAATCCCAGGATTGCTGGTCATTACCAGTTCACAAAATAAAGGAGTTTTCTGAAGTTTAAAATACTCTACTAATGAACTCTATACTCATTACTATTGTTATTATTAGTTGATGTTTTGAACAGATTTAAAAACAATACGGTGACCAGATGAACTAAAAAATATTTTAAAATATGACTTTATTTGCGAATATTCTTGAATTTGAATGTTAAGATACATTAAAATTTTGTTAGCTCAAATCAAAAACAATATTCTGAATAAAAATGTTTTAGAGTCAGAACAAACAAGGTTTTTCTAAGTCAATGTCCTATTGGCCTGAATATTAAACTCATTGATAATTAATAACACAGATACATTTAAATAATGATCGTAAAACCTTATAAGTTCTTGTTCTAAGAGGTTACATACCACTTCTATCTTCTTGACATTATTATTTTGTTAAGCAATCCCTTTCTTTATAGGTTATCCAAAAATGCATTTCAAGCTGATTTAGGTTCATTTACCACAGTCTGTACTAGTGGCATCAAAATTAATTGAGTTACCCTTCTGTATGTATAGCCAACAACATTACTTTGTAGTATTGGAAAAGCCTATTTTCTTTCTCTTCTTTATTGTTCAAGCACAGTGGTCTCCGCTTCACCCCTCCATCCTCCCCCACCCCACTCACCCCTACCTCCCACCCTCAATCCTACCCACGTTTGGCTTTGTCCATGGGTCCTTTATAATTGTTCCTTGATGACTCTTCCCCTTCTTTCCCCCGTTATCCCCTTCCCCTTTGGTTACTGTCAGTTTGTTCTTTATTTCCATGTTTCTGGTTGTATTTTGCTCACTTATTTGTTTTGTTGATTAGGTTCCATTTATAGGTGAGATCATATAGTATTCGTCTTTCACTGTGTGGCTTACTTCACTTAGCATAATTCTCTCCAGTGCCATCCATACTGTCACAAAGGGTAGGAGCTCCTTCTTTCTTTCTGCTGTGTAGTATTCCATTGTATAAATGTACCATGGTTTTTTGATCCACTCATTTACTGGTGGGTACTTAGGTTGCTTCTAGCACTTAATTATTGTAAATTGTGCTGCCATGAACATTGGGGTGCACAAGTTCTTTTGAATTGGTGTTTCAGAATTCTTAGTATATAATCCCAGCAGTGGAATTGCTGGGTCAAAAGGCAGTTCCATTTTTAGTTTTTGGGAGAAATACCATACCATTTTTCACAGTGGCTGCACCAGTCTGCCTTCCCACCAACAGTGTATTAGGGTTCCTTTTACTCCACATCCTTGCCAACACTTGTTGTTTGTTGGTTTGTTTATGATGTCCATTCTGACTAGTGTGAAGTGGTATCTTATTGTGGTTTTAATTTGCATCTCTCTGATGGCTAGTGATGCTGAGCATCCTTTCATATGTCTCTGGGCCCTCTGTATGTCTTCCTTGGAGAAGTGTCTGTTCAGGTCTTTTGCCCATTTTTTAATTGGGTAGTTTGTCTTCCTGGTGTGAAGTCATGTTGAGTTCTTTATATATTTTGGAGATCAAACCCTTATTTAAGGTTTCATTTGCAAAGATATTTTCCTATATGGTTGGCTTCCTTTTGATGATGTTTTCTTTAGCTGTACAGAAGCTTTTTATTTTGATGAAATCCTATTTGTTCATTCTTTCCTTTATGTCCCTTGCTCTAGGGGACATATTGGTGAAAATATTGCTGCATGGAGTATTTGAGATTTCCCTGCCTATGTTCTCCCCTAGGACTTTTATGGTGTTGTGACTTATATTTAAGTTAGAAAAGCCTATTTTTCTATCACTGTAGTTTTCAAGTGGTGAGCAATAGCTCATTAGTTCATAATGAAATCCAGTTAGTAGATTGTGTCTGGCATTTCTTTTAAACAAAATTGAATAAAATAGACAATAAGAAAATATAACATATCATGTAGTAAGCTTAGGTATTTTAATGACATAGTTATTTTAGATCCATGCACATATGTACGTAAGGATTCAAAATGTATTTCTTACTATTTCTTGCTGTCAAAGGTTTAAAAGTCAATGTTTTCGATGTTATTTCACACTAAGTCAAAAATGTTTTTTTCCTCCTTTTTTTGAAGGCAAAGTGGGCAAGGGGTGCTGGGCGCTTGGGTGCTGGCATACAGTTTTGTTGGTTAAGTACCCTTATAGTTATTTGTGTTTTTCAAACTGAGAAGTAAGACATATTTCTATGCTAGGTATGTTATAAGATTTAATGTCTACAGTATTTTGTAGTCCTGAGGGGATGCACATTATGTAAGTATTATGTATTTACCTAGTGATATTCCTAGATAACGAGATGGAAAATAATTCTAGCAAGGAACAGAAGCCAAAAGAGGATGTCCTAGAAAAAAACAACCAAAAATCTTGGGGTGGCTAGGGGTGAGGTGCTTCTAATAGCAAAAGAATTGTCAAAAAATTTGAATGTAGAAAAAATCATACCTTAATTTAGCATGAGTTAAATATAAGTTAAAGGAGTTTAAAAATTAGCTTTGGCCTTTACAATTCAAAACTGGTCAGTGATGTGAGAGAATATTTGCAAGAAGAAAGCTTATTTTTTTTTTAATTATATCTAAATTTTATTTTATTTTTTATTTTTTAATCAGTATTTTTTAATTGTTGATATTGTACAGTTTTCTGTCTTTTACCCCGCCCCAGCCCACCACCCCAGCCCTCCCCACCTTCCTCCCATTTCCAGCTTATTTTTAAATAAATATAAATATACAAATTTACTATACATTGGAAGAAAACCTGTAAACAGCTTTTTTTTTTGGTGTGTTGAACAAAGGTACACATTAAAATGAATTTAAAAGTTGTGGATTTGAGGCATAAAGTGAGAATCTGTTAAGTATACCTGAATATTGATGGGAATGATCATATACAAATAATGATAACAATAATGATCATTATACAAATAATGATAATAATGGCTACATGGCCTCTCTAATTACTTTTTTGTACTGATGAGAGTTAAATCCAGTAGTAAGAAAAAAAAACATTCACTTCCATGAAGTACTGAGTATACTCCATTAGGAGATTAGAAGTATTCTTAGAAATCTGTATAATTTGTATATATTCACTTGATTTAAATAATTGTTAAGCAGGAGGAAAACATTGCCTTCTGAGGGTACTGTTATATCTCTAGTGGGATCATTAGGATCTCATCCTCTTCCTCCACCCCCAGTTTCCTCCCTGTTCCATTAAATCTCTTTTATCATTGGACATGTTGACTTTATTCCCAAAGGTCTCTTTCTGTGGACATGCTCCAGAGCCTTAAAGCACTGCTGCTTTCTCAACTTGGAAAATTTGAAATGCAGTTAGGCTTTTCAGTATAGACATTTAAATGTTAAAGTTAAGTTATGGCTCTGAAAATAAAATATAATATCAGTTTTAATGAGTTGGTAACTAAGCTCTGTCATTGTAAATGAGTTATTTCTCTCTTCATATATACCATATTTAAAACTTGTTAAGAATAGAAAAAGATTTACACATTTAGTTGTGTGATTAACAATCAATTTATGAAATGAGAAGTAAAACAAATTAAGCACCATAATAAAGTGTGACCTGTCACCAAAAAATGTGTATACATTACTGTATACATATGTATGATGATAAAAACTGAAAAATGGTGATAGATGAACCTGCATATATTTCCAGATCCTGGGAGTGATAGATTTTAACTATTTCTTATTCTGTTTGTTAAAGCTGCCTAGAAAGTACTAACATATATTATTTTAGGCAAGAGGATAACTTTGCCTATAGCATCTATTGCACTGTAAACAACATTTACAGAGTAGCATAGAGTAGGTGGAATAAGGTGTGGGAAGTTTATATGTGAGTTACTCAGGATTTTCAGCTGCAGCAAGCATGTGGCTGGTTGTGTGTTTTAGGCAAACAAAATTAGTCATAGGTTTAGGGTGTCAGCTACTTTTTTCACTTTAGTCTTCTGGGTTTTTGTGATAGAATACTTGGCAAATTAATAGTGAGAAGAAACAGCTATGTAAGAAGGTGTGTTAAAGTAAACTAAATCCCAAACTATCATTCATTTCTCAGCATTCTAGCTTTAGTTAATCTGTTTGTGAAATATCATGATACTTTGGGTAACACATCTGCTATTTAAAACTTTAAGGTATACACAGAACTCAAGATCTTTAATAGGTGAGTTTATTTTGTTTATTGTGAATAAAATTATTTTTGGAAGGCAATGACACTGTAAGGATAAACTCCTATAGAATGAAGAAGAAAGACAGAAAGGAAGAGATGCTAGATTTGCTAGTCTTTTGCTTAATTATGGTATAATCTCATATACCATATTCCTTATTTTCGTAGAACCCTATTAGCCAAAAGGAAATTAAGATGTTGGTATTGCTTTTGGCAGATTTTCCCCTAACTGGTAAGTAAGGAAAATCCATTGGTCCCCAAAATTGTATCCATTAGCACTTCCAGGAAGCCTGCGATGATTGGACCCCATAAGGAGAATAAAAGCCCGATAATCTCAGCTCCAGGAGCGGAGCTCTGGCACATACTGTTCCTCATGTTGGGTAAAAATTCAAATAAAACAAAATAAAAGAAAACAGAACTTTCTTGAAATTAGAGGTTTGTTTGTTAGTTTGTTTTAAGTGAAAATGGGTTTCCTTGGATCCCTATAAAAGGAATGTAATGACACACACATCCAGACTTCTGCAACTTTATACTTTTAGCTTCCTGGAGCAGGCCAGACTTAGGAAATAGGAAGTCAGAAAACAAAATGAACATGCATTGCTTTTCTATCATTTCGGGTCCTTTTCTGATTTGCTTGGTGTAAATAGTGGTATAGAATTTAACCACATGAGATGTCAGAGGCCTGTGACTTCACTTGACACTTCTATATGCTAGCAAGACCAGACAGGGTGACATCGGCTCTTGGAGTTCTTGGGTGGCAGGTTTTACTACCACATTCACCTCCAGGAACACATTATACTTTCAAATAAATCTTAATATCTATAGGCAGGAGTTTACATTTGGGAATAATATTTGAATCTCCCTTTTTTTACACCCAATAAAAACATCCTATAGTAAGTATTTATTCAGTCAGCTGACATTTATTGAACAATTATTGTATACTATATGCTCTACTATATGCTTTCATTTTTTATGACAAAATTTCATTTAAGTGTGAAATAAAATTGGTTATGCCAGGCAAGTAGTATCTTCGGCATCTAATAGGTATCAGGCTAAGATTGCACCTTCAATTCTTTGCTCACATTTTAATGCAACCTCACCCCTCAAGCACACAATAATTTCTTCATTGTCTAGTCATATTATATTCATCATTTGGGGACCATACCATGACTTCATGACCATAGCCTACCTCTTCCATCAGTTATTTCCTTATAAGCCAAGCCCACATTAATCTCTTATGCAACCTGATAGAAAAAAAAGACTTGTTTAGTTACCTGGTAGATGGTGCTGCAGTAGAATAGGATATACCAGAGGATGAACAGTGGATGGAGAGTGAGGAGTCAGGAGTATAAAATGATGTTGAGTGAAAGCGCTGCTGAAACAGCCATGTAGAAAATTCTAGAGCAAAGTTGGATTATACTTGTTCAGAATGCAGAGAAAATAACAGAGCAACATCTTGGGAGTCAGTCTCTTATCCTTAGGAGTGACCATGGCGGCCTAAGGAGAGCACCAGAAGAGGAATCTCTTTGTGTCACAGAAGCAAAGGAGAACATAAGTTTCTAGAAGAGGGGGGCAATCAACAAATATCACATGAATTTAAAAAGTTTAGGCCACTGGTTATGGTATTTAAGAAGTCTTTTGTGACATTTAGAGGCCAGAAGCCCATTTGGAGGGTTGAGAGATAGATAAAAAGTTGGCATATGAAAGTTGTAATGATTACTTTTTTGAGATATTTGCTGATTAAGGATGATAAATTTTGCAACTTCACAAGGAAATAGGATCAAGGGAAGGGATAGTTTTGTTGTTTTTAGGGTAGGAGTGACTTAGACATGCTTACTGGCTGACAAGGAAGCAGAAGTGAAGCAGGATTTGATCTTTGACCCTATTTTTACTCATTAAATGTAGAGTATAGAAAATGTCTCTAAATCATCAAATATGTATTGAGTGCCTACTCTACTTGCCCAGTATCTCTGATACACACAGTCTTATTGTGCAGTCTGATTAACAACTCTGGTGTTTATTCTTTTTTGCTGTTAAGGTACAGGATTAAAGTTGTAATGAAATAACCAGGATAGATTTGCACCAAAAAAGTAGTGGAATTCAGCCAAAATAATAGATAAGATTTTTTTTTCTTCAATTTTTATTTTAATTGTTGATCTTGTACAGTTTTCTGTCTTTTACTCCCACCCTAGCCCACCACCCCAGCCCTCTCCACCTCCCTCCCATTTCTGCCCCCCATAGTTTTTGTCCATGTGTCCTTTATACTTGTTCCTGTAAACCCTTCCCCTTTTCCCCTGAAGCTCCCTCCCCTCTCCCCTCTGGTGACTGTCAGCCTGTTGTCAATTTCAGTGTCTTTGGTTATATTATGTTGGTTTCTTTGTTTTGTTTAGGATCTTGTTAAAGGTGAGATCATATGGTATTTGTCTTTCACTGCCTGGCTTATTTCGCTTAGCATGATGCTCTCCAGTTCCATCCATGCTGTTGCAAAGGGTAGGAGCTCCTTCTTTCTTTCTGCTGCATAGAATTCCATTGTGTAAATGTACCACAGTTTTAAATGGCTTTAGAGACAAGACAGTGTTACTGAATTAGTGAAAATGTGACTGACATCTGTCTATAGGTCAGGGTCAACAAAAATAAAGAGAAGATGGGAAAAATCTATTAAAAAATGAAGATTTAAATATAACTCCCAAGAGTGTACTTTTATTCTGTGATTTCCCTTTAGGCTAAATTTCAGTGTCAGTTCTTCATAAAGTTAGAAACTTTAACATGGAGAATGTCTTCCCTATGTGGCATCTGGCAACTTCAGTGTTTTAGGAATTTTATATTTTAACATGTAATTTAAAAAATAAATTTCAGGTCCAGATTCACTTGCCCTGATTTCAATCACCCTTCCTATTCTCTCTTCTAGAGTATGTTTTGTTTTTCCTTTCTCAGAAGCTGATGATTATTTGTACAAAATATCTGTAACGTAAATCTTATATTTATTGTCTACGTTGATGTTGATTCTACTCAAAGACAAAAATGTGCCACTTAGAAATTCTTAGAATTCTTTTTACTGTTAAAATAAAAAAGATGCATTATGCTAAGTGAAATAAGCCAGGTAATGAAGGACAAATACCATACGATCTCACTTTTAACAGGAACCTAATCAACAAAACAAACAAACAAGCAAAATATAACCAAAGACACTGAAATTGAGAACAGGCTGACAGTGACCAGAGGGGAGAGGGGATGGAATTTCAGGGGAAAAGGGGAAGGGTTTAGAGCAACAAGTATAAAAAACACATGGACAAAGACTAGGGAGGGTGGAAATGGGTGGGAGGTGGGGAGGGCTGGGGCGGTGGGCCGGGATGGGAGTAAAAGACAGAAAGCTGTACAAGAACAACAATTAAAATAAAGAAAAAAGAATTAAATAAAAAAGATAAATATTAAAAAGATGCAAATTTTGTAACATGCTGAAAAACTTAAATTTTTGAAGTTATTGTAAGGGTATTACCATCTAAATCAGCATTTCCCAATTGTGTTTATTTCACCACATATTCCCAGGGGAGAGGAAGGTTTCTTAGGTGGAATGCCTGTGAATTTATGGTTACAGGGAACATTACATCCTAAGGATTAAATGATTAGTTACACACCCCCAATTATATGTAAGTATTCTGATTTCAGCTTTTGTATTTTTATGCTGCATTTCAAATTACTGTGCAAACATTACTGGTAATGTAATGTTGAAACAAATTTGAAAATACTCCATCAATAGGAATCAAAATAGTTTAATAACATCTTTCTGCCAAGTAAAAAACAGTGCACAAAATCAGCAGTAACTTAGATTAAATGATTCCCACCACTCTAGAGAAAATGTTTCTTAAGTGTATTTCTAAAACTATTGTGAAAATTTTGTTTTTTAATTTCTTATTTATGATTTCTAGTTTAAACTTTTCCCTTATCATTTTATACTGGAGAAAATAGATTTCTATAGTATCCTACATATAGAAGCAAACCAAATGGTTTCACATATAAGTTATTGAGGATATCTTTTTACTTTCTTTAAGAAAATATTCAGCAGAGCCAAACTTATAATAATAGCATAAATGGGCTTATTAAATCTGTGATCAACAATTTTCAACACTTTGCTTTATAATTGGAAGGATTGCAAAGGAAAGCAATTCATATGGTTGGTTTAAATTAAGGTTATTTTTGATGGAATTAAACAGCTTGATAATCAAGTTGTGAACTCTATGCATTTCTTTTTTTTTTTAAGATTTTTTTTATTTATTTATCTTTAGAGGGGAAGGGTAGAAGAGAAGGAGAGGGAGAGAAATATCAATGTACGGTTGCCTCTCGTGTGTCCCCCGCCGGGAACTGGCCTGCAACCCAGGCATGTGCCCTGACTGGGAATCGAACCACGACCCTCTGGTTCACAGGCCCGCGCTCAATCCACTGAGCTACACCAGCCAGGGCGTGCATTTCTTAACTAATTAATTTAGTATGATATCTCTTCAAAGTCCTTGTTCCATGTTGCCAATTAACTACACCTCATAGGCATCTCAGCTCCTTTTCCAGGGTCGGCTCTTTGGTATATTACTATTACAATTTTTTATTGTATTCAGTAACAAAATTGAATTTGCAAATTGATCATTTTGGGGTTTGAATGTGTTATTATCAATAATAACACATTCTCAAAGTCGTTTTGCTTAGTGCAGTTATATTTTTAACAATGGGATTTACACATTGAAATTAAGATAATTAAATGTATTAATAATTACTAAAATTAAAATATATATAGAAAAATATATTTTCCAAAAGTCTTTACTGTGTTATGTTTGTTTCTGTGTGTATGATTAATATTGTCATAAATACCAATGAAATGATGACTTGTTTGTTGAGCTTAGAATGGAAAATTCCAGCAAAGAAGACAAAAATGAGTGATGAGAGAGTATTTCCAAACAAACGCCTCTTAAAATGGCTTTTCAGTAAATGCCTTTGCCTCCACTTCTGCCCAGCTGCATTAAGTTGAGAGGAAAATTTACTTAAACGATGTCAAGTACCTTGTCTTTTTCTTTCTTTTTAAAATTTAAATATTTTATTGTTTGTGCTATTACAGTCGTCCATGTTTTCTCCCTTTGCCTCCCTTCACCCAGCCCACCCCCTCAACTTCCATAGTCAATCCCCACACTGTGTCCATGTCCATGGATCATGCATGTATATACCTTGTCTTTTTCAAAGCTAGGGAAGTCAGCTTTTGTAGGACTTGCCACTGTTGAGAGGTAGTCATTCACTTTTTTCAGATTCAAATTCTATTTGATTTCTCATGTGTATATTCATCAATGAAGCTCCCTCCTTTTTCAAAAGGTAAGCTTACATTTGACTCTTTAGCCTCAGTTTCTGGTATAGTATTAATATTACTATATACCCATGTTGACATCCAAAATCTTGTAGCTTCTTTTCATGGAAAGAATTTGATTTTTCCAATATTCTAATTGAAAATTGTAGCATCATATATGTAGAACAGTTGGCAAAATAGGGGAAGGTGGTCAATTTATCAGACTCCAGTCAGCAAGCTATACAAATTCGTATAAAAAACAATATCTGCAAAAATACATGGAGAAAAGTCAAGAATACCAGTTTTGTGTGACTTTTGCAATTGACTTTTACAGAGTATCAACTCTGGCAATCTTCAAAAGCAGTGTGCAACAAAGAAATCACTACACCTATAACTTTGGAAAATGGTTGCAGCAATAAAATATACTAGACCTTGTGCCTTATTTTTGTTTGAAAGCCATTTTATAGACTACATATTTATTAGAAGTTTGTAATAGTGCATCTGAGTGATAAATGTGCCATAACACATACACACAAACACACACAGCAACTGTTTTTTAAATTTATTGTTGTTCAGTTACAGTTGTCCCCATTTTCACCCATTACTCTCCCCTGCCCTATGTACACCCAACCTCCCACATTCAGTCCTGTCCACATTGTCCTTGTTCATGGGTCATTTATACATGTTCTTTGATTTAACCCTTCCCCTTCTTTCCCCTGTTATCCCCTTCCCCCCTCCCCTCTGGTCATTGTCAGTTTGTTCTTTAATTTCATGTCTCTGGTTCTATTTTGCTTGCTTATTTGTTTGGTTGATTAGGTTCCACTTATAGATGATTTCATATAGTATTTGTCTTTTAATGCCTGGCTTATTTCATTTCACCTAGAGAAATACTCTCCAGTTCCATCTATGCTGTTGTAAAGGGTTGGAGCTCCTTTCTTTCTGCTGCATAATATTCCACTGTGTAAATGTACCACCATTTTTTGGTCCACTCATTTACTGATGGGTACTTAGGCTGCTTCCAGTACTTGCCTATTGTAAACAATGCTGCTATGGAAATCGGGATGCAGAGGTTATTTTGAATTGGTGTTTTAGGATTCTTGGGGTATAATTCCAGCAGTGGGATTAGTGGATCAAAAGGCAGCTCTATCTTTAGTTTTTGTAGGAAATTCCAGAGTGTTTTCCACAGTGGATGCACCAGTCTCCATTTCCACCATGGTGTACTAGGGTTCCTTTTACTCCACAGGCTTGCCAATACTTGTTTGTTGATTTGTTAGTGATTGCCATTCTGACAGTTGTGAAGTGGTATGTCAATGTGGTTTTAATATGCATCTCTCTAATGGCTAGTGATATTGAGCATACTTTCCTGTTTGTGGGCCCTCTGTATGTCCTCCTTGGAGAAGTGTCTGTTCAGGTCCTTTGCCCATTTTTTAATTGGGTTGTTTGTCTTCCTGGTGTGGAGTTGTGTGAGTTCTTCATATATTTTGGAGATCAAACCCTTATGCAACATTCCCATGACCTTGGTTTCCTTTTCATTTTGCTGATGGTTTCTTTACCCATGCGGACACATTTTAATTTGACGAAGTCTCATTAATTTATTCTTTCTTTTATATCTCTTGCTCTAGGGGACACAACAGTGAAAATATTGCTGTGTGGGATATCTGAAATTTTCCTGCCTATGTTTTACTGTAGGACTTTTATGGTGTTGTGACTTATATTTAAGTCTTTTGTCTATCTTGAGTTTATTTTTGTGTGTGATTTAAGTTGGTGGTCAAGTTTCGTATTTTTGCATGTAGCTGTCCAGGTCTCCCAACACCATTTGTGAAGAGGCTATTTTTACGCTACCGTTTTCTTTGTCGAATATAAATTGACCATAGAGGTTTGGGTTTATTTCTGGGCTCTCTATTTTGTTTCATTGATCTATGTGTCCATTTCTATGTCAGGACCAGGCTTTTTTGATTACTGTGGCCTTGTAATATAGTTCGACATCAAATATTTTGATCCCTCCTACTTTGTTCTTTCTCAGAATTGCTGCGGCTCTTCAGGGTTGTTTATGGTTCCATATAAATTTTTGAAATGCCTGTTCTATATCTGTGAAATATGTCTTTGATATTTTAATAAGAATTGTGTTGATTCTATAAGTTGCTTTGGGTAGTATGGGCATTTGATGATGTTAATGCTTCTAATCCATGAACATGGTATATGTTTCCATTTATTTTTGTCATAATTTCTTTCCTCAGTGTTGTGTAGTTTTCTGAGTACAAGTGTTTTAATTCTTTGGTTAGGTTTATTCCTAGGTACTTTATTTTTCTTCTTGCTATAGCTACTGGGATTTTTCCCCTAATTTCTGTTTCTGATATTTGATTGTTGGTGTATAAAAATGCCTTCAATTTCTGAATATTGACTTTGTATCCCACTGCTTTGCCAAATTCACTTATTAGGTTGAGTAGTTTTTTGGTGGAGTCTATAGCATTTTCTATGTAAACTATCATGTCATCTGCAAACAATGACAAATTTACTTCCTCCTTTCTAATTGGGATACCTTTTAATTATTTTTCTTGTCTTATCACTGTTGCTAGAACTTCCCATACTATGTTGAATAGAAGTGGTGAGAGCCGACATCCTTGTCTTATTCCTAATGTTAGTGGGAGAACTTTTAGCTTTTGCCCATTGAGTATGATTTGACTGTAGGTTCTTCATATATGGCCTTTATTATGTTGAGGTATGCTCCCTCTATTCCCACTTTGCTGAGTGCTTTTATAATAAATGGGTACTGTACCTTATCAAATGCTTTTTCCACATCTATTGATATGATCATGTGATTTCTGTCTTTCCTTTTGTTTACATGATATATTACATTTATTGATTTGTGAATATTGTACGATCCTTACATACCTGGGATGAATCTCACTTGATCATGGTGTATGATCTTTTTAAAAAGATTTTATTTACTTTATTTTTAGACAGAGGGGAAGGGAGGAAGAAGGGGAGTGAAACATCAATGCATGGTTGCCTTTCGAATGCCCCCCACAAGGGATCCAGCCCGCAACCCAGGCATGTGCTCCAACTGGAAACCAAACCAGCACCCCCCTAGTTCACAGGCCAGCACTTAATCCACTGAGCAATACCTGCCAGGGCTGATGTTTTTAATGCATTACTGGTTGTAGTTTGCCAATATTTTGTTGAAGATTTTAGCATCTATATTCATCAGTGATATTGGCCTATAATATTCTTTCTTTGTTGTGTCTTTATCTGGTTTTGGGGTTAGGATGATGCTGGCTTCATAAAAATAGTTTGGGAGTCTTCAGTCTTCTTGGATATTTTGAAATAATTTGAGAAGGGTAAGGGCTATCTGTTTTGGGGGGGTGTTATCTCTTTCTTAAATGTCTTATAAAATTCTCCTGTGAAACTGGCTGGTCCAGGGCCTTTGTGTGCTGAGAGTTTTTTGATTACTGCATCAATTTCACTAGCTGTTATCAGTCTGTTCAGTCTTTCTGCTTCTTCTTGATTCAGTTTTTGAAGATTATATGATTGTAGAAATTTGTCCATTTCACCCCAGTTTTCAAATTTCTTGGCACATAGTTCATAGTAATTTCTTTTTTTTTAAACTCTAATCACTATTTTTTTAACTGTTGATATTGTACAGTTTTCTGTCTTTTACCCTGCACCCAGCCCACCGCCCCAGCCCTCCCCACCTTCCTCCCATTTCTACCCCCCATAGTTTTTGTCCATGTGTCCTTTATACTTGTTGCTCTAAACCATTCCCCTTTTCCCCTGAAGTTCCTTCCCCTCTTCCCTCTGGTCACTGTCAGACTGTTCTCAAATTCAGTGTCTTTGTTTATATTTTGCTTGTTTGTTTGTTTTGTTAATTAGGTTCCTGTTAAAGGTGAGATCATATGGTATTTGTCTTTCACTGCCTGTCTTATTTCACTTAGCATGATGCTCTCCAATCCCATCCATGCTGTCGCAAAGGGTAGGAGCTCCTTCTTTCTTTCTGCTGCATAAAATTTCATTGTGTAAATGTACCACAGTTTTTTGATCCATTCATTAACTGATGGGCACCTAGGCTGCTTCCAGCACTTGGCTATTTTAAATTGTGCTGCTATGAACATAGGGGTGCATGGGTTCTTTTGGATTGGTGATTCAGGGTTCTTAGGATATAATCCAAGCAGTGGAATTGCTGGGTCAAAAGTTATGTCCATTTTTAGTTTTCTTAGAAAATTCCATACTGTTTCCATAGTGGTTGTACCAATCTGCAATCCCACCAACAGTGCACTAGGGTCTCATTTTCTCCACAACCTCTCCAACACTTGCTGTTTGTTGTTTTGTTTATGAATGCCATTCTGACTGGTGTCAAGTGGTATCTCATTGTAGTTTTAATTTGCATCTCTCTGATAGCTAGTGATATCAAGCATCTTTTCATGTGTCTCTGGATCCTCTGTATGTCCTCCTTGGAGAAGTGTCTGTTCAAATCCTTTGCCCATTTTTTAATTGGGTTGCTTGTCTTCTTAGAGTAGAGTCTTGTTAATTCCTTATGTATTTTGGAGATTAATCCCTTGTCTGAGGTATCATTGGCAAATATGTTTTCCCATACAATTGGTTCTCTTTTTATTTTAATACTGTTTTCTTTAGCTGTGCAGAAGCTTTTTATTTTGATTAGATCCCATTTCTTTATTCTTTCCCTTATGTCCCTTGCTTTAGGGGACATATCAGTAATTTCTTACAATCTTTTGTATATCTGTGATATCAGTTGTAATTTCTCCTCTTTCATTTCTGATTTTGTTTATTTGTGTCCTCTCTCTTTTTTTCTTGAGGAGTCTGGACAAGGGCTTGTCTATTTTGTTTATGTTTTCAAAGAACCAGCCCCTGGATTTATTGATCCCTTGAATTGTTCTTTTAGTTTGTGTGTCATTGAATTCTGCTCTAAATTTGATTATTCCCTTCCTTCTGCCGTAGATTGCAGTTGTATTGTAGATATGTAGGGGCTGTGGATCTTTTAAATTGTATCTTTTCATGTAATATCTGAGCTTAAATAAAATAAATGTATGACTAAAATAAATCAGTCATACTTTTTTTTTTATTTATTGACAACTAGTTTTTGTGTTAGAGTAGGGCTAACTCAAGAATAATCAACTAGGGAAAAAGGGGAAAAGAATATTATGATTTTTAAGAAGTGATAGAGATAATGTAATTTTTTTGTCTTTTCTAATAGAAATAGCTACTTGCTCTGTGCCAGGCACTGTGGTAAGCATTTTACACATATTATCTCACTACAACCCTTGGATGTTGGTGTTATTATTTATCTCCTCTAACAGGCAAGGCATGTGAGTCTCTCAGAGATTAAGTAGCACATCCAGTGATATTCTGCTAGTAAACAGCAACATAAAAAAACTTGAACTTACCTCTCTAACTCCACAGTATATGCTTATAACCCCCATGGTTATATTATGGAAGTAGAAAAAAATTTTATTGGGATCTTGGGATTGCTCCCTGTCTCTTTCACTATATCTTAATGATGTAGCACTGAGCACTGGTGAAAGACAGTACCATTTGATGAAGTAAACATCTAGAATGACCAGATGCTACAAACTTTACAATATACTTCTGAGTTATAAAACTATAAAATGTTAAAATTGGGAGGCAGAAACCATCATTAAATTAATAGTAAGCTTGTGCAGGATAAGTATGTTCTGCACAATAGTGTCAGTAACAGCAGACACACTTTTAAAAGTTGTATTACAGTGAGGTATGCTATTATTTAACAGTGGCAACTCCTGATATTTTATAGGAATCATTTGTTTAGGAGATTTTCATACAAACTCTGTTCAGTGCATGAGCTATCACAGCACATTTTTTCTCTTTTAGTTTTTTTTTTAAAACATTTTATTGATTACACTATTACAGTTGTCTCAGTTTTTTCCCCTTTACCACCCTCAACCAAGCCTTCCCCCACTCCCACAGTCAATCCACACACCACTGTCCATGTCCATGGGTCATTCATATATATTCTTTGACTAACCCCTTCATATTCTTTCAAACACTCCTCACCTCTCCCCTCCCCTCTTATCATAGCACATTTTAAATTCAGAGTTGATTTTCCTGCTGATATTTGACCTCCCTGAAATTTTGTTTTACTCTTCTTTCCATCTCACTCTCTGCTTTTTTTGCACTGATTGTTTATTCAACATGTGAATAAATGTTGAACACATTATATAAGTCAACCACATTTCTACATGTTGAGGATAATATCCCTGAGCAAGTCTTCAAATAAGTTTTAGTATTCAGGTAAGGAATCTAAACTTTTTTCTATCACTTGACCATCACAAATCACTAAAGGTAAATAATAGATTGCCTTGGATGTCCTTCTGTAGTCTATGTTGTTTTAAAATTTCACTTACTTATTTGTAATAACTAAAAAAAGGAAACAGCCGAAATGCACATCAGTTGATGAACAGGTAAACATAATGTGAGTATCTATACAATTGAGTATTATTTGGGAATAAAAACAATGGAGTGCAGATACATTCTACAACATGTATAAACCTTGAAAACATTTTTATTGGTGAAAGAAGACAGACACAAAAGGCTACATACTGCATGATTCATTTCATCTATATGAGATGTCCAGTAGGCAAATCCATAGAGAAAGAATGTACATTAATGGTTGCTTAAGGATGAAATAGTGGGGACATAACTAAAGGGTACAGGATTTCTTTGATAAGAAAGGTACTAAAATATTCAAGAATTGATTGTGATGATTGGTCATATTTGTGAATATGCTAAAACCACTGAATTGTACATTTTATTATTTTTAAAGTATTATTATTATTTTTAATTTTATTTTAATTGTTGTTCTTGTACAGTTTTCTGTCTTTTACTCCCATCCCAGTCCACCACCCCAGGCTTCCCCACCTCCCTCACATTTCTATGTGAATTATATCTCAATAAAGCTGTTATTAAAAGTTGTACTGACTGATGTATGATGAAAGTTACATCATTCCCATTTGAATAATTACAAAGGTAAATTCACAGGTAATTTGAGAAGGTTGTTGATGTATTTTAAAGAGAAGCAATGGATTTGGACAGCTTTGCATTTCCACTTATTCTGTAACTTTTATGGGGAAAGTAGATTTCTTATATAAAGACTCACACTAAGCATCTCTGTTTTGGGGGGTGCCTCTCTTATTGGTCCCACTATACACTGGGCATTTTTCCATGATACCCTGTATATGGACCAAATATTTATTTTCCCACTAGCTTGCACAGTGTCTTGCATATGCTTACAACTTCCATTGGTTTAGCAAGTATTTGTAGAGAACATACTATGTGTGAGGTATTGAGCCAGACATTGACAACAAATGAGATATGTCCTTGAGAACCTCAGAGTCAAGCAGACAGCTAAGCAAGGGTGTCTATACATTGTGACAATTGTTAAGATAGGTACAGGCCAACATGTTTGATGGGGATGCTGAAACCCTGAGTATAGTTTCATGTCTGGATCTAATTTAACCACACATCTGATAAGCATATCCCATACAAGTCATTCTCCTCACATTTGAACACATCCATTAAGAAAGCACTCATTTTTCACCAACATAGTAAAGTTAAATTTCATTTTTCTAATCCACCAAATGCTTATGTATTTTGATATCAAGTCTATGAATACAATGCAACTACATATTTCATTTGTAAATAAAACTTAAGGAGAGCTGTTGTTAGTATTGCTTGGCACCTCCAGAAATCATATTATGTCTTAATAGAACTTTGACTAGAACATAATCAACAAAAGAAAATAGCAAACAAAATATACCCAGAGACATTGAAATTAAGAACAATTTAACAATAGCCAAAGGGGAGGGGGGACAGTGGGGAGAAGGATTTTCAGGAGCTACTATAAAGGACACATGGACAAAACCAAGGGGGAGGGTGGAAGCAAAGGAGAGAGGTGGGTTTGGCTGGGGTGCGGGGGGAGTGGTGGGGAGAAAATACAGACAACTGTAATTGAACAATAAAACAATTTAAAAAATAAAATGAAACAGAACTTTGAATAATCTTTACAATTTCAAAAAATATTTGGATTCATTATGTGCTAAAATTGCTCTTAATATCTATGAATTTTAGGCTAGGCTTGTGCACTTTTTGTGCCCATGGGAGGCAGTACAGAGTAATGGTTGACAGCAAGCATTCTGGAGCATGCCTGAATTTGATCCTGGCACTTCCACCTGTCCATTCTCTGACCTAAGACCAATTTACTTACTGTTTCTGTGTCTCAATTTTCTCATCTGTAAAACAGGGACAATAATGGTATGTACCTCAAAGGATTGTTATGAGCAGTAAATGAAGTAATGTGTGTGAGAATCTTAAGATTAACAACACAGTGAACATAGTGCTTACATTTGATATTACTATATTTCTGATTCAACTAAAATTTTATGTTTTATTCTGTTTTTAATAAATCATACTCATGCACCTTTAAATGGAATTTAATCATTAGAGACTGATGTCAAGTATCAATTTTCAAATGGTGTGCTGTGGCACACTGATATGCTGCAAAAATCTTTTAAAACATGCAATACATGATTATTTAGGTAGGTACACCGATCTGTTTTCCCTTAGATTCTTGAATAAAAAATTGACAACAGCCAACACAACAATAGTCATCTGGTGTGAATAAATCAAAATTATACTTATTTTTGTCAGATTAGCAAAAAATATACTGTAATTTTTGGTGTGCCCCAGAATTTTAGTAATTACCTTATTTGTGCCATGAGAAGAAAAAGGTTGAAAATTGCTGGTATGAAGGTTTCTCTTACATAGAGAATATAATCCTTTGACTTTGCTCTTTTGACCTTTTGTTCTTTTTACACCAAACACCAAGTAGGTTCTCTCTTATCTCTACTTGGAAATGAAAAGCCAGCTTTGACATTCCTTTCTGCTTCTTTTACATGGCCTCAGAGTTTTACAATAAATTACATTACTATATCCTATCAGCTTGATAAAATCTCCATGGCTCGCATATAATCCCACGCTCAGAGATCAGTGCTTGTAGGATATTTGTTGCATACTTTAAAATCTACAAGAAAGAAAGCACACAACAAAATTGAAATTACACTTGGCCTTATTGATGCCATATTGTTTGCCATTCTTTTGATTTAGATAGGTATTTTTTTAGTCAACCAGTAACATTATTGGCCAGTATTATGTCTAGAGGCCAAAATTTAGTTGTGACTTCCATTTTTCTACTGCTGATAAATGCCTTTTGCAGTGTTTAGGAATTCTACTTGGTCAAAAAAAAAAACTTGAAAAACACAAATTCATTTAGAATAATAGAGAATTAACATTACTCTTTTGCCTTAGCACTGGTTATTGCTAACCTTTCATCTTTCTATATTGCTTCCCATTTATTAGTACAATGATGATATCATCATTTTCAGGGTCAAGCACAGGAAAATGCTAAAAATGACAAGAAGGAGTGAGGTAGCCTGTTTAGCACAGAAAATAGAAGCCTGGTGGGACTATATGTTATACCTAAGTACAGCTCAGTCCAGGGTCCAGAGAAGATCCACATTGTTCTTTCAATCTTTATGGACCAAGCTGTTACAATGTCCTCATCATTATATTTAAATTACAATTGTATCTTTTTCATTAAATGAATACATATTAATATTTTCCCTGCCAAAACAAAGCTTCTTCACTAGCAATAAGCAATGGGTTAATTATGGCTTTTATATGTATGGTCATTATCGATTTTGTTCAGAAGTTCCCTTAAGTAAAATAGGTAAGTAGTTAAGGTGAGTTTGGAAAATTACCAATGAATAGTCTTTACTTGCTGTGCTTATCTCTAGAAGTCATCATGTGTTTAGTGACTAACTCTTCAGAGCTTTTACCAAGATAATAAACAGAAGCAGCAGTAACCCATTCCCTTGTATTTCTCCATCATTGGCATACCTTTTAGTCATACTTTAGATTTAAGGAGGGCTCTGTCTCTCCCTAGGAATCCAAACTATGCTATCTCCTAGCTAGCTCCATGGAAAATCTAAGCCTCCTTATTGCTCAATAACTAAAGTCTAATCAAGCTCTCATACATTCCTTTATATTGTACATATAATGTCAAGAGATTTGAACATGTGTTATGCATTAGCCAGCACCTAGTATAAACTAACAGTGTAAGAGTACAGTAGTATATCTCAGTATGGTTATACATTATTGAAATACTTACTGGAATACTTCCTTATTGGTTGGTAAATAGACACCGGCCAGAACACCCTTTGTAATGGTAACTTCCTGTACACCCCCATGATTCAACAACAAAAATCTAGACACCCGCATGATTCAGAAACAAAAATCACATTGCCTATCATAATACCATCAGTCCTGATGGTCATGTGCCCATGTTTTTAGTGTTGTTTAATATTTTGAATTTCCTCCCTGGCTCATGGCCAATTGTGACATCTACCTCTATCTCCACTACCCATGCCATTGGAGGTATGTACCCTTCACAGTCTTTTCATGGGTCATTTTCCCCTGATTGCATCTAAAATGTTAGCCAGCATTCTGAGAGAAAAGTCATATCCCTTGAAGATATCAGGTACTAGTTTTAGAGCTCACATTTTAACAGACACTTTAGACCTCATGTAAACTAGGTGCTAAAACTTTTGAACTGTATTAATAGGTAAGTCCCCAGGGCCCTACCTGAGAGCACTCCAGAGCCCATGTAATTTGCATTTTAAGGGGTAACCTATCGTATTTGCTTCAACACCTTAGAGAAAAATTTTGCTACATTTTATTTGATTGAATCTGGTTTTGTAAACTACAGAACAATTTAGTTGCTGTGCTTGTGGGAGATGCAATAGACACAGGTACACTCTGAAGTCGTAGCCAATAAATAGCTACCAGTGAGGAAGAAGACACACAAACTGTAAAAGTAGACATGAGGACCCCAAACACACAGGCATTTGGGGCTATTTAGTAGTGCCCAACATATTCTTCAAGGCATGACTAATGTTTCTTTGTAAAGATGACCTAGAGTTATCAGGAAAAGGATAACTTTTATTTTACTGTCTTATGTTAAAGGGGGCAAAAATTTTAAAGAGACTTTTAGAAAGATTTTTATCTGGATTTATAAAAAGAGACACATATTAATGTTTTAGAGTTTTGTTTTGTTTTTTAATTTCAATTTTATTGACCCCCAACTTTCCAGTGTTCTAATAAATAAGTTGTTATTGGACTTCTGGCCAAGATGGAGGTGTAGGTGGACACACTGTGCCTCCTCTCACAACCAATATTAAGGACAACAAAGATTTAGAAACTAGAAAACAACAAGAACTGATAAAAAAATTGAACTATACGGAAGTCCAACGACCATTCATCCTGACTGGTAAGAGGGGTGGAGTTGCAGCAGGAAAAAGTGGAGGTTGGCAGACCCAGGTGCACAGGCAGCAGCGGCTGGCAGATCCCAAGCATACAGGAGGCAGATAGCAGACCCCAGGTGCACAGGCGGTAGCTAGCAGACCCTGGGCATGGGGTGACAATGGTGCAGACCCAGTCAGGCCATGCAAGGCAGCTGGCTGACCAAGTGGTCCCACATTCACACACAGATAATCCAGATGAAGGGGAAGCAGCAGAAGGGACTGGAATCTGAGAAAGAGTAGAGCAAGAGCCATTGTTACCTCTCAGACCCTGTCCCCACATAAAGCATCACAACCTGGGCTGCCCTGGGGAACACCTAAGGCTCCACCCCTCACTACGTAAAAGCTGTGATCAGACCCCCCCCCCAAAAAAAATACCAAAAATGGCTCAAATGGGAGGACAAACCAAAGCTCCAGGGCCAATTCATCTAAGTGATGAAGGGATAGCCAACCTATCAGATGCACAGTTCGAAGCCCTGGTGATAAGGATGCTCACAGAATTGGTTGATTTTGGTCTCAAGTTAGATGAACAAATGAAGGCTACAATAAGTGAAATGAAGGAAAATGCACAGGGAACCAATAGAGATGGGAGGAAAACTGGGACTCAAATCAATGGAGTGGACCAGAAGGAAGAAACAAACAACCAAACAGAAAACAAGGAAGAAACAAGAATTTTAAAAAATGAGGAGAGGCTTAGGAACCTCCAGGACATCTTTGAACATCCCAACATCTGAATTATAGGGGTAACAGAAGGGGAAGAAGAAGAGAAACATGTGGAAAACTTATTGGAACAAATAAAGGAGAACTTCCCCAATTTAGCCAAGGAAATAGACTTCCAGGAAGTCGAGGAAGCTCAGAGAGTCCCAAAGAAGTTGGACCCAAGGAGGAACACACCAAGGCACATCATCATTACATTAGCCAAGATTAAAATGAAGGAGAGAATTCTAGAAGCAGCAAGGGATAAGGGGACAGTCACCTACAAAGGAGTTCCCATCACACTGTCAGCTGATTTCTCAAAAGAGACTTTCCAGGCAAGAAGGGGCTGGAAAGTATTCCAAGTCATGAAAGTCGAGGACCTACATCCAAGATTGCTCTATCCAGCAAAGCTTTCATTTAGAATGGAAGGGAAGATAAAGTGCTTCTCAGATAAGGTCAAGTTAAAGGAGTTCATCATCACCAAGCACTTATTATATGAAATGTTAAAGAGACTTATCTAAGAAAAAGAAGATAAAAATATGACCGTAAAAAGACAGCAAATTCACAGATATTAACAACCACACCTAAAACAAAAGCAAACTAAGACAACAACTAGAACAAGAACAGAACCACAGAAATGGAGAGCATATGGAGGGTTAGCAACAGGGGAGTGGGAGGAGGAGGGGGGGAGGTACAGAGAATAAGTAGCATAGACAGTGGGTAGAAAATAGACAGGGGGAGGGCAAGAATAGTGTGGGAAATGTAGAAGCGAAAGAACTTATGACACACAGACATGAAGTAAAGGGGGGGATGTGGGTGGGAGGGGGTGTGCAGTGTGGAGGGGAATGATGGGGTAGAAATGGGACAACTGTAATAGCATAATTAGTAAAATATATTTAAAAAATAAGTTGTTATTGTTAATGAACTCATGGAATTTTGCAGCATCTGATGGATCAGTAACATTAATAAAAATTATTCCTCACAGCAATTATGGTGTTGAGAAAATTTTTCTGTGACCAGAACCAGCATTTAAAAAGAGGGAGCTGCTTTTAGTGAAAGTACTTCTGAACTCATAGAGTTTATTTATGGAGGCAAAGGATACAGAATATTAATCTTTTGTGCTCTTTTTAACAAAATATGATTGAAGAATTATTTTATCACTAATAATAGTATAAGAGAGCCTGGCGAAGAAGAATAAAAAATGAACTGTTGTTATCATTCAGTTTCTGCATGTGCATCTTTTTCTCCCATAAGTATGCATTGTATAAAGAAGGAAAATTATTTTCCCTGGTTAATATCATACCTGCTCCAAAAATATTTGTGCATATTTTCAAATAGAAATGTGGACTAAGAAAAGAATAAAAATAAAGAACACCTTAAAATGTTTTTAAAGGTTCATTTTGCCAGTGGAACTTTTTTCCAACAAGAATAAGACTTTGCTTATCATGTGAGGATTTTCAAGTGCTGTGTGAATGTGAATGCTCACAATACCCTGCATTAGAGGTAGTACCCTCCTGAAAAGGAATCATACAAAAGGACATGTTTCTTATGTGTGCTTAGTAAAACCCCACATGCATTTTCTTCAGAAGTATAACTTTTAAAATAAGTTCAGCTTTGTATTATTTAATGTAATGAACAGCAAATATTCTAATTAATTTAAAGTAAATACCTCCATCATAACAAAACAAATACCATAGTAGCTTACAAGATGTGCCCTAGAGTTTTCTATGTACAAATATATATACTCAAAGAAATTTACTTGATAGACTCCAATTATGATATACATATGCTAAAATATATTTTTGAAAACCTGCTATGAGCTCAGCAGTAAAAAGTCTATTTTAGTTCCCTTTTCTTCATTATTCCCTTCTTTTTTCTTTATTAATCTTGTTGTAACATATCAGCTTCCATCTGCTTTTAGAAAGCAGCATTTGTGTTACATCAGATGGTGTTTAAATTATGCTCTTTTCAACTCTGCTTAGCATAACTAGTGTATTTGGATACCAAATACAATAGGATGTTTTATTTTGGTAATTTTATCTTTAGTTGATACAGTATCACTCCACTTATCACTAATGATTTTCCTGATTTTTCTGTTGGCATAAATAACCTGGTAAATAAGTGAGATATGGAATTATTATTTTTTGCAGGTTTTAATTATAGTTCCCACTAGATTTGAGAATTGATGGTCTCAATTATTTGTGTCAGCTTATAGACCTTTGTGATTGTAAGAAGCAGATTTTCTTGATTGTAGTACCATTATAAGATATAATTAATTTTAAATTTATATTGTAGGATCATATTTTTTCTTTTACTGAGATTTTTTAATACATTCTCAAATGCAGTGAAACATTAACTGGAACCCAACTGTCTGAAAACCACAGTCAATAAAAATTTCATCTGCATTTGGTCATTAAGAAAAATACAATATGAATTTACCAGAGATTAAGTGTAAGAAAAAACTCCATATTGTTATAGCCTAAGGTCAATTTATACTTAAGCAAAACACCAACAGCTTCTGTTAACCTTAGGGCTGGGGTGGTGGGCTGGGGGCGAGGTAAAAGACAGAAAACTGTACAATATCAACAATTAAAAAATACTGATTAAAAATATATTTTTTCCATTTAAAAAAATTTTTAAATGCAGAAACAAAACTTTAAAATATATATGTGGATATATCTAATCATGAAATAAGAAAATATTCTTAGAATAAGACATAAGAAGCCTTGGCTATAAAAGAAAAGATGAATAAATTTGACTACATTACACTACACTACATTGGGTGGTGATGTCACTGATGATTATTATATTAAAAATAACTGGCAAAACTAAGAGAAGACTAGAAGAGGACCGTGCATGGACCAATAACGAGATTATATCAATAATCACGGAATCTGATTAGTCAGTTCATGCACCTGAGATTTAAGAAAAGAAAAAGAAAGAAAATTATGGCTGTAGAATGTTAAAAGAAATTATGTGTGCAGATTATTATATATAAATTTTATTTCAAAATAGTAAAAGGGCCCTGGAAAATAGTTGTTCTATAAGGGAGGAGCAAGGTAACTGAGAGGGTTGCAAACCGCTGCTCTAGCCAAATGAGGGTTTGTTTTTACTATAAATTCTGAACTTCTATGCCAAATTGTATCACTCAAGGCACCACACATGCTGTCTGGAATTTGATTTTTTTATGTATGTGTAGTACCTCCCCTGGACTGTATGTTTCTGGAAGGTTCTGGACTCTCCACAATGTACTCACTAATTTGTTGAATAAACAAAATTTAAGTTGGTTGTTTAAAAAAAAAAGAATTGATGTCCAGCAATGCTGGTCTTAAGGTATTAAAACATCTCTAGTAATGAGAGAAATATATAGTTAGGTTTTATGTATGTTGTTTATTAACATATACATTTATACACACACACACAGAAGATTGTGTTGAAAAGATTTATATCCAAAGTGGTTTCTAGTAACCACAATTTTTTTTAAAAAAATCACCCAGTATTTTCATTAACTGAATCTATTTTATATCATCGACTGATTTCAGACAGTAACATGCTTTAGCTTTTCATAAAACTGATGAAGAAAAGCCATTTTTTCTCATGAATCCATTATTTATGTTCATAATCTCATGCCACATTATTCTCCTCTTGTATCTTAAAAAATTCATCCAACCACTTTTGGGTAGAATGATGGCTGAATATCTGTTAAATTTACTCTCATGTTTGTTCAGTTAATTATGAATGAGAAATCCACTCATTTTCTAAATCTTAATTGTTAGGAACTGCTAGGCAATTGATTCAGCTGTAATCTGTATATGTATATTTTAAATACCACCAAAGTGATGAAAACAGCCATTGTAAATACATGGCTTTAGTTATTTACTAATATTTTGTGGAGTGCCTGTTTCTTAAATTATGCTTTGCAAAACTAGCCTTATGCAGACTCTATGCTTGCAATTAATTCTGTTAGCTGCCAGTAAGTCATACCTAGTTGTAAATTCCAATCATGTGGGCTTTCTGTGTGTGGATAATAGTGAAAATAGGTTTATAGTATACAACTGAATCAGGTTTTGTTTTCTATTAAAATTAATTTTACATTAAAATTATCAATATAAATATTCTGTTACCAGTTATAGACAGATTGATACACAATTTTAATAATATTTAAGGAAATGAAAGTGCATAATTATGAGTATCTTTCTCCTACCAACTTTTGTTAATAATCTCATATACTTCCTTTGGTTTTTCTTTTAAGGAGAACTTTTCCTTTTACTCAAAATACTTGGTGTTTTAAGAAGCTCTCGGCCATATGCTTATATAGCTTCCTGTAGGCTTTCTGCTTATAGCTTTCTCTTCCACTGCCCTAGTTAATTGTTTTTGTTGTTAGTTCCAACTGCTGTAAATAACTAAAGTCTGAATTTTTTAGGTTTCAAGTGAAGTATTATTTCTTAGAACTTTTTATATAGGAAAGAACTGTGTCATATATGTTGTGCAATGTCTCACTAGGCTTGGCTCCTTTTCAGCCAACAGTCATAAGATTTTATCTATTCTCCCAATAACACACACACACACATACATACACACCCTAAGTACCCGCATCCCTCTCTCCCCAACCTCCCATGCACTGGGTTCCAGCAGTATGATATAAACACGTACATATGTGGCTGTATCTTCCTTTGGTTTTTTAAAAATCTTGTGGTGATCTCTTTTCCACCAGCTAACTGCCAGCTTTTATCATTAATTCCAAATCTTGCTTTCTTTTGGACTTTGATGCTTGGATTGTTTTAAAAAATCTAATTTGTATCAAATAGTAAAGATTATCTATTAACTTCCTTAGCAGGTTCCTGGTAGTTTTATAGTCTTCTTTGTAAAAAGAGGCCATTACTCTATTACTTCTTTTGAAAACATTTATTTCATCTTCCAAATTGTACATAGATTGGTTTTAAGTAGGGACATAGTGGCTTAAGTTATTTTGTTCACATGTATTCTCATGACATGAAAATTAAGCATTTAAATATAAGGAGAAAGAAGAGAGAAAGAATGAGAGAGAGACAGAGAGAGATTAAAACATCTCCAAGGTGGAGAATGTATAGAACAAAGCGTTCAACTCTAGGTATTAGAATTTAGCTCTTGTGCTATGTCACTAACTCTCTTTGCAACTATGCCAAAATCCCTTATCATTATAGCCCTGTTGTCTTGTCTGAAAAATGTGGTAATTGCTCTGTAGATCATCATTACCTACATTGTGACTCTGTAACTCAGGCTCATACTAAAGCAAAAATGTGGAGAAGGCATCTTAACTTCAGGTCTGCTTGAGTTCATGACTGAACAACTCAAATACCTATAAAAACATATATTTTTATGCATAATGAAAATGTATAGATTTGTTCTTTTTCTTTCCTGCATTTCCTGGACCTGCTGTGATCAGTGTATCGAATGCTTTGCATTTGGGAGACATTGGTAGATATAACGCTTTCACATTCACATTAAAGGAAAATAGGAATCCTGTGATGGTTATTTCTTTCATTGGCATAGATATGGTCATTGTGGTTTACAAGAAATATTACCTTTGAATAAGAGAGTATTCTAAGAGGGCATTTGAATAAGAGAGTATTTTAAGATAGCACAGCATGTTATTCTGTATTTCTCAGATTTATAGTTACAAAATAAGTGAGATTCAGAATTTAATCATGCTACTCTAATAGTTTGGGGATGTGAGATTATCCCTCCAATTAGATTATAAACTCATGGAGGGAAGAGAACCTGTCTCATAAATGCATTTTGTGTCAACTAAAAACCAAATGCAGTGCTATGCACATAATATACAAGTTAACAATGCACTTCTGAGATACTATAATAAAAAGCTACTGACTCATGGCATTTTAGCCTTATATGTCTAAAATGTAGCTTTTAATGTTTCTAATCCAACTTCCCATGTCATGTGGTAGAAACCAAGTGAAGGGGGGTGCACTGCCTAGTGAAGCAGTCCAATGTACCATGGAAGAGCCAGTCCTTTACTGTGTTGAGCTAAAATGTGTAGGTCCATGACTCTCTATAGTTGTAACCAATAGAACATTCTAAAGAAACACAAAATAAGCCAACTTCTTGCCTTTATGTTTTTTCTTGTTTATCTCTAGAGTTTCTCATTTTTAAGAATTTATATAAGAAACTTAATGGTTTCAGAGTAAATACATAACATTTGAAAAAAATTGTCATTATAAAGTAATAGAACAAAATTCGTCAGATTCCTGTTTCCATATTGAACAAGATGATTTCAGCTGATTTATTTCAGAAGCACTTAGTTAATGCTTAATTTGTGGCATGCACTATTCTATAGTGCTTTATAAATATTAACACATTCCAAATTACAGAACAACCCTATGAGATAGATACTATTATTGACACTATTTTATGGATGAGGAAACTGAAGTACAGATCATTTAGGTAACTTGTCCAAGATATTTCAACTAGTAGGTAAGATGTGGGCTTATGAATAAGGCCTTCTGACTTTCTTCTCAACTATTATGTTATTGTAGGATATGTTTCATTTTTTTAAAGCAGGGACAGGGACACTTAATTTTTTTGTTCCCATAAGTAAGTACCTAGTTGTTTAAAATTTCCATTTTCATGAGACATTATTTAATTATTTTTAAATTGTTTCCCTTTTAAAGATCTAGAAAAGGTACTGCTTAAAGATTTGTAAAGACACTGCTTTAATTTACTCTGTTTTTGTGATCTCGAAGTACTATACCTTTATTTAGATTATATAAAACTTTTTTCCTATTTAATTAACTGATGTTGCTAACATCTGGATAAATTTTACTCTAGTCTCTAAGGATGCCGTTACATCAGCTCTGTTTTCTGTCCCTGGGGTAGCTCTCTACTTTTTCCCATTCAGGTCTTTTGCTCTCTCCCACACTGAATTTATTTAAATATTCACTTTAGCTAAGGTCAAGGTTTTTTTAAATTTTATTGTTTGTGCTGTTACAGTTGTCCTACTTTTTCCCTTTTTGCTTCCCTTCACCCAGCCCACCCTTAACTTCCATAATCAGTCCTCTCGCAATTGCCCGTGTTCATGGGTCCTTCATGTATGTTTTTTAATCCCCTCCCCTTGTTTCAATCAGTCCCTGCCTCTCCCCTTCCCTCTTATAGCTGCCAGTCTGTTCCATAATTCCGTACCTTTGGTTCTGTTTTGTTGATTAGTTTATCTAGTTCATTAGAGTCCTCTTATAAGTGAGATCATATGGTATTTCCCTTTCACCAACTAGCTTATTTCACATAGCGCATAGTCTGCAGTTTCGTCCATGCTGTCACAAAAGGTAGGAATTCCTATTTTCTTTCTGCTGTGTAGTATTCCATTGTGTAGATGTACCACAATTTTTTAATCCACTCATCTGCTAATGGGCACTTAGGCCGTTTCCAACACTTGGCTATTGTAAATAGCGCTGCTGTGAGCATGGGGGTGCATACATTAATTTTAATTGGTGTTTCCGGATTCCTCAGATATGTTCCCACCAGTAGAATCACTAAGTCAAAAGTTAGTTGTGGGGGAGATTGATGAGGGGAAGATGGCAATAACTGTAATTGCACAATAATAAAAAAATGTAATTTATGATAAAAACCAAAGAAATAAAAAAAATAAGACAGAAGGCAGTTCCATGTTTAGTTTTCTGAGGAAATTCCATACTGTTTTCCACAGTGACTGCACCAGTCTACATTTCCACCAAGAGTGCACTAGGGTTCCCTTTTCTCCACAACCTCGCCAGCACCTTTTTGTTGATTTATTAATTATAACCACTGTGACAGATGTGGGGGATATATCATTATGGTTTTAATTTCCATCCTTTTGATGGCTAGTGATGTTGAGCATTTTTTTCCTATGTCTGTAGGCCATGTGTATGTCCTCTTTGGAGAAGTGTCTATTCATGTCCTTTGCCTATTTTTTAATTGGATTATTTGTCTTCCTGGTGTTGAGTCATATGAGTTCTTTATATATTTTGGAGATTAAACACTTGTTGGATGTATCCTTGGTGAATATGTTCTCCCATACAGTAGGTTCCCTTTTCATTTTGAGGATGGTTTCTTTGGCTGTTCAGAAGCTTTTTAATTTGATGAAGTCCCACTTGTTTATTTTTTCCTTTATGTCCCTTGCTTTAAGAGATACATTGGCAAAAGCATTGCTACATAAGATTTTACTGACTATGTTTTCCTCTAGGATTTTTATGGTATTAGGACTTACATTTAAGTCTTTTATCCATTATGAGTATATTCTGGTGAATGGTGTAAGATGGTAGTCTAGTTTCTTTTTTCTTTCTTTCTTTTTTTTTTTTTTTTTTTTGGCATGTACCAGTCCAGTTCTCCCAACGCAATTTATTGAAGAGACTGTCTTTACTCCATTGTATGCTCTGGCCCCTTTTGTCAAACATTAATTGACCACAGAAACACAGGTTTATTTCTGGGATCTCTATTCTGTTCCATTATTTATGTGTCTGTTCTCATGCCAGTACTAGACTGTTTTCATTACAGTGGCCTTGTAGTATAGTTTGCTATTAGGTATTGTGCTCACCTCAACTTTGTTCTTCTTTCTCAAGTTTGCCGAGACTATTTGGGGTCTTTTTTTGGCTCAGGTCAAGTTTAAAATGTCAAATAAATACCATAATGTGTTTATTTATATTTTCATTGTCTTTAAATTCCTAACAACTTACCTACAGTATCTAACACCAGTTCTATGTCATTAACTAGGATCTTGGGTTTATTAAGTGCCTATTTCACACTAGAGGTTTTCACATTTGTCATATGATGTAATCCTGCTAGGAAACTGAAATTCTGAGGTTAAATATTTTGACTAAGGTTCAAGGCCTCTGTGATTCTAAAGCTCATTCTATACACCACAGAAAAACTAACCTTTATTTGCTTTTCTGGCCTTAGTTCCCTCATATATGCAATGAAAACAAATGGACTGAGAGCCAGCCTACTAAGTGCCAGGCACTAAGCTAGCTCCTACCCCTAAATGGTTCACAGAAATATGTACATAACTAAGATACAATGGGATCATGGTTGATAGTTCTATTTGAACAGTGCTTTAAGAACTTGATCCCTTCTGCTTGATAGAGTTGAGAAGCTGGCCTTAGAAGAACAAGGGGTATTTCTCCCTTTCTAAGAAGGTATATTCCATAATTCTATACGACCTTAGCATATATACAATATAATATTACAAAATATATACATATAGTATATATAAACAAATTTAAGTGTGTGGCATCAAAATTATAGTTTTGAAGTCCATGAGAACAGGAAGGAACCATGTCCAATACTTATAAAATGAATGAAGGAAAAATCATTTTTTTGTAAAAATACAAACCCCTGCCTATGCACAACTGACAATTCAAAGATTTTTAATGAGTAACTACTCTGTTATTCATACTGCCACCTTTACTATTTAGATAGTATTCAACTTCTCTAGTATTTATTCAGAACCTAGTTGTACCAGGTATTGTGGTGGGGATGTAATAGTAAATAAATATAGCTATGGTTCCAGTGAAGTTTAAATCAAATTAGTGTTATTCTTAAATTCTTTTGAATCTGCAGCCATTTTAATAGAATGGTGTAGATGGAAGACATATCATAATGCTTGCAAGATGATTGGTAATGAGGAAGAGGAGGTGTCAGGTAGAAAAATACTCTAGCAATAAAGGCTTAGGAAGTCTTTCCTGAGAATGGGAAAGAGCTGATCTGTAGAAATGTCACATGGGTGTTTTTAGCAAGGAGAGAGAGAGAGGCAGAATTGCAATATAAGACATAATGGGAAGATACCTGAAGGAACATGGTCAAGGATTTGGTGAATTCTTCATGATATGGCTTGGCCTCTACATCAGTAACCTTGTGGACCTAAACATAAGTTTAAGAAAATGAAGAGTATATAACATAGGCATTCCTTAATCAATGTCATCTATCCACTAAGATTACCTTTTGGAAATTCATTGGAAATTCTGAAAATAAAATGTAAACATGAGGGGCTGTTCCTATTAATGTTTATACATCTTGACATCTAGTAATGTGGCCCCAAGTTAGTCCTTAATACATGTTTCTTCAGGGAATATATTTATGAGAGATATATTATAAAGAACTACTATCAATATGCATTCACTAATTGAATATGAGCTGTTTACCATGAATGGTTTAGAGTCCTTCATTTAGTTGCCTGATGGTAATGAACTAAATTTGATCTTTCATGATCACTTGCAACTCTAGAGTTCCAAAAATTTTTAACCTTTGAAGAAAGAGTCCTATTTGACTTTTGACACAGCTGATAACCCAAATTGTTTTGTTTCACTGATTATTAATATGAAAGCCACTTTGTTGCTTGAGTGTTTTTAGTGGAACAAGTGTTTAGTAGTACATTGATATAATACCATCCATATTCAGAACCTGGGAATTTAAGGTCAGTTTTGTGTCACTGTGAGTTGAAGTTTTTATTATGCTGAAAACCTTTATGACTTTTTGTGAGATTATACTGATATTTAAAATAGAATCAAGGCATTTTGGTCTCCATTGATATATATGGAATTATATGGCAGCCAAGTTTAGTCATTTAAGTCATTCAGTACTTAGTGATATAGATGATAGAATGTTAACCCTAATTTTCTCATCATCCCTAAATGGTGTACTTCCATGACTTTAAATTGATGAACACAACATGGTAACTACTGTATAGAATTTCATCAGTTTCAGTGGGCAGTCCATTAATCTATGTATAAATGTAAGTACTCTCTTTAACTCAATATTGAAGCCATTGATCCATCTGCTCTTCCTCTTTCTTTTGTACTTGGCCATTTAAGCTGAATTGGTTTTCAAATGATTCTTAATCTATATGTATCTTATTACTTTCCATATATGTTGGTGCATACTTTAGTATACAGGCTTCCTTGCTGGTTTGACTTCAGCATTTTTCTTCAGTTTTACTTTCAAGTTTCTGCTTTCTTTTCAGGCTCTTATTCAGATCTTGTGCTGAAACTTTCATGTGGAGAAACTTTTTATTTTTCCTTCTCTTTATGATTTGCATACTCCAAATTTTGATATGGAAGCTTAAAACTTGGCGAGAGAGAGAGGAGTTTTTGAAGCAATGGCTACATTCACAGTTTTTTTCATAATTTTAAAATCTTGGTTCAAAGTTTTCACTTGTATTTAGATAACCATGTTTTTGTAAATAATTTTATTATTGGGAGGGATTTAATATCTCCAAAGGCTTTTATTCTTCCTTTTTGCCAGATGGATGCCAGATTTCTGGACCACATATTTTCTTGAATAGCAGATTTTAAACCCAATGTGTCAAGCATTTTCTAATTTATTTTCCAGATATGCACGAGATGAAATATTCAAAAAATTATAAGTAGTTCAGGATCTTCTGGCTTCCATGGGTAGGCAGTAATGAATTTTCATATTGTAATTACAGGAAGCTGGGAGGAAAGCTGAGAATCTTGAGATTTTAAATTAGTATTTGTGACTCCATTATTATGACATCTAAGAACTTTAAATATTGAAAAACTCAATATCAGTATTTGGTGACAAGTCTAGAGTTGAGATTTGTAACAATTTTTATCAGTATTTTTTTCTACTTTATTTATTTTAATTGTTGTTCTTGTACAGTTTTCTGTCTTCTACTCCAATCCCAGCCCCATATGATATCACCTTTAACAGGAACCTAATCAATAAAACAAACAGACAAGCAAAATATAACCAAAGGCATTGAAATTGTAACATATTTTTTAAAAATGAAAGTTAAACCTTGCTCCTTATTATTATCTACATCATGCAGTATTGGTATTATTGAGTGAGGTAATTAAACATTTAACACAGTGCCTGGCACAGAATAAGAATACTATAAATGTTAACTCTTATTAACAGCTAGGAATACCAATTGTTTAATAACTAAGTTACTACTTTAGAATACCTCCAGAATACATCATAAATTGTGTTCAATAAGGTGAATTTATCCTCATTGTCTTCTAGAGGTTATTTTGTAAACCCCTCACTCTTGGAATTTTTACTCAATAAAATTCCCCATTTACCAATTGATTAGAAATTGATATAGAGAACTTGTAAATTTATGTGTACTTGGTATACAATATTATATTAGTTTCAGATGTACAATATAGCAATTCAAGATTTTTAGCCCTTACAATGTGATCACCCCAATAATTCTAGTAATCGTCTGTCACCATGCAAACTTATAACAATTTTATTGACTGTATTCTACTTCACCTTTTTCACCCATCGCCCTATTCCCTCCCCTCTGGTAAACTTTCCTTTGGTCTGTGTTTTTATGAGTCTGTTTTTGTTTTGTTTTGTTTTTTTAGATTTCACATATAAGTGAAACCATGTGGTATTTGTATTTCTCTGACTTATTTCACTTAGCATAAGGCTCTCTAAGTCTGTTCATGTTGTGATGACAATATTTCATTCTTTTGATTGCTGTGTAATAGTCCATATATATGTACATATACATATCATTCTTTATTTATCTATTAGTGAACACCTAGGTTGCTTCCATATCTTAGGTATTATAAATAATGCTTCAATGAACATAGGCATGCCTATATCTTTTCAAATAAGTGTTTTTGTTTTCTTTGGATAAATATCCAGAAGTGGAATTGTTGGGTCCTGTGGTAGATCTATTTTTGTTCTTTTTTAGAAGTCTCCATACTGTTTTCCATAGTGACTGCACAAATTTGCAGTCCCACCAAGAGTGCATCAGAGTCCCCTTTCCTCCACATCCTAATACATGTTACTTTTTGATAATATACACTCGAACTGGTGAGAGATGATATCTCATTGCAGTTTTGATTTGCATTTCCCTGATGACTGGTGATATTGATCTGTTTTTTAATATATTTTATTGACTATGCTATTACAGTTGTCCTTCTCCCCGATCATTCCCCTCCACCCTGCACACCCTCTCCCACCCACATTACCCCCACTTTACTTCATGTCCATGTGTCATAGTTCTTTAGCTTCTACATTTCCCACACTATTCTTGCCCTCCCCCTGTCTATTTTCTACCCACCATCTATGCTACTTATTCTCTGTACCTTCCCCCCTCTCTCCTCCTCCCACTCCCCTGTTGCTAATCCTCCATGTGATCACCATTTCTGTGTTTCTGTTCCTGTTCTAGTTGTTGGCTTAGTTTGCTTTTGTTTTAGGTGTGGTTGTTAATAGCTGTGAGTTTTCTGTCTTTTTACAGTTATATTTTTTATCTTCTTTTTCTTACATAAGTCCCTTTAACATTACATATAATAAGAGCTTGGTGATGATGAACTCCTTGAACTTGACCTTATCTGAGAAGCACTTTATCTTCCCTTCATTCTAAATGAAAGCTTTGCTGGATAGAGCAATCTTGGATGTAGGTCCCTGCCTTTCAAGACTTCAAATATTTCTTTCCAGCCCCTTCTTGCCTGTAAGGTCTCTTTTGAGAAATCAGCTGACAGTCTGATGGGAAATTCTTCGTAGGTGACTGTCCCCTTATCCCTTGCTGCTTCTAGGATTGTCTCCTTCATTTTAATCTTGGCTAATGTAATGATGATGTGCCTTGGCATGTTCCTCCTTGGGTCCAACTTCTTTGGGACTCTCTGAGCTTCCTGGACTTCCTGGAAGTCTATTTCCTTGGCTAAATTGGGGAAGTTCTCCTTTATTATTTGTTCCAATAAGTTTTCCACATGTTGCTGTTCTTCTTCCCCTTCTGGTACCCCTATAATTCAGATGTTGAGATGTTCAAAGATGTCCTGGAGGTTCCTAAGCCTCTCCTCATTTTTTTTGAATTCTTGTTTCTTCCTTGTTTTCTGTTTGGTTGTTTGTTTCTTCCTTCTGGTCCACTCCATTGATTTGAGTCCCAGTTTTCCTCCCATCTCTATTGGTTCCCTGTGCATTTTCCTTCATTTCACTTATTGTAGCCTGCATTTTTTCATCTAATTTGTGAGCAAAATCAACCAATTCTGTGAGCATTTTGATGACCAGTGCTTTGAACTGTGTATCTGATAGGTTGGCTATCTCTTCATTGCTTAGAGGAATTGGGTCTGGGACTTTCATTTGTTCTCTGGTTTGAGCCATTTTTGGTATATATATATATGTATATATACCAAAAATATATATATATTTGATCTGGTCACAGTTTTCACATAGTGAGGGATGGAGCCTTAGGCTGAGTAATGAAGCTGTATGTGGGAGTGGGATCCAACAGGGAACAATGGTGCTTGCTCTGCTCTCTCGTTGATTCCAGTCCCTTCCTCTGCTTCCCCTTCCCCTGGATTATCTGTGCACGAATGTGGGACCACCTGGTCACCCAGCCACTTTGCACGGCCTCACTGGGTGTGCACATTTGCCACCCCGTGCCCAGGGTCCACTAGCCACTGCCTGTGCACCTGGGGTCTGCTAGCCACTGCCTGCACACCTGGGATCTGCCAGCCGCTGATGCCTGCGTGCCCAGGTCCGCACCTCCACTTTTTCCTGCTGCAACTCCACCCCTTTTACCGGTCTGGATGAATGGTTTTTGGACTTCTGTACAGTTTAATGTTCTATGAGTTCCGGGTGTTTTCTTGTTTCTAAATCTTTGTTGTCCTTAACATTGGTTGTGCGAGGAGGCACAGTGTGTCCACCTATGCCTCCATCTTGGCCGGAAGTCAATATTGATAATTTTTTCATGTGTCTGTTGGCCACCTGTATATCTTCAGAGAAATGTCTTTTCCTGTCCTCTACCCATTATTTGATCGGATTGCTTATTTTATTTGTTATTAAGTTGTATGAGTTCCTTATATTTTTACATCAACCTCTTTTCAGAAAAATCATTTGCAAATATATTCTTCCATATCATAGGTAATATTTTTATTTTGTTGATAGTTTCCTTTGCTGTACAGAAGTTTTTTTGTTTGTTTGTTTGATAAAGTTCATTTGTTTATTTTTGCTTTGTTTGTCTTGGTTGAGGGAACATATCCAAATAGATATTACTATATTGATATCAGAGAGTTTATAAACTGTGTTTTCTTCTAGAAGTTTTATGGTTTCAAGCTTTGGATTTATAGAATATTTTGGTTTGCAGCCCAAACTCAATCTTTTTTAAAAAGATTTTATTTATTTATTTTTAAAGAGGGGGGAAGCAGAAAGAGAGGGAGAGAAACATCAATGTGCGTTTGCCTTCTACGTGCCCCACACTGGGGACCTGGCCTGCAACCCAGGCATGAGCCCTGACTGGGAATCGAACCGGCGACCCTTTGGTTTGCAGCCCAAGCTCAATCCACTGAGCTACACCAGCCAGGGCAGATTTATAGAATATTTTGTATGTATGTTTATGCTGATATGAGGGTAGTAGAAGAAATGGTCTCTCATAAGTAAAAACAGGAAATAAGAAGTCAAAACCTTCTTAACATTTGCTTAACAGGAGAAATAAGGTAGATTATGTTTTGCTTAGCAATAGACTGTGTCCAGTAGGGTCAGATTGTTATAAGCCAGTAAGCTGAGTCTGATTCTAAAAGGTTTTAAGAAATTAGAGTGGAAAAGCAGAGTCGACAGTTTGGACAACCTGTAGTACAGAGGCACTTGGGACAAAACTATGTGTGTCAAGAAGATGGTGTTCTCTGAACCTGAAAGAGGGTATCAAGGCAGTTACATTGAAATTAATGGAAGACACAGACCACAGGGATCAATAAACCCTTATAATTTCAGAGGTAAGGGACTGCATTTCCCAAGGACTCAAAGCAATGGAGAGTGCCTCCCTGATTTTCAGTGGTGTGAAATGCCACCATAGCTAGAAATTAAGCTCCAACATGTATGAGATGACAATGAAAGAAGTGAATCAGGACCATTGGGTTAAGATTTTGGTAATCTGCCTACCCATTTTAAACACAGATTGCCAAGATATCAGATATGATGGAATTTGATCATGAGCTTTTCATAGGTACACTAACAATTTCAGGCATTTTGGTTAAATAGATGAACCTTTCTGGGTCTCTATTCAAGGTCAAAGTAATCAATAGGATAATATATGTTCATCACTGGCTTTGCATTTTGTGAGCTCATTTACAATTATTAGACTATTTTTATATTACAAGTGGACTTGATTTTCTTTACTCTGTTTTTTAAAATATGAAATCTGGATTGAAATTACATGTCTTATAAAAGTTGGCATATGTTATTTCCCTATTCATTGAGTCAAACCATAGTCCATATTGATAGATTTCATAGAGTTGTTTTTTATTGAGGATGACTTTTACTTTTTAGAGTTAAAATTTTGCTTTCAATTCTCATGGTATAATTAAACCAATCTTCTTTCCAGGTCCCCACTGCTTTGAGAGTTTTGTAATTTTTCCTTGGAGATTTGTTGAGATTCACCTTGATATACAGAGTACAACTATTATATCTGGACCAGGAAGATGACTTTGTAATGACTGTATTATAGTTACATATCCCTCTTTAGCATTAGCAAGGGCATTGACTACCTGTCCAAAATTCAATTAATTTTTTAATGCTTTGGGTTTTTTAAAAATATTTTATTTCTTTATTTTTAGAGAGAGGGGAAGGGAAGGAGAAAGGGAGAGAAACATGAATTTGTGGTTGCCTCTCACGTGCCCCCCACTGGGTACCTGGCCCGCAACCCAGGCATGTGCCCTGATGGGGAATTGAACCGCTACCCTTTGGTTCATTGCCCACGCTCAATCCACTGAGCTACACCAGCCAGGGCCCTCAAAATTAAATGATGTTAAAAAGCCAGCATATTTTACATTTTCTCTAAATTTCTCTGTAAAGAAATGCCTATAGTTTTTAATCTGACATAAATCACATTGAAAAATCAAGAGAAAAGATGGAATTATTATTTTAGAGGTCTTTAAGGAAGATACTCTAAGGCCTGTGTGAATATGTAGATATGTAGAACTTAAAATTCTATTCTGTATGTGCTCCCAACAATTCATTTGTAACTCTTCACTAAAGCAGTCAACTTTCCAATTAACTGTAGGCATTTGATATATTTCATCATATTAAATGAAATCATGATATATATGTGATATAATGCCTCTAGCAGCAGTAACTTCAGACATAAAAGGTAGAACTCTTGTGTACACTTAGCCAGAAAATTTACTTTCCCAGAAAACTTCCCTTGAGCCCACTAGAAGCATTGGCATTGATGTGTTAAACTACTTGGTCCTTGAAATCAGCGTACATTTGGTCCTCTCTCAACATTTTAGCCACAAAGCATTTCTCTTTCTTTTTACTAGTTTGATAAGTGCTTCTAATAAAGAGTAGAGACTTTGTATTGGGACTGAGAATCTGAATTTATTAGTTATAATACCAGTGATTAATTCATGTAAGGAAACCTTCATTGGATGCCTACTAGATAGAGTGATGACCCAATCCCTTTACACCAGTGATTTTTAACCTGTGTGCCGCAAGATTTTGTAAAACATGCAATATCTGACCGTTTAGTTAGGGACACTGACCTCTTTTCTTTTAGATTGTCAAATAAAAAATGACAACAGTTAATATAACAATAGCCACCTGGTATGAATGAATCAAAATTATGCTTTTTTTGTCAGATTGGCAAAACAATATATTTGGTGTGGTTCAGCTTGAAAATCACTGCTTTACACCATCAAATCGGTTAGATGGTACTTTTGTTTACCTCTTTGACAAATAATCATCCTTATGTGACTCACAAATTTGATTACAGACTCAGTTGAGCTGTTTGTAAGTATTCAGAGGGTAAACAAACATTTACTGATAGCTCTTGATATTGTTTTGCTGTGTGTGTTGGTGAACAGTGAATGGTCAACCAAATCTTATCAATGAGAAAATTCAATTGAGTTAAATTCAATATGTACTTTGAGAGGACCATGAATACTTTCAAACCACTGGAGTGCTAGTTAAAGTCTTGTAGCTGGAATTTATAGGATGCCATTATAGTTTAAAAGTTACTAACTTAATTTAATTCATAGCATGAGCTTGTTCTGTAACAAAATCTAACTGAAAGAAAATCCTTGTTGAAATTTCAGCTACATTTTTAAAAGGAATTTCCATGATACAGATTAAGATTGAAAAGTGCTTGAGTCAATGTGCAAAATAAGAATACAGTTATGTGTCCTTAATTACTGGTGTCTTTGATAAATGCGTAGTTCCAACACTTCTTCCTAATAACTAATAAACTTGAATTTCCACAGGTGTACAATTATCTGATCAATTAGAGGATGCCAATTATGTTATTCTATAGTCCTGTGTACATTAATAAAGGTGATAGAAAATGCTTTAAAATGCAAATAGGAAGTTGCACTTTTCAGGTTGTTTCTGTACCCACTTTTCATGCCAGCCTGACATGAATCACTGTCTTTCCTGGCCTAACAGAGCCTGTGAACTGGAAAGAAATACTCTGACCTTCATCCACTTCCTTTCATTTTTTTGTTCTTCCAGGATATGTTGGATGCATAAACTTTGCTCTGATTGTCTGTTGTAGGCTACTTAAATAAAACAATTTTCCAAGGGCAGATCATTGTTACTATACTACATTTATGGCCACCAAGTTTATACTCTGCTTAAAATGTTTTGAAAGAGGTTCCTGTTTCATAACACATATATAGTCATTGAGTCACTTTCAAGGTCCTGCAGGAACTGCCCACTTATTTCTCTTCCACAATGTGAACATGTTATCCTACACAGCCTATGTCTGCTTACCATGCTTCTCACCCTGATTCTCACCATTCCTCTTTCCAGGAATACTCTCTGACCCTCTGTCCTCATCTAGTCCTCAGTTTTTAAGGCCCAGCTCCACTTTCCCCTGCTTGAAAACTCTCTTGACTACTCCAACCTGAGTGACATTTTCTCAGAACTTTCATTGCATTTGTTGTTAATGTTACTGAAGTTTGCTCTTATTTGTCTAGATTGTTTGCTCTAATTTTATATATTATGTTGTTATTGCCTTTCCAACTCAGTAGAGACTTCCTGAATGCAGAGGCAGTGTTTTAGAGCCCTACTAACTCCCCAGAAACATGTAACACATGTTTGTGAATATAGTTCGTGTACAATAATGTTTGTTGATTGATTGATATTTTCCCACATAAATATTTTAAAGGCCTAACTTGCTTGAATTTTAGGGAATGATAATAAATATTTGTTAAATGGATAAAATGAATATTGGATATGCTTATTTATTTATGTTTACCCTTCCCCCATCCTCATCCATGGCCAACCAATTGAGTGTATGATTCTAAGGACAGGGATTTTATTTTGCTGCCTTTGTATCCCCAGCACCTAGATCAGTGCCTAGGTCATATTAGATGTCCAGTAAATATCTATGGAATGAATATTCAGCAAAATCACTCAGCATCTATTAAGTGCAGTCAGTCTTGTGATTCATTTTATATTTTACTCATCTCAAATATTTGAATATTATAGGACATGAATTGCCAATATATTAAGTTTCCATTGTCTCCAAGTTTAAATCCAGTTTTGGGTGAATGAAAATCTTTTAATTGCACTGGGACTTTTGTGCTGTGCACGTAAGCAAGTGGTTAAACTGTATTGTTTAAAAACAGCTGTGTTTAGAAGTCAGGTTTTCAGTTGTTCTTATACTAAATTTGGATTAATATAAAATATTTAAATGGCATTTGTTAGCAAGTTCTCATAATTTTCTATGCCATTTAAAGAGAGATATACCTTTAAAAAGATGAATTTCAACTGTATTTGAATGACTGTATTTGAAAATAAAAATGGGGAAAAATAAAAAAGATGAATTTCTTTGACAAAATCGAGTCACATACATTGCTAAAGCTATGCTTGAAAAAGACACTGTAGCACCTGTTTGTTTTTCTTTCTATGACCATATGTATGAACTGAGGTGGGTCTTTTAATTGCTTTATGAAATGAAATAACTTACCTGCTTTCTGTAAAAAGTACATTTAATTTAGTACTCTGAGAGTATTGTGGGAAAGTATAATTAAGTTTTTAAAAACTTAATGAAAAAATTCTGCACATAGGCAAAATATCTTTATTTTTACAGTTTTTCTTTTCAGATAGAAAACTCAGTTTTCCATAGTATGCCTATGAAATCATGGTTTCCATCTGCAGTTCTAAGTACCTCTCATATGCCTTAAAGAAGGTGTATTGGTGGACCACTAACCATAACATGTGAGGGAAATTGAACCTGAAGCAAATATGAAAACTTAAAAGCTTTTAAACTTTGTCAGCCTGCCAATTCAAGCAGTATGTGGCAGGTGTGTCATATATTCAAAGAGCCAAAACAAATGGCCACAAGAAATTCCAAGGTAATACAGATGTAAAGAAAGTTTAAAATGAAAAGAAAGAAAACATTGTTTTTATTGTTTATTCAGAAGGTTGACAAATGCATTTAAAGAAATGCCTCTTCAGATATTGCTTTAGGTGCCAAATGGTATCTTTCTGATCTTCGGGAGCAGGCATTGACAATGTTTCTATTATGTGCTGGTGTGTGGAGGGAAAGCAAAAAAAAGGAGGAGAAAAGGAAAATGTTGAAAAAGTTAGCAAAATTAGATGCTGGCAGTGGCCTTGTAAACAGCTCTGGAACAAGTTACTATTTCCATTAAATAAGTAGAAAGTATTTATTTCTTTTGTTTTACCAAGAAAACATCCCTGAGAAAAGGTGTGAATCCTTAAAAAATATATAACCTACTTTTTTAAGTGAAAGCACTTAATAATGAATCTAGTGTGTATATAATTTTAAGTAAAAACTTTTATATTTTCCTTGTGTTATAACTTATTTAGAATTCTTATACATGAACATTAATTAAAAGTCAAAATTAACTTATATTTTCAAAGAAGAATACTTTGGGAATGTTTCTTCCTATGGCTCAAAGTGAAATTTCCTTCACTGTACTCCCAGTTCAGTTTCATTACACCGATTGTTGGGCAAAAAAATTTCTAAGATTAGCCTACTATCCAAAGATATAGGCAGAAATATTTGGGTATATCAAATTCTCACTCTAAATCCAGGATATGATTTTGTTACTATCAAATGAGCAGGGATAGATTATTCCTTATGGGAACTGAGTGCTCTGTAGATTAAGAATCCCAGGTATTGCCCTGGCTGGTGTAGCTCAGTGGATTGAGCGCGGGCCTGCGAACCAGAGGATCGAGGTTCGATTCCCAGTCAGGGCACATGCCTGGGTTGCAGGCCAGTTCCCGGCAGGGGACACACGAGAGGCAACCGTACATTGATATTTCTCTCCCTCTCCTTCTCTCCTACCCTTCCCCTCTAAAAGATAAATAAATAATAAATAAAATCTTTAAAAAAAAAAAGTATCCCAGGTATTAACATTCCACTCTGAAAGCTAGAATTTTATGATATCACAAATCATATTTAAGTCTTTTATCCATCTTGACTTTATTCTGGTGTAGGTGTAAGTTAGTGGTTGAGTTTCATTTTTTTACAAATGTACTTATCCAGATCTCCCAACACCATTTACTGAAGAGGCTATTTTTACTCCATTGTATGTTCCTGCCTCCTTTGTCAAATATTAGCTTACCATATTGACATGGGTTTATTTCTGGGCTCTCTATTCTGTTCCATTGATCTATGTATGCGTTCTTATGCCAGTACCAGACTGTTTTGATTACTATGGCCTCATAATATAGTCTGTTATCAGGTAGTGTGATCTCTCCTACTCTGTTCTTCTTTTTTAAGATTGCTGAGGCTATTTGGGGTCATTTATGGTCCCATATAAATTTTTGAAGTATTTGTTCTATATCTGTGAAATATGTCATTGGTATTTTGATAGGGATTACTTTGAATCCATAGATTGCTTTGGGCAATATGGACATTTTAATGATGTTAATTCTTCCAATCCATGAACATAGTCTATGCTTCATTTTATTTGTGTCTTCCTTAATTTCTTTCTTCAGTGTTGTATAGTTTTCTGAGTACAAGTCTTTTATTTCCTTGGACAATGGGGGATTGATTGTGAGAGTAGCAGGGAGGTGTAGGGGTGAACAATGGGGAGAAAGGCAGTACAACTATAACTGGACAATAATAAATAAAATAATAAACATACATAAATAAAATAAATGAAAGCTAGAATTATAAAAAAATACTCAACTTTATAGGTGTAATAGATTCAAAACTGACAGAAGTGGCCAAAGCTCAGTCAGCCTCAAAGGTGCTAATCTCACAAAACTTCTTGCTAGCATGGCACAACAGAAGTGTTAATATATTTTTTTTTTTAAGGCAGAGAATTTGACCTTCATTCACAAACACTTTTTTTTAAAGATTTTTATTTATTTATCTTTAGAGGGGAAGGGTAGGAGAGAGGGAGAGGGGGAGAAATATCAATGTATGGTTGCCTCTCGTGTGTCCGCTGCCGGGAACTGGCCTGCAACCCAGGCATGTGCCCTGACTGGGAATCGAACCGCGATCCTCTGGTTCGCAGGCCCGCGCTCAATCCACTGAGCTACACCAGCCAGGGCAGAAGTGTTAATATTGAATTACCATTTAATCTTTGAGTTTTCAAAATAGCACTCCTGGGGAATGCTATAGCACTCTAACTTCCAATGAGAAGTTAGAGCCAACAAAACTGAGTTTAGACATGATTTCTTCCTTCAAGGAATTTACAATCTAATACTGGAGAAAAGTTAATGGTTATAATGGAAGAATGTGATAAGTGCCAATAGAGACACATAGTATTGTAACATGCTTAAGACAGTGGGTTCTATACTCATACTGCTTGGGTTTGAACTATGATCTGATAACCTACTAGCAACATGAAGTTGTACAAGTTAAATTACTAAAATATTCTCCAAATCTGTTTCCCAATGTGTAAAATAGGAGTAATACTGCACTCTCCAAGAGGGATCTAGACAGCATTAATACTCCATGTAATTCTGAGGTACTCCTTTTGGTGACTCATTTCCATGCAGTTGTGTTTGAGTGTGTGTTTAAGAGTGTTTCTTAAGTGTGTGGTATACCATTCATGATGATTTAGGTAGAGGCTGATGTTGAAGTTAGAGTACCTAATGTGTGCTTCTAGAACTTCACAAAGTCTCACAATCATTTCGCTTCTCTGTGCCTTATGTACATTCTCTATTTAAATGAGCAAAGGATTCCCTGGCTGGTATGGCTCAATTGGTTAGAGTGTTGTCCTGTACAACTAAAGGTCAGGGGTTCCACTCCCAGTCAGGGCACATACCTAGGTTATGGGTTCAATCTTTGGCCAGGCTGCATATGGGGGGTAAGCAATCAATGTTTCTCTCATGTTGATGTTTCTCTCTGTCTCTATGTCTCCCTTCTTCCTTCTCTAAAATCAGTAAACATATTTTTTAAATAAAATTAAAAAATAAATAAACAAAGGAAGTTCCATGACAGCAAGGACATTACCAGTCTTGTTCAACATCTAGAACAGTGCCTGGCACATAGTAAATTATGGATAAATGTAGGTGCATCACAACTCAGGAATATTATGAAGATGATGATTCATCAGACATGAATGTAATTTTGAGAAAGAATCATGAGTACTACCAAAAAAATGACTGGCTTTTCTTGTTTAAGATCCTCAAGATAGATAAGAAATTATTTTTATTACAGTTTTCTGCTGGGATTTAAACATGAGTTTTGGAGTCAGAGGATTTTGCCTTGACTTGTGGCTCTACTGCTTAAGGCTTTGTAACCTCAGATAAGTAACCTCTGTGAGCTTTATTTTTCTTGTTGGTATTTTGAAGTTATCACCCTTGCTTTAGAGTATTTTTCAGAGCTCAAATGATAAATGAAATAAAAGCACTTGTGAAGTGCAAATACTACACAAGTACAAATGTGTTAAGCAATGTTCTACATTGGAGGACTATAAATCATAAAAAGCAAACTTATATTCCTATTACACAGGTCTAAGGTAGTGAAGATAAAGCTGTGTTGTTCCCAAAAGTTGATCTTCTTTAAAATACAGGGGATATAGACACCCTCCCTGTCTTTTATACACAGAGAAGCAAGACTGCATGAGAGAACTTTCATCATACCAGCTCCCTTTAGTTGTTACATCTAGCTTTTTCTATGCCAGCTTCAAAAATAGTTCCAGTCTGAAGGAATTGTATTGAGGATTTGGGTAGGGCCCCATCGAAGGTTACAGGCTGAGTTTAAAAAATTCCTTCTTCAATGATCCCTATCTTACCTAACTTGTATGGCCAGAGTCCATTTTCTGTTAGCATTTTTAATTTTGTAAAAGTTCGAAGTTTAAATTTATTATTTATTGTCTGTTTTTATACTTCATGGACCTTTGTAGAAAAATTCCTCCAGACCCTCATTGTTTATATTCTGTACAAGATTTGTGTGTGTGTGTATGTATATATATGTGTATTTATATTTATGTTTATATTTATATATTTGGGGGTATATTTTTCTTTCAAATGTGTTCAAGCAGCCTATATGTAATTTAGTTGTAGGATTAAATTTTAATAGTTTTAATATTTCTTTAAATACAAACTTAGAAACTCACAGAACATAGTTTTACAGTACTTTTCTTTTTTATTTAATCTTTATTGTACTTTTTCCATTACCTTTTAGTCCCTTTATACTCTCCTCCCCCCAGGAATCATCACACTGTTGTCCATGTCCATGAGTCCTTTTTCCTTTTTGCTCAACCCCTCCATCGCCTAACCTCCCCCTCACACTAGCTGTCTTATTTGGGGATGATGAAAATATTCTAGAATTAGAAAATGGTGATGGTTGCACAATTTTTCAACATACTAAAACCCTTTCACTACCCTGTATATTTTTTGCTTGTCATGTCTCTATAGACTTTTAACATTATTAATATATAATACACATACTATCCAGTTCACCCATTTAAAGGATATATGTTTATATATATGTAAATAGATATATATTTATAATAGATTTATATATTTTTCTTTTTTCTAGAGGTCATTTGTCTGATAACCTTAGCCCTCTACAACAAGATCTGCATGGAACATATTGTGAAAGGGCCCCTAAACTAGTAAGAGCAGTCATAAACCTTCTGCATGAAAAACCTGCCCTTTGCCCATTTAGGCCCCTCATTCACTGAGTAACTAACTCTTATTCAACATTCATGGTTGGCTATGTTTTCCAGAAGGGAGCTGGACAGTACACTATGGCAGATATTTTGGCAAGAGGAGAAGAGTAGTTTAACTACTACAATGTACACGTGAAACTAATATAAAATAGTATTGAATGTAAGCTGTAATTAAAAATATAATTTTAAATACATAATTTTTAAAGTAAAAAAAGAACAGAAGTGACAAATATTAATCTTCCACTGAAGGAGGACAACTATAACTATAATATTCCCAAGACATTTATGACCCCAAGTCTTCTATCAGAGGCCAAATTATGTCCAATATTTTCTAAAAAGGCAAAGCTACGTAGAATACATATCAGAAGATTTCCATGAAGAATGCCTCAGAGAAACACGTTTTTATGTGTTTTGCTTTTGAGTGGATATACTTGCTTGCATGAATGTAATTTTCTATTTGCATCTATAAAATTATGTGATGCTGAGCTTCATCTTGAATGTGGAAAGGATAAATAGAAAATTCAGATTCTGTAAAGTTATAGAATACGTTGTTTTTAAAAAGTAGATTAAACATTTTTAAAAACTTTAATTCTACCTTTTGATGAAGTTAACAATTAGTTGATTTGCCTGAAACTCAGAGCTTACTTTTGCTTTAGAGAATCCCTTTTATTTTGGTATGTGTTCGTGGCACAATGACAGTAATGTAACCTTTCATTTGTCTTATCAACTGAGTTGCTAGCAATTGTTCCTGGTTGACACTCGGTTAAACTGCAAACCTTAAAGCTGCACTTAGTTGTATATGCTGAAACCTTTTTCTAAATTGTTCAAATATCCCTTCACAAACACTAATAACTAATAGAGTATACACAGACAAAAATTCAGCATCTTTTTGAAAGATTTCTTTATCTGAAGCACATTTTACATTCCAGCTTTTATCCTACCTCATTTTCAGCTAGTTATGTCATGACTACTTTAAAAGATCACCAACAATTACATTTAAAGTACAAAGAGAGTTAACCTTTTAGAGCAACTGAAATTTTCTTAACAATTTCTATTTTCTGGATTTTGAGAGCAGTTTAAAGACAGGTCTTTGGTACCCTCTAAAAACTGGAGACATGCAGGTGGATCATGGCTATATAAGAGACTATCATGTCAGGGCCTGCATTTTCTGTGTAGTGGGCCACAGAGTGAATTTCTGTCACAAAGCAGGTCAAAATTAAGCATTCTTTTTTTTTTTTAACTGTGTTATTACCCAGTATTGTATTGCAACAGTGAATCTATTTGCTTCATTTTACTGCGCACAATTCTACACTGGGAAATGCTCATTTTATTGACAATGGCTGATTGTACTGTACTGCACTGTCAGTGTTTAAAATGCTTCTTCTTTTAAATAGGAAATGGTTACTTCTTTTTTTGTATTATGTTTGCTAATTTTATTTTATGTTTTCCTTGCAGGTTTCTAAAAGGTGTCTTTTCTGAAAACTGCTGCTTTGATTCCACTCTAGAGCTGTCTCTTTACAAAGTCCTCTCCTTACCACCCATCCCCCAAACCGTGGTGTGCTTGCAGTTCACCTTCAGCAACTTGTCCATTCTTTTTATTACTTTGATTCTCAGTTTTTCATATTCAATTTTCCTCATCTTGATTTTGCAGCAAAATTTTTTTACAGTTGTAACATCCTTACCTATCTTAATCTTTAAAGCGAAGAAACAGGGAAAAAACTTTTCTCCCCCTGAACTGAGACCATTCCTTAAGTTGAAGGGCAGCCAACAGCATATGCTTTTTGCAAGAATAATTGAAAACATCAACTGGAGAGCACATAATTCTTTTGAAAGTCCACCAGTTATTTGAAGTAACTTTGGCAGAAAAAGAAAATAAAGCACTCAATATTTTAACCTTTATGGTTGCCTTCTTAGGAGTTGGTCTCTATTTTTATTTTTAGTTATTCTGCTACATTTTTTATTGCATGATTGGCTTTTTGTTTGACTAGACCTAATTTGACTTAAATGAAAACCTAAGTGTTAACAAAGAAAAATTTCACCAAAGCAACCTGTGAAGTCTTTACATTTAGCTTGAATTCATTTTTAATCTTTGAACAACAGTAATACTTTCCTAGTGAGGGTGCACTTGATTTTAATTTTACTTTCAGTATGACAGCTGTCAATGTTTCCCTGGTGCGTGACACCAAGTGGCTGACTTTAGAAGTCTGTAGAGAATTTCAGAGAGGAACCTGCTCTCGAGCTGACGCAGACTGTAAGTTTGCCCATCCACCAAGAGTTTGCCATGTGGAAAATGGTCGAGTGGTGGCTTGTTTTGATTCTTTAAAGGTGAGTGTCATCTAAATGCACATAATGTTTAAATTAAACATGTTTATTTCTATTTAAAAAATATGATGTGCTTTCACATTGGTAAAGTTAATAATAGTATGAAAGTGCTAAGTTTTGTTTCTTTGTTTTGAATTTGATTTTTTTGTTTATTAAAATATTTTACTGTTGTTCTATTACAATTGTCCCCAGTTTTCCACCATTGCATTCCTCCACCCAACCCACCCCCATTCCTGCAGTCAATTGCCATCCTGTGGTCCATGATTTTTAAGACAGGATGTGTAGACCTTGTATTTGTGCAACTAAGCCAAACTAAAGTTCACCCCATCAAAGCCACTGATCAGGAGAGAGAGACTTAAAAAAATTTAGGAATTTTTGTAGGAATGAGAAATTGCAGCCTTGCCATACTTCCTTGCATACAATTTCAGTTTTGAATACAGTGATCACAATCCTCATATAACTTAGAGAAGCCCTTTACTAAATTATGGCTTATTATCTATGTTATCAAACACACCTGTCAGGGACCAGTAAGCTTTCAGAGGATAAAGTCAGCCAAAATAATATAAGGTGAAAATCTCACTACACGGGAAGAAAATAATGGCATTTGAGGCTTCTTTGTCAAAGTATATTTTGAATGTTTACCTGAAATATATTGCTATAAAACTAGATTCACTAGTTTTTTCTTTCTAAACTGCTTTTTGGCCAATTTCAGATCTGTGAGTATATTTTATAAAGAATGTTCTATTGGCAAGGTCAACATACACAAAAAATATGTACTAGAGAATAAACAAAATGTGAGAGCAAATGAAATATTATGTAGAATAGTACTTATATGATTTCCATATAAGAAAATGCACTGATGTTCATGTTTTATTCATAAATATCCTTAAATTAAGGATAAAGATGTACAAGTTAAAGTATAGAAGTAAAAAGGCAAAAGAATCCTGGTTTAATTAATAAGATTTGCTAGGATGCATTAAAGATTTTTTCCAAAATGCATCAAAATTAATTAAGCATAACAAGAAATTTTCCAATTTTTAATAATGTTTTATACTCACCATGACCAATTTTACCTCATTAATATTTTTATTTATGCATTAGCTAATAGAGCTATATCCCTTTATGTATTCTTTTCTTCTGAAAACATTTTATTAAATGACATACTACTTTTACTTATGTTGTGGTTATTAGTTTGTTCTTGCAAATCATTCCAGTTCAAGAATCAAAACTTGTTATCATAAAGATAAAGGTAATTACTACCATTAAAAATGTCTGGATTGCTCTTATTTGCAGTAAATATTATGACTAAAGTGTTTATTCTGGTTTTTTCATTTCAGTATCATTCAAGTTTCACCTACAATTATTTTGTATATTACTTAAATCTATTACTGCAGAACTGGGCACTGCCATCAGGTGGAAAAGAGCCCTGAGTTAGTTGGGGGAAGAAATATGTCTTTCATCCAGTCCATAAAGAGAATCTGGCACTGCACTAGGCACTTTACATATTTTTTTCAGGAGATCTGGGCTAGTCTCAGCCCCACTATTGACCTCAGCTACTTAATCTGATACAACTTATATTATTTCATCTCTCATAGATGGGCATTCTTCTCTACTTAACCTCCACAATTATTGTGGCAATTCCAATAAAACTAATGAAAAACCATCTATCACTGTGGGTATGTGGAGGTGAAAGAAGGTATAGGGAAGATAAACGGTGATTAAAAAAATAAAATAAAAAGTAAATTTTAAAAAGTAAAATAAATGAAAGATGTCCTTACTATTAATTCAGATGTTTTTAGGAGTCTTCATAACAGTTCTATTAAGTTAGTGTTTATTATTTAAAACTACAAACTCATATTCCAAATGCATATGCCCAAATCTAGTTGCCTGAATGGGATGTTAGTTCTTCAAGCTAAGTATCACTGTTTTTATGGTTTACTCTTTGATAGAGAGCTCCTTTGAGGCTTTGTAAAGTCTATCTTCCCAGGCATCTGGTGGAAGAAGACATGTGATATTCCTAATTATTTTTAGAGTTCTTCCATTTAAAGGTAATAGAGTGCCATGTAGGAAACATTTTGAGGAAGAGTAATATGGAAAGGGAATGTTAACAAAATGCACAATGCACTATCACTTTTAAAGCTTGGAAAATATATATTTTTTAAAATTCAATTCAGAAACTACATAAATAATGGCCAATGAATATTAATAAGATAGTTAATTATTTAAATATACTATCTATTCACAGCATTCAGAGTTCTAAAAATAATTTTGCATTTTATTACCACCTGATGACCAGTCACACAGGATATAGATGATTTACATCATCATTACATTCTCAAATTTTAATGAAAACCTTAATATTCTGAACATACAATTCATTTTATCCCTGGCTGGTGTGTCTCAGTGGATTGAGTGCTGTCCTGCAAACCAAAAGGTCACTGGTTCAATTCCCAGGCAGGGCACATACCGGGGTTGTGGGCCAGTCCTCAGTCAGTGGTGCATGAAAGGCCATTACACATTGATGTTTCTCTCCCTCTCTTTCTCCCACCCTTCCTCTCTCTCTAAAAATAAATAAAATCTTTTTAAAAAGTAAATAAATATACAATACCATTCAAAAACTTGTTTTGCTATTTAGATAACACATTTGTCATAGTTTGATGCCTGCACAAAAGCTTTGTAGTTCCCTTATATTATTTATTTGTGATATGCTTGAAAGGTATGCTAAGTTAAAGGTAATTGACTTATGTGGATTGTACTACTATCATACCTATAACACACAAATAACACATGGCAATGGTTATTGCAACATTTGCTATCCTCCTTGAGTTTGTATAATTGAAACACCTTTGAAATGCTTCTGTGCAGTGTTTCTTCTTTCATGAGTGGTTAAATAACTGAAGCAATCATTTCATGAGTTTGGCCACTGTTTTTGTTTGTTTGTTTGTTTTTTAGTCTTTGTAATGACTCCTTTACCACTAGGCCACTGTTTTTGTTTGTTTGTTTGTTTTTTAGTCTTTGTAATGACTCCTTTACCACTAGGTACTTTGCTGGATGATGATGGTTCTTTTTCCCTTCATAATAGGCAAAATAGATATAATGTCTCATACTGACTTCATGATGAGGGAATATTGTGAAAATATGGAAGGCAAGCTTGACGGTTAATTGTACATTGTGATGAAGTGCTATGCCCATCACTCCATGAATGTTGAGTATTCAGTGATGAAGGTTACACTATCTTCAGATAGAGCTCTAGACGGTGCAGCCCATAGATTAATTTCCAGTTACATGAGAGTCTTGTGTTATGTTGATAGGCAGCTGTTTTTGACTCAATTTCCTAATCTGCTTGACACAATTTATTAAAATTTTTTCTCTAAAGTATTGCTTAATCCATTCTGCACCAAAATCTTGATATAACATTTTAAATTGATTTGGGTGTGTATTTTTAGTGAGTCTCCTTAGGAGTTAGCAAAACGTCATCACTAAAAATACCAGCCTAAAATTTTTGAGATTATTTTCATAGCCAGGATTGTTGTTTTCATGTATTCTGCTTCAAAAATGTCATGATATCTTGAACCTTTCCTTTCATACCTAAAGCAGTGTGATATCAACCATCTCTTTTCCAGAAAGAATATAAATGCTGTCATTATTTCATTATGACACATCAACATCCATCACATCTGCCCAATGCACCCACCAGTTTGGGTAGTTTTGTAACAAAAAGTTCTCAGGAAAGGCTTTAGCAGCAGGCATAGTCAGAGGGCAGTCATGTCAACCCATATACATTCCTAAAATATTTGAACTGGGTGAGGACCACACATAAAACAGCTCCACACTATCTTCAAACATCACATATAATCACAGGCAGAATATTTTCACAAGAGAAACCTGTTTTGTAGGCATATGAATATGACTCTGTCCTTGTAGGTCAAATTGTGCTGAGTTACCAGTATAGTCACTTCTAGTATCACTAGTCACAGCAGTTTTCACAAGTTTAAAATTTAATCATTTTTGACTGAATATGTACCTCATCTGTGTTTTCTAAGGGAAAAGTTACCAGGAGCAGAAAATTGCTAGCAGCATAATCCCAAGTTTTGCTGAGTTATCCAAGACTTAGACACATTTATGAGCTCCATCAAAGGGGTCTGCTACATTACAAATACAGAAAGGCAGCACCTGTCATCCTTACATTTAAGGAAAATAATATTTTACTTAAGGATCTTTATCTTCCATGATACTGACCTTAAAAAGAATCTTTGGTAGAAATCAATGCTATTTTTGACATCTCAAAAACCACTTTTGAATGAAAAATTGAATTGCAATCTGTATTTAAATACATGTAGAGAGCTCAGTCTCACTTTTTAAACTTTTAATTTTAAAATAAGTATATAGACATGCACAAAAGTTGTAAAAATTGTACAGGGTTTTATCCTTCATTTTGTTTATGTGGTGAATCACATTTATTGACTTGTGAACGTTGTACCAAACTTGCATTCCGGGAATAAATCCCACTTGATCATGGCATGTGATCTTTTTGATTCATTGCTGTATTTGGTTTGCTAATGTTTTGTTGAGAATTTTAGCATTTATATTTATCAGGGATATTGGCCTATAATTTCCATTTTTTTGTAGTGTCTTCATCTGGTTTTAGAATTAGGATGATGCTGGCCTTATAAAATGAGCTTGGGAGCCTTCCCTCCTCTTGCATTTTTTGAAATAGTTTGAGAAGGAAGGGTGTTAGTTCTTCTTGGAATGTTTGGTAAAATTCCACTATGAAGCCATCTTGTTCAGGACTTTTGTTTGTTGGGAGTTTTTTAATAACTGCTTCAGTTTCACTAGGTAGAGTCTGTCTATTCAGATTTTCTGATTCTTCCTGATTTAGTTTTGTAAGATTGTATGTTTCTAGGAATAGATCCATTTCATCCAGGTTGTCCAATTTGTTGGCATATAGTTTTTCATATTAATTTTTTATAATCCTTTGTATTTCTTTGGTGTCAGTTGTTATTCCTCCTCTTTCATTTCCTATTTTATTTATTTAGGTCCTCTCTTTTTTCTTGATGAGTCTGGCTGTGGTTTTGTCAATCTTGTTTATCTTTTTGAAAACCAGCTCTTGGATTAATTGATATTTTATGCCCCTTTTTTAGACTCTATTTCATTTATTTCTGCTCTGATCTTTATTTCCTTCCTTCTACTCACTTTAGTCTTTATTTATTGTTCTTTTTCAAGTTCCTTTAAGTGTAGTGTTAGATTGTTTATTTGAGCTTTTTCTTGTTTTTTTGAGATAGGTCCTTATGTTATGAATTTCCTTCTTAGGATTGCTTTCCCAGTGCCCCACAGATTTTGGGTTGTTGTGTTCTCATTTTCATTTGTTTCATTGGATCTTTGGATTTCTTCCTTGATCTCATTGTTAACCAATTTATTGTTTCATAGCATGTTATTTACTTTACATGTCTTCGTGTATATTTCAGTGTTCTTCTTGTGACTGTTTCCTAGTTTCATAGCATTGTGGTCAGAGAAGATGCTTGATATGATTTTAATCTTAAATTTATTGAGACTTGTTTTGTGTCCTAACATGTGGTCCATCCTAGAAAACATTCCATGTGCACTTGAGAAGAATGTGTATTCTACTGCTTTGAGGTGAAATGCTCTGAAGATATCAATTAAATCCATTCGATCTGGTGTGTCATTTAAGGCCACTGTCTCCTTGTTGATTTTCTGTCTGGAAGATCTATCCATTAAAGTAAATGGAGTGTTCAAATCCTCTACTATGACTGTATTACTGTTGCTCTTTCCCTTTATGCCCATCAAGATTTGCTTTACATATTTAGGTTTTCCTATGTTGGGTGCATAAATGTTTACTAGGTTATAGCCTTTTGTTTGATTGCTCTCTTTATCATTATTTAGTGTCTTTGTCTCTTACAGTAGCCTTGGTTTTTAAGTCTAATTTTTCAGAAATAAATGTTGCTACTCCAGCTTTTTTACCCCTTTCCAATTGCATGAAATATCTTTTTCCATTCCTTTACTTTTAGTCTGTATGTATCTTTAGATCTAAGGTGGGTTTTGCGTAGATCGCTTATATATGGGTTTTGTTTTCTTATCCATACAGCTATTCTTGTCTTTTGGTCAGAGCATTGAGGCTATTTACATTTAAGGTGATTTGATAGATATGCATTTATTTCCCTTTTATTTTTAACTCTTTTCCTCAGTTTACTTTTTCTTTTTCTTCTTAAAGCAAGCCTTTTAACATTTCTTGCAATACTGGTTTTGTGTTAAAAAGGCTCCTTTAGCTTTTTATTATCTGGAGAATGGGAAGCCAAATAAGTTTTGTGATGTGCATGTCACTGTCACATGCTCCTTTAGGATAGCCCCTACACTGGAGTCAGTCCCTACAGGTACCTCTAGCAGATCATATTTTCTGCCTTTATTTTCACAATAAATAAAATTGCCCCTCAATTTTAAAAGTTATATATCTTTATGAAAGTAAAACAAAATACAAAAATATTAAAGTCATATACAAGAACAGTAGAATAAAAATAAAATATAACAAAATATAAATAAAATGTAGTAAAGTGTCATCCCAACCATCCATTACCACCACTAACATTTCTATGTATTTTCCTCCAGTCTTTATGTCTTTTATATAATAGTATACATGCCATATAAACCTGACCTTACCTTCTGCATCCTTGCCACCATGTTCCATTACTCTCCTTAGGTGATCCTGGAGATCAACCTCTACCTCCATTTATTCTTCCTATTACCTTCCTGTTCTTGTCAAGTTACCAAAAAAAGAAAAGAAATACAGATACTGCTGATCTCTCATTCATCAAATTTAAAAAAATACACCAATCGTTGTGGATATTTTTTTCTATTTTTAAGTATATTTTATTGATTATGCTATTACAGTTGTTCCATTTTCCCCCTTTATTTCCCTCTGCCCTGCACACCCCCTCCTACCCACATTCCCTCCCTTTAGTACATGTTCATTGGTCCTACATCTAAGTTCCTTGGCTTTTCCATTTCCTATTCTATCCTTAACCTCCCCCATCTGTTTTGTACCTACAATTTAAACTTATTCCATGTACTTTTTCCTTGATTCTCCCCCTCTCACTCCGCTCTGATAATCCTCCATGTGACCTCCATTTCTATTATTCTGTTCCTGTTCTAGTTGTTTGTTTAATTTGTTTTTCTTTTATTTATTTATTTATTTATTTATTTATTTTAGGTTCAGTTGTTGATAGTTGTGAGTTTGTTGTCATTTGACTCTTTATATTTTTTTATCATCTTTTTCTTAAATAAATCCCTTTAACATTTCATACAATAAGGGCTTGGTGATGATGAACTCCTTTAACTTGACCTTATCTGGGAAGCACTTGATCCGCCGTTCCATTCTCAATGATAGCTTTTCTGGATAGAGTACTCTTGGATGTAGGTCCTTGCTTTTTATGACTTTGAATAGTTTGTTGAAGCCCCTTCTTGCCTGCAAGTTTTCTATTGAGAAATCAGCTGACAGTCTTATGGGAACTCCTTTGTAGGTAACTGACTCCTTTTCTCTTACTGCTTTGAAGATTCTCTCCTTATCTTTAATCTTGGGTAATGTAATTATGATGTGCCTTGGTGTGTGATTCCTTGGGTCCATCTTCTTTGTGATTGTTTGAGCTTCCTGGACTTCCTGGACAGCTTTTTCTTAGCCAGGTTGGGGAAGTTGTCCTTCATTACATGTTTAAATTAGTTTTCAATTTCTTGATCTTCCTCTCCTCCTCATGGCACCCCTAGGATTCGAATGTTGGAACATTTCACGTTGTCCTGGAGGTTCCTAAGCCTCTCCTCATTTTTTTAAAATTCAGGTTTCTTCATTCTGTTCTGGCTGAATGTTTATTCCTTCCTTCTGCTCCAAATCATTGATTTGAGTCCTGGTTTCCTTCCCATCACTGTTGGTTCCCTGTACATTTTGCTTTATTTCACTTTCCATAGCTTTTCACTTTTTCTTCTATTTTGCGAACATACTCAACCATTTCTGTGAGCATTCTGATTACCAGTGTTTTGAACTCTGCATCTGATAGGTTGGTTCTCTCTTCATCACTTAGTTCTATTTTCAGAGTTGTTTTTTTTATTTTTTTTTTCAGTTTATCAGTATTTTTTTTAAATCAGTATTTTTTAATTGTTGATATTGTACAGTTTTCTGTCTTTTACCCCGCCCCAGCCCACCACCCCAGCCCTCCCCACCTTCCTCCCATTTCCACCCCCCATAGTTTTTGTCCATGAGTCCTTTATACTTGTTGCTCTAAACCGTTCCCCTTTTCCCCTGAAATTCCCTCCCCTCCCACTCTGGACACTGTCAGACTGTTCTCAAATTCAATGTCTTTGTTTATATTATGCTTGTTTGTTTGTTTTGACATTTTCAGAGTTTTGATCTGTTCTTTCATTTAGGCCATATTTCTTTGTCTCAGCACACCTCTTACATTGGAAGGGGCAAAGTCTTAAGTATTTGCCAGGGCAGGGCAACCCACGTAGCAAAGTGGGCCCTTCTGGTGCTGATTTCAGGGTAGTTAGGTTTGTGTACATTCTAGGACCTTGTGAGTCTCTCCAATGAACTCTCTTGTGAGGCTAGGAGTTTCTCCTACTGCTGCAACCCAGACAGATTTTTATAGCCAGAGGTTTTGAGCCCCACCCCCCATGCTGGAACCTTGGGTTGCGTGATCTGTTTCACTCCCTAGTTGTTCCTCCTGGCTTATCTGCACACAAATGTGTGACCACTGTTCTGCCTACTGCCACCTTGTCCTCCCTGGTCTACCAGCTGCTGCTTCCACCTCGTGGGCCTCCAGTCATGGCCTTGCTGCTCATCCTTTCTGCCCTGGCTGCCCATCTCTCCCCTCCTACCAGTCTTAATCAATGTTTCTTCTTTAACTCCTTGGTTGTTGGACTTCCATACAGTTAGATTTTTCTGAAAATTCTGGTTGTTTTTTGTTTTTAAATTTGTTGTTGGTCTTCATTTGGTTGCAAGAAGGTAAAGTGTGTCTACCTACACCTCTATTTTGTCTGGAAGTCCTGTATTTTTCTTTTTATTAATTGAAGATTTTATGGAGATAATTGCAGATCCATGAGCACTTATAAGAAATGATACAGAAAAATCCCTAAAACAGGTTTCCAAGTTTTTGCCAATAATAACATTTTACAAAACTGTAATATAATATCACAAGTATTTCAACATTGATAAAAACTACCAATTTTCAAATTTCCCCACTTTTAATTGTACTGATATTTGTATGTATTAAGTTCTATAAAATTTTATGACCTCTGTACTTTTTAATATCCACCATCACAATCAATGTCCTAAACATTTCCAACACCAGAAAGGTCCCTCAAGTTATTTTTTTATAATTATATCCTTTTTCCTTCTCTCCTATCCCTGTCCTTAACCTCTGGCAATCACTAATGTTTTATTTACTTCTATATTTTTTATATCAGAATGTTATACAGGTTAAATAATACATTAAGGAAGCTTTTGAGGAATGACTTTTTCTGCTAGAGATTAATTTAGCCAAGTTGCTGCATGTATCAACACTTCATTCATTTTTATTGCTGAGAAGTATTCCATAGTATATACATACCACAGTTTATGTAACAATTTTACCACTCACTTGTTGAAAACATCTAACCACTATGGAAAACAGTGTGGATTTTTCTAAGAAAACTAAAAATGGATCTACCTTTTGACCCAGCAATTCCACTGCTCGTATTATATCCTAAGAACCCTGAAACACCAATCCAAAAGAACCTATGCACCCCAATGTTCATAGCAGCACAATTTACAATAGCCAAGTGTTGGAAGCAACCTAGGTGCCCATCAGTAAATGAATGGATCAAAAAACTATGGTACATTTACACAATGGAATTCTATGCAGCAGAAAGAAGGAGCTCCTACAGTATGTGACAGCATGGATGGAACTGGAAAGCATTATGCTCAGTGAAACAAGCCAGGTGGTGAAAGACAAATATCATATAATCTCACCTTTAACAGGAACCTAATCAACAAAACAAACAAATGAGCAAAATATAACCAAAGACATTGAAATTGAGAACAGGCTGACAGTCACCAGAGGGAAGAGGGGAGGCAATTTCAGGGGAAAAGGGGAAGGGTTTAGAGCAACAAGTATAAAGGACAAATGGACAAAAACTAGGGGGCGTGGAAATGGGAGGGCGGTGGGAAGGGCTGGGGTGGTGGGCTGGGATGGGATTAAAAGACAGAAAACTGTACAAGAACAACAATTAAAATTAAAAAATTTAAAAAAGAAAACATCTAAACTAATTCCAGTTTTTGGCTATTTCTGTGGAATAAATTATGAAGAGTGCAATTACTGAGCCATTTGATAGGTGCATGTTTGGTTTTATAAGAAACTACCAAATTGTTATCCATAATGCTATAAAATTTTATATTTCTACTAGCCATATATGAGTGATCCACTATCTCTGGATCCTTGCCAGCATTTCATATCATCACTGTTTTTTTTTTTTTTTTTCATTTTAGCAATTTTGATAGGTATGTAGTGATATCTTGTAGTTTTAAATTTATTCTCCTGATGAACAGTGATATTGAACATCTTTTTATATGATTAATTTTCATCTGTATATCCTCTTTGTTAAAATGTCCATTAATGTCTTTTGCCCATTTTCTAATTAGATTGTTTGGTTTTATACTGTGGGAATGTGAGTGTTCTTTATTTATTCTGGATACTAATCCTTCGTTGGAGATACAATTTGGAAATGCTTTCTTTCCATCATAAATCATCTTTTTATTCAATTTACATGGGCTTTAATAGAGAACAAGTTAAAATTTAGTGAGGTCTAATTTATCAATTCATAGATTATGATTTTGATTATATTCTAAGAACTCTTCGCTTCACCTTAGGTCCTGAGGATTTTCTGCTATGTTTTTGGGAAAAGTTTTATAGTTTTACATTTCACATTTAATGCTATGAACTGTTTTTAGTTAATTTTTATATAAGGCATGTATTTTTAATTAAATTTATTGGAGTGACATTGGTTAATAAGATGATATAGATTTCAATTGTATAATTCTATGATACATGATCTGTATATTGCATTGTGCACCCACCACCCAAAGCCAAATCATCTTTGGTCTCCATATATTTGGTTCCCTTTACTCTTTACTACTTCACTATCTCCTTTCCCTTCAGGAACCACCATACTCTTGTCTATCAGTTTTTGTTTGTTTATGTTCTTGTGTTTTATTTGATGCTTTCAGTTTCATTTCAAACATATCAGTGAAATCATATGGTTTTTAACTTTTTCTGCCTGACTTATTTGGCTTAGCCTAATATTCTCAAGGTTCATACATGTTTTTTTAAATTTTATTTTAATTGTTGTTCTTGTACAGTTTTCTGTCTTTTATACCCAGCCCAGCCCATCTCCCCAGCCATCCCCACCTCCCTCCCATTTCCACCCTCCCTAGTTTTTGTCCATGTGTCCTTTATACTTGTTGCTCTAAAACCTTCCCCTCTCCCCTCTGGCGACTGTCAGCCTGTTCTCAATTTCAGTGTCTTTGATTATATTTTGCTTGTTTGTTTGTTTTGTTGTTTAGTTTCCTGTTAAAGGTGAGATCATATGACATTTGTCTTTTACCGCCTGGCTTATTTTGCTTAGCATAATGTTCATACATGTTGTCTCAAATGGCAATATTTCATATTTTCTTATGGCTAAGTGGTACTCCATAGTATATATGTACCACATCTTCTTTATCCAATCATCTATCATAGGACTCTTTGGTTATTTCCATGTCTTGGCCATTGTGAAGAATGCTGCAATGAACAGAGGGGTGCATATATCTTTGCAAATAAATGTTTTCAAGTTTTTTAGGTAGTTCCTTACCCAGAAGAGGGATCATATGGTAACTGTATTTATAATTTTTTAGGAATATCCATACTATTTTGCGTTGTGATTATACCAGTCTACATTTCCATCAGCAATGAACAAAGGTTCATTTTTCTCCAACACTTTTACACTTGGTATTCTAACAGATGTGAGCCATTCTAACATGTGAGGTGGTGTCTCATTGTAGTTTTGATTTGCATTTCCCTAATAGCTATTGAATTGAGCTTCTTTTCATATATCTGCTGGCAATTTGTATGTCTTCTTGGGATAATTGTCTGTTCAGGTCTTCTGTCCATTTTTTTTACTTGGATCGTTTTTTTTTATGGTGTTTAGTTGTAAGTGGTTTTTATATATTTTGAATATTAACCCCTTATACAAGCTATTTTTCTGATCAGAAAGTAAAAACACATTTTTTAGAAAAGTGTAGTATAGCAACAAAGATTTTTAAAAAATGAAATTGCATTACCCAGTGAAACTCTTCACCTACTGGTGTATTTCCTTTCAAAATTTATTTTAGTGACAACCATTTCTTTATAAAAATGTTTCATTTGTTCCATGGAATCCCAGAAGATTTTCATACTTGTGAAGGAATAATATTTTAGAAATATACTTAATTAAAAAATGCCATTATTTAAATAATATGTAGCTATCAGAATCCATGTCTATGAGAACTATGCCAGAATAACAACAACAACAACAACAATAATAATAATAAACTCTACCTTCTTTTGACTGCCTACTATATACCAGAAACTTTACACATGCTGACTCTAATCCTAACAACAACCTTGTGTCAGCTTTACCTTTGGATGGGCCAAGTTTTGCCAGCTGTGAGGTCTTGGGTAAGTACCCAACCTCCCTATCCCCAAGTTTCCTCACCAGTGAAAACAAAGAACCTACTAACACCTCTCTCTGTAGTTACTGAGTATTCAAATGAGATGATCTAAGTGAGGTGCTTGGAACAGGGCCTGGCTCATCATAAGTACTCAAGAAACATCTTTTCAACAGATAATTTCTGGGTGCCCTGAAAATTTAAACATCAAAAATAAGATTAAATCATGCCAGTACTAGAATAATGTGGAGGTGAACACTTATAATCCTGGGAGTGGAAGACCTTCTAAGTATTCTTTCAAAGGCAGAATCAATAAAGGCAAAGGGGTATTAGAATATACCATACAATAAAAATCATTTCTTAATGGCTAAAAACACCATAGTTGAAAGACAAGAAATGCTTTGGAAAAATTGTGACATATATGACAGATTACTTTAATATTTAATAAATTTTGCAAATAAAAAACACAAACTTTAAAAAATATTTTCTTAGCCCTGGCTGGTGTGGCTTAGTGGATTGAACACTGGTCTGTGAACCAAAGGGTCACCAGTTCAATTCCCAGTCAGGGCACATGCCTGGGGCCGGGTCCCCACTGGGGGGGTGCACAAGAGGCAACCACATAGTGATGTTTCTCTCCCTGTCTTTTTCCCTTCCTTCCCCTTTCCTTAAAAATAAATCAATAAAATCTTAAAAAGCGTAAAAATAAAAAATATATTCTTAGAAAAATAGGCAAAGGACATAAATAGCAGAACAAGATATTCTAATGTGATCAATTTATCTGTGAGGACATTTTGATGAGCCAATTGACACAGATGCTCTGATGCAGCCATTGTGTTTCAGCTGTCCCTGTCACAGTGAGCATGATCTTCTTCCCCCTGCCCTCCCCCACTCCTTAACCTCCAGTCCAGAGGACTGTCACTTTCTACTTTAGTCTGTTCTGCATTGTATATATTTTCTTTTGCGAAAGTGTTACTTCTATTCAGAGAGAGAGAGAGAGAAACTTGTTAAGAATAGCCTCTAAGGGGAAACAAGAGTTGTATCTGTTAAAGAAATTTTATAATATTTAATATAATATTTGCATACTCAAGTCCTGAGAGAAAAGTTAAGGGTTTACTTGAGTATTTCATCTACAGTCTGGAGCTGAGAATGTGAAATCATAGTATTCCAAATACCTTCCATCTCCCCCTCCATTCAGTGTCTATATCTATATCTGATTCATTCATTCATTTACTGGATAGGTAACTACTGAGCACCCCTTGTCTGCCAGCCATTGTGTGAGGCATGGGATCCAGCAGTGAGCTAGAAACAGTCTGGCCCCCATGGAGCAGATAATCTAGTTGGGGGAGGAGCAGGCAAAAAGGAATTAAATATTTGGGTTAATGACATATTATCAGGTGTGAAAAAATAATGAGTCAGGGAAAGGGCACAGAGAGCAGCAGGGGCTTCTGTTTTAGAGAAAATGCTCAGGAAGACCTCCTTAATGAGGTAATATTTGAGGAGAGGGATAAAGGAGGTGAGGGAGTGAGAGGTATGAGGACTCCTGAGAACATTCCAAGCAAAGAGAACAGCAAACACCCTGAAGCAAGAATGAACCTGGTGTGTTTCAGGAAAATCAAGATTACTGGGATGGCAGGAGAACTGTAGGAGATGAGGTCAGAGAGCTGATGGGTTTAAAGAGATCAGGGAAGGCTTTGTATATCATGGTGAAGACTCAGAGGGGATGGCATGTCCTGTGTAGCTTCAGATAAAGAAAGACATTGGAAAACAGTGCTGGGTTTCTCTAGACTCTCCTAATGTATATCTTTTTCTTGATGCTTTCCCCCTGTATCTTTGCTCTGATAAATTCTAGCCAATAGCATAATCTTCTCTTGAGTCTTCTGAGTCCTCTGGCAAAGCACCAACAAAGCTTTTTCTCACATTATTCTTCTTTATACATTATTTCCATGATGATTGTTTAGAAAACCTTTTTATTTAATGCAGAGGTTGTTTCTTTTCTTTTGTATTTTTAAAATTTAATTTTTGAATTGCTAATGTTTTAATTAAAATTAAAAAACAACTGATTATTAGTTGATCAATACATAAATGTGGTTTGATATAATGAAATATTACTCAGTTATAAAAAAGGAAAAAATATGAATATGTACTATAACATGGATGAACCATGAAAATATGCTAAGTTAAAAAGGCCAGCTCAGAAAGACTACATGTTGTGTGACTTCATCTATGTTAAATATCCAGAGTTAGCAACTTCATAGACAGAAAGAAGATAGACAGAAAGAAGATTAGTGGTTGCCAGGGCAAGTGGGTTGGGAGGGGAGAATGGGTGAGGGGACAGTGGAAAATGACTACTAATGAGTACAAGGTTTCTTTTTGGGATGATGAAAATGTTCTGTAATTAGATAATGGTAATGGTTATACAAGTTGGTGAATGTACTAAAAACCATTTTAAAAGATGTGTACACTTTAGAAGGGTGAAGTTTTGGTATATGAATAATATCTTAATAAAATCTTAAACATTAAATATAGTAATTTCCCAGAGGGGAAGGGGCTGAGGGGCTTGATGAAAAAGGTTAAGAGATTAAGAAAAAAACCTTCATCAGCACATAGAACAGTATGATGACTACCAGAGGGAAAAGGAGGGAGGTAAAAAATGATAAAGGTGGGATAAATGGTGACAGAAAGAGACTTGACTCTGGATGGTGAGCACACAATACAATATATAGATGATGTATTATAGAATCGTATGCCTGAAACCTATGTAATTTTATTACCCAATGCCATTCCAATAAATTCAATAACATTTTAAGAAATAATTAAAAGGATGGGAAAATATAATACCATGTTCACATTAATCAAAAGAAACCTGAAGGTGTTATATTTATATTAAAGATAAACAGAATTGAACACTAATAGTGGGCTCTAGTTAGTAACTCTGTTGCTCACAGATGTATGAAAATACTTTATGTAGATACTAGGGTTCAACAAATAAGCGAATAGATAATAAAGATAGCCAAGTTCCTCACAATCAGAGAAAATATTTAAAAATAAGGAAAGTGGAAGGCTAGAATGAATCCTGTGTAGGGGATATAAGGGAAGACATCAGTATAAACTCATCTTTAATTTAATACATATATAGACATACAGGTACAGAAATAGATATAGATTTGTGTCTATTCATGAGTTAATATGCTTAAATATATTTTCTAGCTTTGTGTTAGGAGGGCCTATAAGCAATGGCACCCCAAAAGTAATAAGCACACCTAGTTCTGGTTTCTAATACCATTCTTCAATAAAGGAACTAAGGCTCCTTGGGGTAATGGCTGATTCTGGACCAAGGGCAGGCAAGGCAAATACAAGGTGAACCTGTAATGCTTTGTGTCAGGAAATAAGGAATACCTCCAAAAAATCTGGAGCATGACAAGAGGACACAGGAGCCAATCTGAAGGAGCTTCCAATGGCCAATGCATCAAGATTGTGAAAGATAATGAAAAACTGAGGAACTGACACAGATTGGAGGAGACATGACAAATAAATGTAAAATGGGATCCTGCAACAGAAAATATATGAGGGGGGAGATTGGTGAAATTCAAATATGTTCTCTATTTTAGTTAATAATATTGTGATCGAGTTAATTTCCTGATTTTGATAACAGTGCTATGTATGGTATGTAAATTGTTGACATTACAGAAATTTGAGTGAAGGGTATACAGGGACTCTGTACTAGTTTTGCAATCTTTTTTTAAGTCTCAAATTATTTAAAAATTAAAGATTTAAGTTAGCTTTTTTAGTCTTACATGTGCATGCCTGTCTTTTAGTGCTCAGAAATACAGTGGGATATTGTTGATTTTCATTTTTTCCTTATTCTATTTTCTTTTTTACATTTTGGGGATGGTAAGGAGAATGCTCCGAAACCCATGAAATGGTTTATTCTGCAACTGACCCCAACAATCTGGATGAGTCAGATTTAAGAAAGTATCCTTATCTGACAAATGAAGGCATTTTAGATTTAGAAAGAAGACCATTCAGTTCAAATTGTTACCGTGTTACAAACTGCACATCCAGGAAAGATGACTCACTTGCCTAAGGTCACATAAGCAGTTATCAAAAGAGCCCTAGGACTCCCATGTTCTTGTAGTCATTTTAGTGTTTTTCCTCTCTGGAGAAGGAAATGGCATAAACATCAGCTGGGCTATTGTTTTATTAAACGCAAAGCATCTGGCTTTTGTCTTGTTCAGACTGTCCCACATTTCACTGGGATGCACTGCCTGTGAGGTTTTGTTGCTCTCCTTCACTTTCTGAAATTCAAAAATGGGGAAAAGCCAACTTTCACTTTCTTAATCCCTCCTTCACTTACTGTTTCGTGATAGTGTAATTAGATTAATACTTTAAATTAATGTTCATATTTAGTTCTTTTGGACTATCAATCATAGCACAATCATTTGAGCTATTAAATTTGAGAAGGAGGAAAAGATGCAGGGTGCACTTTATTTTTAGACAAATGTATCTAACTTAGTGATATTAAGCTTTGTTTAATTGTTGAGAGACAGGTCACTAAGCTATCTCTACTCCCTTGTCCATCCTTCTCCTTAAACCTTATTTTATTGAGTTAGCTAGCCAGAATTGGGGATTATAACTGGCCTGTGGATCATGTACATCTTCACTGCTTGAAACTCTTTGATGTCTGATTTTGTTATATACTCATTAGTACAATGTCCTGTTCAGCTAAGGGGTACTTATCACAGGTCAGCTGAAAATATTGCAGTAGCAGTTCAACCTATTATGGGCCAAATATTGTTCTGTAAAATAACTGGAATTTATCACAACCCACTTCAAATGTTGTTTTATGGGAACATAGCTCAAAATATTTTCTCATCTCCTTGGAGCCAGTTTTGTAATTGGCTACCTGGTGAGAAAAGACCTGTGATATGGCTATAATTAGGATTTATGCTTTGTTACAGAAATCTCATTATGAGATATCTGAAAATCTGAATTTTGAGAACTGTCTACTATTTCTTTTTTAAATATTTTATTTATTTATTTTATTTTTAACATTTTTTTACTGTTGTTCAAGTATAGTTTTCTGCATTTTTCCCCTACCCATCCTCACCACCCCAGCCCTCTATTTATTTTTAGAGAGAGGGTAAAGGAAGAAGAAAGAGAGGGAGAGAAATATCAATGTGTGGTTGCCTCTGGTTTGCCCCTCACTGGGGACCTGGTTGACAACCTAGGCATGTTCCCTTACTGGGAATCAAACTGGCAAACTTTTGGTTTGCCAGTCAACACTCATGTTCCCTTACTGGGAATCAAACTGGCGAAACTTTGGTTTGCCAGTCAACACTCAATCAACAGATACACCAGCCAGGACTGTCTACTATTTCTTAACTCTTTTGTTTGGAATAAACTCTTATGTTAAGGAAATATATACCTGATCCTACTTGATCATTAAATAATTCTCTTCATGTTTCATAGCTGTATGAATTCATTATAAATATTGTCTTTTTCTCTATTTTAAGATTTTATGAAATGTGGATATAAATTACTCCTGTGCATCTGGAAATAATAATTAGTTCTTCTAGGAACATGACTTAATTTATAGAACATCATTGACCTACCGATCTTTTTGCCCTTACATGTTATCTTTCTGCTTGTAGCATCCCTGAGGTTACCCTGTTTTCCTCTACCTAAGTCTGCTGCTTGATTTTTGACGTATAGGTTTCAGGGGTGTCCAATCCATGGGCATGAGGCTCAGGATAGTTATGAATGTGCCCCAACACAAAATCATAAATTTATGTAAAACCTTTTTTTTGCTCATCAGTTTTCATTAGTGTTTGTGTATTTAATGTGTAGCCCAAGACATCTTCTTCCAGTTTTGCCCAGAGGTGCCAAAATATTGGACACTCCTGGCCAGAGGAACATATATTTGTTATCTATTTCCTCAGTATCTCTAAGTAATCTTTTCATTTTTTCTGTATTTCCTCCACCAGGTACTCAGTCTTTATTTTGTTAAATTTATGGGGGTTTTTTGTTGCTTCTGCTGCTGTCTAATGCAGATTTGCAATCCTGCTTGGGTTTTCAATGTTTTTATTTTTGTGCCTTCAATTCTTACCACCAGGTCAAGTTTTACTGCTAGGTGTGATTACAGTTTAACTTACACTTTTTCCCCATGTTTCTTGATATTGTTTTCTTAAAAGTCAATAAACAATTCCATTTTCTCTTTAACTTTTTATTTTCTAAATAATATCCACTATTTGGATTAACCATATTGTCACTAGAGTTAGAGTAAATTATTTTTCAAGTCTTGTTCATGATGAGTTTGTATAATATTGCTTGGTGTCATGTCTAATCTGTTATTTAGTGAAATATATATGCTTATAGGATTCATCAGTTTTGATCATAGGAATTTAAATGTATATTTTAAATTGGACTATGTCTATCACAACTGTGCATACGTTTTTCTATTGAAATTCAACTTTTTATTTTCCCATTGGAAATTTATAGAAAAGAAATTAGCTTTTTGTTCCTATCCATGTTCTTGTAGATAGACATTGGATAGTGAAGACATTTTCTACATTCTAAAAACCATCCATTAATTTGAAAATATAGAGTACACAGTGATGTAAGTGTTAAAGGTGTTTTAAATGTAACAAATTCCCTAAACTGAGACATAGCCTATGTATCAGCTATGCTTTGCTAGCTAACTGTGTAACAGTAAAGACAGACTCATAGATCACAGGCTGACAGCTATGGTGAGGGGTTGGGAAACTGGAGGGGAGAAGAAGGGGTTGAGCAAAAAAGATAAAAGTCATGGACATGTACAACAGTGTGGTGACTTCTGCGGGAGAGGAGTGGGGATGGTAGAGGAGGATACGGGGGAGATGAATGATAATGGAAGGAGACTTCATTTGGAGTGGTGAACACACAGTACAGTGTGCAAATGATATGTTGTAGAATTGTGCACCTGAAACCTGTATAAGTTTGTTAACCAGTGTCACTCCAATAAATTCAATAAAAAGGAAAAAAAATGAAGTGTCATGCAAATCTAAAAAATGCAAATAAAAAACTTTTTCTCTATTACTCTAAACACTTTACCTATCTTTTATACAAGTATGTGTCTAGGTACATTGAGTAGGCAGCATTGTAGTATCAATCATCTTTTACTCATTTCCAAATACTTTTTGGAGACTACATTTTTTAAAGTGACATTTTTTATGACCACATTGTCACATTGCCTTAAAAGTTTTGTTCATCTTATTTGTGGAAGAGAGGAACACTGAAGTAACAATTTGAGACTGTTTATATCTTCAAGAGCTCTATGTTCTTCTGTTAAATGTTTGATGAACACCTATCCCAGTTGTTTTTTGTTGTTAATGTTTATGCTTATCACATGCTCCATTAAATGAACTTAAATTTTTCTCTTTTTTGTAAAAAATATAATCTCTAGAGTTTTTGCAGTTTCCTGGTTATTTCACTTTCTATTAACCAGGAAAGCATTCTATATATAAACAAGTTAATTTCAAGTTCAAAACAACTGAAAGAATTTAAAATCTTGTCTGTACATTTTTATTTTGCTAGTATCCAACTGGAGGAGGGATTTATTTTTCCAATTTTATTGATATATAATTGAATATAACATTGTGCACAACATGATAATTTTATACAAGTATTTATTGCAAAATTATTATCACAATAAGGTTAGTTAACACCTCTATCACCTCTCATAGTTACCTTTTCTATTTTTTTTTTTTTTTGGTGGTAAGAACATTTAAGATCCACTCCTTTAGCAACTTTCAAGTTTATCATACAGTATTGTTCACTATAGTCACCCTCCTGTACATCAGATCCTCAGACCTTGTTTTTTTGTTTGTTTGTTTTAATTGTGGATCTTGTACAGTTTTCTGTCCTTTACTCCCATCCCAGCCCACCACCCCAGCCCTCCCCACCTCCCTCCCATTTCCACCCCCCATAGTTTTTGTCCATGTGTCCTTTATACTTGTTGTAAACCTTTCAGACCTTGTTTTAATTGGAAATTTGTAACCTCTGACTAATATATCCCCATTTCTCCTAGTCCTCAGACCATGGTAACCTCCATTTACTCTCTGTTTCTGAGTTGAGCTTTTTTAGATTCCTCATATAAGTGAAATCATACAGTAATTGTCTTTCTGTGTCTGGTTTATTTCACTTGGCATAATGCCCTCACAATACCATCCATGTTTTCACAAAGAGCAAGCTTTCATTTCTTGTGGCTGAATATATTCTTTTGTATATATTTTGGGCTATTATCTTATATTTCCAAGAATCCTTAAAAGTAGCCTTGATAAATGCCTCTTTCTTGGGTGAACTGCAGGTGTAACCATAGAAGTATATGAAACAAAGCATGGTACCAGCAAGTGGCATAAACACAGAAAATGCTGCCTTGTAATAACAACTCTAAGAAGGGCTCCTTGTGTGGCCTTGAGGAAGTCATAGGAATACTACTACCTCTGTTTCTCTTCATACAAGGGCAAGCAGCAGTGCTCAATTTGTAGGACTATTGGTTCTGGTTTACTACAAGGTTTTTATAAATGTCAAGGGTCATTTAATGTTGAAAGTCCTGTTAAATCCATTCAGCATTCTATATATGTTAAATTCCCCAAAGAAATGATTCATTCAACAAACATTTATTGAAATCTCTTACTCATTGAGCACAGGGGTCATTATTGTGCAGAATACAACATATGGAAGGCATAGTCCCTGTCTGACCTCTTAGTATGAAGCTGTTTGTGTTATTTGCCATAGACCAGGTACAAACTAACCACTAAAAAGTCAAAGGAGAGGCAGGGGCTGGGATTACAACCAGCTGTGATGATTAAAGATGCATTCGTGTGAGATATGCTGTTTGAGATATTCTTTGAAAAAGGGATAGGGAGATATTCCAGGGACATTGGATACTCTGAACAAAGATAGAGGGGAAAAACTTTGATGTGTATTTGGGGAGATGAGTGTTAAGTCAGCCTGTGAAGCATAGAGCTTGTGTTGGCAGAGAAGCAGCCTCAAAAGTCAGTGTGAAGTTTAAACTTTATTTTGTAAATCTGAGGGATCTGACAGTGTTTTTTTTTTCTTTATATGTTTTATTTATTTATTTTTGAACTTTTTTAATTTTAATCAGTATTTTTTAATTGTTGATATTGTACAGTTTTCTGTCGTTTAGCCCGCCCCCAGCCCACCACCCCAGCCCTCCCCACCTTGCTCCCATTTCCACCCCCCATAGTTTTTGTCCATGTGTCCTTTATACTTGTTGCTCTAAACCCTTCCCCTTTTTAAGAGTTGACATCATCAGCCTATGCAAGATGAATTGGAGAGTAAAGAGGCTGGCAAGAAGGGGACCTCTGAGATGGCTGTTTAAGTATGGAAGGTATGAAATAATAAGAATTTAAATTAGCTGGTGGCAGTGGGAAGGGAAAACCAGTGATGGAGTTGAAATACTGCTCAAATCAATGTAGTTAAGTAAGAGGAGATCGACAATCTATTCCAGTCTGTTGCTGTTGTGTTTAATATCTGATTTGATGTACTTACTTTGATTTTACATTAGAAGCTGTCTTGTTTACCACTGTATCTTTTGTGCCTAACACATACAGCACATATTAGGATTTTACAAATTGTGTTGAAACATGAGCTTATTGAATCAGTTTGAAAATGGGAAAATAAATATGGGCTCCCCTGTAAGGTACCCAGTCATCTTTCCATCTGCATTTATACTTCCACTCCCAGTTCAGTTTTTACTTAAATATGAATGAAAATTGTACACACTTATTTGCCTACTTTTCTCATTGGACCACATGTTGACCTAGATTTGATGACCTACAGATTGCTCATCTTTTTGAATTTAATTGTTCTTTAGCATTATAGAAATGTTTTTTGGACAGACGCCCTTGAATACTCTCCAACTGTTGCATTTTGAGTACTTTTACCCTATATATGGATTTTAAAAACTTTTGCTGAGTGGCCTTTGTTAAATATTATTTTAGAGTAATTAGTGTGATAATATAATAATATTCAAGCATTATTTTTTGTCTTAAAATGTTTGAAATTGAATTTCACAGCAGATGGCTAGCTTGTTAATCAAGGTATTCTTGGAAGCAAGATTAGTGTTAATAAGGTCATTCTGAGTCAAGTATAAAGTCGTAATCTGCAGGAAAGGGTTTTCTGTAAAAGGTGACTGCCTAGTCTAATAAAAATATATTTAAAGTTTAATTACTAGCTATTGCTTTGACTGTGTAGTGATATTTTCAAAGTCCAATAAGTTTGATCATAGAAAGGCAAAGAAAATTCTCATAGAGAGAGCTCATGGATTGACATTTTAAATAAACTTTAATAGAGCCCTCAATAACTGGAAATTAATCCGAGCAGTCTACTTTTAAAATAATGAGTAAATAAAAAATGGGAAAGTAATTTCAAGGTGTTATCTTTAAAATAATCTCTAGACTTATTAGCTACATCTTGGAGTGTACTATTAGCTAAATCGTTTATACCATTTTCATCTTCTTCTCCATTTCTGCATAGTTATTTCTGTTTTTCACAACATATGACCCTGAGGCTTTGGGAGCACTCCTCAGTAATCAAGACATGATTCAGGTTTGTGCAACTGATTCTGCTTTCAGATACAGGAAAGTTACCTGGGACATTTTAGGAAAATAAGGAAAGAAACAATCTTGGCTCTTGTAAATAACTACTTCAGTTTTCTTCAGATAGAGTCCCATCAGTAAAAAAGAGGATAAAAAAGCTGTGGTGCATTTATACAATGGAATACTAGTCAGCCACAAAAAAGAAAGAAATCTTACCCTTTGCAACAGCATGGGTAAACATGGAGAGTATTATGCTTAATGATATAAGCCATTCAGGGAAAGACAAATATCATATGGTTTCACTTATGTGTGGAATCTAATGAACAAAATAAACTAGCAAAAAAATAGAAACAGACTCACAGATCATAGCTAGAGAGAACAGACTGACAGCTGTCAGAGGGGAGGGGGGGCTGGAGGCTGGGTGAAAAAAGTGAAGGATTAAGCAAAAAAGAAAACTTGTAGACACAGACAAAGTATGGTGATTACCAGAGGGCAAGGGTGTTGGGAGGAGGCAGGAGAGGGTAAAGAGGGAATAAATGGTGATGGAAGGAGACTTTTCTTGAAGTGGTGAACACACAATACAATATACAGATGATGTATTATAGAATTGTATACTTTAAACATATATACTTTTATTAAGCAATGTCATACCAATATATTCAATAAAAATTTTAAAAGAAGCTTAAAATTATTTTAACTATTTAACAGCATTCAGCTGATGTCATTAATTTTTTTTTGCTTAATTTATTTTAATTGTTGTTCTTGTACAGTTTTCTGTCTTTTACTCTCATCCCATCCCACCACCCCAGCCCTCCCCACCACCCTCCCATTTCCACCCCCCATAATTTTTGTCCATGTGTCCTTTATACTTGTTGTTCTAATCCCTTCCCCTTTTCCCCTGAAATTCCCTCCCCTCTCCCCTCTGGTGACTGTCAGCCTGTTCTCAATTTCAATGTCTTTGGTTGTATTTTTAATAATATATATATCATTGTGACTTGCATGTGTTAATAGGCTACTGGCACCTAAAACTAAACCAAGACTCTCTCTCACTTTTCCAAATTCTGAATACCTCATTCAGATGATACATGACATTTACTGCATCTTTGAAGTATTAACAATAAAACATATTTAATCATATTTCACTTGTTTCTCCCCCAATTTTCCTATTTACCCACCAGAGAAACATAAGAAAAAGTGCTATCACTTCCAAGTTGGAGATTGTAGAGAGAAAGGAAAGCAAGATGGAAGGAAGGAAGGAGAGAGAGAGAGAGAGAGAGAGAGAGAGAGAGAGAGAGAGAGAGGAGAAAGAGAACAGAAGAGCAAAGAAGAGCAAAGAAAAAAAAGTTTGGAGACACCTATTAAGAAAACCTTTTCATTTTGAAATATTTCAGCTCCAATAATAATGTATTTGAAACAAAACCAGGATGAAGATGTAATGAATAAAATAACATACTAATAAAAAGGAGGTGAAAGAGAAAGTAAGATTCCCCAAAGAGGCAATTATTTATGCCAGTTTTATTATTCATTTTCCACTATAAAATCCTTATTTTTTCTTGAATCAAAAGTGAAGAGCTATGAGTAATTATGGCTCAGGAAATTGTTATTCTTCCTATCAACCTTGCTCCTTCTCCTTCTCAATAGCACCACTAAATGCACTCCTAGTCATCTTTGATTTCTACCCCACGGTATCTCTTTTGGTTTAATTATGGATGTTTATTTATTTATTTTTATTTTATTTTATTTTTTTTAATCTTGTTGTTCAAGTACAGTTTCTTTGATTTCTGTCCCAGTAAGCCAAGTACTAGAGCCCCTTCCAGCAACATTCTTTATGCTTCTGCAATTGCAGGAGAGATAAGATATGTAAACTCCTTGTGGGCAGGTTCCATGTTCTGTTTTTCTTTATGTCTTCCACAGTATCTTTTTACAGAGAGGTGCTTATTAACCAGTATGTTTTCTTTTATACACATTCTATTTACTATGGTTGCCAGAAAGCTCAGAGCTACTGCTCAGCTGAAGCAATTCAACTTAGTCTAGATTTTTTTTTTTTTATGTATTTGTTGCTGTTCTCCCACCTTCACCATTATATCCCTCTTACTCTTCAGGCTTATGATAATGATCTTACCGGAAATATTTCTTTCTCGTAAGTTATTTTCAAGGTTTTCTGAAAGAATGTAGTTGCATAACTAGAGAAAGAGCAAGAGAGCAAGGGAAGGAGATAATTCTGTTTCTGGATTTCTTATTTGCAGACTACTAAGCTATCTCAGTGAGTTTTCTTTTTTCATTTTGACGTGTTAATGTATTGCAGGCATTCCAGTAATGCAAACTGGGGGCTTCAGTTTTAATAGGCTTTCAGTGATATTCACAAGTAAACCAAGTGCTGCTGAAACTACTCTTAAAACATAAACAAAAGAGTAAAGAATACTTGGAACTCTTTAGACGTGTTTTCTTTACATTTAAAAGAACATCGTGTTGTATGAAGATGTACTGCTTTCTTACTGCATCCCTGCAGGGTACAACAGATGAACTTTGGATTCAGTGCTTGCTTTGAGGTCTGGGAATCTATCGATGCTTCAGCTTCTGTTTATCCATGCTGAAATGCCATGATATGCACTGGATTTTTTTTGCTTAGTTGATGTGAAAAGTATTTCCCTTTTTGCTTGTCTTTTCCCACATATTTTGGTGGGGGTGGGGAGTCAGGAGAAGAGGTAATGCTTACAATTTAGTATGGTTTGTGCATTAAGTAAAGGTATTAATTTATTGGAAAATTGAGGATGATTTACTACGAAATCCATTCTCTGCTTAAATTTGGGCACATAGAGAGCATTTAGAAAAATACTCTGGGGAGATTTGTAGAGCAAATGTAAGTAACATGTCTAACAAAGCTCTTATATATTTAATAGCACTCACTACTCTGTAAACAGAAAACGAATGTTTCTGAGGAGTATTAGAGTAGAATTTTGAGAAGCCTAGTCCTTTTCATTTCTTTTTGCTGTTGCTCATTACTTGGACTGGCTTTCTTTTATATGACTACTAACATCATTACTGAGGTTGGAGATGTGGAATCAAGACAGCAAAATCACTTGACGTTTTAGAAATTGAATTATCAGTAACATAAGAAAATGCTTAGTAAACAAGATATCCATTGTTGGATGAGATAGTATCCCTATAGAACAGAGCTTCTCAGAGTTGTTTGCAGACTAGCAGCACCAGCTCTACCTGGGAACTTGTTAGAAATATAAATTCTCAGGTCCAGAACTGCTGAATCAGAAACTCTGGGGGTGGGTCTGAGAGTCTGTGTTTTAAGAAGCCCAGCTGGTGATTCTGATGAATACTAAAGTTTGAAAATCATTGGTTTAGAGAAAACCATGCCAGTCCAGGAAAGTATCAACAAAGGAGTATATTTCTCAGTTTTAGAATTTTCAGCAGTTTGTCCCTCAATGCTTTTTCATTCTTTTTTTCCCCACATTGTTTTTTTTTTTTTAAATAGCCTGATTCTTGAGTTATTGTTTATGTTCAGATCTGGTGGAAAGAAAGTGGTACCTTTTCTGGAAGATTACATCTTCCAGAAAGCTTGAGAAGCTTGCTATGTTTCTCAACCCCATGAAGTACCGCAATGCTTTATTAGCTAATAAGTCTTAATTAGAGATAAGGCTCTGCAACATACTGCACAAAAGACATCAGTTTAAATGTTTAACCCAACATGTTTAAAAATTCTTTGACCACAGAACCCTATTTTTGTGGAGTATATAGAAACTTCTTATGGAACATTACCTCACGGGTGGTTGGGCAAGAATAACATCACTGTCTAAATGTATGAAACTAAAAAGTAAAAAATATTTTTCTTATTATAACCCTTTAGAAATATTAGTAACTTTTTTAATACCCCAAGAGCACTGTTGTAGGTGTTTCTAGCTGCTGCAAGTAGCCTTTCAAAATTTTGTAGGCAATAAGTGTGGGGACATAAAAGGGTACACATAGACATAATATGTATTGTGTGTGTATTAGCTATAATGTGTATTTTATATTTATAATATGTATTATATTTATTAGTTTTTAACAATAGAAATATACATGTATGTACATATATATTACACATTCAAACATGTTTCACATTTGTATGAGTCAGTCTTGGCTTTTAAGTGGTTGGCATATTGAGATAAAAATTAAAAAATAAAAAAATAGTTAAAAAATGTATGAACAGTTTTATAATGAGATTCAATTTTAATATTTCACCAATTTACATAAATAGTATTCAAATATTTTGCTAAAATTAATTACTTGTTAGCATTTTAAGTATCATTAATGTCTCATTGTATATTATTTGTTTTGTTTTATCCTAACTTACCAGGAAAAAGTTACTTGCTTGATTAATACATGTTATAAATAAAATATAACACCAGTTTGGCAAAATAGAAAATTTTAAATGTACCAACTAAAAAGTGTGATGCTCCAAAACTTACTTTAAATAATGAATGTTTATTCATTATGATTCTAAAGTGAATTTTCATTATAAGAGACCTTAAAGTAAGAAGATTGTGATGGTAGAAATGTGTCTCTTGATTAGATAAATGTGTCTCCCTAAGTAAGCACTGGCTTATTGCCAGTTGAAAAGGGAGCAATAATTCTTTTATCTTTTCATTTATTTGCAAGGATAAGATTAAAGCCTGAATCGGCTTCTTTATCCTCTGTTCTTTCACCTATCATACCACTGAGCTGTGGGAGCAGCAACTGTTTAACAAAATTCAGTTCTAAGAAGAGAAATGTCCTTGGATCTTTAACATTGTATAAGTTCCCTTTCTAGGCACATGAAAATTTATAGTACTCACAATATCAAGAATTACTCATATAATAATTCATTACTCTTGTGGAGAGGTAAAGTGGTAAAACATAGTTTATAATCTGTCATATTTTTAATACTTAATTCACAGTAACAGTTTTAATTCTATTTTAAAGAACTAATAAAGAGAAATAAATATATTTTTACATTTTGTACTAATGTTATTTTCAAAAATACTAAATGTCACTTTTTCATTTCATTCATTCAAAGAACCTCTGAGGCATATAGGGATAGAAATTATTCCCAGAAAAACTGATTAACAGAATTGGAATTTAGCCATGATCTAAAAGTAGTCAGAATCCAGTGCACTTAAATCCCAGTCTAGCACTCTCTTTAATAAAATACTGAATTTATATTAAAATTTAGACTTATTCCTGTTTTGTCTAGGGACAAATGCATGAGAAGTCCAAGTATTAATAGCCTATGACATTCCAAACAGTTGATTCATTTCAACACAGGATTTGTTATTAATGTTATTTTCTCTATCGTATTGTCTTTAAAAGTATAAGTACGCTTTTGGGTTCTGCGTGCTCAATTTTTCAATTGCTTTTTATAAGATCCAGGTTCCCTACTATCATCAGCAAATATCTGTAACACCTTGTTTTTAGAAAGCTATGGGAAAAAAACCTAAATGATAAGTTATATTAAATAGAATTAATGTGTTTATATTATTGAAGTGTTTACCTGATGTATCCATATATTGATTTGTACATGAAGGCTTTAGTATTATATACTTAACCAAAAATAAATTGGCAATATACAAAAGAAATAAACATAACTCTTGTTTATAGCCTACATTTGAAGCATTGGAAAAATCAAACCTTAGTTCCCAGGCCCACAAATCATCACCCTACTTTGCAGCATCTCAAAGTATATACATTCTCTGCTCATTTCAATCAAATCTCTACTACTACTGAGTTTTGGGTTTTGTAGTCTTTTGTGGAGTGGTCTGTGCAGCGTATGTGAATTCTCCTTTGCCTTTTCTCTTAGTGGAATGAAATGCTTTAGAAGAACACTTTGTACTACTTTGTGATAAAGGTTGATCTTTTGTCTTTGGAGATTTTTCTGTGTGATAGTATTGAAGCTACAGCACTCAGACATTTGTGGTTTGAGTAAACTTGATTCTAAATGCTATTACTTTGTTTTTAAAGATTCTTCTTTTAGCGTGGTAATGACAGTCACAAAATGCACACAACCAACTCTTTCACTGAACCGCACTTCCATCCATTCTCCATGTCCATCGGGTTTTGCTGGACTGTTCTTTTGTCAGGTCATGGTTGTTTTTGTTTAAACTCTCTTAACCCAACTCCTGATAATATGACAGTTCTCCTCCCAAATGAACTGGCAAAATTCTACTGCACAAACATTTAATAAAAAGTTGAGCTAAGAGAGGACGGGTTTGTACTAATTGTTCTGCTTCGGTGAGGATGAAAGACTTAATGCATATAAAGCACTTTGAACAGTGCCCAGCACATGGTAAATACACAATAAAATTAGCTGTGATTATTCAGGTGGACGTGCTGTAAAAAAAAGAAAGGACATTCAGTTGCCTTGTCTTATTCTTTTTCAAGTTGTCCAAGATCCCTAGATACTTAACAAAAACATCTTATTCTCCATAAATTTTAAATAGTTTCTGGACATACCTAACAGCCAATTGATGTAAAATATTTGTCATAATCTTAAAGGGGAAATAGTGGCCCAGACAGTAAAAATATTTAAACTGCTTCATTTCTCAGGTTAGTTAATGTCAAAGTATTGTGGGGTAATAGTTTGCTGTTTAGGAATGTGAGCTCCAAGCCCAAAGCACCTCAGTTCTAATTCCAGCTCTGCTACAGTAGATCTGTCACCTTGCGTGTTTCTGTAACTCTCTGTGCCTCAGTTCCTCAGTAAAACACTGGCCTCCTAAGGCTGTTTATTGTGAAGATTAAATGAGGTAATGTAAATAAAGCACTTTGAACAGTGTGTAGCACATGATAAATATATAATAAAGTCAGTTGTTATTATTCAGGTGGATTCAGTGTGGAAAAAACATGCAAACCAGATCACATAATTCTATGAATCCCTTAAAGGGGGTTGTCATTATGACCATTTTCAAGATATTAATGGAAAATATAATTTTATGGAGGCCTCAACCTGGCATCTAAATTTATGTCATTAATTGTCATATGCCAAGTAACATGAAATAAAACAGTATATACAATTTTCTCCAGCACACTCATAAATGGTTAGAATTAGTTTACTTCTAAAGGGTCATTTGAGCTCATATACTAGAATCTAGTATATAAAGTCAGTGTAAAACATGAAACAAAATAAAACCAGTTAAATGGTCCAGTTATATTTAGTACAAAAATAAGTTTAAAACTTTGGCACAATATTTTACACTACCTTTATTTCATTATATCACTTTATAAAATATGTTTTTCTAGAATTAAATTTTATTTGCTTCATATAAGAGACACATAAACTGGACTCTATTTTTTCATAAAGACATTTTTTCTGAAGCTTTCTAATTTTATTCTAATTTTCAGGTAAGACACAATTAAGCTAGAGTAAATCCATTTTATTTTTTCCTCACTAAAATAAGGAGTTCACTAATTTAAAGGCACTGATTAGACTGTCACTATCACCCTTAAAACCTTTTTGTGGTTAATATAGAGGGCATATGTTTTTAAAGAACACTACATCCTTACAAGCACATTATTCTCCCAATAGCTCTTGTTCTAGTTGTTGAAACTGACTTGAGGAGTTCAATGAACAGATTTTAAAATTACTAATTAACTTTTTCTGTTCTTTGCTTTGCTTTATTTTCCTTGTTTTAGATTTGGAGATAGACATTCTTTAGTAGAGGTCATATTTCACATTCTTCTCTGTAAGGGTATGAGACTTTATGGTTGAGGGATGGATTTATTTTAAAACATAAACCTCCACTTATCATTTTATCTTCTTTAAGCTAACCCCATTTCTAGTCACATTGTTTGTGGATAGCCTTGTTTAGTTCTTTAAATACCAGGAACAGTTTCATCATCATCAAATATTAACTTCTCACTGAAAGCAGGTGAGCTTAACAAGGTTACTATATTTACTAAGTTAGAGTGAGAGGGGGTCATTTAAAAATATACAGGGTCCAGTGCAAAAACCACCCCTTTTCATTACAAAACCATAAGCATGCAATTCTGTACCATAACACTGTCACACTCAAGCACACCATGTGACATTTTAAGTGATACGTTCAAATTAAAACTATAAATTATTACACCCATATTATTACTCTACCAACCACACTCAAGCAGGCATTACTTCTGCCGGACCCTGTATATGTTTTAAAAAGTAATCAGTAGTTTTATCTAGAACTTTGTCAATTCCATTCAAATCTCTGAAACATTCTGAATGAAACTTAATATACTTGGTAGATATTCAGGTTAGGTAGAATAGATCTTTATTTTTAAAGAAAAAATATTTATATCAATAAACTGGAATATTTTATATCTGCAGATCAAATCAGACATAAAGTTTGCCTAATTTTCAGATGATGCTTTGAAGAATCACTTGGTTAAAAAAAAAAACACTTTGTTTAAATACGAAATGCACTCAGAGTTTGGAGCTTTTAGTGGTGGGGTGGTTGTCTAATACTTTAAAATGCCTACAGTTTTAATAACAAGTTAGCACAAAGGTTTCAATAAGACTTTTTGGGTAATAAAAATATATTACCATTAACAAAATGTAGATGTAGTCTGTTCCTCAAAATATTTTAATGGCGGCCCATCCATGTCACCAAGTAAAATTTTCTGCTTGGAAATTGCACATTTGGTGTTAGTTTGGTAGTTGGGTAGGAGCATGAGGAAAACACTTCTTAAAAAGTGGATGCATTTTGCTCTGTTTGGGGTTTGAAACATGATTTCACACTCAGGAGTTCAGCAGACACTGTAAATAGCCATTTTGATGTTGTACTTCTAATTTTCTTTATCTGAAAGAAGATTTATGTTTAGCAAAAGAGGGGCTGATTTTCATCTTTGTGTCTCTAATTTCAAAATGAAGAGGTAAATCAATAACTATATCTGCCCTTTCTATAACCTTTAGGTAGGAGGGTATCTGGCTATAGAGTTGTAATTATTTAATTTATTCTTAGCAGCAAGCTGAACCCTGCAAAAATAAATTGTTTAAATCTGAAAAATAATCAGTACCTTTCTCACCTTATATTGTCCTTACAAGTTTGCAAGATATTTGTCTAAATTTAACTCTTCTTTTTAACTTTCTTTTTACTTAAAGACAGGAAATTTAATTTTGCCAAGTGAAAAACCCAAGGTTTAAGTTGAGTGCAAAACTAAGACCCTTAGGAATTGAGGGGATTGCCAAATACATTCTTAACTTTCCAAGTTTTAATGCAGTTAAAACTCACTTGAGACCCTTAAGTCATGGGAAACCTAAGGTAACTGGCTTGGGTTCAAGGGACAGAAGTCATAGTTTGACAGAGAAATCCAGTTTGACAGAGAAGACTCGAAATTGTAACTTCAGAAGTTGCTTGACAAGGATTCAAATAAAAGAAGAAAGCCCCAGCGGCCATCTGCAAATATCTGACAGAACTTACAGCTTTTGCAAGCGCTGTTGGGAAGATGATTGTTCAATCTTTCTTTGTAGCAATCATAGGAAAAAAACCCACCATCTTGTTAGTTTTTGGGAAATCAAGTAAACAGATCTTCGAATAACTTCATTTTGTTTTAAAGTTGATGAGGGGGAAAAAATTGATTCCTGGCCATGGCCACTATCTCTGTGGTGTTTGTGTATTCTCCCCATGTCTGTGTGGGTTTCCTTCCACAGAAACTGCAGTTTCCTTTCATGTCCTAAAGACATGCATGTGACTTGAACTGGTATGTCTACATGGTCCCAGTCTGAGTGAGTGTGGGGTGTAAGTGACCCTATGATGGAAAGGTGTCCTGTCCAGGGTGGGTCTTGCCCTGTGCCCTGAGCTGCCGGGAGAGGCTCTGGCCATCTCAGATCCTGAACCAAAATAAGCAAAGAATTCCCTCACTAGAATTCCTTCCCTAAAAAAGAATTCCCTCACTTGTTTTTTCTTCATTTTTCTTACATGTATGTATAGCTTCCATTTATTTCCATGTTTATTATTAGAAGTTTTTCAGGGTCTTCTTTTAGAAGTATGGTGATGTTTTTGTGACCAGAAATATGCCATAGGAACTTAACTCTTGTTTATATCAGTTAGCCTCTGGTAAAATTGGATTCCTTATACATCATTTCACTTAAATGCTCAGTTTCCAAGAACCTGTTAACAATTTTAAGTGAGGACTTACTGTATAAGCAAAAATGTTAAATGTCATTTGAATGGAAGATCCAGTTATTTGTAATTTACTATATTTTCCTATTTAGGAGAGAAATAGAAATGAAAGGTATGAAGGAAAACTAACTTGACTTAAGTTAAAGGAGTTCATCATAGCCAAGCCCTTATTATATGAAATGTTAAAGGGACTTACCTAAGAAAAAGAAGATGATCAAAAATATGAACAGTAAAAAGACAGCTAACTCACAGATATTAACAACAACACCTAAAACAAAAGAAAACTCAGCAAACAACTAGAGCAGGAACAGAACCACAGAAATGGAGATCACATGGAGGGTTAGCAACAGGGGATTGGGAGGAGGAGAGAGGGGGAAAAGGTACAGAGAATAAGTAGCATAGATGGTGGGTAGAAAATAGACAGGGGGAGGACAAGAATAGTGTGGGAAATGTAGAAGCTAAAGAACTTATGACACATGGACATGAACTAAGGGGGGAATGTGAGTGGGAGGGGGTGTGCAGGGTGGAGGGGAATGAAGGAGGGGAATGGGACAATTGTAATAGTGTAATCAATAAAGTTAAATAAAATTAGAAAGAAAGAAAGAAAGAAAGAAAGAAAGAAAGAAAGAAAGAAAGAAAGAAAGAAAGAAAGAAAGAAAGAAAGAATCTCTCTCTCTCACACACACACACACACACAAACCTAACTTGACTTATAAAATGCTACAGGGCTTGGTTTGAACTTTAGTAGGAGGGAGTTGAAATAGATCAGTATTTTCATGAGGATACTCTAATGAGATATGTTAAAATGTGTTTTATGAAAAAAGAGGGATAGTTTCTGTGATTAAGCTATGTTGGGGAATGCTGAGTTAATAAGAGTAAGCAGGCTTTTTTTCCCCCCTATAAGACAGATAAGAGACAACCTTTACCATGCTCTGGTGGGTTGTCAGTCTCCAAAAGAGGAATATACTTTGCCATTTCTTGCAAGTATTTAACCAGGAAACTTGGTTTCTAAGGCTTCTTGAATAGTGGTCTGTGGCACATACTCTGGTAAATTCTGGACTAAATGATCTCTATGATCTGTCATGTTTATTATCATATAAACTTCTTCAATGTAGTACAATTTCATTCTTTCTGACTGTATTAATTATTAATCTTTAATAATTCAAGTGAAGAAGTCTTTATTCTTAATGAATAAAAAATAATTTCAAGATTCTGTCTAGAAACTAATTCTTAAATGTTCAAAATTACCATTTTGTGATATACATATTCTGTTAAGTGGAGCTATTATGGATTGCCACGTTTCCTGAACATATTATTTTGTTCATTAGAATTAACCATGCCCCTATACTTCTCTCCATCTTTTAATATGCATAATCAAAGGTTGAGTGAAAAAAAATCTATGCAAATAATGGCTATTCATGCTATTTTTGCATGTTTTGATAGTTATGTGCATAGATTTTATGTGTGCATAGAGAAACATGATGCTTAAGCAGTCATTTTCCTGGACTTCAATGGATGACTGTTGCTTGAATTTTAGTATTCCACAGAGAAGCTTGAAAAAAGTTAATCTGCCCTCCTCACCTTTCCACACACATGTAAAAACCTTAAAAACATAAAAGCCTTATCTTCTTCTTGTAGTAGTTCATATATTCAAAAATTTTGTAAAAATTAAGAGTCAGTAGTTAGACTTGGTGGTCACTCACCATGCCTGTCTTTGCCCTAACCTAAAGGAGTTCTGGCAGGCATCAAAGTCATTTGAATATACACTTGCACCACTCCGAGTGGGAAAGCTGAGTGGCTGACAGGGTTGGGAGCCGTGTGAAGCTTTTTGTGGGAGGAGCCATGGAATAAAAAACTGCTTTCCCCAACAGTCAACTTCCTTAAATTCCTTGTAGCTGGTCAGGTAAGCTGAGCGTGCCTTCTGGTTTGCTCTGGGCAGCTAACTGAAGGCCAAATAGAACCTGGGCTGATTCCATGGAGAGGGCGGCTTACAACTTTAAGGTAAAGGAGGTATATTGAGTTTTGGAGAATTTGACTCTATTTAGCCCAATTCACCAGGGTAGAAGAATAAATAGGGAAAGGGTTAAGAGATAATATATTGTACTGAGCATACTTATACTGAAAAGTTATTCGCTGTGTATCTGAATTTCAAATTTGATTGGAAGTTATGTATTTTCTTTTGATATATTTGGCAACCCTAGCCAGGATTCTAGGGAGAAGCCCTAGCCAGAAAGGAAGAGTGCAAGTAGCTGGTGTCCCCTTTGTCTTTGTTCTAAATTGCTTTGGTAGATAACTAGATTGGGTATCTAGAAAAGGGAAGCGAGGGAACCCTAAGACCAGGAGATTTAACTCACTAAGGACGGAAAGAAATAACCTTTTATGTTGTTTCATAACAAATTCTATGTAGTAAGTAGATTTTGAAGTTTCATGATTTTATGTATATTTTATTTCCTGGAATAACAAATCGAATGCCATTTTTTTCCTACTATATTTTAATGACATTTTATGTTCTGCTTAACTACTTTAAAGACAACTTCCATGAATACTTACCATCAGAAATGCCTTTGACTTTTGGTAACTTAGTACTGGTATACTTCAATTGTCTCTGGGTTTTAATTTCATTCTGATTGGCTGTTTTGTAAATGGAGATGATGCATTCTTGAGGAGCTTATTATTGAACAGATATTCAGTTAATATTTTTCTAAAATGATTAAGGGTATTTGATTAAATCAGTGGGGGATTAGGGAGGGGGTAAGAAGCACACTTGGAGTAGTGGTGAGGCAGGCTTGGTTTCACTGTGAACAGCAACTATAATTTTTTGTTATTAGCCCTTCAAAAATTTTCAAGTAAAATTTTTAAGCTCATGACTATTTCAAAATAAATGTTTAATATGAATGCACCTAAATGTGTGTCTTGAAGTACAGGGGAACATTTTTCTTGTAAGAAGTCAGTATATGCAAGAGAGATCCACAAGAAGGCTCCACCTATGTGATTATCCCAAAGCCAGTTATTCCACCTTTGTCCAAGTAGCTTCTGGGAATTTGACTTGCAGCTTGTTCAGAGAAATGTAGGGTGGGGGTTGAGCAGCTTGAGAAAGCTGTGTATTCTAAGCCAGACCCGGAAATGTACTGCTCCCCTTGGGCAGGCCTAGATGCTCTTTAAATATAATCTGTTGCAGGTTCCTTTCCTCAGCTCTGTGGGGCCCCATATCCTGGGGGTTCTTGTGACTACATACTCTTGGAATTAGACCAGAGTTAGTTTCTGTGTGCCTCATGGATTCCTGACACTTCTGGTTCACTTATACTGAATTACCAGAATTTTTCAGCCATATGGTCACGTACACCTCTGAGTATATATTCATAGCAAAAAAAAAAAAAAAAGAAAGAAAGAAAGAAAAGAAAAAATAAGCAAAAATAGAAAAGATACAAATTAATTATTTTCTGGGCCTGAATAGAATAACGGTTCATTTGGAACAGACAACCAGGAACAACCTCAGTCATGTGTTGGCTATGATCTTTTTCTTGGAGGAAGATAAAAGACCTTATGAAAGAAATAGCAAGAGAAAGAATTAGGCTTCTAAGGCAGACTTAGTGTTAAGCCCTGTAAGATTATTTTCACAAAGTTTATTCATTCATTCAGCAAACTTTTATGGAGTGGCCAGTATTAACCAGGCATAAGAAACATTCCTGGAGATTCAAAGATGAGGAAGATATAACCCTGCCTTTAGATAAGCTCAAAGTCTAATGGGGAGATAGGCATGCAAACAATTTATCACAGTGTACACAGTGATAAGTTCAACCATAAAACTGAGTACAAGGTGCAGCTGGAGGCACAAAAGAGGGAGAGATAAATAGTAGTGGGGGTGGGGAGATGGGCTCAGGAAAATTTTTACAGAGGAAGCATCATTTGAACTGAAAATCCATATTGGGTAGTGAGAATCTCAAAACTTGGCTCCTGTCCTTACTGTGCTGCTTGTTAATTAGAGCAAGCCACCTCATCTCTTTCTCTGTAAGATAAAGGTGCACAAGATGTTCTTAAAATCTGCTTCAGCCCTAAATGTAATGATTCTGGGAAACAAGTTATCTTAGTGGGCTACTTCAGAACAATGGTGTGACTGTTGAGCCTATTTCTCCATTCATCTTTTGAAGATCACAATTTGAAAGTTTTCTGGAGACCGATATGCAAGAAAATTATTCCTCCCACTTCCCACCTTCCTGCCTATTTGAACTTAGTGCTGGTTTGCTCCAAAGTCATTGCCCTATATATATCTATATCAGTGCTGACTACCATGGGGGGGATGTGTACTTATCTGGCCCTCTGCATGGAGTCTATGTTCAGCCTCATTAATTTTGCCTTCAATATATTCAGGAAATGGTTTATTATAGACTTTTAAAAAAATTCTTGTCAAATTTAAATTAAAACTTGCACACAAGATTTTAAAGATGCTCTTCAGATAGATGATAGATAGATGATAGATAGATAGATATTCATAGGTGGTTCAATATTGAAAGAGAAAATAATGCAGACTGTATTTGTTTTTATAAAGAAGAACTCTAAAAGGAAGAAAGTGGAGAATCCAACATTAAAATGCTGACATCTGGCTAATACTCAGTTTATTTGGATGTGCCTCATATGTAGCTCTTTCAGATAGTTCCTAGCCTTTAATAGGTCTATAATGGTTGTAGGAACCAGGCAACCTGGTATGTATAATTAGTAATTCTAAAACTGCTGTTACTTGTTTTGAGAGGCCATGTGTATGCTTGTAAGTGGGTTTCAGTGGAACATTATAAAATCAATAGAATTGTTTCATTTAATACATGATCATTTAAGTAAATAACAATTTTTCTTTTTTTTTAGATTTTATTTATTTTTGGAAAGAGGGGGAAGGGAGGGAGAAAAAGAGGGAGAGAAACATCAATATGTGGTTGCCTCTTGCACGCCCCCTACTGGGACCTGGCCCACAACCCAAGAATGTGCCCTGACTGGAAATAGAATCAGCGATCATTTGGTCCTCAGGCCAGCACTCAATCCACTGAACCACACCAGCTGGGGCTCCCTCAGTTTTCTTGATTGTTTGATACACTTTTATTATTCTTAGTCATATTATATTTTTAGAGATATTAATGAAAATTTGTCAAATTCTTCACTTTTAGGGTCGGTGTGCTAGAGACAACTGCAAATACCTTCACCCTCCTCCACACTTAAAAACACAGCTGGAAATTAATGGACGGAACAATCTGATTCAACAAAAGACTGCCGCAGCCATGTTTGCCCAGCAGATGCAGTTTATGCTCCAAAATGGTCAAATGCCACCACTTGTAAGTCACATCATTGACTTTGAAAAATTGTATATGTGCCTTTTTTTTAAAGAAGATATAGCTACATTGGAATTACCTTGTAGGGCCTTTGGGAAGTTAGTTACAGAAAGATTTAGGAAACAAGCTAATATTTTACTTGACACTACGAAGTTGTCTTGCATGTGAAGGGAGGCATCAAGTGTGTTCAATTTAAAATCTGGGTTGGCCAGTTAAGGCCTCTGTACAAACTTTTATGATTCTGTGGTGGTGTGTGGAAGTCTACTCATCTTGTGGCCACTGAAGATGAGCTTCATATATGTGTATAAGTTCCCTTATTAAAAAAATAAAATAAATCTGGGTTGTATTTAAGCATGAATTCTGTTTATAGAAGAACATTAATAAAGGAGTAAAGGCATTTTGAGATTAAGAGGAGGTTTGATTATTATTACATTATATAAATATGCAAATTCTAGGATTTCAAACAGTCTTTGATGGTGACTTTACTGTTACTTTTTAATAGACATTTTATTTTGAAATAATTTTAGATTTAAAGAATAATTGCAAGATAGTAAAAGAGTTCCCATATTATCCTTCACCCAGTTTCCCCCACTGTTAATATCTTATATTTCCATGGTATTTTGTCAAAACTGAGAAAATGATATTTATACAGTACTATTTTTTTATTTTTATTTTTATTTATTTATATTTTTCCTGATTTCAACTTTAAATTTAAATTATTTTATTGTTGTTCAATTACAGTTGTCTGTATTTTCTCCCCACGCCTCCCCCAGCCCCTCCAAACCCACCTCCCTCCCCTGCTTCCACCCTCTCCCTTGGTTTTGTCCATGTGTCCTTTATAGTAGTTCCTGAAAACCCTTCTCCCCATTGTCCCCTCCTCCTCCCCTCTGGCTATTGTTAGATTGTTCTTAATTTCAATGACTATGGTTATATTTTGTTTGCTTTTTTTCTTTTGTTGATTATGTTCCAGTTAAAGGTGAGGTCATATGGTATTTGTCCCTCACCGCCTAGCTTATTTCACTTAGCATAATGCTCTCCAGTTTCTAGTGCACTGTTGGTGGGAATGCAGACTGGTGCAGCCACTGTAGAAAACAGTATGGAATTTCCTCAGAAAACTAAAAATGGAACTGCCTTTTGACCCAGCAATTCCACTGCTGGGATTATACCCTAAGAGCTCTGAAACACCAATCCAAAAGAACCTATGCACCCCAATGTTCATAGCAGCACAATTTACAGTAGCCAAGTTCTGGAAGCAACCTAAGTGCCCATCAGTAAATAAGTGGACAAAAAAACTATGGTACATTTACACAATGGAATTCTATGCAGCAGAGAAAAAGAAGGAGCTTATACCCTTTGTGACAGTACACAGTACTATTTTTTTAAGATTTTATCGATTTATTTTTAAAGAGAGGGGAAGGGACGGAGGAAAGAGAGGGAAACATTCATGTATGAGAGAAATATCAATTGGTTGCCTCTTACACGCCCCCAACAGGGGACCTGGCCTACAACCCAGGCATGTACTCTGATAGCGAATTGAACCAGCAACTTTTCAGTTTGCAGAACAACACCCGGTCCACTGAGCCACACCAGTCAGGGATACACATTACTATTAACTAAACTCCAGACTATTCAGACTCCATCATCTGTGTACTCTTTTTGTTCTAATGTCTAATAAATGTACCACAGTGCATTTATTTGAATCCTGTCTCCTCTCTCTCCTCTGGTCTGTGACCACTTCGCAGTCTTTCCCTGTTTCCCACAACCTTGACAATCTTGAGGAATACTGGTCAGGTATTTGATGGTGGTTTTGATTTAACCTAGCCACAGAGTTTCCTTTTGCAGAAATGAATAAGGTTATGGTATCATTCTGGATCAGTGTCTAGTATTTTTGTGGATCAGGGAGTTTAAATCGATCCTTTTAAAAGCAAATTTGTCCTATTGAGAATTCGTCTTGTGCTGCTACCTTGAACTAGAAGTTGCAGTTTGGTCTGTCAGGGGGGATCAAAACTCCCTTTTCTACTGAATTCTAACAAGGCTCAAATTTAGTTCAGTGCTGTCTCATTCTAATTCCAGTTGGCCTACTTCCTGAACCATTAACAAAATACTAATTTGAAAAAGTCATCTTTATTTGTTACCTATTTTGTCAGTGATTAATTAATAAATGCGTTGGAAGTTGAAAGATGTATAGAGTATTTAGATCCAATGAAAACATGGGCACCGACAAGGAAGCACACACCAAGGCACATCTTAATTATATTACCCAAGATTAAAAATAAGGAGATAATCTTAAAAGCAGCAAGAGAAAAGGAGACAGTTACCTACAAAGGAGTTCCCATCAAACCATCAGCTGCTTTCTCAAAAGAAATCTTGCAGGCAAGAAGGGGCTGGAAAGAAATATTCAAAGTCATGAAAGCTAAGGACCTACATCCAAGTTTACTCTATCCAGCAAAGCTGTCATTTAGAGTGGAAGGGCAAAGAAAGTGCTTCCCAGATAAGGTCAAGTTAAAGGAGTTCATCATCACCAAGCCCTTACTATATGAAATGTTAAAGGGAGTTCTCAAAGAAAAAGAAAACGATAAAAAATATGAACAGTAAGATGACAACAAACTCACAACTATCAACAGCTGAACCAAAAAAAAAAAACAAACAAACAAACAAAAAAAAAACCCTAAGCAAACAACCAGAACAGGAACAGAATCACAGAAATGGAGATCATATGGAGGGTTCTCAGCAGAGGAGTGGATGGGGGATGGAGGGGGGAAAAGTTACAGGGAATAAGTAGCATAAATGGTAGGTAGAAAATAGACAAGGGGAGGTTAAGAATAGTATAGGAAATGTAGAAGCCAAGAAACTTATATGTATGACCCATGGACACGAACTAAAGGGAGGGAATGCGGGTGGGAGGGGGTGCGCAGGGTGGAGGGGAATAAAAGGGAGAAATGGGACAACAGTAATAGCATAATCAATAAAATATATTAAGAATAAAATAACTTTAAAAAGAAAATATGGGCACCGGTACCAGATTGACTCTCATTATAAAGTTGATTTTTAGAATTCAAAGAGATATGTGTAGATAGGACTCCCCTTAACTATTCCATATTTATAGGCAATGAACCAGAAAGATGGTGGGGGCATTGATGCATCATTAAAATTTTGCATTATAATTCTCATTTTCCAGTATGTCTAGACATATTTAATTGAAATAAATAGATTTTTTATGCTATATTATTAGTTTGCCAAAAATATTTGCCTTAAAATTGTGTTGATTAATTACATTATAAATTCATTCCCAGAAGATCACCAGTGAGTCCTCAGAGCTCCTCTTTGGCCTACAGGATTTCTTTACATGGTTGAACTCCTTCAGACTCTTTCCTGGGCTTTCACATACTGAAATATTTCAGTTCCTTCCTACTTCTAGAGGGAGAGGGAGGAGAACATATACTAGATACTGAGACAGGTTAAACAAAGCCACAGAGAAATGAATGTGCTTGGTGAATCCAGAAAATATGAGTAGATGAAGAATAAATCAAATGAGATTTTCACCAATCCTTACTACTCTCAGCTTCTGGTGGATGTCCCAATTTCAGACTGAGCAAATAATGGGTGCCAAATTTTATCACATACCTGAGCCCAGCCTTTCTTATAGAGTTCGAGCATCTGTCTTTTCTCAAGTTAAAGGACAGCATCAGGGCACCAATCAAATGCCCTATTTCTGGGAATCAGATCAAGGACTGGGGTAAAGTATGGGAAAAGACAAAAGGCTGACTATTCATTTTCTATTCAGCCTCCATCAGACTCTCTCCATTCCAAGTCTCAACCCTTCATACATCATCAGTCATGCTGGGGAATAGGGTGTGGCATTTTTAGAGTCCAATAAAAGATACATTAAGGTTTTATTGGCCTCTTGTGCATTCTAATTTGATTCTCCATGTTTTCTATAATAGAATGCATTTCCCTTATTTCTTCAGTGAAGGTAATTTCAGATTTCAGTCTGCAGAACATGACTGATATGACTCACTGGAATACAATTTATTTTATACCATATCACACTATACAAGACATTACTTAGATGACCCCTGCCAAGAACAATTAGAAATCACTTTTCTAACTTGTAGATTATTTAACAATACCTATTGTGATGTTATAAACTGACAAAAGGTTGATTTCTGCAGTTATTCTGTGTACAAAAAGTTAATCCCATAATGGTTAATATGATCGTCTTTTGAGGTCTAGGAAGCTGCCTTGTTGGAATGTTGTAATTCAATTTGTTTAAAGTTTTTATTGTTGTTCAATTACAGTTGTCCCTATTTTCCCCCATGAAGTGACATTTACCAGTTTGATTAGAAAGAAATGTTTTTTTTTATTGTGGATCTTGATATTATGATAGAAGCAAGAATTATTGTACTTAATTTCTATGGCACCTATTCTCCCCAAATAATCCTCTATCCCTTTTCACACCCTCCACAATATGATTATTTTCTCTGAAATAGTCAAGCTTTTGTTTAAATTTCCAGTCCTGGTATTTGTATGGTTGCATATTAAGACCTATTTGATATCACTGGCTTGAACTTAAGGTCTTCCCACAAAACATACTTTGATCTGTTTCTAAGATACCAGAAGAACACATCTGCTTTGGAAAAAGTGAGTATGATTTGCTTATTATAAGCCCTCAGATAAAGGGAATGTCAGCCTAAATGGGGTGGTAGCTAGAGAACAGATTCTGTTCAGTGTGACTGAAAAATGAATAAAAGCCACCCCTAGTCAATTTGGGTGGAATGCTTGCTCTAGCAGACATGTTTGTTCACCATATTTAACAGGCCTGAATTGACATTTGCTAGTATAAAATTCCACCTCTGAAAGCTTTTGTTAGCTTTATTGAGGATGTTTAGCAAGTGAGACAAAGGGTGTGAACCCCTAATATTTTTCAATATCGTTTAAGAGAGAATTTCTGTTGTTCATGGCAAGAAATTATAACTTTAATACCTGCTCCCCTTGGCAGAATTAGTGAGGCCAATGTGAGCAGTGTACAAGAATTTTAGGAAAAGTGGACATACTGGATTACTCTCAAACACAGCTAATGGTTTAAATTTTCAATTTTATAACTAGAAATTTTCATTACAGTGAGGAAGGATTCTCGCTGCTGGATGCAATGTATGTATAAAGTGGACATGCTGTTATAAGGCTATTAGAATGTTTTTGACTTAGACGTTTTGAATACTCTAGACCTGTCGATATCTAGTACATTCCTTTCTCTCTTTGAATGTGTTGATTCACATGGAGGCAATGGTTTTCAGACAGGTAAACTTGACTCAGTTGAGTGTATTCACCTGATGATTATTGGTTTGGCACATTTGGCTCAGTCATTGGGATGTGCCAAATCCTGATCTGCTGTGTGCCTTTTCATGGCTTGCATTCCCGTGGCCAGGTTATGGTATCCCAAACCACAGAGGCTATAAGCATGGGTCCCACTCCACAGTTTTCCTTTATCACAGGTAGAATCATCTGATGTCAGTCTGGACCCTCCCGCTATTTTACATCATGTGTATAACTCTATGTACCAAATAAATTTCTCATACACAAGCTTACATGTTTATCTGATGTTAATATAGTAAGAAATGAAGGTTATGTAGCACTTCGCCAAAAGGGGAGAATAGGAATTTCCAGTAGATAGGAAGAAAAGAGATATACTAATTAATAAATAATATCATTATTTTTAGACTCCAATGAAAAAAGAGATATACCAATTAATAAATAATATCATTATTTTTAGATATCAATTATTTTATTCTTTAATTAAATAGGAGCTATAAGGTGTGTATCACTTTGGGAAACTGGAGTAAACCACTTTTGAGTGAAGTAGAATTTTAAAATATTTATTTACTTTTTAATTGTTGAAAAAGTTTGAAAAATAGGTAAATGATTTAGTAGTTAAATACTAAAGGATAATATCTTTCCCTAACCAAGGTGCATTGTACATTTTGCATATTCAATTAAGAGTTACAGTTTTTCTAGTTTACATAAAGTAATTTTATTTACTGAGATCTTCATGCTATCTCCCTATTGTCATGGCTGTTTTATTAAAAATTATCAGGAAAAGGGTAGGCAAGGCATTTTGTAGATTCTGAGGAAAAGAAAACTATGTCCATGTTCCAGATTACCAGTCTCATGGTCAATACAGAAATTATAGTATATTTTAATGGCAGTTTTTCAGCGGGCTTCTCAGTTTACCTACTTGCAGAATGACGAATGGTAACATTTAGCTGTTTTATATCAGTCTGTTGATGTTAAATATTTTCTACAGTGATTTTTGCAAAACATTCAAGCCAGAAGATAACAGGTATTATATAATTATAAGGCTAATATGCTCCTCTTAATATGACTGTTATTACCATATGAAGTGCCAATTAATTGAAGTTCACCAAATTGCATCACAGGAGTGAGTGTAGTGAAACCATACTATGAGCCCACATTTCATCTGGATTTCACTACATTCTCTAAAAGATCAGAGAAGATTTTACTAATAGATATAATAACTTAAGCCTAGAATTATTTGTTTGTATGACAAAAGATTTTGAGGTTAGTGAACACTCAGGGCTACTCATTTGCATGGTCTCCTTCCAAGGGTCTTGGAGAAGCCCAAGCAATAGGTTTACAATGGGGTTTTAAAATTTGAAAACTATATTCCTGTATAAAGCACCCCTCTCCAAATCTACTGAATAAACTTTAGGCCCCACATACCCTGGATTCACTCCTGATGGCGATTACTTGTCCAAAGTAGAGTAGTTATTCAGGTCCTTCCCTGAGGTTGTGTATGTAACACTGCTTAAAGTTATTTTTTAAGAAAAACAAAACAAATCACACAAGCTATAGGTTTGCTGCCTGTGCCAACCAACTCTGTTAATACGCAATGTGAAGTCTTTTTATTTGAAAAGTTACATAAAAATGCTACACTTTTATAGCCAAACAGAGGGCATTTGTACATGATATCTTTTATGGAACCCAGTTTGTTTGACAGTGATGAATCTCAGCATTCTCCCTTTATCCTCCTTCATATATTCCCATGGGATAAATTAAATGTAACATCTCTCAGACCACATTGTATATTTTTCCTCTGGGGATGGTTAGTTCATTTGGTTAGAATCTGGTGCTAATGAGACTACATAGGCCTGTTAGCTTTTCTGTTCATGGTCACAGCCAGCTACCCAAAAATTGCTTGCTGTTGATCACCAGTGAAATGAAAGCAAGAAGTTGGGAGAGCTCTGGGAAAAGGTTTTTCTCTGATGGAAGATAAACAAACAAAACAATAATAAAAATAAACAAAACCAATTCTTAACAATCTCACCTATAAAGGATGATGTTTTTTTCCTTATCAAACTAGCCCCTTGCTCAAATCTCCATTGGGAGACTGAGTATAAATCCTGTGGTTGCCCCTGTGCCTGATAATAATCTTAAACTGGTACCCCAAACAATCCCAATTTGCTTTAATATCTTGTAAATATCTATTAAATGTTTTATACCCTTCTTTACCTAGTTTCCTCTCTTAAATCATTCTGTGGATACCAGTCATGTTAACAATTCACTAGTTCCTAGGAACCATACATTTTGTGATAAGATGCTGCATATTTTGATCTATAGTATCACTAAACCTTTTTGTACTGATGATTTAGCCATTCCAATTTAAAAATGCATACATATAGCATATGTATGTATGTGTGCATCCTTGCACATCCATACACATGTGTATGAATGTATAAAATACCCTGTGTTTCTCATACTGTTTGATCTAGTATTTCACACTTATATCAAAAGACAATTTGTGAGTGGCATTCTGCTTAAAGTCTCCCTCAATACAGAGCAAAACTGATGTATTTATCCACTACTTTTGATCCTCGGATGTTTCTTTTGTACTGTGATTTTTGAATCGCATTTTTCTAATTGGTGATTATAAACATAATCAATGGCTTAGAATCCCTTTACACTCAACTCGGTAAATATTTATTGAGCACCTACTCTGTGCCAAACATTTAAAAGAGTAAGAGGTAGGTAAAAAGATGACTAGAAACTGTCTCTACCCTCTAGTAAAGTATGACAATACTAAGATGGTGAATTAATATTTTTGTGACCCCCTTAATTTCTGATATATACCAGATCCTCTGTATTTGTATAGCTTTTGGCTTTTCTTTTTTTTTCCATAAACTTATCTTGCTATTAACCATGCAAGGTTGTGTTTTTTTCCAGTTTTATTTTATTTTTTAATCAGTATTTTTTTAATTATTGATCTTGTACAGTTTTCTGTCTTTTACTCCCCCCAGCCCACCACCCTAGCCCTCCCCACCTCCCTTCCATTTCCACCCCCCATAGTTTTTGTCCATGTGTCCTTTATACTTGTTGCTCAACAAGGTTGTGTTTTGACTTGTGTTAGGTTAGTGGTTGTGGTGGTTGTTTGTTGAATAGCACCCACTTACCCTGGACTTGCACTGAGATGTTTGTAGTCTACAACTTTCCTGTGGATTCTTTGATTTTCTAAGCTCTTGTCATCCCCCCACCAAAAAAATCTATATTTTGTTTCATACAACTTGATTTTTTTAGAAAAACATTTTTCCTAGAGGGATGTTAAAGTGTTCAAGGTAAAGTGTTCAATGTTAAATTGAATTGTTGTTATTATCACATAGTGGTTCACCAACAAATAATTTTTACACCAGCTGTTGTTCACTTTTTGGGAACAGAGTCAAAATTGCCTTCCCCATATAAGGAAGAAGTAACTTGCCCTCTTGCCAGATCCTCACCTCTAGTCATCACCTGGTGTTATGATAATCTGTGTATAGGTTCTCCGTTATAACTTCTGGCCTACTTTTCAGCTTCTCCTCCACAAAATACAGGCACTCTCTTGCATGTGATTTGCCCTATCTTGCATGCTATACTTTATACCTTTTATACCCATAATAATGTGATCCTTCACCTACCTGCCATCAATAACTTTGATAATTACCAATTAGAAAAATGCAATTCAAAAATCACAATACAAAAAAAAAACATTTGAAGATCAAAAGTAGTGGATAAATACATCAGTTTTGCTCTCTATTGAGGGAGACTTTAAGCAAACTAGTGGTATCTTCAATCCTTGCTCTTACTTGAAGATTTCTGTGATTAATAAGATCAGAAAATCCAGGTCTAGGTGGCAACAACTATCCAGTTTTGATCCTTGAACTTATTTTTTTCTTAGCTCTCTTTGGAGCCACAGTGACTTATTCATTAACAAGTATGATTAGTACATAAACACCACTATCTCCTTGTGTCTGTTTATAAAGTTAACTCTCAATTACCGAGGGACCAATTAACTAGTGTAGGATATGTGGGCCTCCTCCCATGTCTTTTGGCCACTTCAGTCCCTGCAGAAAATCACACAAAGAGTGCATAGGTAACCAAGCAAAAACTGTGAAACCAAGATTATTCATTTGTCCTCCATGTCAGCCTTTAGTAAGGTCTAATATAAGCTAAAATTATACATTTCAGTGTGATTTGGGACAATCTAAGGATAGAAATATGCACAGTGATGGTAAAACAGCCTTCCTTTTATACTATATAAATGCTTGTAAATGAGCAATAAAATTAAGGTATTATGAGTACTAGTAAAAATTAAGAGCACTATTTTTGTGGTATTAAAACTGAGTCAACAAATTGTTACCAAATGTTTACCATTCTATAAAAGAACATGTTTAGTCATCCACCTCTAGATAGGACCTCAGAGATGGAAGGCCTCAATTATTATATTGATTTCAGGCTAGTTTTAGCCAAAGTGACTTTAAGTATTTTGCATTCATCCAACAATAATTGTAAGTAACCTAGGATATTATTGAAGTAACTACAAATAAATCTAGGCTATTGGGTAGACACCAAGATTGATTTAGCATAACATTTACTCTTTATTTCTTTATACTAGCTGGAAGACTAACTAAACTTAAGTATTAAATCATTGTTTCTAAAATGCATATATAAACTTGACATATCTATCAAGGCATAGTTTTTCTTTAAATTATATTAGTATTATTATTCAAAGTTGCTTCAGAATCCTTTAACGTCAGTATGTGGTGACTCCTAAAATTTTACTTTGATAGGATTCCATCTATCTTCATAACAGGTAGTTAAGAACCCTAATTTTAGTGACTATTTAAAAGAATATTTCTGTGAATTCTTTAGTATTGGCTTCTAAAGCCAAACTTTTTCAATTTCTAGAGTCTTGCCACAAGTATTAAATTTACAGCAATAGATTTGTATATAATTATCACTTTACTTCAGAAATTGATAGAGTGCTTTATTTGGGGGAATCCTCTAGAATGAGGGTCAGCAACCTTTTCTGTGAATGACTAAATTGTACAGATTTTAGACTTTGTGGGACAATGGGCAAAGTTGAGGATATTATGTAGGTATTTCTATAACAACCACGACTTTTTGTAATACAGAGCTACTAATGAGCACAGTGGACTTTATTTATAGATACCACAATATGAATTTCATATAACTTTAATGCATTATGAATTTTTTTTTATATTTTACTTTTTTCAACCATTTAAAAATGTAGAGATCATTCTTACCATTCTGGACATACAAAAACAAGGCAGACAGGATCTGGCTCAGGGGTTGTAGTTTGCAAAAACTTACACTAGAAGACAAACACTTAAACAGTAAGTAGTCCATAACCTGATACCAGGTGGTGAATCTCATCAAGCTCTTTGAACTTCCTGAGATTTCATGAAGCATTTTGCACACATGTGAACTTTCCTGTGGACAAGATCCATAACTTTGATCTGACTGTCAGAGGAATCCAGCACCAAAAAAGATGAGGAGTCATTATTGTAGAAACAATTCACTGTTTTTGTTTGTTTTATTTAAATATTTTATTTAGTTATTTTTTAGAGAAAGGGGAAAGGAAGGAGAAAGAGGGAGAGAAACATCGATGTGTGCTTGCCTCTTGCACACCCCGTACTGGGGACCTGGCTCGCAACCTAGGCATGTGCCCTGACTGGGAATCAAACCTGAAACCCTTTGGTTCAAAGGCCAGCGTTCAGTTCACTAAGCCACACCAGCCAGGGCTCAATTCACTGTTTTTAGAAGGCATTTCCTAAGACACTTAGAGTTTCTTGGTACTGTGTAAGTCACTGAGAACACATGGGAATTCCTACTCTAGGAGAAAATCCTGCTAGAGACGGTGAAGGTAAATAATTGTCTGGATGATCTTTTTATTCATAAAGTCAATTGCCTTCACCATTGTTGTTGGTTTTATAAAACTTGGAGAAAGTTGAAAATGCATACCTCTGGTTTTAGGAGGAAAAGTCTCATATTTTCAAGTATTTCATAAATAGTTTAAGTTCGAGTGAATATCTGAAACATATGTAAGTGTCCAAACTATTTTAGACTATAAATAGAAATCAGATTCAACCTCTTAAGAACATTTTTCTTTAAAATAAAGATTACCCCTTGGATCAGTTTGTGTTAGCTCAACTGACATGTAAGGCTGCAATATAGGTATAAGCAGGATTAAAGTTGCTTATTAAAGCTGAATGTGGACTTCCGGCCAAGATGGAGGCATAGGCGGACACACTGTGCCTCTTCTCACAACCAAAATTAAGGACAACAAACATTTAGAAACAAGAAAGCAACAGAACTGATAGAAAATTGAACTGTACGGAAGTCCAACAACCATTCATCCAGACCTGTAAGAGGGGCGGAGTCGCGGTAGGAAAAGGTGGAGGTGTGGATCCAGGAACGCAGGCGGCGGCGGCTGGCGGTTCCCCGGTGCACAGGCGGCAGCTGGTGGACCCCGGGCATGAGGGGGCAACTGTGCAGACCCAGTGAGGCTGCACAAGGCGGCTGGCTGACCAGGTGGTCCCACATTCGCGCGGGCAGGCGGTCCAGGCGGTCCAGGCAGAGGGGAAGTGGCGGAAGGGACTGAATCCAGGAGAGAGCGGAGCAGGCGCCCTTGCTCCCTCTCAGACCCCGCCCCCACATACAGCATCACAAGCCAGTGACTGGGCTGCCCCACACTGGGGAGCGCCTGAGGCTCCACTCCTTACTACTTAACAGCACGCACATGTGTGCAGATAATCCAGGTGAAGGGGAAGCAGCGGAAGGGACTGGAGTCCAGGAGAGAACGGAACAGGCGCCATTCTTCCCTTTCGGACCCCGCCCCCACCTATAGCGTCACAACCAGGTGACTGGGCTGCCCCGCCCTGAGGAACACCTAAGGCTCCACCCCTCACTACGTAATAGCCGCAACGAAACTAAAACCAAAACAAAAAGAAACCCCACCAAAAATGGCTCAAACCGAAAAACAAATAAAAGCCCCAGAGCCAATTCCTCTAAGCAGTGAAGAGATAGCCAACCTATCAGATGCACAGTTCAAAGCACTGGTCATCAAAATGCTCACAGAATTGGTTGATTTTGCTCACAAACTAGATGAAAAAATGCAGGCTACAATACGTGAAATGAAGGAAGATGCATGGGGAACTGATAGAGATGGAAGGAAAACTGGGACTTAAATCAATGGAGTGGACCAGAAGGAAGAAACTAACAACCAAACAGAAGACGAGGAAGAAACAGGAATTCAAAAAAATGAGGAGAGGCTTAGGAACCTCCGGGACATCGTTAAACGTCCCAACATCCGAATTATAGGGGTCCCAGAAGGGGAAGAAGAAGAGCAACAACTGGAAAACTTATTTGAACAAATAATAAAGAAGAACTTCCCCAAGCTGGCAAAGGAAATAGACTACCAGGACGTCCAGGAAGCTCAGAGAGTCCCAAAGAAGTTGGACCCAAGGAGGAACACACCAAGGCACATCGTAATTACATTAGCCAAGATTCAAATGAAGGAAAGAATTCTAGAAGCAGCAAGGGATAAGGGGACAGTCACCTACAAGGGAGTTCCCATCAGACTGTCAGCTGATTTCTCAAAAGAGACCTTCCAGGCAAGAAGGGGCTGGAAAGAAATATTTGAAATCTTGAAAAGCAGGGACCTACATCCAAAATTGCTCTATCCAGCAAAGCTGTCATTTAGAATGGATGGACAGATAAAGTGCTTCTCAGATAAGGTCAAGTTGAAGGAGTTCATCATCATCAAGCCCTTATTATATGAAATGTTAAAGGGACTTATCTAAGAAAAACAAGATAAAAATATGACAATGAAAAGACAGCAAACTCACAGCTATTAAGAACCACACCTAAAACAAAAGCAAATTAAGCAAACAGCTAGAACAGGAACAGAACCACAGAAATGGAGATCATATGGAGGGTTAGCAACAGGGGCGTGGGAGGAGGAGAGAGGGGGAAAAGGTACAGAGAATGAGTAGCATAGATAGTGGGTAGAAAATAGACAGGGGGAGGGCAAGAATAGTATGGGAAATGTAGAAGCTAAAGAACTTATGACACATGGACATGAACTAAAGGGGGGAATGTGGGTGGGAGAGGGTGTGCAGGGTGGAGGGGAATGATGGGGGAGAAATGGGACAACTGTAATAGCATAATCAATAAAATATATTTTAAAAAAAGCTGAATGTGCAAGTTTTGCAGGCTGCTTGGCTTAACAGAGGCCTGTTACCCAAAGCTAAGTCCTTGAATGTTCAAATTCATTAAATGGAGCAGTTACTTTGGGCAGAAGTGGTAGTGATAAAACAAAAATGTCCATGTGAAAAGAAATTAGAATCTCAGGAGTTCCTGTCTATGCCCAGGGTTAGAAATAGAAGAACTTGCTTCTTCTAGTAACAGTGTTATAAAATGAAGTTCATATTCAAGAAGGAAGTGATTATAAAAGCTATAATACTCATTTTGAAACCTAAAGATGGTACAGTGTAGTATGTGGAGAAACTTTTAAAAATCTAAACATTTTCATCAAGCACCTTGAACTTTTTAGGTAGAACTTTAAATTAATTTACAGCTTGTTTTAATACACTTGGAGCATGTAACATATTGAAGAAGATTAAGTGAATTTTAAAGAAAGCAGAAGTTAACCAAGAACCCCCCCAAAAAGGAAGGGAAAATTATAGGAGCTCAGAGCTACTGTAAATGTGAGGCATTGCTTATATGTATTGTACATTAGGCTTAATTATTATTAATTGTTCAGTACCTATTAGTCAAAAGTGATGTTTAATCTGAGAATCTACTCATCTGCAGGTCTTTCTTTTACTTCAATATTTTTTTTTTAATGTAATAACGGTCCTTCTCAGTTCTGTAAAAGGCAAAAGCAAAAAATATCCAGGAGAATAAGATGGCGACTTCAGTGAGAAATTTATTATGAAAGAGAGAAAAAGGAAATAGAATGAAGAGTACAGTTGTGTGGTTCAAATATGGAGTTTTTATGATTAGAGAGTCCTGTCGCTTTTGAGAAAACCATAAATCATCAAACTGATAAAGTGTGCCTTCTGTGGAAATATGCATGGGTGGGTGTTTCCAAGGGTTTTCTATCTCACCATGTAAGATAATATCATATCAGCTAATTTGTGGAGCTTCATATCTAATTCAATGAGAATTATGACATGTCTGTATGGCTTCTTATATCATAGTATCTATTTTGGCTGGATCAGCCCTTAGCTGACTGTCTCGGATTTTAAAAGCACCTCCCTGTCTGCCCCATCATGTTTCCTGGCACCTGGTGCTGCCTCTTTCCTCTTAAAGTTCTTGATTCACATGCTCTCTCTATTTACCCTAGCGAATCTTGCCAGTTTGGGGAGGGCAGATTTTTTTGTGTCCTTCCCAATTGCCAGTTAGCTAATCTGATAAACTAATTTTAAGGTAGAGTGCTAATAGGGAAGCCCTTCCAAGTTGAATGTAGTTTATAGCAATGACTTTATGGAGACTGTTGTGGTGGTGAAAATTTCAAGTCAGACTAGGGGTGATGGAGTAAATATATACCGCCCCTCACTTCATAATCCACAACCTCCTATTCTACTATTTGGAGTTAGAGTTGTTCCTGTTAATGTGATTTAGCAGAAGATGTGGACACAGGTTAGTTGTCAGTGTAAAAGATTCATTATTTTTAAGAGAAATAAATTAAAAGAAAGCACAAAAGACCATATGCTATTAGTAATATACAATGAAACACTATCAGTTACATAGCAAGGCACTAACTACTTTATAGAGTTGGTTAGAAATGTATTACATTTAACCATAATTTGTTATCAATTCATTAAACTGTTTACATTTATTTTTAAAATTTATCTTGGATTATATCAATCAATCAGTCATTCACTAAGTTTTGGATACTACAGGGAAGACAAGAGAACTATCGAAGAAATTATAACCACTTTGAGAAGTAAGGCCTCACACATGTGGAACAATCTGGAAAATGGCACAGTAAAGTGATAAATTCTGTAGTTACAAATAATAAAGGCAATATATACATCAAACTCTTTGAGATCAGGACTGGACTTTTTTAAAATAGAAAAATCAATGAGTCCTTTGTGTTTGTAAAGATTTTCTTCACAAGTTATACTCTGGTTTATGTACCTTATCATCTTGTTATCTTATTTCCTCTTGCCTAGTAGGGATCCTTGTAGTATTTTTGTGGCCTTGTTTTGAACTGTGGCTATCATGCAGTCCCCTAGATGAAGTCAAGGCTAGGTAGGTCCAATTACTTTGTGAAATAGGACCTTTAATTTTTTAAAAGAACCATACTATTCTTATTTTAGGTAGATGGAATGAAATTGTTACAGCCCCTACTTTCTAAAATCTACCCCTTTCTTCCTCACTCATTGCTGTCTTCAACAATTAATAGGGACTAAGAACCCTGAAACACCAATCCAAAAGAAACTATGCATCCCTATGTTTATAGCAGCACAATTTACAATAGCCAAGTGTTGGAAGCAACCTAGATGCCCATCAGTAAATGAATGGATCAAAAAACTGTGGTACATTTATACAATGGAATTCTATGCAGCAGAAAGAAAGAAGGAGCTCATACCCTATGCAACAGCATGGATGGAACTTGAGAGCATCATGCTAAGCGAAGTAAGCCAGGCAGTGAAAGATAAATACCATATGATCTCACCTTTAACAGGAACCTAATCAACAAAACAAACAAACAAGCATAATATAACCAAAGACATGGAAATGGGGAACATGCTGAAAGTCACCAGAGGGGAGAGGGGAGGGAATTTCAGGGGAAAAGGGGAAGGATTTACAGGAACAAGTATAAAGGACACATGGACAAAAACTATGGGGGGGTGGAAATGGGAGGGAGGTGGGGAGGGCTGGGGTGGCGGGTTCAGGTGAGAATAAAACACAGAAAACTGTACAAGATCAACAATGAAAATAAAAATTAAAAAAAAAAACAATTAATAGGGAACCAAGAGAAACAAGTGTCTGTTAGGGCAGGTGGGGACTGTGGTAGGACAGGCAGCCTTAGAGCCAAGAAGTACTGATGGGGAAGAGAAAGGAGGGGGTGGAACAAAGGGGGTTTTCAGGAGAACCTGAAATCTGCCTACAAGGGTCATGCCTATGGAAGAAGACAGGGCAGATTGTCTGGATATATGATATCATTGGTGACATGGTTTTTAGGTAAAAATGGAAGTGCTAAAGAAAATACATTTGGAACAGAATCTACCAATAAAGTTAAATTTGGCTAACTTATGATTGTTAACAGTATGTGGCTTGTTTTGTCAGCTTACCAATAAATTTGTTATTCAGATTTATTGGTTTAAAAGAAACTCCTATATGGAATTAGTATGAGACTAAAAATAAATCTGAGAAACAATGGCAAATTTTGATATGTGTAGGCTTTCTAAAAGAATGTCTCCTTGTGTATTAAGAATAATCTCTGTCAGCCTGTTCTCAATTTCAATGTCTTTGGTTATATTATGCTTGTTTGTTTTGTTGATTAGTCTGACAGTCACCAGAGGGGAGAGGGGAGGGAATTTCAGGGGAAAAGGGGAAGGGTTTACAGGAACAAGTATAAAGGACACATAGACAAAAACTATTGGGGGTGGAAATGGGAGGGAGGGGGAGGGCTGGGGCAGTGGGCTGGGATGGGAGTAAAAGACAGAAAACTGTACAAGATCAACAATTAAAATTTAAAAAAGATGAAAAAAAGAATAATCTCTTTTCCTCTAACACTTTTTCTCTTTTAAATATACAGAATTCCTTTCCTGTGACTCCACCACTTGCACCTAATCCTACCATGGCTTTCAATCCTTACTTGCCTCATCCTGGGATGGGCCTGGTCCCTGCTGAGCTTTTACAAAATACACCTGTTTTGTTTTCTGGAAATCCGCCTCTCGCATTGCCAGGAACTGCTGGTCCAAAAGTAATGCGTTCGGATAAACTGGAGGTATTTGTATAAAAATATATAAATACCTATAGGGTCGATATTAATCTTATGCACAAAACAATATCCTCAGAGCCCAATGTTTTGAATGCTTTATATAAGTGCACTTGGGTTTTTAGCTTGTGGAATATAACTTCAGAAAAAAAGTTTAATATTTTACTACTGCAATTATATCCTGTTGTGCAGTGCAGTGATTGAGTTGTGCAGTAGGTCAAAGAGTGTCTTAGTGTACCCAGCCACAGGAAGTCTGGCAGGAATGCTGCTTTTACTGAGACTCCAGTTTCATAGACTGGAATAACTATATCTGTTGATGAGTCTCTACTTGTTAGAATATTCTAACTGAAAAAAGTAGACTAATCTATGAATACAGAATGTAAAGAGTCTCATATTGTGTACACCTTTTTTCCATTTTAATAACAATGTATTAGATATTATATAACCCTTGAGATCTAAGAAAAGGAAATCTGAAAAAAATGTCAAACAATTTTCTGATTTATTAAAGTCCTTCAAACATCTCTTAATTGTCATTCTTCATAAATTGTAATAAATAACTAGTCAATTTCTTACAAAGTAAGCTTCATTGGCAGCTCCTTGTATGCTCGCCAGTGTGTCATAATGGAATTTGATTGTACACATACTGTAATCCAGTCATGGCCCACAAGTCTGCTTCTGGAAAAGCGCATTGCTGTGTGATAAAGATTCATCTGGAATCTTAACAAAATAACTCCCTTTTGCAAACTTAGGTAATTACACTTTAGGCTGTATTAAGTGGAAAATCAAAGATTGGTTTCCAACAATGCTTTCAAGTACTTTTGTTTCAATATAAGAAGAACAGACTTTTTTTTTGCAGAGAATGAATTTTTTCTAGGAGTCAAAAATTTGTCTATGTTTACATCTCATAGTGAATATGGTTTTACATTATCCTTCAGCTTTTTAGATGTTTTCTAAATAGATGACAAAAATAATAACATATACTATTGCTCTTACATTTGTTGGCAAAATAAATAAAACCTAATCACTTTCCAAGTCATCAATGTGATTTTTTTAAGATTTGCCGAGAATTTCAGCGTGGAAATTGTACCCGTGGTGAGAGCGATTGCCGCTATGCTCATCCTACTGATGCCTCTATGATTGAAGCAAGTGATAATACTGTGACCATCTGCATGGATTACATCAAAGGCCGATGCTCCCGGGAGAAATGCAAGTACTTTCATCCTCCCCCACACTTGCAAGCCAAACTCAAGGCAGCTCATCACCAGATGAACCATTCAGCTGCCACAACCATGGTAAGAACAGGCCAGCAATTGTGCACTGTTTATTGGGGGTAAATGATTAGTATATTCTTCAACATATTTAGTATCTTGTAGTACTCTTGGATAGTCATGAGTGGACCTTAATATAAATGGCCAAGGTGAAAAGATGAAAAATAAAGGATGTATTGATTCTACTTAATGTGCTAATTTTTTTGAAGTAATCATTTAAAAGGTTTACTGATCATTTTAATCTGCTGTGCTTCTTCTCTCATTTTTACAGAAAGACAAAATTATATAATTTAAACAGTAAATTAGTTCTGAGTGGTTTTTATACCACAACTAACCTTAGTATTTGAAAAAAGGCGACAAGTTGCTTCTCTGCCTATGAGCCACTTTAATGGGTACTTTGCTAATAATATCCATAATGCCTTCCAAAAAACAGAGGACTTGAGAGATGGGATGATAGGTTGACTCTCATTTCCCAAAGGTTTAGGTTCTCTTTCCTTTCTGAAGGGATGGTTTCAAGGAAACAGCCAGTCAAGACTGGGGAGGCATTTCTACATGGGAAGAAGAGACAAGAAGAGTTGTTTTAGCAAGTTAGTTCTGGTTAATACTGAAAGGTAGAACTAGGGAAAATATTTGCATAACATACTACATTGTGATAGGTTGAGAAATAGGAGTTATGATTACTTGTTTGTCACAGCTGTCAATTATTTTTATAAGCTGCTTGCTGTTTGTTTTTTGGCTTGGGTCTTTCCTTGTGTAATAGGGTTTAACAATCCAATAAGGGACAAACCCCTGAGCAACCTCACATTTCCTGGCTGTGGAAAAAAATCACCTACAAGACCCTGAAGCCCACAACAGAGAGCTTATGTTTAATTTGGGAAATACATTTATTTTTCACCCCCCACCCATTTCTTAACAATGTTTTTCTCATAGTAGTTGAAATCTACCTTGCTGTAACTGGAATTTACACTTATTTTATTATGCAAAATGAGTTGATTCCTATTCCATATGAGTGGTGATTCTGATATCTTTCTTTAAACCAGATACCCAAATTTCTCCAAACTTTTTGGTAGACTATGGCTTTAAGGCTGCAGCACCAGTTTTGGACTTGCTACACTTTCTCAATACTCCTTTTCTCTCTCAGCTGAACCCATTACTTCATGAAAGAGCTGAGCACCAAAATTGAACAAACTTTTTGTCTCTTTTGATCTGGACAACATACTCTGTTAATGAATGTTTTTAAAAAAGACTTCACCATGTTTTTTTAATCTTAAATTCTTTTGAATGAGGGACTTTTAAGCTACGAAAATAGGAGGTATTCAGAATGTTCAATGGAGAATTTATGTCTTCACTTTTTGGATTGTTTCGGTTGGTGGCAATAGAATTCAGAAACAGCATGGATCTCTTATAAAAGAGAGGAATACAGCTGGCACCCTAGGTTTTCATATGTGTGCAGTGTATAAAGAATGGTTTGCTTGTGCCATTATGTACCTGTCCCACACTCAGGCATGGGGTCTTCATATGCATGTGCCCATTTCTGATAATCTGCGTGTGTTTGGTAAAATGCACATAAGTCAGCCACAAATTTCCATATAAAATTTTAAATATTATATAGTTGGCCTTCAACTGATTGGTACTTGTGAATGTCAATATAATATTCCTTTCTGAGTAACTGATAAGAGCATAGTCTCAGTGTTAAAGTCAAATTGGCTTATAGGAATTTGTCTGAAATAAGATGAAACACAGGAGGCTTTCCATGAAAAAGTTTAAGCTTTCTATATTTTTAAGGATTCAGATTCTACTTTGTTATAGATTTTTACACTGTTCATGTTCATATGCATAGCTCAGGTTGACTTCACTGAAAGAATCTTGTATGCATTTAAAAGAAGAAGGCTTGAAGGGCTGATATTTAGTTTCCCAAAGAAAATAATGATACCTTTACACTTTCTTTAGCCACAGGATTAAGTAGGTCATGGGATATCCCTTTTTAGTGTGTGGAAAGCTAGTTACTCAGCACAAGTGATCCTGCCTTCTTAAGAATTTGAAGCATACCTAATTATTTTTCTAGGGGCATTTTTTTTTTTAATTACAATTTGCCAAGGAAAATAATGTAATGTCAAAATTCTCCAATGAAGCTGATCTAGGGACAAGTTTGACTGAATATTATGAGCACACTGAGATTTTGAAAGAATCATAAACATGAAAGGAGGATTTTAAAATGCTAAACATTTTAGAATTAAACCTTACAAGGACTTTAAAAAAGGGGCACAAACTGAAATGCACAAGCCTCTATAAATTAGAATTGCATCAATTTTCCTAAGTATCTATGGTATCTTAGTGAGGTGAGAAATGGGGGAGGAAGAATTTATTTGCTTTTCTTTTATCTTTATTTTTATTATTTATTTATTTTTAATATATTTTATTGATTATGCTATTACAGTTGTCCCATTTCTCCCCCATCATTCCCCTCCACTCTGCACACCCTCTCCCACCCACATTCCTACCCTTTAGTTCATGTCCATGTGTCATAAGTTCTTTAGCTTCTACATTTCCCACACTATTACCCTCCCCCTGTCTATTTTCTACCCACCATCTATGCTACTTATTCTCTGTACTTTTCCCCCTCTCTCCTCCTCCCAATCCCCTGTTGCTAACCCTCCATGTGATCTCCATTTCTGTGGTTCTGTTCCTGCTCTAGTTGTTTGTTTTTGCTTTAGGTGTGGTTGTTAATAGCTGTGAGTTTGCTGTCTTTTTACTGTCCTATTTTTTATCTTCTTTTTCTTAGATAAGTTTCTTTAACATTTCATATAATAAGGGCTTGGTGATGATGAACTCCTTGAACTTGACGTTGTCTGAGAAGCACTTTATCTTCCCTTCCATTCTAAATGAAAGCTTTGCTGGATAGACTTGGATGTAGGTTCCTGCCTTTCAAGACTTCAAATACTTCTTTCCAGCCCCTTCTTGCCTGGAAGGTCTCTTTTGAGAAATCAGTGGACAGCCTGATGGGAACTCCTTTGTAGGTGACTGTCCCCTTATCCCTTGCTGCTTCTAGAATTCTCTCCTTCATTTGAATCTTGGCTAATGGAATTACAATGTGCCTTGGTGTGTTCCTCCTTGGGTCCAACTTCTTTGGGACTCTGAGCTTCCTGGACTTCCTGGTAGTCTATTTCCTTTGCCAGATTGGGGAAGTTCTCCTTCATTATTTGTTCAGATAAGTTTTCCACTTGTTGCTCTTCTTCTTCCACTTCTAGTACTCCTATAATTCGGATATTGGGACGTTTAAAGATGTCCCGGAGGTTCCTAAGCCTCTCCTCATTTTTTTTTTGAATTCTTGTTTCTTCCTTGTTTTCTGTTTGGTTGTTTGTTTCTTCCTTCTGGTCCACTCCATTGATTTGAGTCCCAGTTTTCCTCCCCTCTCTATTGGTTCCCCATGCGTCTTCCTTCATTTCACGTATTGTAGCCTGCATTTTTTTCTTCTAATTTGTGAGCAAAATCAACCAATTCTGTGAGCATCCTGATCACCAGGGCTTTGAACTGTGCCTCTGATAGGTTGGCTATCTCTTCACAGCTTAGAGGAGTTGGCTTTGATTTGTTTTCCGATTTGAGCCATTTTTGGCATTTTTTTTGTTTGTTTGTTTTGTTTCGTTTTTGGTCTGGTCGCGGCTGTTATATAGTGAGGGGTGGAGCCTTAGGTGTTCCCCAGGGCGGGGCAGTGCAGTTGGTGAGTTGTGATGCTGGATGTGGGGGCAGGGTCTGAGAGGGAACAATGGTGCTTGCTCCGCTCTCTTGGATCCCAGTCCCTTCTACTGCTTCTCCTTCACCCGGATTATCTGTGCGAGGATGTGGGACCACCTAGTCAGCCAGCTTCCTTGCGGGGCCTCACTGGGTCTGCACAGTTGCCACCCCGTGCCCAGGGTCCGCTAGCCGCCGCCTGCACACCTGGGAACTGCCAGCTGCTGCTGCCTGCGTGCCTGGGTCTGCACCTCCACTTTTTCCTGCAGCGACTCCGCCCCTCTTACCAGTCTGGATGAATGGTTGTTGGACTTTCGTACAGTTCAATTTTCTATCAGTTTTGGTTGTTTTCTTGTTTCTAAATATTTGTTGTCCTTAATTTTGGTTGTGAGAGGAGGCACAGTGTGTCCACCTACGCCTCCATCTTGGCCGGTAGTGTATTTGCTTTTCTTTACATATTAGTTGAGAGATATACAGTTATAGAATTTGCATCTGAATTCCTTATATAAATTGGGTTTTGTTTTTCAGAGCTTCAGTATCAGACTCCAGCTACTGATGATCTGTTTTATCACCTATATACCATTTATCTCCTAAATCCATATAAGAAGTTTAACTGAAAGAAATCTCTTTCCTGCTATAGCTGTTGCCTCTTCAAATCTCATTTTAATAGATTAATAAATAAGCATCCCTGACATGTTAATTTTAAATGCTTATTTGCTGTTAACAGCTTCCTGTCATGTGCTGCCCAAATGATGAGGTCCTTTATCATTTGCCTAAATTAGTGATGTTGAAAAGCTTCTTTTTTTCTTGTATTGTGTTTTTTTTTTTCTGTTTTGAACTAAGTCCTCATTTAGTAAACTGGTTCATCTCTGCAATTGGTTACCTTGCTCGATTGATACACTTTCAGAGGGTTCCCAGACCATATCTTATCTAACTGCTGCTTGCTTGGTTTGAGTACATTATTTACTTTGTTTGGTACTATTTATTAATCAATCCTTCCCTCACAGGCCCTACAGCCTGGTGCATTTCAACTGATACCAAAAAGATCGGCACTTGAAAAGACCAATGGTGCCACCCCGGTCTTTAATCCCAGTGTTTTCCACTGCCAACAGTCTCTGGCTAACATGCAGCTCCCTCAGCCAGCATTTTTCCCTGGAGGTAAGAACAAGGTTCTGGACACTGCAAATATAATAATGCCATGAATGTATACAATGCACACCAGCTTTCAAAGAACTTTTATGCCAGGACTATCGACAGGAGTTTTGACAGGAAATAAAACATGGCACTTATGTTTGATCTGCTAGTATGTATAAATAAATTTGCTTCTATGATTCCTGAAAATTAGTGATTTGAATTCAAACTAGAAAACATTGTCAACATTTTTCTTTTTAGCATTTCTTAATTTTTGCTTATTATTGATTCACTTGGTTTAGTCTCAAACTAAATTTTTGACTCTTAGGTATCACTTTCCAAAGATATTGGTCCACCCTCAAAAAAAAAAAAAAACCAAAAAAACCTCCCATTTTCACCATTGCAAAGATATGTAGTCTATATATCTTTGATATACTGAAGATAGTTATAAGAAACCTACCATTAAATTTATATATATATATATTTATATTGACATTTAAATATATATATAGATATTTATATATACATATATATAAAAAACATTTATATAACACACACACGTATTATAGAACTCTGTGACAGATAGTTCTAGCCTCTAATTCTTAAATTAGGTAATATAAAAAAAAATAGCAGTTTTCTTGACATGTCAGGGCTTTGCTCTAAAATACTCCACAGACACTTTCCTCCCGTCTGAAAAAAAGTTGAATTAAGATGAGTCATATTTAGCCCTGACCATTGTGGCTCAGTTGGATGGGTGTCATCCTGCAAAGCAAAGGGTTGCAGGTTTGATTCTTGGTCAGGGCACGTGCCTTGGTTGTGGGTTTAGCCCCCTGTTATAGCACATAGGAGAGGCAGCTGATTGATGTTTCTCTCACACATTGATGTTTTTCTCTTTCTCTCCCCACCCCCTTGCTTCACCTGTCTCTAAAAATAAATAAATAAAATCTTTTTTAAAAATGGGCCACATTTAGTCCTGGCCAGAACAAAAATCAATATTTCTCTGTCTCTCTCTAAAATAAATAAATAAACATTTGTAAAAAATAAGATATTAAATAAAATATAGCAGTTTTCCCAATATATTTCCCTGACACTTTCCAATGTATTTTGTTATCTCCTCCATTCAACTATATTTAATAGCATAAGAGTTTGTATCAAATTAAATAAAAAATTTAAGCCAGAATTATGTTCAAGTACATATATATGAGGGAAAATACTTTTTTCTCATGGTTCAGCACTTTAAGAATGAGTGTATAGTCTCTTAAGAATAAATTGAAAATATTAACTACCCAGAGTACAGCAGATTTTCTTGCCAGAATTATAAATGGCCAGTTTGTAAATTATTACTAAATAAAAATCACAGTATTTTGCCCTGGCTGGTGTAGCTCAATGGATTGAGCGCGGGCTTGCGAACCAAAGGATCGCAGTTCGATTCCCAGTCAGGGCACATGCCTGGGTTGCAGGCCAGTTCCCAGCAAGAGTTCCCAGCAGGGGACACACGAGAGGCAACCATACATTGATATTTCTCTCCATCTCTCCTTCCCTTCCCCTCTCAAGATAAATAAATAAAAAATCTTAAAAAAAAAATAAAATAAAAATTACAGTATTTAGAAATTAATTTATAAAGCCTTGTTAATAGTATAAATATACTAAATGCATAGTAATAGATATCTGGACTTGAAAAAATATTGTGGCTAATTGATAAAATAATTAGTTAATAAATTTTTAGAGAAGCTATTAAAAAGTCTTTTGTCTAGTTACTAACCACAACAATTTTTATGGTACCATTTAAAAGCACAATTTTCACCATTTTAAGACTTGTTTGCTGAATTTGGCTAATTTATTTTTTTAATTTTTTTATTTTAATTGTTGATCTTGTGCCCTGGCTGGTGTAGCACAGTGGATTGAGCGCGGGCCTGCGAACCGAAGGGTCGCAGTTCGATTCCCAGTCAGGGCACATGCCTGGGTTGCCAGGCCAGTTCCCGGCAGGGGACATACAAGAGGCAACCGCACATTGATGTTTCTCTCCCTCTCTCCTTCCCTTCCCCTCTGAAGATAAATAATAAAAATAAAAAAAATCTAAAAGAAGAAAAAAAAAAAATTTAATTGTTGATCTTGTACAGTTTTCCGTCTTTTACTCCCACCCTAGCCCACCACCCCAGCCCTCCCCACCTCCCTCCCATTTCTACCCCCCATAGTTTTTGTCCCTGTGTCCTTTGTACTTGTTCCTGTAAACCCTTCCCCTGGATTTGGCTAATTTAAAATGTAGATTTATAAGCCAAAATATCTGAAGAATCTTGTCCCCCTTAATTAATAGCAAATTAAAAAACTCTCAGGCTGAGAGCCCCCTCTTTATGAAAAGCCTATTTGCCATATGTTCATATTCAAGCCCTCAGTAACAAGGTGGAAGATGTAGTGACAATAGATTAGCTCTAAATAGAATTATTGGCATCTGATACCAGATCTTGGTGCATATTTTGAAACTAATACATGAAATAAATAAAATTATCCCTTTAATGATTAAAATTAATTAGAATGTATTTGTCCAAAATAAATAAAGGATGCAATTAAGGTGAGATAATCCTTTTAAAGAAAAATTAATATTCATTTTTTTTTACCTAAGAATCCAAGAATTACTTTGATTACCTGGGTGTGTGATCTTAAAACTAAACTGTAATTGCAAACATATGAAATTACTTGGATTTGCATGTGCTGATTAATTAATATTGTGAAGAATATCTTTCTATTTAAAATTTGTTTCTATCAGTAAAACTTCAATAATGAAATATCTCTTTTATTTACTTTTCACGCTTTTCTTCATGGTGTACAGGGCAAATACTGTGCATGGCACCTGCTTCAAATATTGGTAGGTTTTATACAAAAATTCTTAACTTTTTATAAACTGAAAAAAAGTGTTTTCTGTTGTAACTGTGAAAATGATGTGTGACTGAATGAAGTGGTTGGATACTTTCCGAGTATTGAAGGTTTAGTAAGGTACTGTTTCACATCTTTGTGGAGTCACAATAGTCCTGCCCTCTCAAGTCGTAGTTGTTTGCCACTGTGGACAAATACTGATGCTCTATTTTCACCCTAAAAATTGTAGCTAAACTATTTTGAAACATTTCCTTACCTAGCCAGAATGGGCAGTTTTATTCTTTGCATTACATCTGTTACTAAGAAGTCATAAAATAGTTCAAATGTGCAATATCTAAAGTATAAAAGTCCCTCCAAAAATTATCCATAAGATCTAAATTATTCACTACTGAGGTGTTTAGAAAGAATGGGTTTAGCAAAGGTAGAACATTCCATATAGTGCATTCTATAATATTCTAGGAGGAAGTGCATGGGCATGGAAACTAGGTACAACAGAATAACTTCAAAATGACTCTTTGGGGATATTTAATTTTTAATTAGTTACACAAGATCCTTTATTTGACCACCAATACAATATGGTAGTCATCTCAAAAGAATTTGGTATACCACTAATACAGAAAAAGACAAGAAAGTGACTTATTTTCCTGTCTAGAATTTCTGGGAATTTCATCATAGCTCCTATAGCCTCCATGACTACCAGGAACAGACCAGGAGAAAATGACTCCATTTGATACAAGGAGAAATTATTCCACCTTACCGCACCATCTCATATTAATCCAGTTCCTTTCATTCTTTTTGAGAGTTTACAATAATTTGACCTCTATCACATTGGTCAACCAGAGTAGATGCAAAGCCCAAAAGGGACTAAGACTTGTTGAGATAAAAACAAAAAGTCAAAATGACAACCACATAGTAGTAGCACTAACTGGTGACATTGGTGAGGTTTCTGTTATTGAGGGACTGGCTATCCCCTGTAAGAATTAAAAACATTTCCATTGATACTAACAGGAACACTATATCCATATGATTAGAAGAACAGACTTCTGCAAGTTTGTAAAATGTGTCTCTTTACAATTTGTGACTCTGCTCCCCTGTCCTTTCACCTAAGAATTCTGTGTGGGAATGCAAACTGTGTGATTCAGTACTGCTGCATCCTGTACTCCCAAAGAAGTTGGGAGTTGCTGTACTCCCAAAGGGAAAATAGGAGTGTTTTTAGAATTGACATGTACAATAAGGGACATATATCTATAAGTAATGGTTTACTTGTGATAGGCATAAGGGATAACTACAGAGTTTCTGTTAAGACCATTTTGGGGTACAACTGTGGTTTCTATGGCATTGCATATGTTGATTTTCCTCTCTTCAGGCTATTCATCTTCTCTGTATACTTTCAGAAAATCTAAATTCAATCAATGTAGTTGTAAATGATTATATATGAATGCTGGACATTCACCCATTAATTCCTTGGTTTGCTTTCCAATATGAGCTAAAAATGAGAAAACCATCCAAAAAGCTTCTTAAATGAGGCAGAGCACTAGAAAAGGCAAAGAGAAAACACCCCGAAAGTGCTGTTATAGCTGCTAGCCATTTTTGCTGTAATTTTTGCCATGAAGGCAATATTGTGTCAGATATTTTCTATGAAGCATCTCATGTGTTTGTCTCTTCTTTGGCCCAGAGCCTGTAATAGCACACACTGAATTTGAGCAATTACTAACTTGGAGCATGTGATTTTTGAATCCACTTAAGACTCCAAGGTATCTTAATTAATTAATTAATTAATTATAGGGACTGCTTAAATAAATGATTAAACAAACCTTAAATAACCTAAGTTTCTGGGGGTTTGCCAGAACTGTACTTAAAAACCTGCATGTGTAGGCCATTATATTCTTCATATCTGCTTCCCTACCATATACCCACCAATTTAACTATGACTTTTTACATGTAGATTAGGTAAGTATACATATAATTGTATGTATACATTATACATACAACATATAATTATATGTATACTTAACTTTTTAATTTAAATTATTTTATTGTTGTTCAATTACAGTTGTCTGTATTAGTGACAGCACTCATGTCTACAAGTTAGTGAACCCAAATACCAACTCACAGTTCCCTACTCCCATTTTGAACGTGCAGCCCAGTTACTTGTCTGCTTCACTAGCTAGTCATACAGATAGCTTTGGTAACATTAGATTTTACTATATGCAGCCATTGTAAACCCTTCTGGAAATTTGGCCTTTTAATTAAAATAAAATGTGATTCTACTCAAAAGCTAAATGTTGAGAATAATTTCAGGTTTCTTAATGTAAACTATAATTGTTTTCCCTTTTCTCTTTTTAAACTTTTCCCCATTCTGTGTTGTGTTGCTTTGTACTGACTGTGATTGCATGTTGCAACCTGGTGTATCCATCATGATGATGTCACATGGCTTATTGCTGTGTTATCTACCACTCCCCACTTCATCGTTTATGTCATGGTTGCATAAATGGTTCACTTTCCCATGTGTTGCTTCCATGGTTTCCTACTGAAAGTGCCCATGATGCACGGTGCTACACCTTCCACTGTATCTGCAGCAACTACACCTGCCACCAGCGTTCCCTTTGCTGCAACAGCTACAGGCAATCAGGTTTGGCAATTTATTTCACCTAGATAACTACGATGTATTGATGACGAACAGTATATGCTTTTTGGATTGGTGAGAGACATTAGTCCATATTCTTATGTGTTTCCTAAGCAGTTGTTATATTTAGAATTTTTATTTTTGTGTTTATTTTAGAGCAGCAGTTTTTAGCCTGTGTGCTGCAAGAATTTTTAAATCATGCAATACCTGACTACTCAGGAGCACTCACCTATTTTCCCTTAGATTGTCAAATTAAAAAATGACAACAGTCAAGACAACAATAGCCATGTGGTGTGAATGAATCTAAATTATACCTAATTTTGGTCATATTGGCAAAAATATAACATCTTTTGGTGTGCCACAGAATTTTATGAATTAGGTTGACAATCACTGTGCTAGAAGGATGTATCTACTTTGCTACTTATCCTGAGATGAATCAGCCGTCTTCTCATTTTCAATCAGTTACTAGATGTGTCTCTTGATATTCTATATATACAATTGTTGCTATTACACCAATCCTTAAATGTGTATACTGTTTGTTAAATGCTTCTTTACTGGTCAAGAGGTGAATTTGTTTTATTTTACTACCATTTTTTGTTATTGTGTTTAAAATTTCACTTAATACAGTGATTACCTTTACCTTCATATCTACTAGAAAGGAAGCAAGTTAACACATTTTTCCCCAAGGCACAGATATCCCTATAATTATGCAGTAATTATGTCAGAAATTTCTTCTCATATTGACATTAGTGCTTATGTTGTTTTGATTTTCATTTGCTTTAGGTATTGATAAGCAGGGTCACAAGGCAACTTATAAATTTGGGAGAAGTCTTGAAACTGTAAGGAGATACATAAATAATTATTGTACAGTGTTATGGCTACTTTGCCTGATTAAAGTGGTAACCATGCTTAAAGACTGCAAGTTCCACTGCTGCTTCAATTACAAGTATGATAACTATATACCACACAAAGCATTAATTAATTGGAAAAAACAAATCACATTCTAATCTGTGCTCAGCAAAATTAACTATTAGTGGATACAATTACTATGTTTAAATTTTCCTGTGAATTGATTATATTATTGATTACCATGTCCAAGCAGTGAATAAAATAAATACTTCTCTCAAGAAACTATTTTAATCTAAAATCTTTTTTACTGCTATAGATACCCCCATTATCAATAGATGAACTGAATAGCAGCATGTTTGTTTCACAGATGTAGAAGTTACCGGTAGAACAGTAAGTTTCTTTAAGTATTAATATAAGTCATACTTATAGGTGATATCTTTTATTTACACAATTGTATTTGTTAAAGCTTTGGTAAATACTTTCAATAGTAGACATTGCTTATAACTTAGAGCTTGATTTAAAGCATTCTAAGTTTTCCAAATTGAAATTTAAACAACAAATATGCAGTTCTTTTTTTTTTTAATATTTTTATTTATTTATTTATTTATTTATTTATTTATTTATTTATTTATTTATCTTTAGAGGGGAAGGGTAGGAGAGAGGGAGAGGGAGAGAAACATCAATGTATGGTTGCCTCTTGTGTGTCCCATGCTGGGAACTGGCCTGCAACCCAGGCATGTGCCCTGACTGGGAATCGAACCGCTATCCTTTGATTCGCAGGCCCGCACTCAATCCACTGAGCTACACCAGCCAGGGCCAAATATGCAGTTCTTATATGAAAATGACAGCTTGTAGTATATTTTTCCAATGAGCTTACAAATTCTGAAATGTTTTGCAATTATTAAAGGGGTATGATTTGTTAGGTAAATACATAGATCAGTTTTCAGTTTTAACTCTTTAAAATTTTTCTAGCTTATTTTTAAAATTAAATTTAACCAAAGTAATTTTGTCACAGTTTGATTGAGATGGTTATCTTAAAGACAGTGAGCAATGTGCTCCCCTCTTTCATTATAGTAAATAGTGTTTTTACAGTCTGCCACTTTGCATTGCTTCCCATGTATGTCTATCAGAATTGCTCCAGCTGTTTCAAATTTTGAGTGACATAATTTTGTAATTTAATCATTATTTCCGTTCATATCATACCTTGTTTGCATATGATTTTTGTTGCTGTTGTTGGATTTTTTACCCTCTTCACCTTTGATCGTCTCTTTGGCCCAGAGCCTGTAATAGCACACACTTAATTTGAGCAATCGTTCACTTGGAGCATGTGATTTTTGAAGCCACTTAAGACTCTGAGGCATCTTAATTAATTAATTAATTAATTAATTATAGGGACTCATTAAATGAGTGGTTAATTCTGAATTGCATACATTAGTCACTAAAAGCTTGAGGTTCTCACAATCAGAGGGTATCATTTGGCTGAAGGAGGCAAGAGTCTTATTCTTTTCATGGACTAGTTTTCCAGAACCTGGCTAGTATTTCTGTCCTGCTAAGGACACACAAGCCCAGAACACTAATTGTTTTTGACAAATCCTGTAGCTGACTGTACATTAGATAAATAGGTCCCTTCAATCATAAGAAGATGTTTTAAAAATACACCTTTGGGTATATGGAATAACTGAAGTAGCTGTGAATTGTAGTAATTTTCAGAGGTATAATTTAGGATAGTGGCAGCTTCAGAATAGCACCAAATATGAGACTGTGGGTTTTGGAAACACTTCTGTGATTCTCATGTGTTGCTTTACATCAAGGTAAACAAACTTGTCAAATTAACTTCCCAATAAAACATGTTTGGGAATAGTGATTCAATTTTGTTTGATTCCACTAGAAAATGTAGAGATATTTAGCACATAATAATCACTTTAATAGGTAAGAGGTATTGAAAATTTCTCCAAAATTCAAACAATATAATTTTGTAAAATACAATATAGTATCTATATCTCATACTTAGGCTCCAATGCATTCAGATAAAATGTTTAAAGTTTATTTAGTATCTGCATATTTTGAATATTTGGAATCAAGTGTGTTTTTTCTTTTATTTTTCAATTACCGTTGACATTCAATATTACTTTATATTCATTTCAGGTATAAGTATGTTTTCTAATATATTTGTTGGCGGAAGTGGATGGATAGGTGGATGTTCATCAACAAGTTTTGGCACTGTGTAGATAATGCATTAAACAATTGAGTGCATCTCTGTTAACTTAGGGCAATTCTGCACATTAGCACTCAGTGAGAAGCATACACTATCATGGTACATGACTCTTTAGAGACTATCTCCAACAGCCCAATTTTTAGAGATGTTGAATATGAAATTCACAATGTGGAATATCTTGGCATAGTTCACATAAAAAAACTGACATAAGGAGCAAGTATCCTGACCCCTGCTTGAATAACCCCTTAATATTTCTCACTCTTTTTTTTGCATTTCAGTTGAAATTCTGAACAACAGAGTTATGGAATATCAGAATCTCTCCGTCAGAACCTCCATGTAGCCTTTCTATATAGTGTTGTATGTCCTCTTCTATCAACACAACAATAAGCACGGTGCAGTCAATATAGTAAACAAAACAAAAATACCAACCAACAAATTTAAATAAAAAACAAAGTATTTAACAATCAATGGAGATGTTAAAACAAAACATGAATAGAAAAATACCATCTATCTTATTTGAATTATTAGGTAGAACACTACCATAAGTTTTTGTAATTTGTCACACTATTCTTTATGATTTTCTAATAACTATTATACTGAGTGAATCTCCACGATGAATTTTTGGCTTACTGTGCATTCTTAGTGGGTAAATGTTTAACTGTTTTGAAGTGTTACCTTACTGTTTTGTTTATGCAGTAGCCTATTGGGTTGATTTAAAAAGGTAAAAAATGTATCCAAAGACCATTTCCCCATTCTTGTATTGTACTGTATTGTGGTATATTGTGTTGTGTTAGGTTTTTACATACTACGGGGTATTGCTGTAATATGTGTGGTTTTTGGTTTCAACTAAAATGTTACTAATGGTGAACAGAAATACATGTGCTTGTAAAATATGACAGGTTAATGTTAATATGCTCTCTCTGTTTAGAATATTTCTGGGGGATTCTCGGGTCAGCCATTTAAAAGGCCTCACTTCTGAGTGTTTGCAAAACCTATTCATAAACATCCATGTAAATAATTTATAGCTGCAAATCTGACCTTGCATAGTATGATTACGTTAGTAGATTCATTAGTAGATTATTTCTGAGGAGATATAATTACCTGCTAAAAAGAGGGAACTTCTTAACAATATTAATCCCTAATTTCACTCTTTAAACATCTTGGAAAACTAGAATTTATCTTTAAATACATTTCTCAGCATTTATGCTGAAAAGTGTGTAAAGTGCCCATCATTATATTTTTTGTGGCTGAATGATTTAGACACACTCTTTGGTTGAGGGTCTAAAACAGCCATTTGTCATCCTCAGCTGAAAAATTGGTACTTGGAGGCTTAAAGGTATGCTAATTATACAGGTTATAAATTTAACAGGGAGATGGGAACGTGGAGACACTCTTTATATATTGGAGGAAAGCCTGTAAAAACCATTGCAATGTAACCTTTTACAGAAGAGCCATTTCTGAATCCAAATGGCTCATGCTTTTTAGACTACTCTGAATAGTAAGTAAGATACAATCTAGCAAGATTAGTCAGGGTGAAAGAGAATTGGTTCTAAGTGAGGTCTTTCCTCCCCAAATGGACACACTTTTATATTGATCACAGTTGGAGCCTGAGTATAGCTTTGGAGAAATGGCAAAAGTGGGGAGGAGGATAGGAAGACAGTTAAAATTACTCTTTGACTTATTTAACAGTTTTAGGAAGAATGTCACAGTTGGCCTTAGCTCCAGTTTAGCTGAGTTTTCAGTTTTGTTAAACACTTATTGAAGGAGCAAGTGCTTATGATATATGTCAGATGTTGCCCTCCCAAAACTTTATTAACAACAGAGTCTCTCTCATCATAAACAATGTTGATTTGTATTTGTATTTTTACATGTATTTGGAAATTATAAGAGAGGTTTTTAAGAACCTTTGGATGAGACAGATTGGCTGCATTCCACAGAGCTGAGCTGAATTCACATTACTAATTCTTATGAAATACTTTTAACCAAGTAAAATTGTAATTAATTCTTATGTTATGTGGCATACCTCCTCCTCTTTATACAGTCATTAAAGTACCATTATTACATAGTGGTGGAGCCATATGATAGTTTGCATCAACATAGATTTAATATTTTCTCTCACTGTTAAGTGTGAAATCATCAAATTTGATGTTTATAACAAGTTTGTTTTCTACTTCATGAAAATGACAAAGAAAATCTGATGGATACCTTAAGCAGGCTAGTATGTTTGAATCACAGAACAATGGAGTTGGTAAAACCTTTTCACAGTTGATGAAACGGAGGCCTAGGGTATGTGATTTGCCCAGGGTTACCTACCTTTTGGGGCACAGTCAGACTCGGAAATATGTCCTGACTCCCAGTTGTTCCTCTGTTTCACATTGTTCGTGCTTCAAAACATTTGGAACTCCATCCCAAAGCAGATCCATTTGGCTCAAAATACAAAAGATCAAAATTAGTTCTTTAATAGTTGATGATACCCTCTTGATTTTAATTATCAATCCAGTCATGATCATCAGTGATTTCTAAATGGTTTTGCTTTTTATGGAACCATTGCCATCTGTTTACAGTATTGCCTGGAGTTAAAGAACAAGAGGTTTCCTGACTTTTACCTATTGTTTTTGAACCACTTAATTTCTCTTTCCTCAAATCTTAACATTGTTAGAGAAGAAAGGAGAGTACATCTTTATGAAATTACTCATGTTTGGAACTGAATTTTGTATATCCTGTGTCAGCGCCTCTCCAAAAGGGCAGATCTGATCACAAAACTCCAGGAAAACTGTACCTGAGCTAGTCTGGATGTATCCCTAAAGGAGATAGAGAAGTTTGGGGGGCACAATGAACTTTTTGTATAGTTTGACATTTTGATGCAACATATTGTCTCATTTCATTTTTTTAAACTTCTGATGAAGATGTACATAGACATTACACCTGGAGTGCAGGTGTTTTCATGTTACTTTAAGCACTGGAAGACATGTTTTAGTAAAAGGTTTGGTGAAGAATATTCAGGTAGTTGAATTTTGGGTGCCACAAGCTTCGATGTTGTTAGCATTGAAAAATTGCTTTGTAAATGAGTTTAAAGAAAGTCAAACTACTAAAGTTTTGATGAAGATGCAAAAGAATTTTGACATAAATGGAATTTTAAGATAACATTCTTTAAATTAGTTGTGCAATGACTTGTTCAACTTATCTTTATTCAAGAAAAGATCAGTCACTAGACTATAAATTTTCAGATAAAGAGAAGTCACAAAACTAATCAGTGACTCTAAACAAAAATTTACTGAATGAATTGTATATATAAAATTCTAATCATTTGTGATTATTAGTTAACATTTTATAAGCTTTGTAATTTGCAATGGCCTTTATTTTTACTTATCCAAAATTGTTTCTGTTTATTTCTCTTAGCTTTTTGCAAAAGTATGTGAGAGTGCTGAAACTTAGACAAAATAAGTCATGTATATAGGGAAAATAATCTAAAAATTATCTTTTAAGAGGATTTTGGTAGTGTCGATTCTTTAAAAGCACTATGACCATAACATAAGTATAGAGATTAATATTAAATCAAAATTAAATGGATTCATAAAATTTCTATTAAACACAGTATTTGCTTTTGCAAATGGAGCATCATTCCACAACCAGCGATTGCATTTCATTTCACTTGTCTAGACTAGTCTGTAATTTCTAATTGATCATGTTATGAAAAGGCATCTTCCCCCAACTCTATCAATCTCCTCCATTTGTTTTTGAACATGTTTTAAAATACTTTTATCTTGCCAAAGTTGTTTTCCTACATCACTAGGCTGTGTTCACTAATTGACAGCCTTACCAGCTCTCCAATTTGGGAAAAGCAAGTACCTCCTCACTACCACCAGCAGGAACTGAATGAAATTAACCTTTACAACTTGACTCTATTTTTAATGGCATGACCATTTAGCATAGTAATGTATAAATAAGGACAACATTGGCAGTAAATTTTATTAAATAACATGTAAGGAAGGCCTGTGTGCTATTTAGAATGTTATTTGACTCTTTCCTCAATTCTTTGGAGACAGTAGATGAGGATGCTCTTAGGTAAAATGCAGCTGCAAGATTTCTGAGTTATTTTAATCTGCAGGGTAGGATGTTGTATACAGACAGATTAGAAACTGGAATCCTCTTTTATTTTGTTATCTCTTCCGCATTTCACACACATTGAAATAGAAATAGGGAAATATGATTTCTCAATTCTGTTGAATGGATTTAGAAAGATAGTGCCCTAATTTTAATTTTACCAGTGCCTGTTAAAGGCAGTAGAATAAATAGTATGTAAAAACACATAACTTTTTGGAAATTTAGTTGATAGCCTAATCAAACTGTAAACATAATGACAAATTAAGGTTCTTAGCACCAAACTCAGTAATTGGTGCCATGTTTTTATTTTACTTGTTAGTTTTTAAGGTTTTGATTTTATTAGTTTTTATATATCTCTTAGTAACTAATGAATTTACTTTTGAAGGAGAGTTAGGGAAATTTTAAGATTTTACTACATGTATATATTCAACCTGGTTAGATAGGTTCTAAACTGACACTGAAGCATGATAAGATATAGATTGTAATACATAACTATTCTTTACAGTTCACAGTTTAAGAACAAACTTAACTTTATATACAAATAATAATTTTAACTAATTATATTTAGTCGTTGCTTTAGCAACAAAACTACAACATGGCTACCTTAAGACACCTTTTTGGTGAAAGTTTTACTTGTACACTATACATGGTTTTAACAGTATGCACATGTAGAAGATACATCTCAAATCTCAGAAAATGTATGTGGTTTATTTATTTTTGATCCCAAATTTCCACGTGAAAGCTTAATTCGTGTTCTTGTGTGGCTTTTTCATCAAAAAGTTTACAAGATATGGATTCTAGAATTTGGCTTTATGGTTTATAGAATTTGTTGTGTGGATAGGGAGATTCCACAGTATTTAGACTTCAAAACACAATTGTGGTATTTATAAGACATTGCCTGATCTTTTTTCATAGCTTCATTTATTCAAAATTATTTAAGTGGCATAGTTATAACTGCAAAAATTCTCTTTTCTGGAATTATATACTTAAACAAATATATCCAAATAAAGATTAAAGAATGATGAAAACATATTATGAAATTAATGCATTTGTAAAACCATGCATAAAGATACCATGGAATGACCCCTTAACAGTGTTTAAGAGACATATGCTGCAGTTAACTGATTGTCTCAGTTAGGGTGCGAATGTGTGAGACACACCTTTTTTGCACTTATGTACATAGTCCATGAAAGCAATCCTTGGAGCTCTTTTTAATATAATAAGTCTGTGAGAATAGTGGAAAAGTTAGTAAGAGAAAGTTATTTCTAAGGCTTTGAGATGGAGGGGTTTGTTTGCTGTAAGACTTAACTAAACATCATGTTGCTTTGCTATTGTGGAGGCTCTCTAGTTTGCTACAGCTGATCAAAAGAGTAGACTGGTAACAGGTAACAGCTCATCTTCAACTAGGAGCACGGAGCAAGAGTAAAACTTTATCTTTTAGCAAGACCACTAGCAGAGATTGTTTGCTTTTTAAAGTAATCCTCTCTGTTATCACATACACACATATACACACACCAGGCAGGTTTCTAGCTGAGGTTTTTATCAATGATTTCAAGTAATGAAATATCTTGTAAATCCTGAAATGGATATTCTCATTATGATAAAATTAGACTGCAACTGTCACAGAAAATTATCAATTGATATATATCAATTACATAAATTAAAATCTATTTAAGTGGCAAATTGTTAATGTTTACCACTATTTCCCCATTAAGATCCAGAACCCAAAACCAAATTGGCAACCATTGAAAAGGTTTAGTTTAATAGTTAAGCATGGCCAGTATGGGGCTTTTCATTCCCTTCAACAAAGGAAAATATGCTCCTGCTACAACTTTATAAATGACTCTATTTGCCTTATACTTGTTCACTGGAAGCTGTTTGCTGATTTAACCTTTACTAGGTTAGAATGTACTTCACTGTGCCACTTCTGCCTTTAACTGCTTTAACTAAACAGAAGAGAATCAGCTGAAATCTTACATACATAGGAGCTGGGAAAGAATGTTTTGATCAGACCATCTCTGCCAGTTTCAGCTCCCACATCATCCACAGATCAGATCACCCTTTAATTTTTTGTTGCCTCCAAAGAGGTCTAGAAAATGTCGAGATTGGAAAGTTTTAACAATAGATCACCACAAGTACTTTGAGTCCTTCACATCTTGGGACTTGCTGCCCTTGCCCTGGAGAAAGAGCCCAACCTGGGGATGAGGGAGTTACTAGTATTGCTACCCATTTTGATATTTTTCACTTACAGAGACAGGAAATCAAGCCAAAGCTAGAAAGCTATCCAAGCCTTATAGTTCTCCAATAGCTCAGGGCCAGTTGGTTAGAATTTTTTTTTCCCTTCAGCCCATATCACTTAGAATCAACCATACAACTAACAGTCTAACCATCTGACCAGCATTTTCATTGATATAAAATGTAAGCATTCACTTATTCTGTAGTTAAGAACTCCAGCTTTAATCTTATCACCAACATATTTTTTCACATGGCCTTGTGACTGTATAGCCACAAGAATATAATATCATAAGGTCAATAAAAATATGGTAAGATATTAAGTCAGGAAAAATCATCTGTAAAATAATAAGAATGAACCTAGATATCCAAATTATTTATGGCATGATACGTCTTGACAGCCACTGGATCACACTCTTTGGAGCTTAAAACACAGTAGCTGTGTTTAAATATGTAAAACTAGAGAATAAAGTATAACAGAATGTGAATAACTTGAGGCCAAACGAGGACCCTACTGTTAAGACCAGGAAAAGGGGTTAGTTGGCTAATTCATGCAGTTTCCAGCTTCTCCGTTTGTCCTCAACTGGAAGAGAACCACCATTTAATAATCCAAAACAAGATTATTCCAGAGAAATGTTATCTTTAAATAGAACCCATCCTTAATTATAGTGCTATATCTAAAAGGAAAAAAATGTTTCACCATGAAGTAAGTCACTACTATTTTCAGATACTGCAAAAAGTCCTTACTAGTCATCTCCTACCTCTGTAACAAGACCTAAAAGTAACACCATTTTAAGCAGTGCTCCTCCCCACCCCTCCAAAACACACAACCTAAATATTTATCTGTCATAGCACTGCATGGTTTCAAAGCTTTATTTCTGTATTCAGGATGCTATTTGTTAATAATGAAAACCAAATTATTTTGTTGCTGTCTTTTGTGTCTAGCAGTTGAGAGAATGATGTAACTATCATATGATTGGATTCTGGGGTTACCCTTTTTCAAAATAAATTTCCTGTTATGGTTTTTGTTGCTGCTTTAAGTGTTAGAAAATGAACCATTTATTATCATGTTCACTAATTACAATTTTAAGATTTTTTTTAAAGACGTTCTTAAATGTAGTCTTTTTAAGGGATAATTCTCCACATTTATACAACAACAATCCAGTATAATGTAGAAAATGGAAGTACGTATTTAGGAAGAAAATTTTAATTTAAAAGTACCTATAGATAAGAAAAATATTAGCTCTGTGTAACAATTATAGATTTTGACCACAATATTTTAGATATATATACTTCTCATAATATTTTGCCTCCAAAATGCAATAGCTCATTCCTTCAACTGCTATCAATAGGGTACATGCTTTGATTTTTATGTTTTTTTCAAGTTATAGTGCTGTACTGTTTGTTCGTGTTTAAAAGTGTGCACTATGCAATTCATTTTAGTATGCTATTACTATGTCTATTTTTGATCTTTTAATAAAATGTTAAATTTCTTGGTTATGTCTTTTTATGAATCCATTTCACACATCAGGAGTTCACTTAAAAGCTATTCATGTTCTAAAACATTAATCATAACATTAGTAACTCTAATATAAATGTAAGTTTGTGGTTTTGTTCAATGCTATATTTCATACATGGAATAAATTTATTTCCAAATATACCTTCAGTATTTTAAATTATATATAAACATCCATTATATTATATGTATTATTTCTACAATAGTGAAGTTACTAACACAAGGAAGACACACATATTTTACTAAAAGAAAATTAAAAATCTTGAGATAATGCTTACTGGTTTCAATTGTGCTTCAGAAATTCAGGCATATTCTAAGATATATTAGAAGTTTGTATTTTTCAGTTATTAATTTCTACCATGCATCTTAAATGTAACATATGAAACCAGTGCTGTTCATTTTATTCTGTTCAAGATGGGCATCAATGGTTTTATAACAATGGGATATGTAGATTTTTCCATTAAAATTTTTTCTCTCACTTAAAATCAGTTTTGTCCAATAAGTGACAAAGGAATAAAAGAATAATCATTTTAGGTTTTTAAGAAAGCAAAATGTAACTTGGTAATACTTTATTCTGTCTGGTTTCTAAATGATTGAAAACACTTGACTGTGAACTTCTCATTGGCCACTGTTAAGTATTGGAGGTGATACAAAACTGTAGTGAAGAAGCTTTGGATAAGAGGTTGTGACAGAATAAAGTATTATTGTTCACAAGTCTATAACTGAAAAAGGGTAGGGAGGAGGTTGGGCCCCTGTCCAATATCAGCTGTATCATTCAGAGCTACTAGTTCCCTTGCCTCTTGTGCTTTACTATTTCCAAGTGTGATTCCAACTATGGCATTTTTTGATAAGCCAAATTTGATCTCTTTGATGTGTTGTGCTTGTTCCTGTGAGTCTGTGATAACCCCAGCACCAAAACCAATTCAGTATATAAACCTTTTCAAGAGGTGTTTGGCCTCTTCAGAATTCAGTTTATGTCTTTCTCTTTGAAGCTGCTGAATGAATGATAGGTAAGAATTCAGGTCAGGCTTTCCTGATCATCATGAAAATGGAGTTTCTATTGGGCAGAAGAATGTTGACCTATAGGCAAAACCAGATGAAAACCAAGTTTACCTTGACACTTTTCAACCTCTTTTCCCATCATCCTCCTAAGCTCCTCCTTTTCTCATCCCTCCTGGTGGTCTCTGGCCCTCTACAAGTCCAATAGTAGCAACTTATCAGGCTTGCTTTCCAGGTAGATCTGGACTTTTCTCCTTCAGAGCTTTCCTGTTGGACATCTCAGGCCATGGAAAGCAGCTCATAGCGTGACCTAAAAGTTAACCCACATTACATTAAAGCCTGACAATGAATGATTAATGTGCTGCCACTCATGGGAGTGTTTGTATTTTAAAAAACATGACTCTCCAGTGATCAAATATCAGACGGCCACATGTGTAGATGAGGGAGATATGTTTTACTGAAGCAAACCACTAGGCACTTGAATTCCTATGGATGGGTGGTGCAGTCATTTACTCCCTCAAGAAGGCCTAAAAAGGAAGACCTACCATTTTGTTATTGTCAGGAAAGTTCTGATAAAATAAGGAGTCTAAAATAGTGAATATCCCCAAATTCCACAGACTAGAATCCACTCACATGGTCAGCATCTGTAGTAGAAAGCATGACACAATGATAGCCGTGCAGAAATGTGGTACATAATCACATTTCTGGAGCAGTCTAACGTCTATGCTTGATAATATTAAACAAATGGACACACATACTCTGATTTTTTTTTTACTTGGCTCTTTTCTGTACTAGAAATACCCATTTAATTTAGCCCTCCCAGTAAGGTTTTCCTTTCAGGGCCTGGACTTACACGTCTTCCTTAGGCAGGAGGACAGTGAGAGTCTGGAGAATAAAAGCAAAGAGTTCAAATGGTAGAAAGGGAAGCCACCCAGATACAACGGTGAGGTTTGAAAGGGAAACAGGGGTCTGATTTCTGTCCTTACAAATGAATGCCAAAAACAAAAGCACAACATTTTGAAGTAGATGCAGAAATCAGTATAAGAAGGAAGTTCCTGTCAGTGCAGCCCAGAATTTTGTAATTATGCATGAAAATAAAGTGAAGTGCAGAGGCAGGCAGGACAACAGGTGCAAGACAAATCACAGGTTTTCCTAATGAGGGAGAGGGAGGTTTCTCCCCATAAGTGATTCAGTGCATTACATGCATTTACAAGTTCAAACACATTGGTGAAAAAATAAGAGTAACAGTGGATGAATAGCAGCAAGCAGTAACAACAGCACCTTTTAAAGCAGACAACCTGATTCCATTAAGCAGATTCTATTAATTAATTAATTCCATTAACAACTGGACTTGAGAGAATGCAGAAGAAATTTGAGGGGTCTCTGCAGTCAGCATATTTCTAGAGATGTGATAGTTATAAAAGATGGTGGTCAACCCATTGAGGATCAATGTAGGTCTCAAGAAGAGGGTAAGAAAGAATATCAGAACTGAGACTTTGCTTTAGCCTTCATGATCTGAAGAACTGAATGGTTCTGTGTTGGGGAAATTGTCGGCTAAGAGACAATTATATGTGTGTGTGCTTTTGATAACTATTTAATAAATGTATGTGTAGTTCTATCAAAGTGTTTTGGTCTTTCTCAATTTCTATTCACAAAGTCCCATGTTAAAGAGATGTATGGGCTGTTATACTTGGAAAACCTGCACCCACGTGAATCCAGGCAAACAATGGTCACAATTTGGGCCTCCAGGCAGAGGTTGCTAATAAATGAAGCATTTGTGTTAACAGTCACACCTCAATTTGTATTGTGTACAGAACCTCACTGAATATCAAGCATTTACTGTAAACTGATCACCAGCCAATGGTAGAGACCACTGCAATAAGCAACTCCTTTCTCCTGATGGACACCATCAGAGGTATTCTAGACCCTAAAGGTGCTTGGAACTTCAACAGTCATTGGGATGAGATTGTGGGGCCAAAGGAATACCCAAACCATTCATGAAAAGTGGCCAAGGAGTGCCATACATGCAGCCACACCCTCTATTGTTCTCTACTCCATACATCCAGGAGAAATGTAACCATTCTAAAAATAAAAATGTACAGATCCAGATATTGTTAGGGGACTTAGAGAAAGGTAAGTCCAATAATTACTTTCGAATAACAACAGATTTAGAAAACCTTTAAATAATATTTTAAATTATTGTGTCCACATTCAGTGTTTGGCCATTTGACCTACCCTCCACATTACTGCCCAAGTCATTTTTCTAAGGACAAAAATTGCTTACTTCACTGCCCTGACTACAAATCTTCCATAGCTCCTCATGGACTATGGAATAGAGCCTATCCTCTAACATAGGACTCTTTCTTGCTTTGGCTTTAAGCTTGCTCTCTAGCTTCATCCTCTCCCCTGTCTTCTGTAATGAGAGCACTCCAGACAAACCAAAGCATTGTTGGGGAAATATAATGACAAATGAGGTCTTCTTCCAACCAAAAGGTAATAGGGGAAGAAAACATTTTTACTATTGAATAAACATTAAACCAGAATGTGATGTGCGTCACAGGCAATCTATAAGAGATTGCAAAAATAGAAAGAAATCTCACCTCATTATAGAGCCAAGCAGATACAACCCATTACATACATGTTTTCAAAATTAACTATAATTGTACTCAAAAAAGAGGAATTGACGGCAACTTTTGTCATTCATAGTATGTTCCTACTTTATCATCATAATTGGGAGACACTTGTGTTGACTTTATCCATAGGAAAAGTCCAGATGAAATGGTTTTTGAAACTGGGGCAAGGTGCTCAAGGAAGTTAGGCTGCTCTGTCACAGGAAACAGGACTCTACCTTCCTTGATATTTGTGTTTCGAAGAGATGGCTCCCAGGTCCTTGGGGAAACATTCTGGAAGTTGTGAGATTAATGAGAGGCTTATTTATCCATTATAAATATTCAAATACATTTGAAAAGGACAAGGAAGGGAATTTTGAATGAAAAGGGAAGAGATGGGGGAGAAGTCTCTTCCCTTACTTTCCACAAGGAGAATTTAGCATCTTATTTTAAATTTGTATTTACCTTTATGCTACTCACCCTTCCCCAGATACATACCACAGTCCACATGTCTTTGTGCTATTTTTCTCTCCACTTGGAGAAATACCTTCCCCTATTCTTCCTCCTCGTCTTTCTCATTAGTCATCAGGTTGTCTGTCTATCAATCAATCAATCTATCTATCATCATCATCATCTATCTATCTACCTATCTATATATCTATATCAAATTCATCACTCAAGGTATATGATATAGCAACTTTTCCTTCCTTGAGGTCTTCTCTGGCCTTACTAGATACCACTGAGATGCAGCTAATATTTATTTAGTGCTTAGCAGATAATCTCAAAGCTCAGGAACCACTTTTCCTTCAGTGCTTCTAACATCGACTATATGACTCCGCCATTAAACTGGGCTTCTGAAGGGCAAAAACCCAGGTCTAGTTGATCTTGGTATCCTTTATAGTGTCTCAAACAATAGCTGCATAGTAAATGCATAATAGATTTTTTGAGAAACAACTAAGAAATCAAGATACTTTTATTGTAAAGAAAAAACCCTTATTCAAATAAAAGGGATTTATGTAATAATATAGGGGAATTTCACAAATTCCAATTGCAGAAAGAACTGGGCCTCTCGAAACACTGGAAAGTTATCAGCGCTCTCTCTCTCTCTCTCTCTCTCTCTCTCTCTCTCTCTCTCTCTCTCTCTCTCTCTCTCTCTCTCTCTCTCTGCAAACCATCTTTCTCTGCTTACTTGTCAGCCACTTCCAAATTTGTAATCTCATCCTTACTAACAGTCTATATCAGTGATAACCTGTACTCGAAACACCTGAAAGGCTTGTAAAACATAGGTTGCTGGGACTTACTCCAGAGTATCTGATTCGGTACACATGGGATGAGGCATGAGAATTTGCACTTCTAGCAAGTTACCAAATGATTCTGATCATCTGGGGACACAATTTGAGAATGATTCATCTATTTTACCTTCTAGAGGTAAAGTAGTTAGTCAGAAGTAATTGACTCAGTCACTGGGCCCCAGTACTTAATTCTATTAAGAGAGAATTTGATTGGTAAGTCAAATGTTCATCCCTGTTACATTCAGTTCTAGCCAAAAGATTGGAGTCACATGATACATAATAAAAGGTTGCATCTTTGAGGTTATGCGCTGGAAAACTTTTCAAAGAAGGTGGATCTCTAGTATAGTCACTCCAATGGCTCCTTTTAAAGCTATGAGAATTTCCACACTAAACTAGATGTTTACTCTATGCAGTTCATTCTGCATAGCAAATAGAGCCAATAAGAATATTACCTTTTATTGGACATCTCCAGCCAATCATCTGAAAGTAAAAACAATCTTTATATCCATCCCTAAACTCATAATATTCCCTCTCAAATATGCTGCCTCTCCACCCAGTAGTACAAGCAAAAAAACTGGGAATCAATTTTTGGTTGAATCCTTCAACCCCACCATCTGTATCCAATCTATCAAGCCCTGTCAATTCTATCTCCTTGTTAGTTTCTCTATCCCTACTCTAACAGGTCAGTTTAACCTGACACCCCCCTCCAGCGTTGCTTTCTTCCAATCAGCTCTTCACGTGACTGTCAGAATGATCTGTCTAAAACAACTTACTAGTCTTAGATCTTGGGACAGCTGCATTAGGCCCGAGGCAAGTAAAGCCTGGGCCTGTCCTTTCCAGCAACATGCAGCTGCAAGTTTACCTACTTCAGAATGCATACAAAAATTATCATGCTATGTATACAATAATGTAATGTGAAAAAAAGGGAATCTCTAACCTAAAACACAAGTTTGACTGTGTAACTACTCTCCTCAAAACCATTCAATTATCTCCTGTAGCTCTCACGATAAAGCCTAAACACACCTTATGATAGCCTATAACATATGGCATGACCCAGTCTTTGTCTACCACCCTAGACTCATGTCTTGCCACTTACTGCCTTGGAATTGCTACTTCAACAGTAGGTAAATGCTGGTAGTTTTCAGCAAATACCCTGTTGTTTCATGCCTGTAACCCATTGTTCATGGTTTCCTTTTTTTGCATACATATTATTATTTTTTTTAATTTTAATTGTTGTTCACGTACAGTTTTCTGCCCTTTTCTCCTATCCCTGCCCACCCCCCAGCCCTCCCATTTCCACCCCCGCCCTTGTTTTTGTCCATGTGTCCTTTACACTTGTTCCTGTAAACCCTTCCCCTTATCCCCTGAAATTCCCTCCCCTCTCCCCTCTGGTGACTGTCAGCCTATTCTCTATTTCAGTGTCTTTGGTTATATTTTGCTTGTTTGTTTCTTTTGTTGTTTAGGTTCCTGTGAAAGGTGAGATCATATGGTATTTGTCTTTTACCACCTGGCTTATTTCGCTTAGTATAATGCTTTCCAGTTCCATCCATGCTGTTGCAAAGGGTAGGAGTTCTTTCTTTCTTCCGCTGCATAAAATTCCATTGTGTAAATGTACCATAGTTTTTTGATCCGTTCATTTACTAATGGGCACCTAGGTTGCTTCCAACACTTGGCTATTGTAAATTGTGCTGGTATGAACATTGGGGTGCATAGCTTCTTTTGGATTGGTGTTTCAGGGTTCTTAGGATATAATCTTAGCAGTGGAATTGTGGATCAAAAGGCAGATCAATTTTTTAGTTTTCTGAGAAAATTCCATACTGTTTTCCACAGTGGTTGTACCGGTCTGCAATCCCACCAACAGTGCACTAGGGTTCCCTTTTGTCCACAACCTCTCCAACACTTAATGTTTGTTATTTTGTTTATGATGGCCATTCTAACCTGTGTGAAATGGTATCTCATTGTGGTTTTAATTTTCATGTGTCTGATAGCTAGAGATACTGAACATCCTTTCATGTGTCTCTGGGCCCTCCGTATGTCCTCCTTGGAGAAGTGTCTGTCCACATCCTTTGTCCATTTTTTAATTGGGTTGCTTGTCTCCTTAGAGTGGAGTCATGTGAATTCTTTATATATTTTGGAGATTAAACCCTTGTCTGAGGTATCATTGGCAAATATGTTTTCCCATACAGTTGGTTCCCTTTTTATTTTAATACTGCTTTCTTTAGCTGTGCAGAAGCATTTTATTTTTGTTGAGATCCCATTTGTTTATTCTTTTCCTTATGTCCCTTGCTCTAGGGGACATATCAGTGAAACTATTGCTGCGTTAAATATCTGAGATTTTCCTGCCTATGTTCTCCTCTAGGACTTTAATGCTGTCGTGACTTATATTTAAATCTTTTATCCACCTTGAATTTATTTTTGTGTATGGTGTAAGTTGGTGCTCAAGTTTCTTTTTTTTTCTTTTTTCTTTTTTTTGCATGTAGCTGTCCAGCTTTTCAAACACCATTTGTTGAATAGGCTATTTTTTACTCCATTTTATGTTGCTTCCCCCTTTGTCAAATATTAATTAACTATAGAGACTTGGGTTTATTTCTAGGCTCTCTATTCCGTTCCATGCCAGTACCAGGCTGTTTTGATTAAAGCAACCTATAAATACAGTTTATTATCAGATATTGTGATCCCTCCTACTTTGCTCTTCTCAAAATTGCAGCAGCTATTCGGGGTTGTTTATGGTTCGATATAAATTTTTGAAGTGTTTGTTCTATGTGTGTGAAATATGCCATTGGGACATTAATTGGTATTGAATTGAATCTGTAAATTGCTTTGGGTAGTATGGACATTTTGATGATGTTAATTCTTCCTATCTATGAACACGGTATATGTTTCCATTTGTTTGTGTATTCCTTGATTTCTTTCTTCAGTGTTGTGTAGTTTTCTGCATACAGGTCTTTTATGAACTTAACCTTGGTTAGGTTTACTCCTAGGTATTTTATTTTTTCTTTTTGCTATATCGAATGGGATTTTTTCTTGATTTCTGATTCTGCTGTTTCATTGTTGGTATACAAAAATATGTTTGATTTCTGGATATTGACTTTGTATCCCACTGTTTTTGCCAAATTCATTTATTAGGTCGAGCAGTTTTTTTGGTGGAGTCTATAGGATTTTCTATGTACGCTATCATGTCATCTGCAAGCAATGAGAGTTTTGTCTCCACCTTTCTGATTTGGATGCCTTTTATTTCCTTTTCTTGTCTAATCGCTGTGGCTAAGACTTCCAATAATAGTTGTGGTGAAAGTGGACAACCTTGTCTTGTTCCTGATTTTAGTAGGAAAGATAATTAGTTTTTGCCCATTGAGTATGATGTTGGCTGTAGGTCTCTCATATATGGCCATTATTATGTTGAGGAATGCTCCCTCTATTTCCACTTTGCTGAGTGTTTTTATCATAAATGGGTGCTGTACCTTATCAAATGCTTTTTCCGCATCTATTGATATGATCATGTGATTTTTGTCTTTGCTTTTGTTTATGTGATGTATTACATTTACTGATTTGCAAATACTGAACCATCCTTGGATCCCTGGGATGAATCCCACTTGGTCATGGTTTATGATCCTTTTAATGTATTGTTGGATGTGTTTTTCCAATATTTTGTTGAGGATTTTAGCATTTATGTTCATGAGAGATATTGGCCTGAATTTTTCTTTCTATGTTGTGTTTTTATATGGTTTTGGGATTAGGATGATGCTGGTTCATAAAAAGAGTTTGGGAGTCTTTCATCATTTTGGATTTTTTGGACTAGTCTGTGAAGGATAGGGGTTAGCTCTTCCTTAAATGCTTTGTGGAATTCTCCTGTGAAACCATCTGGTCCAGGGCTTTTGTGTGTCAGGAGTTTTTTTACTACTCCTTGAATTTCATCAGGTATTATTTATCTGTTCAGGCTTTATGCTTCTACTTCATTGAGTTTTGGAAGATTACATTTTTCTAGAGATTTGTCCATTTCACCTAGGTTTTCAAATTTCTTCGCATACAATTCTTCATAGGAATTCCTTACACTCCTTTGTATTTCTGTGGTGTCAGTTGTAATCTCTCCTCTTTCATTTCTGATTGTGTTTATTTAGGTCCTCTCTCTTTTTTTTTATTGATGAGCCTGCTTAAAGACTTGTCAATTTTGTTTATCTTTTCAAAGAACCAGCTCCTGGATTCATTGATCCTTAGAATTGTTCTTTTAGTCTCTACGTCATTTAAGTCTGCTCTGATCTTGGTTATTTCCTTCCTTCTACTTGCTCTGGGCTGTCCTTGTTGTTGTTCCTCAAGTTCTTGTAGGTGTAGGGTTAAGTTGTTTGTTTGAAATGTTTCTGTCTTTTTTTGATAGGCTCGTATCACTATGAACTTCCCTCTCAGGACTGCCTTCACTGTGTCCCATAGGTTTTGGGTTGTTGTGAGTTCATTTTCATTTGTTTCCAGAAACTTTTTGGATTCTTCCCTAATTTCATTCTTGACCCAGTCATTGTTTAATAGCATGCTATTCAAGCTTCACAATTTTGAGTGTTTTGGGGTTTTTTTTTCCCCCCTTGAGGTTGGCTTCTAGTTTCAGTCTCTTGTGGCTGAAGAAAATGCTTGGTATGATTTCAATTTTCTTGAATTTGTTGAGGCTTGTTTTATGTCCTATCGTAGTTTATCTTTGAAAATGTCCCACATTGATTTGAAAAGAATGTGTGTTCAGCCTCTTTGGATGAAGGGCTCTATATACATCATTTAAGTCCATTTCATCCAGGGTACTGTTCAATGCCACAATATCTTTGTTGACATTTTGTTTGGAAGATCTGTCCATTATTTACAGTGGGGTGTTAAAATCCCCTAGTATAATTGTGTTGCTGTCAATATCTTTCTTGAAGTCCTCTAAGATTTTCTTGATGTATTTGGGTGCTCCTATGTTGAGTGCATATATATTTACAATGTTTACATCTTCTTGTTGGATTCTTCCCTTGAGTATTATGAAGTGACCTTCTGGGTCTCTCTTTATGACCCTTTTTTTTGAAGTCTATTTTGTCTGATATGAGTATTGCTACCCCAGCTTTTTTTTTTTTTCTATCTTTCTGCTTAGAAAATTTGTTTCCAGCCCTTCACATTGAGTCTGTGTAGGTGTTTTGTCCTGAAGTGGGTCTCTTGTAGGCAGCATATGTGTGGGTCATGCTTTCTTATCCATTCAGCTATTCTACGTCTTCTGATTGGAGCATTTAATCCATTTTTGTTTAAGGTTATTATTGATTAGTACTTATTCATTGCCATCTTCGTACCTTTCTCCCTCTCCCTCTCCCTCTCCCTCTCCCTCTCCCTCTCCCTCTCTCTCTCTCTCTCCCTCTCTCTCTCCCCCTCTCTCCCTTCCTTTCCTTAAAGCAGTCCCTTTAGTATCTCTTGCAGAGGTGGTTTGGTGGAGGTGTATTCTTTTAGACTTCTTTTGTCTGGGAAGCTCCTTATTTGGCCTTCTATCTTGATTGAGAGCCTTGCTGGGTATAGTAGTCTTGGTTGCAGGCCTTTCATTCTCATTACTCGGAATATTTCTTGCCATTCTCTTCTGGCTTGGAGCGTTTCCATTGAAAATTCAGCTGCTAACCTCTTCGGGGCTCCCTTGTATGTTACTTCCTGTTTCTCCCTTGCTGCCTTTAAGATTCTCTGTTTGTCTTGGAATTTTGCCATTTTAATCATGATGTGTCTTTAAGTAGGCCTCTTTTGGTTCCTCTTGACTGGGACTCTGTGTCCTGGATTTGTGTGACTTTTTCTCTCATCAAATTGGGGAAGTTTTCCATCGTTACTTTTTCAAACAAGTTTTCTATCCCTTGCTCTTCTTCTCCTTCTGGTATCCCTATTATATGGATATTATTACATTTCATATTTTCTTGCATTCTCTTAATCCCTCCTCATTCTTTCTGATCCTCTTTTCCTTTGTTTGCTCTTTCTGGGAGTTTTTTCCTACCTTGTCCTCCAGCTCACTGATTCGATCTTCTGCTTCATTGATCATGCTTTTGATTGCTTCTACTATGTTCTTCAGTTCAAAAATTGTATTCTTCATTTCCTCTTGGCCCTTGCCGATAGTTTCTATTTCCTTTTTCATGTTGATATAGTTTGCAGTGAGTTCATTGTAGTTTCCCTGTAGTTTCCGGTAATTCACTGTGAGCTCATTGAGCTTCCTGATAACCATTGCTTTGAACTCAATATCTGATAGTTGAGTTGCCTCTATTTCATTTAGCATTCTTTCTGAGGCTTCCTCCTTTCCTTTCATTTGGGGATTGTTTCTTTGTCTTCCCATTGTTTGTGAGACTCTTCTTGTTAGCTTCAGCTTCTTAAATTGATCTGTTCTGGCTTCCTGGATTTATGGTGTGAACTTCTGTGGTGGAATACCTGTGAGATTCAGTGGTACAGTCTCCTTGATCTTCTGAGATCACTGGTCTTAGGCCGTCATTTAAGTTGGCTCTGTGTTTGTCTTTGGGTTTTGATTGTTGTTGGGTCTGTCTTTGGGGTCCTTTCCACCAGCTGGTTAACTGAGGGTCACTCTGTCCATCACCTCTTGTATTTTGTTCTGCTGGTGAGGGCAGGTTGTGTTGAAGCTGGTAATTCCATTTGTACAATGTTTTAAGGATTCTCTCTTGCTCTTGTTCATTTGTTTGTTCTGGGTAATTTTTCCACTATTTAGTTGTATTTCCAGATAGGTCCTGGATTGAGGTTGGTGTGGCTTCTACTTCCTCCTTCACCTTCTTTTGTTATGATCTGTTGGCGGTTCCTTTGTTGTTTGGTTTCCTCTTCCAGCGGGTATCCTGGTGTTCACAGCTTCTGCCTACTCATTTTTTTGTGATCAGTTGGAGGAGGAAGGCAAAATGGTTTAAGAGAGCAAGAGTGTATTCTATGATGTTTACAGTAGCAGCTGGTAGAGAAGAGATAGGAGATCCTTTGTCTATGTATAGTATTAACCATGATCTTCCACCAGCTAGCCACTTTTTAGAAAGGATGGAAAGAAAAGACTCTTGTGGGGAGGGAAGGATTGTGCGTTGGATCTAGAAAACAGTGAGGTTGTGGGAGGTCAGATTCTGAGGTAAGGTGAGAGTAAAGGATGGTAAATAGGTGTAGTGTGTGAGAGAATAGAGTTAACCACTACAGTAATAGAGTTCAGGAAACCGTGAAGTGGGCTAAGATCTGGGATGGGTGTTGTGAGTATTTATAATTGTATGGAACAGCTATTATTTACAATAATATTATAGTAACAATCATATGACGGAATCTATATAATCTGGATAACAAGAATAAGGACTATAGGACCTTGAGTAGTGTGCTAATGGAACACAAGTGAAGGACAGCAAATTAGCAACACACTATGAAAGAGAGAACAGGGGAAACCTGTTAAATGATACAATATAACCAGCCAAGCAAAGAAGACTAAACAGAAAGAAGATGAATACAAAAATACTATTAAAATAAAAGATGTAAGAATAATGAAAAAATAATAATACAAATATGCAATATCTTGCAGGTTCTCTGTAATAGCAAAGTGAAATTTGTCTCACTGTCTCAGCTGTTGGGATGCTTCCTCTTTGGGTCCAATTCTGGTCTTTTCGGTTCCAGGTTTTTTTTTTTGTTTTTTTTTTTGTCTCATGTCTGGTTTTTCGATGTCTGCTTCAATTTTTAGTCTATTTTCATATATGCTGGGGTACTGTTGGCTGTTTGCTGTGTTCCTCCATAGATCAGCTAGGTCTTTCTCCCATGTGTAGGGGGAAGTGGACTCTTCTCCCTCCTAACTCACCACCATCTTTCTCCTCCCCCATTTTTTCCTTTTTGCCTAGAATGTTCAACCTTCTCCCTTTTGGCCTGGCTGGCATCCTTGAGATTTTCTTTAGGTACAATATCACCCATGAAAACTTCCATGTCTGCTTCGCATCTCTACTAGTGTACCCCTCTTTGAAATTCTTATAATACCCTCAGCATATAATTGTCATTGGATTTGCCACATTGTGTTAGAATATTGTTTGTTGCTCCCACTAACCTGTGACTTTGTTGAGGACAAAGTATGTGCCTTATTCAATGCTATATTTCCAGCACGTAGCATAATGTTTTAAAAAAGTAATATCATATAACTCTAGAACAACAACAAAAATAAAACACCTCAATTCAAAAATGGACAAAAGATGGATTTGAATATTTTTTAAAGAAGATATACAAATGGCCAACAAACACATGAAAACATGTCCAATACCATTAATCAATAGGGAAATACAAATAAAACTACAATGTGATACCACTTTACACTCACTAAGATGGCTATAATAATAAGTGGAAAATAATGTTAGTGAGAATGTAAAGAAATTGGAACCCTATACATTGTAGACATGGACAATGGCACAGCCATTGTGAAAAATCATTTGGTAGTTTTTCCAAAAGTTACAAGTAGAGTTATCATATGAATCAGCAATTCCACACCTGAGTATATACACAAAATAAACAAAAACAGTTCAAAGAGATATTTGGTTTTTTTTTTGAAGGAATGCATATGTTTTATTTTTCATTTTTTATTATTTTTATTTTATTGTTGTTCATGTACAGTTGTCTCTGTTTTCACCCCACAACTCCCTCTACCCCAGCCATCCCCACCTCCCTCCCCTGATTCCACTCTCCCTTGGTTTTGTCCATGTTTCCTTTATAGTTGCTCCTGAAAACCCTTCCTCCTTCTCACCCCATTATCCTCTCCCACCTCTCTGCTGGTTACTGTCAGATTGTTCTTAATTTCAATGTCTCTGATTATATTTTGCTTGCTTGTTTGTTTTGTACCTTAGGTTCCACTTAAAGGTGAGATGATATGGTATTTGTCTTTCACCACCTGGCTTATTTCACTTAGCATAATGCTTTCCAGTTCCATCCATTCACCCACTGAGACTGTGGATGCCAGCTGGGTCATTACCAGAGAAATTGGGGAGCTGGGTGATGCCTTAAGAAGGAAAAAGAACTGGGCCGTGATGGACCTTAACCCAGATAGTCTCCAGCCTGGTTGGTAAGTTGGGCTGTGTAAGAAGCTGGGCGCTTTTTAGGAGCAGCAGGCTTGAACAGGAAGATTTTGTTCAAAGAAAGGCTCTTGGTGACTGTTTATGGAACTCTCCCACAGCCCCTGCCACCCTGGCTGTTGCCCCCACAGCCACCTCAGCCTCAAATAGATACTTGTACACCAATGTTCATAGCAGCAATATTCAAATAGCTAAAAGGTGGAAACAACTGAAGAGTAAATTGATGGATGAATGGATAAACAAAATGTGGTATATACATACAATGGAATATTATTCAAATTTAAAAAAGAAAGAAATTCTGACACATGCTACAACATGGAGGTACTTGGAAGACATTATGCTAAGTGAAATAAACCAGTCACAAAAGGGCAAATACTCTATGATTTTACTTATATGAGGGGAGGGGCTTAAAGTAGTCAGATTCATAGGGATAGAAAGTAAAATGGTGCCTGCCAGGGACTGGGAACAAGGGAAACGGGGAGTTATTGTTTAATGAGTACAGAATTTCAGTTCTAAAACATTAAAATAGTTTTAGAGGTGAATGGTCATGATTATTGCCCAACAGAATGAATGTACTTAATGCCTCCAAACTGTACACTTAAAATGTTTAAGATGCTAAGTTTTTCCAGCTCAATTGAACTATAAATGATATATTAAATTTGTAACGTTAAGGTGTACAATTTGATGATTTGATATACATATATATATTGCTAAATGTTTACCACAATAAGGTTAGTTAACACAGTCCTCACCTCACATAATTGCTATTTTGTTGTCATTGTTCTTATGTTGGCAACATTAAAACTCTACTGTCAGTCCACAATACAGCATTCTTAAATACAACCACTGTGTTGTACATTATATCCACAGAACTTATTTGTCTTATAACTGAGAGTTTTTACCTTTTGACCAACATCTTCTCATTTCCCCCATCCCTCAACACCTGACATTCAACATGCTACTCTTTATTTCTATGAGCTTGATGTGTGTAGATTCTATATATAAGTGAGATCATACTCATACTGTACCTTTCTCTGTCTGACTTATTTCACTTAGCAGAATGCCCTCAAGGCCCATCCATGTTGTTGCAAATGACAGGACTTTAAGCACATTGGATAAAAGATAATAAATTCTTTACCCTTGTGATAGGGGAGGGGAAGATATCTATAGCACTGAGAAAAAACATATAGCTACTATAAGTAAATGGTCCTTAGCATAAGTAAAATTGAGGCAGGAGTGCATTATAAAGGTATGGTTGTCTATTTTTCAATGTTATTTTAGTTATAAGTAACAGAATTCAAAATAAAGCTAGTTTAAGAAACGAGTACATGTATTAGGACAAACAGTTGAAAGATCCATGGGTCATTTGGCTTCAGGCAGTTGTAGGCCTGTTCTCAAGCTGTGAAGTTAGGAATCTCCTTCTGTTCTTTTCACAGCTTTAATTTCCTCTGTGTTTATCATTGGAAGGTCCACACTTACAAGATTAGTAATCCAGAAAAAGGGATTGCATTACTTGTAATAGTTCTAACATAATTCCAAGGGCTAATTTATTGGCCTAGTTTTGGGCACAAAATTACACCAGCTTATATCACATGCCCATTCCTGAAACCAGTAAGTAGAACATCAGATTTGCTGGGTTAAAGTTTATGCACTTACTCTTTGAACCAGGGAATGGTATAACTCTACTCAGACCTTACGGGGAGGTGCCAGGGGGAGAGCGAGCACACTGGTTCCTCAAGGAAAAACCAAAATGCTATTCTCAAAAAATTGGGAATTTATGTTGGACATAAAAATAACCAACATATGAACTTAATAGCCCACCCAATTTACAAAAATCTTTAACTAATATTATGCCACTATACAACCCATATGCAAATGAACATGTATTCACAACTTCTATACAAAAAGACAATCCAAATTCATGCATCCAAGTGCACCCAACATCAAGCCCAAGATCTTTAAGTAGTTCAGGTCATCTTGGGCAGGTCTTAATGTAGCTCCCCATGGTTTCATATCCATAGGCACATGATATATTTGATTCCTTACAAAATACCCAATGTCCAATATTGGAGGGAAAACAGGATGAACTAAGTAAATAAGCCTTCCATTTGGAAATGAAAAGAATGGATACAATACACAAAAATTACCAATCAATATCATAGCAATTTATGTATTATATACTTGAATAGCAAGAACTCCTTGACCTAGCAATAGAGCGAGTTCTTGGTCAATGCAGCTGGATGTCTCAGGTTTTGTTCTCTGAGAGCATCTCCCTTATCTATTTTCCTATTTGTCTACTCCTCAAAGGGACATTGGGAAAGTTTACCCTCTTGGAACTGCACCAACAATTTCAGCAACCTACTTCCTGTAGATGTGAATTCAGTGACTTGGAGATTGCATTAATGGTTGAAAAAATATAGACCTTTAGGTTTTTACAGAAAAGCTTGTCTTTTCTCTGGCAATACATTTCCTTAAAATTTAGTAGGTACATCACTTAGTATAGTATTAAATTTAGTTTCCTATAAGATAAAACACCAAAATAACAGTGGCCTATTCAAGATTGAAGTTTATTTCTTGTTTTCATAAAAGAAATCTGGAGGTAAATTGTCCAGAGCCAATATGAAGCACACAACTTCCTTTGAGCTCTCTGGTCCACTATCCCTAAGGTATGACTGTTTTTCTCATGGCCCAAGATAACTAATAGAACTCCAGAGATCATATCCACATTGCAAGTAATAGGATGGGAAAAGGTGAAAAAAGGCAAGCTTTCCTAGCTGGGTGGCTCAGTTTGTTGGAGCATCATCTCATACACTGAAAGGTGGCAAGTCTGATTCCTGGTTAAGGTACATACCTAGGGTGTGGGTTTGATCCCTGGTTGGAATATGTATAGAAGACAACCAATCAATGTTTCTCTCTCACATTGATGTCTTTCTCTCTTTCTCTCTCACCTCTCTCTCTCTATTTCCCCGTCCTCTATCTCACTAAGATCAATGAGCATATCCTCCAATGAAGACTTTTTTTTAAAAGACATGCCTCCTGCTTTCTAAGAAGACTTCTCAGAAGGTGCATGAAACACTATTGCCTATGTTTCATTGGCCAGAACTTAAAGCATGACCATGCTTAACAGTAAGAATGGTTGGGAAATATAGTCTAGTCTTCTATTCCAAATGGCAATATGCCAAGGTAAAAGTTGCAAATCTGTTACAAAAGAAAGGAAAACTAGATGATGGAGTAGGCTACTAGAATTCTACATTATACTACAAGATATTTGATTTAAATTCTATTTCATGGGGTGGTAGTCAAAGGAAGAACTGTTGTCAACTCATCATTAAATCTTTACACTAGCCTAGATAGTCCTCTCTTAGCAACTGACCTTAGGACTCTGCCCTGGCCTCCTACTTCCTCAATTAAATGATCTTTATCTTGACTTTTGCATTGGGTTCATTAAAAAGTCACCTTATGGTGAGGGAAGCACAGTTAATCTTCCTTTCTTTTAAGATGCATCCAAGGTATTGACTATCTTTTTTTAAAGATTTTATTTATTTTTAGAGAGAAGGGAAAGGAGGGAGAAAAAGGGAAAGAAACATCAATGTGTGGTTGCCTCTCGTGTGGCTCCTGCTGGGGACCTGGCCCACAACCCAGGCATGCACCATGACTGGCAATCAAACTAGTGACCCTTTGGTTTGCAGCCCACACTCAATTCACGGAGCTGCACAAGCCAGGACTGACCATCTTTTTGATAGGAATAGGCGCTTGAGGGTTACCTGGGGATCTGAATTTTCCCAGGCCCTGTTCTTTTGTTCAACTGTGCTTCTTTTTCTATCTTTTTGAAAAAGTGTTCCTTTTTTATCTACTCATCTCTGCACTCTAACTATTCCCCTAGCACTAAAATAACCTTGGTTAGTGAGACATCAATCATAATTAGACCATTGTCAATGGCATAGGATTTTTAACAGAACTTACTTGAGAAGGCCCTACGTTATCCATATATTCTGCTATGGCTGCCAATTCTTTGCCATTGATTACACCAGTTTTGAGATAGAGATGCTGTTGGTTTTTTCAGTCCTGTGAGGCTCCAAATTATGAAACAATCTGTCAACTTAGACTACAGTCCATAGGCAGAAAGCACTGATGCTATGTTTCCTCCTAAATCTACTTGCAGACTTTCTCAGATCTAGTTTGAATTAATTCCTCTCTTGTAGAACTTTGATGAAAGCAACAGAAAGTAAGTAATAAATGCCAGCAGCCTGGTTTTCCCTTTGTAATATCTTCTAACACTATAGTAATTTCTCTTCACATATCTGCTTCATTCTTCTTTGTTCAGAACAAATTTCTTTGTTTCTATGAGCTTTCTGCTGGCTCTAGCAATGCTTGGCTTAACATGCCAACAGCTTAACATGCCAAGAGCAGCAGGCCTCACCAGAATCTCTGAATCCCAAATTCAATTTCCTTGGGAAAGAATCTTACTAATTCAGTTCAGTTAGTTGTTCACCAATCATCAAATCATCTATAGTCAGGGAGTAAGGATTATGCACTATGAATATGGCAGATGGAACTTTCCCTTGATTTTTTGCAGTGTTATTCCCAAAGTAGATATTTGATTGGGCAGACAACTGAAAAGGTGTCTACTATAGGTGCAGTCGTAAATAACTATAATACAAGAAAGATAAGGACTATATGCCATAGCAATATAAAGGAAGAAGAGATTCTTACAGTGAAGAAGCTTCACAGAAGTGATGATGGAGGCAGAAATTGGAGTGATGTATCTACAAGCCGAAGAATGCCAAGAATTACCAACAAACACAAGAAGTTAGAAGAAGCAAAGAATTCCATTCTATAAATTCCAGAGGAATATGGACCTGTTGGCACCTTGATTTTAGACTTCCTGCTCCCAGAACTATAAGATTTTTTTTTGTTTTAAGCTAATATTTATAGTACTTTTTTCCAGCATTCCTAAGAAATGAATATACATTCTACAGTGACAGATACCGTGTGCTCCAAAGTCTTACCTTACCTCTTAATGACATCTTAATTAATGACTTCACCTATAAGCGATGACTTCAAGTGGGGATATCCTCACCACTACCCACTCTACCCCTCCAGCCTCTCATTCCCTCTAAGCATCTTTTTCTTATAACTTTCTTACACAAAAATTATATACTATTTAGTCTTTCTAATATTATAAAGAAAATATCCTATAAAAAGTAAATTACTTCTGGTAATGGTGGTTTATTGTATAATTGATATGGATGCTACACCACAAAATAAGAACTATCACATTTCTTTATTTTGTTTAAATTAAATTGATTTCAACTTAACATCTATCTGCTGCCAGACTGGCAAAAGTTATATTCCAATCACTTTCTTGAGCTCTCTACCCTCCTTAGGATTACACAAAAACTCAGTGGGTTTCTGTGGGAACCGTCAAATACGGAGGGTATCTCTAATCCTCAAGCTATCATGCTTTCTAGTCTAAGCCTGCATGGTACTGTAAAAGCAAGCACTCACACTTTTCCCATACTGAGATGTAATCTCCAGCACCTAGAATCCAGCTAGATGTCTAAGGTTGACTACAGATATATTACCACCAGGCATTCTGCCAGTAAGTGGTCACAGATCCCTACTACTCCAAAAATGGCAGCTATCATTCCTTATTAAGGGTTGGAGAAATCTCAGTCTTTCTTCTGTGTACTCTAAAGTCAACAATTTCCTTTGAGCATAACACTTAAAATATGCTCAGAGTCCCAGGTGAAACAGAAGCTAGGAGGACAGACTTTGAGTCCTGGAATACAACCTACTGTCTTCTCAGAAAAGGAAGCACAAAGGGCTTGAATTCCAATTTGAAATACAAACAAGGAAAAGCAGAGGAATAATAAATACAATATCTCAATAAATTATCCTGCCTCACTTAAGTACCAAGCTAAAATAATACTAAGAAAAGAGCTGGAATTTTTTAAGTTCTAGTGTCATAGGTCAGGCTACATAGTAGGCCAGGCCCTGTTTTCACACATAATGTATAGTGGTGACCTATTTTATATTTTCATAAAGAACTCCCAGCTTTATTATAATAGGTTCTAGTGGTGAACAAATGCTTTATTGCCACTCTTCTTCTTTCAAGTGATCACTATGGCCTCATGTAAGAGATCCTTATAATCAATATTAATAATGAAAAAAATCACTAAAGACAAATATAAAAGATGTCTCTGAATCTATACAGATACCAGCCAGAATGAGTTAATCTAGGTTAGAGAGTCAGAGCCTTTGCCTGAAGATATAAAGACATGAAGAGACATGATCAACATATTTATAGCTTTCCTAGTGTGTGAATGTGATTCAGATGAATAGGTTCCTCAGATCTGTTAGGTGAAGTAATTAAGGAAGAAATATAAGCTGAACCTTTGATTCTGCTTTCTTATAATGGTAATGATAATCATCGCCTAATGATAACCATGATAGATCTGGAATCAGAATCAAAGATAGGACAAGGTCAGAGAAGCCAAATACAATTAATGTCAAACTCATGAAATGGCACCTAAGGAAAAAATTCGGCTATGTTCACTAGATAAGGATTCCTGGAAAAAATAATAATCATAAGTGGTTTAATTGATGATCCTTTTTCAGTTCTTTAAGATAGGAATTATAGAGATTAAAAATATTTAGTTATTTTTATATTTCTGTTTGAAATCTTTATTAAGATCACATCATAAAGCTTATAAGAGCAGGAGAAAAAAAAAAGAGCAGGAGAGCATTTTTCAAGGCATGTGTCAGTGAAACTTCCCCTGCATAAGAATATGCGTAAATCCTTGATATTCTTTTATGTGTGTAAACTTAAATGATTGCCAAAGTAATCAGTCTGCCAATGCCTGGGCTATAAAATCAGCCCTGTCTCTTTCTATTCTTCATATTTACCATACTAACTCTTCCTTTGATGCTTTCATCCTTGCTACCTTCTCCCCTAAATCTTCTCTTCCTTCTCTTCAAAAACCTGAATCATATTTTCTTCAAGACCCAGTTTATTGTTCAGTGACAATCATGACATGTTGGATACGAAAGTGTCTTTAGAGCTCTCCAAAACCAATTCACTTGTTTTATAAGTAAGAAAATTGAGTTCCAAAGAAGGAAAGTGACTTTACCTACTTGCTAGTCATGAAACCAAGGTCACCTAATTCCCAGTTTGGAGCATTTTCTACCTCCACACACCAACTAAGAGGTATTAGTCATGTCCCTTTGCTGATATATATTTAGAAACATTTGAAAATTAGACATGGATTCAGAAACTAAAATATCAGCTTTATTGCTAATAAAATATTATTGGAGAATGTGACCTACATCTATGGATACAAATGGGTTTTTAATATCTACCACTTTGCTCCTCCCCAACATCAAACTGAGTTGCCACCAAGACAAAGTGCAAAGAAGCCCATCTCAGCACATGTATCTCATGCCAACATCGTGGTGGGGGAAAACAGGTCTGTGCTACACACATTCAATTTCCCCTCCAATTTCACAAAATGTTTAAGTCACTCCTTCTTTTGGATAGAAACATTGAGTGAAAGGTAGAAAAAAGACCATAAGCTCTATTTAGTACTTATGAAGTGATGAGAGTCCCTCTTTTGTAGACCAAGGTTGGAACAAAGACACAAGGAAGAAAATGGCTTCCTCTAACAGTCTTCTGTTCTCAAAGAGTTTGTGACTTACAGCTATTTGTGGCTGCCAAACATGTTATTCCCATTCTTTAAGTAGTAAAATCCCTATTTCTTTTAGGAAACCATAACTCCTCTTAATCAATGAAGTTGTATCAGAGTTCATACCTCATATCCTACCCCCTATTCTGATCTAGGAGTGAATAGATGACCCAGACCAGACCAAACAGGCATAATATTAGATTTAGAGATGGGCAGCTGATACAAACTACAGCAATATGAGTCAAACCTGGGACTTTGCTAGAATTATTAGGAAAGAAATGCTGCTCTCTTTCTGCTGAGCTTGTTAAGCCTAAAGAATATAAACCTGGAGTTCCTGATAACCATCTTTGTTCTCACTTGAGAAGAATCTGCCTAGTAATAACGAAAACATAGGAGAAAGCAGAGCTGAGATATGGGTCATTGAGAGAGGGAGGAACATGGTGAAAATCCTGATGATGTCATTGAGCCCCAGTAGCCAGAGTGTTCCTTAAGTCAGATTGACTATCAGACTTTTTTTTTCATTTTTTAATATGTAAGTATTTATTTTTTTAATCAGTATTTTTTAATTGTTGATATTGTACAGTTTTCTGTCTTTTACCCCGCCCCAGCCCACCACCCCAGCCCTCCGCACCTTCCTCCCATTTCCACCCCCCATAGTTTTTGTCCATGAGTCCTTTATACTTGTTGCTCAGACTTTTTTTAACTATGTGAACAAATAAGATACTTTCTCCACACAATGTTTTAGATATCTGGAGTAGGGTTTCTATCATAACTGAAGGGCTAGTGATAAAAACTCCTCTGTCGACACATCTAGAACCATTCCTCTCAATTTTGTTGTTTATTGATTCATAGTCTTTGCCTACCTCAAAATTCATGAACTTAGAATTGGGATGACACATATTTGTCCTTTCTTTTTATTCTTTTGTTTTCAGATTATGTTCAATGAATGCATTGCCTCCTTCCCAGTAAGTCTGTAAATATTTGAATGTCAAAAAGGTTTTACTTTTTTCCCTTATTTTTTCCTCTTTTTTATAGATTTATTGAGACACACTTGACATAACATTATGCAAATGTAAGGTGTACACTTGATGATTTGATATATGTATATATTGTGAAATGATTACCACAATAAGGTTAGTTAACACATTAATTTCTGTTTCTATGGGTTCATTTTTTTCTGGAATTAACATGTAAGTGAGCTCATACACTATTTGTCTAGACAAAATAAAAAGGCAACATATAGAATGGAAGAAAATATTTGTAAATCAATATTGGATTAATATCCGATATTGTAAGAACTCATACAACTCAACAGCAAAAAAGCAAACATAGTACTCCCCCCTTATGTGTGGGAGATACATTCTAAGACCCCTAAGTAGATGCCTGAAACTGCAAATAGTGTGGGATCCTAAATATACTATGTGTTTTCCTATACATTCATACCAATGATAAAGTTTAATTTATAAATTGGGTGTGGTAAGAGATTAACAACAATTAATAATAAAATAAAACAATTATAACAATATACTGTAATAAAATTATGTGAATGTGATCTCTTTGCTGGTAATTGATCTGATAACCAAGGGCTACTAAGTGACTAACAGCAGGGAGCACGTACAACACTGACATGCTGAACAGAGGGATGATTCACATCCTGGACCAGACAGAGTGGAATAGCACAAGATTTCATTATGCTACTCTGAATGGTACACAATTTAAGAGTTATAAATTGTATATTTCTGTAATTTCACATTTAGTGTTCTCAGACTGTGGGTGACTGGAAGTAATTGAAACCACCACAGAAAGTGAAACTGTGGATAAAGGGAGAATACTGTACTCCTTTGCTTGGTACTTCTTTTTCCCCTGGTATATCTTTTGATAACCTATTATTTCAACCTTTCCTGAAAGTGTTTACTTATTGAGATTATTGATATATGAATTTGTCTTTGTCATATTGCTGCTCTATTTCAATTCAAACTTATTTTTCTACACTTCCTTCTAATTCTCTCTCTCTCTCTCAGCTATTAAGTTACAGTACAATGATTACACTTTATCTTTTTCATTATATTTTCCTGTGAGAGTTTGAAATTTATGTATGAAATAACATTGAAGTGGCTATCATTATTTTTTTTCAAAACACAGTCAAAAGTTAAAAATATTACCTTAATTTCCTTCCTAAATGTACTAACATGGCTGTTACTACATTTTAACCTTAAGAAACCCTCCTTCTATCTCTCCTAACCACAACTTACAGGTTATTTGATCCAATATTTTAGTTTTGTCATTTCTTTAGGTCAATAAGTTAGATTTACTTAGATTGAACTACATACTTGCCATCTAATCTGTTCAGTATATCTTCCTTTTCCAAAAACAACTTTAAAAAGTATAACAACAATAAATGTACACATTTTAAGTATATAGTTCAATGAGTTTTGACAAATATATATACCCATTGTTGAAGATGCAACTATGTGCACATCTTCCAGCCCACCCTTCCCACATTGCCACAAGCTGTGTTGTCAGTTCTTTGGATGTTTCATGAGATGCTGGAAATCTAGAAATCATTAAAAATATTCTGGTTTTTTAGTATTGGCAAAGGATTCAAAATCTTAAAACCTGGAGTAGGCCAGAACAAAATATTTCTGCAGGTGGTATCAACCCTTGGAATCACTATTTTTCTACTAATGCCATACCTGATAGGAGTCTGTATATTAAGTTGAGTTTGGGCTCCCTTCAGCTTTAGTGTAAGCTCCACCTGCAGAATGAGAATGTGTGGTTCTTAATCTTTCTCAATTAAAAACAAAACCTGTGGAAGAAGAGAAGTGAAAAAGGGACAACCAACCAAAGTAACTAAGACAGTCATAGAAACTCTCAGTAGAGCCTTGGAGGTGAGAAAAGATGAAAAATTTGCTTGGCAGACATGTGCCCTGACAAGTACCCATTGGTTCTCAGAGTTAAAGGGACAGATGTCACTTAGGGATATTTGTATACTAGTAATGGGTTGTTCCTATTTCTCTAACAAAGAGTTAGGTGGTTGGTAGCCCAGGGTTAGTTCAGTTTCTCAAGATTAATCTTGACTCTAATTTTCCTTTTCCACCATTCTTACTATTTATCATTTTTTTCATATGAGAATAAGATAGCTATTGTAGCACCAGGCACAGCATCTATGTTTCACAGAAGGAAAAGGGAGGACCTCTGCAGCTGAGATATCCCTCCCAATTATTATCTACCACATGTTGGTGTGTGATTAGCCCATTCTGTGTCTCTGCTCCTCCTGTAACTCTTGATGTGAATTCTTTATATTCTTAGATATAGGAATTCTGTCAGCTATATTTCAGGTGGTTGCGAATGATGGTTGTTCTGTACTTTAGTTGTAAGTTTGATGTGGTTGTGGTCCACGTAGCAGCCATCTACAGATTGCTTTGTAACTCATTTTGGGAGGCCTTGGGCAGAACACAGGCAGCTTCTGACCTTGGGTTGCACCTCCCGAGAGGCCCCAGATCCAGTTCTCCTGGTTAACAGCTTATGACCATGTCAAAGTAGCACCCAATCTCCTCTAAAAGTGACACACAAAAGGGGCAGATTTGGTTAGCACCAGAGCCCCACTGAAGTAAGTCCTGCTCAGTGGGATGACCCTGCACAGCTGATCCTACATGGTGGTCCCAGCAAGTCCTCACAGCCAATTGGCCTGGGGGTAAATCCCTTCCATTTATGTGCCAACAGCAATCAAAGCTCAATTACAACAGGAGGCTGTACATAGCTCACACGGGAGGGGGAGCACACCTGGAGTGCCCAGCTGAGGTGAACAGGGATGCTGTGCCACTAGAAGTTGCAGGACACCTACTACATTAGGCAACCCTACCAAGTCCAGTAAACATGGCAGCTATACCTAACAGATAAAAACAAACACAGGGAAGCAGCCAAAATGAGGAGACAAAGAAACAGGTCCCAAGTGAAAAAACGAGAAAAAGAACTAAATGAAATTGAGACTCTAACCCATAGAGTTCAAAATAATGGTTATAAGGATGCTCAATGAACTTAGAACCTCAACAGCATTAAAAAAGACATGGAAACCATAAAAAAGAACCAGTCAGAAATGAAGGACACACTACCTGAAATGAAGAATAATTTAGATGGAATCAACAGTAGAGATGAAACAAAGAAACAAATCAGTAATTTGAAATATAAGAAAGCAGAAAATAGAAGCCTGCCTCCCTTTTTCTGTGGTTGCTGCCTCCTCTTACTGTTCCTGGGCTGGCTGATTAAGTGTAATTCCAGTCAGGTCTTGGCTCCTGAAATGCCGTTGAGTCCCCAGTGTCCTCTCCTGGGTGAGACAATCCACATATTCTTAGAAGTTAAACTGTTAAGTAAAACTGTAGATTTTGATAATGGAGAAATATTGATTAATTCATTCTAAAGAAGATTCAGCCCAATCAGCAAGATGGTGGAGGAATGATTGGAAGTCACACTAACCTCCTCCCAGGACCAATTTGGAATTACAACTAAATTGTGGAGAAATTACCCAGAACAAACAACTGAACAATAGTGAGAGAGAAACCTTATAACCTTGGACAGACAGAAAAATCACCTTCAGCACAACCTGTCTGGTCAGGAGTGTGGTGGAGACTCAAGAGGGCTGGTTGGGCACCCACAGGCAGCAGCACCAGAGGGATAATTAAGCAACAAGTTGGATCCCCCTGAGAAGAATGGTGTCCAAACTCCAAGCTGGGATCCCCAGCCTGGAACACCAGAGCCCAAAAAGTACACAGATAACAACTGCTGGCAAAAAGCAGCAGGGTGCTCTCTGCTAGAGATGGACAGCTGGTGACATGAAGAGCCATTTAAAGGGCCAACACACAAATTTTCATTTGCTGTCACTTACCTGCAGTTCTGGCAAAAGTGGGAGCAGAGTGGGCTGGAGATGCCTGAGGAGAGACTAGGAATAGGAACTTTGGGGACAGAGCATAGAGAGTAGCTGCAGGGATCCTGATGCTGAGTCATTCCCCAAACAGCAACAGCCACCATGTTATGGAAGACCACTCCCCTCTGAGTGGCAATAGCCTGAGGGGAAACAACAGCCCTGTCCCCAAGAGAAACTCTGACCCAGCTCTGTGGTACTTAAGCCTGACTGCTGAGTGCAGAGTGACTAGATTAATAACAGATAGAGAAAGCCACAGATGTAGATCCCTGGCAAAAGGGGGGCAGAGTGGACTAGAGATGCTTGAGGAGAGACTGGGGATGGAGGCTCGGGGGAGAGAACTGAAAGAATGGCTGCCAGGATCCCAGTGTTGAGTTGTTACCCATATCGCAGCAGCCATCCTGCACAGGCAGACCACTACCCACTGAGCAGTAGTAGCTTCAGGGGAAACAATAGCCCCAATCCCAGGAGGGTTTCTAGCCTACCCTATAAGTCTTAAGCATGATAGCTGAGAGCAGAGTGACTAGATTACATTATTGACAAGTCAACTATCAGATATTGAGTTCAAAGTAATGGTTATGAGGAAGCTCAGTGAGCTCACTGAGAATTACCAAAAACTGTAGGGAAACTACAGTGAACTCACTGCCACACTTTTCCTGAGTAACTAGCATTATTCGGGGCCCTGTTCCTCTAAACATACAAAATGAAAATCTTGCACCACTTAAAATAGTAGAGTCCATAGGAATGAAATTTCTTTTCAACTAAGCCAAAGCCTTAGCAACAATCTCTCCTTTGTCCAGAATCTAGAATCTAGAACAAAGCATCACATTTTCATGTGCATTCTGCTTCATATTCAGGGGATTATGAGGAGCAAACACCACATCATCAGCAGTGAAGACTGAGATATCTGTAACCGATGACTAGCAGGGCCTTTTCAAATACAAAGAGCTTCATCTTCCATCTTACTTCCAGTCTCATCTGTTATCTTACCAACTTTTTAAGACAAAGGACACTTGCTCTCTCAGATTGATGATGTGGAAAGAAAGCAATGTTTCAGAAAATGCATTAGGCGTCAATGGTAGAATTTCATGTTCTGAGCTCTTAGTGGACAGAGATTTAGAGGGTTGGAAATCATGTTTGGTACTGTACTTCTCTGATCACATGAAGGTGACACCTCATGTCACTCTGTCACTCATTACACTTGGCACATTTTGCTTAAAGTAACATCTTGTGATGATTTGCAATGAGAGCTAATTTCTAACTAGTAGCCTATCATAAGCATACTCAAATTTCAGAAGATGGTACCCATGGGTTTTCCTTTTAGCTCAATCATGAAAAAGGAAATGTGAACTATCAATAAAATGCAAGAGAAAATAAAGAATACAATTTCTGAATTGAAGAACACAGTAGAAGGAATCTAAAGCAGCCTAGGTGAAGCAGAGGATCAAATCAGCGAGCTGGAGGACAAGGTAAGAAAAAACTCCCAGAAAGAGTAAGAAAAGGAAAACAGACTCAAAAAGAACAAAGAAGTGTTAAAGGAACTGCAGGACAACATGAAACTTAATAATATCTACATGATAGTGATACCAGAAGGAGGAGAAGAAGAGCAAGGGATACAAATGCTTTTTAAAAGTAAAGATGGACTTCTGGCCAAGATGGAGGCGTAGGCAGACACACTGTGCCTCCTCTTACAACCAAACTTAAGGACAACAAATATTTAGAAAGAAGAAAACAACCAGAACTGATAGAAAATTGAACTGTACGGAAGTCAACAACCATTCATCCAGACCGGTAAGAGGGGTGGAGTTACGGCAAGAAAAAGTGGAGATGCGGACCCAGGAACGCAAGCAGCAGTGGCTGGCAGTTCCCAGGTGCACAGGCGGTGGCTGGGAGTCCCCGGGTCCACAGGCAGCAGCTGGCGGACCCCGGGCACAGGGGGGCAACTGTGCAGACCCAGTGAGGCCACACAGGGCGGCTGGCTGACCAGGTGGTCCCATATTTGCACACGCAGATGGTCCAGGAAGAGGGGAAGTGGCAGAACGGACTGAATCCAGGAGAGAGTGGAGCAGGCGCCATTGTTCCCTCTCAGACCCTGCCCCCACAAACAGCGTCACAACCCAGCGACTGGGCTGCCCCACACTGGGGAGTGCCTCAGGCTCCACTCTTCACTACATAACAGCACGCACGAGTGTGCAGATAATCCAGGCGAAGGGGAAGTGGCGAAAGGGACCGGAGTCCAGGAGAGAGTGGAACAGGTGCCATTCTTCCCTCTCGGACACCGCCCCCACATACAGCATCACAACCCAGTCGCTGGGCTGCCCCACCCTGAGGAACATTTAAGCCTCCACCCCTCGCTACGTAATAGCCGTGACCAAACTAAAAACAAAACAAAACAAAAAACCCACCAAAAATGGCTCAAACCAGAGAACAAATAAAAGCCCCAGAGCCAATTCCTCTAAGCAGTGAAGAGATAGCCAACCTATCAGATGCACAGTTCAAAGCACTGGTCATCAAGATGCTCACAGAATTGGTTGATTTTGCTCACAAATTAGATGAAAAAATGCAGGCTACAATACGTGAAATGAAGGAAGATGCATGGGGAACTGATAGAGATGGAAGGAAAACTGGGACTCAAATCAATGGAGTGGACCAGAAGGAAGAAACTAACAACCAAACAGAAAATGAGGAAGAAACAAGAATTCAAAAAAATGAGGAGAGGCTTAGGAACCTCCGGGACATCGTTAAACGTCCCAACATCTGAATTATAGGGGTCCCAGAAGGGGAAGAAGAAGAGCAACAAGTGGAAAACTTATTTGAACAAATAATAAAGAAGAACTTCCCCAATCTGGCAAAGGAAATAGACTACCAGGACGTACAGGAAGCTCAGAGAGTCCCAAAGAAGTTGGACCCAAGGAGGAATACAACAAGGCACATCGTAATTACATTAGCCAAGATTAAAATGAAGGAGAGAATTCTAGAAGCAGCAAGGGATAAGGGGACAGTCACCTACAAAGGAGTTCCCATCAGACTGTCAGCTGATTTCTCAAAAGAGACCTTCCAGGCAAGAAGGGGCTGGAAAGAAATATTTGAAATCTTGAAAAACAGGGACCTACATCCAAAATTGCTCTATCCAGCAAAGCTGTCATTTAGAATGGAAGGGAAGATAAAGTGCTTCTCAGATAAGGTCAAGTTCAAGGAGTTCATCATCACCAAGCCCCTATTATATAAAATGTTAAAGGGACTTATCTAAGAAAAAGAAGATAAAAATAGGGCAGTAAAAAGACAGCAAATTCACAGCTATTAACAACCACACCTAAAACAAAAGCAAACTAAGCAAACAGCCAGAACAGGAACAGAACTACAGAAATGGAGATCATATGGAGAGTTAGCAACAGGGGCATGAGAGGAGGAGAGAGGGGGGAAAGATACAGAGAATGAGTAGCATAGATAGTGGGTAGAAAATAGACAGGGGGAGGGCAAGAATAGTATGGGAAATGTAGAAGCTAAAGAACTTATGACACATGGACATGAACTAAAGGGGGGGAATGTGGGTGGGAGAGGGTGTGCAGGGTGGAGGGGAATGATGGGGGAGAAATGGGACAACTGTAATAGCATAATCAATAAAACATAGTAAAAAAATCCTAAGGAACAGTTAATACAGGTCAGGGCTGGAAAGCCATCACTCTTGTATAGTTACGTTGGAACCTTCATTCCTATGACTCTTTACAATCCTTGATTATGTTACAGAGCCTTCAGCGTGGATTAGTCTTGAGACTTTTCTTCTTTCCAATATTGAGCCCCTAGTAGAAAGTGTTTGTTGCATCATTACGCTGAAAGGTTCCCCCTCACTAAGAATGAGAGGGAAAAAAGAAATACAAATACCCCCCAAAACTCCTGTATTTATTTTTCCAGCCCAGACCTCTTCTCCAATTTTTAAGCTCATGTATGCAATGACCTATCCAATGTGTCTACTTGTCCTTAAAATGCAACCCAAGTCTTCAACAGTTTTATTAACATATAATTCACAAACCATACGTTCACCTATTTAAAGTGTACAATTCAATGGTTTTTAGTGTATGCACATAATTTTTTGCAACCATCTTCACAGTGAATTTTAAAACATTTTCATCGCCTCAAAAAGAAATCCTGCACACTTCAGGATTATTCCCATATTCCCCCATACTCCCCGCCCTAATCAACCACTTAATTCACTTGCAGTTTTTGTAGATTTCCTCATTCAGGACAATTCATATAAATGAAATCATATAATATGTGGCTTTTTGTGTCTGGCTTCTGTTACCTCATATTATTTTTTTAAGCTTCATTCATGTCGTAGCAGCTATCAGTACTTTATTCCTTTTGATAGCTATAATATGGTCCATGTGTGGATATACTATATTTTGTTTATCCATTCATCTGTTGGTGGACATTTCATTTGTTTCTACTTCTTGGTTACTATTAATTATTCTTATATTAAAAATACTTAGAATAAACTTTAAACTCTTTATCCTGGCCTCCAAGTCCTATCTTGGTCACTGCTTAATTCTCCTACTTCTCCTACAACCACCATTGCTCACGGCCCTTCAGTCATATTGAATTCCTCTTTTTTCCTCAAACATACCAAGGCATGTTTCCAACTCAGGACCTTTACATTTGTTATTTCGTCTGCCAGGGCTGCTCTTCCCAAGATTACCCCATGTCTGACTCCTTTTGATAATTCAGATCTCTGCTCAAATGTTTCCTTGCCAGAAAGGTCTTTGCTAACCTCCCAGTCTTTAAGACCCTACATTTTTTCTTTTTAATTTAAACCAGCCTAATGAGAACCTATTAAATGAATTATGCAGGTGTCTGACTTCTTTAAACATCACTGAAATTTTTTTCTGATGAGTGAGGGGAGTAAAGATGGAAATTGGCATGCTAGAAGATAGAGGTGAGTACCAATCACTGGAGATAAACTTTCTAGACTTCCAGGGGTTTCTGTAGGCCTTCTCTGTTGGGGAATAGTATTGTTTTTTTTAGCCTTATCCAGAAAAAAATGATAAAATGCCAGTGAAATAGGGTGAGCAGGGGCTGCACAGATGGCTGTAAAAATTGTGGCTCTGATGCTGAGGATTTTGTTCTGTTCTTAGAACACTTCTCCATTAACAAATTCCCTACAACTAGCCCCAACCTCACTTTCATGTGCCCATTCCCTACAGACTTTCCTCTGTGGAACATGAATTGAGCCACAGGCTTACTTGGAAATTAGCACAAGCCTGAATCAAGTGACTCCAGGCTGACTTGGAAGGAACTTTGAGGTGGAGTGCCGGAAAAACAAGTCCAGAAGTTAAGTGATTGGTAAACTGAAAGGGAACTTTTTGCACAAGACTTAAAAGAGTTCTCTTCACTCCAAGAGAAAACAAATTGGTTACTATATATTTTTTTCATTTTTATTGAGTTTATTGAGGTGATATCGGTTAATAAAATTATATATAGGCTTCAGGTGTACAATTCTGTAATACAACATCTGTATATTGCATTGTGCACTCATCACCCCAAGTCAAGTCTCCTTCCATTACCATTCCTCCCCCCATATTCTTATGTCCAAAAGTCATTTTCAGGGGCTTCTTTCCAAATTCTGAGGAATTAAATATAAGTTAAAATGATACAGAGTATGAAACATTTTTTATGTTCTTTTCAATCTTCCTCTCTTGAGCTAAAGTCCAGGCCTAGGAAATGCTTCTGTTGTCAGGTGCCATTGCCAGATGTCATTCTCTTCCGCAGCCATGACAGGGATTGGGAGAATCTGCTTGAGCTTCTGTGCCAGAGCCAGTCATCAGCCACACTGGGAAATTCCATGTTTAGGTCCCAAGGAGAAGAGATTAAAACCCTCTGGATGGGTTGGGGCAAGGTATGCAGGTTATTCTAGAATATAAAATTCTATTTGGACTTCAGAAAAACATCAGAACATATTAGACCTCTTTAAACATTTGAGATTATACCTACATCTTTCTTCCTAGACTGAAAGAAGATCAACTTCCCAAGTGCCTAACTCCCAGCTGAGGAGGGGCTAAAAGTAGGGGGTAGAAACCACATAAATCACTGGCATTGAAGTATCCTGGGGCACAGTGAAAGAGCCAAGTGTAATACAAAAAGGAATGACAAAGATTATGGCTCACAGTTGACATTTTTTTGCCTAAAGAACTTTAAATTCAAATCTTCTTTAAAATTGTCCTGGCCAAGTAAGCTCTTTGGCAGGCTTCAATCAAACTCTAGGCCACCAAACTCTTTGCAACCTGACTGAAATATGGAAATAATGAATGAAAGCATTTTATCTTTTAAATGTATTTTTATTGAATTTCTTGGAGTTACACTGTTAATAAAATTATATAGGTTTCAAGTGTACAATTCTATACTATAATACATCAACTGGTATTGTATTTTGTGTTCACTACCCTAAGTCAAATCTCCTTCCATCACCATTTATATCCCCCTTTACTCTCTTCTATCTCCCCCACCCCCTTTCACTCTGGTAATTCCCATACTGTAGTCTATGAGCTGTTTTTCTTTTCTTTCTTAATCCCTTCATCTATTTCACCCAGCCCCCCAACTTCCCTCTTCTCTGACAGTTGAATGGAAGCATTTTAAATGGAAACATTAGAAGCATGATGGCAAGCACTGAAGTAGATGACATTGTGCAGTGGGAACTCCACCTCCCCATTACTCCTCCATGCACATCAGCTGGTGGTCACCACCTCACAGGGTTGATTATCATGCTCCCTGGAAGCATATCTTGGGACCTAGTTCCAATTGCAAATGTATTTCCTCTTTTAGGGAGAACTAGAATCTCTAGAATATCTAGCTGCTTGTTTAATTACATTCACAGAATGGATTGCACACTTGTCTGGACAAGAAACCAAACAAGCAAAATGCAACTGTTGAAAAATTAGACCTACCCAATGAGTTATTCCAGATATGTAAGCACATGCACTGGAATGCAATAGACAACTTTCTTTTGGCCTCAGAACATGTTGCATAGAATGTCAGAATTGTCAGTAACAACATAGTCGAGCCTCCCATATTACAGATGGAGAAACTAGGTGCAATGAAGCTAAGTGACTTGCCCAAGGTCAGATATAAGTGGAAGAGCAAAGGTGTGTGTTTAATTTGATTCTTGGAATGTCAGAGCTTTCAACATTCTTAGTGATGTAGCCTATGCTTCCCTCATTTTACAGAAATAGAAATAGAGGCCCAATAATTGAAAGAGGTTTGTTCAAAGTCACACAACTGTAAATAATGGCTCAAATACACATTAGAACCCAGTCTCCTGAACCATAAACAAATGCTCGTTCCTCTACATTATTTTACTTCTTGGGTTCTGTTTGGAAACATAGAGGAATGGCAAAGGAATAAAATGAAGTTATTGAGATTGTTAATGTTCAATCTCTTAAACTGTTCCTGAGGCTGTATGAAAGGCTCTAACTCAAAATAAGGCTCTGAGTCAGATGATTTGGAGGCATTTCTCTATCTTTAATTTGTTTCCATGGTTCCACTACCTTGCTATTGGCTACCTTCTGCATGGTTACCAAGTGATAATACCAACTTTGACCAATGAAAGTCTGTTCTAATAACATAACTAAGCCCTGGGTCCCTTATATTGGAACTGATGTAACTGAGAGTGGAAAGAAGAAGCTTGGCATGGGAGAGAATCTGAGGGTCACTTGCTAGAGTATTGTGAGCTGCTCCCCACCCTCTCTGCTATACTTCCTCTGCCCAAGGATAGGGCAAGAAGGAAGTTAGGCATAGAACACACTAGAGAAACCACCCAAGATATGCACGCACCTCAACTGGAGGAAGGAGAGACTTGCAAGCAGGACTAGGATGAGCATTAATGTTCTAAGAAAGTCTGATGGGAAAATATGAATAAAGTTCATTCTAAAAGCATCGAAAGCAGCCTCAACTGACAGCATCCAGCCAACTATTCCTGGTAGACACTGAAAGCTGTTCTCTCTTTAACAATTTTGTACGTGTCATAGCCACACTCTTTCTGAGTAACTAGCTTTATTCAGGGCCCTGTTCCTATAAACATACAAAATGAAAATCTTGCACCACTTAAAATAGTAGAGTCCATAGGAATGAAATTTCTTTTCAACTAAGCCAAAGCCTTAGCAACAATCTCTCCTTTGTCCAGAATCTAGAATCTAGAACAAAGCATCACATTTTCATGTGCATTCTGCTTCATATTCAGGGGATTATGAGGAGCAAACACCACATCATCAGCAGTGAAGACTGAGATATCTGTAACCGATGACTAGCAGGGCCTTTTCAAATACAAAGAGCTTCATCTTCCATCTTACTTCCAGTCTCATCTGTTATCTTACCAACTTTTTAAGACAAAGGACACTTGCTCTCTCAGATTGATGATGTGGAAAGAAAGCAATGTTTCAGAAAATGCATTAGGCGTCAATGGTAGAATTTCATGTTCTGAGCTCTTAGTGGACAGAGATTTAGAGGGTTGGAAATCATGTTTGGTACTGTACTTCTCTGATCACATGAAGGTGACACCTCATGTCACTCTGTCACTCATTACACTTGGCACATTTTGCTTAAAGTAACATCTTGTGATGATTTGCAATGAGAGCTAATTTCTAACTAGTAGCCTATCATAAGCATACTCAAATTTCAGAAGATGGTACCCATGGGTTTTCCTTTTAGCTCAATCAAAGTCCGTTTCTGATGGGAGTCCTTGATCACCCTCTTTTTCTTCTAATTGTCCCTGTTCCATCCTACAGGCTTTTCAATAGTCTGAACCTTTCCACATGGTAAAGGCCGGGAATTCTTCATTACAGAGGAGCAGTGATGGTGGGTCCTTCCATCATTAAGATTTTAATGGCGCTTTAAAATCTCCTTTAGGAGCAGGCTTGGGTCTTTCAGGGTGTTTTTTTTTTCTTTTTTAATTTTTATTTTAATTGTTGATCTTGTACAGTTTTCTTTCTTTTACTCCCATCCCAGCCCACTGCCCCAGCCCTCCCCACCTCCCTCCCATTTCCATCCCCCCTAGTTTTTGTCCATGTGTCTTTTATACTTGTTGCTCTAAACCCTTCCCTTTTCCCCCTGAAATTCCCTCCCCTCTCCCTCTTTCAGAGTCTTTAGCATAGAGAAGCCATGCTGATATTGATCTGTCTGTGTTTCTTGCTAATATTGAACTATTCTTAATGGCAAGAATTTGATGCATCATTATGCTAAATGCTCTTCCTCCACTAGAAGTAAGGAGAAAAAAATGAAGAGAATTGAAGAGACAAAGAACCCTGCCCTACTTATATGAACGTTATCTGTCTTTTATACTAGACTATTTCCTAGAGGGCATGGGCCATGTCTACAGTAGTGAAAACATTAGTAGCTCAACAATATTTTGGCAGAGAATGAATAAGCACATGAATGAATATTCCATAAGACTACTTCTTTGTGAAGACTAGTTGCAAGGAAAATCACCTTTGTAAATGAATTCACAAAACACTCCCAAAGAGAAAATGAAGTAAAGTAGTTATTCTTGCCATCTGTAAAATCTCAAGACATGGAAATTGTGGTCTGTGTGTCTGCATTTTAAGTATGACAAAGCCAATGTCTGGCTTCTGCATGATTTTTGGAGATTAGTTTATGTTTTCTAGTTATCCAGAAGTTTCATTTCACTTGCTGGTCCTTGCTATAATAATCTCATGAACCTTCATCAAATGTCTCTAATTCTTATATCAGCCCAGATTTCTTTTTAGACCTGAACAATTTCGGCCCACCGCTCTATACCCAACTGTATTGATTTTCTATTGCTTTTATTACAAATTAAGACTAACCTGGTGGGTTAAAACAACACAAATTTACTATTTTAGAGTTCTGAAGGTCAGAACTCCAAAACGGGTCTCACTGGGCTAAAATCAAGGTGTTGGCAGGATTGTGTTCCTTTTGGATGCTCTAAGTAGAGCATCCAATTTCTTGCTTTCTCCAGCTTCTAGAACTTTCCCCTTATCCTTGTGATTGCATTGGACCTACCCTGATAATCCAGGATAATCCCAAGGTCCTTAACTTCATCATATCTACACATGCAAAACCTCTTTAGCTATGTAAGGCAAGGTATTCACAGATTCAAAGTATTAGGGCATGAACATCTTTGTGTGGGGTTGGGGTGGGGACAACATTCTACCTACCACATCAATTCAAGATTATTTCATTTTCAAAGCCTTTATAGATTTTCATAATGTTCCATGATCTATTTTTGTTCAACATTTTTGTATAAATATGAGTACCACTCTGTTTAGCAATTAACTGTGCTTTAGTTAGTTCATATACAAACATTTACTCATTAATTCCTTAAGTCAAATAGTATTTATTGCTTTGCATGTTTACTCCCTGGTAGTAACTCTTCTAGGTGCTGGAAGGAAGACATGACCCTTGTCTTAAAAAAGCTCACTGTTCAGAGAGGGAGGCAAATATATAAACAAAGAAATACAAGGAGGTGTTTAAAGAGCAAAGATATAATATATGTAAGATACAATTAGGTTCAAAGGAGAGCATCATTGGTTCTACCGAAGGAATAACCTCATGCAGGAAGTAGTCTTTCAGATAGATGAGCAGGTGATGGCCAGGCACAAAGACAGACCAAAGGGGATTTTTTTGAGTAAAGGAAACAGTGACTTCATACCTGTTCAATCTTTTCTTTTAATTTATATATATTTTTTTAGTTCATCACATAAATTTATTTATTTATATTTTGATTGTTGTTCTTGTACAGTTTTCTGTCTTTTACTCCCATCCCAGCCCACTGCCCTAGCCTTCCCCACCTCCCTCCCATTTCCACCCCCCCCTTGTTTTTGTCCATGTGTCCTTTATACTTGTTCCTGTAAACCCTTCCCCTTTTCCCCTGAAATTCCCTCCCCTCTCCCCTCTGGTGACTGTCAGCCTGTTCTCAATCTTTTCCCTTTAGCTTCTTTGTGAGCTTCTTGAAGTCAGGGATGCTGTTTTATTTCTCCTCCATATATCACTTGGGATTTAGTAAAGGTGGGAAAATAGAACACATTGAATAAAAATTGTGGGTCAATGAATTCTGAAGGTGACTCTCTGCATAAATAACTACAAAAGTGGACAAAATAAGAGGAGGGGCACAAAAAAGCAGAATTATCTTCTGGAGGGCAGGACCCTTGTAGTACAGGCTTCTCCCGCTAGATGAGTGTTCTAGGAGCCCATCTGTATCAGTGTACCAGCTGGCATTGTTTTGAGAGGGTGCATTCAGCTTCCATGAATTTTTTTTCAAGACTTCCAATACATTTGCCCATTTCATGATGGGTGATTTAGGAGAGCACCTGCCAACACTGCCCATAGCGTTCAGTAGTTTTTAACCAAAAAAGGCATGATCGTGTGTCCCACCCTCCCTAATCACCCAATCTTACCCCAAGTGACTTTTTTTGTTCCCCCAGATGATAAAAGGCCTCAAAAGGAAATGTTTTGCCAATGTGAAAGAGGTGAAACAAAAAAAGGGCAGCAGCACTAAAAGGCATCAAAATCAAAGAGTTCAAAATTTGTTTGAAGCAGTGGAAAAACGTCTTGATAGGAGTATTGCCCCAAACAGACAGTGACTGAGGTGACTGACCTTTAAACATGTAAGAATACATACACAATTTTTTACAAATAAATTCAAGTTTTTTGGGGGTCACTCCACATGTATAAAACAACTATAGTCAAATGTTGGGCAACAGAAAGTGCAGAATTATGATTCTTTAGATGCTGGAAATAAAGCAGTTCTATAATTGCCTCAGTTTTCTGATTGGATGTACTGTTCAGACCATTGGCTCAGGTAGGGGGACCTCAGTTAGAGCACAGTTGTCTTGCTGAGTTAAGAAGATAAAGATTAGAGTTAATCAAGGTTAAACAGCTAAAATTTATGTGAAAGAATACTGGAGAAGAGGGAGCTCTACAGAGAAAAAGCCCCAGGAAGCTGCTTGGTATCCCCTTGAGTCTTTTGCTGAATATAAAACTGCATGTGCATATGGTGCAACCTCACAAGTCCAGGAAAGGAAAAACTACTGGGGAGCTATAATCTGAATAATTCCCAGAGCTGACCCTGGCTAGAACACATTTAATTCTGGCCAGTCAAATTGGAGAGACCACATTGAATATCTGGGACATTCAGGTAAGAATTAAAAGGTCATGCAAGAGTAGTGGGTTCCGTTAGCACTAGTTTAGAGGTTACACTAGATCCACTTGAACAAATACAGAAAATAAGCCTTGAAAGGATCAAGGTGATCCACAAGTAACTGAAATTCCTGCCAGAATAAACTTCAACATTCTGCAGGAACATAAAAAATCTGGATTCTCAACAATGTAATATCCATGATGTCCAAGATTCAATAAAAATTAATAACAAAAAAGTCACAGAGAACTATTCCCATTATGCAAAAATAAAATCTAAAGTGAAAAATTCACTGAATGGGCTTAACATTTTACTAGGTGCTACAAAATAACAGATTGGTGAACATCAAGAAAGTGATAAAAGTTAATATAGGATAGGCTCCTCTCTTTTTTGGACATCTGAGTTATGGTGGGAAAGGCACACCTGGAATTTTGGTTTGGGTCATTCTGTTCTCCCTGTTATTATTCAAATCAGCCTTAGCTCTCTCCTTCTCAAGAGGTAGAAGAAACAATTTTAGGTTATTGTTTTTTTATTGTTGTTCAAGTACAATTGCCTGCCTTTCCCCGCAACCACCGCCCCCCCCCCCCGACCCCAGCCATCCCCACCTCCCTCCCCTAATTCTACTCCCCTTGGTTTTGGCCATGTGTCATTTATGGTTGTTCCTGAAAACACTTCACCCTTTCCCCCCATTACCCCCTTCCACCTACCCTCTGGTTACTGTCCATTTGTTCTTAATTTCAATGTCTCTGCTTATATTTTTCTTGCTTGTTTGTTTTGTTGATTAGGTTCCACTTAAAGGTGAGATCATATGGTATTTGTCTTTCACTTCTGGGCTTATTTCACTTAACATAATGCTCTCCAGTTCCATCCATGTTGTCGTGGAGGGTAGGAGCTCCTTCTTTCTTTCTGCTGCATAGTATTCCATTGTGTAAATATACCATTGGTTTTTTTAAAGATTTAATTATTTTTACTTTTTTAATTATATTTTATTGATAATGCTATTACAGTTGTCCCATTTCTCCCCCATCATTTACCTCCACCCTGCACACCCCCTCCCACCCACATTCCCCCACTTTAGTTCATGTCCCTGTGTCATAAGTTCTTTCACTTCTACATTTCCCATAATATTCTTGCCCTCCTTCTATTTTCTACCCGCCATCTGTGCTACTTATTCTCTGTACCTTTTCCCCCTCTCTCCTCCTCCCACTCCCCTGTTGCTAACCCTCCATGTGATCTCTATTTCTGTGGTTCTGTTCCTGTTCTAGTTGTTGGCTTAGTTTGCTTTCATTTTAGGTGTGGTTGTTAATAGCTGTGAGTTTGCTGTCATATATTTTATCTTCTTTTTTCTTAGATAAGTCCCTTTAACATTTCATATAATAAGGGCTTGGTGATGATGAACTCCTTGAACTTGACCTTATCAGAGAAGCACTTCCTTCCATTCTAAATGACAGCTTCACTGGATAGAGCAATTTAGATGTATGTCCTTGACTTTCATGACTTGGAATACTTTCCAGCCCCTTCTTGTCTGCAAGGTCTCTTTTGATAAATCAGCTGACAGTCTGATGGGAACTCTTTTGTAGGTGACTGTCCCCTTATCCCTTGCTCCTTCTAGAATTGTCTCCTTCATTTGAATCTTGGCTAATGGAATTATGATGTGCCTTGGTGTGTTCCTCCTTGGGTCCAGCTTCTTTGGGACTCTCTGAGTTTCCTGGACTTCCTGGAAGTCTATTTCCTTTTCCAGGTTAAGGAAGTTCTCCTTTATTATTTGTTCAAATAAGTTTTCCACTTGTTACTCTTCCTCTTCCCCTTCTGGTACCTCTGTAATTCAGAGGTATTATACATGTTGGGATGTTTAAAGATGTCCCGGAGGTTCCTAAGCCTCTCCTCATTTGTTTTGAATTCTTGTTTCTTCATTCTTTTCTGATTGGGTATTTGTTTCTTCCTTCTTGTCCACTCCATTGATCTGAGTCCCAGTTTTTCTCCCATCACTATTGGTTCCCTGTGCATTTTCCTTCATTTCACTTATTGTAGCCTTCATTTATTCATCTAATTTGTGACCAAAATCAACAAATTCTGTGAGCATTCTGATCACCAGGGCTTTGAACTGTGGATCTGATAGGTTGGCTATCTCTTCATCACTTAGATGAATTGGCTCTGGGGTTTTGAACTGTTCTCCCATTTGAGCCATTTTGTTTGTTGGTTGGTTGGTTGGTTGGTTGGTTGGTTGGTTGGTTGGTTTTTGTCTGGTCATGGCTGTTAAGTAATGAGGGGCAGAGCCTTAAGTGTTCCCCAGGGCTGGGCAGCCCAGTCACTGGGTTGTGATGCTGTATGTGGGGCAGGGTCTTGGTGTTTTTAGGTTTTATTTCCAGGAGTTGAGGCCCTGAGTTGCGAGTTCTGTCTTGTTCCCCATTTTCACCTGGATTATCAGTCTGGATGAATGGTTGTTGGACCTCCGTACAGTTCAATTTTCTCTCAGTTCTAGATGTTTTCTTGTTTCTAAATCCTTGTTATCTTTAATTTTGGTTGTGCAAGGAGGCACAGTATGTCCACCTATGCCTCCATCTTGGCTGAAAGTCCAATTATTTTATTTTTTAGAGAGGGAAAGGGAGAGAGGGAGAGGGAGAGAAACATCAATGTGTGGTTGCCTTGGGCATGCCCCCTACTGGTGACCTGGCCTGCAACCCAGGTATGTGCCCTAGACTGGGAATCAAACAGGCAGCCCTTTTGATTCACAGGCCAGCACTCAACCACTGAGCCACACCAGCCAGGGAAGTACCATAATTTTTTGATTCACTCATTTACTGATGGGCACTTAGGTGGCTTCCAGCACTTGGCTATTGTAAATTGTGCTGCTATGAACATTGGTTACATTCTTGAGGGTGTGTTAAACGCTGTCACCACTGCTGCCCTAAGTTGATTTACAAAGCACTACAAAGCATTGTTAATTTATTACCCTTGTCATACCATTCACGTTGGTCCATTCTGTCATTTTTTACCTCATTATTTACTTCTAATACTTTGTGTTTAAATTTATCCTACCATATTCTCAAGAGCCAAGTTCCATACTTGTCTACCATATCTACTGTGAGGATGGGTGGTTAGTGACAAATATTTTTATGAACGTATATAATTTTTCCTTAAAAATTATCTTAGGTCATCTCATATTTGTACATGTTATTTTTAAAAACTTAATCAAGATCAGATGAGCCTTTTTTCCACCTCCTAGTAAATTGTATGACACTTATTTCTATAAACTATAGCCATTCAATTTTGTCTTTTTAATAGCTGTGTAGATAAGTTAAGGAGTTGGTCAGAGTTTGGCCAGGGTGTAAGCATTAAGGTTGAACAAGAGCTAGTGTTGGTGTTTACAATAGCAGTTGGTGAAGGCCAGAGTAAGAATATGGAAAAGTTGTGTGTTTTGAAAATCAGGTAGTTGAGTGGTCAAAACCAACTAATATGAAGTTCAAAAGTAGTGATCATTTAGTTGCTTAGCAAGGAGTCAGTGGGGAGACAGGGGTGAACACTAAAAGGCAGATTCCAGCATATGGACTAAAGCACAATGTCAAAATGATATGTGTAGAGTCATATTTAACATGTAACTAAGACTTTAAAGCTTCAGGGCCCCTTATTTATACAAGACCCTGGAAATGGCCCTGACATGCTGCTCACAGCATTGTATGTGTTTGTAAATTTTTCAAAAGTAAAATATTTTGCCATGGCTGGTGTGGCTTAGTGGGTTGAGTGCTGGCCTGTGAACCCAAGGGTTGCTGGTTCAATTCCCAGTTGGGGCACATGCCTGGGTTGTGGGCCAGGTCTCAGGGGTGGTGCGTGAGAGGCAATCATACATTGATGTTTCTCTCCCTCTTTTTCTCCTTCCCTTCCCCTCTCTCTCAAAAAAAAATAAATAAATAAACAAATTTTAATTAAATATTTTAAATGAGCTGACTATAGTTTTTCCTTTCAACACCCTCTCTATCATGCTTCCCTTTACATTGAGTAGTGTTGGAGTAGCCACAGGGAAGTTTAGGGTACCTGCATCATGCCTGCACCCAGTGGAATCTTTTCTAAGTATGCCCAATGTTAAAGGAAGGAAACTAGGAAAATCAAGGGAGAACTATCAAACTCTGAACTACTATGATACAGTTCTTTTTGGAGTATATACCAAAACTCATTCTGAGAAAATTGTAACAGGCTGCAGCCAAAAGAGACATGAGTTTGGCAATCTGAAGAGACATGGTGTCCATCAGCGTGAAGTCTAAGTGGTAAGCTACACTTAGACTTCTTTTCTTTTGTTTTGCTTTTAGGCAGAGGATCTGTATTTTGTATGTGTTATGTATGTAGCCCATGGATGCATGGGGTTTGAAGTTAGGTGAACTATTTGGAATAAACTTAAGAGTAAGAGCTCTGGCTGTATTAATGAAGAAGCTTTAGAAGAGCTTTCCTTAAAGATAAACTTCTGCTTCTAGTTAAGATGAGTAAAAGAAACTAGATTTTATATGAAATGACCAAAAATAGATGAAAATATTTTTAAAAGTACTTTCTGAGACACTGGACATTGGGAAATAAAAAGTAGTAACCTCTGAGATATAGAAAATAAATAAAGTGAGCCCCATTATTGCCCCAGTTTCCTACCTTGCAAGGTCTTCCAGGTCATGTTACACGAAGGCAAGACCCAGGCAGAATCTGAGACTCCTTGAGTTGAGAAGATAGAGATGATAATATGGAAAGAGAGTATAATTCTCAGAACAGAGTAGCAGAGAGTAAAGGGTTGTATATAGAGAGAACTCTAGATATCTACAGAGGGTTTCTCAATACTACTCACTGAGTACTAAACAATAACTGTGAAAAAAAAAAAAACTAGCTGATATTGGAGAAAGTACCACTCTAAAGGATCAGAAGCAACTGTGCTTTAGCATATACACAGAGCCAGGAAAGTATCTATTCCCAACCAGCCTGATTAGAAAACCTCAGGATTACAGAAAATTGGATTGAGTACTTAGAAAGACCTTCTCTCAGTTGAAGGAAATAGACTGAACACTGTTTCAGACATTCCTAACAAATTATGAAGACTAGATCTTGAAATGACCAAATAGTTTCCAGGTAATTTGACTGCATCCCAGGACAAAAGTTTATATTATAGGAATACAAAAATATATTTCATGCAATGAAATACAAGTCACAATGTAGTATTCAATAAAAGAATACCAGGCATGCAAAAAGACAGGAAAATATGACCCAAGGTGAGGAAGATAAATGTGATAGAATTAGCAAAAAAAAAAAAAAGTCATAAAAACTGTTATTACAACGGTACTTAGTATGTTTAAAAAGTTGAATAGAGACATGGAAGATATAAAAAGAGCCAAATTGAACTGCTAGAGATGGTAACTACAATGTCTGGGGATCCAAGGTGGTGGTGGAGCAGGTGGAAGCTACACTAACCTCCTCCCAGGAAAAAACTGGAATTACAACTAAATTAAAGAAAAATCACCCTGAATAACCAACAGAACACTAGCTGGAGAGAAGCCTTACAACCACAAACAGACAGAGAAACCGTTTCACCACAATATGACTGGTAGAGAGTGTGGAAGAGGTGTGAGAGGGCTGGCTGGGCTTCCACTGGCAGCAGCTAAAGTTCCAGAGGGACATTCCAGTGGCCCAGGAGTGCCCCCTGAGAAGTGTGAGGTCTAAACCTCAAGACAGGCTCCCCAGACTAGAACACCAGAACCAGGAAAGGAACCCAAATAACATCCAATGTAAAAAGCAGCAGGGTTTCTGTCCACCAGGGGGAGATAGCTAGAGATTCAGGGAATCTATTAAAGGGACAATGCACAAAATTTTATTTATAGCCTCTTACCTTGGGCTCCAGGAGATGGAGGGCAGAGTAGACTAGAGACATGTGAGGAGAGTCTGGGGCTGGTGTCTCTGGGGAAAGAGAGCTGAAGGGTCAGCCACCAGGATCCCTGCTCAGTCACCCCCATACTGCATAAGCCATCTTTCTTGGGCAGAGCACTCCCCTCCAAGCAGCATCAGCCCGAGGGCAAGCAAAAGCTACACCCACAAGAATCCTTCTCATCCTACCATGTGCAGTGTAAGCCAGGCTGCTGATGAGTGCAGATGAAGGCACTTTTGGTGATTAAGCTTAACAGAAAATCTTCAGCCAAAGGCAAAATGCTTGGAGCTCTGAGACTTTAGCTGACCCTGCCCCAGGCCCGGAGCTGATAAAAGCCAGGCTTGGTGCACAGCCTGGTTCCTTCTGCACATACCCAGGCCCAGCAGAGGGAGCCACAAGCTGTGCATCACTGATAGCTCCAAACAGAATGACCAGGGCCAGTCACAGGCACTGTCTGACATAGGTGTCTTTGCATACCCATCTAATACATAAAAACAAACACAGAGAGGCAACCCAAATGTGAAGACAAAGAAATGGGCCCCAATGAAAAAGCAAGAGAATTCTCCAGAAGAAGAGGCAAATGAAACGTTGGCAACCAATTTATTAGATATAGAGTTTAGAGTAAGGATTATAAGGATACTCAATAGCATGAAAAAAGGCATAGAAACCATAAAAAGGACTAGTCAGAAATAAAGAATGCAGTATCTGAAATATAATACACTGGAAGGAATAAACAATAGGCTAGATGAAGCGGAGGATCAAATCAGCTATTTGGAAGACAAGGTAGAAAAAAAACAACTAAACAGAGCAACCAAAAAAAAAAAAGAATTTAAAAAAATGAGGAGAGTTTGAGAAACCTTTGGGACAACATGAAGTACAACAACATCCACATCAGGGAAATACCAGGAGGAGAATAGAGTAAGCAAGGGATTGAGACTTTATTTGAAGAAATAATGACAGAAAACAACCCTAATCTAGTGAACAAAAAAGATACACCAGCCTAGGAAGCACAGAGAGTACTAAACAAAATGGTCCCAATGAGGCCTTCATCAAGGTACATCATAATTAAAATGGCAAAGCTTAAAGACAAGGAGAGAATCTTAAAAACCATAAGAGAAAAACACTTAGTTACCTACAAAGTGGCTTCAATTAGACTGTCATCTGATTTCTCAACAGAAACTTTTTAGGACAGAAGGGATTGGCATGAAAAATTCAAGGTGATGAAAAGTGAGGGCCTACAACCAAGATTACCTTATCCAGCAAGGATATCATTTAAAATTGAAGGGGAAGAGCTTCCCAGACAAGAAATAGCTAAAGGAGTTTGTAAACACCAAACCAGTACCACAAGAAATGTTAAAGGGCTTGGTTTAAGAAGAAGAAAAAGAAAATGAAACAAACAAGAAAATAGTTAAAAATAAAATGGCAAGAAATATATATCTATCAATAATCACCTTAAATGTAAATGGCTTCTATGTTCCACTCAAAAAACATAGGGTAGCTGAATGGATAAGAAAACAAGATAAACAAGATATATATATATATATATATATATATATATATATATATATATATATATATATATATATATATATATAGAGAGAGAGAGAGAGAGAGAGAGAGAGAGAGAGAGAGAGACAGCATGCTGTCTCCAAGAAACCCACCTCAAATCAAAAGACACACACAGACTAAAAGTAAGGGGATGGAAAAAGATATTTCTTGCAAATGGAAAGGAAAATAAAGCTGAGGTTGCAATACTTGTACCCAACAAAATAGATTTTAAAACCAAGACTATAGTAAGAGACAAAGAAGGGCACTATATAAAGATAAAAGAGGCAATCAAAGAAGAGGCTATAACCCAGGTAAATGTTTATGTACCCAGCATAGGAGCACCCAAGTATGTGAAACAAATGGACATAAAGGGAGAGATTGACAGTAATGCAGTCAGAGTAGGAGATTTTAACACCCCATTGACTTCAATGGATAGATCTTCCAGATGAAAATCAACAAGAACATAGTGGCCTTAAATGATGCACTAGATCAAATGGATTTAATTGATATCTTCAGAGTATTTCACCCTAAAGCAGTAGTATATACATACTTTTTATTTTTTAAAGTTTTTTATTTATTTATTTTTAGAGTGGAGAAGGGAGGCAAAAAGAGAGGGAGAGAAATATCAATATGTGGTTGCTTCTCACGCTCCCCTCACCGGGGACCTGGCCTACATACAACCCAGGCATGTGCCCTAGACTGGGAATTGAACCCATGACCCTTTGGTTTGCAGACCAGCACTCAATCCACTAAGCCACACCAGCCAGGGCTATACATACTTTTTAAGTGCACATGGAACGTTTCCTAGGATAGACCACATGTTAGGACACAAAACAAGTCTCAATAAATTTTAGAAGTTTGAAATCATATCAAGCATCTTCCCTGTCCACAATGCTATGAAACTAGAAGTCAATCACAAGAAGAACACCAGAAGCACATAAATACATGGAAGCTAAATAACATGTTATTAAACAATGAATGGGTCAACAAGATCAAGGGAGAAATCAAAAGATACCTTGAAAAAATGAAAATGAGAATGAAACAAAAATGTGTCCCAAAACCTGTGGGACACAAGGAAAGCAAGCCTAAGAGAGGTCTATCTCAAGAAACAAGAAAAATCTCAAATAAACAATCTAACTTTATGCTTAAAGGAACTTGAAAAAGAACAACAGGCCCCAAAGTGAGTAGAAGAAAGGAAATTACAATGATCAGAGCAGAAATAAATGCAAGAGTCTAAAAAAGATACAAAAGGTCAATGAATCCAAGAGCTCATTTTTTGAAAAGTGAAACAAGATTGACATACCTTTAATCAGTCACCAAGAGAAAAAGAGAGAGGACCCAAATAAACAAAATCACAAATGAAAGAAGAGAAATAACAACTGACACCAAAGAAATACAAATGATTGTAAGAAAATATTATGAACAACTATAATATATATATAATATATGCCAACAAATTGGACAACTTGGATGAAATAGATAAATTCCTAGAAACCTACAATCTTCTAAAAATAATTCAGGATGAATCAGAGAATCTGAATAGACATATTACACCTAGTGAAATTGAAGCAGTAATCAAAATCCTCCCAACAAACAAAAGCCCTGGACCCAATGGCTTCATAGATGAGTTTGACCAAACATTCCAGGAAGAACTAGCAACTCTCCTTCTCAAACTACTTCAAAAAATTCAAGAGAAGAGAAGACTCCTAAGCTAATTTTAAAAAGCCAGCATTATCCTAATTCCAAAAACCACATAAAGACACTACAAAGAAAGAAAATTATAGGCCAGTATCCCTAATGAACATAGATGCTAAAATCCTCAACAAAATATTAGCACACTAAATACAGCAATATATCAAAATGATCATAAGCCATGGTAAGTGGGATCTATTCTGGGAATGCAAGGTTCATAAAGCATTCAAAAAATCAATAAACTTGACACACAAAATGAAAGATACAAACCACAAGCCCTGGGTAGTATGGCTCAGTAGATTGAGTGCTGGCCTGCAAACCAAATGGTCACTGGTTCAATTCCCAGTCAGCGCATATTCCTGGGTTGCAGGCCAGGTCCCCAGTAGAGGGCATGTGAGAGGCAACCACACATTAATGTTTCTCCCCCTCTCTTTCTTCCTCCCTTTCCCTCTCTAAAAATAAATAAATTAAATCTTTAAAAAAATGCATGATCATATCAACAGATGCAGAAAAATCATTTGATAAAATCCAGCACCCATTTATGATCAAAACTCTCATCAAAGTGGGAATAGAGGGAACATATTAAACATAATAAAGGCCATATACAATAAACCAACTGCCAGCATCACACTCAATGTGCAAAAACTATAAGCATTCCCCTTAAGATCAGGATCAAAAGAGTGATGTCTGCTTTCACCTCTCTTATTCAACATAGTACTTGGAAGCCCTAGCCATAGCAATCATATAGGAAGAAGAAATAAAAAGCATCCACATTAGAAAGGAAGAAGTAGAACTATCCTTTTTATTTTTATTTATTTTCTCATACTTTTATTTTTATAATACACATATACATTTCACATAATTGCAGCAAAAGTATACAGTTTAGAAGTAAAACTGTCTTTATTTACAGATGACATATTGTACATAGAGAACCCTAAAGATTCCACCAAGAAACTATGAGAACTGATAAATGAATTAGGCAAAGTAGCAGGATAAAAAAATAATATTCAGAAATCAGCTGCATTTTTATATGCCAACAATGAACTCACAGAAAGGTAAATTAAGAAAACAATCCCATTCTCAATTGCTTCAAAAAGAATAAAATACCCAGAAATAAGTGTAACCAAGGATATAAAAGGCCTGTATTCAGAAAATTATAAGGCACTGAAGAAAGAAATTCAAGAAGATGCAAGTAAGTGGAAGCACATACAATGTTCATGGACAGAAAGAATTAATATCATCAAAAATTACAATGTCTAAAATGAAAAATGCCCTGGATTAGGGTTAATGGCAGAGTAAACATTGCAGAAGAGAAGATTAGTGAATGTGAAGACATATCCATAGATACTATCCAAAATGAAACAGAGAAAGAAAAAATTAATGGACAGAGCATCAAGGGCTACACTAAGTAGCTTAATATGCAATGTAAGCAGAACTTCAGGGGGTAGGGGCAGAAAAAAAGATTTGAGGAACTTACAGCTGAAATTTTTAAGAATTTGAAGATAACTATAAATCACAGATCTAAGAAGCTCAATGAGTATATGAAGTATGAAGAAAACTACAGCAGGCCACATCATAAACAAATTGCTCAAAAGCAGTAATAAAGAGAAAATCTGTAAAAAAAAAAACAGAGAAAAGAGACATATTATATTCAGAAGAACAAAAATATAGATGACAAGATGGGAAATTATGTAACTGGGAAGACAGTGGATCAACATCTTACTAGAAGGTGGGGATTAAATCCAATAAACATTAAAAGATCTACTTCTGTGACGTTTCTAGGATGTCAGTGCTTTGGGGTATGTCAAGATATCATTTCTAAGGAGAAGAATAATGTGTTGCATCTGGCACGTCACACAACCCCATAAGAGACATAACACATAGTGAGCTTTTTCAGATATTTGCAGCGACATATTTCTCATTTGGATGTGTTACTCCAGCCTATTTACCAAATGGCCTGAAAAGCTGCTATTTTTAGTGAAGTCTAGAACAAGAGAAGGATCTTCAACAAGTCCATGCTGCTGTGCAAGCTGCTCTGTCACTTGGGCCATATGATCCAGCAGATCCAATGTTGTTTGAAGTGTCAGTAGAGATAGACATCCTGTTTGGAGCCTTTGACAAGTATCAGTTGGTGAATTACACCATAGGCTCTTAATATTTTGGAATGAATCCCTGTTATCCTCTACAGAACCACTCTCCTTTTGAGAAAGAGTGCTTGGCCTACTACTAGGCCTTAGTAAAGACTGAATGTTAAACAATGGTCTGCCTAAGTTACCATGCAAACTGAGCTGCCTGTCATGAATTGGGTTTTATCTGACCCATGAGGCCATACAATTGAGAATGTACAGAAGTGCTCTATCACCAAAGGGAAGTGATATATACATGACTGGGCCTCAGTGAGCCTTGAAGGCACAAGTAAATTAGATAAAGAAGTGGCCCAGATATCCATGGTCCTCACCCCTGCTACACTACCTTCCCTCTCCCATTCTTCACCTATGGCCCTTTGGGGAGTTCCCTGTGATCAGTTGATAAAGGAAGAGAAGACTCAGGCCTTTTTTCAAATGCTATTGCATTATGTGCAGCCACTATCCAAAAGTGGATATCTGCAGCACTACAGTGACTCTGAGCTCCTCGTGCATCTGAGTCAAAAGCACAGATGAAAGTTACGATACTGGTTGGGGTGATTGATCCTGACTACCACGGGAAATTGGACTACTACTCCATATGGAGGTAAGGAAGAATATGTCAGGAATACAGGAGATCCTTTAGGGTGTCTCAGTATTAACATATCCTGTGATTAAGGTCAATGCAAAACTATAACAACCCAATACAGGCATAACTAATAGTGGCCCAAGCCATTCAGGAATGAATATTTGGGTCACCTCACCAGGTAAGGAACCACGACCATCTGAAGTTCTTGCTGAAGGAAAAGGTAATGTAAAATAAATAGTAGAAGAGGGTTTTTATAAACACCAGTTATGACTGCATGACCCGTTTCTGTCCTTATTTTCGTATTAATGTTTGTACCTGTTCGTACATACATATACGCACACATGCACAGAAACATATAAAGCAAATATCTTTGTTTGAAAGGGCAGGAGGGAGAGAGAGAGAAGTTGGAAATTGGTTATTCTGTCAGGCCAGACACTTTCTTAGCACCATCTCCTTCTATTGATGAACCAGCCACTAATTACCCAGCTACATGGTAAGCTCATTCATGGTAATGGTTGATGGATGGCATAAATAGGGATTTCAGATCGGAGGATATTATGGGTCTAGACTAAGGAACCATGCTCAGCCATTCAATTTACACCTATATATCAATTTCAAAAGAAAGTTGAAGAAAGATGACAGATCACATAATAGTAGCTACGATTTCCCCAGCCTTTACAAAGTTCCTTTAGTTCTTTTATGTCTAGTCTCTTACCTGAGTCTCATTCAATCTCTGTGAGACAAAGGAAGACAGGAATTTTTACTGTCAATTGAAAATGAAGAAAATTAAGATTAGAAGGGTTGAGTGGTAGCAAGTATGTAGCAAAGAAGGGACATCAAGGTCAATTTCCTGCTATACCTGTGCCCTGTCCATGAGAATCTTGGCTTGATTATCTTTAGGTAAAGGCTACTCAAAGTCTTGCAGGTCCCAAGCATGCGATTCTTTACTATTTTAACATCACTGAATCTCTTTCCCTTGCTCCCCCATTTTGATTTATGCCCTATTTGCCTCACAGGCACCAATATGACTTCTTTATTTTTAGTTGCTTTAATTTTTTCCACCCATCTCAGAGGCATCTGAATGGTTAATCAGTCTAGAATATCACTGCTGAGGAGGTACTTCAGAATCAGTCTGCTCCCTGATTTGGAAATTGCCTTTCTAATTTGATGGGTAGATTTTTGTCCTTTTGGTATTTAGGGCTAAGCTGATTCATAGTGATATGCAATCATTTTTAGTAGTGGAACCCTTCATTTAAATGAACTGTGTGGAATTACAATGTATAAAATAGGCAAAAGTGGAGTTGCTTGGATAAGGGGGTAAAGAGGAGAGAATCATTGATTCCCTTGATGAGACTTGAGGCATTTTCATTAAGCCCTGGAGCCTACAAGACTCATAGTTCAAAAGCCAGCAGTGAACAGGTATAGAGATTACCTGAAATTATTTTTTCAGCTTTATTAAGTCATAATTGAGAAGTAGAAATTGTATACATTTAAGATGCCTAACATATTTATGTGTGTGTGTTGTTAAATGATCACCACAATCAAGTAAATTAATATATCCATGAACTCAGTTACCATTTTTCTTTTTTTAAAATATATTTTATTGATTATGCTATTACAGTTGTCCCATTTCTCCCCCATCATTCCCTTCCACCCTACCCACCCTCTCCCACCCACATTCCCCCCTTTAGTTCATGTCCATGGGTCATAAGTTTTCCAGCTTCTACATTTCCCATACTTTCTTGCCCTCCACCTGTCTATTTTTTTCCCATTATCTATGCTACTCATTCTCTGTACCTTTTCCCCCTCTCTCCTCCTCCCAAGCCCCTGTTGCTAACCCTCCATATGATCTCCATTTCTGTGGTTCTGTTCCTGTTCTAGCTGTTTGCTTAGTTTGCTTTTGTTTTAGGTGTGGTTCTTGATAGCTATGAGTTTGTTGTCTTTTCACTGTCATAGTTTTATCTTCTTTTTCTTAGATAAGTCCCTTTAACATTTCATATAATAAGGGCTTGGTGATGATGAACTCCTTGAACTTGACCTTATCTGAGAAGCACTTTATCTTCCCTTCCATTCTAAATGACAGCTTTGCTGGATAGAGCAATTTTGGATGTAGGTCCCTGCTTTTCAAGATTTCAAATATTTCTTTCCAGCCCCTTCTTGCCTGGAAGGTCTCTTTTGAGAAATCAGCTGACAGTCTGATGGGAACTCCCTTGTAAGTGACTGTCCCCTTATCCCTTGCTGCTTCTAGAATTCTCTGCTTCATTTGAATCTTGGCTAATGTAATTACAATGTGCCTTGGTGTGTTCCTCCTTGGGTCCAACTTCTTTGGGACTCTCTGAGCTTCCTGGACGTCCTGGTAGTCTATTTCCTTTGCCAGATTGGGGAAGTTCTCCTTTATTATTTGTTCAAATAAGTTTTCCACTCGTTGCTGTTCTTCTTCCCCTTCTGGGACCCCTATAATTCGGATGTTGGGATGTTTAAAGATGTCCCGGAGGTTTCTAAGCCTCTCCTCATTTTTTTGAATTCTTGTTTCTTCCTTGTTTTCTGTTGGGTTGTTAGTTTCTTCCTTCTGGTCCACTCCATTGATTTGAGTCCCAGTTTTCCTTCCATCTCTATCAGTTCCCCATGCATCTTCCTTCATTTCACGGATTGTAGCCTGCATTTTTTCATCTAGTTTGTGAGCAAAATCAACCAATTCTGTGAGCATCTTGATGACCAGTGCTTTGAACTGTGCATCTGACAGGTTGTCTATCTCTTCACTGCTTAGAGGAATTGGCTCTGGGGCTTTTATTTGTTTTCCGGTTTGAGCCATATTTGGTGGGTTTTTTTTTGTTGTTGTTGTTGTTTTGGTTTTAGTCTGGTCGCGGCTATTACGTAGTGAGGGGGTGGAGCCTTAGGTGTTCCTCAGGGCGGGGCAGCCCAGTCGCTGGGTTGTGACGCTGTAGGTGGGGGCGGGGTCTGAGAAGGAGCAATGGCGCCTGCTCCACTCTCTCCTGGACTCCGGCCCTTTCCGCTGCTTCCCCTTCACCTGGATTATCTGCGCACGCGTGTGTGCTGTTACGTAGTGAAGAGTGGAGCCTCTGGCGCTCCCCAGTGTGGGGCAGCCCAGTCGCTGGGTTGTGACGCTGTATGTGGGGGTGGGGCCTGAGAGGGAGCAATGGCGCCTGCTCCACTCTCTCCTGGATTCAGTCCCCTCCGCCACTTCCCCTCCGCCTGGACCGTCTGCGCGCTTGAATGTGAGACCACCTGGTCAGTCAGCCAGCCGCCTTGTGCAGCCTCACTGGGTCTGCACAGTTGCCCCCCTGTGCCCGGGGTCCGCCAGCTGCTGCCTGTAGGCCCGGGGACTGCCAGCCGCCGCCTGTGCACCTGGGAACTGCCAGCCGCTGCTGCTTGCGTTCCTGGGGCCGCACCTCCACTTTCTCCTGCTGCAACTCCGCCCCTCTTACCGGTCTGGATGAATGGTTGTTGGACTTCCGTACAGTTCAGTTTTCTATAAGTTCTGGTTGTTTTCTTGTTTCTAAATATTTGTTGTCCTTAATTTTGGTTGTGAGAAGAGGCACAGTGTGTCCGCCTACGCCTTCATCTTGGCCGGAAGTCCCAGTTACCATTTTTCTTTTCCCTTTCTTCTCCTTCTCTCTCCTCTCCTCTCCTTTCCTTTCCTTTCCTTCCCCCTCCCTTCCCCTCCCCTCCCCTCCCCTCCCCTCCCCTCCCTTCCCCTCCCCTCCCCTCCCCTCTCCTCTCCTCTCCTTTCCTTCTGTGTGTGGTGAGAACACTGAAGATTTACCCTACCAGTAAATTTCAAGTATACAGTACAGTATTATTTATATTCATATTGCTCTATGAGATTAGATCTCCAAAACCTATTCATCTTGCATAACTGAAACTTTTTACCCATCACAATATCACCCCATTTTTCCCTCAACCTAGCCTTTGACAACCATTATTTTACTCTGTTTCTATGAGTTGGACTATTTTAGATTCCACATATAAGTGAGATCATGCTGTTTTTGTCCTTCAGTATCTTGCTTATTTCACTTAGCATAATATCCTCCAGTTTATCCATGTTGTCACAAATGGGAGAATTTCTTTTTTATTACTAAATAATTTTTCATTTTACAGTTATAACGGATTTTTTATCCATTCATTAATTCACAACAATTAGGTTCTTTCCACATCTTGGCTACCATGAATAATGCTACAATGAACATGAAAGTGCAGATGTCTCTTTGACATACAGATTTAATTTCCTTTGGATAAATACCAGAAGTGGGATTGCTGGGTCATGTGGTAGTTCTGTTTTTAACTTTTTTTGTAACCTCCATACTGTTTTCCATAATAGGTATACTGATTTACATTGGAAGGTTTCACTTTTCTTCACATCCTTACTGACACTTGTTATCTTCTGTCCTTTTGATAATAACTATTCTAACAGGTGTGAGGTGATATCTCATGGTGGTTTACATTTTCATTTCCTTGATGATTAATGATGTTGAGCATATTTTAATATACTTATTGATGATCTGTATGTCTCTTTTGGAAAAACATGTCTCTTTGATTCCTTTGTCCATTTTTTTTAAAGATTGTATTTATGCCCTGGTTAGTGTACCCAGTGGATTGAGCATGAAACAAGCATCAGCCTATCTTTTTTGTTCAACTTCATCTCTGACCACCTGAGACAAATGGGAGAAAGAGGGCAAAGTGAAGAGGCTACTTCCTGGGGAAACAAACTTAGAGAAAATCTACCTCTGAACATAGAAAATATAAATATCAAAACCATTTGAGAGTTCTTCTTTAGTATTAGGAGGAAATTAGCCTGACCTATAAGAACTTGAACAGCCTAGTCCCAGCCCATTACTTTAGCCTTATGTTTTACTTCTCTTTGACCATCTCCTTCTACTTAAGTCAGCCTAGGATTTGACCCTGAAGTAATTATAATCATTTATTTTTTCTTCTGCAAGCTTTACCTAGTTCTCTACCACTCCACCTCCACTGCTTACAGCTCTTTCTCTCTTCTGAATCCTTGAGCCACTCACCCACATTAACATTTTTCTTATACTGCCTTATCACAAAGGGTATTACCTCTTTTTTGCTGTGTGTAAGTCTGTCTTCCCAACTAGATCCTAAGTGTCTGGAAGACAGGTATCATGCCTGATGTTTCTTGCCTCCCTCCCCTTCCCCAGACATTTAGTTGTGGTAATGCAATTAGAGGGCCTAAATGATCTGGCCGTTTTATTGATTATTATAAGTATGTCATAAGACTCTAGCCCATAGGATTCTTCCTTGGATTCTTTATATGATTTTGAACAAATTTCTGCTCCTTTATGTGCTTCAGTTGTACCATCTGAAAATGATGGAATTAGACTAACAAAGTCTAAGAGCTCTTCGGGCTTTGACAGCTCATGGTTCTACAAGTCCATGCTCAAAGTGAAGAAAGAGGATCAACCCAACTTGCTAGCCAGGTTGGAAAAGAAATCTGATCTAAACAAAAAAAAAGCTGACAAGGTAATAAGAGGGCATCTAGGGGAAGGTTTGTAGTTAGGAGCGTGTGTGAGAATTCAGGTGGGAGAAAATACTAGCTTAGAGAAGAGGCTTTTCCAGCCCTGAGTATTTTTCAAATATGAATTTTCCTCTGTGATTAAAAAAGGGATTCTGCTAGGTCTAGTGCTTTTTGTTGCAATAGAGTAAAAGTAAAATAACCAAGTTAATACTACACACCACTCAGCAGTCAGGCTTGCCTGAATACCTAGGCCTAATTAGCAAAGTTCCTAGACACTGCCATCTAGTGGTAGTTCAGAGCTATATTTGGGGCCAAAGGCCCGTGTATTCTCAGAGGGTTCTGCCAGCCATTTGGAGAAACGTGGGCCAGCCCAAGTGCAAAATATTGAACTGATGAAGAATGAATATGTCCCCTGAGAGAAAGTTGATAGAGAAACTAAGAGAGACAAAGATAAGCAGAGAAATGCAAAACCAAGGTCAAAGCAAGTGAGACACAGATACAGATATTAAGGAAGATAGGTGAACTTCTCATTGAAAATTAGGGAGTGGAGGTATGTGGAAAATATAGTCACTCATTCTGACCTGGCACTCCCATCACAGTTTTAGGAGGCTTGTGATAGAGGAAGATTCTGATATGCTTTATGTGCTTTTTTTCTCTCTTGATCTCAATTTCTTCCCTCTTTCACCGAGTTTTTATATGTTTCTCTTCCCATGACCACTCTCTTCCTGGCATGACAAAACCAAAACAAAAAAAAAAAATCAAACAACAACAAAAAACCTTCTTGTGGTTGTAGATAAGCATAAGAGACTATGGAGAACCAAACATTATTATTGAAAACAGTAACACCCAGAATGTATTCATATTTCTGGATACATCTATACTTGGATGTTAATGTAAAAGGTGTGTTTTCATGTTGCATTTGTAGACTTTTATTGCTCCTGAGTTGCAGAGCTAAATCTCCTACTACCACCTCTGCATTTCCATTTGGATGTCATCATGGCTTTTCAAAACTAAAGTTTTGTTTTGTTGTTGTTGTTGTTGTTGTTTTTCAAAATTAGCTTCCTTCTCCTTTCCCACTACAGCCTGTACCCATCCTTTGTTCTGTATTTCCATGCCTGGTGCTTTAATACTTCCAGTAAGCTAGACCCAAACTCTCTCCCTCTCTTGCTTTCAACACATACTAATTTTTCCATTTGACATAAAGTCTTTGCAACTCTACCAAAGCAATAGATCTTTAAAATATTTCTTACTTTCCAATTCTATTTACAATGCTCTATATCTGGTCTTATTTTTAGTTTTAATTTTTTAAATTAGAGTTTACATTCAGTATTGTTTTGTATTAGTTTCAGGTGTACAACATAATGGTTAGACAATCATATACAATACAAACTGTTTCCCTTGATATTTCAAGTACCCAAATAGAAACATACCTTTCCAACTGGGCCTACTTAAATGCTTGTGATTTCAAATTTGATAGAAATGTCCAATTCAGCCACTTTGTTCATCATTGCTGGCAACAACCTATTCATAGCCCCTGTCATTTTTTCACTTGTATTATTTCAATAATCTTTTAACTGGTCTCTGCTTTCAAACTTGTCCTACGAAGGTCTTTTACCACATATTGGCTAGATTGATTTTTCACTCCTGCTAAACATTGTATGTCACTTCTCTGTTTTAATCTCTTCTATATTGTTATGGCCAGTGAAGAGATGAGCCAATCTTCTCCCTAAAAATCCACTACATAGCTGGACAAAATTCCAGCTGCTACTTGTGCTGGGCTTGGAGATTCCCAGGCAAAGCCAAGCTGTGAATCTATGCTGGCTGCTGCCAGTGCTGGCCCCAGAGCCACTTAGCAAGAGGTATGGGGGCTAGGGGGTTCACTGAGGCTGGATGCTGCTTGTTTGACAGGATTTAGGAAGTTGTGAAGCATGACCCAAGACCAGCCATTCATATGGAAAAGTCACAGTTTTGGTGGGCCCATAAGTTGGGTGGGAGAGAGACTCAGGGGATCTCTAGCGCAGGGCAACAGTGTTAGCCAGGTTGATGGAGTCTCAGATGTGGCACCTGCCTGCCAGTTCTGTGGGGCGAGGGTTCAGAAAAGTGACAATGGCCTCTGCCAGCCTTTCTGTCTGCAAGAAAGCTATCTCCCAGCTACCACCTTGATGCCAGACACTTCAGTTTCTCCTTGTATGCCACTGGTGCCTTTCAAGCTGCTATCCCAGTGCTGGAGCTTAGAGGGAGTGAATCTGAGTAAGTCAGTAAGTCCGTACGTGGGTTCTTTAAGAGGAACTGCTTGGGACCTCAGAAGTTTCTTCCAGTGACTCAATCCTCACTGGGTTTTGAAGCTGGAAGTTGTGGGGACTTATCTTCCCGGCACTGGAACCCTGGGCTGGAGGGCCTGGAGTGGGGCTGGGACTCCACATTCCTGATATATCCCTCCCAACGTTCTATCCCCCACACATGGATGTGGGACCAGCCTGTTCTGTGTCTCTGCCCCTCCTACCAGTCTGGATGGATGTGGTTTCTTTAATTTCATAATTGTCAGACTTCCATTAAACTTGATTTCTGACTATTCTGATTGATGGTTGTTCTATATTGTTCTATGTTTTATTTATAATTTTGATATGATTATGTGAAGAGGTGAGCTGTGTTTACCTATGCCATCATATTGACCAGAAGTCTTTCTAAAATTCCATTTTATTTCTATATACTAGTAACAAATAATAAGAAACTAAAACTTTTAAAACATTTACAGTAGCAACAAAAATATTAAATATGTAGGAATAAATCTAACCAAAGATATGAGAAATTTCTGTGCACTGAAAATTATATGTTATTGTTCAGAGAAAATAAAGATCTTCATAGACAGAGATAGATTCCATGTTCATGGAATGAAAGTCTCAATATTGTCAGGATGACAATTCTCCCATAATTGATGTATAGTGTCAATGCAAGCCCTATCAAAATCACAATAGGCTTTTGTGTAAAAATTGACAAATTGATCCCAATATTTGTATAGAAATGCAAACAATCTACAATAGCCAAAAGAAGGTTTAAAACAAAAAGCTACCTGGTTTCAAAACTTAGTATGATGCAATAATAATCAAGTCAGTTTAGTAATATTAGCACAAGTATAGTCAAAAAGATCAGTGGGACATAATTGAATCTGTATATAGTTAACTATTTTTTCACAAATACAGCAACACAAGTTAATGGAAAAATGACAGCCATTTCAACAAATGGTCTGAATTGGATATCCACATGCAAAAAAAAAAAAAAAAAGAGCAATTTAGAGTCTCGGTGAAAAGGATATGCAAAAATTAATTCAACATAAATTACAGACCTATTATAAATGTATGGGCTAAAACTCTGAAAGTTCTAGAAAAAGGGGAGAAAAATCTTTGTGACATGAGGTTATCTAGAGTTCTTGGATACAATATGTAAAGCATTATACATTAGATTAAAAATCAATAAATTGCTCGTTAGCAAATAAAAACTTTTTCAAAGGATGCCATCAAGAAAGTGAAAAAAAGCTACAGATTGGGAAATAATTTTTGCAAATCATATATCTAATAAGGACTTGTATCTAGAACAAATAATTATTATAATTCAATAATAAAATGACAAATAACCCAATAAAAATTCAGGCAAAGGATCTGAATAGGTAATTACACACACACACACACACACACACACACACACACAGATGGCTAATAGTATATGAAAAGATGCTAAACATCATTAGTTATCAAGGAAATGCAAGTGAAAAAGACAACAAAAGTACCGTGTCACATCGACTAAGCTATAATTACAAAGAAAGATAATATAAGATAGCAAGGATGCAGAGAAATTGGAACTCTCCTATACTGCTGATGGGTATGTAAAATGGCATTGTCACTTTGGAATATAGTGTGGCAGTTCCTCAAATGTTAAACATAGAGTTGCCATATCATCCAGAAATCCTACTCAATGGTATATATCCAAAAGAAATGAAAACATATACCCATACAAAAACTTACACACAAATGTTCACAACAGCATTAATCATGAGAGCCAAAAAGTAACAACCTAAATGTCCATCAATTGACAAATGGATAACTAAATATGGTACATCCATATAATGGAATTTTATTTGGACATGAAAAAAATGGAGTATTAATACATGCTACAACATGCATAAACCTTGAAAGAGTTATCTAAGTGAAAGAAGCCTCTCACCAAGGACCACATGATGTGTTATATATATATATATATATATATATATATATATATATATATGAGAAATATGAAGAATAGGCAAACATACATATACACATATATGCAAAACATAGAATAGTGGTTGCTAGTGGCTAGAGAGTTGGGGGGTATGGGAAATGGCTCCTAATTAATATAAGGTTTCTTTTTTGGGTGATGAAAATATTCTAGAATTATGTAGTCACGATGGTTGCACAAATTTGTGACTATACTGAGAAGCACAAATTATATACTTAAAGTAAGTGAATTGTATGGTATGTAAATTATAGTTTAATAAAGCTATTACCCAAATCCAAAAACACGCATAGCTCTGTGTTGCTCATAACAGCAAGTCAAGGTTTCATTGCCTGAAAGACTAGAGCCTTCACGTCTACATACATGTCCAACCTCTGCCATGTACTGTGCCATACCTAGCCACACTAGATCAATTTATCTTCATCCTCCCAACAGGCTGTGTGTGACTACACAACTGTGCTTTTGTTCCTTCTGTTTCCTTTCCTTGGAATGTCTATTTTGCCTGTTTACTTGGTGAACTGCTACTTATTTTTCATGAAGCTGCTCATGCCTCTCCTCTCCCTAATCACCATTCTCCTAGGCCAAGAAGAAGGGTTACTCTTCCCTTCTCTTTGCCACAGCTGTTCACAGCACATACTTCTCTCGTTACACTTCTTATATTGTGTGGCAATTGTCTGTGTTTACCTGCTTGTCTATCTTCTCAACAAAATGATGAGTTCATTGTGGGCAGGAACCATGTCAGATTTACCTCTCTATACCCAGCACCTAGCACAAGACCTGATACACAGTAGACTCTAGGTACATACTTGTTGGTAGAATTAATTAATTTAAGTATACTATCAGTTATTCATACCATGTTGTCACTCCACTTTATCAGAGTGATAACCAATGACCCATGAACTGGCAACAAGTTCTGAACACATAGAAGAGTAGGGAAGACCTATTTTGGAAGCATGGAGAGGGAAAGCAAGGCCAGAACATTGCAGTGCAAAACCCTGGGCAACCAAAAGGCCAATAAAGGCACATGGTGAGGAGAGAGGATGTGGGTCACCAAGGTTGGAAGAAGTGGATAGAAAGTGGGGGGAACATTAGTTCCCAGTTGATAAGCTAGCTTCCTCTTAATCCCAGTTGCCTGAAATCATTGACTTCCTGGGTTGGAGCACTTCAAGAGTAGGGACCATATCTGATTCCTTTCTAGAGACCTCTGCCTACCACAGAATAGCTGTTCAATGAATGGAGGATCTTTGGTTGCCTTTTAGGATCCTAGCAGGGAAAGAGGGAAGCCAGGCATAATCAAGTCTTCTCTTGGGCTTCCTAGGGCAGTGAGAGACAGGCAGCTGGGAAGAGACCAATGAGTACTCTTTCAATTCAGAGGAAATGTACAGACTAGCAGGGCAGAACAGTACGCAATAGAAAAGGCCAAATTATTGTGGCTTTAAAAGTCAAAGGAAGACCATAAAATAGCTCTGAAGTCATTGCCTAAGAGATTTGACAGCTTGGAAATTTGGCTATCTTGACATTGGACCAGAGACTCCTGCTATGCATGCTGAAAGTATCAGACAAATGTCCCTGTCAATCCTTTGTGGTTTCCTAGTTCTACAGGGAACCTGACCATTATTCCTTTGTGGTATAGACCAACAACTTTAAACAACCAGAAAGGCCAGATGACCCTAGCCCAGTGTAGCAGCTTGTTTGTTTGGATGAAACATGGGCAAAAGGTGGCCTATAACTAAATGAAGTTATAATGGTAGAACTGCCTTAGTGTACCATAGAAGGAAATCTGTCTCAAGTCTGAAACATGAAAATCCTGCCTGAGTTTACAGCCAGATGGCCTGCCATATGGATTTTGAATTTGACGGATCCACAAACATGTTAGCCAGTTCCTTAAACCACCCCTGCTCTCTATCTCTGGAGAACCTTGATTGATTGATACACCCACCAAAGGAAGAGATAGTCGGAGAGAAAGCGCAAAATGTGTCTATTTCACAATTTTGTCCAGTGTCAACTTTCTTATGAGGACAGCTTCCATTAGTGGCCTATACATTATCTTCCAGTTTCTGATTTAAAGCAGTTGATTTTTTTCCTGGCAAAGCCTTATTTGACAATAGACACTTCTGATTAAGTTCACTCAGTCAGGGGCCTGTGACAGCAGGATTGCTAGCAAGCCCTAGGGTTGTTTTTTGTTTGTTTTTTGTTTTTGTATTGTTTTCTGCAGTGTCAGACTGAAGCTATTCTGAAGCCACTCTTGTCTGAGTCTGGATATGGTTCTGATTAGAGGCCACGCAGCTCTAATCAGAGTGAAGAGGTTTTAGAAGGAGTCATTTATCAGCAAATACATGCCTGAGTCATACATACGTACCTGCATAATAAATCAAGCATGCAAGCAAACAGGTTTTGCCACTTCCCACTTTGAGCTTCTTTGCCTGAACTTGAGGGCCTTTCCAATCACTAGGTTTCTCTGCAGCACACTGCAAGGAAATGACAGTGTGCTCCATAGGACCCATCAGCTTCTGCAGACAAGGTGGGCACTGAATATAACAGTTGAGCTACATTGATAATTGAGTAAGGCCTAAGGAAAAAGAGAAGGCTATTCCTGTTCAAACAATCTGGAGAGAAAGTTCAGGAAAGTCCTTTTAGTGGAGTCTTGATCGCTCCTCTAAAACCTAGGAAGCACAAGCATTGCTTAATTGTTTGGTACTTTAGATAAAAAACACAAATATATTTTGTACAAAGCACTTAAAACTGTGATTAATTCAAATTGTTCAGTTGTTCTCATCTGTATTCATAGTCACGATCCTCCACCAGCTCCAGATGTTTCTAGGAGTGGTTAGCACAAAAGCTCACTTGACATCACCCCATGGCATTCCTTTCACAGATGATTAATAGAGGACACAAGGCCTGACTCACAGCTTGGCCAGAGACTTCACTGATTAAGGCAAGCTTAAAGAATCACAGCTTTCCTCCCTGATTGGGATCAGCTTTGTGTATCCACAGCCTTCTAACAGGAAAAAAAGGATTTCCCTTGTCTAGCATAGGGTTTGTCCCGTGTTGTTGAAAAAGGGGAGGGCCCCAAAACTAAGAGCCGGATGATTACTGGCTCATAATGCAGAAATAGAGAAGCATACATTGTGCAGCTGATCTGCAAATTGGTACCAGGTCTGAGAGTGCGGAATGACAAAATATGGTATTTGTCTTTTTCTGAGGATGTATGTTCCCTGGCGTAATAAAAGCAGTGCACTACTTCTAAAATTTTAATGTGTGTGCAAATCACCTGGGGTTCTTGTTAAAATGCAGATTCTGATTTGGTAAATCTAGTAGGCCTGAGATAGTGAATTACTGATAAACCCCCAGATGATACCTATGCAGCTTGTCCTTGGACCACACTTTGAGTACAAGGTTATGAAACAAATAGTATGCCTGCAAATAGGCCCTACCTCTCTACTGCTGCCTGAGTCCTGTCAGCGATAAAGAAATAGCCAGATCTTTATCTCCTGTAGTTTGCAGTCTGTAAGATAATGAGCTTTGTGTGTACATAATGGGATTAGGGCCACAAGTGAGGTAAAAAAACAAAACAAAACATTGGGTATGTTGGGAGAAAGAAGTGGTCATTTCCAGCTACAAGGGGGAGGAACTATAAAAGCTTCAGGGAAGACAAAGATTTTAAGCTGGATGCTAAAAGAGATATGGGAATTAGACAGGAACATAGCCAAGATTTGCCAGGTAGATAGGTCACCAAAAGTAAATGTATGGAGGCTAGAAATCATGAGGCATGGACATGGAAGAATGTTTAATTCCATCTGACTGGAATGTAGACTATTCTTCTAAGCAGAAACTAAGACAAAAATTAGGTTGATCAGGTAGTATCGAAACAGATCACAGAAGATCTTGATGACCTACATGAAAGCATTTGAATTTCAATATGTATATAAAGGGGAGAATTGGTTATTTTATTTCAAATGTGACCTGAATGGAGCTGCGCCTCATATCTTAGAATTAGGTGATCACTGTGGTGGGAGTGGAAAGGATAGGTTGGAAAGGGAGAGCCTGGAGGAAGGGAGGCCAGTTTGGAGGCTATTGTTTAATCAGCCACCCAGAAAACATTTCCTGAGCTCCTATTTTGTTCCAATGAACTTGATCAAGGAACAAAAACATACATGTCCTGTTCTAAATTCAGCAGCGCATATATTAAAATGGAAGGATACAGAGAAGATTGGCATGGCCCCTGTGCAAGGGTGACACTCAAACACATAGTGCTCCACATTTTAAAAAAAGAAAGAAAGAAACATACATATCCTATCCCCTTGTGCACTCATAGCCTGAAGAATTCTACAAAGATGTCCAGGGAGATAGGAGAGCATAAATCAGGGAGACCTAAAAGTCTGGAGTGTCAGAGACAATTGTCCAGATCTGATCATTTTGATCCAGGTCTGAATAATGAGGAGGACGTAACCAGATAAACAGGAAGGTGAGATGGTACTCCAGACAAAGGGAGGACCTTAACAAAGGCTTAGAGCCTAGAGAGCCTAGCATGTCCTCAGATTGAGAATAGGGTATGAGTGAAGTGGAGAGACCAAAGGGAAGAGAGACATGACATAAAGCTAGAAAGTTTGGTAGGTGTCACACTTTGTAACAGGCCTTTGCAAAACAGTGAATGATTTAAAACTTTTCCTTGAGGGAAATTGGTGACCATTAAGCATCGGAGTAACTTAAGATGTGTGTATTAGAACAATGCTTTTCTATGTCTCCTCTGTGAAGGATGAATGGGAGCAGGGAGCAAGACTCCATACAAGGAAGCCAATTATGAGAACGTTTTCATAGAACACAAAAGAGGTGATAGAGACTTGGTCTGAGTGGGACAGAGGGTGGAAAGAGGCAGTAGAACCAACATGATAATCAAGTAGTAATATCAGCAAGAACTGGAGAACGTGGGGAAGGACCAAGGAGAGGAGAGAGAAGTCAAGAAGGATGCCTAAGTTCTTAGTTTTGGGACTGGATGGATAGTTGTACCACCACTGATGTAACGAACATAGGAGAAATAAATTTGTAATGGAGCAAGGAAGGCCAGGTGAAGTTCCTGTGGGGCATTAAGGGGGGAGATAAATAGGTAGATCTATACACCACTAGATTTGGGGGGACAGTCTGAGCTAGGAAAAAGGATTTAGGGATAATCAGAGTAAAGAGCACGGCTGAAGCCATGCATTCTCATAGCTGATCCAGAGCATTCTTCTTTGTCTATTAAGTCTCCCAAATGACCTCCAAAATGTATCAGGAACACACATTGCAATGGATGGGTTTACACAGGAGCCCAGATTCTGCTGTGACTCAGGAAAAGAGGGAAGATTTTAGAAGTAAATTGAATAGAGATTTTGAGAATTTTAGAAGTGATGCATATTTGGAGTTGGTATGCAGCATGTCAAAGTGAGAAATAGCATTCATTTTATATGGGAAGTCTGATAGATCAGTTTCAAAAAGAGGAGTCAAGACTCTGCCGGTAAATTGTACATTAAACAGCTTCTTAAGAATCTTGGGTTAGCTCTCCTTGCTCAGTTTCCCAATGCATTCTTGACATATATATGCTCAGTGTGCAGATTAATTCTAGTATTACCCTAAGCAAAATCATAATTAGGAATAACTGCTGCTCGTGGTAGAAAAAATATATAACGCATTTCCAAAACAAATATCAATGACCATTTCTCAAAAGTTTTAGATTATTTAGACCATTCTGCCCTTTCAGTAGCCTACATAATCAAGCTGGCCATATTTATAAAATAAAGATGTGCATTCTAAATAAAACAATGCAGAAAGGTTGCTTTATACAAGTCGTCTTCTTGAATGATATGCCTATCAGCTGCCACCGAAATGTACTTTGAAACTATTATAGCAGCAAATTAATGTTTTCAAAGGACCTGTTGATGTGGAACTTTTAAGGAAATGAAAATAAGTAAATGAAGCCAGCAATATATCTTCTAAATTTGTAGCAGAATGATGCCTGTTCGTGGGTGCACTCAGAACTCAATCTAATGCAAACCTCAGGATGACATCATGCATTCATATGGGAGAACTTTTTAGTGCAACCAGAACTTGTAAGGGTAGGTGGTGGTGGTGGATGGATATTGTAAACCCTGGAAAGGCAAAACAGTTGACTGATTATCAGCCTCTAGGTAGGCAAGCATGTAGTCATTCATAGAGTTTTCCCTACCTGCCTATTTATGCTAGAAAGGCCAAGATCTGGAACTGAAATCTTTCTTATATAACTCAATAATAGATCTGGGATACTACCTTCTGGGAAGATATTGTACTGAGCTTTGGCTCACACAGAAGTGTGAATAACCCAGAAGTAAAGCCTTTTTCATGGAGAGTTGAATAGGTTTCCAACAAGGAAAACTGGCCTTTCGTGCACAGAAGGGGGTTGGTATTAGATTTCTATTACCCTACATCATAGTGTGGGGTATTGGGGTCAGTTGTGAAAGAGAATGCTTCTATTACTTATTGTTACCTGGCAAACTTCTTTGAAATGTAATGGCTAAAACATAACCTATTGTGTCTCACTGTTCTATGGATTGAATGAGTTCCACTGGGAAGTTCTTCTATTTATTTTACTAGGGGGTTACCATGCAGTTGTAGTCAGATGGCAGCTGGAGTAATCCAGACAGAGGCTCAACTGAGTCTCTGAGATGGTTGGTCCTCTCTTCCTATACACAAAAGTTTCAGGGCCTCAGAGTTTCAGTCAAGATGGAGATATAGATGAATGCAATACTCAAATCCTTCCACAGCTACATCAAAATTACAACTAAACTACAGAACAACCATCATTCAGATCTGCCTAAAATATCACTGAACAGAAGCCTATAACTAAGAATATAAAGAAGCCACATTAAGACTAATAGGAGGGGAAGAGATGTGGAACAGGTTGGTCCCACACCGACATGTGGTGCACTAAAATTGGGAGGGATGTTTCAGCTACAGTTGTCGCCCTTAAGAAGCAAGGAGTCTCAACCTCACACCAGGACCTCTAGCCCAGGGTTCCATTTCTTGGAAGATAAGTCCTCATAACTTCTCGCTGTAAAAATAAGTAGGGATTGTGGCCAAGTGAAACAGAGAGCTTCTGGAGTCCCAGGTATTCCTCTGAAAAGGCCCACACATGGACTTACTCAGACTCACTGTCTCTAATCTCAAGCACTGGAGCAGCACCTCAAAATACATCAGAAACATATGTTGAGGAACTGAATTATCTGGCATCAGGGCAATAGCTGTAGGGGCAGCTTTCTCCCAGACAGAAGTGCTAGCAGAAACAATTGTTCTTTTTTCTGAGCTCTCCTCCCACAGAGCTGGCAGGCAGGTGCCATATCTGATACTCCATAAATCTGCATAACACTGTTCTCCTCACCCTGGTGATCCCCTGATACCCTGACCCACTCAATTTGTCAGCCCACTCAAGCCTTTTCCATACAAATGGCCTGTCTTGCCTCATGCTTCAGAATTTCCTAAAATCTCTCAAAGAAGCAGCATCTGGCCTCAGCATGCCCTGTACCTCTCACTAAGTGGTCCCAGACCCAGCACTAATGGCAGATGGACTTGGTTTGTACCTTGGCCTCACCTGGAAACCTCCAATCCCAGCAAAGTAACAAGCATCTGTAGATTTCTTTGTAACTCATGCCAGGTGGCTATTTCCATGGCACAGGTGGAAGCTGACCTTGGCCTGCACTTCCTGGGAGGCAACAAGAGCCCAGAGCCAGTGCACCCAGTGGACAACTTCAGACCATGCCAAAGGACTACCACTCAACCGCCTCCACAAGCAACGCACTCAATGGGTGGATTCAGTGGGCACCAGGGCACTGTTCAAGGGAGTCGTGTTCTGTGAGGTTGGCCCCTGCACAGCTGATCCTCCACAGTGGTTGCAGCCAATTCTTGCAGTCTATCAGCCTGGGGTAAATTTTTCCTATTGAGGTGCCAACAGCAGTCAAAGCTCAACAACAAATAGGAGAGTGTTCACAGCCCACATGGTGTTCACACCTGGAGCACCCAGCTCAGATGATTGGGGAGACTATGCCACTAGACCCTACTACAGGATGCCTACTACATAAGACAACTCTACCAAGCTTGGGAGATGTAGTAGCTCTACCTAATATATAGATAAAAACACAGGGAGGCAGCCAAAATAGGGAATAAAAAAATCATGTTCCAAATGAAAGAACAGAGCAAAACTCCAGGAAAAAAAATAAATGAAATGGAAACAAGCAATCTAGCAGATACAGAGTTCAAAAGACTGGTTATAAGGACGCTCAATGAACTTAGGGGAAGAGTAGATGAACTTAGTAAGAACTTCAACAAAGAGACAGGAAACACACACAAAAAAAGAAAATAGAAAACATAAAAATGATACAGCCAGAAATGGAGAACGCATTAAATGAAATGACAAATACATTACAGGTAATCAACAATGATGTAGATGAAGCAAAGGACCAAATCAGACATTTTGAAGCTAAAAACACCCAATCAGAACAGCAAAAAAAAAAAAAAAAAAAAAAAAAAAAAAAAATCAAAACAAGGAGTTCCAGCCATGATGGAGGCAGAGGTAGAAACCCTTTGCTTCCTCACACAACCAAAAGGAGAAAAACAACCAGTTAAAATGAATAAACACCCAGAAGTGCCAGAAAATCAAACTGCATGGAACTCCAACAACCACAGAATTAAAGAAAAAATCAAAGAGAACAACCAGACCAGTAAGGAAGCAGACAGAGAGAAACTGTGGTGAGCCTGTGGGCTATGTGACTTAAGGGGAAACTGACACTCAGACTGGGCTGTGGACTATGGTGGTTGCTCTGGTGGGAGAAACTCACAGTCTCACACAAGAGTTTGCACTAGAGATGAGCAGGTGAGCTGCATTTTTCTCTTTCTGGCCCCTTCCCCACAGGCAGTGACGGAGCACAGCAAGGAGGTTTGCCCTGCCTGGGTGAATACCAAAGGCTCTGCCCCCTTACAACTTATCAGGGGCCCTGAGCAAAGAAATAGGTCCAAAATGAAAGAACAGTGCAAAACCTCAGAAAGAGAGCTAAGTGAGGAGGATATAGCCAACCTACCTGATGGAGAATTTAAAGCCCTGGTAATCAAAATGCTTACAGAACTGATTGAGCTTGGTCGGAAAATGAAAGAACAAATGAAAGATACCTAAAAGGAAATAAAGCAAAATATTCATGGAACCAACAGTGACAGGAAGGAAACCAGGACTCAAATCAACTATTTGGAACAAAAGGAAGAAATAAACATCCAAGTGTTACAGAATGAAGAAACAAGAATTCAAAAAAGCAAACAGAGGCTTATAAACCTGACAACCTGAAATGTTTCAATATCCAAATTATAGGGGTACCAGAAGGAGAAGAACAACAGCAAGAAATTGAAAACTTATTTGAACAAATAATGAAGGAAAACTTCCCCAATATGGCAAAAGAAATAGACTTTCAGGAAGTCCAGGAAGCTCAGAGAGTCCCAAACAAGTTGGACTCAAACAAGCACACACCAAGGTACATTATCATTAAGTTACCCAAGATTAAAGACAAAGAGACAATCTTAAAAGCAGCAAGACAAAAAGAGACAGTTACCTACAAAGGAGTTCCCATAAGTCTCATGTCTCAAAAGAAACCTTGCAGGCAAGAAGGGGCTGGGAAGAAGTCATGAAAGGTGAGGACCTGTAACAGGGTGCAGCCAGGGGGCGGGGGCAAATAGGGATTTGTAATGGGGTCCAGAACTCAGTGTCCAGGAAATATTAGAAAAATATATATATATAGGATGTCCTCACCCCCACACCTCTGAGATGGGGGATGGGATGCATGGAGCAGGGCCATTGAGAGTAGTTTTGAATAGCAACGGTTTTGCAGATAAGCTCTAGAACAGTCATTTAACATATCTATAACCTTTAACTGGTTTCATAGATATGTTAAATAGCTGTGGTCATGCTTTGAGCCAGGGGATGGGAGTGACTTCAACCAATGATGTAACTGGGAGGCAACTCCCCCTGGTTACAGATTGGCTCCACACCACAGGGCTACACCTGCCTGGACTTATTATGGCAGCCCAGTAAAGCTGGAAAAATATGGTAATGCTGGCAGCTGTGGCCAATTGTGGGAGGAGTTGGAAATGGTGTAGCAGAGGAAGATTGGCACTGGGATTTAAACCCAGGTGCAGCAGCTGTGCAGTCTTTTTGGGACCACTCGGTTTGGGCAGAGAAGAACCATGGACTTCTACTTTTTTTTCTGAGATACGGTACCCCAGACTGGGCAGAGGGGGGAGGAAGGACCGTGTGTTTGTGGATATTCTAAAGGACTTTGGGATCTCAGTGAAGACATTGTCATTACTCTTAAGTTTGTGTAACTCTTTAAATAAATAACCCCTTTCTTTTTCACCAGTCTCTGGTATTGAGAGATGTCTTTCCCTGGCAGTGGGCAAGATGAACCTAGTACAGGGTGGGGGACCCCCAGAGCAAAAGGGTGGGTCCATTCAGTAATAGTATATCGTTCACCACCCCTGTCTGTTCTGTGATAGACCTACATCCAAGAATACTGTATCCAGCAAAGCTATCATTTAGAATGGAAGGGCAGATAAAATGCTTCCCAGGTAAGGGCAAGTAAAAGGAGTTGATCGTCACCAAGCCATCATTATATGAAGTGTTAAAGGGATTTATCTAAGAAAAGGAAGATCAAAAATATGAACAGTAAAATGACAACAAACTCACAACTATCAATAAATGAACCTAAAAAATAAAAGGAAGAAAAACAATGAAAACAAAAACTAAGCAAACAAGTAGAACAGGAGCAGAATCAGAGAAATTGACATCATATAGAGGGTTTTCAGTGGGGAGGGGGAGGGGAGGAATGGGGAAAAAGGTACAGGGAAGAAGAAGCATAATTGGTAGGCGTTAAATGGACAGGGAGAGGTCAAAAATAGTATAGGAAATGGAGAACTCAAAGAACTTACATGTACAACTGATGGACATGAACTAAGGGGGGATGCTGGAGGGTTGGGAGGTGCAGGATGGAGGGGGAATAAGGGGGAAAATTGGAAAAACTGTAATAGTATAATCAATAAAATATAATCTAAAAATATTTTTAAAAATCAAAACAAAAGAGCCATGCTAAGACAACTTGCCCTGACAGGTGTGGCTCAGTTGGATGAGCATCATCTGCAAAGCAAAAGGTCTTTGGTTTGATTCACAGTTGGGGTACATGCCTGGGTAGCGGGTTTGATCCCAGGTCAGGACATATATAGGAGGCAGTCAATCGCTGTTTCTCTCACATGGATATTTCTCTCCTTTTCTTCCTCTCTCCCTGACCCTTTCTCTGAAAAAATAAATAAATAAAATATAAAAATAAATACAAACAAAAAAAAGAACAGCAAAAAAATACCAAAAAAATGAGGATAGTATATAAGAACCCTCTGGAACAACTTCAAGCATAACAATATTCACATCATAAAGGTATCAGGAAAAAAAGAGAGAGGAAGCAAGTAATCAAGAACATATTTGAAAAAGTAATGACTCAAGATTTCACTAACATGGTGAATGAACTAGACATCTAAGTCTAATAAGTGCAGAGAGTCCCAAACAAGATGAAACCAAAAAGGCCGACACAAAGATGCATTATAATTAAAATGAGAAAGGTTAAAGACAAAAAGAGAATCTTAAAAACAGCAAGAGAAAGTTACCTGTAAGGGAGCTCCTAAAAGACTTACAGCTGATTTCTCAACAGAAACATTTCAGGCCAAAAGGAACTGGCATGAAATATTCAAAACAATGAAAAACCAGGACCTATAACCAAGACTACTCTGCCCAGCAAGGCTATCATTTAAAATTGAAGGAGAAGTAAATAACTTCTCAGACAAGAAAACGCTAAAGGAGTTCACCTCTACCAAACCAGTATTACAAGAAATGTTAAAGGGTCTTCTTTAAAAAGAAGGGGGGAAAAAGGTCAAAAATATAAATGATAAAATGGCAATAAACACAAAGCTATCAACAATTATTTTAAATGCAAATGGATTAAATGCTTCAATCAAGAGACATACAAGGACTAAACTGATAACAAGACCCCTACATGTCTAGCTGGTGTAGCTCAGTGGATTGAGCATGGGCCTGCGAACCAAAGGATTGCGATTCTATTCCCAGTCATGGCACATGCCTGGGTTTCAGGCCAGTTCCCAGCATGGGACACACAAGAGGCAACCGTACATTGATATTCATCTCCCTCTCCCTCTCTCCTACCCCCTCTAAAGATAAATAAATAAAAATTTAAAAAAAGACTCCTACATGGACTGTCTATACAAGACTCATTTAGATAGAAAGACACACACAGTCTGAAAGTAAAGGGATGACAAGTATATTTCTTGAAAATGGGAAAAAAAAAAAAAGCTGAGGTAGCAATACTTATACCAGACAAAATAGACTTTAAACAAAGGCTATCTAACAAGAGACAAAGAAAAACCCAGCAATACTACTTGTGACTATTTATCTGAAGAAACCCAAAACACTAAATCAAAAAGACATATACAACCATATGTTCATTGCAGCATTATTTACGATTGCCAAAATATGGAAGCAACTTAAGTGTCCATCAATAGATGAATTGATAAAGGAGAAGTGGTACACATATACAATGAAATGTGACTCAGCCATTAAAAAATAATGGAATCTTGCCATCTGCAACAACATGGATGAACCTAGAGGGTATTGTGATGAGTGAGATAAGTCAGACAAAGACATGAGCCAGATGATTTCACTTATATGTGGAATCCAAAAAGCAGAATAAGCAGAACAGAAACAGACTCATAGAGAACATTTTGACAGTTCCCAAATGGAAAGGGAGTTGTGGGGGAGGGTGAAAAAAGTGGAGATTAAAAAGTGCAAATTGATAGTCACAAAATAGTCCCAAGGATGTAAAGTACAGCATTGGGGAATATAGTCAGTAACATTGTAATAATTCTGTGTGGTGTCAGATGAGTATTAGATTTATTGGGTTATCACTTAATAAGTTATGTAATGTCTAATCACTGGGTTGTACACCTGAAACTAATATAACATTATATGTCAACTGTAATTAAAAATAAATAATTTCAATTAAAAAAATTTAGTGCTTGTCCTCTCCACATGGTCTCTCTAGCAGGGGAGCCAGACTTCATACTGGGCTCCCAAAAGCCAGTGTTCTAAGATAGAGGATGTGAGAATTGACAGTCTTCTTAAAGAATATGTCCAGAACTGGCACAACTGTACTTCTGCTGTATTCTGTTAGTTATTGTCAGTCATGTGCCCAATTTCCTTTTGATTCTAACAGATTCTAATGAATGGATTAAAGTCTTTTTTACATATATTTTGTCCATCTTTTCCTCTAATTTCGAACATGTGTTTATTAGAAATTCCTTGTCTGCTAATTTATGTATCTGAATCACCTGTGAATTTTTGTCTATTGTCTGAGTTTTTTTCTAGGGTTTCAGTCATGTGGCCTTGTCTCTTTCTGTTCCTAGAAAGTTTTGAATGAATGTCAACCAACTGTGTATAAATAATTGTATAGGATCTAGATGATGTTATCTTCCCTCATAGAGGATGCACTCTTTTCACTGTTAAGTTGATCAAATAAGGGCAGATCACCTCCACCAAGTCAGTGCCTAAGCTGAATCAAAGATAGGTTAAATTTTAGTGAAGGCTTTCTACATTTTTTTGTCCTTACTTCTAAGGCATTCCTGTCCAGAACATTCAACTGATAATCTTGTGTGTTTAATGAACCCCTTACCCATGGTAGATCTTGAACTCTAATTCTTATCTACTCAGCACAGTGAAACTATCCCAATTACTACTTTGATATTTTTTTTAGTTTTCCTTCTTAGTTTCTTACTCTCCAGATACAAGAATAGCTCAACAAATGCAAATGAAAAATAAATGTGATATACCACATCAACAAAATGAGAGATTAAAATTGTATAATCATCTCAAAAGATTCAGAAAAATCATTTTACAAACTTCATGAGGAAAACTCTTTAAAAAACTAGGTATAGAAGTAATTTTCCTCAACATAATAATGACCATGTATGACAAGTGCACAGCTAATATCATACTTAGCAGTAAAAAAACTGAAAGCTTTTCCTCTAAGATCAGTCTAGTGTAAATGGAGTCAGTCTGGTTCCCTCACCCAGATGTCTGAGGAACTAAGATAAGCTGTATTCTTATAGTCTTAGGACTGGGTCCGGTAAATGGAACCCCTTGAGTGGGTTCACATACACAGAATCTTGCTGTATTATACAATATGTTGGCTGCTCCCTGCCAGCTTTGTATGCATGTAGTATATAAGGGAGTTTGGACTTCCTGCTGTGTGACATGCAGTGACAAGCAGGGACACACCGGGGGGACACACAGCTTGCAGTGTGTGTGGACAGCCCACCCTTGAATAAGGGCATGCCAAGCATCCCCAAAGCTCTATGTATATTCTTCCATCTACCTGAATCCAGAGTGGATCTGCACAGCCTTGAGTGGTCACAACACAATCAGGAACAAGGAAAGAACATGGAAATAAACAACAAACTGACAGTACCTAGAAGGGATGGGAGAGGGAAATAATGTGGAAAGAAGGGAAGGGATCATCAAAGAGCATGTATGAAGGACACATGGACAAAGCCAAAGGGGTGGGAGTTGGAGATGGCTGTGGTAGAGGGTAGTGGTGGGGAAAAAATGGAGACACCTGTACTTGAACAACAATAATAAAAAAAAGAGAGAGAGAGAGAAATAAATAAATAAATAAACTTCGCAGTAAAAAAAGAAGAAGATAGAATAGCTAGGATTTGGGAGAAGGAAGATGGCGGTGTGGTAGGAGGGGGAAGATTCCACTTCCCCCTACACATGGGAGAAAAACCTGGCCAGTCTACAGAGGAACAGAGCAAACAAACAACAGTAACACAGCATATTTGAAAATAGGAGATCAAAAATTGTAGCAGACATTGAAAAACCAGATGGTAAGGAGAGTACTTCAGAACAATAAGAGCCCAGGGATCAGCGCGGAGATCAGGGCGGCTGAGGCCCTGGCCCAGTGCTTGCCAGGCCTGCCACAGTGCTCTAGGGAGGGAGCTGGGTCAACCACTCCCTCCCGAGCCATACAAGGTTTGAGCAGCATCAGGAGAGACCTGGTTGCTTGAAGTCTCACAGAGAGGAGTTAAGGTCTGAATGGCAAACACACTGTGGATGTGACACACTGTCCACACATAGCCCTGGGAGGAGTGCACGCCAGAGCTTGTGCGACCAGAGGCGCCCCTGAGAGACTGCAGACAGGCTGTGCAACCATAGGTGCCTGCGCGACTACAGATGGCTGCACGCGCACGCGAACGAAGACGGATATGCAACCAGGTGCCCATGCGTGAACAGAGACCTGTAGTCCCTGCCGGGAACCTGGGGAATGCAGGCGATCTGTGGGAGAACCAGAGCCCATGCATGTGAACCCAGGGAGTGCACATGATCCATGGGAAAGCCGGAGCTTACTCCCGTGAAATTAGGGTGACTGCACGCAAAGCAGGAAATCTGGAACCCACACCCATAAAATCGTAGTCGGCGCATGCCCCGTAGGAGACCCAAGCTCTCACCCATAAACTCAGGAAAGTGTGCGCTCCACAGGAGGCTCAGAGCCCATGCCCCAGGACCTGTGCAGAGAGGCACCCAGCTAGCTCTGGGGAGAGTGCACCCCTAGCCCTGGGTACAGTAGCCCAAAGATGACTGAGTGCTGAACAGGGAGAAAAGCGATACTGTCACCCTTCCACCATTGCAGACAGCAAGACCAGAAAAACCAGCTTGGCAAGTTTGAAACCAGCAAGAGATTTTAATTTTTTCTTTTTTCTTAATCTTTTTTTATTATTTTTCTCTTTTTTACTCCTCAACTCCTTTTGCTTCTCTTTACTTTTTTCTTGTTTTATTCCTTCTTCCTTTCTTTCCAATTTTATCTCTTCTACCTTCCTCTTTTTTTTTCATTTTTCCTCTTTTCTCTTTTTAAATACCCATGAGTGAGACAAAACAAGCAAACAAACTTGAAAGTGTGAAAAAAAAAACAGAGTTGGTCCCCAAAAAAGGGCATCCCAGCAGCTGAGACAGTGGAAACTGTGAACACTAGGATACCCAAAGGAGGCTGCACCGCTGAATCTCACAGGTATTCTACCACAGAAGTTCACACCATAAACCCAGGGAGCCAGAACAGATCAATTTAAGAAGCTGAGGCTAACAAGAAGAGTCTCACAAACAATGGGAAGATGAAGAAACAATCCCCAAATGAAAGGAAAGGAGGAAGCCCCAGAAAGAATGCTAAATGAAATAGAGGCAACTCAACTATCACATATGGAGTTCAAAGGAATGGTTGTCAAGAAGCTCCATGAGCTCTCAATGAGCTACCAGAAATTGTGGGGAAGCTACGATGAACTCACTGCAAACTGTATCAACATGAAAAAGGAAATAGAAACTATCAACAAGGGCCAAGAGGAAATGAAGAATACAGTTTCTGAACTGAAGAACACAATAGATGGAATGAAAAGCAGAATCGATGACGCAGAAGTTTGGATCTGCGAGTTGGAGGATAAACTAGAAAAAAAAAATAAATAAACACCCAGAAAGAGCAAGAAAAGGAAAAGAGGCTCAGAAAGAATGAAGAGGGATTAAGAGAAATGCAAGACATTATGAAACATAATAATATCTACATAATAGGGATACCAGAAGGAGAAGAAGAAGAGCAAGAGAAAGAAAATCTATTTGAAAAAGTAATGATGGAAAACTTCTCTAATTTTTTTTTATTTTTTTTAAACATTTATTTATTTATTTATTTTTATTTTATTTATTTGTTTATTTATTTATTTTTAGAGGAGAAGGGTAGGAAAGAGAGAGAGGGAGAGAAATATCAATGTATGGTTGCCTCTCATGTGTCCCCTGCTGGGAACTGGCCTGCAACCCAGGCATGTGCCCTGGCTGGGAATCGAACCTGGATTGTTTGGTTCACAGGCCCGCGCTCAATCCACTGAGCTACACCAGCCAGGGCTAACTTCTCTAATTTGATGAGAGAAAAAGTCACACAAATCCAGGAAACACGGAGAGTCCCAATCAAGAGGAACCCAATGAGACCCACTTCAAGACACATCATAATTAAAATGGCAAAACTACAAGACAAAGAGAGAATTTTAAAGGCAGCAAGGGAGAAACAGGAAGTAACATACAAGGGAGCCCTGAAGATGTTAGCAGCTGACTTCTCAATGGAAACGCTTCAAGACAGAAAAGAATGGCAAGAAATATTCCAAGTAATGAGAACCAAAGACCTCCAACCAAGACTACTCTACCCACCAAGGCTTTCAATCAAGATAGAAGGCCAAATAAGGAGCTCCCCAGACAAAAGAGTCTAAAAGAATACACCTCTACCAAACCAGTTCTGCAAGAGATATTAAAGGGACTGCTTTAAGAAAAGGAAGGAAAAAAGAGATGGGGGAGGGGAGAAAGGAAAACAGGTACAAAAATGGCAGTGAATAAGTACCTATCAATAATAACCTTAAATGTAAAGGGATTAAATGCTCCAATCAAAAGACATAGAATAGCTGAATGGATAAGAAAGCATGACCCACACATATGCTGCCTACAAGAGACCCACCTCAGGACAAAAGACATACACAAACTTCAAAGTGAAGGGCTGGAAACAAATTTTCCAAGCAAATGAACAGGAAAAAAAAACTGGGGTAGCAATACTCATATCAGACAAAATAGACTTCAAAAGAAGGGCCATAAAGAGAGACCCAGAAGGTCACTTCATAATACTCAAGGGAAGAATCCACCAAGAACACATAAACATTGTAAATATATATGCACCCAACATAGGAGCACCTAAATAAATCAAGAAAATCTTAGAGGACTTCAAGAAAGATATTGACAGCAACACAATTATACTAGGTGATTTTACCACCCCACTGTAAAAAAAAAAAAAATGGACAGATCTTCCAAACAAAATATCAACAAAGATATTGTGGCATTGAACAACACTCTAGATGAAATGGACTTAAATGATATGTATAGAGCCCTTCATCCCAAAGAAACTAAATACATATTCTTTTCAAATGCACATGGAACATTTTCAAAAATAGACCACATGATAGGACACAAAACAAGCCTCAACAAATTCAAGAAAATTGAAATCATACCAAGCATTTTCTCCAATCACAAGGGATTGAAACTAGAAACCAACCCTAAGGGGAAAAACCCAAAACCCTCAAAATCATGGAGATTGAATAGAATGCTATTAAACAAGGAATCGGTCAAGAATGAAATTAGGGAAGAAATCAAAAAGTTCCTGGAAACAAACAAAAATGAACTCATAATGACCCAAAACTTATGGGACACAGCGAAGGCAGTCCTCAGAGGGAAGTTCATAGCAATATAGGCCTACCTAAAAAAAAGTTAGAAACATTTCAAACAAACAACTTAACCCTACACCTACAAGAACTCGAGGAACAACAACAAAGACAGCCCAGGGCAAGTAGAAGGAAGGAAATAACCAAGATCAGAGCAGACTTAAATGACATAGAGACTAAAAGAACAATTCTAAGGATCAATGAATCCAGGAGCTGGTTCTTTGAAAAGATAAACAAAATTGACAAGCCTTTAAGCAGGCCCATCAAGAAAAAAAGAGAGAGGACTCAAATAAACACAATCAGAAATGAAAGAGGAGATATTACGACTGACACCACAGAAATACAAAGGATTGTAAGAAATTACTATGAAGAACTCTATGCCAAGAAATTTGAAAACCTAGGTGAAGTGGACAAATTTCTACAAAAATATAATCTTCCAAAACTCCATAAAGAAGAAACAGAAAGCCTGAACAGACTAATAACAGCAGATGAAATTGAAGGAGTAGTCAAAAAACTCCTGACACACAAAAGCCCTGGACCAGATGATTTCACAGGAGAATTCTACAAAGCATTTAAGGAAGAGCTAACCCATATCCTTCACAGACTATTCCAAAAAAATCCAAAATGATGGAAGACTCCCAAACTCTTTTTATGAAGCCAGCATCATCCTAATCCCAAAACCAGATAAAGACACAACAAAGAAGGAGAACTTCAGGCCAATACTGCTGATGAACATAGATGCTAAAATCCTCAACAAAATATTGGCAAACCGCATCCAACAACACATTAAAAAAATCATACACCATGACCAAGTGGGATTCATCCCAGAGATGCAAGGATGGTTCAACATTCGCAAATCAGTAAATGTAATTCATCACATAAACAAAAGCAAAGACAAAAATCACATGATCATATCGATAGATGCGGAAAAAGCATTTGATAAGGTACAGCACCCATTTATGATAAAAACACTCAGCAAAGTGGAAATAGAGGAAGCATTCCTCAATATAATAAAGGCTATATATGAGAAACCTACAGCCAGCATCATACTCAATGGGCAAAGACTAAATTCTTTTCCACTAAAATCAGGAACAAGACAAGGCTGTCCACTTTCACCACTTCTATTCAATATAGTATTGGAAGTATTAGCCACAGCGATTAGACAAGAAAAGGAAATAAAAGGCATCCAACTTGGAAAGGAGGAAACAAAACTATCATTGTTTGCAGACGACATGTTAGTATACATAGAAAATCCTATAGTCTCGGCCAAAAAACTGCTCAACCTAGTAAATGAATTTGGCCAAACAGCCGGATACAAAGTCAATATCCATAAATCAAAGGCATTTTTGTATACCAACAATGAAACAGCAGAACCAGAAACCAAGAAAAAAAATTCCATTTGATCTAGCAAAAAGAAAAATAAAATACCTAGGAATAAACCTAACCAAGGAGGTAAAAGACCTGTATGCAGAAAACTACACAACACTGAAGAAAGAAATCAAGGAAGACACAAACAAATGGAAACATACACCGTGTTCATGGATTGGAAGAATTAACATCATCAAAATGTCCATACAACCCAAAGCAATTTACAGATTCAATGCAATACCTATTAAAGTAGCAATGGCATATTTCACAGACATAGAACAAACACTTCAAAAATTTATATGGAACCATAAACGACCTCAAATAGCTGCAGCAATTTTGAGAAAGAAGAGCAAAGTAGGAGGGATCACAACACCTGATACCAAACTGTATTTGAAGGCCACTGTAATCAAAACAGCCTGGTACTGGCATAAAAACAGACACATGGACCAGTGGAACAGAGCAGAGAGCCCAGAAATAAACCGAAGTCTCTACGGTCAATTAATATTCAACAAAGGAGGCAGCAACATAAAATGGAGTAAAAATAGCCTCTTCGACAAGCGGTGTTGGGAGAACTGGACAGCTATGTGCAAAAAAATGAAACTCGAGCACCAACTTACTCCATACACAAAAATAAATTCAAGGTGGATAAAAGATTTAAATATAAGCCATGACACCATTAAAGTCCTAGAGGAGAACATAGGCAGGAAAATCTCAGATATTTCACACAGCAACATTTTTCCTGATATGTCCCCTAAAGCAACGGACATAAAGGAAAGAATAAACAAATGGGTCTACATCAAAATAAAAAGCTTCTGTATGGTGAAAGAAAACAGTATTAAAATAAAAAGAGAACCAAATGTATGGGAAAACATATTTACCAATGATACCTCACACAAGGGTTTAATCTCCAAAATATATAAAGAACTTACAGGACTCCACTCTAAGAAGACAAGCAACCCAATTAAAAAACGGGGAAAGGACTTGAACAGACACTTCTTCAAATAGGACATACAGAGGATTCAGAGACACATGAAAAGATGCTCAATATCACTAGCTATCAGAGAGATGCAAATTAAAACCACAATGAGCTACTACCTCACACCAGTCAGAATGGCCATCATAAACAAAGCAACAAACAACAAGTGTTGGAGAGGTTGTGTAGAAAAGGGGACCCTAGGGCACTGTTGGTGGGATTGCAGACTGGTACAACCACTATGGAAAACAGTATGGAATTTTCTAAAAAAACTAAAAATGGATTTACCTTTTGACCCAGCAATTCCACTGCTAGGATTATATCCTAAGAACCCTGAAACACCAATGCAAAAGAACCTATGCACCCCAATCTTCATAGCAGCACAATTTACAATAGCCAAGTGTTGGACGGAGCCTAGGTGTGCATCAGTAAATGAATGGATCAAGAAATTATGGTACATTTACACAATGGAATTCTATGCAGCAGAAAGAAAGAAGGAGTTCCTACCCTTTGCGACAGCATGGATGGAACTGGAGAGCATTATGCTAAGCAAAATAAGCCAGGCAGTTAAAGACAAATACCATAGAATCTCACCTTTAACAGGAACATAATCAACAAAAGAAACAAACAAGCAAAATATAACCAAAGACACTGAAATTGAGAACAGGCAGACAGTCACCAGAGGGGAGGGAATATCAGGGGGAAAGGTTTAGAGCAACAAGTATAAAGGACACATGAACAAAAAGTCGGGGGGGTGGAAATGGCAGGGAGTTGGGGAGGGCTGGGGCTGTTGGCTGGGATGGGGGTAAAAGACAGAAAAGTGTACAAGAACAACAATTAAAATAAAAAAGAATAGATAGGATTTGGTAATTTTGAATAGGATATATGTTAAAATGATGAAGGAAAATGCAAGGATGATACCCAAATTTCTCTTTTGAGCATAAAGTAGAAGATAATAGATGCAGCATGGATTGGAATGCATTGTTTTCTGAAATGCAGGCATAATCTCCTTTTTTTCCAGATTCCATGGTAAAAACTAAGCCCTGGGATACTTCTCCTTGAGTCATATTTTCTCCTTTCTTACCTGAACATCATAGCTCATAATCCTCTGTGTCTTCTCTGGTCCCCACCCTGACTTCTTATTTCCAGTTCTCAGGGAGGGCTCAGTCCTGTTCCACTGTTTGGGGGATAGGTTCCTATCCGCAAGCCCCATTCAATGGCTTAGGTTCTTCTCCCCATGGATGGATGGATGTCTGCCAGCTTTCTTGGACTCCTCTTTCCCACAGCATCAGTTCACAACTTGGCATCCTCTATTTCAAGGACTCTTGTGTTGGTCAAGGTTTCCCTTTCATCACAAACCTCTTGGTGCTGATCACTTTCCTGAACATGTGCCTGTTCCTGCTTTACACCTCATCTAAGTGGGCTGGTGTAGTTTATGTCTCTGTCTTTTGTCTATTTGTGTACACTGCAATGCCTTATTACTGACTCCCAACACTTGGCATGCCAAATTCAGAATGACAGCAGAGATCTGAACCAGTCCAGAAATATTCAGATCACCCTTTTCAGACTTCTCTGTCTGTGTGGAGAGGACGCCCTTCTCAAAAAATGTGAATAGACAGGGAGACTGACCCGAAATCTTCAAGTCAGGCAAAGCAGAACTGAATAACATGGCTTAAGTGACACAGTTTAATGATAGCACTCACATATTAGGGATATTCTGAACAGAATTTTATCTCTTCCTAATAATTTTTGGGGGACAACTAATCCAGAATATGTAAACATACTTCATACTTGCCCATTATCCAAGCCAGAAATATTAAGACACTTTAACTCCTTAATTGGACTTGGCTCAGATCCTCCCTAGCCTAACATCAAACCACTTCCCCTTTACAACTGACTTTCCTGATACATGAGGTAGCAAATTAGCATGCGTTAGAGACTGCTACTTTTCAACCACTGTCCATTCTCTTCCTTTTCTTTTAGTAACATAAATCTCTGAGATTTAGCAATGAACTTGGCTTCTCAGAATAAAGACTACATTTCCCATCTCCCTTGCAGCTATGTGTGGTCATATGACCAAGTACGCACTGTATTTCGCCATGTGTAATGCACTACCATGTAAAATGCGCACCCATGTTTTTGGCCCAAACTTTCAGGAAAAATATTTTTCATTTTAAGTTTTTACTTCATTTATTTATTTATTTATATTTGGAAACAAGACTGATTATGGTATTCCAGGGTATCATTTTGCATATTGATATCATTATTACTTTCTAGAATTACACCCTTAGTGCACAAGCATAAATAAAACAATTAAAAGCATTTATATGAAACAGAATTAGCACTATCCATATATAATGCACATCTTATTTTTCCCTTAAAAATTACCTCAAAATAGTGCACATTATACACAGCAAAATACAGTATGTGGAAATGCCTGAAAACTCTGAGTTACTTCTTTAAGAGGAAATAGTATACTTTATTCTTTCCTTTTCTTCTTTACTTCCTAGGAGCTAAAACACAGAGAGAATGGTGATGAACCAGTTTTGACTATGCAGATAAGGAAAATATATTAGGGGATGATAGAACCACAAGAAAGAAGAAAACTCGCCCTGGCTGGTGTAGCTCAGTGGATTGAGCGCGGGCCTGCGAACCGAAGGATCGCGGTTCGGTTCCCAGTCAGGGCACATGCCTGGGTTGCCAGGCCAGTTCCCGGCAGGGGACATACAAGAGGCAACCGCACATTGATGTTTCTCTCCCTCTCTCCTTCCCTTCCTCTCTAAATATAAATAAATAAAATCTAAAAGGAAAAAAAAAGTACTTAAAAAAAGAAAGAAGAAAACTGGATCTCTGGAAAGTTATATAGAGCAGAGCAGCCTACCTGTTAACACTTTGGTTTGTTACATGAGAGAAAGAGAAACTTCTATTTTGTTTGAATCTCAATCACAAAAGTTTAGCCTATACCCTGATACACAGTTTGTTGTATTCACTCACTTCACCCATCACCCAGAGGACAGTTTTATATATGTTTTGACCCATAGACTGTCTTCAGCCAATGCCCATTAAGACCAAACCCAGTAGGAACTATCATTGTAAAGGTAATCCTCTTTACCCTTCCTTTGCTCCTATATCCATGAGGAGTTTCTTTTCTGTGTTTTCAAAAAAAATTCTGGTTTAACTTTCTCTCAGCACTTAACGAAGAGGATCTTTATTATCTGTGGACTTATCTATCTTCCTTACTGGTGAGTGAGTTCTTTGACAGACCCTATCTGAATTGTTCATTGGTGTCCCATCTCTTTCAAGAATCAATCTGGACATTACCTCTCTCAAAAAGCCTTCTGTGACCTCTTCTCCTCCAGATGGGGTGAGCTGCCCCTCCTCTGTGCACCTACAGAATCTCAACATTTCCAACTTCTCTCCTACACAACAATAATCATGCTACATTTTAACTGTCCTTTCTCACTTTTCTCCTCCAATAGACTGTGAACAACTACAGTATCTCTGAATCCCCAGTATCTAACACTACACCTGCACTTAGTAATTTACTTAATGAATGAACATCCTGGCAGTTTACATAGGAAACAGAAAACTATATATTTATATCAAACCCTGTCTTATGAAATAACTAGACTCTTAGAGCATGTTTCTAAGATATTTGTTTGGAACTATGAGTTAGTTTGAAATAGTGTGGTTAAGCATAAAGAATCTTGGCCTGCTGAAAAAGGACTTGGGTTCTCTGCCACTCACTACTTACGTACTAGGAGCAAGTTCTTTCCTCTATCTGGGCCTCAGTTTTCCCTTCTATAAAGTGAGGCTGTACACAGGTGATTTCCAGTTCTGTAAGCTCTAAATTTTTATATATCTTTCAAGGTAGCCATAGGCTGTATGTCAATGCCTAAAGTTCTGTGTGAAGATTTGCTCTCACATCTCCTCTATTAAAATTCAAAGCATCCAGAAAAATTTCCATGAAATCTCACATACCTAAATATAAATGCATTTCTGTTGATTCCATTGTTTTTACTAGATGGACTAAGCGGGTAATCTGGGATCCAGAGCCTCCTAGATTGGCCACAAAGTGAAGCCCAGAGAAGGAGGATATGCCAGGAAAAGGAAGAAATGTGGCAGAAACATCCTTATTGTTCAAGCACCATCAGTCTCCATTCTAGTTTCAGAGGGAGTCCTGAGGAAATGCAACCACCAGTGAGGCAAATATTGCCAATATTAGGCCAAACAGCAGGTGTCTGGACATTTCCAGAGGCCACCCTTTAAAGAAGTTGTGAGCAAAGTTCCATCACTCATGACTTTCACCTCCCCGGATTGTCCCCTTCCGATATTCTCACAATGGGGAAAATTCTTAGGCTCCATGCTTGGGTTGACAGATTTTCTTGAGCTGTTGATTGGGACATTTCTCTGGACAGCATTCAAATTTCCAGGTGTCTGGTTAGAGGCAATCAGAGAAGCCCCGACAGGGCAGACCCTGCATGTAGTTTTTGTGTCCATGCTGGAAAGGCTGATAAACTTGCTGTGAAGACTGCTGCATTTGCAATTGAGGTTGCTTGTTGATCAAAGGGTGATGATCACGCCAGTTCTCATGTGTTTCCATTAGTATACATCATCCTAAATGCCCAACTTCTGCCTTGAGTGTGTTAGGTAGTGGAAGGGGGCTCTATTCAGTGAATGATGAATGAGCATTGAGAGAACATAGGTGCCATGTTTGTAATTCCAGTCTTTGAACAGAAAGGATACTGATGCCTTGCTATGCTCCAGTTACTTCTCCATACAACATCACCTGCATTAACTTCCTTTACTGGTACCCTTGCTTTTCTTTTTTATTTTTAAAAATATTTTTTATTGTCCTGGCTGGCGTAGCTCAGTGGATTGAGCATGGACTGTGAACCAAAGGGTCGCCAGTTCGATTCCCAGTCAGGGCACATGCCTGGGTTGCAGGCCAGGTCCCCAGTGGGGGCCACGTGAGAGGCAACCATACACTGATACTTCTCTCACTCTCTTTCTCTCTCCCTTCCCCTCTCTAAAAATAAATAAATAAATAAAATATTTTTTATTGAATAAAAATTAGAGTAGGAGCATAATAAGTAGATTATGAACTATCTGATCTAATTATGCCTAGTAGTTTCAGGAGCTTCTGAATACACATCGCTATTCATTTATTTCTATTGTTCTATTTTATTTTTATAATTTTAATTTTTTCAATTACAGGTTACATTGAATATTATTTTGTATTAGTTTCAGGTGTAAAGCTAAGTGATTAGACAATCGTATATTTTACAAAGTGTTCCCCCTGATATTTCCAGGACCCTCCTTGCACCCTCCATAGTTATTATGGTGTTATTGACTATATTTCCTATGTCATAATTTACATCACCATGACTATTTGTTAACTATGAATCTGTGCTTCTTGATCCCTTCACGTTTCTCACCCAGTTTCCCAACAGCCCAACCCTCTGGCAACCATCACTCTCTTCTCTGTATTGATGAGTCTGTTTCTGTTTTGTTTGTCCATTTATATTGTTCTTTAGAATCTAACTAAAAGTGAAATCCTACAGAACTTGTCTTTCTCTGACTGACTTATTTCACTTAGTATAATACCCTCTAAGTCCATCCATTCTATAGTATTACAAATGGTAGGATTTCATTCTTTTTATGACTGAATAATATTCCATTGTACTATAGCTTTTGTACCCACTTGTCTATTGATGGGCACCTGGGTCTCTTCCATAGCTTTGTTGTTATACATAATGCTGCACTGAACATAGGGGTGCCTACATTTTTTTGAATTAGTGGTTTGTGTTTCTTCAGATATATACCCAGAAGTGGAATCAATGGGTCATAAGGCAGTGCAATTTTTAATTTTTTAAGGAAACTTCATACTATTTTTCACAGTGCCTGCATTAATCTGATTTCCCATCAGCAATGCATGAGAGTTCCCTTTTCTCCACATCGTTGTCAACATTGGTTTTTGTTGATTTACGGATTATAGCCACCTGACAGGTGCAAGATGACATCTCATTGAAGTTTTAATTGGCATTTCTTCACTGATTATATATATTGAGCATTTTTTTACATGTCTACTGGCCATCTGTATGTCCTCTTTGGAGAAGTGTCTATTCAGGGGTTTTGCCCATTTTTTATTGGTTTCAATGTTTATTTTTGGTGTTGAGTTGTATGAGTTCTTTATGTATTATGGATATGGATATTAACCATTTATCAGATGTATCCTTGGTGATATGCTCTCCCATTCATTGTGCTGTCCTTTCATTTTGTTGACAGTTTCCTTTGCTGCTTAAAAAATTTTAGTTTGATACAGTCCCATATGTTTATTTTTTTCCTTTTGTTGCCCTTGCCTGAGGAGATATAGCAGAAGAAAGTATTACTAAGATAAATGATCAAAATTTTACCGTCTATGTTATCTTCAAGAAGTTTTAAGGTTTTGAGTCTTATCTTTAAGTCTTTAATCTATTTTGAGTTTATTCTTGTATATGGCATAAGAAGGTGGTCTAATTTCATTTTTCTGCATGTATCTGTCCAATTTTCCCAACATCATTTACTGAATAGACTCTCTTTACCCCATTGTATGTTCTTGCCTCCTTTGTCAAATATTAATTGACCATATAGGTATGAGTTTAGGAGTATTTCTAGGCTCTCTATCCTGTTCCATTGATCTATGGGTCTGTTTTTATGCCATTACTATGCTGTTTTGATTACTATTCCCTTGTATAAGCTGGTATAATTCTTCCAACTTTGTTTTTCTTTCTCAGAATCACTGTTGCTATGCAGAAACTTTTGCGGTTCCATATAAATTTTTGAAATACTTGTTTTACTGTAAAATACAACATTGAAATCTTGAGAGGAATTGCATTGGATCTATAGATTGCTTTGGGTAGTATGGACATTTTAATAATGTTAATTCTTCCTATTCATGAACATGATATGTGCTTCCACTTATTTTTATCTTCTTCAATTTCTTTCTTCAGTGTCTTATAATTTTCTGAGTGCAGATCTTTCACATCTTTGGTTAGGTTATTCATGGTATTTTATTCTTTTTGAAGCAATTGTGAATGGGATTTTTTTCTAAAGATTTTATTTATTTATTTTTAGAGAGAGGGGGAGGGAAGGAGAAAGAGTGGGAGAGAAATATCAATGTGTGGTTGCCTCTCACGCACCCCTCACTGAGGACCTGGCCCATGACCCAAGCATGTGCCCTCACTATGAATTGAACCAGTAAGGCTTTGGTTCACAGGCTCGTGCTCAATCCACTGAGCTACACCAGCCAGGGTGGGATTATTTTCTTAACTTCCTTTTCTGTTTGTCCATTAATGACATATAAAAATGCAACTGATTTCTGGAGATTAATTTTGTATCCTGCCACATGGCTGAATTCATTTATCAAACCTAGTAGTTTCTTGGTGGAATCTTTGCATGCTTTATTTACACTATCATGTCATCTGTAAATAAAGACAGTTTTACTTCTTCCTTTCTAATTTGGATGACTTTTATTTCTTCTTCTTGTCTGATTGCTGTGGTTAAGACTTCCAGTACTATGTTGAATAAGAGAGATGAAAGCAGACATCCCTGTCTTTTTCTGGATCTTAAGGGGAACAGTTGTAGATTTTCCCCATCAAGTATGATGCTGGCAGTGGGTTTGCCATATATGGCCTTTATTATGTTTAGGTATGTTTCTTCCATTCCCACTTTGCTGAGCGTTTTTATCATAAATGGGCGCTAGATTTTATCAAAAGCTTTTCCTGCATTTATTGATATAATCATGTGTTTTTTATCCTTCACTTTGTTTATGTGGTGATCACATTTATTGATTTGAGAATGTTATACCAACTTTGTATCTCTGGAATAAATCCCACTTGATCATGGTGTATAATCTTTTTGATGTATTGCTGTATTAGATTTGATAATATTTTTTGAGGATTTTAGCATCTATGTTGACCAGAGATATGGCCTATAATTTTTTTCTTTGTAGTGTCTGTATCTGGTTTTGGAATTAGGATAATGCTGGCCTCATAAAATGATTTTGGGATCCTTCCCCCTTCTTGAATTTTATGAAATAGTTTGAGGTGAGATGTTAGTTCTTCTTAGAATGTTTGGTAAAATTTACCTGTGAAGCCATCCAGTCCAGGGCTTTTGTTTGTTGGGAGTTTTTTTTTTTATTATTGCTTCAATTTCATTAGGTGTAATCTGTCTATTCAGTTATCTGATTCTTATTGATTTATTTTTGGAAGATTGTACACTTCTAGGAATTTATTCATTTCATCCTGGTTGTCCAGTTTGTTGGCATATAATTGTTCATAATATTTTCTTACAATCATGTATTTTTTTGGCATCAGTTGTCATTTTTCCTCTTTTATTTCTGATTTTATTTATTTAGGTGATTTTTCTTCTTTTCTTGATAAGCTTGGTTAAAAGTTTGTCAATCTTGTTTATCTATCAAAGAACCAGCTTTTGGGTTCATTGATCTTTTGTATTTCTTTTTTAGACTCTATTTCATTTATTTCTGCTCTGATCTTTATTATTTCCTTTCTTCTACTCACTTTAGGCTTTGCTTGTTGTTCTTTTTCAGTTTTCCTTAAGCATGACATTACATAGTTTATTTGAGCTTTTTCTTGTTTTGTTTTTTTTTTTTGTTTGTTTTGTTTTGTTTTTTAGATAGGCCTGTAATGCTATGAATTTCCATTTTAAGGTTGCTTCCCAGTAACCCACAGATTTTGGATTGTCGTGTCCTCATTTTCGTTTGTTCCAAGGTATATTTTGACTTATTTCTTGATCTCATTGTTGATCTCCTCATTGTTTAATAACATGTTATTTAGCTTCCATGTCTTTGCATGTTTTTCAGTGTTCTTCTTGTGATTGATTTCTAGTTTCATAGCATTGTGGTCAGAGAAGGTGTTTGATATTATTTCAATCTTAAATTTATTAAGACTTGTTTTGTGTCCTAGCATGTGGTGTATCCTAGAAAATGTTCCATGTGCACTTAAAAAGTATATGTATTCTACTGCTTTGTGGTGAAATGCTCTGAAGGTGTCAGTGAAATCCATTTATTCTGTTTGTTGTTTAAGGCCTCTGTCTCCTTGTTGACTTTCTGCTTGAAAGATCTATCCATTGAAGTCAGTGAGTTGTTAAAATACACAATTATGGCTGTATTTCTGTCAATCTCTCTCTTTATGTCCATCAAGATTTACTTTACGTATTTAGGTGCTCCTATGTTCATTTGTAATTATTTACTATGCTTATATCTTCTTGTTGGATTGCTTCCTTTATCATTATGTAATGTTCTTTGTCTCTTACTATATCCTGGTTTTAAAGTCTTTTTTTTAGGATACAAGTACTGCTACCCTAGCTTTTTTCTTTTTCATTGGCATGAAATATCTTTTTCTAGCCCTTTACTTTTAGTCTGTGTGTATCTTTTTATCTGAGTTGGATCTCTTGGAAGCAGCATATATATGGGTCTTGTTTTCTTATCCATTCAGCTACCCTCTGTCTTTTGGTTTGAACATTGAAGTCATTTACATAAAATGATTATTGATAGCTATACATATAGTGCCATTTTATTGGTAGACTGTTTTACTCTTTTTTTCCTTTCTCTTCTTCTTCTTGTAATAAGCCCTTTAACATTTATTGAAGTACTGGTATGATGTTAACAAACTCCTTTAGCTTTTTCTTGTCTGGGAAGCTTCTTATCACCTTCAATTTTAAATGATACCCTTGCTGGGTAAAGTAGCCTTGGTGGTAGGTCCTTGCTCTTCATCACTTTGAATGTTTTACACCACTCCTTTCTGGCCTGAAGTGTTTCTGATGAGCCTCCTTCAATTGTAAATTTTAGTCTTACTGGGTAGAGTAGTCTTGGTTTTAGGTCCTTGCTTTTCATCACTTTGATTATTCCATGCTAATCTCTCCTGACCTGAAATGTTTCTGTTGAGAAATCAACTGACAACTCATGGGAGCTCCCTTGTAGTTAAGTAACTGTCTTTTTATTGTTGCTTTTAAGATTCTCTTTTTGTCCTTAAACTTTGCCATTCTAATTATGATGTGTCCTGGTGTGGGCCTCTTTGGGTTCATCTTGTTTGAGACTCTCATGCTTCCTGGACTTGTGTGTCTACTTCCTTCACCAGGTTAAAGAAGTTTTTAGTCAATATTTTTGAATAGGTTACCAATTGTTTGTTCTTTGCTTTCTTCTTCAATACTTCTATGATATAGATATTGTTATGCTTGATGTTGTTCTGGAGGTCCCTTTAACTATTCTTATATTTTGAATTATTTTTTCTCCTCTGATTGGGTGTTTTTTTCCTACCTTATCTTTCAAATCACTGATTTAATCATCTGCTTCATCTAACCTACTGGTTATTTTTTCTAGGGCAGGGACATCCAAACTTTTGGCATCTTTGGGCCACAATGGAAGAAGAGTTGTCTTGGACCACACGTTAAATACATTGTAACACATATTCACACACACACACACACACACAAAAAAAAAACCCCATCAGAATGTTTTAGGTAAATTTACAGTTTTGTGTTGGGCTGCATTCATAGCCATCCTGAGCCACATGCATCCCATGGGCCACTGATTGGACATCCTTGTTCTAGGCTGTTCTTCCTTTCAGATATTACATTCTTTATTTATGGATGGTTCTTTTTTATGATTTCTATGTCCTTTTTCATGCTGTTTAAGTTCTCACTAACTTTCTTGAGCATTATTAGAACCATTATTTTGAACTTTATATCTGGTAGGTTAGTGGCTTCCACTTCATTTAGTTCTTTTTCTGGAGATTTCTTATGTTCTACCATTTGGGGTAATGTTTTTTGTCTCTCCATTTTGTCTGCCTCTCTGTTTTTAAAAAAATATGTATCAAGTAGATCTGTTATGTCTCCCAGCGTTGGCAGGGTGGCCATATGTATTAGATGTATTGTTGTACCAATTGGCACAGTCTTTTTGATCACCTGAGCTGGGTGCTCCAGGTAGGTTATGTTAGCCCTTCTGTTATAGTTTAGTTTTGTTTTTTGTTGGCCCATCTGTGCATGAGGTTGAACTTCAGGATGGCTGGCTGTGAGGGTCAGCCTCAATGACAGTTGTTGAGCTTCTGTTTGGGTGCTACCCACACAAAATATACTTTGCCTTAGAAGGTTCTGTTGCCTTCCAAGATACCCCTTTGGATGTGCCACTTGCAGAGCTAATTGAATCCTGTGATGTTTTCTGAACCTCATCATTGGATGTGTTTTTTCTGGAGCCTTTTTGGAGGGACTTTGGTGCAAGTCATTGTCAGATGCTGCATGTGACTGGCCCTGGACAAACCTGTTTGGAGCTACAAAGTAATCCACAGTTTGTGGCTGTCTCTCCCAGACTTCAGTTTGTGGAGGCAGGGTCAAGCTCTGCACCAAGGATGGCCTCCACTACCACTGAACCCTGGAGCTGATCAGCAAAAGACCTAAGGTACTCTAAGATCTGCCTCTGCCTGCTTACATCTGCCAGTTGCTTGTTTGGCTCAGTGACTGAAACAGTCTCGGGGAGTATGCTATTTGCATGAGGTAGATTCTCAGTGAGTCATCAGGTAGGGTTATGTGGTGTTCATTGAACTGATACAGATTCAACCTCAGTTCCAGTGCTGGGTCTGATTCTACTGAGCAAAATTCCCAGAGTTCACCATGGCTAACTGCCACCTACCAGATGCCCACAGGCCTTTGTGGTGGGGCAGTGTCATGGAGTTTTCAAAGTGACATCAGCAGACTTTATCAAGACCAAACAGACCTAAATTTGGCCGTGTGAAGGGAGTGCAAGGGAAAAATGGTTCCTATCTTAGAGCTGTGCAACTCAGTCCAGGATTCTGTCTGTACTTCCTGGAGAGCCCAGGATCAGCAGGTTGTGGCCACCAGGGGACCAGAATGAGGGGCTACTTGATTTGTCATGAGAGGGTGGCACTAGTCAGGCTTGGAATGAGGTGGGTTAATGGCTCCCACTCTAGAGCCATGCAACTCAGTCTCTAACACTCCATGCATTTGCCTGGACCTCTGCATTCGGGACAAAGGCAGCTGACAGTTCTGAAGGTCATGAGCTCCACAGGGCAGGACAACATGGAATCTGGTTTGAGCAATTGGATTTCCTCAGTCTGATGCCATATGGAGGAGAGTGCTCCATTCAAGAAAGATGGCATCTTCAGCATGGGGGAGGGACTCAGCACGGGGATCCTTGCAGCTGTCCCTTCATTTCTCTCCGTAGATCTGTACAACCCAGTGTCTCCTCACATGACTTTATTTGTCTCAGAGCCACACTCCCTCTGCTGGAGCCCATAGTTAATGGTTGTGAATGGTATTTTGTGTGCTGGCCCTATAAGAGTTTGCTTGGGTTTCTGGCAGACTCCAATCTCTCCCTGGAAGACAGAACCCTGATTTTCAAGACAGATGTTATGTGGGTGTCTTTCACCATCTCTGTTGCGTGGGCCTGGGGAACTTGGCATAGGTTTCAAACCCAAAACTCCTCAGGAGGAACCTTTGAGATTATTCCTCCAATTCTCAGCCACTGAATGTGCGTGTGTGGCTAGCAGTTTTCATATCTCCACCCTTCCTATCAATCTTGGTGTAGCTTCTTCTGTTAATCCTTGGTTATAAGACTAGTCTTCAGTTGGTTATTCAGGTTGATTTTTCTATATTTTATTTGTAATTCCACTTTTGTCCAGGGAGGAGGCGAGTGTAACATCCAGTTACTCTGCTGTCATCTTGAATCTTGCATTTTTTGCTCACTTTTGTTTAGTGCTTAAAAATGAAGCAGGGGGCCCTGGCTGGCGTAGCTCAATGGATTGAGCGTGGGCTGTGAACCAAAGGGTTGCAGGTTCGATTCCCAGTCAGGGCACATGCCTGGGTTGCGGGCCAGGTCCTCAGTGGGGGCCATGCGAGAAGCAACCACACATTGATGTTTCTCTCTCTCTCTTTCTCCCTCCATTCCCCTCTGTCTAAAAAATAAATAAATAAATAAATAGATCTTTAAAAAAATAAATGAAGCAGGGGCAATTCAGGGTGATGGGACAATTATGGAATACTTGGGACATGTGGAGCACTAGTTCAGTGGCCAACTGAGTCTTTTAAAGGCAACAGGGAAGGGGCCTCAGAAAATCCATGGGAAAGTATCTTGGTGGAGTGACACATAGGCCAAGAGCACTAACAGCTAGTATTAGTGGGATGACCTTGACCTTATAAGATTCATTAAGATGACATCAATAAAATTACTTTTCACATGCAATAAAAATGTCTGGTTTTTTTCTCTCTCTTTTTTTTTTTTACTTCCGGCCAAGATGGAGGTGTAGGTGGACACACTGTGCCTCCTCTCACAACCAAAATTAAGGACAACAAATATTTAGAAACAAGAAAACAACCAGAACTGATAGAAAATTGAACTGTACGGAAGTCCAACAACCATTCATCCAGACCGGTAAGAGGGGCGGAGTTGTGGCAGGAAAAAGTGGAAGTGCGGACCCGGGAACACAGAGAGCAGCAGATGGCAGTTCCCAGGTGCACAGGTGGCAGCTGGTGGACTCTGGGCCCACAGGTGGCAGCTGGCAGACCCTGGGCAACTATGCAGACCCAGTGAGGCCTCACAAGGTGGCTGGCTGACCAGGTGGTCCCACATTCCCGCATGCAGACAATCCAGGTGAAGGGGAAGCAGCGGAAGGGACTGAAATCCAGGAGAGAGTGGAGCAGGCACCATTGTTCCCTCTCAGACCCCGCCCCCACATATAGCGTCACAACTCAGCGACTGGGCTACCCTGCACAGGGGAACACCTAAGGCTTCACCCCTCACTTCACAACAGCCGCAACCAGACCAAAACCAAAACAAGACCAAAAAAAGAAAAAGAAAACAAAACAAACAAACAAACAAACAAACAAAAAAACACCAAAAATGGCTCAAAACAGAGAACAAATCAAAGCTCCAGAGCCAATTCCTCTAAGCCATGAAGAGATAGCCAACCTATCAGATGCACAGTTCAAAGCTCTGGTGATCAGGATGCTCACAGAATTGGATGATTTTGCTCACAAATTGGATGAAAAAATGCAGGCTACAATATGTGAAATGAAGGAAGACACGTGGGGAACCAATAGAGATGGGAGGAAAACTGGAACTCAAATCAATGGAATGGACCAGAAGGAAGAAACTAAAAACCAAACAGAAAACAAGAAAGAAACAAGAATTCAAAAAAATGAGGAGAGGCTTACGAACCTCCGGGACATCGTTAAACATCCCAACATCCGAATCATAGGGGTACCAGAAGGGGAAGAAGAAGAGCAACATGTGGAAAACTTATTTGAACAAATAATGAAGGAGAACTTCCTCAATCTGGCAAAGGAAATAGACTACCAGAAAGTCCAGGAAGCTCAGAGAGTCCCAAAGAAGTTGGACCCAAGGAGGAACACGCCAAGGCACATCGTAATTACGTTAGCCAAGATTCAAATGAAGGAGAGAATTCTAGAAGCAGCTAGAGATAAGGGGACAGTCACCTACAAAGGAGTTCCCATCAGACTGTCAGCTGATTTCTCAAAAGAGACCTTCCAGGCAAGAAGGGGCTGGAAAGAAGTATTTGAAGTCTTGAAAGGGAAGGACCTCCATCCAAGATTGCTCTATCCAGCAAAGCTTTTATTTAGAATGGAAGGGCAGATAAAGCGCTTCTCAGATAAGGTCAAGTTCAAGGAGTTCATCATCACCAAGCCCTTATTATATGAAATGTTAAAGGGACTTACCTAAGAAAAAGAAGATCAAAAATATGACAGTGAAAAGACAACAAACTCACAGATATTAAGGACCACACTAAAACAAAAGCAAACTAAGCCAACAACTAGAACAGGAACAGAACCACAGAAATGGAGATCACATGGAGGGTTAGCAACAGGGGAATGGGAGGAGGAGAGAGGGGGAAAAGGTAAAGGGGATAAGTAGCATAGATGGTGGGTAGAAAATAGACAGGGGGAGGGCAAGAATAGTGTGGGAAATGTAGAAGCTAAAGAACTTATGACACATGGATATGAACTAAAGGGGAGGATGTGGGTGGGAGGGGGTGTGCAGAGTGGAGGGGAATGATGGGGGAGAAATGGGACAACTGTAATAGCATAATCAATAAAATATATTTTAAAAATGTCTAGTTTTGTTACATGATTCTTTTTGAGAATATAGTGAAAGCTTCCCCACTATGAGGTATCTCATTGACCCACCCATGGAACCAAGCCCCATCCTGGTCAGAATCTGTGCTAATGCCCACATATCAACATTTAAGGATTATGCCCTGCTCTAAACTCCTCTTTAAAAATGTATATTCTGAATCATAAGTCAGTTCCATTTTTAATTTTTTTGTTTTCCATAGTGGCTGCACCAATCTGAATTCCCACAGTGATCCCACTACTGGATATATATCTGAAGAAACCCAAAACACGAATTCAAAAGAATATATTAACCCCTATGTGCATCATAGCATTATTTACAATAGCCAAGCCATGGAAGAAACCCAAGTGCCCATCAATAGACAAGTGGATCAAAAAGCTGTGAGACTATATATGTACACACACACACACACACACACACACACACACACACACACACAGAGAATATTAATATTATTTGGCCATAAAAGGAAGGAAATTTTGCCATTTGTAATAGCATGGATCTAGATGGTATTATGTTAAGTGACATAAGTCAGTCAGAGAAAGGCAAACACCATAAAATTTCACTTATATGTGGACTCTAAAGAATAATATAAATGAACAGAGAAAACAGAAACAGACTCATAGATACAGAGAACAGACTGATAGTTGGTAGAGGGGAAGAGTATTGGGAGACTGGCTGAGAAAAGTGAAAGGAGTGAGAAGTTTGGATTGGTAGTTAAAAATAACACTGTAATAACTATGGAGGGTGCCAGGAGGGTCCTGGAAATACCAGGGAAAACACTTTGTAAAGTATATGAATGTCTAACCACTAATCTCTACATCTGACACTAATACAGAATAATATTGAATGTAACCTGTAATTTAAAAACAAATTTTAATGTGCATCGTACCCTCTAGACCCCTCCTCATTCTCAAGCATAACCCCTTAAATACCTAAGATCTCAGTGTAAAAGAATCTTTCAGAGTCTTCCTACAGGATATCAACAGGATATCTGGGGCAGAGGTTTCAAAAAATGGAGATGAAAATAACCTGCTATTCTTACAGTATTTAAAACCCATTGGTTCCTTTTCAAATTAATCATTACTTTTATCTAAATAATATATATAGAACTTACACGACTCCACTCTAAGAAGACAAGCAACCCAATTAAAAAATGGGCAGAGGACTTGGGCAGACACTTCTCCAAGGAGGACATACAGAGGATCCAGAGACACATGAAAAGATGCTCGATATCGCTAGCTATCAGCGAGTGCAAATTAAAACCACAATGAGATACAACTTGACACCAGTCAGAATGGCCCTCATAAACAAAGCAACAAACAACAAGTGTTGGAGAGGTTGTGGAGAAAAGGGGACACTAGTGCACTGCTGGTGGGAGTGCAGACTGGTACAACCACTATGGAAAACAGTATGGAATTTTCTAAAAAAACTAAAAATGGATATACCTTTTGACCCAGCAATTCCACTGCTAGGACTATATCCTAAGAACCCTGAAACACCAATCCAAAATAACCTATGTACCCCTATGTTTATTGCAGCACAATTTACAATAGCCAAGTGTTGGAAGCAACCTAGATGCCCATCAGTAAATGAATGGATCAAAAAACTGTGGTACCTTTACACAATGGAATTCTATGCAGCAGAAAGAAAGAAGGAGCTCATACCCTTTGCAACTGCATGGATGGAACTTGAGAGCATCATGTTAAGCGAAGTAAGCCAGGCAGTGAAAGACAAATACCATATGATCTCACCTTTAACAGGAAGCTAATCAACAAAACAAACAAACAAGCATAATATAACCAAAGACACGGAAATTGAGAATAAGCTGAAAGTCACCAGAGGGGAGAGGGGAGGGAATTTCAAGGGAAAAGGGGAAGGAACAAGTATAAAGGACACATGGACAAAAACTATGGGGGGGTGGAAATGGGAGGGAGGAGGGGAGGGCTAGGGTGGTGGGTTCGGGTGAGAATAAAAGACAGAAAACTGTACAAGATCAACAATTAAAAAAAAATAAAGAAAGAAATGCAAAAAAAATAATAAATAAATATATATATATATTGTTTTAAAAGGCTTAAGCTACAAAAAAAGAGAAGAGCCCTTGTGTCTTTGTCCTTCCCCCACCCCCACTTGCCCTACCTCACTTTCAATTATTTAACTGTTTCTTCTGACATTTACTTTCATTTTGCAAAATAACACGCATGCATTGTTGTCTTTTGATTCATTTTAATTAACCCATTAGCATCTCATTATAGTAGATGAAGATTCAATTTTCTTACAAATCCCCTCTCCTTCTCTGTTCTCCCAATATAGTTTAAATCACATTTAGTATTTGCATCATTATGATTACTCAAATATTGTTCACTGATGAGTCAAGAATTTACCTTGATTACATTTCCTTCCTTGTACAATTTCTGTTTTTTCAGGAGTTAATGATTACCTAATTTATTTCCCCCCTTTACATAATTCATTTGAATTTGTTGCCAAGTCTTCCTATATCTTCCACTGGTCTTGGAAACTACCTACTGGTACAATTGTCCACATGGCCATATGAACAAAGCTTTCGGATTATCTCTTAGTTGTGTTATGTTGGTTTGTTGGGTTTTGAGGCTTTTTCTCCATAGAAATGTTCCCCCTGGGGCTCTCTGGTCTTCTCAAGGCTGAACCATTTGCTTTCTGAACTTACTGCACAGCTGTAATCCTATAAATTCTTTTCACCTCTCCCCTGAATAGGCTCCATGTTTTGTGATTCTCTTTCTTGCTTTACATCCTTGTTCTGGTTGCATGTCACCTAAGAATGTGTAATAGATAACATTTTTGAGACTTTGCTTACCTTAATACATTTTTATTCTACCTTTTGATTTGATGAATAACTTAGGTGAAGATAAAACTCTTCTTTGAATATAATCATTTACTCAGAATTTTAAAAGCAGTACCTCATTGTCTTCTACCTCTCATCTTGCTATTAAGAAGCAAAATACTTCATTTATGACTTATTTTTCTCTCAGGAACTTTTCAGGTTCTTCTCTTTATCCCTGGTGTTCTGGAATCTCACAATGATCTTTTGTTGGGCTCTAGGTTGGGCCTTTAAATCTGAAAACTCATGTCCTTCAGAGCTGGTAAAGTATTTTGCATTATTTCATTTATAATTTGCTCCCATCACTATCTGTTTTCTTTCAGATATTTCTTATTAGTTTGATGATGGATAGCTTGGGTCACTCTAGTTTTCTTCATTCTCATATTTTCCACCAAATTGTAAGCTACAGAAGAACAGGGAATTTTTGTCACCTTGTTATTATTGTTGTTGATGATGATGATGTGATATATTCCAATAGCCTAGAACAGTACCTGATACATAGTTAGCATTCAAGCAATTTTGATGAATGAAATTTCTCTTTTTGCTCTACTTTCTGTGTGATTTCCTCAACTTTATCTTCAACCTGTTTACTGAGATTTTGCTATTATATTTTAATTTTTCAGGAACTCCTTTTTTGTTATTCTTTCTGTCATATAATCAAGTTCTTTTAGTGTTGCCATATCTTCACATATTTATTTAAAGTTATTATTGTTTATAGATATTTTCTTCTGTTTACTGCACTTTTTAATTTTTTCAATTCCTTCTTTTCTCTTTGTGTTGGCATTTACCTTTCAAGTGGTGGTTTTCTTTCAAATGATTAGTGACCTTTGGCTATCCATCCCTGCGTAGGACTGAAGAAATAAAAATTATATTGGAAGTTGTGCTGCACAGAAGTGGAGCTTAGTAACTGGTGGACAGAACCTATTGCCTGCAATTTCTAAGCCTTTCCATAGTCCCCTAAGCTTGTTTATTGTTGGTATTCCTTTCTAACATTTAAGTCTCCTTTTAACATTTATTTACATTTTAGCCAACATCGCCCCCAAACTATTCTCAAGCTCTACTGACTCAGTAATTATTGTCTGTCACTCCATTTCATTTTACCCTTAATTTATCTCTCAGCTTCTCAGCCAGCTTTTCATCTTCCTAATTTTTTTTTGTTTTCACCTCAGTATTTACTCAGCACCTGCTGTCAGGTACTGTCCTAAGCGCAATCATTACAGAAATGAATAAGACATAGTCCCTTCCTTCAAGGCACTCATAGCCAAGTAGGGAGATAGTTGTGCATGCAATGACATCAATATAATGTCATTCTTGCCATTAAACAGGAATGTATTGGGGGCCATGGAACCCCAGAAGAGGAGCTTAAGGAAGCCTTCCTGGAAGTACAATATTTGAGCTGAATGTTAAAGGGCGTTGTATTAGTTTTCTATTGCTGCCTTAACAAATCACCACAAATTGATTACCTTACAACAGCATCCATGTGTTATGTCCTAGTTCTGTAGGTTAGAAATATGAGTACATGTTAGCTTGGCTGGTTCTTATGCTTTGAGTCTCATAATATCAAACCAAGTGTCAGCAGCTGTATTCCTTTCTAGGGCTCTGGAAATAAATCCACTTCCAAACTTATTCAGATTGATTGCCAAATTTAGTTGCCTGCCAGAGGCCAATCTTTGCTCCCAGAGGCCATCCTCATTACTTCCATTTTTATCTGAGTGAATTCTGTACAGCAACACTGGGTTGAGTTTCTCTCACACTTTTAATATCTCTGACTTCCCCTTCTGCCACATCTCACTGAATCCAGCTGGAGAAAGCCCTCCAATTTTAAAGGCTTATGATGAGATCAAGCTCAACTGGATAATCTAGGATTGTCTTCCCTATCTTGAAGTCCTTAACTTTAATTATATCTGTAAAGGTGTTTTTGCTATGGAATGTAGAATATTCACAGGTTCCAGGATTAGGACCTGGATAACTTTAGGAGCCATTCTGTGTACAACGATTACATGCAGGAAAAAAAAAAATGGGCGAAAGTATTCTTGACAAAGGCCTGGGAAGGTGAGAAAACATTGATTTCAGGAAATCACAAGCAGTTCAATATGACTGGTGCATGCATCAAAATTATGGTGGACAAAGAGGCTGGGGCCAGATAATAATGGGTCTTCACTGTTCCACCTCTCCTGTTATCTTTAGCTTCTTTGGGTACATGGTATAATAATTAGAGCATTTCATCTCAAATATGGCATATTGCCAGCTAAAACTACCTGTCCTCCCCATCTGAATTCATCTTGGTTGATCCTAGTTTTCATCATGGCCTTATGTCATGCCAGCCTCAGCCTCTTTCCTCTCAGAGTCATCCCACTATTCACTATATCTTTGCAACTGGTACGTTTGCCATCTGGATAGCCATATGAAATTCCATAAATTCTCGTCTAATTCTCCCACAACACTATATTCATCAAGTCACTACATTGCTCAATGGATCCTGATGGCTCTTATTTTTCCATGGAAACAAAACCAAAATCTTAAGCCTGCATTGCCAAGTCTGAGTCTACCTTGCCATGCCTACATTCTCACATACTCTATCCTAGACAGCCTGGCTTCTTCTTTGCCTTCTGTGCACCATATTCACTCTCTCATGTCTTTGCTCTTGTTTCCTTATTTTTCAACAAAAATGTCTTATTCTCTCTCCCTTCTGTGAATCCAAACTTTGCCTAGCATTTCAGACAGCATATATTATGCATCCGTCATAAAACTTTCCCCAAGACTCCAGCTCCCCATTAATCCTTTGTTGCTCTTTTTAACTTCCTACTATTCCTGATGGGTGTCTGTTCTGTATAGCCTTTTACTAAATTATGTGCATTTCAATTTTCATTACAAATTTTCTTTGACTTTAATGATGCCATGTATGTAAGTCTCATCTTTCCAAATGTACTATAAGTTACTTTAGCATAAGTCCATGTCCCAGCAGATTTTGGATAGGATTTTTTTAGCTTTTATCCAAATATCAGAAATTTTGCATACAATTTAGAGAAATGTGAAAATGTAGATGTACTTTTGTCCCAACTATAAATTAAATTGTCACCTAAACTGAAACTCAAAGGAAGAAGCTTTCCTGCATTATTATGTTTTGGATAAGATTATTAAATATTTAGCTTTTGATATCATAATTGTTAAGCAATTTTCTCTTTATATTTAAATATTTCTATGTCAATGATTGTGTGTAGTTGTGCTTGTGCTTGCTTTCTCTAGCTTTCACCACAGGTCAGTGTTCTTTCACTTGGTGAAAAACGTGATTGATTTATTGACGGTGGTGTTATTTAATCTCATTCTTGCATAGTTTTCACCAGGAAATAATAGTAAGAGAGAACTACCCTTTGGAGAAACTGTCAAACTTTGCCCTAAGACATTCTACAAGTAAGATGCTGAATTTATTGCAAAACTTATTCCAATAAACAAGTGTATAGTAAATTCAGTCATAATCACGATGTCCAAAAAGTTCTAACCAGAGTGCTAGAAGGACTAAAAAACTCAAATTTTTCTTTGATTGTAAGCAGAACACTATTACAAGAGGTACCAACAGTTGATAAGTTTGAGACATATAGTACTAGTCTCTTTATCAAAAATGAAAATGCTGGGATTTTGCAGTAAATTGGTAGTATAAGTAAATCTAGCATTTGAAAGAATTTAATTACATTCTCCTCATCTTTACTGTAAACACCAGACAGAATCTATGTTTGTGGTAAGAAAAGGTAATGGAATTCCCCTATGGCAAATGGCTATTGCACTGGACTAGCTCCTATAGAAAAGGTAGCAATGATTCTCATGTAAGATAGCCTATAGTCAATAGCAGATAAAGACTCTCCAATTTTGAAAGGGAAATACAAAGGTCTGTTCACAAAGTATCCAGCCATGTGATTTAAAAAAATCAGACATTTTTCCAGCCAAGATGGAGGCATAGGTAGATACACTTTGCCTCCTCACCCAACCAAAACAAGGGCAACAACAAATTTAAAATAAAAAGGTAACCAGAACTTCCAGAATATCGAACTGTGTGGAAGTCTGACAACAAAGGAGTTAAAAAGGAAACATTCATTCAGACCAGTAGGAAGGACAGAGACAGGCAGCCAGGGTGGAGAGGACTCATGGCAAGGTAGCACCTGGAGGACTTGGGTGGACAAGGTGGCAGCTGGCGGGGCAAGCAGTTCCACATTTGCATGCGGATAAACTGGGAGGAACAACTGGGGTGTGAGACAGGTCACACAACCCAGGGTTCTGGCATGGGGAGAAAAAAGCCTCAAAACCTTTGATTGAAAAAACCTGTAGAGGTTGAGGTGGCAGGAGAAACTCCCAGCCTCACAAGAGAGTTCATTGGAGAGACCCACAGGGTCATAAACCTACACAAAACCACCCACCCAGGAATCATCACCAGAAGGGCCCAATTTGCTCGTGGCTAGTGGAGGAAGTGACTGAAAGCTAACAGAGAGCTGAGCAGGTGGCATTGTTCTCTCTCAGACTCCTCCCCCACATACAGCACCACAATGCAACCACCTGAGTATCCCTGCCCTGGTGAATACCTAAGGCTCAGCCCCTTACTGCATATCAGGCATGCAGAGACAAAGAAATATGGCCCGAATGAATGAACAGATCAAAGCTCCAGAAAAAAATACAACTAAGTGATGAAGAGATAGCCAACCTATAAGATGCATAGTTCAAAACGCTAGTGATCAGGAGGCTCACAGAAATGGTTGAGTAAGGTCACAAAATAGAGGAAAAAGTGAAGGCTATGAAAAGTGAAATAAAGACAAATGTACAGGGAACCAACAATGATGGGAAAGAAACAGGGACTCAAATCAATGGTTTGGAGCAGAAGGAAGAAATAAACATTCAAGAATTCAAAAAAATGAGGAGAGGCTTAGGAACCTCTGGGACAACTTGAAACATTCCCATATCCAAATCACAGGGGTGCCATGAAGGAGAAGAGGAAGAGCAAGAAATTGAAAACTTATTTGAAAATATAATGGAGAACTTTCCCAATCTAGCAAAGGGAATAGACTTCCAGGAAGTCCAGGAAACTCAGAGAGCCCCAAAAATGTTGGACCCAAGGAGGAACACACCAAGGCACATCATAATTATTACATTACCTAAGATTAAAGATAAGGAGAGAATCTTAAAAGCAGCAAGTGAAAAGGACACAGTTATCTACAAAGGAGTTCCCATCAGACTGTCAGCTGATTTCTCAAAAGAAACCTTGCAGGCATGAAGGGGCTGCAGAGAAGTATTCCAAGTCATGAAAGGCAAGGACCTACATCCAAGATGACTCTATCCTGCAAAGCTATCATTTAGAATGGAAGGGCAGATAAAGTGCTTCCCAGATAAGGTCAAGTTAAAGGAGTTCATCATCACCACGCCCTTATTATATGAAATATTAAGGAAAAGAAGATCAAAAACTATGAACAGTAAAATGACAACAAATTCACAAGTACCAACAACTGAACCTAAAAAACACCAAAATCATAAACAAAAAATTAACTAAGCAAACAACTAGAACAGGAACAGATTCACAGAAAGAGGGATCACATGGAGGGTTATCAGCAGGGAGGGGTGGGAGGAGGTTGGGGAAAAAGACAGGGAATAAGAAGCATAGGTAGTAGGTGCAAAATAAACAGGGGGAGGTTAAGTATAGTAAGGGAAATGGAGAAGCCAAAGAACTTATATGAATGACCCATGGACATAAACTAAGGTGGGGGAATGCTGGTGGGAGGGGGAGTACAGGGCAGAGGGGAATAAAGGGGGGGAAAAATGGGACAACTGTAATAGCATAATCAATAAAATATATTGAAAATATAGACATTTATTGAAGAAGATATAAGATACAAGAAACATTGTACATAGGACAATGGTGCCTCAGCCCCCTTCAAAGTAGGCACCATGGGACTTCACAAAGTTCTCCCAGGATCTCTTCCACTGTTCAAAACACTCTGCAAAATCTTTGGTGAAAATGCTATCAGCTATTCCCATCGAACAAGGTCTGTCTGGAAAAAGTCCAGCCATTGGTAATATAACAAGAATGGTTTGCACAACATCGATGTAACCAAGGAGAGTTGTGTGGAATGAACATGCATGAAAAATGACAATTTCACTGTACTAGCCAGTAAGGGCAGTAGATGCCATTGAATGAGCATGTGTACTGTGTGGCCATTGCATTCAAAATGAGTGAATAGAGCAATGAATCTGCATCAAATGTTGCATTAAGCTCGAACCTCCTCCGTGGAAACTATTCAGATGATTCCAAAGGCTTTTGGAAATGATGCAATGAGTGCAATGCAAATAAAAGTGAGGTACGAATGTTTCAAAGATGGTCAAAAATCTGTTGAAAGTGACTCATATTGGAAGGCTAACAACAAGCCGAACACCTGAGATTGTTGAATGTGTACAGGCTGCAATCAACAAAGATTGACAACTGACAGTGCAATTACTAGAAGCTGATCTGGGGATTCCAAAAGCTACTATGTCTGAGATTTTGAGGCAGGATCTTGGCATGAAACATGTCATTCCATAATTTGTTCCTCAGGTTCTGCTACCAGAGCAGAAGGAATATCATACTGCAGTTGCTAATGATTTAATTCAAACTGCTACCAATGAACCAGATTTCCTTAAGAAGGTTGTAACTGGTGATGAATTGTGAGTCTATGTCTATGATCTGGAAACAAAGGCCCAGTCATCCCAATGGAAGTCGTCCGGTTCTCCACACCTGAAGAAATTGCAGCAAAGTCACAGCAGGATCAAGACCATGTTAACTGTTTTTTTTTTTTTTCTTCTTTAATTGGGAAGGTGTTGTCCATCATGAGTATGCTCCTCCAAGCCAAACAATTATTAAGAAGTACTACCTCAATTTTCTTCATTGGTCGAAAGATGCAATATGACAAAACAGCCGCAGCTATGGACAACTGGTGATTGGCAGCTTCATCATAACAACGTGCCCACTCATACATCATGTCTCATGCAGTCTTTTGACAAAACATCAAATCACTCATGTGACTCAGCCCCTCTACAACCCATATTTGGTGCCCTGTGACTTCGGGCTTTTCCCAAAACTAAAATCATCCTTAAAAGGGAAGATATTTCAGATCATCCATGAGATTCAGGAAAATATGATTATTTGCAGAAACGTAACAATGATGTTTATCTGTACTCTAGCACTTAAATTGCCTACCTCACATTTCCTATTGTTATTTATTTTATTGTTTATCTAATAGACTGCCAGTTTCTTGAGGACAGATGAATGTTTCCTTTTGTGCATTGTACACAATAGGCACTCGATAAATATATGAAGAGTTAATTCCTTAGATGTGCAAAGCTCTTTAGAACTGACAAAACTCTTCACAGTAACCCAATGAGATAAGTAAAGCATCATTCTCTCTGTTTCTCCTCTTGTTTTAAAGAAACTGATGATCAGAGCCTTGCCCACCTTCAAACAGTGAGCAATAATCAGTGAGCTCATAATCATATGAGCTCACTGATTATTGCTCACTGATCATTATCAGCCCACCTTCAGCAGTGAGCTGAAAGCCCTGGGAGGCCATCTGCTTCTCTCATAGAGATCTTTTGCTCCTTCCCCTTGTTCTCCCTATTTAGACCAATCAGTTTCTCTCTTCAAGGGGTGACTTATTGGAGACTTGTCCTCATTTGGTTCATCGATGTAAACCACCTAATCAATTTTTTTTGCTAATTTCAACTTTTATTATCTTGCAATATAACATAAAGCAAGTCTCTATGTTTTTGAAACAACAAGTTTATTTTCTCACAGTTAGAAAGACAGGAAGTCCAAAGATCAAGGTGTCAGCAGTAGGCTTGGGAGAGCTTTTTTCTTGTGTGGTCCACTGTGTGCTCATATGGCCTTTCCTCAGTGCTCATGCAGAGAGGGAAAATGAGCAAGCTCTCTCCTGCTTCGTCTAATAAAGACACTAAACTTAGATCAGTGCCCCACTCTTAGTATCTCATTTAACATTAATTTCTTCCTTAAAGGCCCCCTGTCTAAATACAGCCACACTGGGAGGTTGGGACTTTGACATACAAATTTTGGGGAACACAAACATTGTAGCATAAAGTAAGTTTTGTACAACATTCTGTATCTGTTTGGTGAAGCAGCTACAATCTAGATTTTTTTTAAAGTTTCTCATCTCAAAACTTTATTTTGCATTTTAAAACCTTTTTAGAAGTTAAGATATAATTGACATGTAATATTACATTAATTCCAGTTGTATTACCAGGGAGATCCTAAGGAGAGGACTCCCCTTCCTCAGTTCTTGCCTTGCTCCAAAAAGAAGAATTTAGGTGAGAGACAAACACGTATAGTGAAAATGAGATAAGTTTTTTTTATGAAATACACTTGAGGACGAAACTATGGGCAGGCACCCAGCTAGTTCAAATGCCCCACGTACAGAGGAAATAAAGTTGTTAAATTTGTTAATAAATCCGTTAGTCTAAGGTTTGTTCGATACACTTGAGCCAAGGCTACAAGTAGGAGGCACTCAGCTAATCTGAGTGTACCAAATGTATGTAACTATTGGAACTCCAGGAGTTACATATTTTAGTCAGTTTCTAGGTTTCCCTTCCTTCCCCTTCCAGACCTTGGGATTAATATACAGTTATAAAGGCTTTCTTTCTTAGCTAGTGAAATTGCTACAGAGGCTTCCTTTCCCAGCTAAGGAAATCGTTACAAAGGCTTTCTTTCCCATGGAAGTGATACACATAGAATTTCAAAGGCACCCCTCTTTCTGTGCTATCACAGTTCTGCTATCACAGTTCTGCTTGTGATTCTCAGAACGCCTGGCAATCTCATTGGACCCAGCTCAGGACTGCTAAATCAACAGGTGGGACACGTCTTCCCTCCTCCTCCCTTCCTTGGTTTACTACCTATCCTACCTAATACTTGTACAACATAATGATTCGACATTTGTATATGTTGCAAAGAATGATTGAATGTTTTTGACAATGAGTAGTAACAACTGTCATGTTTAATTGTCAAAAGGAGATCTTTCAGGGTCTGGCCTTTAGTAATGTATGACTCCTTTCTCTTCTCTGGAGCTAAGACAGAGAAAGCAATCTTTTTCTGGTGCCAGCCCAGAACCTAGATAAAATGACTTCAAAATTCATATTGGCTTAGTGGTTGGCAATCACATAATCAGTGTGGGAAACCAATACTATGCATTTTATATCATGCATTATACTTCTTGAATGTCCATTCAAATGCATGAATGCATTTAGCTTGTCCATCAATCCTGAGAGAGGAGGTAAGGTAAGTATATTTATCCCCAGGTGAAATATAAGAAAACAGGTTCAGAATAATTAGCTAAATTACCTTGGTTTGAAGAGTAGTATTTTCTTGGCTGTAAAACAAATTAGAGGCCTAGAGACTATTTAAAAGAACTTTTATTAAGATCCAAGGTGAATATGCACTACAGGCAAAAAGACTTGAAGCTCAATAATACAAACCAACAAAACGACAAAAGAGGGGAAACGCTTTTGTAGCTAACTGGCAAATTTGAAAGAGTTATTGTTGAGAAACAAATAAAAATTGTATTTTTATTACATTAGTCTCTGGCAGGAAGTATGAAGACAATGGTATACTCTAGTTAGTTAAAATGGTTTTGCAACATCAAAAAAGAGAAAGTAAGTTGTATTAATGCTACATGCATTGCTAAACACCATGCAAGAGCTTCTCACACACTATGGAGGAGGTTTCTTTTGTGATTCTTGGCAAACTTGAAGATCCGGATTTCTACCTACATGCCTTTGAACTTTTCTGAACCTCAGTTTGTACATCTATAAAATGAAGAAAATGATGCCCACTTCATACATGATTGCTGTAGGAATTATCTAGCTCAGCATACAGCACTTAATGGATGGCTGAATAGGGAGATTCAGTAAGTGTTACTTTAATTGTTTTCCTTTAGAAGTGAAAGATGTTATTTCTCCCAAAAAAATGTAACAAAGATCAGTTAATTGCAGCAGCTAATTTTTACCTGTTAATAACATAGCTGGTCTTTCTAACTAAACAAACCTTGAAATCCTATGTATGGTAGATAAGTGAGTACTGTTGCCTTTCAAAGCATTTCCCGTGGGAGAACATATTATTCTTGTGATGTTTAAAACAACTCTAGAAATAAGAATTGCCTTCAGAGCCAATCACAAGGACCCAGAGAAAACCAAGCTCATTTTTTGTCACACTTCATTTTTAACTCAAAATATATGGCCCCGTTTTATCACTAGTCTTATTCTTTTTATTTGGCTCGTAAATGACATTTGGCCAATCCCAAACATTTTGTCTATTCCCCAGTGACTAAGATCTTTTCCAACTGAGTATATTTGAACATGTGCCACAGGCTATAAAAGCAGTTACCAAGTATCTTTGAATAATCTTACAAGGATATTACTTCAGAGACTACTCACATGCCTAAATTCTAACATTTTTGTTTTAAAATCAATATTATTACTTCACATTTGTAGTGTATAGGTAGATATTTGGAGGAGCATAAACAGAATTGGAGCTAAGGCATGCCATAGCCTGGTTTCATTGTTGGGATTGAGACACTGTACTTAACATGCTCTATGTGTACCTCAGTACTTGTGGAGTTCTTGAGTCCTGATGGCAAGTGTTTGCTAAATGTTCATGGAACCATTCAACTTCTTACTCTGATTTTTAAGAAAATGAACAATGTCTTGTACAACTTTTCCTCCTACAAAGTACCTAGCATAGTGCCTCACACTGAATAGAATTATAGATTGGTCAATATAAGAAACATCCAAACATGTACGGAATTTTATAAGAATTTATTTGAGCCAAACTAACAACAGTTGCCAGGAAGCAAGATCTCTAATGTTCTGTAGAATGACAATTTTGCAATTTCTTTGATGTATTGGGAACTAAGAAATAAAGGTAAGGAAGATTAAATGAATGTGGGAAAAAGCAAGGTGGGTATTGGATTACAGGATAGTTAACAAGATTATGTCCTCCCTTGTAGGTGGTTAGGGCCTCCAAGGGGTCTGAAAAAGAGGATTACTTTGGCATTTCAAAGATGTGTTAACCTGGATGCACAAGAGAAAAAGGATTACTCTGCCATTTCAAAGGTGAGTTAACCCTAGAAGTACAAGAACAATGAACAGGACTGGCTTTAGGCAAAAAAAAAAAAAAAAACTTTCACTAAAAAAAAAAAAAGTTAAACGACTACCCACAATGACCTGCCCAGTTAGGAATTTATGATCAGATGACACCGTGAAGTTACTTTTTGTCATTGTACTTTTCAGTTTTATTAGAGAACCCCGTTTTCATCCACAGATTCATAGAATATTACAGCCAGAAAGAGCCTTAGGAGATTGAAACTCAGAGAGGAAGTGATGGGTCTAAGTTACATAGGGAATTGGCTTTCAAACCAAAACCTTCATATTTCCAAGTCAGGTGCAACAGTCACATTTGAATGAATAATTGAAGATCTCCTGAACTTTGGATATTCTATAATGGATTTGAAGTCTTGTTTCTGTAGCTCCTGTGACCTCTGATTTACTGTTGCAAATACACTAAACTTTGGTATTATAGTCCCGGTCCAAGACCCTGCCACTCATTTCATACCATGATACTACATACCTTGATGTGTAGGCAAAAATCAGTTGAAGCTTTGCTATCACCCCTCAGTAATCAGTCTCAAATACTTAACAATATCAACTGAATTATTTGTAAAAATAAACACTTCATTTCATTCAAATAATAATGTTAGCAGACATTAATGACATATTTGTTTGGATCAATATAAACAGACGTAAAATAAAACAAATGATGCAGTTAGTTTACCTTCGGCCTATATGCAATAGTAAGTAAATATCACCCAATTGGCAGTAACACTGAAAATATGAGGTTATGTTCAAACACAGTGTTAGTTTTAATGATGTGATTATACTATTCAATATGATTTTGTTAGGCAAATGTCTAACTAGGAGAACAAAATTTTAATATTTCATAAAATGTTACACCAAAGCCCAAACTACTTAATTGTTTGGGGTCACTTTCCAATTCATAAAGTTTATTTCTTTCGTGTTTGAGAAACACAAGACAAATTATTATTTTTCTTAAATTTTTATTTTAATTGTTGATCTTGTACAGTTTTCTGTCTTTTATTCTCACCCCAACCCACCACCCCAGCCCTCCCCACCTCCCTCCCATTTCCACCCCCCCCATAGATTTTGTCCATGTGTCCTTTATACTTGTTCCTGTAAGTCCTTCCCCTTTTCCCTTGAAATTCCCTCCCCTCTCCCCTCTGGTGACTTTCAGCCTGTTCCCAATTTCCATGTCTTTGGTTATATTATGCTTGTTTGTTTGTTTTGTTGATTAGCTTCCTGTTAAAGGTGAGATCATATGGTATTTGTCTTTCACTGCCTGGCTTACTTCGCTTAGCATGATGCTCTCAAGTTCCATCCATGCAGTTGCAAAGGGTATGAGCTCCTTCTTTCTTTCTGCTGCATAGAATTCCATTGTGTAAATGTACCACAGTTTTTTCATCCATTCATTTACTGATGGGCATCTAGGTTGCTTCCAACACTTGGCTATTGTAAATTGTGCTGCTATAAACATAGGGGTGCATAGGTTCTTTTGCATTGGTGTTTCAGGGTTCTTAGGATATAGTCCTAGCAGTGGAATTGCTGGGTCAAAAGGTATGTCCATTTTTAGTTTTTTTAGAAAATTCCATACTGCTTTCCATAGTGGTTGTACCAGTCTGCACTCCCACCAGCAGTGCACTAGTGTCCCCTTTTCTCCACAACCTCTCCAACACTTGCTGTTTGTTGCTTTGTTTATGAGGGCCATTCTGACTGGTGTCAAGTGGTATCTCATTGTGGTTTTAATTTGCATCTCTCTGATAGCTAGCGATATCGAGCATCTTTTCATGTGTCTCTGGATTCTCTGTATGTCCTCCTTGGAGAAGTGTCTGCCCAAGTCCTTTGCCCATTTTTTAATTGGGTTGCTTGTTTTCTTAGAGTGGAGTCCTGTAAGTTCTTTGTATATTTTGGAGATTAAACCCTTATCTGAGGTATCATTGGCAAATATGTTTTCCCACACAGTCGGTTCTCTTTTTATTTTAATACTGTTTTCCTTGGCCATGCAGAAGCTTTTTATTTTGATGAGATCCCATTTGTTTATTCTTTCCTTTATGTCCCTTGCTTTAAGGGACATATCATTAAAAATGTTGCTGCGTGGAATATCTGAGATTTTTCTGCCTATGTTCTCCTCTAGGACTTTAATGGTGTTACGGCTTATGTTTAAATCTTTTATCCACCTTGAATTTATTTTTGTGTATGGTGTAAGTTGGTCCTCGAGATTCAATTTCTTGCACGAAGCTGTCCAGTTCTCCCAACACCACTTGTTGAAGAGGCTATTTTTACTCCATTTTCTCTTGCTGCCCCCTTTGTTGAATATTAATTGACTATAGAGACTTGGGTTTATTTCTGGTCTCTCTGTTCTATTCCACTGGTCCACGTGCCTGTTTTTATGCCAGTACCAGGCCGTTTTGATTACAGTGGCCTTGTAATACATTTTGGTATCAGGTATTGTGACCCCTCCTGCTTTGCTCTTCTTTCTCAAGATTGCTGCCGCTATTCTGGGTCGTTTATCGTTCCATATAAGTTTTTGAAGAGTTTGTTCTATATCTGTGAAATATGCCATTGGTACTTTAATAGATATTGCGTTGAATCTGTAGATTGCTTTGGGAAGTATGGACATTTTGATGATGTTAATTCTTCCTATCCATGAACATGGTATGTGTTTCCATTTATTTGTGTCTTCCTTGATTTCTTTCTTCAGTGTTGTGTAGTTTTCTGCATACAGGTCTTTTACCTCCTTGGTTAGGTTTATTCCTAGGTACCTTATTTTCCTTTTTGCTAGATTGAATGGGATTTTTTTCTTGATTTCTGCTTCTGTTGTTTCATTGTTGGTATACAAAAATGTCTTTGATTTCTGGATATTGACTTTGTATCCGGCTGTTTGGCCAAATTCATTTATTAGGTCAAGCAGTTTTTTGGCCGATACTATAGGATTTTCTATGTATACTATCATGTCATCTGCAAACAATGATAGTTTTGTTTCCTCCTTTCCAAGTTGGATGCCTTTTATTTCCTTTACTTGTCTAATCGCTGTGGCTAATACTTCCAATACTGTATTGAATAGAAGTGGTGAAAGTGGACAGCCTTGTCTTGTTCCGGATTTTAGTGGAAAAGATTTTACTCTTTGCCCATTGAGTATGATGCTGGCTGTAGGTTTCTCATATATATCCTTTATTATATTGAGGAATGCTCCCTCTATTCCCACTTCGCTGAGTGTTTTTATCATAAATGGGTGCTGTACCTTATCAAATGCTTTTTCCGCATCTATTGCTATGATCATGTGACTTTTGTCTTTGCTTTTGTTTATGTGATGAATTACATTTACTGATTTGCAGATGTTGAACCATCCTTGCATCCCTGGGATGAATCGCACTTGGTCGTGGTGTATGATCTTTTTAATGTGTTGTTGGATGCGGTTTGCCAATATTTTGCTGAGGATTTTAGCATCTATGTTCATCAGCCATATTGGTCTGAAGTTCTCTTTCTTTGTTGTGTCTTTATCTGGTTTTGGGATTAGGATGATGCTGGCTTCATAAAAAGAGTTTGGGAGTCTTCCAACTTTTTGGATTTTTTTGAATAGTCTGTGGAGAAAAAGGGTTAGCTCTTCCTTCAATGTTTTGTAGAATTCTCCTGTGAAGCCATCTGGTCCAGGACTTTTCTGCGTCGGGAGTGTTTTGATTACTGATTCAATTTCACCGGCTGTTATTGGTCTGTTCAGGCTTTCTGTTTCTTTTTCAATGAGTTTTGGAAGGTTACATTTTTCTAGAAACCTGTCCATTTCACCTAGGTTTTCAAATTTCTTGGCATACAGTTCTTCATAGTAATTTCTTACAATCCTTTGTATTTCTGCGGTGTCAGTTGTAATATCTCCTCTCTCATTTCTGATTGTGTTTATTTGAGTCCTCTCTCTTTTTTTCTTGATGAGCCTGCTTAAAGGCTTGTTGATTTTGTTGATCTTTTCAAAGAACCAACTCCTGGATTCATTGATCTTTAGAATTGTGCTTTTAGTCTCTATGTCATTTAATTCTGCTCTGATCTTGGTTATTTCTTTCCTTCTACTTGCTCGGTGCTGTCTTTGTTGTTGTTCCAGTTCTTGTAGGCATAGGGTTAGGTTGTTTGTTTGAGATGTTTCTGTCTTTTTTAGATAGGCCTGTATCACTATAAGCTTCCCTCTGAGGACTGCCTTTGCCGTGCCCCATAAGTTTTGGGTCGACGTGAGTTCATTATCGTTTGTTTCCAGAAACTTTTTGATTTCCTCCCTAATTTCATTCTTGACCCATTCATGCTATTCAATCTCCATGATTTTGAGGGTTTTGGGTTTTTCCCCTTGGGGTTGGTTTCTAGTTTCAGTCCCTTGTGGTCAGAGAAAATGCTTGGTATGATTTCAATTTTCTTGAATTTGTTGAGGCTTGTTTTGTGTCCTATCATGTGGTCTATTTTTGAAAATGTTCCATGTGCATTTGAAAAGAAAGTGTATTTAGCTTCTTTGGGATGAAGGGCTCTATATATATCAGTTAAGTCCATTTCCTCTAGAGTGTTGTTCAGTGCCACAATATCTTTGTTGATATTTTGTTTGGAAGATCTGTCCATTTTTGACAGTGGGGTGTTAAAATCACCTACTATAATTGTGTTGCTGTCAATATCTTTCTTGAAGTCCTCTAAAATTTTCTTGATGTATTTACGTGCTCCTCCGTTGGGTCATATATATTTACAATATTTATGTCTTCTTGGTGGATTCTTCCCTTGAGTATTATGAAGTGACCTTCTGGGTCTCTCTTTATGGCCCTTCTTTTGAAGTCTATTTTGTCTGATATGAGTATTGCTACCCCAGCTTTTTTTTTCCTGACCATTTGCTTGGGAAATTTGTTTCCAGCCCTTCACTTTGAGCCTGTGTATGTCTTTTGTCCTGAGGTGGGTTTCTTGTAGGCAGCATATGTGTGGGTCATGCTTTCTTATCCATTCAGCTATTCTATGTCTTTTGATTGGAGCATTTAATCCATTTACATTTAAGGTTATTATTGATAGGTATTTATTCATTGCCATTTTTGTACCTGTGTTCCTCTCTCTCTTTATCTCTCTTTCTTTTCCTTTCTTCCCTTAAAGCAGTCCCTTTAGTATCTCTTGCAGCATTGGTTTGGTAGAGGTGTATCCTTTTAGACTTCTTTTGTCTGAGAAGCTCCTTATTTGGCCTTCTATCTTGATTGAAAGCCTTGCTGGGTGAAGTAGTCTGGGTTGCAGGCCTTTGGTTCTCATTACTTGGAATATTTCTTGCCATTCTCTTCTGGCTTGGAGCGTTTCCATTGAGAAGTGAGCTGCTAACCTTATCGGGGTTCCCTTGTATGTTATTTCCTGTTTTTCCCTTGCTGCCTTTAAGATTCTCTCTTTGTCTTGGAATTTTGCCATTTTAATTATGATGTGTCTTGAGGTGGGCCTGTTTGGGTTCCTTTTGATTGGGACTTTCTGTGTTTCCTGGATTTGTGTGGTTTTTTCTCTCACCAAATTAGGGAAGTTTTCCATCATTACTTTTTCAAACAGGTTTTCTATCCCTTGTTCTTGTTCTTCTCCTTCTGGTATCCCTATTATACGGATATTATTCCATTTCATGTTGTCTTGCATTTCTCTTAAACCCTCTTCATTCTTTCTAAGCCTCTTTTCCTTATCTTGCTCATTCTGAGTGTTTTTTTCTATTTTGTCCTCCAGCTCGCTGATCCCATCCTCTGCTTCATCGATTCTGCTTTTCATTCCTTCTACTGTGTGCTTCAGTTCAGAGATTGTGTTCTTCATTTCCTCTTGGCCCTTGTTGATAGTTTCTATTTCCTTTTTCATGTTGATATAGTTTGCGGTGAGTTCATCATAGCTTCCCTGTAGTTTGTGGTAGCTCATTGAGAGCTCATTGAGCTTCCTGATAACCATTGCTTTGAACTCGATATCTGATAGTTGAGTTGCCTCTGTTTCATTTAGTATTCTTTCTGGAGCTTCCCCCTTTCCTTTCGTTTGGGGATTGTTCTTTTGTCTTCCCATTGTTTGTAAGACTCTTGTTGTTAGCCTCAACTTCTTAAATTGATCTGTTCTGGCTCCCTGGATTTGTGGTATGACCTTCTGTGGTAGAATATCTGTGAGATTCAGTAGTGGATTCTCCTTCGGATATCCTGTTGTTCACAGCTTCCACTGTCTCCTCAGCTGAAATACCTTCTTTGGGGGGCCAACTCTGGTTTTTTTCACATTTCCAGGCTTCTTTTTTTGTTTGTTTTGTCCCACTCATGGGTATTTAAAAAAAGAAGAGGGGGGGGAATGAAAAAAAAGGAAGAAAGAAGAAAAAAGAGGAAGGTAGAAGAGATAAAATTGGAAAGAAAGGAAGAGGGAATAAGACAAGAAGAAATTCAAGGGAGGGAAAAGGAGTTGGGGAGTAAAGAAGAAGATAAAAATAATGAAGAAGGAATAGTTAAAAACTCATATAAATAGACAGGCATACAAACAAAAAGACACAAACAAACTGGCAAAACAAAAAACAGACACCCCCCCACACACAAATATAAACAGCCAAAAAAACAAACAAACAAACAAACAAACAAAAAACCCTCTTGTTGTTTTCAAACTTGCCGAGCCGATTTTTCTGGTCTTGCTGGCTGCAATGTCCGAGGGATGATCTTATTGCTTTTCTCTGTGTTCAGAACTCAGTCCTCATTGTGCTATGTATCCCAGCATTAGTGGGCGCCTCTCCCCACAGGGTTTCCAGCTTGTGTTCTGAGCCCCTTAGTGTGTGCGCACTTCCCCGAGTATATGGGTGCGTGCTAGGTTCTCCAGTGGTGCGCAGCTGCCTGCCTTTGCCCCTGCGGCTTTCTGTCGCACGTCCGGGCCTGTGCTCCAGCAGCTATCTCCCGTCTGTGCCTTAGGACCTGAGCCGTCGGTGTTCGAGCACTCGCCCGTGCACTGGCAACCTTGGCTCCACAGCTGTCTCCAGTGGCCAGCGCCTATGTTTTCACGAGTGTCCACTATCCCTCGACCCTGTGCGGTCCCATGTGGGTGCCTATTTTCATGCAGCTGTCTCACTTCACAGGCTCCTCTGTCTGCGGTTCGGGCGACTGTGCTTTCCTAGTCGCCAGGTGTCCATGAAAACTCAGTTCAAAGTCACGCAGTGACCTGGTGCGGGGCACCCACTTTCACTCTACCGCAGTCTCGCGGCACCTGAGCTCTCCCAGCCGGTTCAGCGGCTGACCCAGCTCCCTCCCCAGAGCCCTGGGGCAGGCTTGGCGGAGCGCTGGGCCAGGGCCTCAGCCGCCCCACTCTCCACGCGCTGGACCCTGGGCTCCTATTGTTCTGAAGAGCTCTCCTTACCGCTGCTTTTATAGTGTCCGCTATAATTTCTGACCTCTTGTTCTCAAATATGCTGTGTTACTGTTCCTTGTCTGCTCTGATCTTCTGTAGATTGGCCCGGTTTTTCTCCCGTGTGTAGAGGGGAAATGGGGTCTGCTCCCTCCTACCACGCCACCATCTTCTAAATCAGATAAATTAATTTTAATAATAGATTTAGCTTCAATCCTGGTACCACCACAGGTAGTGACCTTGAATTGCATTTTCTCTCTGTTTTTCTTAATTCCCTACCTAGTCCAGCCTTTATATTTTTCTTTTACTTGCTGATATCTCACTGACTCCAATAAAACTTCAGAGTGCATGAAAAGAGTTCACAAAGTCCAACCCAGCCAAGAGCCCTTGATGTGCAAGAAGCAAATTCTTCAAGTAAAGTCCCTGTATAATGTAAACAAATTTAACTGCCTTCTCTACGATAAGAATTGAATCCAGGGAATTCATCTTTTGAAGAAAAAAATGGGAGCAAAACGTTCCCTTGAAGTTCTTAAAATTTAAAAAAGAACTTTCATGTATCCATATACTGCTTTTAATGACATGGAAGGATTTCATAATAGATATTCAAAAGAAAAAGCAGGGTATAAACAGTACGTACAATGTAAATACATGTCTAGATCTAGATATGTAGTGCCTTTCATATAGTGTGATAAGCATGGCACTTTACCTCCCGTGATTTTCCTCCCTAAATCCTATAATACCAGTCTGATCAGGAAAAATAAAATCCTCAGGCAAATCCCAGTGAGAAACATTCTACAGATACCTGACCAGTACTATTTAAAACTCTAATATCATCAAAAATAAAGAAAGTCTGAGGAACTGTCCTAGCTAAAAGGACCCTAGGGAAATATGATGACTAAATGTAATGTGGTGTTCAAATGTAATGGATGGGATCATGTAACAGATACAGACATTAGGTAAAAACTAAGGAGATTTGAATAAGTTTGGGAGTATCATTAATAATAATGAATCAATATTGATTAATTAATTATAACAAATGTACCATACTGATGTAAGATGTTAATAATAGAAGAGATGAGTGTGTGTTGTAAGAGAACTCTCTGTACTATCTTCACAATTTTTGTATAATATTAATCTATACTAAAATAAAAATTTATTTAAAAATATAAAACTAGTTGCCTTTGGGTGGTAAAATTTTAGGTGAACTTTGTGTTCTTTCTTTTGAAGTATATAGTTTTCTATAATTAACATGTATTTTGTTACTAATGACAAAAACTAAAATATATTTGTAAAGGTACATGAATTTATATTTTATTCATCAAAATAATATCTACATAAATTTGAAACATTGTGTACACACACACACATATGTATATGTAAATCAGATTTACTGATTGCATACAATGTTTCCATTTTTTATATACTTTTGCAACCCCCTAAGCAGGGGTGTCCAACCTTTTGGCATCCACAAAGAGGTGGCAAAAATCCAAATGTCCATTAACTGATGAATGATTAAAAAAATATGGTATATCAATAAAAGAATATAATTTGATCATGAAAAGGAAAGAAGCACTGATATAAATGCTACCACATGGGTGAGTCTTGAAAAGATTATGCTAAGTAAAAGAAGCCAGTCACAAAAGACCATATATTACATGATTCTATTTTTATGAAATGCCCAGAAGAGTCAAATTTATAGAGACATCAAGTACATTAGTGGCTTCTTAGGGCTTGGGGAAAGGGTGATGGTGATGCAGTAGCTAAAGAGTTCCTTTTTGAGATGATGAAAATGTTCTAAAATTGACTGTGATGATGGTTGTGCAATTCTATGAATATAGTAAGTACCATTGAATTGTCTGCTTTAAATGGGTGAACTGTATAGTATATGAATTATATCTTAATAATCCTGTCTTTAAACAAGAATGCTGACAAGAGATCCACAGGAAGAAAACTAAGAGAGAAAAACCTTCTGGGAAGAAGGAATAACATAAAAAGAGACACATGGGAAAGAAATATCATATCTGTAAAATAACATAAGCAGTTTAATAGACTCAGTATTATTTAACAGTATGTTCTGGGCACTGCTGTAGGCACTGGGATATGCAGTGAACAAAACTGACAATAAGCATGGTCCTCATAGGGAAATATATTAAATAAAATGTCCAGTTAAAGCATACAATGTATTAGAGGAAGATAAGTGCTATTGAGAACAACAATAAAAAGAAACAAATAAGGCAGATCAAAGGCATTGTATTGAGGGGTTGCAATTTTATATAAATAAGCCTTACCGTAGAAGCAGCTTTATATCTAAAGAAAGGAAGGGAGCAGTGTGCATGTGGGGAAAGAACTTTACAGACAGATGGCACAATAACGGCAAAGGCTGGTGCCAGAGTATATCTATCATCTTGGAGAAGCCAGATCATGTAGAGCCCTTTAGACAATTTTTTTAAAAAAAGTTGAAATGCAAGTGTTTTGTTCTTTAATAATTTTTAAATGTATATAAAACTTGACCTTTCAGCAAGCTACTATTTGTATGAGTAGATAGGACAACTACAGACTCAGACAAGACAGGGCTCTGTTCAGCTTTGGAACAGAAGGACCTCAATTGTCAGTAATAAAGAAGATTACTTCCAGTTAAAGGTATTTTATATCATATGACTTTATGTCTGTTTACATGGCCACATCCAGAGCTAAAACCACAATGGAGAAAGAATACTATTTCTCATATATTTGGAGTTAACTTTGATAAGCTATTGGTTATAATTTAAATGTGTGCACAGGTTTTTTTTTTTTAATAGCATTTTATATGCAGGGGTTCTCTATTTAATGTTCACACTTTTAAAGAGCTTCTCTAGTACTTAACTATAGTCCTAGACCATCGTAAGGACTTTGACTTTACTTAGAGGAAACCACTGTTGGGTTTTGTGGCTGTAAAAGGATTACTCTGGCTACTGTGTTGAAAATACACTTAATAGGGATTAAGTGCAGCAGTAAACAAGAGCAATTACGATGTTATGGCCATAATTCAGGAAAGTGAAAATGGTTGTTTGAACCAGATTCATTGCACTGGAGGTAGTAAGGAGTGATGAAATTTTGGATATATAGTTGACCTTTGAACAATGTAGAGGTTAGGGGGTGCCAAGCCTTATACAGTTGAAAATAGAATATGTTTTGCCTTCCCCAAAATTTAAGTTGTCCTTCAGTATCTGTTGGGGATTGGTTTCAGGACCACACCTTAGATACACAAATCTGTGCATGTTCAAGTTCCCTATGTAAAGTGGCTTAGATCAATGTATACAATTGGCCCTGGGCATTCACAGACTCCCAGTCAAAGATTGAGAATGGCATGGGTAGTTGTTGAACAAAGAAAGAAATATGTATAAGTGGACCCATGCCATTCAATCCCAAGGGTCAACTGAATTGTGAAGGTAAAAACTTCCATTTCCACAGATGAATCAGATATAGCATGAGAGAAACAGAAGGCTCAAGCATAACTGCAAGGGTTTGGCCTGAGCAGCTGCAGAGCTGGAATTGCCATTCACTAAGATTTTTCTCCCTTTATATTAAATTGATTGGGGTGACACTGGTTAACAAATTTATACAGGTTTTAGGTGCAAAATTCTACAACACATCATCTCTACACTGTATTGTGTGTTCAGCACCCCAAGTCAAGTCTCCTATCAACATACTGAATTTTTTTTAAATATTTTATTTATTTATTTTTAGAGAGAAGGGAAGGGAGGGAGAAAGAGCGGGAGAGAAACATCAATGTGTGGTTGCCTTCATGTGTCCCCCACTGGGGACCTGGCCTGCAACCCAGGCATATGCCCTGACTGGGAACTGAACCAGTGACCCTTTGCTTCACAGGCCCGTGCTCAGTCCACTGAGCTACACCAGCCAGGGCAACATATTGAGATTTTTAAGACTGCAGAAAGAAAGAAAGCAGCACAGGTCTTCTTTCTTTTCCTTCCTTCCTTCCTTCCTTCCTTCCTTCCTTCCTTCCTTTCTTCCTTCCTTTCTTTCTTTCTTCTTTCTTTCTTTCTTTCTTCTTTCTCCTTCCTTCCTTCCTTCCTTCCTTCCTTCCTTCCTTCCTTCCTTCCTTCCTTTTCTTTCTTTCCTTTCTTTTCTCTCTCTCTCTCTCTCTCTTTCTTTCTCTCTCTCTCTCTCTCTCTCTCTCTCTCTCTCTCTCTCTCTCTCTCTCTCTCTATCTCGGTGGATATCAAGCCTCAGCATTGGACATGTTAAATCTGAGATATGTGAATACATACAAGAAGAACTATAAAGTTTGAATCTACAGCTGAGGGGAGTGGTCTGGACTGGATGTATAAATTTGGGAGTCTGCAGTATATAAGATGTTATTTAAAGCCATAAAACCAGGTGCAAATTTACTAAAATCATAATGAGTTTAGTTATACTGGAACATGAAAAGTGTGAAGATGGGGGATATACTTGGAAGGTAAGCAGGGGTAAGATTATAGAATACCTTATATTCTATGCATATTAGTTTGCACTTTATCTAGATAGGGAGTCATTGAAATCAACTGGTACATGTAGTCAGAATGGCTTCAAACAGACTTGCTTCACAACATTAGGGGAAGCGTGAAGGAAGGATTAAAGAGCTGCAAACTATTTAGAAGGCTATTACAAAGTTTAGGAAAAAGATGTCATACATCATTTCTCAAATCTCTTACACGCTAGAGCAGACATAGGATGAGACAGATGTAAGAAACACCAAGTAGGTAAAATTGGTAGGACTTGGTAACTGTTTGGTTATGGGAAGCCTAGATGAAGGAAGAGTTGAGGATGATATGCAAAGTTCTCCTTTCCATAACAGGTGGATGGTGGTACCATTTATGGTGATAAAAACACAAGATGTGGGTAAAGTTCTGGAGATTAAACAAAAAAGCGATATCAAAAATAGTAAGTTTGAAATACCATTAGGATCAGCTAACTTCCTTGGCTCTCTAAGTGATCTTTTACTTTTTTTTTCTTTTGTCCACATGGGAAAAGCATTCACTGAGTTGATTAACACAAGTGCTGTGGTCAGCTTCAAAATTAGATTTCTCTGTGTAAAATAATTCATTATTTATACTTTTAGGAATGGTTCACTGGAGTGGACTCACCCCTCCACCCTCACCTGCAAACTTCTAATTCCTCAGCTTTCTGAGTGACACTAAATTGTGTACCAGACCAATGAAAGCTGAAGGTCAAACTAAGATAATCTGTTGAGCCATGGTGATCTCCTTAGGTTGTCCATTTTGAGCAGCAGCAACCCAGCCTCTCCCCGACAAATGCTGTCACAGCAACAAGGGAGTGTGTTGTGTCTTCTTTTTTTTTTTTCTTTCTTGCCTTTATTTTTTTTTAATTTTTTTTAATTTTTATTTTCGTTGTTGATCTTGTACAGTTTTCTGTCTTTTATTCTCACCCGAACCCGCCACCCCAACCCTCCCCACCTCCCTCCCATTTTCACCCCCCCCATAGTTTTTGTCCATGTGTCCTTTATACTTGTTCCTGTAAATCCTTCCCCTTTTCCCCTGAAATTCCCTCCCCTCTCCCCTCTGGTGACTTTCAGCATGTTCCCAATTTCCATGTCTTTGGTTATATTATGCTTGTTTGTTTATTTTGTTGCTTAGGTTCCTGTTAAAGGTGAGATCATATGGTATTTATCTTTCACTGCCTGGCTTACTTCGCTTAGCATGATGCTCTCAAGTTCCATCCATGCTGTTGCATAGGGTATGAGCTCCTTCTTTCTTTCTGCTGCATAGAATTCCATTGTATAAAATGAAAGCTGAAGGTCAAACTAAGATAATCTGTTGAGCCATGGTGATCTCCTTAGGTTGTCCATTTTGAGCAGCAGCAACCCAGCCTTTCCCCGACAAATGCTGTCACAGCAACAAGGGAGTGTGTTGTGTCTTCTTTTTTAAAAAAATCCAGGAAATATATTTTATTTTTATTGTTATAAAAATCTTTAAAATAAAGAAAAAGAAAAAAGGTGGGTGTCTAATTTAATGTTTTGCTGACACCTAGTGCCAGAACTCTGCATATTCAGCTAGCTGCTCCAAATTAAAAAAAAAAAATCACCAATACCAATCTTAACATTAATTTTTCACATCATTTCTCACATTTATAAATTAGCCTTTGTAAAGCACTGAGACAGCAGTCCTCTTAAATGACTAAGAATTCAATTTTAATGCAATTGCTTCTAGTCTTAATTTTGGTTACCTGCTGGGGGAATTCCTGAGAGCATATGGAGGCCTCAGTAAGTCAGAATTTCACTTTCTTTCTCATGGATCAATAATACTCATATACTAATATATATATTACATCTTCTTTATCCATTTATATGTTGATGCTTAGGTCACTTCTATCTATGGGCTGTTATGAATAATGCTGCAATGAAAATGGGAGTGCAGGTATCTCTTCAAAATAACGATCCCATTTCCTTTGGATACATACCCAAGAGTGGGATTGCTGGATCACACGGTAGTTCTATATTTAATTTCTTGAGGAACCTCCATACTGTTTTCCATAGCAGCTGTACCAATTCACATTCCTACCAACAGTGCACAAAAGATCCTTTTTTTCCATGTCCTCACCAACACTATTTCTTGTCTTTTATGCAATAATTTTGAGTAAATGGGTATTATTTGCATACATATCATTAAAAACAGGATTTGAACTATTGTGTGTTAACTGAATCATATAGGCAGTAGAAGAGTTCAAGGGAATTACATTGTGTTTCAAAATGTTATAGCTACAGAAGCAAAGCAAAGAATTTTAAGGTGAGGCTATAAAAAATAATGTACCAGTTCTGGATGTTAATCTGCCCTGCTAGTTGTGTAACTTAGGTAAATTTCTTGAAGTCCCTAAGCTTCAATTCCTTATTTTTAAACTAAGGATGATGAAAATAGTACTTCCTATGGGCTGATGTGAAGATAAAAGTGTATTACAAAATTCCAGACACATAGCAAGTGCCTAATAAATGATAACTGCTATTTATAAAACAATGTTAAAAGTAATTAAGTTTACACCATGACTCCTCCCATGGAGTTGAATATAGTCCCAGTAGCAAGACAAAGAGGTTCTTTGTTGTAAATGCTCCAGGGCATTTTAGAAGATAATTGTGACAAACTCACCATCAGTAGTAGCAGATGCTACAGACCCAAGGTCAATGAATTCTGGCAGGTCATGGAGGCATGTTTTTAGAGGAAATATAAAATCAGTAGCAACAACCAGTTTTGCTCAAGGTTTATAGAAACAGGAGAATAAAGCCCATATTGCATAACATTGTCTTACCACCAATTCACTATTCTATACTCCAAAGAAATGGAACTGCTTGCTGTGAAACAGGTGGTAATATAATGTAGTAGACTCTGGGATTAGACTGACCTGAGTTTGAATTCAAGCTCTGCCACTGACAAGCTGTACAACTTCATACAAGTCAGATAACTTCTCTGAGCCTTAAGATTATTAAGAATACAATGAAATGATGGGTATAAATCACTTCACACAATTCCTAGCATAGTCTGTAATAATAAATCATTATTATACCATTAAATCAACTATGGCCTTGATATTTGAATTAGCCTGGTAGTTTTGGTCTGAAATAATCCGAAAAGCATGTCTTCCATGTCTTTAGCTTTCTAATGTTCAAAATTGATTCTAATCACTACTTGTTAAATATCTACCATATGCCAGGCATTTAGGTACTTTTTCTTATGTAATTTTCAAAACACCTAAGTAAGGTACATACTATTTTTTTCCTTTACACATTAGGAACAGGAGGGTCAGAGAAAGTTAAGTAACTTGCTCCAGGTTATATAAGCAGCACAGCCATTATTTGAACCTGAGCCTGCATGCCAAATATATTGATACTTATACAGTGCAGTAGTGCCCTACCGTTGCGGACCGGTCGTTCAGCCTGGTTTCAGGGGTTGTAACGCTCACCCCATGGTGGGCTGTGTAAGAGCCTAGGGACCCGCCTCATCTGGGTCTGTTCTGTCAAGAGGATGTGAGCTACTAAGGAGACAAAGCTTATCTCCCTGGCAGGAGTGCTGCTTCTACCTCATCCATCTCTGGTCCCAATGCTTGGTTGGTTAGTCAATGATGGGTAAGACTCCTCATGGGAGGGGCAACCTAAGCCAGACACAACCACTTGGAAGACCCTCATGGAAGGACTCAGGGAGGGGGTCTGCAGCAAAGAGGGGGTGATGGACCCTCGCCCCTGGCTATTCTGACATAGCCCAAATCCTCATTTCCGTCTGGGAGATGTCTTCTGCTTCCTAATCGGCTTAAAGCCTGAAACTGTGGGGGCAAGTGGTGCAGCCCTGTACTGGCCAGGATGGCTCCCTGGGTGATCGGGCATAAGAAAGAATTCCTAAAGTCCTGTGAAACCTGCTTTGCTAAGAGTGCTCTCCCTTAGGTGATAAGTGTCCCAGGAGGAAATGAGTATGTCTCCCAAAGTTTGGCAACCCCCTTTCTGGACAGACATTGACTCAGATTAAGCCCTCAGATTTCTTTGACATGTTAAACCTGTATTCCTGTGTATTTGAGTCCAATAAAAGCCCAGTGAGGAAGGGGCTCTGGGTCATTCTCCTCTGAGAGTTTGACCACCTTTCTTCCCCAAGCAGTCATGTCTTGGTAGTTTTTATTTTCATCCGTGACGGAGGGATGGGGCTCTGTGCACGGAGCCCCCCCTCCCCACATCTGGTGCCCAGGACAGGGGCCCCTGCACCCTACCTTTGTAAAACCACCTTCTATGACTTCCTACAGCCTTCAGGGGAAAGATAAAGCCCCTCAGGTAACTATATCAGGCTTTTCTTTACCTGATTATAGCCCCTAGAAACCCCTCTGGCCTCCTCACCCACAGCCCAATCACCTCCTCCTAAGTCTCCCTGGTGCCCTTCCTGAGTCTCCCAGAGCACCCTGGCCTTATCTCTATCATGGCACTTGCCACACTGTAATGTAAATATTGATTTAATTGTCTATGTTCCTCAAAAGGCCATGAACTCCTTCAAGCACTGTATCTTATCCATCTTTCCATTCCCACTACCTAGCAAAGTGCTTGGCTTAGTATAGAAATTCAGTCAATGTGTACTGAATGAATGATTGAATGAGTTGATAAATTAATGAATATTGAGCAGGAAAAATCCAAATATAAAGCCTTACCAGTTTTTATAACAGTGGTGCTTAAAGTGTGGTCCCTGGACCATTAGCAGTGTCATCAGGGAACTTAGAAATGTAAATTTTTCTCCCCACACCAGAATCAGGAACTCTGGGAGTAAAGCCTGGCCATGTGTATTTTAACAGTACCTCCATGTGATTCAGGTACATATAAATTAAGAGCATAATTATGCAACAGAATAAAATTGCCAATAAACATGCAGAAATGAAGAAGAAAATATGGTTATTATCAATATTAATTCCTTAAATTTAGTGGTACTTAATAGATTTAAAAATGCTTTCCTATCTACTATGTTTGAAATTAAAGATAAAATGAAGAGGGAAAATGATTAAGGTGTTCAGATCTGTTTTAGATACACTCTATTTAGTAGCTCACTGACTTATGAAGAACTAACTCTCCCAGCCATGACATCTGGAAAATAATATGGGTGTTTGCCTGGCCAGGCTGGGGTAGTAGTGGCCTTTATGGTAAGCGGATCTTACCATGATAAAGATTTCAGGTTGAATGTGATTGAAAGTTCATTGGGGTTGTAGCAAAGTTAAAGCTATTGGGAAGAAGGCATACTCAGGCTATGAGTATTTTTAATACTTTGTAGAGGCATCAAGTTTCAGTAAGTGAAAGAACAGCTTGCAAAATTATATGACCCATTCTTAGTTTTAAAAACATTTTCACTTTCAGAGTAAAATGTTATGAAAGGCACTAAAATATAATGGTGATTTTTGGGGGGTGGTGGGATTATACCTTTAAAAAATACCCAAAACTACATGTTTACACTGAGAAAAAGAAAATGAAGATATAAAAATTGATTCTGTGTACCTGAGGAGACCGACATGCAGAACTAACAGCTGGTGTAGCTGCAGGTGAAATTTGAAAGGGAAGATTGGAATATTGGAAGTTGGAAAGAGCTGGAAAGATCTAGAAAGAACCCAGGACAATCTGCTATCACAGGGGCTCTTAAAGTACTGAAATAAGAAGAGATGTCCTGCTAAAGATGTCTATAGGCACAGACCGATGACACTACAGTCTCAGTTTTCTGCTGATTTGAAGGCAACTTCAAGCAAAAGAGACAGAAAGTACTGGGACATGGGAAGAACGGGGCTTGTTGTTTTTTTCTCTCACCCAGGACCTGAAAGGTGAGAGGGTCCACTATGGAGAGTGGAAGTAAGGGAAAATTATCCAGAACAGTTAATGGCTCCAGGGCTCGCATCTGAAGGACACATAAACTGGAAAGGAGGGACAAGAGAAGTGAATAACTGGTGCCTGAAGCAAAATATTTAGCACTTTAAACTTGTGCCAAACTAATTGCATAAAATGAAATTACATACCTATAACTTCTGTATTCTGCATATAGTTTATACCCAAAGACTTTTTTCACACTAGGGTAAAAATCAGCTGTGTTTTTAAAAATGATTGCCTGAGCAATAGTTATTTTTGGAGTGGAGTTGATACAGAGTTAAAGCAAAACTTCTGAATCTCAAGGACATACTCTCCAGAGAAGTTACCCTCCCCTTATCTTTGAGCCTTGGGAGTGGAAAGTTATTACTTAAGCAGTTTACATTTATTAAGAAGTTAATGTTTGGAAGGCTAAGTGCTTTGAATGGATGTTCTCACTTATTCTTCAAAGGAGACCTATAACCTAGGTATAGCTATTATGCCCAACTTTACAAATCAGAGAATGGAGATCTAGCTGGCAAAGGGCAACGTTAGGATCATCTGCCTCTAAAGCCCAAATTTCTTTTATTACACTACCCTACATTTGGCTCTGCATGGTGTAGCTCACTGGATTGAGTGTGGGCCTGGAAACCAAAGGGTCGCCAGTTCGATTCCCAGTTGGGGCACATGCCTGGGTTGCAGGACAGGTCCCCGGGGGGGGGCATGCAAGAGGCAACCATGCATTGATGTTTCTCTCCCTCTTTCTCCCTTCCCTTCTCTCTAAAAATAAATAAATAAAATCTTAAAAAAACACCATCCTACATTTGTTAGTTTTGAAAATAACTTAAAGCAAGTAACAATAGCTATAAAATACTGAAATTAATAATACCTAGGGTGAGATTATAAAGACAGTTACAGTCCTGCTGTGTCAGTGGAAATGTAAATTTCTTTGATCTTTCTGAAGGACACTGTGGCAATATTTACCAGAAGAATTTGAAATGCTAGTACCAGTTGTTTCAATTATTGAAGTACTGAAATTCAAATTAAGTATTAGCTGGCAAAGATATAGGTTGTTGGGAAGATATTCAGTATAAAGAACTAGAAGAAACCAGTGCCCTTAAGTAGGGAACTGGTTAACTAAATCATGGTTTAGCCATTAAAAAACATGAGGTACATGTATATGTTCTGAAATAGAAAAATCACCAACATATAGTAGTAAGTGGCAAAAAAAAAAGCAAGGTGCAGAATGGTGTGTATAGTGAGATTATTTTTTTAGTAATTTTTTTAAAAGTACACATACAAGATAGGTTGATAGATATGCTAGCATATAAATAACTTTTTCCCCCTGAAAGGAAATGTTTTACAAGAAGCATTTTAACAATAAATACCTTTGGAAAGAGTAATTGAGTTATTTTACTATTTTTGTGTCACTTGAAAGTATTTCAGCTTTTTGTTTTGTTTTCCTGTCCATGTCAGCTGATTTTTTTAAAATAACACTTTATTAACACTTTTAAAAACCAAATAGCTAGCACTTATTAAAGGTTCATAATGAGCCAGGCACTGTGCTAAGCATTTTACATATAATACTTATATTCTCATATTAAATGATTGGCTCCATTTTACAGGTGAGGATTAGAGGCTCAGGTAGGTGAAATCACTTGCTTGAGGTTCCACAGCTAGGAGATGGGGGAACCATTGTTTAAATGCCTGTCTGCCTTAGTCCAGAGTCCTAGGCTTTCGACTGCCAGACACTGCTCTTCTAATTGCTCTTTATGCTTTTAATGCATAATAAAAGTAAACTGGCAAACAACTGGAGTCTAATGGGATAATGTATGTGAAAATTCTTTTCTAAGTATAGAGATGTTTGGTGAAGGAAAGAGAGGTGGGGTTAGGGAGTTTGTTTAAATTGGACAGATCTGTGCATGGACCCCTAGACAGTCAGGATATTATTTTTTGAACAACTTTCTTTTGTTTCTCCTTTAAAAATATTATAAAATTATGTTTATTCTTTTCTCAATAGTGCCTAATTATTGTTTAAAAGTAAAATAATATGAAGAAATAAAAATCCTTTCATAATGCTCCTTATTGATACTTAATGACTTTCAGATTTTAATGGCTATATAACTATATATTGCATCCATTCATACATATTTTACATAAATGGGAGCAAGTATACATTTGTTTTGTATCTTGATTTTTTCAACCTTACAATATATATCTGGCACTTGGCACTTCTGAATCTACTTTTCATTTTTAATAGCTGCATGGTATCCCATTTTGTGGATGTACACACACACACAGACATTATTTTTGATCACTATTGGAAGACATTTAAATTACTTCCAATTGTTTGCTTTCCTAAATGCTGCTGTAACAAATCTCCTTCATAAGAAAGTTTAAAAGGATCTTCAGACTGAGTGCAACATTTATCAACCCCGTAGTTGCTGAGAGTGACCCAATAGGATTCTATACTGAGGGGAGGAATATGTTTTACTTTCTGGAAAAACAAAGAACTCTCCAAAACACGTTGGCCAACACATTCAGAGCTATTAGAGTTGCCAACAGGTGGGACAACCTGAAAAAGAAGAGCTCTGTTTTGGCAGTTTAATAACAGTGAAGAAACTTGCCACAACTGCTTAACACTGACTGCTGATTCAGAAGAGGAATTTGTAAACTAAGTTACAAGCAGGGCTGGTGCAGCACTGTGGATTCCACCAGACAGTCTGGAAACAGTTAGACAAGGGGATGGGCAGCAGAGCTCCAAATCAGGCAACAGCACGTGTGGAAGGAGCTGTGACCTATGCGGAAATTCATAACTCATAGACCAAACTTCTTCCAGCAGAGGGCAGTGCCTCACATATCAGGCTAGACTAGGGCCAGCTGCAGCCAGAGCGGGAGACTTCGCAGGACTGATTGCTCCAGCCCTAGGCCGAGGAGAAATTCAACTAAACTATCTTTGGGATACTGTAAGTGAGATTGGGGGACTACTCAGGGAGAGACACAGTAGTACTTCTTCACACTACTGTGATTTGCCTGTTTTCTAATATCTAACACTTTGGGATTGGTAATATTTTTTATACATTCTGACTACTAGGGCTTGCAGGTAAGAAATTTGGAGTCAATTTAACTTGACTGGCCAGCAAGTCTCACAGGTTTCTGGGTGCATGCTTGACTCAAAAAGGAAGTGACATGCCTAAAATATAACCTAGTTTTCTGGGCCTGTTGATGTGACACAAAGTTTACAAATAGAAAGTTGGCCAAAAGATATGTAAGAAGTACCAATTTCATCTAAAAATAAAAACTTAGTGTTTAACACCAAAGCCTTTGGCTTTTGAATTTCAATGACTATGAATAATGGCTATTGAAGCAAAGTTTAATGAAGAAAAGCAAGCCATGCAAATTGCTATGCATGCAGATAATAAAAAACTAAAAGAAATTACTCTGCAGGAATAAACAATTTCCAATCAACTCTTCCCTGAATATTGGTTACCTTTCCTGCTGTGCAGCTGTTGGGATCAAACAGAGGCAAAGCTGAGTTAGAGTACCTGCAAAGTTTATTTATAATCCTTTTGTTTTCTCAGCCTGGTGACAAGAAAGAGGAGCGACTTTGGCATTTGCTGGTAGAGTCAAGGTAGATGATAAAAGTACTGTGTATTTAATTATTTGTTAGGGACAGGTAAGGAAAACACACCACATACAAAATCAGAGCAGTAGTGAACTCTAAAGGTAGTTTGCACGCATTTCTAAGGAAAAAAAAAAATCAAGTGGAAGGAGTACCAGCAAAGAGAATCAGCTTTCTTGGTTGTTTTAGTTTCCCTGCCACTTCTAGTCCAGGGATGGATGGCGTTCTCCTGGTCGTTAGATTATTACTGGCTCTCCTGCACAGGCCAACGAGCTGATCGAATCCTCAGGCGGGGCTAAGAGCGACTGAGACGCGGATGAGCTTCAAAGGCTTTGGGGTGGGACTGTCAGAAGCAGCAGCAGCAGAAGCAGTGGCTTCGAGCAGGCGGGGAAAGGAAGGATGGTGCAGGTTCTCGGAGAGGCCCTTTGCCAAGGCCATAGCTCTGACCAGAAACAGTCCCTAGCCATCTCGCTCAGCAGGGCGCGGCCCCAGAGCCGTCCGCCTCTCTCCGAAGAGGTGGGACTTTCCCCACCGGAAGTGATCCAGTACAGTCTCAGCGAACTGGGGCACCTCAGCCAGTGTGTCAGGGAAACCCTTCCGGGTGTGTTCTGGGGGTGGGGGGTGGGGGGGTGGGTGAGGAAAAAAAAGAGGTGGGTTTGCCTGGAGTCTTTGCGGCCGCCGCCGCCCGGACGGCAGCCGCCCCCTCCCATCTGCGAATAGCAGCGCTGGGGCGGCGGTGAGAGCTAGGAGCCGACCGGTGACCATGGCCTTGGCTTGACAGAGGTTCCGGGACGGCCGGGCGGGTGAGGACAGCAGGGTAAGCAGCGGCGGCGGCGTTGGCAGACAGCCGAGTCTCGGGGGCGCGGGGAGCTGGAGGAGGCGGCAGCTGGGGCTGCTGGTTTGGGTCGGGCGGGGGTCAGGCGGGTAATGTGCGCCCTTCTCTCATCACAGGCCGGACGACGCCCGAGGGAGCCGGGCCCAGAGACCCGCCCGGCGGCAGTGACGGGTGCGCAGCCCAGAGGCCTGGGCCAGCTCAGTGGCGAGAGCAGGAAGCGGGGTCCCAGGGCCCCTTTGTGTGAAGGGCGGAGGAGGAGTTGGGGCAGCCCCTGGCTACGGGCTCCTCCGTCGCAAGCCTGCCCGTGAGGGCCTCTAGATCTGCGGCCTCCAGCTCTTGCCCCAGAGGGGCGCGTTTCAATTCCCCACCCTCGCTGGGCTTTTCCAGGCGTGCCCTCCTCCCCACGCCCCCTGCCTAGGCTTCAGTTCCTATAGGAGGGGCATTAACATCCCATCCCCACCCACCGCGACTCTTCACTCTCTCCCCTCCCCTGCCTTTAACTTCCTCTTCTTCCTCCGCCGGGCCCTCTGCTTCTCTGCACTCTCCTCCCCGGTTTGCAGATTTCCGCCCACCTTTTGCCTCCCCAAGCAGCGCCGCAGCTAGCGGGGCTTTATTTTTCTTCCCTCGTGTAGGAGTTGGTGAAGGTGAGATTCATGAGGGAATACAAGGTAGTGGTGTTAGGGAGCGGAGGGGTTGGCAAATCTGCCCTGACTGTGCAGTTTGTCACTGGGACTTTCATTGAGAAATATGACCCCACCATTGAAGATTTCTACCGCAAAGAGATCGAAGTGGACTCTTCTCCGTCGGTGCTAGAAATTCTGGACACCGCAGGAACTGAGCAGTTTGCCTCCATGAGAGATCTCTACATCAAAAACGGCCAAGGTTTCATCCTGGTTTATAGTCTCGTTAATCAGCAGTCTTTTCAGGTAACCAACCAAGTCTTGTAATTTGTTAAAAGGGGGTGTGGTAATTCTACTTTTACTTCTGGTTTGCTTGAACCGTGCGTTAATGACTATGTTTTGCTTTTGAAAGTTAGACATGGCGCATTTTTTAGGTTACCCCTGGCTTGAAAAAGTGTTGGGTTGTTTCTACAGAGAGTAGTAAAATAACAACCGTCAACAAATATTTTAAAGTTATTCTTAAGTCAAAGAAAAGTGAAAAACAAATAGATCAGTTGCGTGTATATTAGCTTGGAATATAACCTTCTGAAGTTGCTTGTTCATTTCAACAAGCATTGATTAATATACTCAACAAATCAACATTAACAGATAATCTTGGTACATAGAGCACTTTGGAAGGAAAACTATTTGCAGCCGAATGTCTGTTGCACATGTAACTCCTCTGTGGCTGCGTCTCCCACCCCCTTCTCTGTGCTCACCCAAGTTTCTCAACCAGCTTTATAAACCTTTAGTGCTGCAAGATGAACTCAAGACCTGCCTTCTAGGCATTTTACTTATTTGGGGTATGTGAAGGAAATGTAATTATCTGAAAAGATTAGTGCTTGGAATTAATAACCAACAAAAATGTAGAATGATCCTCCCTTTCTGCAGTTATCCAAATTGTTTCTGTTAACACTGACTATATTTATACAAAATACATGGATCTGGGAACACTGAGCAAGTGCAGATTTCTAACCTTGGCTGGGTGGCCAAACTGGAGATGGTCCAGTTTCCTCGGAAAATCTGTCCTGTTCTCCACTGGGTTTAACATTATTTTAAGAGATGCAATAAATGTTGCTATTTATTCCCTGAAAATATCCTCATATTGACCTATTATATTGACCTCCATTGATTTAGGAAATGGATATTTTTATGCATTTAAAGATATTCACGTAATGTTTCTTAGGAGGCATTAAGTGCTTTAGTCAAGCCAATGTACTAATACCAGTTTTCTTAGTATTTTAAATTAAAGTACTGTAGCATACTTTTTCACTAATGGGATATAGCACTTCAGGGTTTTTTGGGTTTTTGTTTTTTTGTTTTTTTTTTTTTTTTCCTTTTAAAGATAAGTTCTGGGTAAATGATTCAAAGTTATATTGACCAAACTCAAGTTCATTGTATGTAGGCCTAAATTCCAAAGCAATAGTATAATAAACACATTTTCCTCTCAAAAGCACTAAAGGTGCTATTTGTCAGGCATTTTCTTTTGGGGGGGGGCAGAGCAGGGGAGAGTAATGGGGGAAAATGGGGACAACTGTAATTGAACAGCAATAATTTTTTTTTAAAAAAGATCCTTTGGAGATTTGTTGTTCTATTAGCTGACTCTCTAGAGCCTGGAAGTCTTTTGAAGGGTTTTTCATAAGATTTCAATTACATCTGCTTCTGTGATAGCCATAAATAGGGAGTAAAAAGTCTTCTATTATTTCAACAGAGACTTAAACTCTTTTAAAGTCAAGTGCCATAAATTTGGATTCTCAGCTGAACTTGGGTTTTTATGAAGACACAAGAAAATGAAGCTTAGCCTAGAAGACTAAATTGATACATGACCAAATAAAAAAACCTTTGTTGCAAATATGAAACAACTGTGTTTTTATAAATTTTCAGTCCCTTCATTTTCCTACATCCAACATGTGAATATGCTGTTTACTGTTAACTATTTAAATTAACACATTTGTATTTAAATTAACCTTTTGCGAAAAATCAAAAAATTGTAATGTTATTATAAAATCTATAATACTGTCTTTAATCAGTACACGCCCCACAAACTGATGATACTAGAGAATTGCTAAGGCTGTTCTTTTATAATTAATTAAAAAGTAATACACTTGGGAGAAATTTCAAGTTGTAAACCCAAATGTAGGAAAAGAAAAGGATGACTTTTTCTCGGTCAGACTTCTGCCTGCCTGTGGATCCCAGGAGGTGCTCATTGTTACAGTAGTTTTTATTATATTTAAGTATATTTTAAGGTGTTTGATTTTAATGAGATAAAAGTATACTATTTTATTTAAAATGAAAAGTATAAGTGTATTAAGTCTGTTTTTAACTTTGGTCTTTTAGGCATGACACAGTATTTTTGTTTCCACCTTACACTTTTTCTCTCAAGTGCTCTCGCTAAATGGCCAGAAATGCATAGATGCTTTAATCCTGCACTAGGATATCAAGTGTTAGGTGGAGTGATGACAAGCTGGCAGGTTTAAGGAGATGGTCAAACACCTGTATGTATGTATGGATTCATCATATTCGCGAACTTTTAAAATCAGTATAGACTGTGGGAAAGAAGTGATTAAATGAATCAGAAGGTTAGTGTGCAACCTACATTTTGTATTCTTGACAGAAACCTAACAGGTAGGCTTTGCAGAAATTATCTAGTTTCTACTTCACTGGAGAAAATGACATTTTCTTTGTTTGGGTGTGTGGTTTTATTTGTTAGTTTGTTTATTTATTTATAATCCTCACCTGAGGACGTTTTTTTCATTGCTTTTGAATGGGAGAGAGAGAAAGAGCCGGGGGAGGGAGAAAGAGAAGAAGAGGGAGAGGAGAGAGGAAAGAATGGAGAGGGGAGAGAGAAACATTGATTGGTTGCCTTCTCATATGTGCTGTGGGGCTTTTTTAAACTCAGCTTTCAATACTAAGGGATGAGTTCTTGTGAGACTGTCATATTTCTGTTATGGTTATGAAAACAGCATAATTTGTTCTTTTTCTTTGTGATTGTTTGATAGGATATCAAGCCAATGAGAGATCAAATTGTCAGAGTGAAGAGATATGAAAAAGTCCCACTAATCCTAGTAGGAAATAAAGTGGATCTGGAACCAGAAAGAGAGGTTATGTCTTCAGAAGGCAGAGCACTGGCTCAAGAATGGGGCTGTCCTTTCATGGAGACATCAGCAAAAAGTAAATCAATGGTGGATGAACTTTTTGCTGAGATCGTCAGGCAAATGAACTATTCATCCCTGCCCGAGAAGCAAGATCAGTGTTGTACAACTTGTGTTGTCCAGTAAAAAAGATAACCTCAATCATGGCCATACCGAGCAGGTTAGTCATTGATGGAATCTTATGAGCCAGAGAGTGTTTTGTTTCTGATCAAGTATAACAAAGCTGGTTAATATTAATACACATTGCACTACCTTAAATTTCTGTATTTTTAAAATAATATTTCCCTTTGCACAAAACAGTGAACATTCAATGCAGAAAATTAAGAGAAACAAAGGTAAGAAATTGCTGCATTCCCACCACAAGATTTATTTTTTAAAGTGAGTCACTGTTCTCTCTCTGCTTGATTGATAACATTCCTTTGGGGAGGGGTGAGTTAAAGAATAATACACCTTTTCAGTGTTTGGGTGATTTAGCTTTCAGAATGCAGAAAAGAGCATCCAGCAATGATTTCAGAAGATGATTAGTTTTGTTTTCTAGACTTTTCTATCTTGGGCTAGAGAGGTGCTATAATTGAAATAATCAATTTACTAATCACCAAAATGCTTGATTTAACATAATGATTAATCAATCAAGTTCATCTGTACCTGGCACTTGAGAGACTTAAGTGATCTCTGATAATAAATTATAGTGCTACAATGTACCTTGACTTTATTATGAATATATGGTCCAAATGAGAATCTGGCAAAATCATCCGTGATATGTTAGAAGGAGCAGTCCCAAGCCTAGGAACGATTTTTATTCATTTTAATAAATAACAAAGTTAATAAAAATAATAACAAAACCTTTGAACTTTTCATTGAATCAAATGATAAAAGTTTTTTAAGTGAATGAGTTTTTGAAAAAGTTGTTATATAAAACTTATCAAGCCTTTAAAACAAGATTATTTTATTCATATGATGACTTTTCAATCTAGATTATAATTGGGCAGATAATGTCACTTAGACATTTAGATAGTGAAATAAAACAACCAATAGACTGGATGACTGAGAAACCGCAGCAAATGCCAGACTCACCGGACAACATCAGGAATGGAATTGTGAGCCAAGAATGAACTCAAGTCTTGGAGGCAATGTCGCTAATGGCAACAGGCATTTCAGATCACAGTGGTGATTTCTAATCAAAGGTCTGGCTTCATATGTGCTCCCTGGACAAAAGATTAATGGTTCCTAATTTATCTTCAGAGAAGATTTTCTGTCAGGTAATGTCATCTTTGAAAAGGAAGGATGACCACAGTGTTTCATTCAAAATGCTTTCACTCATCAGCTTTCCAGCATACCAGAATATGCTGGAAAAATCATTTATTTTCTTATACCTGGCTACATCTGTTACCTTATAAAGTCACTGTTCAGACTGTGTTCCAGCATATGTTTTAATGATAGTGTAACACTTACAGTATAGTCTTTTGAGGTAGGAACAGGCATACGTAGGTGATCAAGTCTCATGTTATTGCTTCCATAATCTTTCTTCTTAAATTGTAAGCCAGCTTCAAGTTTGAGCAAGCTCTGCACAGTGATTATGTCTTCATCATTATGCTCTATTTCTCTGACACTTTTAATTGGGCAAATGACAGAAGTTTAAACATTTTCATTTTACCGTTTTTATGAAAAATTAAACAGCTCCCACAAACATTCCCAATTTTTCCCATCATTATTGTAGACAGCTATATGAAGTAAACAGAATAAAATTGACCTCATACATGTAGAGGGCCAATTGTCTCAGTCAAATCAGCAAATGGGCAATTTCTAAAGCTATTTTTAAATCTTTCTTGTTCTGGATTATTTCTGAGTTTATTTTATTTTGTAACTTTTGTGACTAAATTACTTTTAGTCCATTTGGTTACCTACAGGAATGATTAAGTATTTTTAAATATCTCAAGCTAATTCTGTTTACATGTTTTGTTATATACTAAAAATCAGAAAATATTAATACCAATAATTGCTTATTTTTTATAATAATGGGTCAAATTGCCTGTGTAGTCTTTTGTTTGGTTTTCATTTTTTAAGCAGAATACACTATTGAAAGTGCAACCCTTGAAATAAAATATCTAATTAGCTGAATTTCTGAAAATATTTAAGGGAATTCCCTGACCAAGACTGACCAAGATCTTTTAGAACAAAGCACATGATATGCAGTTTTCCTCCCCTCCCCTCCCCTTCTTTTCTGTCAAATAAGGTTGAACGGATGCCTATGGAAATCTGTAACCCGAGATCCAGAAAGCTTGTGGCTGTGATTGCTCACTATTTAAACACATAGGTTATGGATTCTGAATCCTGTAGCTTGAATCATGAAGCCCTGAAGTCTGTCAGTCGCAGATCTAGATAGAAGATCAAACTTTGACAAGTAAAGTTCATTTGAGAAATGCTTGTCCTTAATATTTAGAAGACTACTTTGTCCAAATTAGAAGTAATAAGATACTAATAAGTCAGAAAGACTGTGATTTTTATAACTTGATTGCTCTTAATTGAAAGAGAAAATTTATTAATGTGCTAAGAATTGCTTCTGATAATTCCTCACATTTATTTCTTACCACCTTTCATTTTGGGACACCAGTCTCTTGTCCAACACCTGCTTATCTGCATGGCTCCCAGGATTGTTTCCTCACCTTTCAGCCTCTCATTAAAAGTAATCTTAGTGTGAGTTTGGATTCATGGCCAGATTCTTTATGTACTGCTTTCATGGCTGGTTTCCTTACTGACCTGAGTAGCCTGCAATCAAGTGCATTAAAGGACTTTTTTTTTTTTTTTTTTACTGTGCAGCAGCAATATAATAAAAACTCAGGTCAGTGTTGTAGGCCTGTAGTTTCCTTTTACTAACTACATCATAGCACCTTAGTGATGGTGTAAATAATTGGCAGATGGCTATTTTGGTATAAATACTGTTGTTGAGAATGATGGGTATTTTGTTAATCTCATAATACTATAAAAGAATTAAATTACAGTGTTGTGGGGATTCAGAAAAAGCAGAGACCACATCCATTCAAAGCTGGTTTCTCAGTATTCTGGGATTTTTGTTGGGGGCAGGGTGTAGCATGTTTAATAGAATCCCTCTACTAGGTGCTGGTAGCATCCCCTCCATCCCTAAGTTGTGACAAACGTGAATTTCTCCAGACATTGCCAAATGTCTCCTAGGGGACAAAATTTCTCCTAAGAACCACTGAATTAGAGGAATTGGGGAGTAGTAGCATTTGTGTCAGATAGGATATGAGTGGATGGGGGCAGGGTAGAGGTGATTCCAAACAGAGGGAATGCCAAAAAGGAGTAAAATAATATCCTAAAGTATTTTGTTGATTTGCTGAAAGGAAGGTAGGAAATGAAGTAAAGTTATAACTTAAATGTGACAGTTTGGTAAATACCGTTTTGGCAAATACAATTTTTAAAGGTTACCTACTTTTCAAAGATTCCTATATCCCTGTCCAATATTGACAAAAGTTATAAAACAAGGAAAACAGTAATAAAAAATGTGTTCTTCACTATGCTTTGAAGATCTGCAAAATTTAATCCTATTTTTCTCCATATATTATGGAAAAGGTTCTCCCAATGAGAGTAAATGGTGCATAAAGAGTACAAAATACCAGGACTAAGCTGAGAGAACAAAAATCAATATTTATGTCAGCCTCAGTTCATTATATGTTATCCTGAACAAAAAGGGAGATTCTTGATTCAAGACTAGCACTTCATTTCACATGGCAGCAGAATGCCCAAGATGTTAACAAAGGCTCCTGAAAGGCCAAACCATTTGTTAATGTCATTTTAGTCTAGCTGGCTTTACTATTTCTAAACACAGTGGAATTGATTGGTTTTTTAATTTTTTAAATAAATGCGTAGAATCGTTTCTAATATTTCCATCTTTTAATTAGATATGGTGTGCTGGGGAGTTAGCAGGTGTGAGGAGAAAAGTCATGAACATTGGATCACATTGCATACTTCAAAATACTGGCATCTTCCAACATCTAAGTTAAATGCTAATCACATCAGTTATAACACTGGGGTAGAATTCTATTGCAGAAGTTAGAGTTTACATACATTTTTCCCCAGCCCTATTTTGCATATCACTTTGAGTAGGGAAAGTAGCTAATTTTAAATGCTCATTTGTCATCCAGTTCAAATGGAGCCTGTGGCGTGGTGGCCCTGAATGAAGGGGAAAGCAAGCTTTAGAAGTAGTGGGTACCATAAAGACATGCAATGGCCTTCGTGTAAGAGGAGAGAAAATAGTTGCCTTGTCCTTTCTGCCCCACTAATTCTTTCAGACCTTGACTGATCTCCACAAGGTTCATGGTTTCTGACTGTTCAGAGTGGATAGGTACCTAGTTAGACCTACTATGGGTGTGGAAATGTCTGGTGACTTTTTGTATATATGTTCCCTTTTAATTGCTTCCTTTAAACCCACAATTAGGCTTTTATTGCAGAATGAAATGGATGTGAGCCATTCAGTTTTACTCTATCACCTCTCTGGTATAGAATAAACCATCAATAGAATTAACAAAAATTGCATCCTGGAGTTGGAGAATTGCCACCTAGGAAGTATTCTAGCCTACTACAGAAAGATTCCCCTCATGGGATTACTTTTCAGTGAAATTCTAAAATCCAGAACATAATGTCATTAAGAAAAACATATTCTATCAAAAGTATAATCCCAAATTCATTTGATTAGCTATAGTTTTAGGAATATTGGATATAGTAAAAGCAATTTAGAGTTGAGGGGAGCAGTATCCTATTTGGTCTAATTTGAAGTAACCACCTAGGATCAGATCATTGGGTTCACACTGTTGTTGCTTATTATCACTGGACGTGGTCATACTATTTGAGATCTCAGAATTGAACTCCTTATGTTAATTTAAACTTAAAGAGATTTTAGGTCAGACCATAAGAAAAATTGCATCTCCCTCCCTCCTATTCTGGGTTCACCATAAACTTTTGGGGTACACGTTCTCTTTAATGCATTGTTCCACTTTCATTCAAGGATTCTATTCCATGAGTTCAGCTTTTGCTCTCTTTAATGGTGACAGGTGAGCATTTTTAATGACCTAACCCCCCCAACTCCATCCCCCCATGCTTTATGATTATTATGCAAATTGGGATAGAGAAACAAACAAGATATTTAACAAAAAACATAACTTCTATCAACAGAATTCCAGCATAGTATTTTGTCAATATAACTAGTATTTATCTTGGGTACAAAAATTCCAAGTAAAAAATGGGAAGGGAACTTTAGTTTAATTTTTTTTTTTTTTTTTTTTTTTGGTTAAAACCCCAGAATATCATGTCTAAAACTGGGAAAAACTTAAAATGAGTTATCATTGCACATTTATATTTGCTGAAAAGAATGCTTATAAATGCCATAACATTTAAAAATAGTAAATGCAGCTAAGCTAAAAAGACGTTTAAAAACTGTTAAGCCTTTCATCCCAGGCATTCTGCTGCCACATGAAATGATGTGCTAATCTTGAATCAAGAATCTCCCTTTTTCTTCATGCTGATGTAAATAATGATCTTTCTTCTTTCACTTCTGTGTTTGCTACTCTTGTGTACCAATTTCCCCCACTGGGGAGACCCTATTTCATAATTTCCTGAACAAAAAATTTGGACTATTGTTTGAGGGTTTTTTTTTTTTTTGTACTCTTCCATAACAAAATCCAATTAGGAAAAAAGAGAAAAGAGTTATGCAAGAGTTTGAGCAGAGGCTTCTAGAGTTAAGATTTGCTGGGAGTCTTGCTGGAAACCTGATAGTGAAGACAAGGATCTCTTGTGTTCTATCTTACAAAAAGCAAGTTATACTTTTTCAATGTGTCTGTAATATCCTGGGAATTGAAAAGTATGAGTTTGACCAGCTGCCTGTAACGCTTCTAGAATGTTTTTTTTTTTCAATTTTTTTTTTTTTTTTTAGATTTTTATTTATTTATCTTTAGAGGGGAAGGGTAGGAGAAAGGGAGAGGGAGAGAAATATCAATGTAGGGTTGTCTCTCGTATGTCCCCTGCTGGGAACTGGCCTGCAACCCAGGCATGTTCCCTGACTGGGAATCGAACCGCGATCCTCTGGTTCGCAGGCCCGCGCTCAATCCACTGAGCTACACCAGCCAGGGCTGTTTTTTTTTTTTGTTTTGTTTTGTTTTGTTTTGTTTTGTTTTGTTTTTTTTAAATGAATGAGAGTTGTTAGTACACTGAAAATTTTGCTGTCTCAGTGAGAAGCAATAACATTTACATTTCACATTTTGTGAAATTCTAATCTGAGAGAGACTATCCTTTTTGCTTAATGTAAGCCTTTGCCTCAGGATTTATTACTCCAGAGAATATAATTTATTACTCTCTTGAAAGTGGCTGGTATTAATACTTTGTTATTTAATGGTATGTCTCCTATTAAGATTGTTGAGTATAACCTGGAATTTATCTGTGTCTCTTGATTTCACTAGAGTATTGTCATTCTGTGGAATATTGATGAACCAAATGTTAACCAGATTTTTAGAGGATAGGTAGTAATGCATACATTACCTTTTATTTAATATAGATCATGGTTAATAAGTTGTATTCTTAGTGCTTATTTTCGCTACAAATAATCACTACTTCCTCAATTTTATTTCAGAAAATGCCTGAACTATTAAATCATCACATATTACAAGTTTTCACTATTCAGAGACATAATCATATTTGAAAATCCCAAGTCTTTACATTTTTTAATTTGAAAAATATGGATTAAAGCTTATAGAAACCTTATTAATTCAAATTAATAGAGGAAAGTCTAGTGTCTTCCCAGATTTCTGAAGAGACTTCCCAGAAAATTACAAATATAATGAAATACTATTATATTCAAATAAATTTGAAAATTCAAATGAAGGTAAAAAAATAAAATGGTCTTTAGTCTAGATACGAAAGACATAATCCTAGTCTTCCAGAAATTTATAACATAGTTGAGAAATGAAAAATGACCTTATATTTGACATATAAGGTGCTTTCACATATTACCTTATGATATTTACCAAATATCTGTTGAAAAATTATCCTTATTTTAATAATGAAGAAACTGGACTTGCTCCAACTTAAATAACCAGTGTCCTAATTAACAATGTCCTTTAATGCAAAAAAATTTTAATTGGAAGAAAAGTGTTTTTGGAATAATTTCTAAAGAGGCAAACTTTTGTCTGTTTTCCTAATGTGTTTTCATGACAGAATTGCAATTATAATGAGCAGAGAGACATTTTTTAAAAGTTAACTATTTTTATGATATAGTTTCTAATAAAAAGTTCACTTGGGCTCTTTGAATATAAATAGAAGTGTAGCTGTCAAATAAAATTAAAATTAGGCATTGTGTAAACATTGGTATAGCCCTTAAATGATCTTAAATTGGTTTCACTTAGCATTCTTTCATAGTTACTATTCTACTCATTGTTTCTGGTTTTATTTAACAATTTTTATTTTTTTACACTAAATACAAATGTAATGTCACTCTATTAGAAGGTATGTAACGACCCAACACAGTTAAAGGACATTATGTCTGAATGATAGATCTCCCCACCACCCTGGTATTAATTAGAAGGGCAGAAGTCTAACAACTGTAAGTACAGAACTGAGACATCCCACCATAGAAGTCCCTATGGTTGGGTGAATGTCCCCCAAAGGGCAGACGTGAGTTGGAAGTATGAACTACTGCTGTCACTTAGCATCTGCCCCAAGTCAAGGCACCTAGTAGGTAAAATAGCTAAAACCTTATGGTATTATATTTTTATATTTTAAAATCTCAAAAAATATCCACCAAAATTTTGGAAAATTTTGCATACTGTCAAGTTAGCTCATAATTAATATGCAGTTAATTCAGTACCTTTTTCCATTAATATATAAGCATGTCAACTTCAAAGTTGAAGTAACATTTGCCAATTTTATACTGTAAGATCTTTTAAACCAGTAAGAAAACATTTTATATGAAATATAACACAAGCATAAAGTATAGTACTATTTAAAAAATAAATCAGAGTTGTTACTTACATGCATTATATTATACCCAATGCATCATTAGAGTGTTTTTATTTTTAATGACTTATTTAGACCACAGAAAATTACTTTTTAAGTTAAACTTATGCTGAACACAGAAAAACTCCACCTTAACATAGTTATTCTGGTAACACTTCCATGTGTATGTAGATCTGTTGTCAGTGTTCTCATTTTAATTGGTAAGCTGTGTTTCTATATTTTTATGACATTTTTATATTAATTGCAGATAAAACTCAGAGGAAATTTGCACAGATGCTGCTTTGGAGAACTTTACAACCTGGGTTGCAGAACTGAGCCTTGGTAAACCTGTCTCTATTACAGCATGTTGCCATACATCTAATTAAGTGCATAAGGTCTTTGGCCTTCAAGATCCATTGACCTTAAATAAGAATGCTTAGCACGTTTACCACATCTTTAAAGTCTATTCTTTATCAATCAGTCCTTTTATAGCTTTCTAAGTTCTTATTGATGGCTAATATGCAAGAATTAATTTTTAATATTTTAATTGATTTCTTTAATCAGTTTCTCAACTTGTATTTATTAAATACTCAAACTCAGTATTACCTACTCAATGCCTTTTAAAAGAAAGTTATAATGGAGAAAAAAATTGAGCCTTAAACAAATGGTTACTTCTGTATATTACCTCGCACCAGTGCTTCATTCTATTTGTAAAATCTTTCTCCTTTAAATGGTTGGTTAATACTTTGAGACTTTGTTTACGTGTGGCAGTGTTGTAAAAAGAAAGTAAAGATCACATTATACCTATATGGATGAAATATCCCTTCAAGTGCAGTTTGTGATGTGTTTTAGTAGTTAACATGTTATGCAAGTTACAGTTGATATTTGAAATTGTAGAGCAGAGGTCCTCAGCCTTTTTGGCACTAAGGACTGATTTCGTGGAAGACAGTTTTCCACGCAGTGGGGTGAGGGGATGGTTTCAGGATGATTCAAGCTCATTACATCCAAGCTCACCTCCTGCTGTGCCGTCTGGTTCCTAACAAGCCCGGTACCTATCCGCTGCCTGCAGGTTGTGGACCCTTGCTGTACAGAATTTAACTGAAGATTTTAGTATTTGATTCCATTAGGTTTTCACATGTGTTAATCTCATTTACAGCATCAAATTGCAGCAGTAACATTTTCCTTTCTGTTAAGTTCTAAATTTAGTTATGACCTACTTAGCAATGCCTTTGAAAAGGGATATTGTATCCATGGTAAATTAATTGTATACCTAAACAGAGATAGCTCAGCTTTGCCTGTCAGGCTTGTAATTGACATCTAATGGACTTCTGCACATGTAAAATTGAATTCAAGTGAAGTCATGTACACTTTCTAGTTCTTAATATTTGTCTTTCCAAATAATAGTTTAAAGCAATATTTGTTAACGTTTTCTTGCACTATCACAATTGCTTTTTAGTTATTTTAAAGAAGCATGTTCGTAGTAGAGACAAAAAATATCTGTGTAATAGGAGGGATGATAGCGCAAAGTCTCTGGGCTTTTTTTTTTTTTTTTTTTTTTTTCCAAATGTGCTTCTAATAGCCATTGCCTTCCATGTTGTTTACCTAATAGCACATTTTGTCTGAATACTTGAACATTTTATCAGTAACACATGAATAGAAACAGAAAGGAAACTTATAAAGAGTAATCTTTTGGTTCATTTTTCACATTATGACAAGTGCTTTTCCTAGCAATGATTTTAAAATTTTGTAAGTTTTGGCAGTATTTTGTTGTTGGGATTTTATTTGATTTAATTGTGTGCATTTAATTTGCAGAAGTTGGTAACTGCAGCTCACCTACTGCACCAAAGTTCTCAATTTTAGGAGCCCAGCTTTAGTCATTTGAACATGCTTCTAAATAAAACAAACAGAAACCAAAACTATACTTTTGATCTATAATAATAGCTCAATGACTTTGTCAAGGTATGCTCTAATATATGCAGTGATGGTTTATGGAAGGGTGTGGCAATTTTAAATTTATATTGTGTGTGATGTTCAAATAAACTGATATCTACATTCATGTGATTTATTGGCCAGCATGACCATTAATTATTGCATAGAAATTGATTAAACTTTGATTTCCTTTTTTAAAATCGTGTTGCATTTGATTCCTGATCAAATTCCCTCAAAGTGAATGCTTCATCTTAAATTTTGGATTTTGTCTGTAAGGATGGAGGCAATTGAAACATTGTTTCTTATTTATTAACTGCTTAAAATTAATGCCTAAGTTTGCACTTTAATACCAAACTTAAAACCAAACACTCAGCTCAAAGTAGTTTAAGTGATTGTGGTTCATTTTTATTAGGTTTGTGAAATTCTAAAGGAATCAAATAATTCATGATGATTTCAATTTTCTGCAGATGGATTTTTTTAATACAGTATTTCTTTCCTATGTGTAGTTCTTATTCTCATCCCCCCTCCCTATGTTTCTCTCCCTTTGTCCCTCCCTCCCTATCTCTCTCTGTCATTAACCTCAGCAGCAAATTTAACTTGAATTAACTTAGGATCATAGGAGTCAGGAGAAAGTGATTTAAAGGTGGTTTTTCCAGCACATTTTAAGAAAAGGGACCAAAAGTTATTTTAGCTTCCTCAATAGATTGCATGTCAGGTTGCTTATTAGGAAAATAAATTAATATTAAATGCAATATATGTGTTGTCTTTACTATGACATCTGTTTAGGAGTTGTTCAAATCACTGCAGTAGGGCTCTGCAAATAAAATCATGTAGCCTCTTATCATGGATCTAATGTACTGTAACTTTATCAATGAGAGGTAAAAATCTCAAATAACAAGTACAAACATTGAACAATGACCTATAAAGATTTGTAAAAGTAAAATTTTTCCAATAGATTTCATTCTTGTCATTTTGTAAGACGACCCTGCAGTCCACCTGTTTGTAACTTTTTTAATAAAATAGACATCTGTATTACTGAGGTTGATTTCTTGAATTATTTTGTGTATTGCTACTTCTTCTAGACTTGCTAGCTTGTAAATCTCTTTCTCATAACTGAAAGTCATTACTTATCAAAATGATAATGGGTATTACAGGACATGTTTAAACAAGTTAAATGTTCCTTTGTGTCCTTCGTTATCAGTCTGGCATTTGTGGGGAAAACAGATATATCTTAAAATGTATATTTTATCAATTGAATCACAAATAAATGACAAATTATAGGTAATGGGTAAAGAACAATTATATATAGAGAAAGTGACCCCACAAATCTGTCGTCTGGGGATTGTGCAAGTATAGGTCATTTCAGACAGTATTAAACAATATAATTAAAAGTTTGAAATGCTAACAGATTAAGAAAATTCAACATAATTAAGTTATTTTGTTTTTATCCTGTGAAAAGTTTGATACTGCACTGCATAACTCAGTATTTTTAAGTTATTGAACTAAATAGATTTTTTAACCTCAAGGCTTTTTAAATCCTTAATCTTTAAGTTGGACAGTTCTATCTATCCAAAGGTATATGGACTGGATTAATTTTTATCAAAATGGGCATATTTATATATCTGTATCATAATATATAGAAAAATATCTTATTGTTTATTACTATTGATTACTGGCCTTTAGTTGGCCACCAAACACGCAATGTATCCTAACTAGATGCTGTCCTCAAAGTCCAAAAACCCTTTTCTACAATGAAGGCAATCATGATTTCAGGGCCCTCCCTTGTTTTCCACTGAAGGAGTAGTATCCCTTCATTCAGCAAGGTCAACATTTGGCCGGGGGGGAGGGGGAGGCGGTGGAGTAAGGAAAGATTCATTGGTCAAGAAGGTACCACCCGAGAAGGTGAGAGGTCTTGTGGTGTTCAAATCCATCTTAAGAAAGTACAGTGTTCACACTTCTTTTATGTCAAGGGAAGTGGACATGGGAGGGGTAAGAGGTGATTGACAACCTCAGGTATCTGGGCACCAGCAGGAGTCCAAGAAAGACTTTGCACAGGGTTCCTGCACAGCTTTGACAAATAATCATTTTTATACATACTTTTCTTATATCCTCCTGAGAGGCACCTTCTGATAAGGGGCTGCTTTTGTACATCTGAAGCAAGCAGAATTCTTCTAATGATTAGCATGTCTATATGCAAGACTAGGCAGAATCCTGAAGGCCATGAGGACAAAGCAGACTTGAACAAGATGGAGTCATGTAGGCTAAGCATTTCACTTTGTTATAAACACCCCCATTTTGTTGTTCATTCCTCAGTCTTGAGGGAAATAGGGCAACTGGGTCCAGGTTCAATTAAGAAGGAGGATTAGCTTTAAGATGGTGTCATATTTGTATGCCTGTTGGGCCCCTCTTAATCAGGCTCTTAACAATGTTATATGCCCACCTTGTTCTCAGTGATCCCTGAGTAAAGTCAACATTTTAAACCAAGTGAATAACAGAGAGGATAGAGTAAAGTAAGAGATAAGGGATAATACCCCCATGGGTCAAATTAGTGATGGATATCAATAGGGTACTTTCTCACAGCCAGATAGTCTTTATATCTTCCCCTTCTCTGCCTTCTTCATGTCATCTGGGAAGAAGATTCATCTAGTCCTCACACTCCTCCAGGATGTAACAGCTTAGGGTCAGGATCCAAGGCAGTAAGACTTTGAGAAAAGGGACCATTTTCAGATAGGCCCCTGCTTCCACATACACCTATATCATTTAAACCTTGCTACTATCTAACATTTGGACTTTACTATCCCCATTTTGTTGATGATGAAACCAAGACTCAGGAGAAAGATTTGATTTCAGATCATAAAGGCAAAGTCAAATAATTAAAATGTCAAAGGTTCTTTTGAGCAAGTTATAAAATAAATACATTGGGTAGAGTAGAATGGGTGCTATTAAAATTATAAACCTCATGGAAACAAGAAGCAAAGAATAACTTTTAAGTGACTGATATTTTGTATATAACAAAATATTGTGGGTCCTATGTAAAGGTAATATATTTGTTATATTGCTAAGATTTTGTATAAGACATAAGCTATTTTCATTATAACTATTTTTCTGTGGAAAAACAATTGTCTTAAATCAGGATTTGGCCTCCTTTCACTGCTAGGCAGAATCCAGCCCAGTGAGCAGTGCCAAAAGAGCTGTAGCTAGATTTTGCAGCTGTATCCTGAATCCATTGCAGAGGTCAGCTGCACGCTTTTTCTACCTAAACATCTTGTTTGAATGGAGGTGCAGAAGCACAGCTGATCCCAGAGACATCTTTTGTCAGCAGTGATGACCTACTTCTGTGTTTATAAACATTACTCTCACCGTGGCTGGTGTGGCTCAGTGGATTGAACACTGGCCCACAAACCAAAGGGTCAAGGATTCGATTCCCAGTCAGGACACATGCCTGGTCCCCAGTGGGAGCATGTAAAAGGCAACCACACATTGATGTTTCTCTCCCTCACTTTCTCCCTCCCTTCTCTGTCTAAAAATAAATAAATCTTTAAAAAAATTACTCTCTGTAGAGGTCCAGGCTGTTGCCCTCCCACACTCAGTCGTCCTGCTATTATGTTCATGAGTTTGCTCTCCCATTAGACTGAGCTCCATGAAGGTAAGTGCTTTGCTTAAGTCATCTCTTCATCCTCAGTGTTCACCTCTAGAGCATTATAGGTATTCAATAAATATTTTATAAAATTATACTCAGAGAACAGTGTGGCAGATGGGTGTTCATTCTTAAGAAAATCCTCATTTTGCCATTTCCTACTGGTACTTTTCATTTCTAGCAGTTAGATAACCATGGGAAAGGCATTTTCTACCCTATCTTCATCCACTGCAGCACTAAGTTTACTGAGGTGGGTTTTGTTTTTGTTTTTGTTTTTGTTTTGCTTATTTTGCTTTCTATTTTCTTTATAATAGAAGTACTTGTTCCTAGACTCACAAGAGAAATGTATACTGTAGAGAGATGCCAGGCATAATGTGAATGTGATCTGAAGGGCCTTGAGTCAGAGATTAAATCTTCCAAGACTCTAGGGAGAATAATACAATCGAGAAAGAGTATTTACTGTCCATGCCGGGATTTCATTTCCAGTAGATTCCAAAGCTGACCCAAACCTGTTCCAGCCTCATTCTTAGGTAAATCAGAGGAATGTTCCTATTGGGTCCCAAAAGTCCCTCGTATATTTCTCCTTTAATGAAGCAATAATTCCTATTTTGCCTGGAAAACCTCAGGTGATTCCCCACTGACACCCCTGCAGGCATCCCTTCCACTTTTCCTTTAATCCTCATCCCCATTCCCTCAGTGTACCTATCAACTAACTTGTACCCCATGTAACCAAACCCCTACCCTGTCCCCTGCCTTTATTTCTTTATGAATATTAAGATAGCTTTATAAATAATAACATTTTTATAAATAATGAAACTACTAGGAGTAAGATTTTTTTACTTTGGTTCCCCAATCCAAGACTCGGTCTTCAAAACCTTTCACACCAATAGTTGGAGACGTTTTCAGGTTGGCCTCATACCAATGTAAGGTAATCCCCCAGATGTCAGCCCTATGTATGTGCTTCAATATCAGTGATCTGTGGAGTCTGCCATGTAACTGAAGACTTCCAGATGCCCCAGAACACCCTCCAGGAATTGGTTCTGAAGGCTCCAGATACTTTTTCTCATGCTGTGAGCCCTAGGGAGTACCCTGGAATTAGTTTGAAGCTCCTTCCAGCTGCCATAAGCTTTAAAGCTTGCGGGGTGGGGGGGAGGAGTGGAATGGGTGTGGAGGAGGGAGGACTTAAGCCCATCCTGAACTTTTCTTGGAGCTTGAACGTGGACAGTTGAGAAATATAAAAATACTTGAGGTTTCTGACCCTTCAATAAATACCATTTTGAGGGGTCATTGTTCCTCTGCTTAAGAGGTAACCCCAGGAATCCCTGATACCAGTGGACACAGTTTCCCGTAATTTCCTAGAGTTCCTCCTTTGTATATTTCTATGACTATCCTTAGAAAAATCCTCAGGTGAGGTATAGACAATATGTCATGCCTCAATATACCTCTACAAGTGTTTCTGGTCCTTTGCTCGGGCTCCAAAATATACAGAATGGGACAGGTAGACATTTAAATAAGTGCAAGGTTTTTATTACAGTGCTTGGTTGCAAGCTGAGTCCACAGCAGGTGCTTGAGTCGCTCAGCCCTCTGTGGCATGGAGATTAAAGCCTCTAACCCAGGAGAAGTCTGAGCTATAGGCCTTTTGCTTTTCAGATAACTAAAAAGAATAGTTGCAGTGATCTAGGAATGGAAATCGAGCCCAGGAAAGAGTGACTTCTTTTTGACAGTAAGTAGTTACTTGGTGAGATGGATAACTATTCTAGACATAAAAGGGGCAAGAAGATCAGTGCCTTCATTTAACTCCATTCAACTGAGATTCTAAATATGTGTCAGGCACTGTACTATGAATTGAGTTTATAAAAGAAATGTGATATGGTCTTATCTTCTAGTGGACCTTAAATTGTAGCATAGGGGACAAACAACCTTGCAAGCAACTATTACGAGGCAATGTGATGTATGCTCTAATATCAGCATGTACCAGATGCTAGCAAACCCAAGGAAGAGATTTGTTCTTTCTTTGGGGTCAAGAAAAGGTCAAAGGAAGTTGCTTTATGACTTGATTCTTGATGGCTAAGAAGGAATTTTCAGGCAGGGCTTTTCAGATAGACTTTGGAGAAGGAGAGTGAGAAGAGGTATGGACTCTGAATGTTCCTGGAAGGCTTAGAAGACCTCGAGTTAGCAAGGGTAGCAAAAGGGGCAGGCTGGAAAAAGTAGGAAGAAGGAATGAAACATAAGGCTGGAAAGCACTTCAGGCTGCAATGTGAGGGACTTGCATGCCATCTTGAACGTTAGAGAATTTTTCCTGGCAAGGATGAGGAACTACTGGCAGACTGCAGCAGGAGAATGGCAAGAAGAGAGGTTATTTAGAAAAAATACCACAGTAGAGGATAAATTGTAGGGGATTTGACTGAGGTCAGGAAACCAATTAGGTGACCACTGCAATTATATAAACAAAAGAGAACCTGAATAGGGCAAAATCAGGGAGAACCAAGTGATGGTGATAAAGTGGCCAAAAAAATGTCACAAATATGATCATCTCAAATTGTTCATCTTAAAATTCTCTCTTGATTCTCCAGGATCCATGGCATAAAACAAGGGATTTCAGATTCTAACTTGGCCTACCTCTCCAACCTCATTTCTTTCTATGCCTCCTTTCATAACCTTACCTCTAGTCCCAATGACCCTAAACTTGTTGCTGGTTTCAAAACAAGCCCTATTCATTCACATTTCTGTGCCTTTCTAGGAACTATTTCCATCACAATATCTTCTCCCCAACCTCCTCCCCCTAGGGAATTCTTACTCATCCTTCAAGACATAACTCATACCGTTTCTTTGGATGGCTGGTATTTTCCTCTCTCCCTCTGTTTCTCTCTCCCTCTACTTTTAGTTTTGATAGCATCTAGCGAATACTTATTACATTATTTCAAAATTATCTTTTTACATGGCTGTCTCCCAAACAAGGCACTCAGCTTCTCTTAGAGAAATGGATTCTTTTGCACCAAGCACACAATTAGATGCATAGAGGGGTCCAATAAATGTTGAGTGATAAAGTGAATTTTGGTATTTGAACTGACAAGACCACCTGTGATTATCCGTTATGATGAAGAGGATCAGAAACTAAGTAGTTTTTAGTTTGGGTAAATGGACATTGTTAAATAATCTGGTGTCCTCATAGTTTCCCCTGCCTCTATTCCTCACCCCTTCTAATCCTTCCTTCACAAAGCAAACAGAGTGATATTTTACAAATGTAAATATAATCCTGATTTGCTGGGAACTGCCCTGCCTTGTTTTAGAAGCTGTAACCACCCCGTCATGGCTAAGGCTGAGTGAGAGACCTTGGGACCCTAAGCCACTAAGGAGACAAAGCTTATCTCCCTGGCAGGGGTGCAACCTCTGCCCCCTTTTACTTCACCCTGCTTAGCCCCAGGCTGATGACTGGTTAGCCAATGATGGGTAAGATTCCTCAAGGGAGGGACAACCTAAGACAGGCATGGTCATGAAGGGGCTCTCGGGGAAGGACTTGGGAGGCTATAGAAAAAGGGGGTGATAGACCCTGGGCCCTTGGCTTTGACATAGCCTTAGTCCTCATTCTGTCTACAAGAAGTCTCCTAATCTCTTGGCTGCTTTACTTCCCCTGCCTGACTTAAGCCTGAAACAATGCTGGAGGGTGGTGCAGCTCTGGAGAGGAATGGGAGGTTCCCTGGGGTAATCAGACCTAAGAAAGAATGCACAAAATCCTGTGAAACCTGCTTTGCTAAGAATGCCCTCAATTTTCTGATAAGGGTCCAAGCAGGAAATGAGTTTGTTTCCCAAAGTTTTATAGCCCTTTAGCTAACTGACCCTGACTCAGAATAAGCCCTCAGAGTTCTTCGTATATTATCTGTTATTTGATCCTTACTGCCTGACAATAATTGATGAGCTTTACCTATATTCTTGTGCAGTTTGAACCCAATAAAAGCCCACTGAGGAAAAGGCTCCTGGCCCTTCTCCTTTGAGAGATCAGCCACCTTGCCTCCCCAAGCAGATCATGTCTTGGTAGACTTATTCTCATCTGTGGTGGTTGGGGGGATTCTGTGAGTAGAGCCCCCCAACACTGATTCTCCCCCAGCCTAAAGTTCCCCATGGCTCCTTATCACTATCAGATTTAATCAAAACTTCTTAGCATGACCTGGTCATTGCCTACTTGTCTATCCCAGTTTCCTATCTCTCCTGTCCTCACGCCTTTCCATGTAATATCACATGGCTTTGTAGTTTTTTGCATATTCTCTAGTGCCTTTGCTTATTCTCTTTCTTCTATCTGAAAGTCCTTTCCTCTTTGCTTATTTTCTACTCATGCATTGAAATTGCTTATTTGTCTCTCTTCTCTAGAAGGTAAGTTCTGAAAGGGAAAGGATTATGTCTCATATACTAGCTACCTCAGTACCTATCACAAAGCAAATGTTCAATAAAGATTTGTTGAACTGAATTCAACTGAGTGAATAATGATACTGTAATAACTATAACTGTCATGCATCAGGAGAAGGTGGTTGGGGTAGTTGGGAGTATATTAGGGGGTGTGATTGTAGCACGGGACATGTGGAATTGCACATGTCTAAGGACATACAGGTGGGTACAATGGAAAATTTCCATAGTATATCCAAGGACAAGCTTCTATCTGTGCCTATTCATGGAGTGACACTCAAAGCAGGTGTAGTCACTGTTTCTATTTAAGCAGGGTGATGTCAGCCTCCAACTTATATCGATACCAAATCCACATCCAATGCAGAAAAGTCAGCCAAGTCAAGTTTATACCATAGTTCTGTCTGCCTCTCACTCCGTGATTGAAGGTGGCAATTGGATTAAGAGAATAAGGACTTCTTTTCTTCCATAAGCCTCAATTGGGGTTTCAGCCATAGTCAAACAAAACTAATACCAGGCTTCTGACCCCTGAAATCCTTGCAAACTATATGTGTAAATTCCCACCTCTCTCCCCCATATCAGATTTTTCTTACTCCTCCTGAATGGATATTTTCCCATCTTTTATGTAGATGTGCACATCAGCACCTAAGTATAATATCTTTCATTGATGTAAGCAGAGTTAAGAGCTTCAGCTCTTGTTAAGGTTTCTTTGGATGTGTTAGAAACAAATATACCCATTACCTTTGGCAAAGAATTTGGGTTCTGATAGGTTCATTTATTTGCTATTAGAAAATAATACATAGTATTGTTACCAAATCAAATGCAGAGCTTACTCATGTTGTAGATAACAGTCATTCTGTAGAACACATCTGTACTGTGTAACATGAAATTTCATTCTATTGTGTATTGTTCTCTAAATGTGTCTCACTGGGAGACCAATTAATTTACATTGTAGAACTATACCATAGACAAAACAAGGCAGCTACTCCTCAAAGGCCTTCTTTGGTGCAGCTCTGCACTAAGCTACTTCAGGACCTTCTTTCACACCTAAGCATCAAATTTCACCACTGTCAGGATCTTGTACAACATTTACCTCAATGGATCTGTTTCTGTCAGTTTATCAAAATCCTTAAAGTTAGTACATGGAAGAAAATGCCATTTCTCTTTTTTCCCAAATCTTATTTTCTTCTGGGTATCCTAAAACAGATAAATGACATATAATTTTTTATTCTCATTCTATCATACTCTGAAAACATTTTCATCATCTTGTAACCTTGTTATTTGATGATCTATTAAAGTTAAATCATATGGCCTCAAGATCTAATCAATCAATGTACTTTTGGAAAACAATTTGCTATTCATTGTTACTTTTGAATTATTTGAAAAAAAGAAGAGTAATAGGAGGCTCAAATCTTAGCTTCAGCATTCATGAAAATATACTATAAAGTTATAGTACTTAAATAACTCTGATAAAACTGTAAGAATAAACAGATTAGTGAAACACAAGGATCAACCCCCAAAAGATCTCTTGTTCATATAATTTAATATACAGGGTCCAGCACAAATAATGGCCCTTTTTATTACAAAATCATAAAAATGTAATTCTGTAACATAACAATGTCACACTCAAGCACACTACATGACGTTTTATGTGAAATGTTCAAATTGCTGTCCATCTTGTGCGAGACATTCACCTACCCTACCAACCATACTCAAGCAAGTCTTACTTCTGTGGACCCTGTATTATAAGATATTAAAATGTGAGGATTGAAATATTATACATTTTTATATCCTGCATATGAGTGAAATCATATGGTTTTTGACTTTTTCTGTCTGACTTATTTTGTTTAGCATGATATCATCAAGATCCATCCATGTTGTCACAAATGGCAGTATTTCATCTTTTCTTATGACTGAGTAGTACTCTGTTGTATTTGTGGACCCCATCTTCTTCATCCAGTCCTCTATCCAAAGACCCTTTGGTTGTTTCCATGCATTGGCCACTGTAAATAATGCTGCAATGAACATAGGGATGCATGTATTTTTGAAAAGAAATGGTTTCAGATTTTTCTGATAGGTACCCAGATGAGGGGTTCTGGGCTACAAGCAACAAGTAAACAAAAAACACAAACATATAAAAACTTATGGACACAGACAATAGTATGGTGGTTACCAGAAGAAAATAGGGTAGGGGCTAGTAGAGAAAAAAGGGGTCAAATAAATAGTGATGGAAGGAGCTTTGAGTGGTGAACAAACAATGCAATATATAGATGATGTATCATAGAATTGCACACTTGAAATGCATATAATTTTATTAGCCAACGTTATCCCCATAAATTTCATAGAAGATAGAAAAATATACAACAAATGATGCTGGGTAATTAGTTAATTATTTGGGTGGTCAGTCACTTAGAGCTCCATCTTACAACATACATCAGTGTAAAATCCAGAAGAATGTAAAACAGAAATATGAAAACTAAACCAAAAACTATAGAAAAAACAAAAAAAAAAAAAACTATTCATCACCTTCCCTGTAAAGGAAAAACTTAAGATTAAAAAAGGTGAAGGTATTAAGAAGTACAAATTGGTAATTACAAGATAGTCATGGGGATGTAAAGTTCATCCAATAATATAGTCAATAATATTGTAATAACTATGTACGGTGCCAGGTGGATTACTGGAATTATTTGGGATCAATTTTAAAATTATATAATTGTATAACCACTCTTTTGTTCACCTAAAACTAATATAATATTAAATGTTTTCATTGAAAAATAAAATTTAAAAAGCTATGGAGGAAATAATGAAAGGTTAGTTTTAGATTTAACTAGATTTTTAAAAATTGAAAAATGACTATAACCAATATGATAGACAAAGGGTTAATAGCATTAAAAATACCTTTAAAAACTCATATATGGAGAAAAACTTAAACTCAAGAGAAAACTGGACAAAGATAAATTTCATGGAAAAAGATATGTATATGGCTACAAAAAGTGTTCAAGTTTACTGGTAACAAAATATATGCAAATAAAACAACGGAAAAATATAAATTTATTGTTATATATTTAAAACTCCTCATGATGCAATTATTTTAATAATTAATGATTCTTTATTACCATATATTTATCATTTTCTTTGCTCATCAACCATTATGATCTTTGGCCTGGAATACACATCCTTTAGCATTTCCTGTATAGGAGGTCTGCTGGTGGCAAGGTCTCTGAATGTTTGAAAATTGTATTTCCTGCTATTTATTCAAAGATATTTTATTGGGTATATAATTCTAGGTTAGCAGTTATTTTCTCTTACCACACTAGTGATATCACTCCAGGGTCTGAGTTCTCTTGTTGCCATTGGAAAGTCAGCTGTTAATCTCTCTCTTACAAAGATAATATGATTTTAATCTATTGTTAAATTCATATACCAGTTTTTTTAAAATTTAAATTATTATCCTTTTTAATTTTTAAATGTTTTATTTGGTCCTTTTTCATATTTGCTAGCTATTTTTAAGAGTTTCTTGTTTTCCAATGATACTTTGAAGTTTGACTTTCATTTCTTTAAACATATTAAGCAAAATTATTTTATAACCTGTATCTGATAATCTCAATATCTGAGATTTTATGGATCTGTCCCTCTTGCCTGTTGTTTTCCACTTATGGTGTCTTGTTTTATTATGTGCAGTTACTCTTGGCTCTTAGGTGCTCATGGTGCTTGAAAAATTGTGGCCTGGGATAAAGATGTGTTTCCCCAGGGAGGATGTGTGTTCACTTCTGTCAGATTTGGTGGGGGGGAGGCACTTCTTTCCTGGGACCACATTAGGCTAAATTCATGTTTTGATTTGTTTTCGTTTTGATGGCTTGTTTTTTACTACACAGTCAATGTGAATTTGGGTCATTAAATCCACATAAGAGCTTGATTGTGGTTACAACTTTTGAGGGATGGTCCCCCTTTCCCCCTCAACTAGCTGTAATAGGTGACAAAGCAAATTTTCATACATTTTCCTGAGAATGGGTGTTTATGGTTCACCCTTACAATCGAGATGAATACCTTTGGAATATTAGATTTATGGGAAAAGGGACCCTTAATTAAACTCTCCATTTTGGTAGAACCCTGAACCTTATATTATGTCCTTATTGGGAAATCACACATAAACAAAAAAGGAACGCTCATGTGCTTAGGGAAACATTAGCTTCAGTGCTGAGCTTACTTCTTTGGGTTACTGAATTAGAATTAGATTTCGGACTAATAATCCCTTTACTAAATTATTGCAGTTTTATTTTTTTTCTATTTATTCATTGACTTGAGAGAGGAAGGGAGAGAGAGAAACATTAATTTGTTATTTCACTTACCTTGTATGTGCTTCTTGTATGTGCCCTGACTGGGGATTAAACCTGCAGCCTTGGCACAATGGGACAATGCTCGAATCAACTCTCGAATCAACTGGGCTACCCAGCCAGGGCCTTATTACGTTATTTTTTAAAGATTGCATTTATTTATTTTTAGACAGAAGGGAAGGGAAGGAGAAAGAGAGGGAGAGAAACATCAATGTGTGCTTGCCTCTCGTGTGCCCCTTAATGGGGACCTGGCCCGCAACCCAGACATGTGCCTGACTAGAAATTGAACCATCAACCCTTTGGTTCGCAGGTTGGCACTCAGTCCACTGAGCCACACCAGCCAGGGCCAGGACCTTATTAGGTTTTTAATGCATTAAAGATGACGCATATTTTTTTACTTTATACAGCAGTTTTTATTGTTTTCTGTTTGCAGAATCTGTGCAAATACCTAGACAATCATACTATCTAAAACTAAAACATACATTTTATTATGAATGACCTTAACTAAGATTTTATAAAAAGATAATTCCCACTTTTAGCAAACAGTCAATGAAAAGAATATTCACACAATCCTGATAGGGCTGTACATTGAGTATAAAATAGCTCAACCTTCAATAAAGGGCAGTTTAGAAATATGTGTCTGGACTGTTTTTTATTGTTGACACTATTACAGATGCATTCTCCCTCCCTTTGTCCCCCTCCACCCAGCCCTTGCCCCTACCCCAGCTTTCACCCCATTGTTGTCTGTGTCCATGGGCTTTGCGTATATGCATGTATGTTCTTTGGCTAATCTCTTCCAGTACCCTCATTCCCTTCTTCTCTCAGATCTGTCAGTCTGTTCCATATATCCATGTCTCTGCTTTTATTTTGTTTATCAGTTTATTTTGTTCATTAAATTCCACATGTGAGTGAGAGCATATGATATTTGTTTTTCTCTGACTGGGTTCTTTTGCTTAGCACAATAATCTGCAGGTCGGTCCATGCTGTTGCAAAGAGTTCCTGCAAAGAAGGGTAAGAGTTCCTTCTCTTTTACAGCCTTTTATTATTCCATCGTGTAAATGTACCACATTGTTTTATCCACTCATTTACCTGTGGATACTTGGGCGGTTTCAGATCTTGGCTATTGTAAATAACTCTGCTATGAACACAGGGTTGCTTATGTTCTTTCTGATTAGTGCATCAGGATTCTTAGGATATATTCTCAGAAGTGGGATCCCAGGGTCAGGAGTGTTTTTAATGTTCATATGTTTGATTGAATAATTCCACTTCCAATAATATGTAATAGTAAATAATCAAAGAGGCACAAAAATTATATTTGAGGATGTTTATCGAAATATTATTTATAACAGCAAAAACTCTCATGCTACACCATAAAATTAAATACTATACAGTCATTTATTAATAAATATATTTAAGTAGAATATATAATGACATTGGTAAATGTTCTTTATGGAAGATTAAGTGATAAAATAAGACCACCAAAATGTATATAACAGTATAATCCCAATATGTATGTATATGCATGGAAATACATCAAAATATTGATGGAAATATATATCTTTTATATGTATATTAATGTATGTTAAATAACTTTTATTTCCTTTGAGAATTTTTGCATTTTAAGTATTCTTTTTTTTTAATTTTTATTTTCATTGTTGATCTTGTACAGTTTTCTGTCTTTTATTCTCACCCGAACCCGCCACCCCAACCCTCCCCACCTCCCTCCCATTTCCACCCCCCCCATAGTTTTTGTCCATGTGTCCTTTATGCTTGTTCCTGCATTTTAAGTATTCTTTACGCTAGTACATATTTGTTTTATAATTAGAAAAAAGTTATTTAAGAAGCAACACATTAAGGTTAATTGTGACTATTTGCAGTAATTCTTTAAGTGGTTACTTATTCTTATTATACAAAGAACTTACATAAACTTAAGAAAAGTCCTAAAATGCTAGGTATAAAGATTTCCTTATGTTGTTGTCAGTAGCACTTTGAGTCCTACGGACCTAAATTTGATGTCCATCCAGTATTGAAGAGAATTGTTTCTGCCTAGCTGAACAAATGGATTTTCTTTTTTTCCCCAGTCTTTTATATATTTTTTTGCATTTTTTCCCGTTTTTTTTTTTTTTGTTGTTGTTGTTGTTCAAGTACAGTTATCTCCATTTCCCCCCCACCACTCCACCACCATCCTGGATTTTCTTCTAGGCAGGAAATCTATGGCTACACATCTTCAGCTCAATCCTTTATTTGAGATGTAGAGAAGAGCCCTAGTTGGCACATGTACACATGTACTCAAAAACTCACACATGGCCTGGCTGGTGTGGCTCAGTGGATTGAGCACTAGAATTAAATTCTGTCTGCTTTGTTTACTGCTATATCTCCAACACCTAGTATGGTATCTGGTTAAGTAAATGTTTCTTGACTAAATACATAAATGAATTACGGAAGTCCTAAAGCAGTCATGTTTGTGCCCTAATGACAAACTGCTTTTGTAAAATAGCACTTTTAATTCTTGATTCCATCTCCTTGCGTTCCCATAAGACTCTGACTTTGAATCCATGAGGATATGCCTAGAGACAAATTTAAGTGGCAGCTACTGTGCTCTAATCAGAATTGTCCTTCCCCTCTCACGTGTAAAATTTTATTACTAGTCCAACTTTGTATACCTGACTCTTTATTTCCCCAGAATAAATTACCTCCCAAGAGGCTCCTTAGTCCTTTAATACAAATACATTTCTGACAGACCTGTCCCACCAGTTTCCCAGTCATGCCCAGGCATGTTCACTACCAACAATTGACACAGCTTAGATACAAGTTAAGACCCTCCCTACCATCAACTATACACAAATACATAACCATGTTTAGTATATTCATAATCATACCCAGGTGCATACATTCACATACTTGAACTCACTCATCTATGTAATCACTCATACCTATAGAAAATCAGCACACATGCACACATTTACATACATATGTGTAAATACAGAAGTCTATACCCAGCACACCTTTTTAACACACTTCTAGTTAGAATTCAGCTCCTGCCAAGAATCTTTGATCTCATTTTTCAGCTCTATAACAACTCCTGTCCTTTTGACTTAACTCCACTTTTCTAAATTTACACAACAGGTGCACCTAGCAGGGATGACTCTAATCCAACTCAGAAAGTTAAGGAACTTCTATCTCTAGTAAACTCACTATGCCTAACACTTGCACAGCCATTCCTATCAAAGCACCTTCATGGATTGCCGAGGTCCTTTACTTTCTCATTTGAACCTCAGTTAGGACTAGTGATTAAACCTCAACAATTTTACTGTTGTCAGTGGAAATTTGGCTTTTCCACATGATCACAAAGAAAGCATTCCAAGGACACACACATGGGAAACTATGGGGTGGCAAGATGGTTTATTCATGTGGAAATAGAAGCTGTCCCCTGGGTTTCCAATGTCCCGTCTCCCTCTGTCCCACCATGGAAAAAGTCCGACCATGTCCTCAGCAAGGTCAAGACAAAAACCAGTGTCCAGAGTTTCTGCTTCATATTAAAGCCTAGTCCTTTGTGGCCCACTGGTGGCTGCTAAGTGGTCTCAGCCCCAATCCAGGTAGCTTAGCTTGTTGGCAGAGTCCACATAGCTGCCAGCCAGGCAACTGTTATGGCCACATGGCTATGGAGCGTGAACACAGGAGCATATGAAGCAAGCACATTACCAGGTGGGCAAGAGAGAGACAGCTTAGTCTGTTTGAAACCCACACCATTTCTGCAGGCTGCATAGCTGCTAGACTCACGTGGTTGCTTGCTCCCAGGTGAGAGAGTGCATGAATGGTGGGTGTGTGCATCACCAGGTGAGCAAGACAGGAGCTTCTTTCTTGCCCTTTGATTATATTAGCTTGGGCTTGGGACGTACCAGGTGCCCTTTCAAAGGAACCAATCAACTTCCCAGGCTTCTGCAAGCTTTGGATGGATTTACTTCCCAACCAATTCCTTCTTTCCCCAGGATAGACTGACAAGCCTCTTTGGTCTAGCACTTCCCCCTGTGCCATTTTGACTTTTACTGCACATGTGCATACCTTCCTATGCTCCCACCTGGCTTTCTGATACCAGAGGGGGAAAGGCAAGAGTGTTAATCCCCTTGGCAGAGCACGATGCTGTGGCTCCATAGAGTGTGAAACAGTAGCTTCCTGGCTAGCAAGCAGACTCCTTCTCAATTTATTAAGCTCAGTGTCTAGTTAGTTCCCTTTTTCCCCCCTTTTCTAGTGAAATACTGACAATAACAGTACCTCTAAGACAGAGAGATGAATCCTAGACATAATGATAAATAAGAAATTGATGGGAATAGACAGAAACAATGTTTAATGAAGATTCTAAAAAACCAGAAAGAAGTGGTCTTTGGGGGAATTTGGGGAAAGGTTCTGAAAAAGGGATTTAAATTAAGCCATGAAGACTAGCAGGGATGTCCAAATTGTGGCCCATGGGCTGCATGTGACCCCGATGGCTATGAATTCAGCCCCACACAAAATCATAAATTTACTTAAAATCTTTTTTTCTTGCTCATCAGTTTTCATTACTGTTTGCGTATTTAATGCGTGGCCCAAGACAACTCTTCTTCTTCCAGTGTGTCCCAAAGACACCAAAAGGTTGAACATTCCTGTGGGGATTTGGACATACATGAACAGAGGAAGGAAATTCCAGGAGGATGCAAGAACATTCACAAAGGTCCGAGGATAGGAAAAACTGATTTATATGGAAAACTGTAGGAGTTTGGGGATCTGTAGTGAGGAAACAAGACAGGGGAAAATTGGCAGGATAAAATCATGGAATGTCTTGTAGCTCTGTTAAGAAGCCTTGATTTTTATCTGTAGGAAAAATTGTAGGCAAAGAAGGGTTACAAGCAATGGAATAACACTGGATGCTATGTGAAAGGTTCCTTGAAAGGCAGCGTGGTTGAAGCCAAGGAGACCTGTTGGCAGAGTGTACAAGAATCCATATTAAATATGGTGGCAGACTGCACTCAGTAAATGGACATGGAGAGAAATGTACAATTGTAAAAGAGGTTTAGGAGGCACAAAGTAGTAAGAGACAAGGCTGAAGGGTAGACAGAGATTGTAATTTCAGAGCTATGCAGAACTATTGAAAGGTTTTAAACCATTGAAAACTCTTTAAACAAGGGAAGTTCCATCAGAGTGGTATGTTACAATGATTAATCTGGCTGCTGTGTGGAGGACTTGAAGGCAAAAAAGGTGGAGATGGTTAAGGAAGATGTTGCAATCGTTAGGTGAGAAGTGTTAGAGGCCTGCTTTAGGCTAATGGTAGTGAAAATGGATATAAGTGAGCGAATTTGAGATATGTATTACAGCGGTAGATTTGACAGAATTTGTTGGCAAACATGTTATGAAAGGCAAGGGAATATCAGCAGATCCCACTATGGGCTTGTGTTTTACTTTCCATAAGTTTTAAAGGAAAAAGAGGTAACACATCCCCTTAGTGAACAATGACTCTGCAGACTTACTCATGGGAAGAATGTGGGTTTTGTGATGGGAACAAAATATTAATACCAGTACAGAGGACATTTATTGAGCTTACATTCAGATAATATATTTAGTTTTGTCCCCTCCACTCTTCAGATAGCTTTCTTTCAGCTTATGCAGTGAGAACTGATGTTTCTAATGCTGGCCTTCTGAACCTTCAGGCAGAAAAGAAAAACAATTATGGCAATAGCTTCCTCTAATAGAGTGCCAGCTTACTAAGTGTCAGACTGTACACGTACTTTCATTTGTTTGCCACACTAAATCCTCCTTCCAAGCCTATGCGACAGAAATTACTATCCTCATTCTTCAGATGAGGAAAATGAAGCTCAGAGAGCCACAGCTGGGTCACCTCAAGATATAGTCATTTTGTTCTAGTCTGTCTACATTCAAGCGCATGCTCCTTCAACTACATTAGCAGTTCTCAAACTCAACTGCACATTAAAATCACCTAGGAAGTATTTCGCCCCCCCTCTCTTTTAAACAGCTATACTAAGATATAATTTACAACATACAATTTACCCATTTCAATGACTTTAGAATATTTACAGATATGTGCAACCTTCACCACAGAGTCCATTTTAGAACATGTTCATCATCTTGAAAAGAAACCCATACCTATTTGCTATCACCCTGCTATCTCCCCATCCTCCACCCTTGTCCTCAACAACTACTAATCTGCCTTCTGCCTTTACAGATTTCTTTGTTCTGGCTTTAATATTAATGGAATCATATAATATTTGGATTTTCCTGACTGTCTTCTTTCACTTAACATAATGTTTTCAAGGTTCATTCAAATTGTAGTATGTTAAATTTTTCATCTTTTTTTATGGTTGAATAATATTTTATTGTATGAATATACTGCATTTTGTTTATCTGTTTATCCACTGATAGACAACTTGGTTTTATTCCACCTCTTGGCTATTATGAATAACGGTGTTATAAACCATTCAAGTACATCTGTTTGTGTAAATACATGTTTTCACTTCTCTTAGGTATATACCTAAGAGTGAAATTGCTAGGTTATATGGTAACTCTATATTTAATCATTTAAGGAACTGCTAGACTGTTTTACTTAGGAAGTTTTTAAAATATACCAATGCCCTGCCCACTCCACCCATCCCCTTTCCTCTGACCACATAAATCATACTCTCTGGGGTTGGGTGCCATTTAATTCCAATAACCTCACTCAGTAGGTTCCAGTGGCACGCTGCATTGAGTACCACTGCACTACGCTGTGATCTAATGATATTGATATATGGCACTACTTAGAATTATCTACTTTTGAAGAATCATTGACCATAAGGGTTCAACAGGAAGCCAGTGGTGCTTCAGTATTTATTCATTAGCTAAGCCAACCACCCTGGTGGCTCATGATTCTGGGAAGAGAAGCTTTCACTACAACTTTCAAGACTTGTAGCTTTCTTTTCTGTCACCAAAGCTGATCTTCAGAGGAGGAAGACTGAGAAATGAATTCTGGGCTGAGAAGGTATTGATTACACACATTGCTTGTCACAATATATCCAGAGACATTGAAATTAAGAACAGTCTGACAGTAACCAGAGGGGAGGTGGGAGGGGATAATGGGGGAAAAGGAGGAAAGGTTTTCAGGAACATCTATAAAGGACACATGGACAAAACCGAAGATGGGTGGATCAGGGGTGGGATGTGAGGATGGTTGTGGTGCAGGGGAGCGGTAGAGGGAAAATGGAGACAACTATACTTGAACAACAATAAAAAATAAATGATAAATGGGTGCTGGATTTTGTCAGATGCATTTTCCTGCATCTATCGATACGATCATATAATCTCCTTTATTTTCTTTATGTCATGTATCACATTAATTGATTTGCAGATATTGTACCAACCTTGCATCCAGGAATAAATCCCACTTGATTGTGGTGTATGATCTTGTTAATGTAATGCTGGATCTGGTTTGCTAAAATTTTCTTGATGATTTTAGCATCTATGTTCATAAGGGATATTGGTCTATGATTTTATTTGTAATGTCTTTATTTGTTTTAGGGATTAATTCTGGCCTCATAAAATGGGTTTTGGGGTCTTCCTTCCTCTTGGAATTTTTGGAATAATTTGAAAAGGATAGGGGTTAGTAATTCATTGAATGTTTGATAAAATTAACCTGTGAAGCCATCTGGTCTGGGACTTCTGTTTGTTGGAAGTTTTTTGGTTACTGCTTCAATTTTGTTAGTTGTAATCAGGTTGCCCAGATTTTCTGCTTCTTCTGATTTAGATTTGGAAGATTGTATGTTTCTAGAACTTCATCCATTTATTCCAGATTGTCTTACTAGTCGGCCTTTAGATTCATAATTTTTAAACTATTTTTCTATTTTAGTGGTGTCATTTGTTACTTCTCATTCACTTCTGATTTTATTTACTTGGGTCCCTCTCCTTTTTTTGTTTGTGAGTATGGTTAATTATTTCTCAATTGTGTTTATCTTTTCAAAGAATCCGCTATTTGTTTCATTGATATCTTTGTATTTTTTAGACTCAGTTTTGTTTATTTCCATGTTGATCTTTATTATTTCCTTCTTTTCACTGACTTTGGGCATTGTTTGTTGTTTTTCTAGTTCCTTGAAGTGTAAGGTTAGATTGTTTACTTTATATTTCCCTGTTTTTTTTTAAGGTAGACCTATGATGCTATGCATATTCCTCTTGAGACTGCTTTCAGTATGTCCCATAAATTTTGTGCTCCTGTGATTTCATTCTTCTTTGTCTCAAGACAACTTTTGATGTTTTCCTTTATATCATTGTTAATCTATTAATTGTATAGTAATATTTTTTCAGTACATTTGAGATATTTTATTCTTTTTTTCTTTTTTATATATATATTTTATTGATTATGCTATTACAGTTGTCCCATTTCTCCCCCATCATCCCCCCCACCCTGCACACCCACATTCCCCCCTTTAGTTCATGTCCATGTGTCATAAGTTCTTTAGCTTCTACATTTCCCATAAGACTCTTACCCTCCCCCTGTCTATTTTCTACCCACTATCTATGCTACTCATTCTCTGTACCTTCCCCCCCTCGCCTCCTACCATGCCCCTGTTGCTAACCCTCCATATGATCTCCATTTCTCTGGTTCTGTTCCTGTTCTAGCTGTTTGCTTAGTTTGCTTTAGTTTTAGGTGTGGTTCTTAATAGCTGTGAGTTTGCTGTCTTTTCATTGTCATATTTTTGATCTTCTTTTTCTTAGATAAGTCCCTTTAACATTTCATATAATAAGAGTTTGGTGATGATGAACTTCTCGAACTTGACCTTATCTGAGAAACGCTTTATCTGTCCTTCCATTCTAAATGACAGATTTGCTGGAAAGAGCAATTTTGGATGTAGGTCCCTGCTTTTCAAGATTTCAAATATTTCTTTCCAGCCCCTTCTTGCCTGGAAGGTCTCTTTTGACAAATCAGCTGACAGTCTGATGGGAACTCCTTTGTAGGTGACTGTCCCCTTATCCCTTGCTGCTTCTAGAATTCTCTCCTTCATTTGAATCTTGGGTACTATAATTCGGATGTGCCTTGATGTGTTCCTCATTGGGCCCAACTTCTTTGGGTCTCTCTGAGCATTCTGGACATCCTGGTAGTCTATTTCCTTTGTCAGATTGGGGAAGTTCTCCTTTATTATTTGTTCAAATAAGTTTTCTACTTGTTGCTCTTCTTCTTCCCCTTCTTGGACCCCTATAATTCGGATGTTGGGATGTTTAACAATGTCCCGGAGGTTTCTAAGCCTCTCCTCATTTTTTTGAATTCTTGTTTCTTCCTCATTTTCTGTTTGGTTGTTAATTTCTTCCTTCTGGTCCACTCCATTGATTTGAGTCCCAGTTTTCCTTCCATCTCTATCGGTTCCCCATGCATCTTCCTTCATTTCACGTATTGTAGCCTGCATTTTTTCATCTAATTTGTGAGCAAAATCAACCAATTCTGTGAGCATCTTGATGACCAGTGCTTTGAACTGTGCATCTGATAGGTTGGCTATCCCTTTGTTGCTTAGAGGAATTGACTCTGGGGTTTTCATTTTTTCTCCGGTTTGAGCCATTTTTGGTGGGGTTTTTTGTTTTGTTTTGGTTTGGTTTTAGTCTGGTCGCGGCTATTACGTAGTGAGGGGTGGGGCCTTAGGTGGTCCTCAGGGCGGGGCAGCCCAGTCACTGGGTTGTGACGCTATAAGTGGAGGCGGGGTCCGAGAGGGAAGAATGGCGCCTGTTCCGCTCTCTTCTGGACTCTGGTCCCTTCCGCTGCTTCCCCTTCGCCTGGATTATCTGCGCACACGCACGTGCTGTTACGTAGTGAGGAGTGCAGCCTCAGGCACTCCCCAGTGTGGGGCAGCCCAGTCGCTGGGTTGTGACGCTGTATGTGGGGGCGGGGTCTGAGAGGGAACAATGGCACCTGCTCCGCTCTCTCCTGGATTCAGTCCCTTCCGCCACTTCCCCTCTGCCTGGACCATCTGCGCGCGCGAATGTGGGTCCACCTGGTCAGCCAGCTGCCTTGTGCGTCCTCACTGGGTCTGCACAGTTGCCCCCACCCAGTGCCCGGGGTCCACCAGCTGCCACCTGTGGGCCCAAGGACCGCCAGCCACCGCTCGTGCCCCTGGGAACTGCCAGCCACTGCTACTTACGTTCCTGGGTCCGCACCTCCACTTTTTCCTACCGCGACTCCGCCCCTCTTACCAGTCTGGATGAATGGTTGTTGGACTTCCGTACAGTTCAATTTTCTATAAGTTCTGGTTGTTTTCTTGTTTCTAAATATTTGTTGTCCTTAATTTTGGTTGTGAGAGGAGGCACAGTGTGTCCACCTACGCCTCCATCTTGGCCGGAAGTCCTATTAATTGTATAGTAATATTTTATTTAGTCTCTTGTGTTAGTGTTTTTCAGTTTTTTCCTTATGATTGGTTTCTACCTTCATACCACTTTCATCAAAGATGATGCTTGAAAACCAACACCAAAGGGGAAAACCCAAAAACCCTCAGAATCATGAAGATTGAATAGCATGCTATTAAACAATGAATGGGTCAAGAATGAAATTAGGGAGGAAATCAAAAAGTTTCTGGAAACAAATGATAATGAATTCACATCGACCCAAAACTTATGGGACACAGCAAAGGTGGTCCTCAGAGCGAGGTTCATAGCAATATAGGCCTACCTAAAAAAGATAGAAACATCTCAAAGAAACAACCTAACCCTGTGCCTACAAGAACTCGAGGATCAACAACAAAGACAACCCAGAGCAAGTAGAAGGAAGGAAATAAACAAGATCAGAGCAGAATTAAATGACATACAGACTAAAAGCACAATTCTAAAGATCAATGAATCCAGGACCTGGTTCTTTGAAAAGATCAACAAAATCGACAAGCCTTTAAGCAGGCTCATGAAGAAGAAAAGAGAGAGGACCCAAATAAACACAATCAGAAATGAAAGGGGGGAGATTACAACTGACACCACAGAAATACAATGGAGTGTAAGAAATTACTATGAAGAACTGTATGCCAAGAAATTTGAAAACCTAGATGAAATGGACAAGTCTCTAGAAAAATATAATCTTCCAAAACTCAATGAAGAAGAAGTGGAAAGCCTGAACAGACCAATAACAGCTGATGAAATTGAAGCAGTAATCAAAAAACTCCCAACACACAAAAGCCCTGGACCAGATGGTTTCACAAGAGAATTCTACAAAACATTTAAGGAAGAGCTAACCCCTATGCTTCATAGACTATTCGAAAAAATCCAAAGTGATGGCAGACTCCCAAACTCTTTTTATGAAGCCAGCATCATCCTAATCCCAAAACCAGATAAAGACACAACAAAGAAGGAGAACTTCAGGCCAATATCGCTGATGAACATAGTTGCTAAAATCCTCAACAAAATATTGGCAAACTGCATCCAACAATACATTAAAAAGATCATACACTATGACCAAGTGGGATTCATCCCAGGGATGCAAGGATGGTTAAACATTCGCAAAGCAGTGAATGTAATTCATCACATAAACAAAAGCAAAGACAAAAATCACATGATCAAATCAATAGATGCAGAAAAAGCATTTGATAAGGTACAACACCCATTTATGATAAAAAACACTCAGCAAAGTGGGAATGGAGGGAGCATTCCTCAATATTTCTCATATATGAGAAATCTACAGCCAACATCATACTCAATGGGCAAAAATTAAAATCTTTTTCACTAAAATCAAGAATAAGGCAAGGTTGTCCATTTTCACCACTTCTACTCAATATAGTATTGGAAGTCTTAGCCACAGCAATTAGACAAGGAAAGGAAATAAAAGGCATCCAACTCGGAAAGGAAGAAACAAAGCTATCATTGTTTGCAGATGACATGATAGTGTACCTAGGAAATCCTATAGACTTGGCCAAAAAACTGCTCGACCTAATAAATGAATTTGGCCAAACAGCTGGATACAAAGTCAATATCCAGAAATCAAAGGCATTTTTGTATACCAACAATGAAAATACAGAGGCAGAAATCAAGAAAAAAATTCCATTCAATCTAGCAAAAAGAAAAATAAAATACCTAGGAATAAACCTAACCAAGGAGGTAAAAGACCTGTATGCAGAAAACTACACAACACTGAAGAAAGAAATCAAGGAAGACACAAAGAAATGGAGACACATACCGTGTTCATGGATCGGAAGAATTAACATCATCAAAATGTCCATACTTCCCAAAGCAATTTACAGATTCGATGCAATACCTATTAAAGTACCAATGGCATATTTCACAGACATAGAACAAATATTTCAAAAAATTATATGGAACAATAACGACCTAGAATAGCTGCAGCAATCTAGAGAAAGAAGGGCAAAGTAGGAGGGATCACAATATCTGATACCAAACTGTATTTCAAGGCCACTGTAATCAAAACAGCCTGGTACTGACATAAAAACAGGCATGTGGACCAGTGGAATAGAACAGAGAGACCAGAAATAAACCCAAGTCTCTATAGTCAATTAATATTTGACAAAGGGGGCAGCAACATAAAATGGAGTAAAAATAGCCTTTTCAACAAGTGGTGTTGGGAGAACTGGACAGCTACGTGCAAGAAAATGAAACTTGAGCACCAACTTACACCATACACAAAAATAAATTCAAGGTGGATAAAAGATTTAAATATAAGCCATGACATCATTAAAGTCCTAGAGGAGCACATAGGCAAGAAAGTCTGAGACATTCCACGCAGCAACATTTTTACTGACATGTCCCCTAGAGCAAGGGACCTAAAGGAAAGAATAAACAAATGAGATCTCATCAAAATAAAAAGCTTCTGCATGGTGAAAGAAAACAGTATTAAAATAAAAAGAGAACCGACTCTGTGGGAAAACATATTTACCAATGATACCTCAGACAAGGGTTTAATCTCCAAATATACAAAGAACTTACACGACTCCACTCTAAGAAGACAAGAAATCCAATTAAAAATGGGCAAAGGACTTGGGCAGACACTTCTCCAAGGAGGACATGCAGAGGGTCCAGAGACACATGAAAAGATGCTCGATATCGCTAGCTATCAGCGAGTGCAAATTAAAACCACAATGCGATACCACTTCACACAGGTCAGAATGGCCATCATAAACAAAGCAACAAACAGCAAGTGTTGGAGAGGTTGTGGAGAAAAGGAGACCCTAGTGCACTGTTGGTGGGAGTGCAGACTGGTACAACCACTATGGAAAACAGTATGGAATTTTCTAAAAAATCTAAAAATGCATATACTTTTTGACCCAGCAATTCCACTGCTAGGACTATATTCTAAGAACCCTGAAACACCAGTCCAAAAGAACCTATGCACCCCTATGTTTATAGCAGCACAATTTACAATAGCCAAGTGTTGGAAGTAACCTAGGTGCCCATCAGTAAATGAATGGATCAAAAAACTGTGGTACATTTACACAATGGAATTCTATGCAGCAGAAAGAAAGAAGGAGCTCCTACCCTTTGCAACAGCATGGTTGGAACTGGAGAGCATTATGCTAAGTGAAATAAGCCAGGCAGTGAAAGACAAATACCATATGATCTCACATTTAACAGGAACCTAATCAACAAAACAAACAAACAAGCATAATATAACCAAAGACATTGAAATTGAAAACAGACTGACAGTCACCAGAGGGGAGAGGAGAGGGAATTTCAGGGAAAAAGGGGAAGGGTTTACAGGAACAAGTATAAAGGACACATGGACAAAAACTAGGGGTGGGAGGAAATGGGAGGGAGGTGGGGTGGGCTGGGGTGATGGGCTTGGGTGAGAGTAAAAGACAGAAAACTGTACAAGATCAAAAATTAAAATAAAAATTTAAAAAATCCTTTTAAAATGATACAAACACACTACATAGAATTTAGAAACTGGGAAAAAAAAATCTCCGAAGTGAAATACTCTTAATATTTTGTTGTATTAACTTCTGGAATTTTTCTACCTATATTCCTGATAGTATCACAATGTTGTACACATGCTTTTAAATAAAGTGTTCATGTTATTAGAAATAAAAGATAATGCTTGATATGATTTCCAATCTTCTTATATTTATTGAGATTTGTTTTGTGTTCTAACATGTGGTCCATTCTGAAAATTGTGCCATGTACACTTGAAAAGAATGTACAAGTTCTGTATGGAAAAAATCCAACCATTGTTGGTATAACGAGAATGGCTTGTGCAATATCGATGTAACCTGATAGGCAAGGAGACTGGACTGGAATGTACATGCATGAACAATGATGATTTCAGTATACTAGTCAGTTGGTGTGGTAGATGCTATTGAGTGAGCATGTGTACTGTGTGGCCATCACATTTAAAATGACTGAACAGTGGAACTTTCGGCCAAGATGGAGGCATAGGTAGACACACTGTGCCTCCTCTCACAACCAAAATTAAGGACAACAAATATTTAGAAACAAGAAAACATCCAGAACTTATAGAATATTGAACTGTACAGAAGTCCAACAACCATTCATTCACACTGGTAAGAGGGGCGAAGTTGCAGCAGGAAAAAGTGGAGGTGCAGACCCGGGCACGCAGGCAGCAGCGGCTGGCAGTTCCCAGGTGTGCAGGCGGTGGCTAGCAGACCCCAGGTGCACAGGCGGTGGCTAGCGGACCCTGGCATGGGGTGGCAACTGTGCAGAACCAGTGAGGCCACACAAGGCAGCTGGCTGACCAGCTGGTCCCACATCCTCGCACAGATAATCCAGGCAAAGAGGAAGTGGTGGAAGGCACTGGAATCCAAGAGAGAGCGGAGCAAGCTCCTTTGTTCCCTCTCAGACCCTGCCCCCACATACAGCGTCACAACTCAGAGACTGGGCTGCCCCGCACTGGGGAACACCTAAGGCTCCATCCCTCACTACGTAACAGCTGCGACCAGACCAAAACAAAAACACAAACAAAAACAAAAACAACAAAAATGGCTCAAACGGAAGAACAAATGAAAGCCCCAGAGCCAATTCTTCTAAGTGATGATGAGAGAGCCAACCTATCAGATGCACAGTTCAAAGCCCTGGTAATCAGGATGCTCACAGAATTGGTTGATTTTGCTCACAAATTAGATGAAAAAATGCAGGCTACAATACGTGAAATGAAGGAAAACATATGGGGAATCCACAGAGATGGGAGTTAAACTGGAACTCAGATGAATGGAGTGGACCAGAAGGAAGAAAGAAACAACCAAACAGAAAACAAGGAATAAATAAGAATTCAAAAAAATGAAGAGAGGCTTAGGAACCTCCAGGACATCGTTAAACATCCCAACATCTGAATTATAGCGGTACCAGAAGGGGAAGAAGAGCAACAAGTGGAAAACTTATTTGAACAAATAATAAAGGAGAACTTCCCCAATCTGGCAAAGGAAATAGACTTCCAGGAAGTCCAGGAAGCTCAGAGAGTCCCAAAGAAGTTGGACCCAAGGACGAACACACCAAGGCACATCGTAATTCCATTAGCCAAGATTAAAATGAAGGAGAGAATTCTAGAAGCAGCAAGAGATAAGGGGACAGTCATCTACAAAGGAGTTCCTATCAGAGTGTCAGCTGATTTCTCAAAAGAGACCTTCCAGGCAAGAAGGGGCTGGAAAGAAGTATTTGAAGTCTCGAAAGGCAAGGACCTCCATCCAAGATTGCTCTATCCAGCAAAGCTTTTATTTAGAATGGAAGGGCAGATAAAGTGCTTCTCAGATAAGGTCAAGTTCAAGGAGTTCATCATCACCAAGCCCTTATTATATGAAATGTTAAAGGGACTTACCTAAGAAAAAGAAGATCAAAAATATGACAGTGAAAAGACAACAAACTCACAGATATTAAGGACCACACTAAAACAAAAGCAAACTAAGCCAACAACTAGAACAGGAACAGAACCACAGAAATGGAGATTACATGGAGGGTTAGCAACAGGGGATTGGGAGGAGGAGAGAGGGGAAAAGGTACAGAGAATAAGTAGCATAGACAGTGGGTAGAAAATACACAGGGGAGGGCAAGAATAGTGGGAAATGTAGAAGCTAAAGAACTTATGACACACGGACACGAACTAAAGGTGGGGAATGTGGGTGGGAGTGGGTGTGCAGGGTGGAGGGGAATGATGGGGAAGAAATGGGACAACTGTAATAGCATAATCAATAAAATATATTAAAAAATGAAGAAAAATAAATAAAATGACTGAACAAGTAGAGCAACGGATCTGCATCAAATTTTGCATTAAGCTTGAAGATTCATCCATGGAAATTATCCAGATGATTCAGAAGGCCACAGCTATGGACATCTGGTGATTGGCAGCTTCATTGCGACAATGTGCCCACTCACACATCACATCTCTGCAGAATATTTTAGTGAAACATCAAATCACCCAGGTTACTCAGCTCCCCTTCAGCGAAGATTTGACACCCTGCAACTTCTGGCTTTTCCCAAAACTAAAATCACCTTTGAGAAAGAAAATATTTCAGACCATCAATGAGATTCAGCTAAATACAACAGGGCAATTGATGGCAATTGGGATAACTGCGTGAAGTCTCAAGGTGCCCACTTTGAAGGGGACCGAGGTGTTATTTCCTATGTACAATGTTCCTCTTCTTCAATAACTGCCTCTATTTTTCATGTTACATGGCCAGATACTTTCTGTGAAAACCTCGTAGATTCTACTTTTATGGGATGAAATGCTCTGAAGATATTAATTAATCCATCTGGTCCAGTGTGTCATTTAAGATCCAGTGTAGATTTTCTGTCTGGAAGATCTCACTGATTGACTCATACATTGATGTCAATGGGGTGACAATGTCACCTACTATGTCTGCATTGCTTTTGATATCCTTTGTATCCATTAGTGTTTGCTTCATATATGCACATGCTCCTATCTTGGGTTTATAAATGTTCACAAGAGTTATATCCTCTTGTTGGATTGTTCCCTTTATCATAATGTAGTGTCCTTCTTTGTCTCTTACTATAGCCTTTGTTTTAAAATGTATAGCAGCACAATTTACAATAGCCAAGTGTTGGAAGCAACCTAGATGCCCATCAGTAAATGAATGGATCAAAAAACTGTGGTACATTTATACAATGGAATTCTATGCAGCAGAAAGAAAGAAGGAGCTCATACCCTATGCAACAGCATGGATGGAACTTGAGAGCATCATGCTAAGCGAAGTAAGCCAGGCAGTGAAAGACAAATACCATATGATCTCACCTTTAACAGGAACCTAATCAACAAAACAAAGAAACAAGCATAATATAACCAAAGACATAGAAATTGGGAACAGGCTGAAAGTCACCAGAGGGGAGAGGGGAGGGAATTTCAGGGGAAAAGGGGAAGGATTTACAGAAACAAGTAAAAAGGACACATGGATAAAAACTATGGGGGGGTGGAAATGGGAGGGAAGGGCTGGGGTGGTGGGTTGGGGTGAGAATAAAAGACAGAAAACTGTATAAGATCAACAATTAAAATAAAAATTAAAAAATAAATAAATAAAATGTATTTCATCTGATCTGCTACCCTAGCTTTTCTTCCTTTTTCATTTGTACAAAATATTTTCTTCATTCCTTTACTTTCAGTCTCTTTATGTGTCTTTCGATATGAAGTCAGTCTCCTGTGGACAGCATATATATGTGTCTTGTTTTCTTACCCATTCAGCTACCCTCTGTTTTTTGATTGCAGCATTTAAGCCCTTTACATTTAAAGTGATTTTTGATAGCTACATATTTATTGCCATTTTATTATATATGTGTATAAATATATATATAAAACTATATATAGTTCTTTTTTTACTTTCTTCTTTTTTTTAATTTTTATTTTAATTGTTGATCTTGTACAGTTTTCTGTCTTTTACTCTCACCCCAGCCCACCCTCCCAACCTTCCCCCCTCCCTCCCATTTCCACCCCCCCATAGTTTTTGTCCATGTGTCCTTCCTTTATACTTATTCCTGTAAATCCTTCCCCTTTTCCCCTGAAATTCTCTCCCCTCTCCCCTCTGGTGACTTTCAGCCTGTTCTCAATTTCCATGTCTTTGTTATATTATGCTTGTTTGTTTGTTTTGTTGATTAGCTTCCTGATAAAGGTGAGATCATATGGTATTTGTCTTTCTTCTTCTTTTTTTAAAGATTTATTTATTTATTTATTTATTTATTTATTTATCTTTAGAGGGGAAGGGTAGGAGAGAGGGAGAGGGAGAGAAATATCAATGTACGGTTGCCTCTCATGCGTCCCCTGCTGGGAACTGGCCTGCAACCCAGGCATGTGCCCTGACTGGGAATCGAACCGCGATCCTCTGGTTCGCAGGCCCGCGCTGTCTTTCTTCTTCTTAAAGAAGTCTCTTTAATATTTCTTATAGTGCTGGTTTTGTGATAATGAACTTTTCTGACTGAGAAGCTCTTTATTTCTTCTTCAATTTCAAATGGTAGCCTTGCTGGGTAGAGTAGTTTTGGTTGTAGGTCCTTGCTTTTCATCACTTTGGATATTTTGTGCTAATCCATTCTGACCTGGACAATTTCTGTTGAAAAATCAGCTGAGAGTCTCACTGAAACTCCTTTATAGGTAACTGTCATTTTCTTGCTGCTCTTTAGACTCTCTCTCTTTTTAACCTTTGCCATTTTATTATGATGTATCTTGGTGTGGGCTTCTTTGGGTTTATCTTTTTTGGAACTCCCTGCTTCCTGAACTTGTGTGCCCTTTCCTTAACCCAGTTAGGGAAATTTCCAGTTATTTCTTTAATATGTTCTCAATCCCTCGGTCTCTTGTTCATCTTTTTGTGGTACCCTTAAGAATCAGATGTTGTAACACTTTATGTTGTCCCAGAGGTCCCTAAAGCTATCTTCATGTTTTAATTATATTTATTTTTGCTGCTCTGATTGAGTGTTTTCTGTCATCTTGTCTACCAAATTGCTGATTTGTCACCTGCTTTACCTAGTCTGCTCTTGATTCCTTTTAGTGTATTCATCATTTTATTTTCTTATTCTTGTTTATTCCATTACAGTTGTCCCAATTTCCCCCCTTTCCCTTCCTCTGTCCAGCTCCACAACAGCATAGATTGAACTGGAGACTATTATGCTAGGTGAAATAATGCAGTTGGTGAAAGATAAATACTATATGCTCTTACTTATAAGAGGAATCTAATAAACAAAATAAACTAACAAGCAAAACAGAACCAGAGACACGGAAACAAGGAACAGACTGACAACTGTCAGAGGAAAGGGATAAGGGGTGGGGGGAATAGTGGACAGAAGGGGGAGAGATTAGTCAAAAAACATATATGAATCACTCATCATTTTAGATTTGTATTCTTCATTTCCGCATTGTATTTTATGATTTCTATGTCTTTTTTTATGCTTAATAGCTCTTTCTTTAAGTTGTTACTGAATTAACTCATTGTTTCTATAACTTCATTGAGCATTCTTGTATCCATTACTTTTAATTCTATATGTGTTAGATTGCTGGCTTCCATTTTATTTATTTTTCTGAGGCTTTCTCTTGTTCTGTTCTTTTATTTGGGACATTTTTTGTTTCACCATTTTAACTACCTCTCTGTATTTGTTTCTGTGTATTAGGTAGATCTTCTATGTCTCCCAGTCCTGGTAGGTTGACCTTATATAAATGTATGTTGTGTGGCTCAGTGGCAGTCTCCTTTATCATCTGAGTTAGGTGCTCCAGGAATGTCCCTTGTATAGGTTTATGTGAGTCTTCCTGTTGTAGTAGAGTTCTGATTGCTGTCAGCCCATCCATTGGTGGGGTTGATTGTCAGGCAGGCTGACTGTGTAGATTGACCCCAACCACAGTGTATGAGCTGCTGTGCAGTGGCTAACCACAGAGAACGGAATTCACCCCAGCAGGGTCTGGTGCCTGCTGAGATCTTCCTTTGGATGTGCTGCTTATGCAGTTAGTTGGGTCATGCTCTGTTGTGATTTGAAGCTCACATTGGGTTTGTTTGTTCTGGTTCATCTTGGAATTGACTTTGGTGCAAGTCCATGTGAAATGTTGCCTGTGACAGGTCCTGGGATACCTGTTAAGAGCTAAAAGCAGGTTTACAGGAATAAGTATAGGGGACACATGGGCAAAAACTGGGGGCGTGGAAATGGGAGGGAGGTGGAGAGGGCTAGGGATAGGCTGAGATGGAAGTAAAAGACAGAAAACTGTACTTGAACAACAATTAAAATTTAAAAAAAAAAAAGAGCTACAAAGAAAACCATAGTTAGTGGCTGCCTTTGTTGGACTTGGGTGTGTGTGTGAGGAGCCACACTATATTTTGAGTCTGAATCCCACCAGTACCACCTGATGCAGACACTGGCCCGCAGTGTCCGTGTCACCATGGATGAAATGAGACATACACACGGACTACCGAGTCCGTTGGAGGAAAAAGAACAGCATGACTTTTCTCTCAAGGGGAGCAAAAGCCTGCAGCCTCCACCATGACAGCCTTTATTGGGTTTCTGGTCACATTACATGGTGGTCTTCATTTACTATGCACAGGTTTGCTATAGGTGGTTACCTTTTACAGACAACATGGGAGCCAAGGCTGCTAATCACATCACAGAAGAAGGATATTTGCAAATGAAAAAGGGAAAAGTGGTTGAGCCAGTTACTCTCCATACTGGAGAGTTTTAGCACGGATTTTAGGAAGTTACAATAAACACTTGCTATCTCAATTCAGGGTGAGGGAGTTTCAGCAAAAGATTCAAAGCGGCTTAGGCACACTGCAAACCTGATTTCCCAGGAGACAACCTGTCTGTGGGCATGGGTCCTGTGCATCTCCAAGTGGGAGCTGGACCCACACCACGCAGAAGGGTCTCCCAATCCATGTCTGGGGCAGATCAGCAAAAGGTCCATGGTACCACAAGATCTGCCTCCACCTGTCATCTGACTGTTAGGTTTAGTCACTGTGAGTCACATGAGGTAAGTTCTCAGTGAGTCACCAGGTAGGGATGAATGGTGTTCACCAGGTTGATACATATTCAGTCTTGGTGCCAGTGCTGGGGTTGAGGCTACCCAGCAAAACTCTCAGTTATCAAGGTACACAAAGGCCAGCTTCTGACACCATGGTGATTGGGGACCTTTGTGGTGGGGTGAGATCTCATGGAGTCATTGTGGTGAGGCCAGTAGAGTTCTTCAGGCTAAAACATATTAAGATTTGGCTATGTGGAGGGAGGGCACTAAAACAGAATGATGGTGCTATTCAGAGGCACGGGGGAAAATGGCCCTTCTTCTAGAACCACACAACTCAGTCTCTCTCCCTATGCATCTCTGACATCACTGAATCTGCCTGGACCTCCTCAGAGCCTTCCATGGAAGACTGCACAGCAACTGGGACTGGTGACAGCTAGCTTATTCCTTCACAGGGTACAGCCTTAGCAGGTTATGGCCACAGGGAGTCATGTGGATGGGCCTAGTGCATCTCTCCAAGCTGATTCTGTATAGAGGGGAGTGCTCAACCCAGGAAAGATCGCATCTGTGGGCAATATTGGAAAGCAACTCAATTAAGAGGTATTGGCAGCTGTTTCTCCAGCCTTCTCCCCATAGCCACACAACCCAGTCATTTTCTGTATGACTCCAGTTTACTCTGAGCCATGGTCCTTCCACTGGAGCCCAGGGTGAATACCTGTAAACCAGGTTTTGTGCACTGGGCCTTTAACAGGTCACCCGGCTTTCTTCAATTTCACTTTGGAGGATAAAATCCCCTTCAAATTTCATGGCTAGATGTTATGTGGGCTCTTCTTCCTGGCACTGGTGTTCTGGACTGGGGAGGCGGGCATCATATTCAGACCCCTTGCTTCCAAGAGTGGACATTTGCAGCTAAGATATCCCTCTTGATTCTTAACCACTGCACATGGGTGTGGGGCTTGCCCTCTTCACAAATCCTCCCATCTTACCATTCTTGAATAGCTTCTGTATATCCTTTCTTATAAGATTTCTGTTCAGCTACTCTTCAGTTGGTTATTCAGGTTGATTATTCTATAATTTAGTCATAATTCTGATTTGATCCTGGGAGGAGGTGAATGTAATATCCACCTATTCTGCTGCTGTCTTGGATCTCCAAATTAAAATATTTTTTAAAGTTTCAAACATAAGTTTCTCATCTAGCTGAATAGTTCCAGGATACTTTTTTCCCTCCAAGGAGAATTTTCACATATCTTTTTTGTATGTTTTTTGTCTTTATTCTGGTGAAGTTGGCATACAAAATTGTATATATTTCAATACATTATAATTCAATATTTGTGTACAGTATATAGTGATCACCACTCTAAGTCTGGTTTACCATTCATCACCATGCAATTGATCTCTTTCACCCATATTGCCTTTCCCTGATCCTTTTACCCTCTGGTAATAACTAATCAGTTTTCTGTATCTGAGTTGGTTTGATTTAGAGTGTTTTGTTTTTTATATTTCACGTGTAAGTAAAATTATAAAGTGTTTTTCTTTCTTGGTCTGACTTACATCACATACCATAATTCCCTCAAGGCCCAGCTTGCCATTGTTGCAAATGGTAATATTTCATTTTTTATTGCTGAGTAATATTCCATCGTGTATATATACACCACATCTTCTTTATCTAGTCATCTATTGGATGGACCAAAACAAGAACAGATCATAATATTTTTATATCCTTTAGATAAATACCTAGAAATAAATAGCTGGGTTGTATACTGGGTTTATTGTTAATTTTTTGAGGAATCTCCATACTCTTTTCCATAATGGCTGCACAAGTTTCCATTCCCACCAATAGTGTATGAGGGTTTTCTTTTTCTCCACATTCTCACCAACACTTGCTATTTCTTATCATTTTGATAATGACCACTCTAAGAGGGATGAAATGATATCTCATTGTGATCAAAATCACATGGGAATTATGCATTCCCATGATAATTATGACAAAAATCTTTTCATGTACCTGTTATCCATTTGTATGTCTTCTTTGGAAAAATGTCTATTTAGACTGTCTATTTTTATCTTTTCAATTTTTAAATTATATTTTATGGATTATGCTATTACAGTTTTCCCAATATTTCCCCCTTTGCCCCTTTCCTCTCAGTACCTCCACTCCCTTGGGCAGTCCCCACACCATTGTTCATGTCCATGGGTCATGCGTGTAAGTTCTTTATCTACTCCATTTCCAATACTGTACTTTACATCCTCATGGCTATTCTGTAACTACCTATTTGTACTTCTTAATCCCCTCATTTCTTCACCCATTCTCCCTGACACTCCCCATCTGGCAACCAACAAAATGCTGTCTGTATCCATGACTCTGTCTCTGCCCTTCTTGTGTGCTTAGTTTGCTTTTAAGATTGAATTGTTGAAAGATATGTATTTATTGCCATTTTATTGTTCATAGTTTGACCTTATTTTTCTTAATAAATCCCTTTAATATTTTATATAATAATGGTTTGGTGATGATGAACTCCTTCAGTTTTTTTTTTCTTGTCTGGGAGGCTCTTTATCTACTATTCAATTCTAAATGATAGCTTTTCTGGATAGAGTAATCTAGGTTATAGATCCTTACTTTTCATCACTTTAGATACTTCTTGCCAGTCTCTTCTAGCCGGCAAAGTTTCTTTTGAGAAATCAGCTGACAGTCTTATGGGAATTCCCCTGTAGAGAACTAACTGCTTTTCTCTTACTGCTTTTAAAATTCTCTCTTTATCTTTAACCTTTGGAATTTTAACTTTGATGTGTCTTGGAGTGGGCCTCTTTGCATCCATCTTGTTGGGGACTCTCTGTGCTTCCTGGACTTGCCTGTCTATTTCCTTCACCAAGTTAGGGAATATTTTTTCTTTATTTTTTTTTCAAATTGATTTTTAATTTCTTGCTCTTTCTCTTCTCCTTCTGGCATTCATATCACCCATACCATGATATTCCCATATCATGTTGGAATGCTTGAAATTGTCCCAGAAACTACTTACACTATCTTCATTTTTTTTTATTGTTTTTTTTCCTTCTTGTTGTTCTAAGTGGTTGTTTTTTGCTTCTTTATGTTTCAAATCATTGATTTGATTCTCAGCTTCATCCACTTTACTATTGTTTCCCTGTAATTTTTTCTTTATTTCAATTAATATATCCTCCATTTCTGACAGTTTTTTTTTATGTTGTTGAGGTCATCACTAAGTTCCTTGAGCATCCTTATAACCAGCGTTTTGAATTCTGAATGTGATAGATTGCTTATCTCCATTTTGTTTAGTTCTTTTTCTAGGGTTTTGATCTGTTCTTTTGTTTGGGTCATATTTCTTTGTCTCCTCATTTTGGCAGCCTCCCTGTGTTTGTTTCTATGTATTGGGTAGAGCTGCTATGACTTCCTATCTTGGTTATTTGGCCTAATGTGGTAGGTGTCCTGTAGGGCCCAGTGGCATAGCCTATCACCCAAGTTAGGTAGTTGAGATGCACCCTTTGTGTGGGCTGAGTATACGCTCTTGTAGTTGAGCCTTGATTGCTGTTGGCAGGTGAATAACAGGGACTTACCCAGGCCAGTCAGCCACAAGAACTCGCTGTGGCCACTGATCACCAACCTCCACACTCCGTGGAGGATCAGCTGTGCAGGGGCAGGGTAGTGGTACTCTGACATGGTCTGTAGCTTTCCACTGGGTGTTCAGATTCTGGGGTTTCCTTGGTGGTGTAGGCCAAGGTCAGCCCCAACCTGTGTTGTGCCCAGGGCCATCTGCATGTGCTATAAAGCGATCTGAGATGGCTACTAATTGTGCTGGGCTTGTAGGTTCCCAGATGAAGAAAAGCTATTATCCTAAGCTGGCTTCTGCTAGTGCCAGGCCTGGGACCCCTTAGCAAGAGATACAGGGGTTGGAGGTTCACTGAGGCTGACTTTTGCTTGTTTCAGAGGACTTAGGAAATTGTGAAACATGAGACAAGACCAGTCATTCGTATAGGAAAGCCACTGTTAACAGGTTGGGTGGGCCCATAATTTTGATAGGATGGAGTCTCATGGGATCTACAGGGTGGAGCAAATAGTGTTAGCCAGGTTGATGGGATCTCAGATATAGCACCAGCCTGTCAGCTCTGTGGCTATGTTGGGGTAGGTTTCAGAAAAAGGACAATGGCCTCTGCCCACCTTTATGTCTGGGAGAGAGGTGCCCCCCAGCTCTCACCTTGATGCCAGACACTTTAGCTCCTCCCTGTATGCCACTGGTGCCTTTCAAGCTGTTACTCCGGTGCTAGAGCTTGGAGGAAGTGAGTCTGTGTAAGTCTGCATGTGGGTTCTTTAAAGGGAACTGCTTGGGACTCTAGTAGTTTCTTCCACCAACTCAGTCCCTGATGGTTTTTACAGGCAGAGGCTGTGGGGACTTATCTTGTTGTCACTGGAACCCTGGGCTGGGAGCCTGGTGTTGGGCTGGGACTCCTCACTCTCAAGATAACCCTCTCTAATTTTTATCCACCACACATGGATGGGCCAGCCTGTTCCATGACTCTGCCCCTCCTACTAGTTTGGATGGATGTGGTTTCTTTAATTCAATAGTTGTCAGATTTCCATTAAACTTGATTTCTGATGGCTGTGAGTGGTGGGTGTTCTGTAGTTTAGTTGTAATTTTAATGTCTTTCTGCCCATTTTTAAATCACAGTGTTTTTTTTTTTTTTATGTTGAGTTGTGTGAGTTCTCTATATATTTTTGATATTAACCACGTACTGGATGTAACATTTGCAAATTTCTCCCATTCAATAGGATGCCTTTCTATTTGTTGATGGCTTCCATTGCTTTTTAGTTTGATGTAGTCTCATATGTTTATTTTTGCTGTTGAAGTCGTATGCACAAAAACATCCTTAAGAGCAATGTCAAGGAGCTTACTGCTTAAGTTTTCTTCTAGAAGTTTTGTGGTTTCAGGTCTTACATTCAAGTCTTTAATTCCTATTGAGTTAATTTTTAAGTGTGTTGTGTGATAGTCCAGTCTCATTCTTTTGCATGTGGCTGTCCAGTTTTGCCAAAACCCTTTATTCAAGAGAGTGTCCTTTCACTACTGTATGTCCTTGACTCCTTTGGTGTAAATTGATTCTTCATATATATGTTTGTGTTTATTCCTGACCTATCTCTTCTGTTCCATTAATCTCTGTGTCTGTTTTTAATGCTAACACTATACTGTTTTAATTATTATAGCTTTGTAGTATAGTTTGAAATCAGGGCTATGATACCTCCAGCTTTGTTCTCCTCCACAAGATTGCTTTGCTTATTCAGGGTCTTTTGTCGTTCCATACAAATTTTAGAAATATTTGTTCTACTTCTGTGAAAAATGCCTTTGGATTTTTGATAGGGATTGCATTGAATTTGTAGATTGCTTTTGGTAGTAAAGACATTTTAACAATATTAATTCTTCCAATTAATAAACATGGAGTATTTTTCCATTTATTTGCCTTCTTCAATTTTTTATCAATGTCATATAGTTTTTAGTGTAAATGTCTTTTACCCCCATGTTTAAATTTATTATTAGGTATTTTTGCTGCAATTGTAAATGGGGTTGTTTTCTTAATTTCCCTTTTTGACGTTCATTATTAATGTATAGAAATGCCACAGTTTTTTTGTATATTGATTTTTGTCTCCTGCAACTTTACTGAATCCATTTATTAGTTCTAACAGTTATTTTTGATAGTTGTCTTTAAGGTTTTTCTATATATGGTATCATGTTATCTGCAGATAGTGACAGTTTTACTTCTTTCTTTTCAATTTAAATGCATTTTATTTCCTTTCCTTGCTTAGCTGCTGTAGCTAGGATTTCAGCTACTATCTATGTTGAATAAAATTGGTGATATTGGGGTATCCTTGAGAGTTCCTGATCTTAGAAGGAAAGTTTTCAGCTTTTCATCATTGAGTATGGTGTTAGCTGTGGGTTTGTCATATATGGCCTTTATTATATCGAGGTATGTTCCCTTTATATCCACTTTGTTGAGAGGTTTTATCGTACATGGATATTGGATTTTGTCAAATGTCTTACCTGCCTCTATTTATATGATTGTATGATTTTTTTCATTTTATTAATTTCAGTACTTAAAATGCTCTAGGCACTCTGCTGCCCCCAGAGTCTAAAGCTATTATCACATCACTGCTCATCAGGATTGCCTGAATTACTTCAAAAGGCTCTATCATTTTAAATGGCCTGTTTAAATGCCATCTGTTTATGAAGCTTTTTCTTATCAATTCATCCAACTAACAGTGACCTTCCTCCTTAATCAGAACCTTCTGAATACCTATAAAACTTTCATATCTTCAACAACCATTTGCTGAGTGCCAACTCTGGTGCCAGGCAGTGTGCTGGATGCTGAAGATTCTGTGGTGAGTGAGATGCTAGCCCTGATGGAGTTTATAATATAGTCAGGAATGCAGGTAAATGAACTGGGAATAATAAAGTGTGCTCTGTAGAGCGTGAAGGGTGAATGGAGAAACTGGGCCAGATCATGCAGGGCCTTTTCAGCTATTTATTAAACATACACTGATGTAAAATTTACTCTGTGCCAACTATGGTTCAGGACACTGGGAATATAATTATACAAAACAGATAAAACCCTGTCTTTATGCAGTTTATATTCTAGTGGGTGGAGATAGCTGATGAATAAAAAATAATGATACACAGAAAACCAGAGTGTCTTCATAGTGGAAGAGACTGGCAGATACCACCTTAACCAAGTGATCAAAGCGAACATGATTATTATTAGAATACACTGAAATCATGGGCCCCCTGATAGGATGTGATGAAAGGTGCAAAACATCACTTCTGTGATAATTGTACCCACAATGCATAACCTGAACCTAACCATTAGACAAACTCAAATCAAATGGGGGACATCTACATAACTGACCTATTATTTAAGTCATTTTTAAAAAAGCCCTTTGCAGGCTGACTACTGTGTGCCAGTCACAAGGCAGCCCAGGAATCAACAGGGATATGAACTATTCAGTCACCAATCTGATTTTGAGTCAGGTCCTAAGGCAAGGGTAGGTCTAACTGTCCGTGGAACTGTGGAACACTAAACTCCTCCACCCCTGTCAGAAACCTTCACAATGCTGGCACCTAAGGCATGGAGAAACAGCCTACAAACAGGAGATTCAGCCTGAGAACTTGGCAGCCTCAAAGCCTCACCAGGAACTGACACACATCCGGAAGAGCCCACCACAGAAGTTATCTTTGCCCTGAAGCTTCTGGCATGGATCCAGGGTCACTGTGCTATAGTGCTCCAGGGCCCAGATGCAAAGGGGGTAATTGTTCAACAGAATGTGTGCTGGGACTTCCCACAGGAGTAAGCTCTCACATAGGTCCACCTTTCTTATCTGATCCTTAGACAGGAGGTCTGGCCCTGAGCCTTTTCTAAGCAATCCAGGGTGAAGAAAGGAGAGCCTTCCAGGCAGAGAGAGACGTTTAAGTAAAAGCATAAAACGATAATACTCATTAGGATCCTATGAGTTATTTTGATATGATTGGAGCTTTGGGGAGGAGGTAGAGCAAATCAAAAGATGAGGTTCAAAGTGCAAAAAAAGCCACCACTTGAATGCCTCACTTAAGAAACTGAACTTTATCCTATAAGCAATGGACAGCAGCTAAAGACTTTCATGCTGTGATATTTTCACTCTGAGTGCCAGGTGGTTTGGAGTGAGAGGCAAACTATGCAAGATGCTTTTAAAATAGTCCAGGCAAAGCATAATAAAGGCTCAAACTAGGGTAAAGATAGGAAGTATAAAGAAAAAAAAAAGGTCAGTTAAGATAGGCAGTGTAGATTAGATATGAAGGGTGAGATGAGGGGGAAAATCTAAACCAATGGTACTTTCATTGAGGTAGGCAATACAGGTAATAAGTGAGATTTGTTTGGATGTGTTAAATTTGAGATATTCATAGATTATCCTAGTAGAGATGTTCATTCAGTAACCTGATACACAGGTCTGGAGCTCAGAAAAGAAGACAAGGCTGGAGATATAGATTTAGAAATCATTAACATATAATGGAAGACATGATAGTGAATGAGATCACTCACAGAGGGTATAGCATGACCACACAAAGCCAAAGGGAAAGGCTAGGAAATTACCAAAATTTAAAGGATGCTCAGAAGAAGAGGAGAGAGCAAAGGGGCCTGTGAAACAGTGATCACTGAAATTGCAGAAAATAAAGAAGATTGTATCTCTTAAATCAAGAGAGCAGATTTTTGAGATATGGGGAGTGATCAACAGTGTCAAATGGTAATATAAAGACAAGCAGGGTGAGAACTGGTAAAAAGTGATTGAATGCAGTGATTAGGAGGCTATTGGGCACCTTTCCTATGGTTGTTCCAGGGTAGGTGTGAGGGCAGAAGACTGACACTGTTCAAATTCTGATGGAAATTTCTACATCCTAAGACATTTACTTATAACTATGTAAAACCTTCAGAATTCCATGGGCAGATAAGTGTTCATTTAGAAAATGTACTTTGAGTTTGAAAATAACTGCAGAAATATATTCCCAGTAGAAGAAGAATGGTTCTGTCTGGGTCAAAAGAAGGTCAAATTTTTCATGGCAGCGCAAGAAATGGCCTAGAACCTTAGAGGCCAGAGCTTGATGTTTGGCTCTGATTCATGAAGGTGGTATGATCCAATGGGAGTGCTATCTGTGAATGACTGTGCTATAGTATTGATAGATATTGTAGAGTATTTTCCCACAATACATGATTGCAATATGGTCTTTGGTAAGTTCAAATTGGAGCCCAGGGACAAAGATATTGGTCAAAGCTAGAGAAATGGTGTTGAGTATCACTTCCAAAGGACAAATAAAATGATAATCAGTGGGGGAAACCATGAGATCAGAAGCTGAAAGAATCAGAAATAAGTGAAAGAAAATGACTAGGGCAGGACCTTCAAAACTCAGACTGTGAACAATTTAGGGGGCTAGAGGCCTGTTTCTGGGTGGTTCTACCTATGCAGCATGAGCTGGTTTCAAGAAACTATACAGTCCTGCCCAGTGAGATTGAAAAGAAAAGCTTCTGCAGAGCTCCTGGTCTGGATAGAATTCCTGAATGAATGTTCAGACTGGTATTTGAGGAAGCATGCTGGACATGGTTGGGAGAGTCAGACTGTCGATCTATCTAGAATCCCAAGGATATTCTAAGTAGAAGGTATCGTTTTTGAGAAGGCCTTACTACATACCAGAGGCCAAAATTTATCCACAAGTTGATCTCATTCTTCTGTTAGTGTTGTGGGTTGAATTATGTCCCCCAAACTGATATGTCAAAGTTCTAACTCCCAGTATCTCAGAATGTGACCTCATCTAGAAAAAAGGTTGTCGCAGATGTAATCAAATTAAGATGAATTCATAGTAGAGTGGAGTGGACCATTAATACAATATGACTAGTATCCTCATAAGAGGAGAAGAAACCAGAAAGATACATAGGTACAATGCCATGTGATGATAAAGGCGAAGATTAGGTGATGTAGCTGTAATCCAAGAAACACCAAGAATTATGGCTACCATTAGAGGGTAGGACGAGTCAAGGAAGGATTCTACTCAGAGTTTCAGAGGGAGTAAGGCTCTGCTGATGCCTTGATTTTAGACTTCTGGCCTTCAGAACTAAGAGAGAATTAATTTCCGTTGTTTTAAATAACCCAGGAATAAGTGGGGAAGAATGGCTTGGGTAGGACATTCAAAACTAACACTGTGAACAAATACAGTTAACAAATATGGAAGAATATCAATATTCCAAGAGCAAGCTTACAGTAAAAAATAATAAGCCCTTAAAAAGGGGGTTATTGTAAAGATGCCACTCAGACTGTAACCTCTGGCTACTTCATAAACGAATTGAGTGATATAAGTCTTGGTACCATTCCAAGAATTTTAGATGATCTTTGTTCTTGGAGATTTGGGTTACCTTGGTCCATAATTCTTAAAGTTTTGCTGGAAATCAAAGTTTATGTCTTTATTTTGGATGTTTCCAAATTAAATCCAGATTTTTTAGTTGGGGTATTATCCCGGTAGGGATAATAAATAGCAACAACCGAGACTAAAACCAAAACAAAACAAAACAAAAAACCCCACCAAAAATGGCTCAAACCAGAGAAAAAATGAAAACGCTGGAGTCAATTCCTCTAAGCAGTGAAGAGATAGCCAACCTATCAGATGCACAGTTCAAAGCACTGGTCATCAAAATGCTCACAGAATTGGTTGATTTTGCTCACAAACTAGATGAAAAAATGCAGGCTACAATACGTGAAATGAAGGAAGACGCATGGGGAACCGATAGAGATGGAAGGAAAACTGGGACTCAAATCAATGGAGTGGACCAGAAGGAAGAAATTAACAACCAAACAGAAAACGAGGAAGAAACAAGAATTCAAAAAAATGAGGAGAGGCTTAGGAACCTCCAGGACATCGTTAAACGTCCCAACATCCGAATTATAGGGGTCCCAGAAGGGGAAGAAGAGCAACAAGTAGAAAACTTATTTGAACAAATAATAAAGGAGAACTTCCCCAAACTGGCAAAGGAAATAGACTACCAGGACGTCCAGGAAGCTCAGAGAGTCCCAAAGAAGTTGCACCCAAGGAGGAACACATCAAGGCACATCGTAATTACATTAGCCAAGATTAAAATGAAGCAGAGAATTCTAGAAGCAGCAAGGGATAAGGGGACAGTCACCTACAAAGGAGTTCCCATCAGACTGTCAGCTGATTTCTCAAAAGAGACCTTCCAGGCAAGAAGGGACTGGAAAGAAATATTTGAAATCTTGAAAAGCAGGGACCTACATCCAAAATTGCTCTTTCCAGCAAAGCTGTCATTTAGAATGGAAGGACAGATAAAGCGCTTCTCAGATAAGGTCAAGTTCAAGGAGTTCATCATCACCAAGCTCTTATTATATGAAATGTTAAAGGGATTTATCTAAGAAAAAGAAGATCAAAAATATGACAGTGAAAAGACAGCAAACTCACAGCTATTAAGAACCACACCTAAAACAAAAGCAAACTAAGCAAACAGCTAGAACAGGAACAGAACCACAGAAATGGAGATCATATGGAGGGTTAGCAACATGGGCGTGGGAGGAGGAGGGGGGGGAAGGTACAGAGAATGAGTAGCATAGATAGTGGGTAGAAAATAGACAGGGGGAGGGCAAGAATAGTATGGGAAATGTAGAAGCTAAAGAACTTATGACACAAGGACATGAACTAAAGGGGTGTATGTGGGTGGGAGAGGGTGTGCAGGGTGGGGGGAATGATGGGGGAGAAATGGGACAACTGTAATAACATAATCAATAAAATATATTAAAAAAATAAATAGCAACAACCACAAAATATGTAAGGGGAAGCAAACTTTTAGGGATATTGCAAGACCTTTTCATTTGCCTTTCTTTTTTATTGACATACTTATGTATGGAGCAGTTTTAGGTTTTAGAAAAATTGAGCAGATAGTATTTACTCTCTCCAGTTCCCTACCACCCCATTCCCCACACAGTTATCCCTGTTATTAACACCTTGCATTAATGTGGTTAATCAATACTGATACTTTATTATTAACTGAAGTCCATATTTCATATTAGGGTTCACTCTGTGATACATAGTTCTATGGGATTTGACAAATGGATAATGTCATATGCCTACCATTATGGCATTGTATAGAATAATCTCACTGCCGTAAAAAATCTCATGCCCCACTTATTCACCCCTTCCTACCCTAGAACCTCTGGCAACCACTGATTTTTTCACTGTTCTGTAGCTTTTCCTTTTCCAAAATTTCATATTTTTGGCATCATACAATATATAGCTTTTTCAGTTTGGCTTCTTCACTTACTAATATGTGTTTACAAATTATTGATGTCATTTTGTAGCTTGATTATCATTTCTTAGTAGTGCTGAATACAAAAGGCCAAATCTGGGGTTCAAGAAGAGCAATACTTTTGATTACAACTTGGGGATATGTTAGAGGCATATCATTTAATTTCCCTCATTTCCATTTATGTATTAGTTCCATGGAGAGGCACTAGAAAGTAATGGTTAAAAACATGGACTCTGAATCCTTATTACTTGAGTTTAAATCTCAGCACTATCACTTCTTAGCTATGCTACTCTAAGCAAGTTACTTAACGTCTCCATGCTTCAATTTCCTCAATTCTCAAACTGTGATAATAATAGTGCACACCTTATAGGATTGTTGTGAGATTTAAATGAATTAATATACACATATTACACACATAAGCACATAGAAAAATGTCTGGTACATGTAAATGCTTGTTATTAGTTGATATTATATGATCAACTTTATTGTCTACTACAGATATCATGGTGAACAAAATAAATACTTTCCCTGTCCTCATGGATCTTAGTCTAATATAGAGGATAGACATTAAACCATATTTAAATAATTTTGATTTAGAGTTGTTATGAGTGCTACAAAGGGGCTTATGAACATGTTTAAGAGGGAAATCTACTCTAGCACAGGTAATCAGGCAAGGCATCTCCACTGCAGCAGTGACATTTAATTAGTGGTATGTAGAATGTGTAAATTAGCCTGGGGAAGAAAGCTAAGACAAAGAGTATGAGTGAACCCAGGATACTTTGATAGTCTCTAACAGGTCTAGGGTGCTCAGCCTGCTGGACAACATTCTTAGTAGGAACTGAGGCTGCCTATAAGGAAGGACTATATGTACTCCACAGTTATGAGAGCAGATACTTGAAGGTCTGGGAAAGAGAATACCAGTGACTTGCCCTTTGGAAACAAATAATCTAATGCCCTTGGAAATGCAAATTGAAATGATGTAAGCCAGGGAGAAGGTGACTGCCAGGGGCTACATTCTGTCATTATAGATTACCGGTAAAGATACAGGAAGATATTCTGCAAGGAAAAGTCAAGTCAGAGAATCACAGAAAAGTAGCCAAATCATCTTTGTAGCTGAATTTTAAGATGGCTTTGAACACTTAAGAAATCATATTTGCTGTACATGTATGAAGGGTTGAGTCAAGAGACCTCAATTGCTCAAATGTATTCCTGGCATGCACAACCTTAAATTAGAGGGACTAAATAAAGCTGTGGCCTGCCCTTTCTGAAAGTTTGCCAAACACTGATATAGGTCATGTGGGATGTGGGGCCTCATATATGCTGATTTTAGACAGACATTAGAACTTGCTTTCTTGCTGAAATGTCTGACATCAGTCCTAATTTTCGGTCATGTATCTTTCTGTAAACATAAGGTACTGAGGACCCTCCAGAAGCATAGCTTCATCCCCTGCAGGCTAAAGAGTTCCTTGTTTAGAGAATGAATGATTGATTCTTGAACCCAAGCAACCTGCTCAAGTTGTTTTTTCCCTCTGCACAGACCCATCATCTTTATGTGTTTTAGAGATGCCCTTTGACTTTTGAAAAACATGCAAAGCATTCTTTTAGTTTGGCACCACTAAACACTTCAGACCTCCCAGGCAGCTCCAAGTCATGCTCCCCATCACCTTGTTTGGAAACATCACCATCTGATGGATTTCACTGTATCTGCTCTCAAAGATCTGGCTGCATTCTGCCAACTGAGGACATCCACAACTTGCTAAATATTTTACCTGTACACGACACTGGGGATTGGTGTTTGAGGAAGCCAGAGTTGAGGGGCAAATAAGGAAAAATGTACGATGCTTCATGCTTCGAAACTGAAATCCTGGCACACATTCAGCTAGATATATAGTACTTGGTTGACTTTTCTCAGAAGCACAGTGTGCACCACCCCCACCGCCACCATGCCCCTTCTCTTAAAAGAATTTCATTGTACTTCCACGAAACTGGATTGTCTTTGCAAGGATCACAGAAATCCTTCAAGGAGTAGAAATAACTAAATTTTGTCCTTTCCTTCATAGCTGGTTGAAATTCAATCCCTGGAATGTGACAGGAGGCAAGACTGCCTTCTTTCAAATGTAAATCCTCCTTGGCCTGGTCAATGCCAAAGGCCTCAGGTCAAATGACGTCTTGGGAAGCCCAGTGGAGACACATGTTCTGGGAGCCACATTCCTCTTCCTCTTTCTAACCAAAGCATTAATGAAGTCTCTTGGACACTGTCTCTCATTAGTATCAGTGTAAGAAGCAAAAACACAGGAATGTTTAGAACTAAGAGAGAGTATCTGCTCAAGTAAAAAATATCTGGGCTTTGTAGCTAAGCACACTTGGATTCAAGTTCCAGCTGTTTCACATATGGCCTGTGTGGATGAAATACAGACATATCTTCATGTAAGCCCTGCTACTTCTCCTTACCACCACTCACTAGATCTCTCCAAGTTTTAGTTTACATGCAAAATAATATCTACTTTATGCAGTTGCAATGAAATTTAAATAGGACAGCAATGGTGCTGTAATTAATCCTCACATGATCATTTAAAAACAAATCATTTTTAAATGTATTTGGGGTTTTGTTGCAATTTTGACAATAGAAGTGTTTAAATCTCTGTCTTGCTGAGTCAAAAGCCATTAATCAGAACAGGTTAATATTTAGAATGACGTTCTCTGAAATAATAATTAGTTTAGCTTTAAACAAACGGTTTCTTTAAAGACCCAAAGAATCATGTTTAAATTAAGAATCTACATTAGATCTAATTATCTGATATGCTTAGAATGGTCTTTCCCAAATATCATTTATTTCCTAGGTAGCAAGATCCTTTTTATGAAATAAATTCTCATTTGAGAACCCCAAGTTATTAAATAAATAAAAGCAAAGATGTAGGAGTTGGAGCTAGGGGTGGAGCTAAAGGGGAAAAAAGTAAGACTCTTTTTGCTTTTCACTAGAGTATAAGCTTTAGAACATCAGGTATTTTGCCTGTTTTGTTCACTGTTGCATCTCCAATGTCTGTAACAATTCCTTACATTAACAGGGCTCAACAGATATTTTTGAATTCATAATGGAGGAATAGCATAAGAAGGAGGCTGGCACATAATACACACCCAACAAAACCTTAGTTTCTTTTACCTAAGTAAAATCCTGAAAGAAAATTGAGTGATATGTTGTTGGTGTAAGAATAAGAACTTCTACCTGGGAGAAGATTCATGCTCTCCCCTGTCACACACTTACCTTGTCATTTCTCTTTCTATTCTTCTCCAGAAAAGTTAAGTGTGAAATGGGAGATTGGCTGTGCAGGGGGCAAAAAGATACCAGACAAAGTGACTTTGGCATTGTCACTAACTTTCCCACCTTCTCAATAACCTCTGGGCAAATGACACAGCTTGCAAAAATCAGACTGAGCACCTGATGAAACACAAATATGTGCCACAATTAAGCAAACAACTTCCTCAATAATAGTGCATCAGTAAGAACAGAAGCAACACATTTAGCTCTGCAGCCAACAAGTCAGATTTGAGATGCGGAAAAATAAAGTTAGTAGGCATCTTGATGGAGAAAGAACAAATTCAAACTTTGGAGTTAACAGACCCCAGATATCATGTTTGCCAGCTATTGCTCGGGTGACCTTTTGTTTAAGACCTTCCAGATCCTCAGTTTTTCCATCTGAAAAATTATTTTCATTCCTTACCTGACCAAAATAGTACCCACATCATGGGTTGTAGGCAAATTAAACTATTTGATTAGCTCATTGATTGGCAAAGTACCTGATTCATAATGAACATTCAACAAAAGCTCATTTCCCCAGAAATCTTAGAACAATTATTTAAAGATAAACTGTTTTGTATAGTAGTCCCAAGGCAAAGAACAAGAATGAGTACTAAAGAAATTCAGACATTTGATCAGGGAAGAATGTTAGAATCTAACATGTTTTAAGTGATGAGATTCTGATGAACAAACAGGGAGAAAATTCAGGATTCTTAAGTTCTCTGAGAGGTAGGTAAAAACTGAGGGTCAGTGTGTGTACTGGTTAAGAATTGAACATGAATCATAAATATTTGACCTGAGTTAAAATCCCAGCACTAGTATTTGTTGATGGTTGTTTATTTTCTGGACCTCCATTTCTTCTTCTGTAAAATGGGAATGATATTTAGAATTTCTACATAAGGAGGCTGTTGTTAGGATAAAATATGATAACACGTTCAAACCTCTGAATATGGGATGAATTTGGTATATAATAGATATTATTAGTATTTTTGAGATTAACATGCCCAGAAAGAATGAATAGACTAGAAATATTGGCACTTTCTTCAACTCTAAGCAGGGACAAAGGCTCACTTCTAGAGAGTTGATTCTATGTGGATGGATATGGAGAGGAAGTCTTATGTAGAACTCATCTTTAAAGAGGAAAGCAGAAAGGATGGCTATGAGAGGGCCCTTGACCTACCAAGGGTAGTCATGTTTACTTTCTTGAGTTATCTTGACAACTACCTGTGAGTACAAATATATCAATTGAACAGAACCAATCAATAAATTTAGTAGAGTTAAAAAATACAAAATCAGGACTTCTGGCCAAGATGGAGGCATAGGTGGACACACTGCGCCTCCTCTCACAACCAAAATTGGGGACGACAAATATTTAGAAACAAGAAAACAACCAGAACTGATAGAAAATTGAACTGTACGGAAGTCCAACAACCATTTATCCAGACCGGTAAGAGGGGTGGAGTCGCAGCAGGAAAAAGTGGAGGTGCTGCGGACCTGGGCACCAGGCAGCAGCAGCTGGCAGTTCCCAGGCATGCAGGAGGTGGCTAGCAGACCCCAGGCACACAGGAGGTGGCTGGCAAACCCTGGGCACAGGGTGGCAACTGTGCAGACCCAGTGAGGCCGCACAAGGCGGCTGGCTGACCACGTGGTCCCACATTCACCCACAGATAATCCAGGCAAAGGGGAAGCAGCAGAAGGGACTAGAATCCAAGAGAGAGCGGAGCAAGCACCATCGTTCCCTCTAAGACCCCACCCCCACATACAGCGTCACAACTCAGTGACTGGGCTGCCCTGCCCTGGGGAATACCTAGGGCTCCAGCCCTCACTACATAACAGCCGAAACCAGACCAAAAAACAAAAATGGCTCAAACTGGAGAACAAATGAAAGCCCCAGAGCCAATTCCTCTAAGCAACAAAGAGAGAGCCAACCTATCAGATGCACAGTTCAAAGCCCTGGTGATCAGGATGCTCACAGAATTGGTTGATTTTGCTCACAAATTAGATGAGAAAATGCAGGCTACAATACGTGAAATGAAGGAAGATGCATGGGGAACCAATAGAGGTGGGAAGAAAACTGGGACTCAAATCAATGGAGTGGAGCAGAAGGAAGAAATTAACAACCAAACAGAAAACCAGAAAGAAACAAGAATTCAAAAAAATGAGGAGAGGCTTAGGAACCTCTAGGACATTGTTAAACGTCCCAACAACTGAATTATAGGGGTCCCAGAGGGGAAGAAGAAGAGCAACAAGTGGAAAACTTATTTCAACAAATAATAAAGGAGAACTTCCCCAATCTGGCAAAGGAAATAGACTACTGAGACATCCAGGAAGCTCAGAGAGTCCCAAAGAAGTTGGACCCAAGGAGGAACACACCAAGGCACATCGTAACTACATTAGCCAAGATTCAAATGAAGGAGAGAATTCTAGAAGCAGCAAGGGATAAGGGGACAGTCACCTACAAAGGAGTTCCCATCAGACTGTCAGCTGATTTCTCAAAAGAGACCTTCCAGGCAAGAAGGGGCTGGAAAGAAGTATTTGAAGTCTTGAAAGGCAAGGACCTCCATCCAAGATTGCTCTATCCAGCGAATCTGACATTTAGAATGGAAGGGAAGATAAAGTGCTTCTCAGATAAGGTCAAGTTCAAGGAGTTCATCATCACCAAGCCCTTATTATATTAAATGTTAAAGGGACTTACCTAAGAAAAAGAAGATCAAAAATATGACAGTAAAAAGACAGAAAACTCACAGATATTAACAACCACACCTAAAACAAAAGCAAACTAAGCCAATAACTAGAACAGGGACAGAACCACAGAAATGGAGATCATATGGAGGGTTAGCAACAGAGGAGTGGGAGGAGGAGAGATGGGAAAAAGATACAGAGAATAAGTAGCATAGATGGTGGGTAGAAAATAGACAGGGTGAGGGCAAGAATAGTGTGGGAAATGTAGAAGCTAAAGAACTTATGACACAAGGACATGAACTAAAGGGGGGAATGTGGGTGGGAGGGGCTGTACAGGGTGGAGGGGAATGATGGGGGAGAAATGGGACAACTGTAATAGCATAATCAATAAAATATATTAGAAAATTAAAAAAATGAAGGTGGGAGGTGAGATTGGGTGGGGTGGGGAAGAGTGGTGGAAGGAAAATGGAGACAATTGTACTTGAACATCAATGAAAAAAAGCAAAAAAAAAAAGGATGCACAAAAAAATATAAAAAGTCTCCTTCGAAAACATGTGTTGTAGTTAATGGTGAAAAAAAAAAAAAAAAAAAAAACTGGAAACATTCCCGCTAAAGTCAGAAGAAAGAAAAGGATTACCACTATTGCCACTATTATTTAACATATTTTATGGGTCAATGACTTGAAAATTTTTATCTTTATGAATATCTTCAGGTGAGTATTATGATAAAGAAAATTTGGGAAACTCAGAGTTATAACAGGCTTTTCAAATTTACTTGCAGATTTTAAGTCTTGAAATATCGATCTCAAAATGACCCACTGAAATGTCCTATCCAGTCTAGTTTTAGGAAAGTAAAGGAAGTTTTCTGAGCATTGGTATAATAAATTCTTCTCTTTAGAAGCATCAGAAATATTTTATTCTGGTTGTTTCGTAAAATACATTGCTTCTTGTTTCCATTTCTGGACCAGTATTTCTAGATATTTTCCTTGGAGGGGCCACCTTCCTTGAGTTGAGACACAGTAAATCAAATACATCATTTAAAAAAAAAATGGCTCCTTACTAAAAGTTGATCACATTAAGTACCCTTTGCTTGCTCTCTTTTGTTGCCATCTGTCCTGTAACTCACTAGATGTTAGGGTGCTTTTCACCTTAAACCTCATATTGATGACTCTGGGTATGCCATCCTGAATATCATTTCTTTAATGGGTCCAACTCCTTTTGGAGTCTCAGCGATATCTCCTTCTCCAAGGTCATTATCTTAGAAATGTAGCTGATGATATGGAAAAAATAATGGAGGATGTCTCATCTTCCTGTCTGAGTTTGCCATTGACCTTAAACCAGAGCTTCAGGTTGTGAGGGTCAGGGATATTTCTTTGGCTGTGAAACATTTCACTGGAGTCCAGGGCAGCCCCTTCTTCTTGACCTCACTCTTCACATCTCTGGCCATCATGCCCAGACACAGGGCATGGTAGGCCATGTGGTACATGTACATAGCTTCCTGGAAAGAGTAAGCATTCTTGCCCATCACTACACCATTTGAACTCTTGGTGCTGGTTGCAATTGCAGGTGAGCATGAGGATGAACAACCCTTGGGGCATAGATGGTGGACAGCTTCTGGAAAAGGATAGGTTTGCTTGGCATTGCACTTTCCATCCCTCTTGAGTGGACTGTGTAGTTCCAGCCTATGCCAACAATATTCTTCCCCCACTTTCAGAACTGGGACAGCCATTTGGAAGTTGCCATGGCTCTTATTCTATTTAACATTTCACTGAAAGTATTAGCTAACCCAATTAAACAAAAAATAAATTAGCATTATAAAATTGGAAAGAAAGAGCTAAAAACATTTATATTCACAAATAATATAATTGTTTGATACCTGAAAACACAATAATTGGATGAAGAAATATGACAAACATTTAAGAAAGTTCAGTATGTTATCAAGATAAATAAATTCAGTAAAGTAGCAAAATACAAAATAAATATTTAGAAATTGGTTGCATTTTATACACCAATAATGAACTATCAGAAAAAGAAACTAAGAAATCAATCACATTTACAATTAAAATACCTACGGATAAATTGAACCCAGGAAGTAAAAGACCTGTGCTTGAAAAATTATAAGGCATTGAGGAAAGAAATTGAAGACAAGAGAAATAGGTGGAAATATATATGTACTCATGCATAGGAAGAACTAGCATTGTTAAATATCCATACTACTCAAAGCAATCTATAGCAATGTAATTTCTATCAAAACACCAATGATGCATTTCACAGAACTACAACAAATAATCCAAAAAATTATATAGAACCCCGAAAGACCCCAAATAGCTGCAATTTTGAGAAAGAAGAACACAGTTGGAGAGATTGTGCCACTTGATACGGAACTATACTACAACGCTATAGTAATCAAAACAGTATGGTACTAGCAAAAAAAAAAAAACAAAAAAAAAAAAAAACAAAAAACGGACATATAGATCAATGGAACAGAATAGAAAGCCCAGAAATAAACCCACTTCTATATGGTCACTTAATATTTTACAAAGGAGGCAAGAACATACAATTGGAAAAAGACAGTCTATTCAATAAATGGTGTGGGAAAAAATGGACAAACACATGCAAAAAGTTAAACTAGATCACCTTCTTAAACCATATATAAGAATAAACTGAAAATGGATTAAAGACTTAAATGTAAGACTGGATACCATGAAAATATTAGAAGAAAACAGGCAGGAAAACCTTGGACATTTATCTTAGTGATATTTTTCTAATGCATCTCTTTGGGCAAGGGTAACAAAAGGAAAAAAAATGAAACTATTCAAAATTAAACATTTTTTGTAAAGCAAAAGAAATCATCAACAAAATGAATAAACAAGTTATTGATGGAAAAAAATATCACCCCATGATACATCTGATAGGTAGTTAATTTACAAAATTTATAAAGAACTTATACAACTCAACACCAAAAAGAAAAAAAGAAAAAAATATCTAACACCTCAATTAAAAAATGGAGAGCACCTAATTAGACAGTTCTCCAAAGAGGACATAGAGATGGACAATAGACATATGAAAAGATGCTCAGAGTCACTAATCATCAGAGAAATGCAAATTAAAACCAAAATGAGATGCACCTCACACCTGTCAGGTATGGCTATCATCAATAATTCAACAAACAGCAAGTGTTGGAGAAGCAGTTTGAATGGCTCCAGGAACATAATGGGAGGAACTGAATTGTCTGGCTTCAGGACCAGGACCAAAGAGGTAGTTTTCTACCAGACAGAAATGTTGTCAGAGGCCATTATTCCTATGCTGACCCCCTCCCAAAGAACCAGCAGATGGATGTCATATCCAAGTCTCCATCAACCTAGTTAACACTGTTCACCTTACCATGGTGATACCCTGAAATCTTCCCCCTCACCCAAATTGTGGGCCCACCCAAGTCTTTTCCAGTGGCTTTTCCATATCAACAACCTCTTTTGGAGCAAGCTTTGAACTCTCCTAAAGTCTCTCAAACAAACAGCATATGGTCACTGCATATCACATACTGCTTGCTAAGTGGCCCCAGGCCCGGCAATAGCCACAGGCACCCTTGGTTCACAGCTTGGCTTCTCAAAGACACATCCAAGCCCAGCATGAGTAGCAACCATCCGCAGACTCCTCTATAACTCTTATAAGGTGGCCCCAGGAAAGGCACAGACAGTGGTTGGCTTTGTACCTTGTGGGAGACCCCAGAACCAGTGCACTTGGTGGTCAACTTCAGACCATGCTGGATTAAAACCCAATTACCTCCACAAGTGACACTATTCAAAGGGTGAAATTAGAAGACACCAAAGTACCACTGAAGGGAGTCCTACTCCATGGGGTCAGCTCCTGCCCATAAGCTCCTCTGCTGTAGTCAAAGCCAGTCTTTGCAGCTGATCATTCTGGGGGTCAATTCTTTCCTTTGATACCAATAGCAATCAAAGATCAACTAGAACAGGACAGTGCACACAGTGCACACAAGGGGTACACCTAAAATGCAGAGCTCTGGTGATAGGGAGGCTGTGCCCTGTGCCCTATAGGGCACCTATTGCAGAAGGCCACTCTATCAAGTTTAGGAGATGTAGAAGCTTTACTTTACACACAGAAACAAACACAGGGAAGCAGCCAAATGAGGAGACAAAGAAATAAGTCTCAAATGAAAGAACAGAAGATATCTCCAGAAAGAGAATGAAATGAATTGGAGGAAAGCAAACCACCAGATACAGAGTTGAAAACAATCATTATAAGGATGCTTGAAGAGAACTTCATCAGCATAAAGACATGGAAACCATAGAAAATAACCAAACAGAAATGAAAGATACACTAACTGAAATGAAGAATAAATTACAGGTAATCGACAACAGTGTAGGTGAAGCAAAGAATCAGAACAGCATTTTGGAATATAAGAAAGCAGAAAACACCCAACTAGAGCAGCAAAAAGAAAAAAAGAATCCAAAAAATGAGGATAGTGTAAGGAGCCTCTGGGACAACTTCAAGCGTTCCAACATCTGCATCATAGCGATGCCAGAAAGAGAAGAGACAGAGCAAGAAATTGAAAACCTATTTGAAAAAATAATGGCATAAAACTTCCCTAACCTGGTGAAGGAAGTAGACATACAAGTCCAGGGGGAAAAAAAAAAAAACAGAGTCCAAAGCAATATGAACCCAAAGAAGCCCACAGGAAGACACATAATTAAAATGGCAAAAGTTAAAGACAAAACTCCTAAAAGCAGAAAGAGAAAGACAGTTAGTTACCTGCAAGGCTCCCATAAGACTGTCAGCTGATTTCTCAACAGAAATTTTTTCAAGCCAGAAGGGATTGGCATGACATATTCAAAGTGATGAAAAGCAAGGACCTATAGCCAAGATTACTTTACCCAGCAAAGCCATCATTTAGAATCTAAGTACAGAGAAAGAGATTCCCAGACAAGAAAAAGCTAACAGAGTTCATCACCACCAAACCAGTATCACATGAAATGTTAAAAGTTCTTCTTCAAGGAGTTTATCACCACCAAACCACCAGTATCACATGAAATGTTAAAAGTTCTTCTTCAAGAAGAAGGAAAAAATAAAAATACGAATATTAAAATGGCTATATGTGTGTGTGTGTGTGTGTATATATATATATATATATATATATATATATATATATATATATATATATATATCAACAATTACTTTAAATGCAAATGCATCAAGTGCTTCAACAAAGATACATACAATGACTAAATGGGTAACAAAATAAGCCCTTTACATATGCTGTGTATACGAGACTCACTTCAGATAGAAAGCACGTACAGACTGAAACTAGAAGGAAAAAGATATTTCATGAAAATGGAAACAAAGCAAAACAAAAAAGCCATGGGAGCAATACTTACACAAGACATAATAGACTTTAAAACAAAGGTTATAACCAGAAATGAAGAAGGGTCTAGGAACCAATCTGAGAATTTATCCAAAGAAACACAAAACACTAAATTGAAAAGACATATACACCCATTTGTTTTTAAAAGATTTTATTTATTTATTTTTAGAGAGAGGAGAAGTGAGGGAGAGAAACATCAGTGTGTACAAGAAACATCAATCAGCCCCCTCTCACATACCCCAGCCAGCAACCTAGGCATGTGCCCCAACCAGGAATTGAACCTGCAACCCTTCGGTTTGCAGGACAGTGCCCAACCCACTGAGCCATACAAGTCAGGACATAAAGAAAAATAATAAATGTAACAACAAAATGCAATGTGTGTAATTTTTTGGACCCTGATTAAAATCAGCTAACTGTAGAAAAAGAATTAGAAACCATTGGAGAAATTTGAATTAGGACTGGATATGATAAATAGAATGTGTTTGATATTTTTTTAGTTGTGACAATGGTTCTAAAGTTATACAAGAAAATACTCATATATTAAAGAGATTAATACTAAACATACTAAGAGAGTAATATGAGATGATGTCTGATATTTTCTTTAAAGTAATACTATTTGGCCATAAAAAAAGAAAAGAGGAAAACCTTACCTTTTTCAACAGGATTGATGGTGAAGAGTATTATGCTAAGTGAAATAAGCCAGTCAGAGAAACACACGTACCACAGGAATTCACTTGTATGTAGAATCTAATGAACAAAATAAACTAACAAAAAAAAAAAACAAAAAACAAAAAAACCAGAAACAGTCTCATAGATACAGAGAACAGACTGACAGCTGTCAGAAGGGAGTGGGTTGGGGGGCTGGGTAAAAATGTTGAAGGGATTAAGCAAAAAATCACCCTCATATACAGACAACAGTATGGTGATTACTAGAGGGAAAGGGGAGTGAGGGGAAGTAAAAGAGGTTAAGAGGTGATAAATGGTGCTGGGAGGAGACTTGGTTTGTGTTGTTGAACATGCAATACAATATATAAATCATATATTAGAGAATTGTACACCTGAAACCTATGTAGTTTTATTAACCAATGTCACCCTAATTAATGTAATAATAGAGAAAAACAATGATATGAAGGGAGGGAGGGCTACCATAGCAAAATACAACAGATAGGGATGGCATAAAAAACAGAAATTTATTTCTCACAGTTCTGGAGGCTAGAAATCCAAGATCAAGGTGTCTGCAGCTTTTGTTTATTCTAAGGCCTCTCCTTGGTTTCCAGATGGTTGCCCTCTCACTGTGCCCTCACCTTGTCATTCCTCTGTGTGCATGCATTCTTGGCATCTCTGTGTGTGTGTGTGTGTGTGTGTGTGTACAAATTTTCTATTTTTATAAGGACTCCAGTCATAATGAATCAGCATCCATTTTAACTTACTTCTTTTTTAATGTTTTACTATTTATGGTATCACACTTGTCCTAACTTTCCCCCTTCTCACCCCTATATGCAGCTCACCCCCAAATTCCATAATCAATCCCCACACCATTACTCATGTCCATGGGTCCTTCATATATGTTCTTTTTTTTTTGCATTTTTTTTCTTTTAATCAGTATTTTTTAATTGTTGATATTGTACAGTTTTCTGTCTTTTACCCCGCCCCAGCCCACCACCCCAGCCCTCCCCACCTTCCTCCCATTTCCACCCCCCCATAGTTGTTGTCCATGAGTCCTTTATACTTGTTGCTCTAAACTGTTCCCCTTTTCCCCTGAAATTCCCTCCCCTCCCACTCTGGACACTGTCAGACTGTCCTCAAATTCAGTGTCTTTGTTTATATTATGCTTGTTTGTTTGTTTTGTTGATTAGCTTCCTGTTAAAGGTGAGATCATATGGTATTTGTCTTTCACTGCCTGGCTTATTTCGCTTAACATGATACTCTCCAATTCCTTCCATGCTGTTGCAAAGGGTAGGAGCTCCTTCTTTCTTTCTGCTGCATAGAATTCCATTGTGTAAATGTACCATATATGTTCTTTGACTAATCCCTTCACCTTCTATCAGTCAGTCTCTACCTCCTCCTTCCCTTCTTACCACTGTCAGTCTATTCCATAATTCTATGCCTCTGGTTCTATTTTGCTTATTAGTTTATTTTCTTCATTAGATTCCTCTTATAAATGAGATCCTATGGTATTTGTCTTTCACTGACTGGCTTGTTTCACTTAGCATAATAGTCTCCAAGTCCATCCATGCTCTCACAAAAGGTAGGAATTCCTTCTTTTCTTTCTGCTGCGTAGTATTTCATTGTGTAAATGTACCACAGTTTTTAATCCTCTCATCTACTGATGGGCTCTTAGGCTGTTTCCAGCACTTGGCTATTGTAAATTGTGCTATGAACATTGTGCTGCTATGCATAGATTCTTTTGAATTGATGTTTCAGGATTCTTGGGGTAAAATCCTAACAGTGGAATCACTGGATCAAAGGCAGTTACACCTTTAGTTTTTTTCAGGAAATACCATACCATTTTCTACAGTGGCTGCACCAGTCTGCATTCCCACCAACACTGCACTACGTATGGTTCCCTTTTCTCCACAGCCTCGCCAGCATTTGTTGTTCGTTGATTTATTAATGATGGTCATTCTGACCGGTGTGAGGTGATCTCATTATGGTTTTAATTTTCATCTCTTTGATGGCTAGTGATGTTGAGCATTTTTTCATATATCTATGTGTCATCTGCACATTGAGGCACATCGAAGAAGTCTCTGTTCAGGTCCTTTGCCCATTTTTTAATTGGATTGTTTGTCTTCCTGGTGTTGGGTTGTGTGAGTTCTTTATATGTTTTGGAGATTAAATAGGTGTCTAATGTATTATTAGCAAACATGTCCTTCCATACGGTCAATTCCTTTTTGTTTGTTTGTTTTTTAGCTGTGCAGAAGCTTTTTAATTTGATGTAGTCACCTTGTTTATTTTTTGCTTTATTCCCCTTGCCCTAGGAGATTTACCAATATTATTGGTAAAAATATTGCTATGTGGGATATCTGAAATTTTGCTGCTTATGTTTTCTGGTAGGACTTTTATGGTGTCACAATTCATATTTAATATAGCAACAAAAAAGTACCTAGGAATAAATTTAACCAAAGATGTAAAAGTTCTGTACTCAGAAAACTATAGAATGCTGAAGAAAGAAATTGAAGAAGATAAAAATAAGTGAAAGTGTGTACCCTGTACATGGATTGGAAGAATTAACATCATTAAAATATCCATACTACCCAAAGCAATCAATAGATTGAGCACAATTCCTATTACAACACCAATGGCTTATTTCACAGATTTAGAACAAATACTGCAAAAATTTATATGGAACCAAAAAAGACCCCAAATTACCTCAGTAATCTTGAGAAAGAAGAATATTTGGCAAAGGGGGCACAAGCATAAAATGCAGTAAGAATAGTCTCTTTAATAAATGGTGTTAGGAGAACTGGACTAGTACATGCAAAAAAATGAGACTAAACCACCAACTTACACCATACACCAGAATAAACTGAAAATGGATAAAATACTTAAATATAAGTCATGATATCATGAAAAATCTTTCTACCTATGACTTGAAATCCAGAGGCCATTTAAAATAATTGACAAATTTCACTGCATGAAAATCAAAAAGTTCTTATGGCATACAAGAACACACAATGCATCATAAGCAAATCAAAAACAAATGACAAGAGGGAAAATATTTGTAACTCATATCACAGAGGGCTAATTTCCCTAGTATTTAAAGAATTCCTAGATTAAGGAGAAAGAACAATAGCCAATATTTTATGTTTTGTTTATTATTATATGTCTCAGGTACATTATAATTTGACATTTGTATACACTACAAAGTGATTAACCCCAAAATCTGACTACTATCCATCATCATGCAATTTATCTCGTTTACCTCTTTCACCCATTCCTAAACTTCTTCCCTTCTGGTAACCACCGATCTGTTCTCTATATCTATGCATTGATTTTTGTTTTGTTTTGTTTTGTTTGTTCATTTGGGATTTTTTAGATTACACATGTAAGTAAAATTATATGATATTTACCTTTCTTGATGTTATTTACTTCACTTACAATAATGCCCTCAAGGTCCATGCATGTTGTTGCAAATGGCAAGATTTAATTCTTTTTTATGGTTGAGTAGTAGTCCATTGTGTGTGTGTGACATCTTCTCTATCCATTCATCCATTGGTGAACACTTAGATTGTTTCTATATCTTGACTATTGTAAAAAATGTTGCAATGAGCACAGACGTGCATATACCTTTTCAAATTTGTGTTTAGTGTTTTCATATTCTTCAGATGAATCCACAGAAGAGAAAGAGCTGGATCATATGGTAGATTTTTGCTCATTTTTAAGAGATTTTTTCATACTCTTTTTCATACTTGCACCAAGTTACATTTCCACCAACAGTAATATGTGGGTTCCCTTTTCTACACATCCTCTCCAACACTTGTTATTTATTGTGTTTTTATAAACAGCCATTCTAACAGGTGTGAGGTGATATCTCGTTGCAGCTTTGATTTGTATTACCACGCACAAAAATTAACTCAAAATGTATTAAAGACTTGAATGTAGGACCTAAAATCTTAAGTCTCTAGAAAAAAAACATAGGAAGCTCCTTGACATTGGTATTAGTGATATTGTTATAGATGTGACTCCAAAGGCAAGGGAAGAAAATCCAAAACTAAACAGAGGGGATTTACATCATACAAAAATATTTCCTGCACAGCGGAAGAATTTATCATTAAAATGAAAAGGAAACATACTAAATGGAGGAAAATATTTTTAAATCATACATCCAATAAAATAAAGCCTTATATCCAAAACATATAAAGAACTAAGACAATTCAACAACAACCACAACAAAAAAACAAACAACCTGATTGGAAAATGGCAGAAGATCTGAATAGACATTTTCCCAAGTAAAACATATAGATGGTCAACAGGCACATGAAAAGATGTTCAATAACTAATATTTTGAAAAGGGGTATCAAATTTCATGAACAAATAGTTCAGAAAAAAAGAAATCCTATTGACCTTTAAACATCTGAAAAGACTCTCAACTTCTTTAGTAATATAAATAATTCTAATTTAAAACTACACTGAGATTCTTTTTCTCACTTAGCAATTTGGCAAAAATCCAAAAGTTTGACATCACACTCTGTTACTGAACCTGGAGAAAACAATTACTCTCATATACTGTTGGTGGAAATACAAATTGGCACAGCACTTGCATTAGTTTGGTGGGTCAGTCATAACTAAGTACTACAGACTTGGATGGCTTAAACAACAAAATTTATTTTCTCACAATTATGAAAGCTAGAATTGAGGACCCTCTTCTTGGGTTGTTGGTGACAACCTTCATCCCTGTGTCTTCCACAGCTCTGTGTTCTAATCTCCTCTAATAAAAACACTAGTTAGAATGGATTAGAGCCTGTATTCATGACTTAATTTCAACATAGTTACCTCTTTATAGGCCATATCTCCAAATACAGTCACATTCTGTATATCTAGGGGTTAGAACTTCAACACAAGAGTTTTGGAGGACACAATTCAACCCATAGCAACCATTATGTGCTGTGACCAGCATGGAGTGGGGGTTCCTGAGTGGGGTTGACAGGAGATGAAGACAAGACACAACACAGATAGTTTAAGGAAAAGTGGGGACCAGGTGGGACATTGTCCTCTGATGGAGAGACAATGCACCCTGAACATGGTCTCTGCTTTTATTTTATAGGTTAGATACAGCTCAAGGACATTTTGCAAACTTAGGGAGATGCTGCAGGCACAGACTGTTCTATTCCCAGGCTATCTAACTGATACATATGTCTTCTGCAAAAGTTACAGCACATACAGCTGAAGCTTGAGGCTATCTATTCCCTCTCTCAACCCCCGCAAATTCCAGCTATATGATGCCAGCCTTCACTGTCCCCCACAATTATGGAAGGAAATTTAGAAATAGTTATCAAAATGACCAATACATTACTTTTGACCAGATTCTGCTTCTGGAAATGTATCATACAGCTATACTTGTACACATATAAAATGACATACATCCAAAGATATTCATCTCAACATTGTTTATAACAGTAAAGTGTTGGAAACAACCTAAGTTCACCAATAGAAGATATCTGAGTAAACTATGCATCACTGACACAGTACAAAATTATGCATTAATAAAAAGAAATGAGGAAGCTTACCATGCACAGCTAAAGAGAGATCACATGATATGTGAAGTAAGAAAAGGATGCAGAAAGCAGTGTAATAGTATGCTACCTACATGTGAGAAATACATTTATATATGCTTGTACAGTACCCACATAAACACTGAAGGCTAAATAACAATGACCAAAAAAGTAATAAAACTTTACAGTAATAAAAATTAATGATGAGGTACAATGGGGACACAGAATCAAAGGGGCCAGTAGTAGAAATGAGGCTTTTCTACATGTTCCTTTTTATAAAGTTTTCATTCCTAAATTATGTAAATTGAAAAACAATTAGTGACATTATATATAAAGCTTCCTAGTTCAACCATGAAATTTCTAGTACAATATGAAACTAACTCTAGTGCTCTTTCTTTTGAAAATGACTATTCTTTATTTATTGAGGCTTCACCTAAGGTTTTCAAATTGTGCTCTTGTGAAATAAAGAAAATCCCCAGGGGTTGCAAATGCTTTCTTTCTTTTTAATTTTCTTTGAAAGAAGACACTGAGTTTCAGAGGATTAGAGAGGCCAGTTGGATTTGATGTTGACTAAATAGGAGACTTCTCAGATGCAATTGATCACCAGCATTTGGCAGCACAAACACCCTTGGTGTGCATCAGTTCAAGCAAACAGAAGTGTGCCCTGCTGAGGGTGGGGCTTGGGGGTGGGGTTTGGGGTGGGGGGACCAGAGTGCCGTGCATCCAGCTGAGAGTGAGATTCCTTGAGAAAGCCCCCTTCCTGTCACAGCACCTACAGCACTCTGAGCCTGCTCCCAGCCCAACAGCCTCTCCGAGAATGCTGCATTTAAAAGTGCAGTTTTTGGATGATTCCCAGAAGATTTTTGTGGTTGATGTAAGTGGAAATTACATTGCTTTATTCCTTTATTATTCATTCAATAATGGTCATTTGTGGACAGCCCATTAGCCAGCAATGTTATATCTTCTTTAGGACTGAATGATGGAGGACTGTGGTTTTTAGCTTTGGGGAAAAATTGTATTTAATATCACAATGTAGTTCATGTTTTTCTATTAACCTTTCTTCTAGAACAGGTTATCATTTCTCAAGGAACAGCTAAAGCAAACTTTAAAAATATGCTAAATATTTGTAAAAAGACAAAACAGCAATAACATAGTTGTCCTTTCAAAAAAGTATTATTGCTCATTGAAATAATTTGGCTGATTCTCACCTCATGAGCATTTATGGGGAGAAATTGGTTCTGAGGGAAAACAAAAGGGAAAAGCTACCCTCTTTTTCTGAAGAAAATCTGTGGGGGTTGTGGTGTAGATAGAATTATGCAGTTATAATTAGAACTTCAGGAAGTAAAGACAAGTATGAAAGAGAAAAATAAGAGACTATTTAGTTTGATTTAGTACTTGTAGTTCAGGGTTCTTAATATCATCCTTAGTTACAAGATGATTGTGTGCAATTATAATTGAGCTCTTCAAGAAAGGGCTTATCTTCCAATATCATAAGATACATACATTTTGATGTCAGATGCTATGCATGAGCATTTTGAAATCTACCATTTTATTAGAAGAATAAATGTAATTTTTTCTATTTACCTTAGCTAATAACAAAGAACAAAAAGTTAATTATCTTTTAAATTTATACAAAATGCTGGTTGTTTTATTTTATACAAAAAAAATAACAACTGCTGTTGGGTGTGTGGGTAACCCATTTTTCAAATGAGTGTTTCATTTTTATTTGAATCATGTGCTTGTGGGTGACGATTTCACGGTTTCAGATGCTGTTTTCCTGTGTCTTCCTTTCACTTTTATTTGCAAAAGGCATTTCTATGTCCATGGACCTGAATAATTTGTTTTTGTAGAAAATAGCTTCCATTAGAGGTATGAGACATTTCTTATTCTTTCTTGGAACTATATTTAAGGAGTAGAAAATGTATTTTTGAATAGTTTATCCATTTGCAGGCTGGTGGTGTACACTCAGTGCTCCAGAACCTGAATTAGTGAGCTGGGTATTCAAAAGACACTGCTTTAGGCTAACTTTTTAATAGATATTTCAAGCAAATCAAAGATAAGTCTTTGACAAAAACTGACAGAAGAGCTTTCTGAATGTGGTGTTCAAATTCTGATCCAGTTAAATGGGGGTGCAGTATAATAGCTTCACAAAATTTTCCTTCAGAGGAGCTGATTCTAGCAACTTGAAGCCAGCATGATTTGGCTTCAAGTCAGATTGTTTCTTCCCAGCTGCAACACATTGTGTTCCTTGAGAAGATAATAAGAGAGATTTGATACCCAGCAATTCGGGTGTCACAGCATTTGATTCCTTTTGCTCTGTGGAAGGATACTTTGTAAGTAGCAATCATGGTGTTACTGAGAGTGGCAATAGCACTAACTGTAGCGCTATGAGCAGTTTTCTACCGAGGGGAACGGAACCTTAAGTTAGCAGCCAGTTACCTGACAGGATCTCCTCTCTTTGACAACGATGACAATGATGACGACGACGACGACGACGACGACGATGATGATGATGATAAAAGTAATAGTGAGTTACAAATGAATAATGCTTTAACACTTTCATATCCATTAGTTCGTTTGATTCTTCATTCCACCCTGTGAGTGAAGGTAAGGAAAAGATTAATCTTTTCCTATTTTGCAAACTAAGATACAGGGCTCATGGAATTTAAGTGACTTGTGCAGTACTATACAGATTATAAATGCAGAGTTGGGACTTCCCAGAACTCTCCCTACTATTCAATGTACACTTTTATCCAGAAGACCTATCTGTTAATATCCTTCCAGTCCTGTAATATTGCTCAGGCACATTATTTATTTTCTGTTGCTCTCAAAGGTCATAGAATTTGGTGTACAGTCAGCCTTTGATGGCTGGTGTGTCCTGAGGAGCTATGTGAAAAATAAATGGTTCATGGAGGTCAGGGAGAACATGGCATGAATCTTTTCACTGATTCATAAGCTTAAAAGGCAACCAAAACATTTTCTCTTTTATTAATACTAATATCTTAAATGAGATGAAGGAATGCTTGGAACCATACTGGAGAGAACCTTTAGCAGCTAAGGAAGGGGCTTAGCTGCTAAAGGTTTTCTCCATTATCAAAGCCCACATGGAGGAGCTTTTGATAATAAAATTGACTGAAATCTCAAGGGGCATGGATCAATCCCAGGGAGAATTGTTTTTTAACATAAGATTTTAAGAACTAGTTGACTGCATGGGGAGAAATAATGGAGTCTTGGGCATTGGTATTGATTTTACAGAAAGTACAGTAGTAGAAATATGAAAAGGACACATGATCAGATAGAATAATGTCTTTTGGGTAAGCTTAATTGGCATCTGGAATCCTTTATTCTACCCCCAGTGACAATATTGTTGTGAATTTCCTGGCGCCCAAGATCTGGCACAAGCCTACAGACTCAAAAGTCTGATTTGTCAGCACTCCACAAGAACTGAAGTCAGGGACTGATATTTAAAATAAGCATGTCAGTGTCACCATTTAAAGTGGGATTAGGGACACTAAGGTCCTCTCATCAGTTACATCAGATGTCAAATATCATAAGACTCAGATTTAAAGGAATTAGATTTATGATTCTAGTATTAGATGGCCTGATAATGTATCCATCTCCACAAACACCCTATTATTGAGAACGTTTAGTTACTCATTCATTAATTTAGTTATTTTTTAATAAATTAGAATAAGCTCTGGACCCTGTCTGGGCACATTAGACTTTACGGTATGGGTAGGTAAAATTTCTGAGCAAAGGCACACTCTACTCTCACCTGGGCAGTGCTGGCTGCTAGCTACCAGCTACAGTACAGTTTCAGTGATTCTTCTATTCAATCTCTCTCTCTCTCTCTCTCTCTCTCTCTCTCTCTCTCTCTCTCTCTCTCTCTTTCCTCCCCCCGCCCCCCCATTGTATGGTTGAAAACCCCTCTTTGTGATTGGCCTGTTTTTCACTTACTAACACCTTTAATTGGGTTACTGGGAAGAATGGCTAAACCCAGAAATATCCTGTTTTATTTGGAGTTAAGTATCTTTGCTCTGAGGTATTGTGTGTTAATTTTACCAGTGCATTCTGAGAATATTTGTCAACTTTTCCTTCTTTGAATTTCCCATAGTATTTCAGGAATGCAGGATAGATATGGGACTTGAGACTTACTGAAATATACCTACTAAAGTGTAACCCAATCAAGAAAATGTATTTGGTGAAAACCTCTTCTTATCTTTCAAACTTTCATATTTATTTAAAAACAGATCGTTGTCAGATATCAACATCATCCCTAGTGTGGCACTTATAATGAACTTCATATCATTAGATAATCAAGAAAGACTCTCTACCAGATTGGGGAAGTTCTCCTTTATTATTTGTTCAAATAAGTTTTCCACTTGTTGCTTTTCTTCTTCCCCTTCTGGGACCCCTATAATTTGGATGTTGGGACGTTTAATGATGTCCCGGAGGTTCCTAAGCCTCTCCTCATTTTTTTGAATTCTTGTTTCTTTTTTGTTTTCTGTTTGGTTGTTAGTTTCTTCCTTCTGGTCCACTCCATTGATTTGAGTCCCAGTTTTCCTCCCATCTCTATTGGTTCCCCATGCATCTTCCTTCATTTCACGTATTGTAGCCTGCATTTTTTCATCTAATTTGTGAGCAAAATCAGCCAATTCTGTGAGCATTTTGATGATCAGTGCTTTGAACTGTGCATCTGATAGGTTGGCTATCTCTTCAGGGCTTAGAGGAATTGGCTCTGGGGCTTTTATTTGTTCTCCGGTTTGAAAGGAAATAGACTATTAGGATGTCCAGGAAGCTCAGAGAGTCCCAAAGAAGTTGGACCCAAGGAGGAACACACCAAGGCACATCGTAACTACATTAGCCAAGATTAAAATGAAGGAGAGAATTCTAGAAGCAGCAAGGGATAAAAGGACAGTCACCTACAAAGGAGTTCTCATCAGACTGTCAGCTGATTTCTCAAAAGAGACCTTCCAGGCAAGAACGGGCTGGAAAGAAATATTTGAAATCTTGAAAAGCAGGGACCTACATCCAAAATTGCTCTTTCCAGCAAAGCTGTCATTTAGAATGGAAGGACAGATAAAACGCTTCTCAGATAAGGTCAAGTTCAAGGAGTTCATCGTCACCAAGCTCTTATTATATGAAATGTTAAAGGGACTTATCTAAGAAAAGGAAGATAAAAAAATATGACAGTGAAAGGACAGCAAACTCACAGCTATTAAGAACCACACCTAAAACAAAAGCAAACTAAGCAAACAGCTAGAACAGGAACAGAACCACAGAAATGGAGATCATATGGAGGGTTAGCAACAGGGGCGTGGGAGGAGGAGAGAGGGGGAAAAGGTACAGAGAATAAGTAGCATAGATGGTGGGTAGAAAATAGACAGGGGGAGGGTAAGAATAGTGTGGGAAATGTAGAAGCTAAAGAACTTATGACACATGCACATGAACTAAAGGGGGGGAATGTGGGTGGGAGAGGGTGTGCAGGGTGGAGGGGAATGATGGGGGAGAAATGGGACAACTGTAATAGCATAATCAGACTCTCTAAAATAATGATGGTAGTGGGTAGGCAGGAGGAGAACTGTGATAAGGTAATGATTTTAAAAGTAGCTGTAGATTTTAGTGTAAATTCAGCTTTGTCTCTTCAACAAGGGGATTGAAACTTATCTTGATAGAAAAAGGGAAGATAAGACCAAATCTAAGGCTTTCTTCTATGAATTCTCCCAATACCCACACAGACCAGTAGCAATAATGAATGTCCTCAAATGATGGCCTTTTATTTAAAGCCTGAACTGTTCGCTTATCTCAGGTTTAGATGGAGACTATTTTTAAAAATTAATTATTTTACTGTTGTTCAAGTACAGTTGTCTGCACTTACCCTCACCACTCCCCCCTCACCCCAGCCATCCTTACCTCCCTTCCCTGCTTCCATCCCCCCTTGATTTTGTCCATGTGTCATTTATAGTTGTTCCTGAAAACCCTCCCCCCTTACCCTCATTATCCCCTCCCACCTCCCCTCTGGTTACTCTCAGATTATTTTTAATTTCCATGTTTCTGGTTATATTTTGCTTGCTTGCTTGTTTGTTTTGTTGATTAGGTTCCACTTAAAGGTGAGATCATGTGGTATTTGTCCCTCACCACCTGGCTTATTTCACTTAGCATAATGCTCTACAGTTCCACCCATGCTGTTGCAAAGAGTAGGAGTTCCTTCTCTCTTTCTGCTGTGTAGTATTCCATAGTGTAAAGGTACCATAGTTTTTTTATCCATTCATTTACTGATGGGCACCTAGGTTGCTTCCAGCACTTGGCTATTGTAAATTGTGCTGCTATGAACATAGGGGTGCATAGGTTTTTTTGGATTGGTGTTTCAGGGTTCTTAGGATATAATCCCAGCAGTAGAATTGCTGAGTCAAAAGGCAGTTACATTTTTAGTTTTCTGAGAAAATTCCATACTGTTTTCCACAGTGGCTGCACCAGTCTGCATTCTAGATGGAGACTTTTTAAAAATAATAATCCCATCATATTTAATACAATTCTGTCTGCTATCCCATTGCCTGTGGCATCCTGTTTTTGTAGAAGAATAGTGGAGGGGAAGAACAGCTTTATGTTTGTGAATTTTCTCAAAAGCATGACTCATTTTGATGGTTTCTGGAGATTAAAGTCAATATAAGAGGTTTGAAATATCTCAAATCTTACATTTACCTGATTGCTAAGTGACTGTATTGGCAAACACAGTAGATGCCTAGTGGTTTACAAAGTGAGAGAATATGGTGAGTTGGCTTACCTCATTCCTTTCAGAGCTCATCATAAAGGTCGCCAGGCCACATTTTCTGAAAGAGGCAGAGGGGAAGCAGTACAATGGCTGAGCACTATTCAAGATAAACAACAAAGCAAAAAACTGCCTAGTAATTTTTCTACTGGTAGTGGTATTTATCCTTGGATGATTGTCCAGGAGCTGGTTTTTCAAATTCTGACAATAAGGGATCTTTTGTAGTTTCATCAGTAATGAAATAGATACCCTTACCCTTGATGGAAAAGCTCTTCCAACTCCAATGAGATGGAATTGCTCTGGTGTAGCAGAATGTACCTGGATTTGGGGCTGCAAATACTGCACCATTTTAGGTGTGTAACCTTGGGCCAGTCGCTTAACCCCTTAGCTCCTCGAATTGTGAGGAATAATATAAATGGTATAATTTATATTTAGAATATGATAAAGTAGGATAAATATAATTGTGCTACGTACAAGCTGTGTGTCTTTAGGCAAGTCATTTAGCCTATCTGAAGCTTAGTTATGTCAACTTTAAAAACTTGGAATTGAGATGTCAGGAAAACCTTCAAAAGAACAAGCAATTTAAGTTCCTGAATAGGAGCTAAGGAAGTAAAGAATGGGAGCTAGGGTATAGGGGGATTTATGGTGGTTTACACAAAGGAAAAGTTAAAGGCCAATATGCAAATGAGAGTGTGACCCTTTCATGATGGAGTGGGGGAAAGGTCAATCAGGGTGAACAGTGCAGTGTTGAAAGGAAGATGGAAAGTAGTTGCAAATCAAGATGAAGCAGAGGTAGTGAGAAGCTAGATTGATCAGGCCCTTTGGTCTATATATAAAGTTCGGGCTTTATTTTGAAAGTGTTAGAAAACCACTGAAGAATTTAAGAAGATCAAAATGGGCATATTAGCATCTGCTTACTAATTAATTTACACATTCATTTTCTCAGCCAATATTTAATGAAATATGTGTTCTAAGTATTAGAGATGCCATATAGAATCTGAACAATAGCTTTAAGTTCAGTGGCTCCAATTTTACTCAACCTACCTCCTAACAATGCCCAAATATCAACATTCCAGCCTAAAAATGAATGGTGGAGAGAGATAGGGGGGACTTATACAACAGATGGTAATGAGGCAGAGTTTCTAGATGCATTTGATGTTGGTGTAGATATGGGAGATTAGTGAGAAGGAATCTAGATGACCTTCAGATTCCTGGGCTAGGTGACTGGATGGTGGCCCCCATTCACCAAGAGAGAGAACAGAATAAAAGCAGCAAGTTTAAGACGGGCAATAAGAAGAGGAAGATGGTGGTGAGGTAGAAGGGAGCAGATTCCACTTCCCCTACACACAGGAGAAAAACCTAGCCGATCTACGGAGTAACACAGCAAACAGCCAACAGTACCCCAGCATATATGAAAGTAAGAGACCAAAAATTATGGCGGACACTGAAAACCCAGACGGGAAGGAGAGTGCTTCAGGACAATAAGATCCCAGGGACCAGCGCGGGGACCAGGATGGCTACAGCCCCAGACCCAGCCCCTGCTGGGTCTGCCACAGGGCCCTTGGGAGAGAGCTGGGTCAACTGCTCCCTCCATGGCCAAACAAGGTTTAAGCAGCACCGGGAGCGACCTTGAAGTCACAGAGAGGGGAATAAGGACTGAGTGGCAAACACACAGAGGCTGTGAGCACCCACAGAGTCTGTGGATGCTGGTTGGGGAGAGCTGAGAGTCATGCAGTGATGGGCCCTGACCCTAATAGTCCTCGGTCTGGCTGGAGAATTGGGCTGTGCAAGAGGCCAGGCCACTGTATGGAGCAGCAGGCTTGAGTAGGGGGAATTCTCAAAAAGCAAAAGTGAAAAAAAGACATTGTTTTGGGAATTCTCCTGCAGCAATCACTTCGGCCCCCTCCCCACCCAGCCAGACAGCCATCCTGAGGTTGCGCGGAAGGTTGTGCAAAAGGCCCGGCACACCCCCATAGCACTGGGAAGGGTGCAAGCCTGAACCCGTGGGACTGAGGCAGCCTGGCCGAGCCCCTGCACCCCAGCCCACAGCGGTAACCCTGGGGAAAGTGCGCTCTGAGGAAGGCCTGGATCCCACACCCAGGGTGCCTGGAAGGGGCACCGGGCTAGCTCTGGGGAGAGTGTGTGAAGCTGATTGAGGGCAGATCAGGAAAGGAGAGAAGCTATACCAATCACCCCTCAGTCTGCTACAGCCAGCAAGACCAGAAAAACAGGTTTGGCCAGTTCGAAACCAATAAGAGGCCTTTTTTTAAAGTAATTTTTAAATTTTTATTTTTTTATCTTTCAATTCCTTTTTCCTCTTGTTCCTTCTTTCTTGTTTTATTCCTTCTTCCTTGCTTTCTAATTTTATCTCTTCTTTCTTCCTTCTTCTGCTTTTTTTTTTAATACCCACAAGTGAGACCAAAAAAACCTGGAACTGTGAAAAGACCAGGGTTGGACACAAAGAGGGGGCATCCCAACAGCTGAGACAGTGAGATAATGGAAATGGGAGGGAGGTGGGGAGGGCTGGAGTGGTGGGCTGGGGTGGGAGTAAAAGACAGAAAACTGTACAAGATCAACAATTAAAATAAAAATTTAAAAAATTTTTCACTTTGCTATTACAGAGAACCTGCAAGATATTGCATATTTGTATTATTATTTCTCATTATTCTTACATGTTTTATTTTAACAGTATTTTTGTATTCCTTCTCTTTCTGTATAGTCTTATTTGCTTGGCTGGTTATATTGTATCATTTGACAGGTTTCCCCTGTTCTCTCTTTCATAGTGTATTGCTAATTTGCTGTCCTCCACTTCACTAGTGTTCCATTAGCACACTACTCAAGGTCCTATACTTCCTATTCTTATTATCCAGATCACATAGATTCTGTCATATGATTGTTCTCTAATATTATTGTAAATAATAGCTGTTCCATACAATTATAAATACTCACAACACCCATCCCGGACCTTAGCCCACTTCGAGGTTTCCTGAACTCTATTACTGCAGTGGTTAACTCTAGTCTCTCCCACACTACACCTATTTACTATCATTTACTCTCACCTTACCTCAGAATCTGACCTCCCACAACCTCACTGCTTTCTAGATCCAACTCACAATCCCTCCCTTCCCAACAAGAGTCTTATCTTCTTTCCATCCATTCTAAAAAGTGGCTAGCTGGGTGGAAGGTCACGGTTAACACTATACATAGTCAAAGGATCTCCTATCTCTTCTCTACCAGTTGCTACTGTAAATATCATAGAATACTCTCCTGCTGTCTTAAACCATTTTGCCTTCCTACTCCAACTGATCACAAAAAGAGTAGGTGGAAGTGGTGAACACCAGGATACCACTGGAAGAGGAAACCCAACAACAAAGAAACCACCAACAGATAACAACAGAAGAAGGTGAAGGAGGGAGTGGAAACCACACTAACCTCAATCCAGGACATATCTGGAAATACAACTAAAGAGTGGAGAAACTACCCAGTACAAATAACTGAATAAGAGCAAGAGAGAATCCTCAACACCTTGTACACATGGAAGAACCAGCTTTAACACAAACTGCCCTCACCAGCAAAACAAAACACAATAGGTGGTTGACAGAGTGACCCTCAGTTAATCAGCTTGTGGGAAGGATCCACCAAAGACAGACCCAACAACAATCAAAACCCAAAGACAAACAAAGAGTCAACTTAAATGACAGCCCAAGATTAGTGAGCTCAGGAGATCAAGGAGACTGCACCACTGAATCTCACAGGTATTCCACCACAGAAGTTCACACCATAAACCCAGGGAGCCAGAACAGATCAATTTAAGAAGCTGAGGCTAACAAGAAGAGTCTCACAAACAATGGGAAGACAAAGAAGTGATCCCCAAATGAAAGGAAAGAAGGAAGCCTCAGAAAGAATGCTAAATGAAATAGAGGCAACTCAACTATCAGATACTGAGTTAAAAAAATGGTTGTCAGGAAGCTCAATGAGCACACAATGAATTACCAGAAACTACAGGCAAACTACAATGAACTCACTGAAAACTATATCAACATGAAAAAGGAAATAGAAACTATCGGCAAGGGCCAAGAGGAAATGAAGAATACAATTTCTGAACTGAAGAACACAGTAGAAGGAATCGAAAGAAGGATTGATGAAGCAGAAGATTGGATTAGTGAGCTAGAGGACAAAGTAGAAAAAACAAAACAAAACCCAGCAACAGGAAGAAAGGGAAAAGAGGCTCAAAAAGAATGAAGATGGATTTAGAGAAATGCAAGACAATATGAAACATTATAATATCCATATAATTGGGATACCAGAAGGAGAAGAAGTAGAGCAAGGGATAGAAAACCTATTTGAAAAAGTAATGATGGAAAACTTCCCTAATTTGATGAGAGAAAAAGTCACACATCCAGGAAACTTAGAGAGTCCCAATCAAGAGGAACCCAAAGAGGCCCATTTCAAGACACATCATAATTAAGATGGCAAAATTCTAAGACAAAGAGAGAATACTAAAGGCAGCAAGGAAGAAACAGGAAGTAACACACACGGGAGCCCCGAAGAGGTTAGCAGCTTACTTCTCAATGGAAATGCTCTAAACCAGAAGAGAATGCCAAGGAACATTCCAAGTAATGAAAACCAGAGGCCAGTAACCAAGACTACTTTGTCCAACAAGGCCCTCAATTAAAATGCAAGGCTATATAGGAAGCTTCCCACACAGAAGAAGCCTCAAAATGCATATATCCTCCAAACTAGCTCTGCAAGAGATGCTAAAGCACCTGCTTTAAAAACAGGAAGAAAAACAGTGAGAGAGAGAGAGAGAGAGAGGAACACAGGTACGAAAAAAAATGGCAATGAATAAGTATCAATCAATAATAACCTTAAACAAAAATGGATTAAATGTTCCAATCAAAAGACATAGAATAGCTGAATGGATAAGAAAGCATGACCCACACATATGCTGCCTACAAGAGACCCACCTTAGGACAAAAGACCTACACAGACTCAAAGCGAAGGGCTGGAAACTAATTTTCCAAGCAAACGGACAGGGGAAAAAAAAAAAAAGCCGGGGTAGCAATACTCATATCAGACAAAATAGACTTCAAAAGAAGAGCCACAAAGAGAGACCCAGAAGGCTCCTTCAAAATACTCAAAAGAAGAATTCACCAAGAAGACATAAACATTGTAAATATATATGCACCCAATATAGGAGCACCCAAACACAGAAAGAAAATCTCAGAGGACTTCAAGAAAGATATTGACAGCAACACAATTATAATTAAGGATTTTAACACCCCACTGTCAAAAATGGACAGATCTTTCAAACAAAATATCAACAAAGATATTGTGGCATTGAACAATGCCCTAGATGAAATGGACTTAACTGATATATATATAGAGCCCTTCATTCCAAAGAAGCTAAATACACATTCTTTCCAATGCACATGGAACATTTTCAAAGATAGATCACATGATAGGACACAAAACAAGCCTCAACGAATTCAAGAAAATTGAAATCATACCAAGCATTTTCTCCAACCACAAGGGACTGAAACTAGAAACCAACCCCAAGGGGAAAAACCCAAAACACTCAAAATCATGGAGATTGAATAGAATGCTATTAAACGATGAATGGGTCAAAAATGAAATTAGGGAGGAAATCAAAAAGTTTCTGGAAACAAACGAAAATGAACTCCCGATGACCCAAAACGTATGGGACACCCTAAAGGCAGTCCTGAGAGGAAAGTTCATAGTGATACGGGACTACCAAAAAAAGATAGAAACCTTTCAAACAAACAACCTAACCCTATGCCTACAAGAACTTAAGGAACAACAACAAAGATAGCCCAGAGCAAGCGGAAGGAAGGAAATAAACAAGATCAGAGCAGAAGTAAATGACATAGAGACTAAAAGCACAATTCTAAGGATCAATGAATTCAGGAGCTGGTTCTTTGAAAAGATAAACTAAATCGACAAGCCTTTAAGCAGGCTCATCAATAAAAAAAAGAGAGAGGACCCAAATAAACAAAATCAGAAATGAAAGAGGAGAGATTACAACTGGCACACAGAAATACAAAGGATTATAAGAAATCACTACAAAGGACTGTAAGTCAAAAAATTTGAAAACCTGAGTGAAATGGACAAATTTCTAGAAAAATATAATCTTCCAAAACTCAATGAAGAAGATGGAGAAAGCCTGAACAGACCAGTAACAGTAGATGAAATTGAAGCTCCCAACTTTCACCCCAGCAGATGAAACTGAAGTTTCATTGAGATGAAACTCCCAACACAAAAGCACTGGACCAGATGGTTTCACAGGAGAATTCTACAAAGCATTTAAGGAAGAGCTAACCCCTATCCTTCACAGACTATTCCAAAAAATCCAAAATGATGGAAGACTCTCAAACTCTTTTTATGAAGCCAGCATCATCCTAATCCCAAAACCAGATAAAGACACAATAAAGAGAAAAAACTTCAGGCCAATATCACTGATGACCATAGATGCTAAAATCCTCAACAAAATATTGGCAAACTGCATCCAACAATACATTAAAAAGATCATACACCATTACCAAGTGGGGTTCATCCCAGGGATGCAAGGATGGTTCAATATTCGCAAATCAGTAAATGTAATACATCACATAGACAAAAGCAAACACAAAAATCACATGATCATATCAATAGATGCGGAAAAAAACTTCCGGCCAAGATGGAGGCGTAGGCGGGACACTGTGCCTCCTCTCACAACCAAAATTAAGGACAACAAATATTTAGAAACAAGAAAACCACCAGAACTTATAGAAAATTGAACTGTACGGAAGTCCAACAACCATTCTTCCAGACCAGTAAGAGGGGCGGAGTCGCAGTAGGAAAAAGTGGAGGTGCGGACCCAGGAACGCAAGTAGCAGCGGCTCGCAGTTCCCAGGTGCACGGGCAGTGCTGGCGGTCCTGGGGAGCACAGGCGGCAGCTGGCGGACCCCGGGCACAGGAGGGCAACTGTGCAGATCCAGTGAGGCCGCACAAGGCAGCTGGCTGACCAGGGGGTCCCACATTCGCGCACACAGATGGTCCAGGCAGAGGGGAAGTGGCAGAAGGGACTGAATCCAGGAGAGAGCACAGCAGGCGCCATTGTTCCCTCTCAGACCCCACCCCCACATACAGCGTCACAACCCAGCGACTGAGCTGCCCCACACTGGGGAGCGCCTGAGGCTCCACCCCTCACTACGTAACAGCACGGGCACGTGCTCAGATAATCCAGGTGAAGGGGAAGCAGCGGAGGGACCTGAGTCCAGAAGAGAGCGGAGCAGGTGCCATTCTTCCCTCTCGGACCCCACCCCCACCTATAGCGTCACAACCCAGCGACTGGGCTGCTAAGGCTCCACCCCTCATACGTAATAGCTGCGACCAGACTAAAACCAAAACAAAACAAAACAAAAAAACCCACCAAAAAATGGCTCAAACCGGAGAAAAAATGAAAACTCCGGAGTCAATTCCTCTAAGCAACGAAGAGATAGCCAACCTATCAGATGCGCAGTTCAAAGCACTGGTCATCAAAATGCTCACAGAATTGGTTGATTTTGCTCATAAATTAGATGAAAAAATGCAGGCTACAATACGTGAAATGAAGGAAGACGCATGGGGAACTGATAGAGATGGAAGGAAACCTGGGACTCAAATCAATGGAGTGGACCAGAAGGAAGAAACTAACAACCAAACAGAAAACAAGGAAGAAACAAGAATTCAAAAAAATGAGGAGAGTCTTAGGAACCTCCGGGACATTGTTAAATGTCCCAACATCTGAATTATAGGGGTCCCAGAAGTGGAAGAAGAGCAACAAGTAGAAAACTTATTTGAACAAATAATAAAGGAGAACTTCCCCAATCTCGCAAAGGAAATAGACTACCAGGATGTCCAGGAAGCTCAGAGAGTCCCAAAGAAGTTGGACCCAAGAAGGAACACACCAAGGCACATCGTAATTCCATTAGCCAAGATTCAAATGAAGGAGAGAATTCTAGAAGCAGCAAGGGATAAGGGGACAGTCACCTACAAAGGAGTTCCCATCAGACTGTCAGCTGATTTCTCAAAAGAGACCTTCCAGGCAAGAACGGGCTGGAAAGAAATATTTGAAATCTTGAAAAGCAGGGACCTACATCCAAAATTGCTTTTTCCAGCAAAGCTGTCATTTAGAATGGAAGGACAGATAAAACGCTTCTCAGATAAGGTCAAGTTCAAGGAGTTCATCGTCACCAAGCTCTTATTATATGAAATGTTAAAGGGACTTATCTAAGAAAAGGAAGATCAAAAATATGACAGTGAAAAGACAGCAAACTCACAGCTATTAAGAACCACACCTAAAACAAAAGCAAACTAAGCAAACAGCTAGAACAGGAACAGAATCACAGAAATGGAGATCATATGGAGGGTTAGCAACAGGGGCGTGGGAGGAGGAGCGGGGGGAAGGTACAGAGAATGAATAGCATAGAGAGTGGGTAGAAAATAGACAGGGGGAGGGCAAGAATAGTATGGGAAATGTAGAAGCTAAAGAACTTATGACACAAGAACATGAACTAAAGGGGGAAATGTGGGTGGGAGAGGGTGTGCAGGGTGGGGGGAATGATGGTGGAGAAATGGGACAACTGTAATAGCATAATCAATTAAATATATTTTAAAAAAGAAGTTTTAGAAATAAAAAAATAGATGCGGAAAAAGCATTTGATAAGGTACAACACCCATTTCTGATAAAAACACTCAGCAAAGTGGGAATAGAGGGAGCATTCCTCAACATAATAAAGGCCATATATGAGAAACCTACAGCTAGCATGATACTCAATGGGCAAAGACTAAATTCTTTTCCACTAAAATCAGGAAAAAGACAAGGCTGTCCACTTTCATCACTTCTATTCAATATAGTGCTGGAAGTCTTAACCACAGCAATTAGACAAGAAAAGGAAATAAAAGGCATCCAATTCGGAAAGGAGGAAACAAAACTATCATTGTTTACAGATGACATGATAGTATACATAGAAAATCCTATAGACTCGGCCAAAAAACTGCTCGACCTAATAAATGAATTTGGCCAAACAGTGGGATACAAAGTCAATATCCAAAAATCAAAGGAATTTTTGTATACCAACAATGAAACAGCAGAACCAGAAATCAAGAGAAAAATCCCATTCAATATAGCAGGAAAAAAAAAAAAACCTAGGAATAAACCTAACCAAGGAGGTAAAAGACCTGTATGCAGAAAACTACACAACACTGAGGAAAGAAATCAAGGAAGACACAAACAAATGGAAACATATACCGTGTTCATGGATCGGAAGAATTAACGTCATCAAAATGTCCATAGTACCCAAAGCAATTTACAGATTCCATGCAATAACTATTAAAGTACCAATGGCATATTTCACAGACATAGAACAAACACTTCAAAAATTTATATGGAACCATAAATGACCCTGAATAGCTGCTGTAATTTTGAGAAAGAAGAGCAAAGTAGGAGGGATCACAATACCTGATACCAAACTGTATTACAAGGCCCCTGTAATCAAAACAGACTGGTACTGACATAAAACAGGCACATGGACCAGTGGAACAGAGTGCCCAGAAATAAACCGAAGTCTCTACGGTCAATTAATATTCAACAAAGGGGGCAGCAACATAAAATGGGGTAAAAATAGCCTTTTCAGCAAGTGGTGTTGGGAGAACTGGATAGCTACATGCAAAAAAAATGAAATGTGATCACCCACTGACACCATACACAAAAATAAATTCAAGGTGGATAAAAGATTTAAATATAAGCCATGACACCATTAAAGTCCTAGAGGAGCACATAGGCAGGAAAATCTCAGATATTCCACGCAGCAACATTTTCACTGATATGTCCCCTGGAGCAAGGGACTTAAAGGAAAAAAATAAACAAATGGGATCTCATCACAATAAAAAGCTTCTGCACAGCTAAAGAAAACAGTATTAAAATAAAAAGAGAACCGACTGTATGGGATAACATTTGCCAGTGATACCTCAGACAAGGGTTTAAGCTCCAAAATATATAAAGAACTTAATAGGACTCCACTCTAAGAAGACAAAGAACCCAATTAAAAAATGGGCAAAGGACTTGAAACAGACACTTCTCCAAGGAGGATATACAGAGGATCCAGAGACACATGAAAAGATGCTCAGTATCACTAGCTATCAGAGAGATGCAAATTAAAACCACAATGAGATACCACTTCACACAGGTCAGAATGGCCATCATAAACAAAGCAACAAACAACAAGTTTTGGAGAGGTTGTGGAGAAAAGGGGACACTAGTGCACTGTTGGTGGGAGTGCAGACTGGTACAACTGCTATGGAAAACAGTGTGGAATTTTCTCAGAAAACTAAAAATGGATCTACCTTTTGACCTAGCAATTCCACTGCTAGGATTATATCCTAAGAATCCTGAAACACCAATCCAAAAGAACCTGTGCACCCCAATGTTCATAGCAGCACAGTTTACAATAGCCAAGTGTTGGAAGCAACCTAGGTGCCCATCAGTAAATGAATGGATCAATAAACTACTGTACATTTACACAATGGAATTCTATGCAGCAGAAAAAGAAGGATTTTTTCCATCCTTTGCAACAGCATGTATGGAACTGGAAAGCATTATGCTAAGCAATATAAGCCAGGTGCTGAAAGACAAATACCATATGGTCTCACCTTTCATAGGAACCTAAACAACAAAACAAACAAACAATCAAAATATAACCAAAGTCACTGAAATAGAGAACAGGCTGACAGTGACCAGAGGGGAGAGAGGAGGGAATTTCAGGGGAATTTTAGGGGAAAAGGGGAAGGGTTTACAGGAAAAACTATAAAGGACACATGGACAAAAACTAGGGGTGGGAGGAAATGTGATGGAGGTGGGAAGGGCTGGGGCTTGGGTTGGGATGGAAATAAACGACAGAAAACTGTACTTGAAGAACAATTAAAATTAAAAAATGGGCAATAATTGTTTTTGTATCAGATTTAGAGATATCAAAAAAGAAATACATCTGGAGTTGGACAGACATGAGTTCTGTTCCTAGCTCTAACAATTTTAATATGTGGAACCTGTTTAGTCACTTCACTTCTCTGAGCCAGTGCCCTTATCACCTATATTAGTGATAATCATAACACCTACCCCATAAAGTCATTGTGAATAGAAATGAAGTTCCAGAGGTAAAGTTTCTGACACAAAGTAGGTGCTCAAAGCATGTTAATTCCTTCCTCCCTTGCTAACAGGTATCTTTATTTCTATAGTTTGCAAATCCACATAGAATGGCCTTTCACCCTCAGTTTAGGGTTTCTTTTGATAATGTTGATTTTGCAGCCCACTTCCAGGCAATAGAATTTTGTTGCCCCAGTCCTGCACTTCTATTTGGCTTCCCAAAGTTAATTTATCCTGTTTTTCTGAGTGGTTTGCCTTTGCTTAGTCAGTAGTCCCAAGGGAGTTGCTCTTACCCCCGACCTGGAGTCATTAATCCTGGGAGGGTCCATGGTAACTGTCTAGAATTACCTAAAATAATGTTGGGCTTCCTTTAAGGAAGCTGATGGAAATAGCTAAACCCTTTGTGATTAACTACACTTTAAATCACTCTGTGGTTATTTCACTTTTTTTCACCCATCCCCGACCTAGGATATAAAGTATGGCATAGGGAATATGATCAATACTCTTGTAATTATTATGTATGATGTCAGATGGGTACTAGCCTTATCAGGGTGATTATTTCATAAGATATATAAATGTCTAATCATTATGTTGTATACCTGAAACGAATACAATATTGTATGTCAACTGTAATTGAAAAATTAATTTCAAAAAATTAAAAACAAAAAGCTAAGGGAATTTGTTCTGTAATAACTACTCATAATAATGCTAACACAGTTGATAATAATGGTAACAACAATACTACTGACTAATAATCACAGTATTTATCAACAGCCTATGTTTTAGATGTATTTTGCATCCACTATCTCATGTTATGTTCACACAAATCAAATGACTGTCACTATCTAAGGTAGTCATATAACCTCTGTGTGACTTGGGTTTTGTCATCTATAAAAGGGGGATAATATTAATAATCACTTCATAGAATTGTTACAAAGTTTATGTAAATCAATATATCTAAAACACTTAAAAGAGTGCCAGTAAGTGCTATAAAAGTTTTTGCTACACTGATGTCCCATGGAATTTGGCTCCAAATTTAGATGGTAAATGTATGTCCTAATACACTGGCCCAAGTGGCAATGCCAGATGAATGATGCCAGGAATACTACTTTTATCTTTATTTTACAGTTATGTTTGACTTATCCAAGAAAATATTGCTATTTATATTTTAAAGATTTTATTTATTTATTTTTAGAGAGTGGAGAAAGGGAGAAAGAGAGAAAGAGAGGGAGAGAAACATCAATGTGTGGTTGCCTCTCGCACGCCGCCCCCCAACCCCCAGGGACCTGGCCTACAACCCAGGCTTGTGGCCTGACCAGGAATCAAACTGGCTACCCTTCGGTTTGCAGGCTAGTGCTCAATCCTCTGAGCCATACCAGCCAGGGCACATTGCTATTTAAATTAGTGGTTGATCTGTGGTTCAAGCCATAGATGAGCTTTAAAATCCTGGCTGGATAGGTGGTAGACTTATGAGTCAAGTGGAATTGCTGTATGTCTTATAAAGTCCTGGTTTTCCAGGACTTCCTGATATATCCTATAGTTCCAAGCAGGTGGTCCCACATTAGGTACTCAATCAATGTTTGATGACAGGCTGACCAACAGGCTGACCATAAAAACTCTTCACCACGCCCCTGCCTATATGAAGAAATTAAATCGATGGAGTTTCTAAACCATGTTAGCAAAATCATCTTGGAATTACAACGTCCCACCCTAGCCAATGTAGGACCCTTCTATGCCAGGGCTTTATTTGTCATTGCAGGGGGTTCCAGCTGCATGATGAATGCCTTCGTTTAAACTACTGAGCTTGATTTGCCCCTCATAGCCTAAGGTTTGTTGATTTAGAGAATAAATTGAACTGAAAAAGAAAGTTCTTGTGCTTTGTCTGGCCTGAGGCCAGGCTGAGCAGCAGCCAACTGTTGTTTAGGTACTGTCTCTCCCACCCCTCCAAGGGCCCCATATATTCTGCTTTCACCTGGCTGTTAGGCTGCCCTCCTGAAGTTAGAACTCAAAAGGCTTGGAGTGAAGCCTTCCCACCCACACCCCTCCCTTGACCCTTTGCATTCCCACAGCTTAAAGAAGGGAACCTGAACCCAAGAACTTTTACAGCACTGGGGTCTGAATCTGGGAACTGTCTTTGGAGTTGGATTGATGGTAGTTGTGTATTTGTTCAAGTTTGCACTCATGAGAATCTCTATGAACAGTTTCAGTTAGTTGGGGCCTTGACACCTCTTCTCTTTTCATCACAGTGCAGAGCTCTATCAGCTTCCTGGGTGCTGGGATGGACTAGCTGAAGTGAGAGCTCACAGCAGAACTTCTGAGTGAAACTTGTTAAAGAGCAACATTCTTCTAAATTCTATAGGAGTTTCTATCTTTCTTTTAAATGTTATTTACCCTGTATTAGTATCATTGTTTGATCTGTCACAAATACAATTACATTACACTAATAAGAGCTTAGCTTTAACTGGTGTTTTAAAACAATGAGGCTGTCACTTGCACCTGAGAGACTGAGAAATTCTTCAGACTGAAGTGAATCCAATGTCTGGGGTTAAAGGGGTCTGGCCTGAGGGGCAGACCTTCTGGGAGTTGACCAGACTGTCCAGCACTTTCCTAAAAGGACCAGGAGCCTTCCATGCCAGCAGCAGAGAGCAGTGCTGGCTTCTGTGATACTAGGTGACACCAAGCAGTTTTGTGCCAGACTGTGAGAACTGAAAAAACCTTTGGTTATACCAGCTGTATGTGAGAGATCCACCCTTACCAGATAATTTGTGCCACAGGAGGTAGTGGGGAACTGGCTAATGAGGTACCACAGTAAGACATCACAGGAAAGATGTACTGAAGGCTGCAAAACTCAGGAAAAAGGAAGGTGAAAGTGGGTGCACCTCTCTGGGGGTTGTGAAATTCTCTAATGTATAGCAGGTCTGTTCTAAACACAGCTGCTGTGCAAAAATTACAATTATTACCCCCACGGAATCTTATTCCAGCCCTCTTTTCTCTATTCCTTCTCCTCCTCTTTACCCACTTCCTCATTCTCTTCTGGGTCCAAGGTGTGAGGCTAAATAGGGGTGGTCTGTCTGTGCGAATTGACCTCAGGCCCTGGAAGCACTTAGGCATGGCGCCTCACCACTAATCACTGGTCTGAGCTGTCTTAAACAAAAGGCTCTTTGTCCTCTGAGATTCCATGCATGATGATGGAATTCACCTTTCAACAGACTTAAATGAAGGCAAAGGTTCTCCAGAATTTCATACTCAGAACATTTTAAGTGATTGCAAGTGATTTGTCACAAAGTTATTGTCATTTGCATTTATGAGATATTTCCAGACCTAACTTTGTTCTAGGAATTACCACTTGCATTATTTCATATAATCATTAGTTAATAAGTTTGTTTAAAAGGCATGATTATAGCACTTCATTTATTCATCACTCATTTAACTAATTTTTATGAGCCCTCACTGGTTCTATGCTCAGTGGTAGCTATTGAAGATGCAGAGAAAAATAAGAAATAGAATATGATCTCAAAGATCTCATAGTCTAGTAGAAGAATTAGAAACTGAAATAGGTAAGTACACTACAATGTGATGCATACAAATGACCGGGCCGGGACAGTTTTTTAATAGCACAACAGAGGAAGAGCAGCTAACCTAGATTGAAGTATGTGTATTAAGGGGATTGTCAGACAGGTTTTCTTGATGGGGATAGTGTCTGACCGCAGCTCTAATGACCAGTACTAATTATTTAGATATTTGTTGGAGAGTTAGGGAAGTAAATAGGAGCAGAGTTTAAAGTTTGTGCAGACAAAAGTAGAAACATAAGGAAAGACTTGTGGAGAAGCTCAATCTGATTGGATCGCAAAATTGAGAGATGAGAATGCATGTGCCCTGACAGGGAATTGAACTGGTGACTCTTTGGTTTGCAGGCCAGCACTCAATCCACTGAGCCACACCAGCCAGGGCTATATTTACTCTTTAATGCTTGTCTCTCAAGAGACTCTGTTGGAGTTCCCTCAGTATTTCTTATCTTAATCAGTTAGCTCATGCATGTTCTGAGAGTGGTGATAATAGAAAACAAGGTCATTAGTTTCAGGGAAGAACTGACTTGGGGTAAGCATGACCTGAAAGAGCTGTTAGGGAGATCTCATGGGACAGTTAGACAATGGAAATGGTTCAGAGAAGTAAACAGGATGAAAAAGATAAGATATAGGATGTCTGAGAATTGAATGAGGACAAAAAAGATAGGTTATTCTTTGGGGCTCAGTATTGGGGAGTCATTATGCATCCAAAAGGACACAGTGGATTCTCCTAATTCAGTAAAGTCAGCGACTGTCTGTAATACAGTCAGCACTTAACCTGAAACATAGTAGATGCTCAATAACTATCTGTTGAAGCAATGAAAGAATGAATTCTCTTCTTGTTCTCAGGGGCCAGGCAGCTAATACCTACTCCAATAAGTTCACTGATAAAATGCCAGTTAGCTGACATTCTAGGAAGTGAAGTCTTAAGTCAGAGGTGATGTGGCATCAATGCTTTATATATTGTATTACAGTAACAAAATTTCCTTGGATCAGCCCTGCACCCACGTAAAACTGTGTGGTCTAACACTCACTGACTGTCTGAAATGGGGTTGCCAGAGAGGAAAAATGCTCTGACTCAGGTTCCCCCAAAGTTCAACAAAGGAGAGGTTCTCTCTACTCCTACTAGCCTACAAAGGCTTCCCAAGTCTGTCTGTGGATGCCACCATGAACATGTTTGGTCATTTCTGCATTTGGAGGAATGTAGATTACAGCATCCTAAACTGGGATCAGCAAACATCAAATTCAACATTCAGAAGAGTGGAATATATTTTATTTTGATTTGGAAATAGCAGTGAGTCAGCTTAACCAAATCTTTCTGACAAATAATTACATCTAAGCAATTAAAGGAGAAAGGTATTTTGAGAGCTTGCAACTAATTTAAGACACTGAGTTTAATATCTCTTGGGACCAAGTATCCTACTACAGATTGCTAATAAGTCACAATTCCTGTCACTATCCTTTTCTCAGGTTCCCACAATTCTACATTTTGCAAGTTAAACCATGCTCCCTCTACTTTCTTGTACACTAGAATTATAGATGTGCAATATTTTAAAAACATATGAAATAATTCTTTCTTGGCTTGGCTGTGCTTCTTCCTGGCTACAGCTGGAAAATCCCAGACAATGTTTTGAGTTATGTTGCACATCCTAACAATGGATACGCCATACTGAAACAGCCCTGAGGAGGGAGGATGGCAGAGGTCTGAAAACGTGGAATCAGCCTGGACTATGCCAGAGAAGACTGTGTAGCCCCTAGGCTTCAGGTTATACACAGAGCCCAAGCCACCTCAAGGCCAGCATGAGTGAGTTATTATTCAAGATTTGCATGGCTGTATACCAAGGTAGGCTAGAGAGAAAAGGGTAGAAAGCTACAAGCAAGCCCAGGAGTTATTATACTAAGCCACATGTTCAGCAAATTTTCACAAAGCCCCTACTGTGTGTACAAAATAGGTAGGGATAAATCAAGAGGAGAGCAGAGCTTAGTAGAGCCTAGCTGGCTGCCATTATAGGTCCAACCTAGAACTCACACAACAGGAATCCAAGTTAAGAGATTATGTGAACAAGGGTCAGGAAATTAGGCAGATGTGTGTGTAAGGGAAAAGGAATGAAAGAACAGGTACTAAATGACTTCTTCAAGGGTGAAACTTGGCAAGCAGCCAAGTTAAGAATAAGGTAGGAGCATGTAATAGGATTCTTGCTGTAGGGCAGAGCTGGGCCCTTAGTGCAGTCCACAGATGTAGATAAGCAAGCACACCTGGCTAATGTGGAGGTTTTAAAAAGGTGGGGGAAGGAGACACTTCGTGACAGGGTGATTAGCCTGAATGATAGCCTACAAGACCTTTCATTTCACCAATCACAAGCCCTCGCAGGGGTGTCCAATCTGTGCTATGAATGCAGCCCAACACAAGATTGTAAATTTACTTAAAACGTTATGAGATTTTTTTTTGTTTTCATTAGTGTTTGTGTATTTAATGTTTTGCTCAAGACAATTTTTCTTCCAGTGTGGCCCAGAGACACCAAAAGGTTGGACACCCCTGCAAGGCTTAGAGGTTCACTATTATTTTTTTTTTTTTGCAATTTTCAAGCCCAGCTTCAATATATGATAAAGCATAAGTTCATTATAGAAATATTAGAAAATTCTGGTAAACAAAAAGAAGAAAATAAAATTCTGTGTAATCCCAACATTCATAGTTCAAAATTTTTGGTTTATATTTTAAACATTGAAATGCTCTTTTCTTCTGGATCCTTAAGTGTTACATGTGCCTTCCCACTCCATTTAGTTTGGAATAGTTTCCTGATTATAATTTTAAAAAATTTTCTGTTTAGTCAACACAGATTCTCCACAGTAATCTGAACACGTTGGGTTTTATGGACTTTTATAAAGTAGATGTTTTAAAAGGCAGTATTCTTTAATGGTTTCTTTATAGAGTTTATGTGAAATTCACAACCTTTCAGAACAGAGTGGCTTCCAACCTGTTCACATTCCTGCTGGGCATTATAGTGAGCACTCTATAAATGGAGTAAAAGTGGTTCTAGGAAAGAAGAGACAGGAATAGAAAGCAAGTGAGGAAAGGGAGGCTAAAGAAAAGACATTGAAGTAATAAGCAGAAGGAGAGAAAAGTGACTGAACAGTACATTCAAACGGTGAGAAAAGATGGTAAAGAAAAAATAGTGAATATGAAAGGAAAGAGTGAATCAAAGGGACAAGTTTTAGGTGTTTTGTTTATCTCTTTCTTGTTCTTCATACACCTAGCTATTCATTTTCCCTTTATATTTAAGGACAACCTGGTGTAATAAAATGAGCTCATTACTGGAGGCCAGCAGACCTGGGTTCCAGTCCCAGTTCTGCTATTAATCTACTGTACCACCCTGGGCAAGTTTCCTCCCTGCTCTGAATATAAATCTCCCAGTCGTAAAGTGAAGGGCTTGGAATATGCGACATGTAATGATCTCTGCTGTGTCCTGAACACCTCATATTGCTAGATATAAACAGTATGTTTGACCAATATGAAGTTTAAAAAAATTCCAACTACCACTTGGAAACTGGTTGTGCATCATGTGCACCACATGGATTTAATACTAAAGCATTACATGGAAACAATTATAATTGTTTTAATTACCCAGAGAAGCTAGTAATTTCAACAAGACATAGGAGCACTGTCTTGACAATGCTATTATTACACTGTCACTTTTCAAACAGCCTTTCCAATATAGGCATGGTAATTTCAATGTCCCAGGAGTAGGGGCAAGATTGCTATTAAGGTGGTAATCTTGTTTTTTCTTCCCCTCCCCCTTAGTATGAAGGGTAACTCTGAGCAACGAGAGTCTCTTAGACACTATCCAACAAAGAGTATAAATCAGATGCAACCTGTCTAGACCATTGGCAGGCCTACAGAAGGTCTCAGGCAATGACAGATCATTCCCTTATAGATTTGAAAAAGTGTCTGTCTGCCAGAAAGAATCATTTATCAGGAACTAAACTAGCTCTCTGATTCCAGAGTTCTCCTCTGGACTTAGTTTAGTCAGTATTAGCATAGTTATGGGTAAAGAGGATGGTGGTCGAGCAGCTGCTCAGTTTGATTCCCCAGAACCCCCTTAGGACAGTTATGTGGGCTGGAAAGTTTTCTGAGCAGTTAATCCCGGGCAACTTTAAGCCTTACATCTATCACACATGCAGTATTTTGAACTGCTTTGTGTTTTCAGAAATAAAATAAAAGTCAGTTGCAATTTGGTGTGAATTTCACATGTGCACAAGCAACTACAAGGGTTGGTCTCTCTGCTTACTGCCACCATGAAATTTTAAGTACCCAGTTAAATTGTGCTTCCTTCCATGGTTTATTGTCCAGTCCTATGGACTCTGGGAAAAGTGCCTCAGTTGACTTCCTTCTTACTCTTTCTTCTTTGATGTGTTTAACTGCACCTTGCTCTCCACCAGATGCTAAAAAAACTAGACTGCCTGCAGAGAGGGCTCCATTTTAGAATAAACTTCTGCTACCTGGTAATTAGCCTCTCACCACTCTCAGCAGTTCTCTTTTTACCAGGAGTTCAACTTCCCCAGAAGGTTACAATTTGGCCAGCAATTTCTTCTGTCCTGCCCTGAAGGAGCTCAGTTTCTTAGTTCCCTGGGTAGTTTACCAAGTAAAAACTTTGAAATGATGTTCAACTTTTTTCTGAGAAAGCTGGCTGTATCTGACTACATTGGTAAATGTGTAATATATGTGCCCTATTTTTTGCAATGTCAGGATATTTGCATTTTTTAATGAAAAGTGAAGAAGTCCTTTAACAGGAATAGTTCAGGATTAAATTCCTAAGAGATTCTCAGATTCTTGGAAGTATCCTGTAGGTGATAGACAAGGAGAAAGACTTAACCTTTGTACAGTTCCAAACTCTCTGTATAAATGAGATGCATGTGTATTGTTGTTTATAAACAGAGAGATGGATTGCGGTAAAGGAGCATATACTAAGCTGCAGAGCATATTTCCCTACATGGATGAAGTTAAATCAGGGTCACCAAAAACATGCTTAGCCTGGAACTGTGCCAAGTGGTACCAAAATGCAGAAATACATCTAGGCTTCCTATTTTACTGAACAAAAGTCATATCCTCTGACTAGACTGTTCTGCTTGGTTCTACATTCCAAAGTGTTATTCAGAGTTCAGGATAGGACAAGTAAAATAAGAAACAGAAATTAGCCTTCAGGGCATCCAAGGAAGGACTAGTTCACAATTGTCTCCATAAAAATGCTGAGAGGTAATGTGGATGGAACTGATTCTGGACCAGTGCCAGCGTGGGTGGTTGGGGTAAGTTGCAAGTGGGAAGCTATCAGATGTATCACAAAATACCAGAAAGAAAATTCTAGGTGGGTGGCTTTTAATGGAATCAGTGACACATCAGTGATGGGGTGTCAAAAAGATATTTTATACATTTATGTTAGCAGAAAGTTTTGGATAAGGCAAGCTGTGAATTTCTGCCCACACTGGCACAAAGGGTAGGAAGTGTTAAAGGAGGAGCTCAAATATGTACAGACATTGGTGAGGAATGTTCCAATTACTCCCACTCTAGGATAGGTTGATATGGAAAGAAAACATCAAGGATGAGATAAATGGTGCATAAAGGGAATAAAATGCAGTAAAATGTAGCCAGTTCACCTATAATGTATGCAAGTGACCTTGGCCAAAACAAAAGGGAAGCAAGCAAAGAGAGGATATCAGGATCTCCAGGCCTATTTCTCTCCCTGAACTACCTAAGTCCAATTGCACTTACTATGGAGATGGGTCTCACATTTCACATCTCATTATCACTACCATAGTCCACACTACTATCTTCTCTCACCTGAATTGCTGCAATAGCCCCACCTAATCCATCTATCACCTGTCTTGACCCATTCTCCATCTAATCCTTACAGACTTGTCTATCAGTATGGCCCACAAAGCAGCAGCATCAGTCTTACCTGGGAGCTTGGGAGAACTACATATTCTCAGGCCCCATCACCAGCTATTGAATCCGAATTTCGGCACCATTTTAACAAGATGCCCAGTTGACTCATATGCACTTTACAGTTTTGGAGGCCCCGCCCTAACTACTGCCTAGATAGTTTCTAGAACACAGCGTTGACTATGGCAATTCCTTGCTTAAAATCATTCTGCTACCTCCACCCCAAACACTGCCTTCAGGTATATGGCTTCATCTGGCACAAAAGGCCTGTCTTGATAAGGCTCTTGCCTACTTTTTTGGTCCCTGTATCTCACTTGCTCCTTTAGGAATGCCACATTCCTTGCAGTTTCATTGTTCACACTAGGTTTTCTAATTTCTTCTGCCTCTGACTCTCTTCTACACTCTTTTTCACTTAGCTAACTTCAACTGCTGCTTCATGTCTTGGATTAGGTGCACCTTCTGTTAGGAATCCATTGTGCCAATGAGGTCCACAGCAAGGCACCACAGGAAAGACCTACTGAAGGCTGCAAAATATTTCTGGGTTAAGTACCCTTTGCATGTGATCTCATATTACCCCCTATATGTGTGCTTCCACAAGGGTACTTGGTCCCAACTACTGCAATTACCTACTGATGTGCCTGCCTTGCCTACCAGTCTATGTATTCTTTGGTGGTAATGCCTGTGTCTTGTTCACCTAGGTATGCCTAGAGCCCAGGAAAGTACCTGGGACAGAACAGGTGTTCAATAACATGTGTTAAATTGAAGGGATAATGGAAAGGTTCACAAAAGTATAAGAACATATACAAAAAGACAAAGGCAAATGCATCAAAATTAAGCATGGAGTTTGAGCATGGGAAAATTACAATAGGGAAACAAAAAGAACTGGAAAAAGAGAATAAAGAATGAAGTGCCCTGGCTGGTGTGGTTCAGTAGATTGAGTGCTGGCCTGGGAACCAAAGGGTTGCAGGTTTGATTCCCAGTCAGGACACATGCCTGGGTTGCAGGCCAGGTCCCCAGTAAGGGCTGCGCAAGAGGCAGCCACACATTGAAGTTTCTCTCCCTTTTTCCCTCCCCTCTCTTTTCTCTAAAAATAAATAAATTTTAAAAATCTTTAAAAAAGAATGAAGAAAGAACAGTAAAGGAGAGCTGAGGGATTTTCTTTTAAAGTGTTTAAGGACTTCTCAGACTCCTAAGACTGATGAAGCAGTTCTTTGTCCTTGACTTTTTGTGTGACTGTTACAGTAGAACCTTATCTATGAAAATGTGGAATCAAAGGTAACATCACTGAAAGGCGACTCATTTACTTGCCACTGGATGAATGATCAACAAGCACTGCTTTCTTTTAGGAGAAACTAATTGTCATGCATGTGATCCTTAATATTCCAGATCTTGAATATTCCAGTAAGTGGTGTCCTTATCAAAACAGACCTTTGGGTGGTCCAAATGCTAATAGTTAGGTAACCAGACACCAGAGATTGTCCAGAAAAGTCCTGGTTTATACCTGTTGTGACAATGGAATAATATCGCCCTCATCTACCTTCCCAAGCTGGGTTATAAAATATGGTCACCCTACAAACAGCCAACACTTCTTGAGCTCTTCATACAAACTAGACATTGTGTAAAGTACTTGACAGAAATATTCTTGTTAGATGCTCACTATGATTTTTTCTTAAATTGAAATATAATCTGTATACTGTAAGATTCACCTTTTTAAAGTGCACAGTTCAGTAGTTTTTAGTATATTCACTGTGTTGTTCATCCATAACAATTACCTAATTTGAGAATATTTTCATCTTTTCCAAAAGAAATCTTATACTAATTAGCATTCACTCTCCATTCTCCCCTCCCCAAGTTCCTGGAACCACCAATCTGCTTTCTGCCTCAATGGCTTTGCTAGTTCTGGACATCTCATACAAATGGAATCACAAAATATGGTGGTCTTTTGTGTTTAGCTTCTGATAATCCTATTTTACAACTGATGAAACTAACCACAGAGAGATTAAATAGCCTGTCCAAGATCACCCATCTAGTGGGAAGAAGTGTCAGAACTAGAACCAGGTATGTCTGGCTCCAGAGCCCTCATTCCTAACCACCATGATATGCTGCCTTCTCATATTTATTGCAGGTACTCAAAACATTCCTGGAACTCTTTTTTGGCCTTCTTTAACTGGGCACATTCTTTCCAAAATGCCTCACAAATCTTCATTATTTGAGAGTGGATTTAATGTTTGGAAAGAGTCAAAAGTTATTAAGAGCAAGTATGATAACTAAAGTGAGCTATCAGCCTGGGTCATTGCTATGGACTGAATTGTGTTCCCTCTAAATTAATATGTTTCCCCTCTAGACCTCAAATATGACTAATGTTACTGTATTTGGAGATAGGGCTTTTAGGAAGTAATTAAGGTTAAATTAGATAATAAGAGTGGAACTCTAATTTAATAGAATTGGTAGCCTTATAGAAATGGGGAGGACTTCTGGCCAAGATGGACGCATAGGTGGACACACTGTGCCTCCTCTCACAACCAAAATTAAGGACAACAAATATTTAGAAACAAGAAAACAACAAGAACTGATAGAAAATTGAACTGTACAGAAGTCCAACAACCATTCTTCCAGACCGGTAAGAGGGGCAGAGTCGCGGCAGGAAAAAGTGGAGGTGCGGAACCAGGAACGCAAGCAGCAGCGGCTGGCAGTTCCCAGGTGCACAGGCGGTGGCTGGCGGTCCCCGGGCCCACAGGCGGTGGCTGGTGGACCCCGGGCACAGGGGGGCAACTGTGCAGACCCAGTGAGGCCGCACAAAGTGGCTGGCTGACCAGGTGGTCCCACATTCGCACGCGCAGACGGTCCAGGCAAAGGGGAAGTGGCGGAAGGGACTGAATCCAGGAGAGAGCGGAGCAGGTGCCATTCTTCCCTCTCGGACCCCACCCCCACTGATAGCGTCACAACCCAGCGACTGGGCTGCCCCGCCCTGAGGAACACCTAAGGGTCCACCCCTCACTACCTAATAGCTGCGACCAGACTAAATCCAAAACAAAACAAAACAAAAACGACCAAAAATGGCTCAAACCGGAGAGCAAATGAAAGCCCCAGAGCCAATTCCTCTAAGCCGTGAAGAAATAGCCAACCTATCAGATGCACAGTTCAAAGCACTGGTCATCAAGATGCTCACAGAATTGGTTGATTTTGCTCACAAATTAGATGAAAAAATGCAGGCTACAATACGTGAAATGAAGGAAGATGCATGGGGAACCAATAGAGATGGGAAGAAAACTGGGACTCAAATCAATGGAGTGGACCAGAAGGAAGAAATTAACAACCAAACAGAAAACCAGAAAGAAACAAGAATTCAAAAAAAAGAGGAGAGGCTTAGGAACCTCCAGGACATCATTAAACGTCCCAACATCCGAATTATAGGGGTCCCAGAGGGGAAGAAGAAGAGCAACAAGTGGAAAACTTATTTCAACAAATAATAAAGGAGAACTTCCCCAATCTGGCAAAGGAAATAGACTACCAAGACATCCAGGAAGCTCAGAGAGTCCCAAAGAAGTTGGACCCAAGGAGGAACACCCCAAGGCACATTGTAACTACATTAGCCAAGATTCAAATGAAGGAGAGAATTCTAGAAGCAGCAAGGGATAAGGGGACAGTCACCTACAAAGGAGTTCCCATCAGACTGTCAGCTGATTTCTCAAAAGAGACCTTCCAGGCAAGAACGGGCTGGAAAGAAATATTTGAAATCCTGAAAAGCAGGGACCTACATCCAAAATTGCTCTATCCAGCAAAGCTGTCATTTAGAATGGAAGGGCAGATACAGCACTTCTCAGATAAGGTCAAGTTCAAGGAATTCATCATCACCAAGCCCTTATTATATGAAATGTTAAAGGGACTTACCTAAGAAAAAGAAGATGAAAAATATGACAATGAAAAGACAGCAAACTCACAGCTATTAAGAACCACACCTAAAACAAAAGCAAACTAAGCAAACAGCTAGAACAGGAACAGAACCACATAAATGAAGATCATATGGAGGGTTAGCAACAGGGGAGTGGGAGGAGGAGGAGGGGGGGGAAGGTACAGAGAATGAGTAGCATAGACGGTGGGTAGAAAATAGACAGGGGGAGGGCAAGAATAGTGTGGTAAATGTGGACGCTAAAGAACTTATGGCACATGGACACGAACTAAAGGGGGGAATGTGGGTGGGAGGGGTGTGCAGGGTGGAGGGGAATGATGGGGGAGAAATGGGACAACTGTAATAGCATAATCAATAAGATATATTAAAAAAAGAAATGGGGAGAGAGAAGAAGAGTTATCTACCTTTTTGCTCTGTGAAGACACAGCAGGAAGAAGGCCATCTGCAAGACAAGATGACAAGTCTCACTAGAACCTGACCACTCTGGCACACTGATCTCAAACTTCCAGCCTCCAGAAGTATTAGAAATAAATTCCTGTTATTTAAGCGACCCAGTCTATGGTATTTTGTTATGGCAGACAGAGCTAATATAATCATATTTTGGGATAAAAAAACAAGGCATACCCATAAAGTTAGGAGAAAGAATGATTATCATCTGTGACTTGAAGAACAATTTTCTGAGGGAAGCAATGAGAAATATTTTGAATGTTAGAGTCAGCAATGGAAACAGGAGAAGCATCTATAAAACTTTTCATATGGCACTATGCTTTTAAATTTTATAATTTCTATTGAATTTATCTGGAAAATAAAACAACTGCAGGAAAAAAGTAAAAGAAATACTATTATTCTACTGTTAATATGTTATATTTTATCTTTTTATCATTTTCTGAAATCTGAGTTATATAGTCTATATTTTTTCAAGTACATAATCAACACATAGATACATTAGACTCCCTTTTATCTAATGTGTCAAAGGGGATTGTTAGTTAATTGATAATATTTGCTAAAGCATAATAAATATATTCATATACATACATATCTTAAACTTTTTATTTTGACCCAAAATATATATTTTTATATCTATATGCTAATGCTTTGATGCAGGGTCAAGCCTTTTTTTGAATAAAGACTTCCGATGGGTTTTTCATTTGTGTTTCTTCCATAAACCATAATCATAATGCATCATCTATGATTCCCAGCATTTGCTTATTTAGCATGGAACAAGAATGTAGGTGCTTGCAAAGCAATTTCAGTGCAGAGTCCTTCCAGAATTTTCTTACCCAATATTTTACCGTCATCAAGTCCACAACTAATTTGACAGCACATTTTGGAGGAATTCCCTTCTCACTGAGTTTTTGTAAAGTGATCAACTCAGTTTTCATAGAAATAACTCTTGCTTTTAGTGCTTATAATTGTTTGTCATACATATAATTTAAGATGTGTAATTAAAATAACAAGTAGAATTATCAAAAAAAATTTCAAGAAAGTAAGCCCTGGCTGGCGTAGCTCAGTGGATTGAGTGCGGGCTGTGAACCAAAGGGTCGCCAGTTCCATTCCCAGTCAGGGCACATGCCTGGGTTGTGGGCCAGGCCCCTAGTGGGGGCCATGTGAGAGGCAACCACACATTGGTGTTTCTCTCCCTCTCTTTCTCCCTCCCTTCCTCTCTCTAAAAATAAATAAATAAAATATTAAAAAAAAATTTTCAAGAAAGTGATTATTATTAGGTATGGGGTTCCACTGATAGATATAAAGGTGCATGATCATATTAGAGTAGCCATAAGAGTGGAACCATGGTTTTCATCATAACATAAGCATCAGGCAATGTTTTAAAGAGGGAATGGAGCATATTCCCTATGCACTACTGAGTAGAAGTTCCTTAAGAGAGTTTCTATGGTCCTTATTCATTTAAAAAATAAATCCAGATATGTATAGAGTAAAACATTCAAGTTTCCCTTAATCTATCCCCTCTCCAGGGAAAATGCTGTTAACATTTGCTATGTATCCTTCCAGATTCTTGTGTGCATTTATCTATACATGTGTATCCTGTTATATGATTAGCCAGGCACTGTTTAAGACCTTGATGTAAATTAAGTTGTTTAATTCTCACAACTCTATGAGATAATACTACCATTATCTTCATTTTACAGAATGGTAAAATGAGGCTCAGAAAGGTTAATTTTCCCTAAGACACATGGTGACTAATTTGTTCTTCCTCCTGAGGAGACAATCTTACTAATTTACATGAATCAAGTTAAAGATTTGAATCCATTCATTTATTTAATAAACACTTATTGAATGTCCACTCTCTGCCAGGTACTGTACATGAAGCCAGGTATTCGAACACATGATTTCTGTTTTCAGATACCTGGAGAAGGCAGGCCAATATGTGAGCTAAAAGACCCCCTCCCATTGATTCAGCTAAAAAGTGGGTAGAGCAGGATTACAATTCAGGTTTGTTTTAACAATTGTTATATGACTTCTTTTGGTGCATAGAAGTTTTGGTGGATTGTTTTTTAGAGGTAGTCTTCTTGAATAGTATTGTTTTCCTGAGAACATGAGTTAGAAGCTCCCAGAAATCAGTGTCCTATGGTGAAGACACAGTTTGTAAATTGGAGATCATAAATACAAGTTCTGAAAAGTTTTAAGTATACACACACACACACACACACACACACACACACACACACTGGTGGTAAGGAGTTTAGATAAATTAAAGAGCTCAGGACTTCCGGCCAAGATGGAGGCGTAGGCGGACACACCTTGCCTCCTCTCATAACCAAAATTAAGGACAACAAATATTTAGAAACAAGGAAACAACCAGAACTTATGGAAAATTGAGCTGTACGGAAGTCCAGCAATCATTCATCCAGACCGGTAGGAGGGGCGGAGTCGCGGTAGGAAAGAGTGGAGGTGCGGACCCAGGAGCGCAGGTGGCAGCGGCTCGCAGTTCCCAGGTGCACGGGCGGCGGCTGGCGGACCCCAGGCATAGGGGGGCAACTGTGCAGACCCAGTGAGGATGCACAAGGCGGCTGGCTGACCAGGGGGTCCCACATTCTCGCACGCAGACGGTCCAGGCGGAGGAGAAGTGGCGGAAGGGACTGAATCCAGGAGAGAGCAGAGCAGACGCCATTGTTCCCTCTCAGACCCCGCCCCCACATACAGCGTCACAACCCAGCGACTAGGCTGCCCCGCACTGGGGAGCGCCTGAGGCTCCACCCCTCACTACCTAACAGCACTCGCGCGTGCGCAGATAATCCAGGTGAAGGGGAAGCAGCGGAAGGGACCGCAGTCCAGAAGAGAGCAGAACAGGCGCCATTCTTCCCTCTCGGACCCCGCCCCCACCTACAGCATCACAACCCAGTGACTGGGCTGCCCCGCCCTGAGGAACACCTAAGGCTCTACCCCTCGTACGTAATAGCTGCGACCAGACTAAAACCAAAACAAAACAAAACAAAAAACCCCACGAAAAATGGCTCAAACTGGAGAAAAAGTGAAAACCCCAGAGTCAATTCCTCTAAGCAACGAAGAGATAGCCAACCTATCAGATGCACAGTTCAAAGCACTGGTCATCAAAATGCTCACAGAATTGGTTGATTTTGCTCATAAATTAGATGAAAAAATGCAGGCTACAATACGTGAAATGAAGGAAGACGAATGGGGAACTGATAGAGATGGAAGGAAAACTGGGACTCAAATCAATGGAGTGGACCAGAAGGAAGAAAGAAACAACCAAACAGAAAATGAGGAAGAAACAAGAATTCAAAAAAATGAGGAGAGGCTTAGGAACCTCCGGGACATGGTTAAACGTCCCAACATCCAAATTATAGGGATCTCAGAAGGGGAAGAAGAGCAACAAGTAGAAAACTTATTTGAACAAATAATAAAGGAGAACTTCCCCAGTCTGGCAAAGGAAATAGACTACCAGGACATGCAGGAAGCTCAGAGAGTCCCAAAGAAGTTGGACCCAAGGAGGAACACACCAAGGCACATCGTAATTACATTAGCCAAGATTCATATGAAGCAGAGAATTCTAGAAGCAGCAAGGGATAAGGGGACAGTCACCTACAAGGGAGTTCCCATCAGACTGTCAGCTGATTTCTCAAAAGAGACCTTCCAGGCAAGAACGGGCTGGAAAGAAATATTTGAAATCTTGAAAAGCAGGGACCTACATCCAAAATTGCTCTTTCCAGCAAAGCTGTCATTTAGAATGGAAGGACAGATAAAGCACTTCTCAGATAAGGTCAAGTTGAAGGAGTTCATCATCACCAAGCTCTTATTATATGAAATGTTAAAGGGACTTATCTAAGAAAAAGAAGATGAAAAATATGACAATGAAAAGACAGCAAACTCACAGCTATTAAGAACCACACCTAAAACACAAGCAAACTAAGCAAACAGCTAGAACAGGAACAGAACCACAGAAATGGAGATCATATAGAGGGTTAGCAACAGGGGCGTGGGAGGAGGAGGTGGGGGAAGGTACAGAGAATGAGTAGCATAGGTAGTGGGTAGAAAATAGACAGGGGCAGGATAAGAATAGTATGGGAAATGTAGAAGCTAAAGAACTTATGACACAAGGACATGAACTAAAGGGGGGAATGTGGGTGGGAGAGGGTGTGCAGGGTGGGGGGAATGATGGGGGAGAAACGGGACAACTGTAATAGCATAATCAATAAAATATATTTAAAAAAATAAAAAAAATAAAATTAAAAAAAAGAGCTCAGTTAAAATGTTGAAAAGTGACAGCTTAAATAAAAATAAGCAATTAAAAAGAGAATCAAAAGTCCAGAAAAGAGAAAATAGGAAAGTTGTATATAAAAAGATATAATGAGAAAAAATCTTAACAAAAAATTGAGGAATTGGATCATAATGGTAGAAAAACTTTAAAGCTGTGTGTTGAGACAGAACCAAGACCTTACCTATTATGCAACACATTCCACAATGCTGGCCGATTTCAACATACACTATGAAGAACTGAAGGGAATTGCCTCTCTCTGAGATAAGGGTGGAGAAATTGAGCCACATGAGTGTCTGACCTTCAAATGCATAAATGCCAAACGCTTTTAGAGCTAGATGGCAACATGTACAGGGATGCAAGAATCAGGGGATTATTCTCATAAATATGTTATGGGATTTTACACAGGGGACAAAAAGGAAGCCTTGATTGGAAACTTTACAAGAATGGCTGTATATCCTTTGTTACTGCAGAAACATTTACATATACAAACACATGGAATGTGGTGGCTTTGATGGGGCAGATTAAGCAGCAAGATTGAAAAATAAAATAAAAAATGAGGAAGAAGAAGGAAAATGTTGAGTTTCTTAAATTTTTTTGCAAAGAAACTGGAGTCTAAGACAGAATTTGGTTCTCATGACTGAAATGTTTCTTTGGTGTTGGAAAAAATATTGCTGTCATATCTGTTTAGAGATGCTTTTTTTGCATAAGAAAAATCTTGTGGCCTCTCCTAGAGGACTTTAAAAACAGGAGCAATTTCATCTGTCTGGAATGGTCTGTGTCAGCACTTGCCCTAGGCAAGGTTACCACACAGGCAAAAAGTTCCCTTCCCTACCAGACAACCCCTCCCCCACTGTCACACTCCTTGCTCTTAACCCCCCACCATGGGTCGACCCCCTTTCTTGGTTCCAATGTGACCTTCTACAAAAAAAAAAATCCCCTTTCCCTCAGCTCTCTCCAGATTCTAGGGCCACACTAGGTTTCACCCTTTGCAGCCTATTTGCATTTAAATAGGACCTTGGTTAACCCACCCGAATCTGGAAGTGGTGGAGCTTGAGACAGTGTAACCAAGTGGAGAGAAGTCCAGGCGAAAGGGGAATATTTTTGGTCGCTGGGGCAAAGGGGTGTGGTAGCTGCTTTCCTGGAAGCTATTAAATCCCAGATGTGGGCTTGGTTCAGTGTGGTACTGCCTTGAGGGAGCAGGCAGGGGGGTGGAGAGGAGAGTGGCTATACTCTGTGACCTCACAAGGTTGCCATTAATTCTAAGGGTTGGTGGTTTCCAACTACCTTTCCCTGCACCCAGCTTTGCAACACTGCAGCACCCTGTGACTTGGCTCTAACTAGGGGTTTTCAGCAGCATGTCTCTTTGCCTAATAGCCAGTGCCCAATTTTCCCATCACAGTCCTCCATGCAAACATCAATTCTGGGTTTCGGCAGTGGTGGCTGCTGAAGATCAGTCCCAGTCATACTCAACTCAAAGAGATTTTCAGAGTTCTTCAAAGTTCCAGTTCTCAGGGACCAATGAGAAAGGGACTGTTTGTACTCACAGTGTGTGTTGGCTTTATGAAGAAAAAAATGTATGGCTTTGTGTGAAGAAGGGGAAAGCTGCAAAAGGAAATCTACTCAAAGAGCTTACATGAGTAATTTGGTAAATTTAATGTTGGATCAACAAACATTCAAGAGCTCCCACTATGTGCCAGGTTCAGTTGGACGTGGCAAGTAACGACAAAGATAAAGCAAGGTTCCTGCTGTGAAGGAATTCAGTCTTATAGACATTCCATGTAAGAAATGGCACGTTTGAGGTAAGCAAGAATATTTAAGAGCACAAGGTTGCCCTTAACCTGCTCAACCTGCTGCTAATTGGGATCACAGAAGGTTGTCTCAGGGAGATGATATTTGAGCTGAATAGGAGTAAGCCAAACAAACGAAAGAAAGGTGGGAATGGTGGTCTGTGCAGATGGAATCACATGAACAGAGGCATGGAGGCATGAAACTACTTGACATGAGTGGGTAATGGGAGCATGCTGCAATTATTACAGCAAAGTGTGGAGAAGGGAGAGGGGCAAGAGATGAGACCAGAGGGGCAGGTTGGGCTGCCTGAGGGAGACAAAGCCCAGCTTCTGGTGTTAAGGAGTATAGACTTTATCCCGAGGGGAGCCACTGAAGGATTTTAAGCAGATCAGGTTGGCATCTTGATTAAACTCTGTCACTTTGGGGGAAATGATTCGAATTGCCGGTGGGATGAATTCATTCAAGAATTCCATTGAAAGGATAGATTTGCAGATCTAGCCATAGTTAAGTTCAAGGCTCTGTTTTTCCAAGAGTGTCATTAGTCTGTGGCTTTTTAAGGGGTACCCCGAAAACAATTTACAGATAGATGCATGTTTCTATCTCCAAAACTCACCATCATTTGGGGAGATGCAGCACTTCTAAATAGTGCTTAAATGAAACAGTGTTTGATGAGAGTCTTGTCACTTCTACCATTTATTCACATTGCAATAACAATATCAGGTAGGGAATGAAAATTGTGTTATGATCTTTTTGTTTTCTTCAGCAAAAGTCATCTGGGAAGGCACTGTTTAACCTAAGTTGCAGCCATCTAAATCTTGCTGAAAAGGAATATTTTGGATTAGAATTCTGTAGCCATTCTGGAAATAATGTAAGTTGGTTTCATTATAGGGTTCCTTGTGTCTAAAATTGCTTCTAAATACAGTTTGCAGCTAGGTATGTAGGGCTCAAACTCCTGATTGAAAAATAGAAAAAGAAACCATTTAAACCCTTGCAAAATGTCTGGACTTAGTAATTATTTTCCCTTTTCCCTACTTTTCTATTTAGTCACCTCAGTTCATCAAACACAAACTCTTCTACCCCATGCTCCTCTTTTGTCACTTTGTGAACAGCTAACTATGCTTTATCTATTTTGACTTTCCAGAGGCTGAACCTCAACCTCCAGAATTGACTCTTAACTTCACTGATGAGTAGTCGGGTGACTTCACCCTCTCTGGAGTCCTAATATTCCTGATGTTCTTCCCGCTGTGTCCTGCCTGTTACCTGGCACCTTCCCAGAAAGGCTCATTACATGTATTAAGCTGGCATTTGGGGGATGCAGTATTCAAATGTGGAGCCAAATGACTTTATTACAGTTTTCATAAAAACTAATGAGCCTTGTATATGACACCTCTGTCATCCTACTGGCAGGGGAGTATTGATTCAAATGTCAACAACAAACAGAGCAACAATGTTCACTGTCATTGAGAAAATATGGGGGAGGAGATTGAGTGTGGAAGAGGCATGTCAGTTCTTAGACATTTCTGTTTCTAACTATCTTTAGAGTTTAAATAGCCTTGGTATTTGTTTATTTCATGTTTACTTTTATCTGTTACCAAAAAAGTTGCACTTAATGCCATGTTTTACCAATTCTTTAATTAATTTTATTACAGGTCTGGTTGGAACTTCTGAAGCCCATTACAAAACAAGTAAAAAGTAAGTACTGAAAATCTTTTAAGGAAGATAATTGCCAGTTAAAACTTGAAAATAATTCGATATTTCAGCAATGACACACTATTTATCATATTAATATAAGGAGAGAAAGGGGCTTTGATATATTGTTTCAGTTCTTCATACATCTAATGGATTTAACAATTAAAAAATTCATTTTAACTTTCCTGGAGTTGAAGAAAATTATGCTGCTGGATCTTTGAGTGAATTTGAAGAACCTCAGTAATCATAGCACTCTGTGGATTGGGTCTGGAAATATATTTCAGCTTCTAACACTGCAAACTTTTGAGAATCTTTGATGTCAATCTGTTATGTAATCTTCTGCTTGTTCATTCATGTCAGTTCATATCTGAGTGCCTACTAAGTATGAAATATTCCCCCAACCGTGTATTTCACAAACTATTGTGGTGTTTCTCAAATTTTAGTGTGTGTTAGGATCATTTGGGGCTCTTGTTAAAATACAGATTACTGGGCCTCATTACTGGTTCAAAGGCCAGCAGCCTGCATTTTCAACAAATTCCACTGATGTTTCTTATTCTGGTGGATTTCAGTCAATACTTTGCAAAACATTCTCTTACAGTGTCTCTTCCCTACCTGCTCTTTATGTTTTGGTGCTTCCCACAGTTCTGTCTCTCTTCCACCATAAAATATTACATTATTCCAACAGTTTCTGAACTGATTTCCCCTAACCCATCATATACACTACTTCCACAGGGAACTATTGAAAGTGTTCTGCTTAAAATATTTCCATGAATCCATGTTGCACTTAGAATAAAGTACAAACTTGCTAGCACACGCACAAAACCCTGGACTCTGCCTGCCTTTTTAGTCTTAACTCTGCCACTGACCACTTTGTATTCCTACCTCTCCTGACTTTGACTAAACTAACCTCAGCTGTAGGCTTCTCAGGTAAAATAGAGGATGCCAAACTAAACTGGAATTTATGATAAACAAAGAATAATTTCCTTGTGAAAGTATGTCCCATACAATCATTCATCTGAAATTCAAATTTAACTGGGACTCCCGTATTTTATTTTCTAAATCTGGCAGTCTTATTCAGATTTCAACTCCTATAGGAAGATTTCCTTGAATTTCTCCAAACTCTTTTTTCCCCTCTTGTGCTTCCCCAGTGCTCAGTTCTTATAACACTTTGTGGCATCTATTATACCAGAATGAGTGCTTAGTTGTCATTTTATTCCCCATACCTACCTAGTGCAATGCTTGGCATATAATAGGCACTCAAAAACATTTGCTGAATGATGATAAATTCTGCATGTATGTGTTCACTTTAGATGCAAAGTGTTTCTTATTTTTAAATGCAAGTAAGAATTAAATTAGTAGATGTGCTTTAATGTACATGAAGGCATCGGTCCATACTTCTTATAGTTCCCCTTCATGAGATCCTTCAGCCAGTGATACTCACCTGCCTCTAAAGCAGGGATCTTCTCTCACCCAGGACTGCAGAATCCTAAGTAGCAAGTGTAACAGTTTCCAAAACGGGACACTTGTTAAGAGAGAACACAGTAGGCTCCAAAGAGGCACATCCTTACAAAAAGAAACTCAAAAGGAAAGAGGGCCAGGAGAACTTTCCTAACTGCTGTCCTCATAAAGAAACAATCTAGGAACAACAGCATCTGAGAAATGTTAAAATTAAAATTTAAAAATCTAGCAGGGAGTAATGGGGAGAGGAGGGAAGAGAAAAGGGGAGTGTATGTGTAAATACCTGTAACTGTTGCGATGGACATGTAAATAAAACTTATGAAGTTATTGTGTTTTAAGATCCTAAGGAGGTTGTTTTCAAATTTATGGTGAAATTTTTCCCAGTGGACCCTGGACATCTGAGAGAAGAACTTACAAGGTATAGTACTCACCTGAGTGTCTGCTGCATGATATTACTTAAGAATCATTATTCTCCATTTACCAGAGAATGGGCTTCTAGTCTTCTTTGGAAGGCTTGACTCTGAATCACTCTGGGAGTTGGTGAGGACCTGGAGAGAAGGAGGACCTGGCTGGTATTCAGTGTTAATCTGCCAAAGGGCTGGGACTTCAGGGAGAAGGAGGGAAGATGTTCTAGAGGTTGTAGCCAGCATGGGTGCCCACTTGGGTGTTATGACACTAACTGCTGCAACAGAGTGCTTGCCTTCATTGCATATGTGTTCCAGTCAGAGGGCAGCTTGACAGTACAAGTGTAATGCCAACTAATTTTGATGGATATTGAAAAGAGTCCGTGTGTGTGTATCCCATAGGTAGAATGTGAATATGACACATACTTATAAAATTTAAAAACTAAAAAAGCATAAATTTTATAAATTATTTATAATGTATAATATAAATTATTGATAATTTTATTATAATTATTTAATAATTATAAATGGTTAATAATTTAACATAACTTAATAATTTATGATGATAAGTTATTGAACTTTATAAAAGTAAAGTATTTTATACTTTTAAAACTTTCAAAAGTTAAAAAGTAAAAAATATAAAACATTTAAATAGTGTTTTATACTTATTAATAACATCCTTTAAAACTACAATGTAAACCTACTTCTTAAAATAATGTATTTTAACATAGCATTCCCCAAAATCTTACTCTGGTTTTCAGACATTAGACTCTTACATGTAGAAGTGATATAAGAGATAATCTAGTCCAGCCCTCTTCGTTTACAGATGAGGAAAACAGGTCCTGGGAGATAGAATGACTTACCCAAAATCACAGGATGTTGGCAGTTATTCTCCCTGAAGTCTTCCCACCAATGTGGTTCACCCTACCTCTTTCACACCTTTTCTCCAGGGATATATCTTTTCTAAGGTGTCTTTGCAGAAGTCACTTTTCACAAATCAGTCTCTGTCTCTCTCAATTCTCTCTACCTTTGTAAGCTGTGGGCCACTTTCCCAGATAACTTGGTATCTTGGTATTTATATCAATTTTCTAACCCATTTTAGTTAAGCCTCAAATTATGACCAATTTTGAAGGAGATAAATTTTCTCCCCCCACTCCAAAAAACAAGAATGAGAAAATCAGTATGATGATAAATGATTCATCAGCTGTTCAGAATAAGGATTTGGTGTTTCTGGCTGACATCTGCCTTCTTAAGAACAATGAATGTGCCAAATGACAAGAAGTTTCCCTTTTTTCTTGCGAGGAGCAAAATAAAATTCACTTTCCCTGTAGCAATTGAGGCTGATGATTGTATTTACATTTATATTTGAAAGCAGGCAATGGCAATGGTTAGAATTCCTTTATTTTTCCCTCATTGGTCCATCTAAGCATATTTAACTATAGTTGATTTGATAAGGATGCCTTGTTTGGGTCCAATATATGAGTTTCTGAGGCTGGTGTACAAATATAACTTCTTTAATTGAATCATCTCTAACTAATTAGGGGAGCTCACAGTTGGAAGGATTATAATGAAGAATGCTTTGTAAATTGAATAATTACCTGCTAATTTACCTGTTTTTTTCTAATCTAAATTTTCATCTGTCATTTAAAATTAATTTTGATTCTCCACATTGCTTTCATGGCTTAATTGGTTTTAAGTAAAAGTCTAGATAGGGCTGTATTTAAATAAATAGAAATGCACACTGCAGATGCGCAATACATTTTAATGTATAAAATAAAATATTGGAAGCAATTTTGGACCATGGAAGAAAGCACTCAGTGATAGAATCTTAGTTATACACATCTTTTCAAACAAATGTTGTTTCTCCTTTGATAATGGCTTAAGTGTGTGAGACAAATGTCATGTGTTTCACGAAGTTTTGTATACTAACCAGCATTTTATGCCTCTGATAAGCTGTTGGTAGGAATAAGGCAGTTTGATTTCATTCCATTTGGTACATAGTAATTCCATACATGCTCTGTGCAAAGTGCTGGGCTAGGCTGTGGTGACACGGAGAAAGCAATTCAGGAGAATTGTAAGAAGCATGGTCTCAACACCTTAATTTCTGAAAAACTTTTCTTTTGGATAGTAGGAGGCCTAAATTCAGTGGTAGACATGAGTTCTAGTCACAGTTTCACTATTTTTGGGTGATACAACCTTGCCCAAATCACCTATCCTCTGTCTTCCTATAATTGTGAAATGGAATGATTGTTCCTACTCTGGCAACCTCCTAAGTTGTCTTGATTACATAAGTACTCCTAAGTACTTAATTGCATTTTGTGAATAAAGCAGTACTGGCCTCTTGAGAAGGCTGATTCTTGCTGAATTTCCCTCTCTTTCTGGCTGGGTATGTGGCTTTGCTACGTGGCAGAAACCACAAGAGGCTGATTGGCCAACTTCTTTAAGTTAGTGGGAGGATTTGGCCAGGGTGATTCCTAATGGCTGTAAGGCCTGCCAAAGTGCTGGGTCAGCTGAGTTGTGGTCTAGTGCTGGTTTGAGGCTGAAGCAAAGTCTATGTATTACTCACTACCGCATAAAAGCATCTCACTGACTGGGGTACCATTTCTTTCTTGAAACATTTTGGATCTGGGAGAAGGGACATACTTTTTTGTTCCCATTTCTTTCTCAAGAGATTTTTCTCACCTTCTTTCCAGGTATCTTTTTACTCTTCAGATAAAGAAGGATTTGGCTCTAGGAAGGCTTCCATGCAGTGACAACTGTACAGCACTGATGGTATCCCACATCTTACAATGTAAGTAGTAAATGTTGACTTTGGGGACTATCAACCAGGAAGAGAAATAAGTAAAGGAGCTGAGTGCCCCCAGCATGCCTATCATTATATTAGGAGAGAAAGCCTAGATAAGCTATAGAAGCAGAATGCTGCAATAGAAAGAGATTGCCATTTAGTCATGGAAATGTGAATTCAAATCCTGTCTCTGCTGCATTCTAACTGCTGTAAGCTTGAGTAAAGTCCCCTCATCTGTCTGTGCCTAAGATTCCTAGTCTTTAAAATAGTGACAAGACTATTTTGTCACAAAGCAGTTGTGTTTATATAGATTAAAAGTAAATGCCGATTTTCATTTATGTGGGTCTAACGATCCCCTCCCACTGTCTGGGGCTTGCTGTCCAGGAACTGGTTTGGACTAATCCGGAGATGGACTTTGCCAGGCAGGCCCCCATTATCTCTACTTGCCCTAGGATACATTTCTGGTATGTGCTTTCTGTGGCACACTGTCACGTTTGATGTGATTTCCATATTGCTCTGTATCATGATTCCAGACAACAAAGCACAGAGTACACCAGGTAAAGAGAGGTTAAAATGGAAAAATGCCCCAGGAATGTATTAGAGTTTCCCATACACTAGCAGCCAAGTAGTTGGACTAGGATGAATAATGAAGACAGGGAAAAGGAGCCTGGGAAACAGTGGGGGCCTGCTTGGAAGTGGGTGTAGGTGGGCAGACCAGGCTGCTCCTGTACCCTTAAAGACAAGGTTGAGGCAGCTGAAGATAGTATCTCTTCTTCTAGGACTGGCTGTGCTTTCTCTTTTAGAAAGGTCTTCCAAGAATAGGCTGTTCCTTACTAGTCCTGCAGGATCATAAATTTATTTTTTTGTTTCACAAGTTCATTTGTTTACCTCTATCCCTTACATTCCTGACAGTCCAGAATAGGAAAATTTCTGTTTTCACTGGGAACTCCAGAGTGAAGTTCTTGGATGGGGCAGTTTCTGAATCAGTGTTTTACTAGTCAGTGACTCCTGACTGGGACAGGTGATGACAGCCCCAGGATCTCAGGAAGACAGTGAGCAGTGAGAGCAATAGTAATCATGGAAGGCTTGTAGAGGAGGTAGCTTTGGTGCAGGGCCTTAAAAGGATAAAGAGGAGTTGGATAGGTAGTAACAAGCAGAGAAAACAGCATGAATAAATGGTAGTGGATCAAGAAATCATATATACAGAGGATACAGCTCAAGTAAAGCTCAAGCATAGGTTTCTGGAATGCTAAGGACACTAACCATATGTTCAGTATTGTGTTTGGCTTGGCAGGAGTCACGGGGTAAGGCAGATGGAGAAAATGTTGGAAGACTTATCCTTCTCCATTAGCTGCCTATTAAGGCAGCAGTCAGAGGATTGAGGCTCCCTGACAGCCTCTGATGGGGGAGCCCAATTTTATTCTTAATGGTTCAGCATTATAGATTTGGGCATTCCCTGGTGGCCATTTCAATCATAGCACAGAACACTTCAGTTTTTCTAGAGAATGTTTTGTCAATAGATGCTCTTTAAAAAAAAAAAAAATGCCAAAGTTTCAAGGAGTCAGCTCTTCACAATCCATACATGTCAGACTATTTCACTGGATGCTAAGGCAGTGTTCAGAACACAACCACATTGCCCATTCATTTGCTCTTACATCCCAGTATTTAATGCTCTAAGCCAGGGGTGTCAAACTAATTTTCACCGGGGTCACATCAGCCTTGCGGTTGCCTTCAAAGGGCTGAATGTAATTTTAGGACAGTATAAATGTAAGTAGTCCTTAACGGTTAAGCGAGAGCTCCGTGCTGCTGCTGGTTAGAAACAAGGTGCCAGGCTGGATAAAACAAGGTGGAAGGCCGGATTTGGCCTGTGGGCCTTGTGTTTGCCACCTGTGCTCTAAGCATTCAAGAACCTCCACATTCTGACCTCTCATCTGCTTAAGTTTCCTTTACACACCCCTCTGGTTCTAGCCAGACTCTCCCACCCAAACACAACTTGTATAGTTCAAACAAAGCCTCATTTTTATGAATGCCTTTAATAACTGTTTTTTGTCATTTACTCAACAAAAATTTAGTGAGTACTTACTTTATGTCAGGTACTATTACAGGCACTGGGAACATAGCAGTAAACTAAGCAGACAAAAATTCTTGCCTTCATGGAGCTCACATTTTGGCAGTGGGAAAAAATCAGGCAATAACCAAAATAAGGAAATACTCATATACCATGTATGGTAGAAGGTGATAAATGCATTGAAGAAAATAAAGTATGAAAAGGAGATGGGAGATTCTGGGGGAGGGTAATGAATTTTTAAGTAAAGTGGTCAAGGTAGGATTCACTGTGAAGGTGACAGCTGAACAAAGACTTGAAGGAGGTGATAGAGCAAGCCATGTAGAAACCCAGTGGAAGGAAGTTCCAGTCAGAGAAGACATCTAGCAGAATGTGCCTGAGGTGGGACCATGCTGGAATGTTCAAGAAACTTTAAGCAGGCTTTGTGACTGCCTAGAACTGAGTGAGAGAGGGAAAGAGTAATTATGGGGGACCTTAAAAGCACATTAAAGACATAGAACATTATTTTGAGATGGGAATCCAATGAAACATTTAAAGCAGAGGAGTGAAATATTCTGAATTAGGTTTTAACAATATCATCTTCACTACTATGGTGAAAACAGAAAATTGAAACAGTAGTAAATAAGCCATAGAGATCTAATGCACAGCATAATGAATAGAGAAAATAAACTTTACTATGATTATGTAATGTGCTAATATTACTACAATGCCAATCATACTACAATATATATCAAAATAACACCCTGTAAATCTTAAATTCATACAGTATTGCATGCCAAATTTATTCAATAAAAAGGGAATGAAAATAGACCTTATGAGGAAATAGTGGAAGTGGGAAGACCAGATAAGAGTCTATTGCAGGAGAGAGAGGGATAATGATAGTTTGGACCAGAGTGATAACACCAAAGGTCTCATAATATTTGTTACCTTCTGTTACTGATGATATTTATTCATTTGTATGTCATAGGTCTCTTCCTAGATTGTCATAGTCTTACATAGAGAGAAAATTCCTTAGGGTCAATATAGGGTCTACAACTCAACAGTTTTTAGTCAATTTACAGAGTTGTGCAACCATTAGTACAATCCAGTTGTAGAACATTTCCATCATGTCAAAAGAGACCTCTCATGCCCATTTGCAGTCACTCCCTCTTCTCATGCTCAACCTCTGTAACCACTGACTTACTTTCTATTTTCATAGATTTGTCTTCTCTGGACATTTCATATAATGGGGGTGATAAAATATATGGTCCTTTTCATCTGACCATTTTTTCACTCTGCGTGTTTTTGAAATTCATGCACATTCTAGCATGAATCACAGTAGTTTGTTCTTTCTATTGCTGAGTAGTATTCTATTTTATGGATATATCACATTTTGTTTCTCTGTTTACCTGGTCATGGACATTTGGATTATTTGCAGTTTAAATAACATGAACAATGTTTTGAACATTTATGTGGCCATGTGTTTTTGTTTCTTTCCAATAGATTCCTGGGAGTATAGTTGATTGCTTCATCTTACAGTAATTTATATTTACCATTTTAAGAAACAGCCAAAATGCTCTTCAAGTTATAATAATAGAGTAAGAAATATAAGTGATTTCCAATTACTCCACATCTACACCAACACTTGCTGTTGTCTATCTTTTTGATTATGGCCATTCTAGTGGATAAGAAGAGGTATCTTATTACACTTATAATTAGCATTTATATTGACTAATAATGTAAAACACTTTTATACCTGCTTATTAACAATTCCTATGTTTTCTTTGGTAAAATACTTATTCAAATATTTTGCCATTTTAAATAGAGTTGCCTTCTTATTGAATTTTAAGAGATTGTTATATAGTCTGATTAAAATCCTTTGTGAGATATGTAATTTGCTATTTTCCCCCAATCTGTGGCTTGACTCTTCATTTTCTTAATACTGTCTTTTGGAGTGCAACAGTTTTTTGTTCTGATGGAATTCTACTTTCTCAATATGTTTAGTGGATCATGCTTTTGTTGTAATATCTAAGAACTCTTCACCTAACCTAAGGTCACAAAGATTTTCTCCTAAGTTTTCTTCTAGAACATTTATAGGCTTACCTCTTAGATTTAGGTCTATGTTCCATTTTGAATTCTTTTTGTATGCTTACATAGTGAATTGTGCGAGACAGGAATCCAATTTCATTTCTTTTTTTGCATGTAGCTGTCCATTTGTCCCAATTGTTGAAAAGACTATTATTTTTTCCCCATAGAATTGTCTTAGAACCTTTGTCAAAAACTAATTGACCATAAATGTAAGGGCTTATTTCTGGATTTTCAACAATGTTTTGTTAATCTATGTGTCCTTATGCCATTACCACACTATCTTATTTACTGTGGCTTTGTATGAAGCTTTGAAATGGGGAAGTGTACATTAAACAGCTTTGCTCTTCTAGGATTGTTTTGTTATTTTGTATCCTGTACACTTTCATGTACATTTTAAGATCATTTTTCAATTTCTACAAAATATTGGTGGGGATTGAATTAAATTTGTACATCAATTTTAGCAGAATTATAATCTTCACCATGTTGAGTCTTCGAAACTATAAACTAGAAATGTTTCTCAATTTATATAGGTCTTTTCGAAATTTATCTTGGCAATGTTTTGTACTTTTTAATATATGTGTTACACATATTTTGTCAAAATTTTCCCAAGTATTTTATTCTTTATACATGCTATTGTAAATGAAATTGTTTTCCTAGTTTCATTTTTGCATTGCTTGGTTGGTAGTATATGCAAATACTATGACTTTTTGTATATTGATCTTCTATCTCACTACCTTGCTGAACTCATACATTAGTTCTAGTAGATTTTTTTGTGTGCATTCCTTAGGATTTTCTATACTCAGGACCATGTGGACTACAAGTAAAGACAGTTTTGTCTCCTTCTTTTTAGTGCAGTCTAAAAATATTTCTTCCTGTTGCCTGATTGCACTGACTAGAACCACCAGTACAATGTTAGATAGAAGTGGCAAGAGCAGACATCCTTGTCTTCTTCCTGGTCTTAAGGGACAGTATTCAATTTCATACCACTTGGTGTAATTATAATCTCAGCTGTCGAGATTATAATTATTTTTTAATTTTAATTTTACTTTATTTTTATATTTATTTTCTCTCTCTCTTTGTTTTTATTGTTGTTCAAGTACAGTTGTCTCCATTCTCCCCCTTCCACTCCCCCCATCCTAGCCATCCCCACCTCTCATCCTTGATCCTACCCCACTTTGCCTTTGTCTATGTGTCCTTTATACATGTTCCTAGATGACCCTTTCCCCTTCCCCCCCATTATCCCCTCCTGCTTTCCCTCTGGTTACTGTCAGTTAGCTGTAGATTTTAATAGTTTACTTATTTCAGGTTGAAGAAGTTCCCTTCTATTCCTTGTTTGTTGAACATTTTTATCATGAATTGGTGTTGGGTTTTGTCCAATGCATTTTCTGCATTTATTGAGATGATAATGTACATTTTGTTCTTCATTCTATTAATATTGTATGTTACATTAATTAATCTTCACATGTTGAACTGATCTTGCAATCTTGGGATAAATTTAACTTTATCATAATGTATAATATCTTTTTACATGTTGCTGGATTCAATTTATTAGTGTTTTGTTTAGGATTTTTGCCTTTGTATTGTAAGGGATATTGATCTGTATGTAGTGTTTTTTTTCTTGTGATACCTTTGTCTGGTTGTGGTATCAGGCTTATGAGGCCAAAGTAATACTGGCCTCATAGAATCAGTGGATAAGTATTCATTTCTCTATTTTCTGGAAGAGTTCATGAAAATTGATATTATACTTTCTTTGAATACTTGATAGCATTAATCATTTAAATCCTATGCACCTCAGTGAGTTTTAAAGAAATATGCACATTTATCGATTTTGGTACTAAATAAAATCCATTGATTTGACCTTTTAAGAAAGGTTGCTATATATTTTCATTATAATGTGATTTTTTTTTGGAAATATACATACATATATACCATACCTGTCTAAAAATGAGTATGCTTTCTGTCTAAAACACAATAGAGCCCCGGGTATGTGGCTCATTGGCTGGAGCATTGTCTCATACACCAAAAAGTTGAGAGTTTGATCACTGGTCAGGGAATATATCTAGTTGGCAGGTTTGATCCCCAGTCAGGGCATGTATGGGAGGCAAACAATTGATGTTTCTCTGTGTCTCTCTCTCTCCCCCTTCCTCTCAAAAATCAATAAACATATACTCAGGTGAGCATTTTAAAAATACAATAGAAAAGAAATGAGAAAATAAGCTTCTAGCACTCAATATGGGTGCCCCCATTTCCATATATGTACTTTACCCAATAGGAGAGCAACACCGGATTGTATGGAAAGTCCATTTCCTCTTACAGTTCACAAACTACTGACAGGTTTGGATATCTGTATACGCATTTTAAAAAAGGTACAATGTACGGCCAAGATGGAGGCGTAGGTGGACACACTGTGCCTCCTCTCACAACCAAAATTAAGGACAACAAATATTTAGAAACAAGAAAATAACCAGTACTGATAGAAAATTGCACTGTGCGGAAGTCCAACAACCATTCATCTGGACTGGTAAGAGAGGCAGAGTCATGGCAGGAAAAAGTGGAGGTGCGGACCTGGGCACACAGGCAGCAGTGGCTGGCAGTTCCCAGGCATACAGGCGGTGGCTAGCGGACCCCAGGCACGGGATAGCAACTGTGCAAACTCAGTGAGGCCATGCAAGGCCGCTGGCTGACCAGGTGTTCCCACATTCACATGCAGATAATCCAGGCAAAGGGGAAGCAGCGGAAGGGACTGGACTCCAAGAGAGAGCAGAGCAAGCGCCATTGTTCCCTCTCAGGCCCCGCCCCCACATACAGCATCACAACTCAGCAACTGGGCTGCCCCGCCTGGGGAACACCTAAGGCTCCGCCCCTCACTATGTATAACAGCCATGACCACACCAAAAAAAAAAAAAAAAAAACCCACACCAAAAATGGCTCAAACCAGAGAACAACTCAAATCTCCAGAGCCAATTCCAATGGCTACAATGGAAAAAATGCAGGCTACAATACCTGAAATGAAGGACAACACATAGGGAACCACTAGAGATGGGAGAAAAACTGGGACTCAGATCAATGGAGTGGACCAGAAGGAAGAAAGAAACAACCAAACAGAAAACAAGGAAAAAACAAGAGTTCAAAAAAATGAGGAGAGACTTAGGAACCTCCGGGACATATTTAAACATCCCAACATCTGAATTATAGGGGTACCAGAAGGGGAAGAAGAAGAGCAACAAGTGGAAAACTTATTTGAACAAGTAATAAAGGAGAACTTCCCCAATCTGACAAAGGAAATAGACTTCCAGGAAGTCCAGGAAGCTCAGAGAGTCCCAAAGAAGTTGGACCCAAGGAGGAACACAGCAAGGCACATCATAATTCCATTAGCCAAGATTAAAATGAAGGACAGAATTCTAGAATGAGCAAGGGATAAGGGGACAGTCACCTACAAAAGAGTTCCCATCAGACTGTCAGCTGATTTTTCAAGAGACCTTATAGGCAAGAAGGGGCTGGAAAGAAGTATTCCAAGTCATGAAAGGCAAGGACCTCCATCCAAGATTGCTCTATCCAGCAAAGCTGTCATTTAGAATGGAAGGGCAGATAAAGTGCTTCTCTGATAAGGTCAAGGTCAAGGAGTTCATCATCACCAAGCCCTTATTATATGAAATGTTAAAGGGACTTATCTAAGAAAAAGAAGATAAAAAAATATAACAGTAAAAAGACAGCAAACTCACAGATATTAATAACCACACCTAAAACAAAAGCAAACTAAGACAACAACTAGAACAGGAACAGAACCACAGAAATGGCAATCACATGGGGTTAGCAACAGGGGAGTAGGAGGAGGAGAGGGGGGGAAGGTACAGAGAATAAGTAGCATAGATGGTGGGTAGAAAATAGAGGAAAGGCAAGAATAGTGTGGGAAATGTAGAAGCTAAAGAACTTATGACACACGGACATGAACTAAAGCGGGGGAATGGAATGTGGGTGGGAGGGGGTGTGCAGGATGGAGGGGAATGATGGGGGAGAAATGGGACAACTGTAATAGCATAATCAATAAAATATATTAAAAAATAAAGTAGAATTCTAAAAAAAAAGACACTGAGGTGTTACATGATTAAGTGGTTAAAAAATGTTACAATGTGAATTTTAATTGGAAAAATAGTTTTGGGTTTCTATTTTATGGTAGATGAAAAGTCATAATTTAGAACCAAGTAGAGACCTACCTCTTCAGTGGAAGTCAATAATCACAGAGTGATTCATATCAATCTGATAGTTTGCAGCCACGTACTGTGGGGGCAAATAGTCCTATATACCTTAATTACCTTTGTAGACAGTGCTGTAATAAAAGTTTCTAACAATAAACTGGACACATCTAGAAAAGAGTAGATTATGTATAGGGATTAACTGCAAGCGAATAAGCCAATGGATAGAAGACAAATAGCATATGATCTCACCTATAAAAGGAACTTAGTGAACAAAACCAAAGTAATGAGCACAATAGACCCAGAGGCATGGAAACATGAAAGAGTCTGACAGTGACCAGAGGGAATGTGGGAGGGGGATAATGGTGGAATAAAGGGGAAGGGATGAGTCAAAGAAAATGTTTCAGTGACACATGGACATCAACAACAGTGTGGGACTGACTGTGGGAGCAGGGGGTGGACTGGGTGGAGGAGAGCAAAGGGGGAATATTGGGACAACTATAATAGAGCAATAATAAAATATTTAAACTTCAGGAAAAAGTTAAAAAAAATGATGCATGTGTTTTTAAAAAGCCAGAATGATTTATCTACTGGGGATTATAGATAGCTGTGACTGGCTTGCATTATAGTTAGGGGGCTGAATTACATTGTCAGGGCTGCTATAACAAAATACCACAGAGTAGGTTGCTTAAATGACAGAAATTAGTTTCTCACAGTCTGGAGAATAGAAGTCTGAGACTGAAGTTTTGGTTTATTCTGAGGCCTCTCTCCTTGTCATCTCTCATGATGCCATCCTTACCTGCTCTTTCCCCTGTGCATCTGCATTCCTGGTGTCTCTCTGTGTGTGTAAATTTCCTCTTTTTATAAGGACACCGGTCAGATTGGATTAGGGGACACCCTTCTGGCTCATTTTAACTTAATCACTCCTTTATAGGCCCTACCTCCTAATACAATCATATTGTGAGGTACTAGGGTTTAGAACATCAACATATGACTTTGACAGGGGAAGAAATAATTCAACCTATAACAGGGAGTGAACAGATGTAGAAGAAACCATAAACAGAATGCAGAAGGAAAAATCAAAATAATCTGTGAACTTAGGGTTTTTAAGACCTGCATTTTGTCCTGGCTGGTGTGGCTCCATCCAGCGGTTTGAGCTTCATCCTGTGAATCAAAGGGTCACCAGTTTGATTCCCAGTGAGGGCACATGCCTGGGTTGTAGGCCAGGTCCCCAGGTGGGGGTGTGTGAGAGGTAACCACATATTGATGTTTCTCTCCCTCTCTTCTCTCTCTATAAAAGAAATAAAATAAAAAATTTTTAAAAGAAGACCCACATTTTATCTGTGAGTTATTATGCAGGGACTTCATAGCAATTCACTGCTTCTGATTGGAAAAAGAACCAATTAGATCCACTGTATATCCTAAAACATAAATAGATATAAAGCATGGGGTGAGAGGCTTGGATGCATTGACTGCAAAGAAATGGCTGTTTGGGGGAGGTCAGAGGGTCTATCTACTAGGTGCTTCATTGCTTAACTCCTTAATGGTAATGTGAAAAATGTCATTTTTCTATTATGCAGCAGAACTGGGAGACTTTCATGAAGAGACAGATAAGAAACATTTGGCACAAACCCAGTACTTACCTAATCAAGACTGTTTAGAGAGCAAGATCATACACTTTCACCAGAAGCACATGTAAGTACTTTAACTGTCACCTGGTTCTTTCAGCATGGAACACTGCAGCTGGAGAGAGACTCTTAAAAGCAAATTTTTCCATCAGAGAAGCTTCAGGCCCAAGAGAACAGTGAATTCCTCATGAAACTCTCAGGGTGAGGTTGTCATTCACGTTGCATTTATTAGGCTCATAAATTCTTTCTTCTTGTAGTGGTAGGAGCCCAGCTGAATCTGACATTCTGCTACTGGACATAGCAAGGAAGCTGGATATGTATGGCATCAGGCCTCACCCCGCCAGTGATGGTGAAGGGATGCAAATCCACTTGGCTGTTACTCACATGGGAGTACTGGTGTTACGGGTAATAACTCTTTCCTTTAAAGTCCTTCAGCTTTGGATGTTATCTTGGTTCAAACTTGAGTGTTTGTTCCCAAGGTGACTTAGCCCCTCAGTCTTACCACCAGCCAGAAAAAGAGGTGATACTTAGAGGTGTTTCAAGTCCATCTTATCCACTCAATGTGATTTGCTTCCATTTGCAGTCTGTAACTGATTGTTTTGATTCTGAGGAGCACACACATTAGCTCAGGCAAGCATGGTAGAGGGAGAAAGTCAAGAGGCTCTTTGAAACTCTTAGTTTCTAAATAATAATATGGGTTTTGGCATCCTAAAAGCTTAGGCTGTAACAAATGCATCAGGAACAACTCAAAGGGTCCAAAATATGGTGTTCTCATCCATCTACTGGTTTCATTGGAGACACCCAATGTTACCCAATAGGGAATGGGTGCCCAGTCCTGCCAGCAATTGTTGCTGTTTACTGGCTCATCTTTACCCATGATTTGTGACTTTGTTTTCCAGGTTAGAAACCAACTCAGGGCTTTTTTTTGTCATTAAACCTCACTCTAGGGAACTTGGACAGAGGCTATTTTTTCTGGGTTTTTTTTTTCCAGTCTATTAGGTCTACTCACATCTATGAACATTCAATGAATTTAGATCCATGTTAAGGGTCAAGAACACTTGCTTAAACTTTGAAATGAAAGCAGATACCTAAGCAGGTTTGGGAATGAATCACATGTGAGAGAGGAAGGGGTAACCTCAGACCCACTGACCTGAAGGACCAAATTAAAGCACTGGAGTAAGTCACAAAAAAGATCGAGTATAGCCTCGGCTAAAATAATCTTTGCCTTCTCCTTTATTTGGTTATGAACTGTAGAGCATGAGAGCCACATTAATGGGCAAAAGACCAATGGATCACCGGGATACCTGTTCACACAGGAGGAAAGTTTAACCCATTCCACTCTAACTCTGATCTTTGGTATTTCTTACTGTATGGGAGTAGATGGGGAGGGTAGGCGAGCAAAGCCATAATATTAGTTGTGATCTATTTCAGTGTGATTACTTCTATGGACAGTTGGGAACAATATAACTGCTCTAATTTGTTCTACTGAAATCTAGTCAAAGAGTACTTAGTATTGGGTACCTTCCATGTGTTCTTCATTGTATTGTTCTTTCTTTAAGAAAATATAGACTTTAATGATATAAAATTTTCATCCCACAAAATTCATATGTTTTAACTGTATAATTTAATGGTCTTGAGAGTATTTACAGAGTTGGCAGCAATCTATTTATTCATCCTTCTGTCAATATATTTATTGTGCATTCACTCTGTGTCATGTACTAGAGCTATAGAGATAAATAGGAATTATCCTGATCTGTGCAACTTGCATTCTAACGGGCGGGGGTGACAGATAATGAAACAAGTAGTTACTGGGTTGGCCAAAAAGTTTGTTTGTTTTTTCCATAATATGGTTTTAGTAGAGCTTAGTTGTCTTTAACTTTATCTGAAACAATTTTGTTAAATTGTATGGTAACAGCTGTCATATCAAGATGCATTTCAAATGTATCAAAATTGGTGAATTTTTGTAGCCATTTCAATATTGAAGATGGAAGAAAATATGCAACATTTTTGGCATATTATGCTTTATTATCTCAAGAAAGGTAAAAATGCAACTGAAACACAAAAAAGACTTGTGCGGTGTGTGGCGATGGAGCTGTGAGTGTTTGAATGTGTCAAAAGTGGTTTATGAAATTTCTTGCTGGATATTTCTTGCTGGATGATGCTCCATGGTCCAGTAAACTAATTAAAGTTGATAGTGATCAAATCAAGACATTAACTGAGAACTATCACTGTTATACCTCATGGGAGATAGCTGACATACTCAAAATATCCAAATCAATAAAGTTACTGGTAAAGATGAAAAATGTGTTTTTTATTTTATGGAAATAACCATGCAGACTTTTTGGCCATCCCAGTATGAGCAAACATGATATGCTTCGTGCTATAAGTACAGGACACTAAGTAATATATGTGAAAAGGTCATGTGTCCTACCTGTAAAGCCTTCATTGGCTTCTAACAATGAAGGCTTCATTGGCTTCATAGCTTCTACCAAGTATGATAGAATCAGACTGTGCAAGAGATAGACCAAGGGCAGTCTCATTCATTAAAGCTCAGAGAGTCCCAAAGAAGTTGGACCCAAGGAGGAACACACCAAGGCACATCGTAATTACATTAGCCAAGATTAAAATGAAGCAGAGAATTCTAGAAGCAGCAAGGGATAAGGGGACAGTCACCTACAAAGGAGTTCCCATCAGACTGTCAGCTGATTTCTCAAAAGAGACCTTACAGGCAAGAACGGGCTGGAAAGAAATACTTGAAATCTTGAAAAGCAGGGACCTACATCCAAAATTGCTCTATCCAGCAAAGCTGTCATTTAGAATGGAAGGACAGATAAAGCGCTTCTCAGATAAGGTCAAGTTGAAGGAGTTCATCATCACCAAGCTCTTATTATATGAAATGTTAAAGGGACTTATCTAAGACAGCAAGCTCACAGCTATTAAGAACCACACCTAAAACAAAAGCAAACTAAGCAAACAGCTAGAACAGGAACAGAACCACAGAAATGGAGATCATATGGAGGGTTAGCAACAGGGGTGTGGGAGGAGGAGAGGGGGGGAAGGTACAGAGAATGAGTAGCATAGATAGTGGGTAGAAAATAGACAGGGGGAGGGCAAGAATAGTATGGGAAATGAAGAAGCTAAAGAACTTATGACACATGGACATGAACTAAAGGGGGGAATGTGGGTGGGAGAGGGTGTGCAGGGTGGGGGGAATGATGGGGGAGAAATGGGACAACTGTAATAGCATAATCAATAAAATATATTAAAAAAATAAAAAAATACATTTTCTAACAGGTTTGCATTGTGCTGACTTTCATCCTGAAATTGACAATGTTTTCATTATAGGGAAATACAAAGATTAATACTTTCAACTGGGCTAAAATCCGCAAGTTGAGTTTTAAGAGGAAGCATTTTCTCATCAAACTTCATGCCAATATTTTGGTAGGTAGTTTCCTAATAAATTCTGTTATTTTCTGTTTGCTTGAGATTTCTTGGTTGTTTCTGCAAATGATTTTAATGTGAGTGATGAAAGCTAGCTGGCAATGGGGGGTGATGTGCTCCCTCTTCTGCCTCTATATAAATAAAACAGAGCTTTACTGAGTCATATTTTTACTAAATGCAGAACACAAAGAAATCCTTTTGGCAATTCAGAATGAATAAGATAATAGGAAAATGGGGTGTCTGGGATGAAAGATAAGTTTTCTTAGAAACTATTTTTCAGGGATCTGATGAGTCAAATAGAAGTGCCCAGATCCAAGACTATAGACATATTCATATTCTCATGTCTGCTCTATTTTATAAAGTATTTTCATCTTATTTCCTTAAGCAAAAATAATTGCACACCTACTATATGCCAAATAATTGAGCGTCTGCAACTTATGAAAGCTATGTGAGTGGTAGGTATATATTAAGGATGTGAGGGGTAGGTATATATTAAGCAAAAGAAGCAATTATTGGTCAAGGCTTCATTGTACAGGATAAGACAAAGGTACTAGAAAGGATGTTCTTTTATGACTATAAAGTAAATGAAAGATATGTATCGACTTACATCATGACTTACAGAAGATTCAGTAGTTGTGCTTCATTCTCTGGATCTTAGCCTTATATAGAAACATCAGGAAATTGTATCTGGTGTGAAGCTCATGGAGAGTCTCAGGGCTATATATAGGAATATAGAAAGGAATAAGAGATTGGAAGCATCATCAAAGTGGGTTGGTGGGACAGCTGAAAATATGGCTTCACACCTGCATGGGAAAATGGGGGTAGATAATGAGTTGAGGGAATAGGAAAAACTTGACTTTTAAGTCTGGAAAGCTAAGTTCCCCCAGAGCAGATTAGAATATGCTAAATGAACAATACAAAGCATCATAGAACAAGGCAACGTACAGAGGAAAGGTGTTTCTAGCAGGTATATTAAAAAGATTCATGCATATGTAATCATCCTATAAAGCCTGCCATCTGTACAGAAATCTCCTTCCTCCCATTTCCTGTTTTTCATTTATAACTTCCTATTATCTTGAAAGGTTGCCCTTTGATGTTCATTTTAACCTAATTTACAACTTCATAAAAATGTTCCTGGCAGAGAAGTGGGGATAAGAAAGTGTTTGAGGTGAGGGGTGTGTGCAAGATAATATTTGCTTCTTAGACAAGGTTCTATTTTGAGCAGTGGCCCTCATTGTTCCTTGAAATGTTGCCAATGATTTGGTTTCAGTAGGTGTGAGGCCTGTAGAGATCCAAAGTGGAAAAGCAGAAGCTGCATGGCCACCTGGACCAATAGTTTGAAAGGTGTTGGGATTTGAAGGTCTTTGTATTCCTGAAGGCTATTTTGCTTGATGGAAATTGATTTATACAGGTGTTGTGCAAGGACACCTTGGAGTTCACCATGGCCAGCCGAGATGCCTGCAAAGCTTTCTGGAAGACTTGTGTGGAATACCATGCTTTCTTCAGGCTCTCTGAAGAGCCCAAATCAAAGCCTAAAACCCTACTCTGCAGCAAAGGTTCCAGTTTCCGCTATAGGTAATTTAATATTGCTGATAGATAAACTACACACACAACTTTTCAATAACATGGAAGGCAGTAGGGGGACCTTGAATTCTAGAATCAATAATGAATTCATTTCAATCACTTAAAAATGATACCCTTTACTGTTATTCTCTGTGTGACACATTAAGTCAGTATTTTCTAAATGGGAGGCAGTGGGAAGGGAACACCCTACTTAAGGGGTTAGATCAGAATCTCTGCAAGGATAAGGACACATATACAGTTTGAGAAAACATATTCAATGAAACTCTTGTTTTGCTTATATGCAACTTACATGCGAGCCATGGAAAATAAAGCTCAACAACACCTTTCAGTGGCAAAAGATAGCGTGAGAAAGCACGGGAGGGGCTAAGGGATTAAAAAGTTTGAGTAATATTGCAGTAGAAGAATGGAAGTGAGGTCTAAGTAAGATCTTGTTTTTACTTGAAGACACCACCCTAGGAATTCTCTGGAAGAAACTTTCAAAACTCCTTGCTACGATGAAAGTGTTCTAATCAAATGCTTCCCATATGGGATTTTTCAAATAGTGGAAGTCTGCTCTAGTAAGAGCTGAGATTTTTAAAACACACGTATTTTTTATGGAATCTTTGCAAAATGTAATCTATAGTTCCTCACCTTCTTAAACAGATGATACTGATCATATTTTGCCATTTTAATGGCCTAAATAATTGTAAATATCACTATCCTCTGCAGGTTACTACATTATATATATATATATATATATATATATATATATAATGTAGTAACAGATTTATATATATATGTGTGAATACAGAATACATATAAATAGATTCACACACATATATATCTATGTGTGTGTGAATACAGAATACATATAAATGCAGATTTATATGTATTCTATATTCACACACACATATGTGTGTGTGTGTGTGTGTGTATGTAGTACACTGCTATATATAGTACAGTGATGGCCTCAGGGTGGGGGAGAAATGTCAGACTCTGTACCTCAGTGATAAATGACTCAGAGTTGTGGAGTTTTACTGTCCTTGTGATTTCTTTTTTTGGCTCTTGTGTTTCTCTCAGCAGTCAACTGGCTTTTTTGCTAGTCTATCTGACTAGAGTAAGCCTCTTACACTGTTCAGTTGCTGTTTTTCTTCTTTTAAGGATTAGGAAACCAGTTAAATAGCCTGATTAGAAATTGTGTGTAAATTTGGAAATAGAGAAACTGTCTATAAAGAAAAGTATAATAGTTTCCAAGCTCAGAATTTTTAACTGTTATATAGCTGAATTCAGAAGCTTTTAAAAAAAATCTGGGTTCTGAGTAGTTGAGGTTGTACTATGCCTGATGGCTAGCTAAGTGGGTATTATCATTAACATGATGGTCAAAGGTTCATGACATATGACATCCATCCAGACTCCTTATTTCCACAATACATGAGGCTTTTCAGTTTTAGTAGCCTACTGGCTTAAAACTAGCATTAATAAAATATTTATCTTCTTCTTATAATAGTGGTAGAACCCAAAGGCAACTTTTGGAATATGGAAAAAAAGGGAGGTTGAAGAGCTTGCCATTTGAAAGGTACATAGTTTTGTTTTGTGCTCTCATGTTGATTTTAAGTCGAATTCAGAGATTTATATGTATTCTGTATTCACATAAAGACCATTTCAATTCATTCTTCATTTGGTAATTTCAGGAAACATTACCCATCTCAGTACCATGAACGACAGTGCAGGTCTTCACCAGACCTCCTCTCTGATGTCTCAAAACAAGTAAGCTTTCTGAAAGTGCCTTTTTCTTTAGATAAGTGTAATACATCGTTTCAAAAGCTTCCAAGAATTGGTTCTATCAGAATCTCCCAATGTGTAAAAAGGTTACTATGTTCGAGTAGGTTAGCCTCCTGGGAAGGTCTGTTAGCTCAGTCTTTCCAGCTAATAGAAAACCATTTTGTCCACTACCACTGATGGGTACCTTATAGACTGGAAGGATCTGGTGCATCTTTAAATTGTAATCTGTAATGCTAACATCTCGCAAAATGTAGAGCCCGATGAATTGCCTATGACTTGGTGTTTTTTAAAAGTAAAGGCTCAGCTTTTTTATCTATAAAAATCTTAAGTATTAGAGAAAGCTATAAGGTGTTGGGTTAAGGTTTTAAAGTACTTTTGCTGTATAATTCTGTAACTTAAGAACAAAGTGTTTTTTTTTTTTTCCCCTGGAATGGTGAGATGATGGTTTCATTTGAGAGTTATACTGTGAACCATGTTAATATTTCTTTCACTGTCACTAAAAAAATTAATTATAGGTCTCATAAACTCTCATGTCTTCAATCAAGTGTACAGGCAGTTTTTATCTGGAAGGAATCATAAAGATATATCATTGAAATGTACCATCTAAAATATGACCTTCTCATGCCATTCATAGGTCTCCTCATCACCCTTTTACAGAAAATAGTGAGGAGGCTGGAGAAGTGAGGTTAGACTTGCCTAGGATTACACAGCAAGTCAAAAAGGCAGAGCCAGGACCAGAAGTCAGAACTGGCTCATTGATATAACTACTAAACCAAATTGCTTGAAGAACAATGTTGGCTGAAGTACATAAACTTGGGAGGAAGTGGGATGGCATTGAGACAGGATAGTGTCATGTGTATTTTTGCACATGAATTGGGATATGGTACAAGTTATTACCCTTTCTATATATATTTATCAACCCTAGAATAGATGATTTGAAATAACTTTGTGAAAAACCACTTTTGCAAAACTTAAGGCCAATTTAGACCCCTGATCCCACCCTAACCAAATGGCTTTTTCCTTCTTTCATCATGTCCTTTCTCTCAAGGTGGAAGATTTGAGACTAGCATATGGCAGTGGGTACTACCGAAATGTGAATGGAGTGCATGCATCTGAGCCTGTGCTAGACAGTAGAAGGAGAAACTCTGCAGTGGAGGTGACATTTGCAGCCGAGCTGGAGCGTTCCAAACCAGAGGCAGATCCTACCTCGTTACATCAGTCGCATAGCAGTTCTTCTTTCCCTTTTATTTATACCGATTGTGTCTTTAACACTGACCCTGATCCTGACAATGATCCCAGAGATTATTTTGAGGAAAGAAGTCCTCTAAGCTCCTTCCAAACGAGCTATAAGTTTGCTGACAATCACATGAGCACATCATCTGGCCTTATAAGAGTGAGTCCAGCAAGGAGGCTAACTTACACAGATGTCCCCTATATTCCTTGTGTTGGTCAGCAGGTTGATATTATGCCTCCCCAAGTCTTTTTTTATGTGGACAAATCACCCCAGGTCCCCAGATGGTCTCCAAACATGGCAGAAGAAAGGGAAGGGCCAGACAGCTGTCTAGATCCCACTGCAATGAAGTCAGCCAAAAGAAGCCCAAGGAATATCAGAATGAAGAGCTTTCAGCAAGACTTTCAAGAACTCCAAGCTACAGCCAGAACTAGTGGTAGGAGTAACATCAATGTAGATCTGGAAGAAGATACAAATTTAGAAGATGCATTTGCATATAATATTCAAGAGCGAACCCCTAAACGGTCCCAGAGTCAAACAGACATGAAAACTATCCGTTTTCCTTTTGGGTCAGAATTTAGACCTTTAGGACCTTGTCCTGCTCTGAGTCGCAAAGCTGACCTATTCACTTATATGCTTCCAGAGCAGAAGTTTCCAACAGTTCTAATGGATCAGGGAACAGCAGAAAGGTATGTGGCTAGTGAATCCAGTGATTCTGAATCAGAGATTCTTAAACCAGACTATTACTCTTTGTATGGTAAAGGAATGAAATCGCCCATGGCCAGAATCCGCTTGTCTTCTGGTAGTCTACAGCTAGATGAAGAAGATGAAAATGTTTCTTTTAATACACCAACTGCTGAAGACAGGACTTTGTTAAAACCATGTAATTACTTTTTAGCTTAAAAGTGTAAACTCTGTGACCATTTCTGTTACCAACTTAGGTAAAAAGAAGGAACCTTCTACAGAAACCATTTTCTTAGTTCCTATTCATGGGTATTAAGGGAATCTTCTAAGTGTATACACTTAGCTTATGAAAGATTCAATTGCAGCCTTGTTCACCAAGCTCCCCTCTTCTACTCCCTCTGAAGGGACTGTGGAACATGCCCTCTCCTCATTAGCACTGTGGTGAAGTGAGGTGGGTATCTGTCATCTCCATGACACATTTCCCCATAGAGACATTATAAATGACAGTCAGGCTCCTTAACACTGAAGAATGGTGACAGTAGGTGTTGGTATATAGAATTGGTTTCTGATATCATTTAATGATTTAGTAGCTTGTGACGGTGTTAGTCATTTTGTTCTTAAAGAGTACTATGTGACTAAAAGTTTCTGTCCTCATTATCTGTGTGGTATCTGGTAAAAATAATCCTGTAATATTAAGAATTTCAATTTTTATAACATATGTTAGGGGGAGTATGGCCCTCTTAAAGCTCAGGAACACAGGATGGTGTCATAGATTCTCTCAACAGAACATAGTTTATAATTTATCTAGGACTTGGTAGAATTCTAAAACTCAGAAATTAATGAATTAATTTCTAAAGCCAAATATTTGCCTGCTGAAGATAATATAATGTTTGACATTACCTTTCTATTCTTTTTTCTTATCTGTTATATGTAGTGAAAGCTAACAGCTAACTGTTGGTCTGTTTAACTAATGTCATACAAGGATTTTTTGCTATATTTTGGTACATATATGTAGACAAGGAAATGAGATTAATAGTACTTTAATAAGAGTGATGAAAATCCATTTATTAAAAAACAAGTTGTAAGTATTATCTTCCTTTTGTTTTAATACATTTCAGGAGTGATTGGAACTAGCCTGTTATTAAGGGAAGGAACAGTTAAAGAACAAGTAAAAGGAGGGAGGCAGCTAGGAATGTATAGCCATGGATTAAGAAGTGGTAGAATTGGGTTAGCTGAAAAGAAAAAGGACAGTACTAAAACCAGACTAAGTTAAACCAGAATTCTATTTTTGACCTATTCAGAATTTTTACTATTCCTCCTGGAAGACATAGCATTCTATTTAACAATATTTTAACTGATTTTATGTTAAGTACAACATATTTATAAGATAATGTTAAGTACTAACTTCAAAAAAATAATGCGATTATATAAGCAAGTTATTTTTATATATGACTTAATTGAGAAAAGATGGATGGAATGGGTTCCTCACTCTCCTAGTTTTTACATCATAAAAATTCGTTTTAATATAATTCCCTCCACACCTTTCCCATATTCCTGCATTTTCTTTCCTGCTCCGGAAATCATATCCGGTAACTTACAAGTCAAGAACAGCTAGTAAATAATAAGAATATACAGGGATGGTCAAAAGTAGGTTTATAGTTGTTCATATGGAAAAAGACATACAGGTTATGATTGTGCAGGATAGAGGTAGAAGACATGAGGGAGAGAGAAAGAGAAAGAGAGAGAGGGAGGGAGGGGGAGAGAGAGAGAGATAGATAGAGAGAGAGAGAGAGAGAGAGAGAGAGAGAGAGAACATGGATTTGTTGTTCCTTTTATTTATGCAACCATTGGTAGCTTTCTGTATGTCCCACAACTGGGGATCGAACCTGCAACCTTTGCATATCAGGATAACACTCTAATAACTGAGTTACCTGGCCAGGGCCAGGATATGATTATTACGATAGTTTTATTAACTCTTTGTTTTGCATACTCACAATGGTAAACCTACTTTTGCCTACCCTTATTAATTGTATACATCTCAAAGCTATATTAAATTTATCTTTGGCCTTTTGTCTAGGAAAAACTCAAATTCATTTAGGCTTATATGCTGTTTCTTGTTTCAATTTCCACAAGTCTTTGTAAAATTTGTTTTCTTTAGAGACCTATAGGATTCAAATCTTTTTAAGATTTTCTAAGAAAAACTATAATCAGGGGTGACCAGATAATTTATTGTCCAACCCAGGACATTTTTGAGTGAAAGAAGACTCTCTCAATAATTTTGTCAGGACAGGAGGCAGAAATAAGGACATATATTCACTGTAGCTATAATCAATACTTAATAAAATATAAAGACTATGTTTTAGTTTTCAATGGAAATATTGGTGTTAAAGTTCCAACAAGTTAAAGGGAAAAGGAGAAATAATTTGAAACAATTAAAATACAATATACATTCCTCAAGAAAACAAACATTGAGGGCTGTGAAATTTAAATATTTATTTTAACCCCTCCGAAACACTTCCCCTAGAAACAGTTTACAGGACTAATAACTATAATGAATAGGCAATACAATTTCTATTCATGATGCACTTGTGTTGTAAAGTTTCAAATAATAGATTTATAAATTGGTTGCTTTTACTTTTACAAAAATATTCATTTAATTCATGAGTGGCAAATTTATTCTCTGACCTCTACAGATTATAAACAGTAACTGAGTTTCAGTTCCATAGAATGTGAAAATTTTAACTGAACCATTACTTCAAAATACAATGTGTTAAAAATAATTGTGAAAGTATAGGCACCAATGAAAATAATTTTCTTGGCATACTGACATGACAACAACTTATTCAAGTGTCTTTATTATCACAAAAAAGAGGTAATGGCCACTTTGACTAAAAAGTGTATTCTTGAAGAATCTCTTCTAATATTTAGCAATTTTCAGATTTTTAAAAATAACTAAATAACCTTTGTGTAAAAACTAAATTGTGCAATTCGAAACAACAAAACATTAACTATTAAAATTAACTAGTATCAATAATTCTACAACTACAGTTCAGAACTTAGGCAGGATATATACACACAAATACATATTGAGCTTAAAAAATGTATGACCCACATAACAGTACCATAAATATAACTGAAAATTAACAGTACAGTCTAACTTACCTTTGTATAGACAGAAATCATCCTGTACTATGATTATTTTCATATGAACTAGAAAATGCCTATTTAAATACCCTTTCAAAAATTAACAAATGATGCTTATGTACTGGATAATTATGAAGAATAAAAACGTATAAATAGTTTATAGGATATTTTACTACCATGATAAAAATATGCTGGTATAACCTTGGCTGCCGTGGCTCAGCGGATTGAGTGCCGGCTTGTGAACCAAAAATATGCTGGTGTAAATTATATTCCTACCTGTTGATCAGGTATTTAATCACATGATAATCAGCTTTTTAAACTCCCTAAATCCAAGCACATAATATGCTATTTAAGTTGAAGATGTTAAAAATAAAGCCTGACTAATTCCTGTAGTATTAACAAAATTCCACCCTTGGCTAATTGGTATTGTATTAAATCCCCAACCATGTTAAATAAGGGTTAATTGCCTCTTCTCAAAGAGAAGATAAATACTGCACACCAAGAAGTACGTCAGTTGCTACCTATTGCCTATAAATGCTTTAAACATGGGGCTCTTCAATGTGATCATCACTGAGCTACTTGAAATTTCATACCAAGTTTGTAGAAGAGTCAATACCTTTCCAGGTATCATTTCCAAGAGTTTATTAAAACCTTCTGTTTAAGAAGCTGTGGCTTGTTTTCATCTCCCCACCTACAGTCATTTGTAGAATATGCTTGTGTTAAAAAAAATCTTTTCAAAGCTTGATGATTTATGAAAGTTGAATATTTAGGATGACTGAAAAACTTGCATATTTCATCAGTGTACAGTTAACTAAAGATCGAAACATGAAAGGTATTCATCCTAATAACGTATATAATAATATCTAAAAGCAAAACTGTATCTCAACATTTACTAGAAAACAGATGAAACTACAGTATTAAAAATTTTCCTTACAAAATAATTTCTTTAAAATATAAAATGATAAACACCATCACAAAATAGTTGAATAGCTTCTTCCATATCTTCAATGTTACAAAGATCCAAAAGGCACATGGAGCTCGAGTTAAACATTATTAAGCTTGAAGTAACTTTGGTGGTTTCTCTAGGTCTGTATGAAATAAAAGCCAGTAACAAGAAGTTTCTTAGGGGGATTCATCTGCTGAACACCTGTAAAATTAAGAAAAAAACTTAAATTGATATATAACTATGCATGTTTATATTTCTCATCTGTATGACATCTGCAATAAAAGAACTGATTCAGTAAACTAAGTCCTTTCTATTTAATCTTATCATGTTGATGTTAAAATATAAAGACGTTTAATAATCCCTTCTGCATATTATTTTACAACTGTCATTTGATTTCTTTACATATTTGTAAACAGAGGGGAGTTTTCCATTAAAATCTAAGGGATTTTAAGAGGGGCTTTAGTTTGTGAGTACAAGAAGCCTATCTATATAAGACAGAAAGATCTCTGAGAGTGTGGGCTTTTATAGGTTGTATAGTTTGTTCCTACTTGATGCCAGTGGCATCACAATTATGGCCTCTGGTTCAACTCCCAGTCAGGGCACATGCCTGGGTTGTGGGCCAGGTCCCCTGTAGGGGGCGCATGAGAGTCAACCGCACATTGATATTTCTCTCCCTCTCTTTCTCCTTCCCTTCCCCTCTCTAAAAATAAATAAATAAAATCTTTAAAAAAAGAAATATAAGGATGCACTGAGAAGTGATATAATGGGATTAAAGCTAAAATTAGCATTGCTTTCTAAATTGCTTGAGCTAAGGAGCTGTGTATGCATATAAAAGCCTTGTTAAAAAGATAATTGTAAAATAAAATGTAAGAACTTTATTAAATATGAACAAAATTTTAACCGACAGTTATGTTAAATTTTAACATAAATTTAAACCAACAATTTATAACCAACTGTGTTATAACAGTTAGTTTATAACACAGTATAGAAACTAAAATTAATTATAAGGAATATTCATAGCCTTCATTGAGTTCCTCTACCTAAAATCACTTCCTTAGCATTTTTAATGGGGATTAAACTTATGAACTTTAGCAGTGGAAACTACGTAAATGGTGTGGTGAGAGTACTGGCAAAAATGAAAGCATTCCTAAATTGCGTTTACAAGGGCCCCAATAAAAATATGCTCTATATGTAACCTTTTTGGCTCTACTCCTACTAGCATAGAAAGGTGGGGGGAAAAAAAGCCCAAGCCATTTCATTCAGTGGATAATTACTCTGTAATACCTGAAGATAATAATTCCAAAAGCTAGTGTTTAAGATGGGTAACAAACAAAACAGTTTTAATTTTTTTTCCTCTTTTAATTCAATTTTTTGGTGACATTGATTAATAAAATTATAGGTTTAAACAAAAAAAGAGAGAAATTCATAGACACAGATAAGAGAATGGTGATTACCAGAGGGAAAGGGGGTGGGAGAGGTAGAAGAGGGTGAAGGGGGATAATTGGTGATGGAAGGAGAATTGACTTGGGGTGGTGAACACACAATATAATGTACAGATGATGTATTATAGAACAAAACAGTTTTTAAGCATGAAACTATTAAAAAGTGACTTTGATGATTGAATCAGGGTAATTAGATTGCAAATGTCAAGATAATTTTTGGAAAAAAATGACATTTGAAGCTTACTTTTGAAATTTTTCAATTAATTTCTTCACCATTTTATCTGTGATGCCAGGACAGGCAGCTTCAGCCACAGCAATACTTTTCTCAAGTTCTTCAATTGCCCGATTCCTGGTAGCATTATTTTCATCCTGCTGTTTAAGCTGAGAAAATCAATAGCTATAACATTTAAAATTACTATACTTCTTAAGATATATATCCAATGATGATGAATCTATACTTACTTCAGCAAATGCAGGTGTGATTATCATAGACAAACAGCTCAGGGTTTGCACAAGGTCTTTCTCCTTTAAACAAATACTATAGATTAATACATATGAAAGTAAAATTCTATAGGAAATGTGCATTAATATGAATCCTACCTCCACAATGCCCAATATAAGATAAATCTCTATGCTTTCTTTCCATCACTAATTCCCATCCATCATCCAGAAGGCTTCTAACTGATAGGATTACAACAGATAGCCATGATTCTGCTGGATATATATGTACCTCCAGGTAAAATGCATTTAAAGTTATACCAGTGGCCACATAAATTACTTCTATGACCTTTTCTTAATTACCTCAAAGCTAATGGCAAATGAAACATACTAGGTACACAGTGAGGTAGACAGACACTTAGGGGTATTAAATTGTAACTATTTTGGCCATCAAAACCTCACTACATAGTTCGAAGAAGTTTATCAAGAGAAAGTGATCATCTCCATGTACATACTGCCCCATTCTGCAGTTTCTTTGGATCAGGCTTCTTTCGCACGGTGGTAAAGTTCCATTCAGGATGAGTATTATTTTCTTTGCTGGTAGATTCCCTAAAATGATTGCCAAAGATATTTCAATAAGTTCCTAAATAATTCAGCTTGGTGAAAATGACGAATCAATATGTGGAACTCTGAAGAGAGGCTATCCCAATATATTAAAAAACATAGTATAAGAAAACATTTGATCTCAGTTTCCAGTAGATACTACATTTTACTAAAGAGTAGCAATGGTTCTCAATTCCAGATGTGCATCACAATCACACATGGAGACCTCTTACCATATATATAAAGCCCTGCACTTAACCCCCTTTACTGACTGGATCAGGATCTCCTGTACTGTGGCTTATTTTTTTTTAAGGCTCCATGGGCAACTCTCATGGGCAGCTAAGGCTAACATCCTTAGGACAGTACAAAACTGTCCTGGTATTTTTTTTTACACCTTTCAAAATTTAGGCAATTTATTTTTTTAATTTACCCTTTATTGTATTGTTTCCCATTATCATTTAGTCCCTTTACATTCCCCACCCCCAGTAATCAACACACTGTTGTAATACAGGACTCTTTGAGAATATTCAGCCAGTGGAGGAATAAATTCTGGTGTAGCCTACAGACTTTTCTAGTCTAAATTAAGTTATGGACTTAGAAGTTGAAATGTTAGTGTAAATGCAGTTAAAAAGCAGTGCAATTTTTAGAGGGCATAAATCTATATAAATAAATATATCAGGTGCTTGAATAATGTTTCATTATAACGCTGGTGAGGGTTAAAAAAAAGATTCCCAGCTTCGACCACTATCTCTATGGAATTTAACATTCTCATTTATGTATGTATGGTTTTTTCCCAGATACTCTGGTTTCTTTCCACATCCCAAAGATGTGCCTGTGAGCTGAACTTGTGTGTCTACATTGTCCCAGTCTGAGTGAGTGTGGGGTGTGGTGACTCTGTGATGGAAGGGTGTCCTGTCCAGAGTGGGTCCTACCTTGTATCCTGAGCTACCCAGAGAGGCTCCAGCCACCCCAGACTCTGAACTGGAATAAGTGTACTAGAAAACTATTGTCTGACTTGTTTTTATTCACCTTTCTTAAATGGATGTACAGCTGACGTTTATTTCAAGACTTTATTTAGAAGTTTGGTGATGTTTTTGTGAACAGACATATATATTACAAGAACTTAAGTCTTTTTCTATTGATTGTTCCATGGTAAAATTATTTTCATTATAAGACATTTTGTTTCATGTTGCAGTTTTCAAGAACCTACCAATGATGTTAAGTGAGGACTTATTTTATATAAATGTACCAGTCTGATTATGGTTTGGTCCACAGCCAAGAGGTGGAAAAGGCCTGCAGGTCAGTTCTCCAGAGGGATTTAGCAGGTTGATGACAAAGTATGAGAAGACATAGCCCCTTATCACTCTGGGAAAACTAATATAGCCCCTTTAATCAAATGTCATTACAAAATATTGTAATATACTCAAGTATCCACTAGGGGTTAGACTGAGACCATGTAAAACTAGAGCAATTCACTTCTAAGAAAAACATGTTTTCAAATTCATTGTATTCCACAGACTGGTTTTAAAAGACTTTCAAAGTTACTAAAGTAAAACTTTAGAATATGGTTTATATTTTATGCTAGGGAAAGCACAATGAATCATAGTTAAAAGATATACAATGTTAAAGCAGGCTATCTAAATAAAAATTAAATAATTTGTACATACGAATCAGAGCCCTCAGAATCAGATTCATCATCACTGTGCCCTTCTGCCTTCCATCTCTTAAATCGATCGATCAGTTCAGTCAGATAAGAAGTCTTCTTCGAGTTTTTTACAATGAATTTGTGTTTCAGAAGTTCTTTAGCTGTAGGACGCTAAGGAAAAAATAAAGCATGTTTGAATATTTCTAGGTTCTTTATGAGTGAAGGGGGTAAGAAATCACTTCAATTATTATGTGGAAGGTGTAAAAGTACATCTGTAGGCATGAAGAGAACTGAAACACCGTAGGATTATAGCTAATTCTACTTCTGAAGTGGCTCAGGGCAACCAAATTAAACTCATTGCTTTGGTACCAATTTGTTAAAGCTCACTAGACAAAAGATGGCCTATCTATCAGCAACCTGGCAGGTAGGGCCTTCCCCAAATTAGAAAAAGACAAGGTAGGATTTTGAAAATAAAGTAAAAATTCAAAAACATTTCAAAATAGTGCTTTAAAATATTGCTGTTGTATTTACTATGAATTGAAAAAAATGGATGAAAACTAGCAAGACTGTAATTTTATCAGCTGCACACATTTGTATGAGCCTAAGATTAATGAATTTACATTGTATCTAAATATAAATACCAGGCGGTGCGGTGGTTATTGCCCCCTAGTATTTTATTAATATCAGAATATTTATTATCAAGTTAAAAATAGTTATGTCAAACTTACGCAGTTCTTATATATTTCTACAATAGTTTCTATTTTTAAAGATTTTATTTATTTATTTTTAAAGAGGGGAAGGGAGGAAGAGAGGAAGAGAAACATCGATGTGTGGTTGCCTGTCACATGGCCCCTACTGGCCCTATTTGGCCTGCAACCCAGGCATGTGCCCTGACTGGGAATCGAACCAATGGCCCTTTGGTTCACAGGCCAGTTCTCAATCTACTCAGCCACACCAGCCAGGGCTCTACAATAGTTTCTAGAAGTTACCAGACAGATTTATTTTTAAAACAGTAAAATAACTATAATTAAATTTGCTAGGTAAATGAGTGGCACTTATTAGACTGTAGGAAATGTATACAACTTTATTTTGTAATTTCTAAACATTAATTTAAAAATAATGAAGCAACAATGTAATGTTTTATGAAAAGTGAAAACACAAATAAAAATCATTGTGAATAGTCACACATATATTTTAATAATGACATCCTATTAAATGAATTTTATTTTGAAAATTTCTTTCCCCTCAAAATAGGAAATGATCATTAGAATAAGAAAGAAGCTACTGACCATTCAAAAAAGAAAAAAAAAACAAACATAGAGGGGACAGAAAAAAGAAACTAAAGATCTTGTTAGGAACTGAACAGAATTAGCAACACAGAAAGAACCAGATTCCTGAATGAATCTTAGACAATTTTCACATGCACTATATTCCTCATTATAGAAAAAACACATTTGTTGTATATAGATCTAATAACAGGAAACAGTGGCCTCATACTCACAAATGATGGATCTTTGTTCAGGCAAGCATCAATAAACTCCTTAAAGGACTTAGTAAACTCTCCAACAAGAGTTGGAGGATTGTTTTTTGGAATAAGAAACAAAACTCTCATTGGATGCATATCTGAGTTAGGTGGCTCTCCCTTGGCTAGTTCAATAGCAGTAATTCCCAATGACCAAATGTCTGCCTATGGTTAAGAGGAAGAAAAAAAAAACAACCTTGAAATTCCATTCCAAAATACTGCCACAAAATAGCCTGTGGAATCTAATGGTCACAACAATATTAAAGTGTCTGAAGAAATATGATGTTAATAAATTTCTGTTAATAAAATTCATTTTTAAAAAAGTATCAAATTCCCTACTTTGTGCCAAGTACCATATTCTAGGCACTGAAGATTCAGGTGGTGGGTACATAAACCAGACAAAAATCCCTGTTCTCAAAAAGCTTAATGTTCCAGTAGAAGAGACAGATAAGTAAATAATACAATGGCAGATGGTGCTGAGCTCTGTGAAGAAATTAACTCAGGATAAGAAAATAATGAATGATGGAGTTAAAGGGGCTGCACATTTATACAGATGGCTAAGGAAGACTACTCTAAGTAGGTAATGCTTAAAGCAGAGAACTGACTAGGAGAGAAGTTATTCCAGACAGAAAAAAGGGTTAAGTGCAAAATCCCTGAGGCCAGAGTGTATTTGCTAAGTTTTTGAAATAGCAATGAGGCTACAGTGGCTGAAGCAGATAGAATATAGAGGAGAGTGGTATGAGATAAAGCTAGAGAGGTGGACAAGGGCAAAATCCTAGTGAGCCATGTAGGTGACAGTATGGACTTTGAATTTTGTTCCAAGTGGGATGGAAGGAAATTGAAGGAAAGAGAGTTCAAACATTATTAGCATCAAGGCAACTTATAATTTAACAGCAACATTTGCCATAACTCTAGAAATACTTTAGAAGGGTGAAAAATTAAGGTAGTTTATTAAGTAGGACATTATGTTATATAAAAGTTATTATTAAAAACAAAACAGCTTATAAAGGTAACACTTTACTTTTGAGTCATAAGCCGACTGTTGAATAACTTCAGGAGCCATCCAAAATGGTGTTCCCACAAAGGTATTTCTTTTAATTTGTGTATCTGTCAGCTGGCCAGCAACTCCAAAGTCAGCAAGTTTAACATCTCCTTGTTCTGAGAGCAAGACATTAGCAGCTAGGAGAGGAAAAGAAAAACCAATGGGGGGGAAAAAACCTTCAGCTTCCTCAGAATGTATACATTTTGCTTAGGTTAATATTAAATTTTTGTATACCTTTTATGTCTCGGTGGATTTTCTTTTCTGAATGCAGATAGTCCAGACCTTTCAAAATCTCCTTTAGCATGGTAGCAATCTGGAACTCATCAAATGGACCAGCTCGCAGCTTAGAGGGAAACACACACACACACACGCACACACACACAAAAGTTTAAAGCAATAAAGTTCAAACTTGATATCGCCTTTGAAATAAGGGAATCGGATGTATGAAGGAGTTCTGTTTATGAAACCAATATTTAAATATATGATACAAATTGAAAAGGTGAGGGAAGAGAGTAAAAAAGTTAAGTCGAAGGATTAGAATGGTTTTTAAATGATTGAGTTTAATCTTGAAACAATACAAGCAATGTTACCTATGCACTAGCTTCAAATTTTGAGGTCCTTAAATATTTACATCAAAAATTTAAGATACACTTACATAATGACAAGACTACCTTTACTTTTTGCAGATAGGAAAAAATGGCTACTTAAATTTTAAGAGTTATTACATATTTACACTGAACTTATTTTTAGCTCAGAGAGTCCATAAGATTTCCACAGCAACCCAATTTGATCATACAGGTCACCTGTAGCACAGTTCTTAGCATTTCTACATTTTAATAACATTGTAAATGCATAGAGACTTTTTGGGACTCAAATTTAAAATTTAGCCTGAAGTATAATAATTAAACTATTCAGACTCTCATTGTGAAAAAAAAAATCAAATCATGGAAGGATAGGGTTTTTCAAATAAGTGTAACACATTTCCCTTTCTTCCCCCATCCCTGTACAAAAGCCAATAGTTCCAACTGGAATATAAGGGAAGCAATGATTAGGATTCAGGAGAACTTGTAATGGAATATCTGAAAACCTCTCTTTAAAATAAATGGTTATTTAAAAATTCTGCTACCTCATAAAGCACAAACAGTAGACTGTGCAACATTTACAGGAAAGGGTGGGAAACTAAAGTCAGAGCTGAGGTAAAGTTCTGTTTGCTGGAAGGAGGAAAGAGGTAGTGAAAATCAAACATTGCCCATTCTGCCTCACATTGGGAGGGATTCATGGCCTTTTGGCACCTTGTGTATTTCATCTTTCATGAATGCCATATTTATTCTGAATAAAGGCTACTTTCATGTTGAAATTTAACAGCTTAAAATAGAACCCATACTTTGGTCTCACCATTTAATATTAACTGTGGTCTGGATATAGAGTATACTCCAGGCATATTCATAGTTCAATAGATGCCTTTCCTAGGTAACATTATCTATTTACTTTCAACTCTATCAACTTCCACTCCAGATGTTTCTATTTGAACAGCAGTGATTAAAGTCATTCTAAAAAGTGAAAATGGCATATTATTTTATTCATTACTGGCAATGAAATTCTGAAATACTACCAAATAACTGGAAAGCAAACATCATACCAGTCAAGATTAGTAACTTTATTACTGAACATAAAATGTTGACAGGTCCAAGGGAGGTATACTCTCTGTTACTTAAGAAATTGAGAAAGATCCACATAAGGGGTACAAGCAATCACTCTGAAGGACTTCTGAAAGTGCTCTGGATAAGCCAGTGTATTACCTAAAACAGTATTTTAAAAATATCTTTAAGTAAAAACAAAAAAAGAAAAGGTATCATAAAGAGTCATTAGCTTATCTGGTATATTTAGGTTGAATTTAAACTTCAGTAAAAGTAAAATTACAGTGAACTGAGCACTAGAAGAGGGGAGGGGAGACTCCATGGCAGGGAAATGAGAATGGAGTGGTGGTAGAGTTGAGTTTTTATGACTCATTACCAGACAGAAACCTATTCCAAACCTTGTGGTTAAAATGTTTCCTTAGTCATGTTAATAATGATTAGAAAAGGAGAAAAAGGGGAGTTGTAAAGAAAAGGACAGTATAGTAGATGGAATAGCATTTTATTTCCAATGCAACCTTGGGGGAAAGAATGCCAAGATCTCGGTCCACTATACCTGGAGTTCATAATTGACTTCTCTCCAATGACTGAAGATTGTGCCATGTCTCTAACAGCTAATACTTCTGGCTAAAGGACAGTGTATGGGCCTTGGGTAATTTACCTCTGTTGTCAACTGAGGATATGCAAGAAAGGGACATTTGTTCTTTCAAGGAATGTTAACTCCTTTGACTCCAGCCTGTCCATGATGCAACATGCTATATTATGCCTTCTATTATAATTAGCATATAGCTTCCAACTTTTTTCTTGCTGCTCATGTTTTATTTTATTAATCTTATTATATGTGATTTCGATGTAAGCCTGTACAATTCATACTGAAGAAGAGTGAATTGAGTGAGGTATAATAAATTCAATAAAATATGTTAGTACGCTCAAAGACTTGACATGCAACGAATTTTTTTCAAAATGGAGAGAATCTTGAGGTATACACTATATAATATTGACATACATTAGAAGTCATAGGCATAGTCATATTCCATTAGTCAGGTACCAGTTTAAAGTGATAAATACTCTGTTCAACATTCCTCTTATTCTCTCTTATTCCTGGTAGCCTATGCCTATAAAGCCCAATCTTTTATTAGATTTCTCAAGTGATAGTATTCATTTGTATAGGACTACACGTGGAGAAAAAAAACATATTTTCTCATCACTTCCTCTTCCTACAAAGCCCAGTTAAATGAGATTTATAATTAAGTCACAGTATTATTAAACTTAGAGCTAGTAGAAAACAAAAGTAGAGAGATTACTAACTTAATTTCTTCATTTAACATTTGATGAGATTAAAGCAAAGAGGTCAAACAGCTTACCCAATACTAGGTAGCTAGTCAATGGAAAAACTAGGACTGGAACCCAGGTCTCTTGATTTTTAGCCACTATAGGTTAAGAAAAATTTAAGTTCATTGAATTTGTGCTAATTCACACTTTTTTCTGTTAGGCAGAGATCAGCATGACAGAATGAGATTAAAATCTCATAACCATTTCATTCAAGATTTCATAAAACTAAACAAACTACTTCTGGGGAATACAGATTGTCTTAGTTAGGGTTGGGCCAGTGCCCAATGCTTAACATTGCTATCACTGATCCTGATGAAATCAGTGGACTAGCTTTGTCAAGGCTGACAAAACAGGGAAGATACATTGTGAGCACCTTGGGAGACCAAACAAGTTAACTGTGATAAATCTGGTAAGGGCTCTCAATGTCTAAAAAGTGGAAGGAGAATCATGGAGCAATTGTGATGCTCCTTATGAAGCTAATGAAAAAAAAAGAAAGCTATTGTATAAGAAAACTGACAAGACAAATAGAAATGAGATCTGACTTCTTGTGCATGAAGAATTATTATACAAAGAAACACCACTTGTGTTCTGTTACTAGATAGCAAACAGAAACAAAAAATGAACTCAAGCTTTAGGATATCGGAATTAGATTACACACAAGGAAGGATTACTTAAATCAGCAAGTAATTAAACTAAGATGAATTCCTAGGAGATGAGACTCTCCATCAAATTTAATTACCATTTCTTTAGAATGCTTTAAGTATGGTTATGTCTAAAGGAAAGAAAATCTCTTATGACCATATCTATTCATAAGATTATTGCAAAATTTGAGCTACTGGCAATCAGGAGTACACCCTTTTTAAAATATTTAATCTTTCGGTTAGAAAAAAATCATCTCCACTTAAAAAAAGAATTAAGAAATTACTTGATGATCTTAATCATCAAAAAATGTACTTTTAGAAACAGCATACTCAATAATTTTAAAGGTAGAGCATACTAATAAAATATCATAAAATAGTAAAGATGTAAGATAATTTAGAAATAACTTAGTGTCACTTCTTTGTTTTATACAACACGAAAGTCCAAGGGTTTTATGTGTTTGGTTTACAGTCAAGATTTAGTTATCAATAGAGTTATCCCTATAGCATCAAATTCCCATAGGCCAGCTTAGTAGTCATTCTACTAAACATAGTTGCCTCTAGTACTTTACATTCAATTTTAAATACAATGTCATCTTATGAGGTTTGTAAAGGAAAATCCATTGATAGAATTACATTAATATGGGGGAAACAACTAGTGTTTCTCAAAGGTATTATGGGTGCAAACACATCTTCATTGGGTAGAATTCTGCACACTGCAGAATTTTAGCATTCTCATCCCTGCCCACTAAAAGGGCTATAGCACTTCCAAGTCATTATAACAACCAAAAATGCCATCACATTTCTAAATGACCTATAATGGAGCACAGAGAACTCTATAGAGAACAGGCTCTAGAGGCCTACTTGGTCAGAACCCAAGAACTACTTTTAGTGAGAGTTACCTGAATCCTATATTTTTAAAAATATAAGAACACTCATTATTTTTAGGGATACAGTTACAGTAAAAATAAACTGACAGCAACTGTCCCATACTCACTCTTAAATTGGGCTTGATTTTATTAAGCTATTTGCATTTCTTATATACTCTAAGAATGTCAGTAACAAGCTCAATCCTGCAATACAACTAAATCTACCTAAGGGTAGTAGTCATAAAGAGTTTAATTTGAACATAATAACTAAAACAACCACTTAGCTTACATAAAAGCTGTTGCTTACTCCAATTAAAAAAGTTATAGTGTGAGTGCGTGTGTGGGTTTATTTAAAAATACTTACAAGATCCAGTGCTGAACCACCACCCAGGTATTCCATTATTATCCATAATTTTGAACCCTGCAAAAGCCATGAAACAATTTATAATTACAAACCTGAGCCAAATAACATACCTAGTATAATTACTAAATCTGATATACTAATGTGCTGGTTTCAAAATGGAAGTTTAAAATTAGGTGTGTGGGACCCTGAATATATTTTTCCATAGAACATTACAAATGAAAGTAAAGTTCTGATAATTGACTCTCCTCCAAATTTATTTAGCTTATGATATAGCTAAAAATAGCTAATTATTGTTTCTTACTTTAGTACTAGTAATTTTTATAAAACCCAGAGTAAACTATAGCTTTAAATCATTATTTTGAATAATAATATTAAAAGAAAAAAGATACATTAAAGAATAAGTAAGTCAATGAAAACTTGCAGAAATTTGAATGAGGCTTCTGGATGTTTTCCTGTGATTTTAGAGTTTGAGGACACTGGAATATTCTGCTTTCTTTTAGTTTTTTACTTTCTTTTAATGCACTTTACAACTTTATTCAGCCACAATTAATGGGCATTTTTGGTACACACATGGAACGTAGAAAGAATACTCTCTCTTACCTATCTTCACTGTAAGTTGTACAAGAATAAATGGGTCGCACAAGGGAAGTACCTGTATGTCAATTCCAAAACAGTTTTGTATAAACACACACACATATATCACTCAGTTCTATCAGATAAAAATCTCTTTCTATACTATTTCATGAGTGGTATTATCTGAATTTTTGTGGGAATACAGAGTTGACTGGAAGAGAAATGGGTGCTTTTACTATGTGGAAGGAAGTTGTGAATGGACTGTGTTTCAAAAGTACATTTTTAAGTAAGATATTTGAAATTTGGAAAGCAAGAATTTTCCCATAAAAATAATGTCTAGTTTCCTGGGGTAGTCCTCCAAAAGACAATTCAATGCATAGTTATCCATAGTACAGCAGGAAGAGTAACAGAGAAACTAATTACTATTTATACCATAAAAATGTTTCTAGGGGAAAAATACGTTCAGTGTTGTGCTTCAACTTTGGATGCCAGGAACACCTTTCTCACCTTTACAACCTCAGCTGTGGGATGAAGATTTTCAAGCTATTGTCAAAAGCCCTCAAATTCTAAAATCCCTGGGAAGTACCCAGCAGTTTCATTCAAAAGGTGTCCTCATCAGGCTGGGGTTTTATCATAGCAGAGAATGGAATCCAGTTACATGCTGATAAATGTTTAGGTGACATTGTAGTATGGGGAGTGGGACATGGCCTAGGGTTAGGGACCAGGGAGAGAGGGCACTGTTAATTTAAGATGAAAGGATTCTTCCTTTCTTTCTTGATGCTGACACTGCCTAGGAAGTATAAGAGAAAGAGAGGAACAATGTGCCCTCCTCCAATCTTGACATCCACTCTCTCCTGTCATAACAGGCCAGCTTGAGAGTCTTTCCTTGCAGCAGTGTCTATAGAAGGAAAGAGGAATTAATTTCCCATTATGGTGGGAAGGAGGGAGGAGTTCTGCGATTGGGTCATATAACTCATTTTTATGTATAGAAATTAGGTACTCTGAACCTTAGAATTATAAACCTGGTGTGTATTTATATTCTTTTCTGGAGACTTCTTACAATGCTGTATAACCTGAGAATGTTTTTCTTTTGCACAAGTTTGATTCTAATAAGTACTATATATATTTTTAAAGATTTTAATTAGCCCTGACTGGTGTGGCTCAGTTTGTTGGGTATTGTCCTGCAAAGTGAAAGGTCACTGATTATTCCCTTTCTGGTCAGGGCACATGCCTGGGTTGCAGGTTTGATCCTCAGTGTGGAGACGTAGGGAAGGCAGCTGATAAACATGGAGAAAAACATCAATTGGCTGCCTTCCATATGTGCCCCAACTGGGGAATGAACCCACAGCCCAGGTATATGCCCTGACCAGGAATCAAACTGGCATCCTTTTGTTTTGCAGGATGATGCCCAATCAACTGAGCCACACTGGTTAGGACAGTACTATATTCTACCTTATGAATTCAGAATGCTTCACATTCACCTGAAATTTAAAAGAAAAATAAAAGTATCTTATACAACAAACTTATCCAGTTTTCAGTTCTGCATGAGTGAAAACACCTGTTTTCCAAGTTAAAAAACAATGTGTGTGTGCACGCTCGCGCGCGTGCGATACCAATTCAAAACAGAACCTTACCAACTGTCTGTTCTTTGCTAAATAATAGTCATAGAAAGCTTAAAATGTGATTAAAGTTATGACTAAACAACTTCTATATATGAAAAGAAGGCTTTCTGCTAACAAGCAAGTTTTTTGTTTTGTTTTTTTTCCCCAGTTAAACTATGACTCTTTTGAGACAGGCAAGGAACAGAACTGCCTAATAGCTTTTCTGTATGTTTCCTTCTGACCATCACTTCTAGAGACAAGTCTCACTGGAGGATGGCCACAGCTCTGGACATCCAAAAGACTGCTAGGCAGGCGTGAGGGCTGAAGCAAGACCTGAGTGGGCATAAGCATAAATGGCAAGCTGGTGGGGTTCCTCCCTGTTCAAGGAAGCTTAAGTCACAAAGGCTCTTCTTACCACTTCCTTGACCACAGCAAGGCTCAATGAAAACACAAATCACAAGAACAAAACTAAAAAATCTAGATCCTGTGTTTGCATTCGTTTGGAGGGACTTAAACTTTTCATTTCTGGTAAAAGATGTTTGTGTTGGAGAATGCAAATAAGTATGTTAGGTTTCCTTTTAAATAATTTAAAAAGCTAAAATGGTATCTACATACTAGTTTACAATTCCAAAAGAGCCAAGTGGCTAGAAGCCATAACCATACATCTGGTACATTTAAGCATCAGAAGTCCCTGAAGGGAAAACACCATTTCTCCACTTATAAAATGATCCACAAATTTTAACAATGGGTTGGAGGAATAAGTTTACAGTGCTGCATCAACATAGGTGGTCAGCTAAGGGTTAGGAAGTGGCTCTCTGTTCCAAAATTCTAGAGTAAATACTCTAGAATCGTATGTACTATTTACTGTGGAGAGATTGGAGCTGGTGTTGATAAATTACTGGTGTCTGGAATATCAACTCTTATCCCATGAGGCCTTTGAACCCCACTATTTTCTGTTAAAATGGATACTTGGCCAAAGGAAAGAGAAACACTGTGGAACTTGGAATTCATCTGTTCATAGAAAACATATTTAAAATACCCATTCTATGTATCTGAGAGATCATTATTATATATCAAGTACACGTTGAATGAAGTGGGCTAGTAGATAAATTCAATAGCCAATCATGACACTGACCACATAAACCAGTATGTAAATATAAGGAAAATAAGCCAGTCACCAAAGGATGAATGTTGTATGATTCCCCTTATATAAGGAATGTAAGGCAGTGAAATTCAGAGACACAGAAAGTAGAATGGTGGTTACCAAGGACCATGGTGAGGACAGAATGAGCGGTTATTGTTTAATGTGTATAGCTTCAGTTGAGAAAGACTGAAAAGTTATGAAGATGAATGGTGGTGATAGTTGTACAACAATATAAATGTACTTTAATGTCACAGAATTGTACACTTAAAATGGCTAAAATGGTAAATTTTATGATGTATATTTTGTATATGTATATTATATGACTATAATAAAAAATAGAATGTAAATTTTTATAAAACTACAAGTGATAATACAGATCATCTTGCCAGATGCTTTACCACCTCTGAATCATTCTCTTTCCATCTAGAATGCCTTGTTTACTCCACCTTCACATCTCAACCTACATCAGAATCATATTCAAGAATTAGTTCAAATGCCACTCCCCAGTTTCAGGGTCATTTCACTTGATGTGCCCACAGATAAGTGAATAATATGAGGCAAATTAGATATACTTTTATCTAATTTGAAGCTAAAAAGAGAGGCTGGAACTGGAGACATGAATTTAGAAGTTGTCAGAATAAAGGGAATGAGACTGACCAGGGAAAACAAGCAAAATAAGAGGAACACATACAAATAAATGTCTGTTGAATTGAATCATATGGGGCTTCTCAGAGGTTTATTACATGAATTTTAAAGCTATTCTTATTTTGGAAAAAAAACATAGGAGAAATTTTTCTCTCTTCAATTTTCTTCATGTTTTATAAGAAAATTCCTCCTATTATTTTTAAATTAAAGAATATTCCAGAAACATTCATCAAATGCTGAAAGTATGCACACACAAGAGTGTCAGGAAAAATGAGAAGGCCACAAAATTGTACAGACTCTATTCTGGAATATTTTACTTAAATTATTCCATTTCTTTAATAAATATCAGTGGTAATTGTATGTGGAGGGGGCATAGTTCCTTAACATAAACAAAAATTTACAGGCATTTTCAACAGCAATAAAGGCATGATTCAAATTCTATTAAATGCTTAGTGAGCTTTATTTTAATATTTACATTGAGCTAGAAAAATATTCAAAGATTATAAAAGATTTTTCCAATATTATGAGATCAGAAAGGAAGGGTTTGCTTATTTTAGTACACTTTATAAAGACTAACTGTGTCTCTCAAGAAAATCTGCAGTGAATTAAAATTAAAGGAAAATACTGTGGTCATACTGATGTGTTTGTCTGGTTTTTACTCTTGTTTTTAAAAATGAAGTTATACAGTGAGCTCAGTCAAAATGAATACCTAGTACATTTTTTATGTCTCAAGGAAATCATTACAACTGCATACAGTTCCACAGAGCATATAATTTTCTCTCAAATATAATAAATTTTCCTGCAGCATACAGTGAGGTCTTGGTTATATATGATATCCTGTGTAAGGACAACCTAAGAAAACCCCATATCCTACTTTACTCAATTGATTTAACTCACAAATTCCCCATGTCATATGAAATGGAAGTATGGGTCACAATAAGAACACAAATTGATTGATAATGCAGTTCCTTGATGGCGCTTAAAAGATGTAGTCTTGAATTACATCAATTTTATTAAACAGAACTCTGTTATACTTGATATGATTTTACTTTAAAAAATGCAGCAGAGAGAGGGAAGATGGCAGTGAGATAGATGGAAGTGGAGTCCACTTTCTCCTGCACATGGGTGAAACACCTAGCCGATCTTCTGAGGAACAGAGTGATCAGCCAACAGTATCCCAGCATGCATGAAGGTTGGAGGCCAAAAAGTATAGAGAACACTGAAAAATCACATAAGCAGGTGGGAGCTGTGAACACCAGATACCTACTGGAAAAGAAAACCCATCAACAAAGGAACCACCAACAGATAACAATGGAAGAAGATGAAGGAGGGAGTGGAGCCACAGTAACCTCAATCCAGGACTGATTTGGAAATACAACAAAATGGTGGGGAAATAACCCAGAATGAACAACTGAACAAGAGTGAGAGAGAAGCCTCAAAACCACAGACACACAGAAGAATCAGCTTCAACATAACCTGCCCACATTTGCACAACAGAATACAAGACATGGTGGACAGAGTGACCCTCAGTTAACCAGCTGGAGGGAAGGACCCACCAAAGAAAGACCCAACAACAGTCAAAACCCAGAGACATACAGAGAGCCAACATAAATGACAGCCCAAGACCAGCGAGCTCAGGAGATCAAGGAGATTGCACCACTGAATTTCACACGTCTTCTACCATAGAAGTTCACACCATAAACCCAGGGAGAGTCAGAATAGATAAATTTAAGAAGCAGAGGCTAACCAGAAGAGTCTCACAAAGAATGGTAAGACAAAGAAACAATCCCCAAATGAAAGGAAAGGAGGAAGCCTCAGAAAGAATGATAAATAAAATAGGGGCAATTCAACTATCAGATATTGAGTTCAAAGCAATGGTTATCAGGAAGCCCAATGAGCTCATAGAGAATTATCAAAAACTACAGGGAAACTAAATGAACTCACTACAAACTATATCAACATGAAAAAGGAAACAGAAACTATCAACAAGGGCCAAGATGAAATGAAGAATATAATTTCTGAATTGAAGAACACAGTAGAAGGAATCAAAACTATGCTAGATGAAGCACAGGATCAGATCAGTGAGCTAGTAGACAAGGTAGAAAAAAACACCTGGAAAGAACAAGAAAAGGAAAAGAGGCTCAGAAAGAATGAGGAGGGGTTAATGGAAATGCAAGACAACATGAAATGTAATAATGTCCATATAACAGGATGCCAGAAGAAGAGTGAGAGATAGAAAACCTCTTTGAAAAAGTAATGATGGAAAACTTCCCTAATTTGATGAAAGAAAAAGGCATACAAATCTAGGAAACACAGAGAGTCCCAATCAAGAGGAACCCAAAGAGGCCCACTTCAAGACACATCATAATTAAAATGGCAAAATTCCAAGACAAAGAGAGAATCTTAAAGGCAGCAAGGGAGAAACAGGAAGTAGCATACAAGGGAGCCCCGATAAGGTTAGCAGCTGACTTCTCAATGGAAGTGCTCCAAGACAGAAGAGACTGGCAAGAAACATTCCTAGTAATGAAAACCAGAGGCCTGTAACCAAGACTACTTTGTCTAACGAGGCTCTCAGTTAAAATGCAAGGCCATATAAGAAGCTTCCAAGACAAAACAAGCCTCAAAACATATACCTCCTCCAAACCAGGTCTGCAAGAGATGGTAAAGCGTCTGCTTTAAGAACAGGAAGAAAAACAGTGAGAGAGAGAGAGAGAGAGGGAGAGGGAGAGGGAGAGGGAGAGGGAGAGAGAGAGAGGGAGAGGGAGAGAGAGAGAGAGACAGGTACGAAAATATGGCAATGAATAAGTACCTATCAATAATAACCTTAAACACAAATGGATTAAATGCCCCAATCAAAAGATATAGAATAGGTGAATGGATAAGAAATCATGACCCACACATACGCTGCTTACAAGAGACCCACCTCTCAGAACAAAAGACCTTCACAAACTGAAACTGAAGGGCTGGAAACAAATTTTCCAACCAAATGGACAGGAAAAAAAAAAAGGCAGGGTAGCAATACCCATATCAGACAAAATGGACTTTAAAAAAAAGACCCAGAAGGTCACTACATAATACTTAAGGGAAGAATCAATCAAGAAGACATAAACATTGCAAATATATATGCCCCCAACATAGGAGCACCCAAATACATAAACAAAATCTTGGACCTCAAGAAAGATATTGACAGCAACACAATTATAGTAGGGGATTTCAACACCTCACTGTCAAAAATGGACAGATCCTCCAAACAAAATGTCAACAAAGATATTGTGGCATTCAACAATGCCCTAGATCAAATGAACTTAACTGATTTTATACACACACACACACACACACACACACACACACACACACCCTTTCATCCCAAAGAAGCAAAATACACATTATTTTCAATTGCACATGGAACATTTTCAAAGATAGACAACTCGATAGGAAACAAAACAAGCCTCAACAAATTCAAGAAAATGAAAATCATATCAAGCATTTTCTCCGACCACAAGGGACTGAAACTAGAAACCAACTACAAGGGAAAACCCACCAAACACTAAAACGGATGGAGATTGAGTAGCATGCTATTAAACAACGAATGGGTCAAGAATAAAATTAGGGAAGAAATCAAAACTTTCTGGAAACAAACAAATATGAACTCACAACAACCCAAAACTTATGAGACACAGCGAAGGCAGTTCTGAGAGGGAAGTTCATACCCATAGAAGCCTACCAAAAAAAGAAACATTTCAAATAAACAACCTAACCACATGCCTACAAGAACTGGAGGAACAACAACAAAGACAGCCCAGAGCAAGTAGAAGGAAGGAAATAACCAAGAACAGAGCAGAAGTAAATCACATAGAGACTAAAAGCACAATTCTAAGGATCAATGAATCCAGGAGCTGCTTCTTTGAAAAGATAAACTAAATCGACAAGCCTTTAAGCAGGCTCATCAATAAAAAAAGAGAGAGGACCCAAATAAACACAATCAGAAATGAAAGAGGAGAGATTACAATTGACACCACAGAAATACAAAGGATTGTAAAAAATTACTACGAAGAACTGTATGCCAAGAAATTTGAAAACCTAGGAGAAATACACAAATTTCTAGAAAAATATAACATTCCAAAACTCAATGAAGAAGAAGGAGAAAGCCTGAACAGATCAATAACAGCAGATGAAATTGAAGCAGTAAGCAGAAAGCTTCTGATACACAAAAGTCCTGGACCAGATGGTTTCACAGGAGAATTTTACAGAGCATTTAAGGAAGAACTACCCCTGATTCTTCACAGATTATTCCAAAAAATACCAGAAGATGGAAGACTCCCAAACTCTTTTTGCGAAGCTAGCATGACCCTGATCCCAAAACCAGATAAAGTCACAACAAAGAAATAAAAGTTCAGGCCAGTATCTCTGATGAATATAGAGGCTAAAATCCTCAACAAAATATTGGGAAACTGCATCCAGCAATTTCTTAAAAAGATCACACACCAGCATCAAGTGGAATTCATCCCATGGATGTAAGGATGGTACAATATTCACAAATCAATAAATGTAATACTTCCCATAAACAAAAAGCAAAGACAAAAATCACATGATTGTATAAACAGATGTGGAAAAGGCATTTGATAAGGTATAGCACCCATTTATGATAAATATACTTAGCAAAGTGAGAAAAGAGGGAGCATTCCTCAACATAATAAAGGCCATATATGAGAGATGTGTAGCCAACATCATATTCAATAAGCAAAAACTAAAATCTTTCCCGCTAAGATCAGGAACAAGACAAGGATGCCCGCCTTCACCACTCCTATTCAATATAGTATTGGAAGTCCTGGCCACAGCAATCAGACAAGAAAAGGAAATAAAAGGCATCCAATTCAGAAAGGAGGAAGCAAAACAGTCATTAATTGCAAACGACATTTTAGCATACATAGATAATCCTATAGACTCCACCAAAAACTCCATCTAATAAATGAATTTGACAAAACAGTGGGCTACAACGTTAATATTCAGAAATCAAAGGTATTTTTGTACACCAACAATGAAATATCACAAACAGAAATCAGGAAAAAAATCCTATTTGTTATAGCAACAAGAAAAATAAAGTACCTAGAAATAAACCAAACCAAGGAGGTTAAAGACCTGTACTCAGAAAACTATACAACTCTGAGGAAAGAAATTAAGGAAGAGATAAAGAAATGGAAGCATGTACCATGTTCATGGATTAATAGAATCAACATCATCAAAATGTCCATACTACACAAAGCAGTTTATAGATTCAAAACAATCCTTATTAAAGTACCAATGATGTATTTCACAGTTATAGAACAAACACTTCAAAAATTCATATAGAACCATAAACAACCTCAGATAGCTGCAGCAATGCTGAGAAAAAAGAACAAAGTAGGAGGAATCACAATACCTGATATCAAACTGTATTACAAGGTCACTGTAATCAAACAGCCTGGTACAGGCATAGAAAAGCCACATAGACCAATGGATCAGAACAGAGAACCCAGAAATAAACCCAAGTCTCTATGGTCAATTAATATTTGACAAATGGGGTAGAAGCATAAAATGGAATAAAAATAGCCTCTTCAGCAATTGGTGTTGGGAGATCTGGACAGCTACATGCAAAAATGTGAAACTCAATTACCAACTTACCCTATACACAAAAATAAATTCAAGGTGGATAAAAGATTTAAATATAAGTCGTTGCACCATAAAAGTCTTAGAGAAAAACTTCGGCAGGAAAATCTCAGACATTTCATGCACCAACATCTTCACTGATATGTCCCCTAAAGCAAGGGACATAAAGGAAAGAATAGACAAATGGGACTTCATCAAATTAAAAAGCTTCTGCATGGCTAAAGACAACAGCATTAAAATGAAAAGAGAACCAACTACATGGGAAAACATATTTGCCAATGATACATTGGACAAGGGTTTGATCTCCAAAATATATAAAGAACTCACATGACTCCACTCAAGGAGACGAAAAACCCAATTAAAAAATGGACAAAATACTTGAACAGACACTTCTGCAAGGAGGATATACAGAGGATCCAGAGATACATGAAAAGATGCTCAGTATTGCTAGCTATCAGAGAGATGCTGATTAAAACCACAATGAGATACCACTCCACACCGGTCAGAATGGCCATTATAAACAAAGCAACAAACAAGTGTTGGAGAGGTTGTGGAGAACAGGGGACCCTAGTGCAGTGTTGGTGGGATTTCAGACTGGTACAACCACTATGAAAAGCAGTACGGAATTTTCTAAGAAAACTAAAAATGGATCTACCTTTTGACGCAGCAATTCCACTGCTAGGATTATATCCTAAGAACCCTGAAACACCAATCCAAAAGAACCTATGTACCCCAATGTTCATAGCAGCACAATTTACAATAGCCAAGTTTTGGAAGCAACCTAGGTACCCATCGGTAAATGAATGGATCAAGAAACTATGGTACATTTACACAGTGGAATTCTATGCAGCAGAAAGAAAGAAGGAGCTCCTACTCTTTGCTACAGCATGGATGGAACTGAAGAGCATTATGCTCAGTGAAATAAGCCAGGTAGTGAGGGATAAATACCATATGATCTCATCTTTAACTGGAACATAATCAACAAAAGAAAAATCAAACAAAATATGCTGAGACATTGAAATTAAGAATAATCTAACAGCAGCTAGAGAGGAGGGGAAGGAAGAATGGGGAGAAGGATTTGCAGGAACTACTGTAAAAGATACATGGACAAAATCAAGGCGGGGTGTGGAAGCAAGGCAGGGAGGTGTGTTTGGTTGGGGTGGGGGGAAAATGCAGACAACTATAATTGAACTAAAGTGAAATAATTATAAAAATAAAATAAAATAAAACTGCACTCCCCCTAAAAACATAACCCCACATATCCACACTTTTTGTTATTGTTGTTGTTGTCATGTTTTTAAAATCCTCATCCAAAGATATGTTTATTGATTTTTTAAGGGGGGTGGGGGAGAGGGGGGAGGGGGGGAGAGAGAGAGAGAGAGAGAGAGAGAGAGAGAGAGAGAGAGATGTGAGAGAGGAATATTGATTGGTTGCCTCCTATAGGTGCCGAGACTGGAGATTGAACATACATCCTGGGTTTGTGTCCTGACTGGGAATCAAACCCGCAGTCTTGTGTTGTATGGGATGACACTTCAGCCAACTTAGCCACCTTTAGGGCTGCCTCATTACGTTTTAATATAAATGGAAAATAAACAAGTTGGCCAATTTAAGAAAGTATTTTAAATAAATGACATTAGAAGGTTATAAAATTGTAAGATATTTCATTTTTGTATGTATATCTATATAGAGATAATTCACGCATATTTATTTACTTTACTGTTAATATATGCAGGATACAAATAATATTAGCCAGCTGTGAATTTCTACAATTTTACCATGATGTGACATGTTCTTCAAAGTACTCTTTCACTTTTTGGACTTTAATTAATAATGGGTAAAAGAAATAATAATTAAGGCTAATCCTTTAACCCTGGGGAGGTTGTGGTAAAAAAAATTACAGCATAGGTAATGTATATGAGAGATGTATTCATTACTAGTATGTGCTGAAATGAGAAAAACAATTTAAAAATACTGCAAATTTGCATTTTTATACTTATATAATAAAATACATGCTTATTATTTTCAGTTACAGTCTAGAACTTATTAAACCAAAATTATAAAAAGATAAAGAATAAAAATTTTTCTTTTCAAATAATGGAAACAAGAATATTGCTAGTAATATTCTAGCAATATTCTTGTTTCCATTATTCTTGTTTCCATTATTTGAAAAGAAAAATTTTTATTCTTTATGTTTTTATATTTTTGGTTTAATAAGTTCTAGACTGTAACTGAAAATAATAAAAAAATACAACCAAAAATGTCTATAACATTAATCAGAATTTTCAATAGTTGGCTTTGCAAAACATTTGTAAGAGTCATCACACACAATATTGCTGTGCTGAAGGCATAAATACTTTTCACAACACTTGCAAAAATATTTTGATTATCGACTTGTTTTGGATGCATTGCACCTAACATATTTTTTCTTTTTCTGCTTGTCGAAGGAGCCATATCTATGTCGTCGGTAGAATTTCCTTTTGAAATTGATGAAGTTTCAGATGTATAGGCTTATGCACATCTGTAGACATTTCTGAATGCCTTTTTATTTGTTCTGAAACTAATTGTGTTATGAGATTTCTAATAAATGTTCTGTAGCTTTTTTTGACATTGCTGTTCAGCGTATGAATAGTCTGAGCACTTATTGCTGCAATATTCAAAATTGTATAGAATATAACTATAGGGCATCTTCTGGTGTTCCTGGCCACATTATATGTAACTATCATTTGGTTCACAGTGTCAGCTCCTGACTTTATTTGGTTGTAATATTCTATTATGTCAGGCTTTTGTGAATCTAAATTTATGGCATCATTGAAATGCATACTTGAAACTAAAATTACACTTTTCCCCTTTTTGGGTACATGATATACAAATGTGCAATTTGCACCAAAAGCAAATAAGTTGGCTTTTTGAGGCCTGTTTTTAGAAGAAACAAATTCAGGGGGTAGTTTGGGTTTACTCTTATGAACAGTACCTATATGAAAATTGCTTGTTTTACAAGTTGGAGAAAAGATTTGTATTAGTGAACCAGTTATCTGCTGTAATATTATGTTCTGATGAGTAAACGGGTTCTGAAGGTCTCTTGATTATATCTGCTGGTTTATTACTAATCAAGTAAGGATCTCTGGGCTGCTTACTGGCATGTATTTCAAACTTCCCTGTGTAAAATACTTTTGAATAGACCTTAGCAAAATATTTCATACTGTATTTACTGGGCTTGGATGGAATATATTATCAGAACCCACATTTGCCTCTAAATCCAGGGAATATTCATCTAGTGTTACATTCTTTCCCATAGAATAACATAATTTGAAATTCTCTACAAATGCTGAGAAAATGTCTCTCACAGTCAGTAATTTGTACCCTTTCTGGTGTTCTAAGGGGTTAAGTTTGTCATCAAATCTGATACAATTATGAATAAATCTAAATCAACATAAAGATATCATAAGTCTAAAAAGTTCAATCCCAATACCATCTGTAGCCCATAAATCCTGCAAGTTTAGCTAATTGCTGAGATGTAAACCAGCTAGATATGAGGCCTAAAAAGGCTTTCAATTCAGTTTTGTCTATTCATTTAGCATCTCTTTCTCATGAAAACTGACTCGAGATAGAATTGATGTATTTATTTGTGTATAATAAGATTAGATCTAAAATATAATTTGTGATAAAACAGTTCCAAGCTTCAAGTTCTGTCTTGGTATTTTTTGCATCTGGACAAACTAATGGAAGTTGACACAAAATATTCTGTGACTGTTTTATAATTTGTCTTCATATTGAATCTTTTCTCCATTTTGGTTCTTTATCCTTTCCAAAAAAATACTCTTCACTTATGTCTAATTTGTCTTCACTTTTTTCACTAGAAATATCTTGTTCAGTATCCAAATCTTCTCAACAAACTTCCACATAATCTTCATCTTCTAAATTACTTTCACATTTGGCTTTAACAATTCTCATCATTGAACTCAGGTAACACTTGAAGTTCTTCAATATCTCTTGGATTATTGAATTGATACATTTTCCAGCCATTTTCAATGATAAAAAACCCCACCAACTCCAAAGTTCACAAACAAACAAACAAACAAACAAACAAAAAACAACCCTACACCAACAGAGACTTCGGAGTTCACGGTATCTATCAGGTATTGGATTGGCCAAAAACTCTGTTTAGCTTTTTTCCCATAAAATAAAAGACATATTTTCATTTTTACCAATAACTTTATTGATTTGGGTATTTTGCATATGCCAGCTATATCCCATGTGGTATAACATTGGTTGATCTCAATTAATGTCTCAATCTGATTGCTATCAACTTCAACTGGTCTACCTGACCATGGAGCATCATCCAGTGAGAAATCTCCAGCACAGAACTTCACAAATCACTTTTTTACTCTCATATTTTTTATCTTTTTTTTTACTTAGATAAGTCCCTTTAACATTTCATATAATAAGGGCTTGATGATGATGAACTCCTTTAACTTCACCTTATCTGAGAAGCACTTTATCTTCCCTTCCATTCTAAATGACAGCTTTGCTGGATAGAGCAATCTTGGATGGAGGTCCTTGCCTTTCAAGACTTCAAATACTACTTTCCAGCCCCTTCTTGCCTGTGAGGTCTCTTTTGAGACATCAGCTAACAGTCTGATGGGAACTCCTTTGTAGGTGACTGTTTCCTTACCCCTTGCTGCTTCTAGAATTCTCTCCTTCATTTTAATCTTGGCTAATGTAATCACGATGTGCCTTGGTGTGTTCCTCCTTGGGTCCAACTTCTTTGAGACTCTCTAAGCTTCCTGTACTTCCTGGGAGTCTATTTCCTTTGCCAGATTGGGGACATTATCCTTTATTATTTGTTCAAATAACTTTTCCACTTGTTGCTCTTCCTCTTCCCCTTCTGGTACCCCATAATTCGGATGTTGGGACATTTAAAGATGTCCTGGAGATTCCTAAGCCCCTCCTCATTTTTTTGAATACATGTTTCTTCATTCATTTATATGTTTGTTTCTTTCTTCCTTTTGGTCCATTCCATTGATTTCAGTTCCAGTTTTCCTCCCATCTCTATTGGTTCCCTGTGCGTTTTCCTTCATTTCACTTATTGTAACCTTCATTTATTGATCTAATTTGTGAGCAAAATCAACCAACTCTGTGAGCATCCTGATCACCAGTGCTTTGAACTGTGCATCTGATAGGTTGGCTATCTCTTGGTCGCTTAGATGAATTGGCTCTGGGGCTTTGATCTGTTCTCCCGTTTGAACCATTTTTGGATTTTTTTGTTTTGGTCTGGTGGCTGCTGTTAGGTAGTGAGGGGCGGAGCCTTAGGTGTTCCCCACGATGGGGGAGCCAAGTCCCTGGGTAGTGACGCTGTTTGTGGGGCAGAGTCTGAGAGGGAACAATGGCACTTGCTCTGCTCTCTCTTGTATTTCAGTCCCTACCACCACTTTCCCCAAGCAAATTGGGCCCTTCTGGTGCTGATTTCCATGTGGGCAGGCTTGTGCACCTTCTAGGACCCTGTGGGTCTCTCCAACGAACTCTCCTGTGAGGCTGGGTGTCTCTCCTGGCATTTCAACCCCCACAAGTGTTTCCGATCGGTGTTTTTAGGTTTTATTTCCTGGCACTGGGGCCCTGGGTTGCAAGGTCTGTCTCACTCCCCATTTTTGCCTGGATTATCTGCGCGAATGTGGGACCACCTGGTCAGTCAGCTGCCTTCTGGGGCATCACTGGATCTGCCTGTTGCCACCCCATGTCCGGGGTCCGATAGCCACTGCCTGCGCTCCTGGGTCAGCCAACCTCCACTTTTTCCTGCCTCGACTCCACCCCTCTTACCGGTTTGGATGAATGGTTGTTGGACTTTCATACAGTTCAATTTTCTATCAGTTTTGGTTGTTTTCTCCTTTCTAAACCTTTGTTGTCCTTAATTTTGGTCATGTGAGGAGGTGTAGAGTGGCCACCTATGCCTCCATCATGGCCGGAAGTCGAATTTTCCCACAAATCAGTTTTGGCACATTCAATCAGTCACAGCACCTTCTCCATACACTGCACAAATCTTTTTTTTTTTTTTTTGCATTTCAGTGAGTTTTTACCTTTCTTGAAATAATAATATGTACTATACTGTAAATGTTGCATATTTTCTTACTCCTTCAATATTAAATGACTACACAAAAACTTACCAATTTTGGTGTTTTTTAATACACACTGATATGACAGTTGTCACAATATAATATAACAAAAAATGTCTTGAATGAAGTTAAAAACTAGTAAGTGCTACTAGAGCCACCTTATGGAAAAACCCAAACTAACTTTTTGGCCAACTCAACACAATTTACTATTGAATATCACACCCTCACAAAATGCATGTTATAACCAAACTGACGGTTTAAACATTATGGCTTTATGTTAGTTACATACAAATGCATAGCTAGTCATACATAACCTTGAACCTATACACCTGAACTATGCAACAACATTTAAGAAAAGAGTTTGTCCATATCTTTCTGATCAGCTGTGACCGCTTCAGGGTTAGGACATGTTAGCTAATAGTTTTGTATCACTGACTGGTGTGAGTAGTCTATATTCAAGATTTGGACAAAAACTATCAGTCATATTTACTTAAAAATTAACTACTTACTGGATGACTGGTACATGTATAATATGAGGGGACTTTTTTAAAGGTGAAATCTTAAGAATATATAGGAATATATAATACAAAAAGAACTATAATTCATTTTCCATGAGAGTACTGAACAGGAATAAACAAAGGCTCTAAGTAACCAATAAAACAGTTAATACTGTTTCAGTACCCATCTAAAATATAATATAATTCATTTTAAATAGGGCTTATTTAATATTTTAAGTTAGTTACCAAAAGTAGCTTATCTGTTAGATGCCTAAAAATAGTAAGGGTTCAGGTCTGTTCCAGAGTGGGTCTGGAATTACTAGGATTCAATCCAGTAAGAGTAAAGCAGAATGAGCCCTGGCTGGTGTAGCTCAGTGGATTGAGCGCAGGCCTGCGAACCAAAGGATCGAGGTTCGATTCCCAGTCAGGGCACATGCCTGGGTTGCAGGCCAGTTCCCAGCAGGGGACACACGAGAGGCAACCATACATTGATATTTCTCTCCCTCTCCCCTCCCCTCCCCTTCCCCTCTAAAGATAAATAAATAAATAAAAATATTTAAAAAAAAGAGTAAAGCAGAATGAGCAAACAAATCTCTCTCTCTCTCTCTCTCTCTCTCTCACACACACACACACACACACACACACACACACACACACACCAAGAAATTCTTGGGGGTTCCTACAACCCAGTCTGTTATGGTAACTATGAAGGGGACCTAAAACTACTGAGATTGAAAGACACAGGGTTACTACAGAGGAATATTACTGCTAAATAAACCTTCTAGGAAAGAATATGAATGTAAAACGAATAATCTAACAATTATGTATATAGTAAAATAGAGCAATGGCTCATTCTAAGAAGTAAATTGAACAGGAATTGCCAGCAGAAGCACTTTTTTTAAAAGCCTTTCCTCAAGACTTCATACCGCCACCCCTCCAAAGGCTAGAAATGACTACTTGCTTATTTGTGCTCTATTTGCACCTTTTACATACTTAATCATAAAATCTGCACCTTTTTAGAGAAATATGGGATTATGAGTTACTTAATGGCAGAAGTGGGTTGTTCATTTTTTACATTCAGCATCTAGTAAAGTATAAGACACATAGTGACTGTTGAGCTGTTTAATAATTCATTCTTTCCACAATCATCTAATTCATGTAATATCAGAATAAATCAAACTTTGTAAAAAGGCAGGGAAATTGATGATGAGTTTCTAAATTAGTATTAACTAATATAGATAGATTATTCTAGGGATTTTTTTTAGTCAGCAGAACATAAAAAGACAGCACTAATTTTTATGCAGACCAACAGCTTGAGAAGTTATAAACATACCCCCTTTGATCTACAGATAGATAAAGAAAAAATGCTTCACATTCAATAGACACAAATTGAACTTCTAACTCTGGAACTCAAGAATTCTTGGCTTTACTAACCAAAGAGTATTTTTGTTATGCAGTAACATTTCCATCTACTGAAACTTTATGTGTCTGTTAATTCTATGATCCTAAAAACTAAAAATCCAACTTTTTTGGAGGGAGGGGAATATATATTACTCAGTTTAATTCCATTTGAACAAATATTTATTGCATACTTAAGATGTGCCATGCCCTGTGCTAACTGATGTAAAAACTAAGACTGGTTGAGCTAAACTCCCTGCCATGAAGAAAAAAAGAAAGAATTCATAGCCATGGACAATAGTGTGGTGATTGCAGAGGGGAAGGGGGACAGGATGGGTGGAGGTGTAAGAGGGTATAGGGTGGATAAATGGTAATGGAAAGAAACTGTAAATAATAAATATTTTTAAAAGGAGCTTACAACTTGGAGGGAGAGGGAGATGTGTAAATAACTACCATACCTCAATGGAATAAGTGACATACTTATATATTCTATCAATTCTAAGGTTGAAACAGACTAGACCCTGAGCATAATGTGTGAAAGCACAGGGGAAAAACTCCTTTCCAACAAAGTATATGTCTCAAGAACCAGCTGCATTTCAGTTCCTCCATCAATCCAAAAGTTCAGGTGTGGAAAAAATGGTGCAGATGAGTACTGGGATGCACTGAGGATACAGCTGCTAAATCTACAGTTTATTTGGCACCCTAAACAGAGATAGATTCTGTCTGGAGACTAAAGACTGCCAAATCCTAAATTAAGACATTGCCTTTCAAAAAATTAGAATAAAAAAAGAAAGAAAAACTATAACAATATATTATGACTTAAATAATATAACACACACATTACCTTTAAATATGATCCATAGTATTTTGTTACATATGAGCTATCACACTGACTCAAAACAGTTATTTCTTGCTGAATGTCTTCAATTTCATCTTCAGCTTCCTCAAGGTCTATGATTTTAATAGCAACCACTTGCTGGGTACGATTATCAATCCCTTTGAAAACTTCTCCAAAGGAGCCTTTCCCAATGCGTTCTAATTTGGTGAACAGTTCTTCTGGATCAGCTATATTATTCTAAAAGGTGGGACAGAAAGAAAGAAAAGAACACAAATGTTTCATATCAATTTTTAAATGATGAAAAATAAATCACATAGGACATTAACACATTTTTAAAAGCATACCAATTTCCTTGACTCTTCTTCATATGTGCTTTGTTAGAACAACAGCAATCCCAAATATTCAGCTAGTTCGTACTCTACTGGATCATGCACACTCACTGGGCTTAGCTGATCCCGCTACCACAAACAACCCTATACAGCGAATTTTGTCTCTGATGCCTGCCAAAGGGCCAGACACATTTCAAAATAAAGTAGCTGGTTATAGATAGTTTGCACATTAATGCTATGGTAGCAATAGTGAAAGAATTCCTAACCTAAGCAATAGGTAGGTGAATCATTAAAAGTTCTAATATTCCACCAGCAGTATATTACCTTTTAACTCTCCTTTTATCTTTCCAACTTGGACCTCTCAATCACCCCATTTACACTTCTAAACCACCATGTAAACACCACAGAAATCAAAGACTCAGAATCTATGAGTTTCCTTCTTTTCTTTACTTGAGATTTTATTAACATATAATGTTCTCATCAATGGCTGAGATAAGATTCTATGCCTTTATCATAATTGCTGGTACTCATAAGAAATGGTAATATGTTGAACTTTCACAACTTATCTCATAGTGGCAATTGAGAGAGTAAGTCAAGTATAGGATTTTAGGTTAACAAATGTATAGGTATGACTTAGATTTATAAATCCTTGTCCTTTCTTGATTTAGAATTATCCTTTATCTAATCATACATATTTGAACTGAGATTTTATTCCAAGGCAACATTTATATGGTTACTTAAGCTCATGTTGCTGAGTATTCAATATACTTCTATTCGAGTAGAAACACAAGATCTCCAAATCTCCCCAAAAGGCATGTTTTAATTTATATTTTAAGTGCTTTATTACTCTACATCTAAAACTTTATTTTGAGTTCCTTCAAAATATAGGAGAATTCTATCTAGTTTTGGTGAGCTATATGTATTTAATTTGGATCTGGATCACCTGTTCATTTACAATTTTACCTAGTCATCAATTTCAGGAGACAAAGAGTTTGCATGTTCCCTTATATGTTCATTTATTAGACAAAGTGACCATTAAAGTTTATTTTTTTGTCTCAACAAATTGACTAATTTTGAGTAACTTGAAAACTTATGATTACCTGAACTTTTTTCCACCAACTTTTCTTTTTTACGACCTGCTTAAATAAAGTTTACACATGACCTGCTTGATTTATAAGTTTTCTCATTTTTCTTGGTTGGAATTTTTTTTCTAATTCTAAAACCTACATTTTCTATGTAATAGTCTCTTTGATGTTGCAAGGTAATTCTTCTCCTCACCCACCTAGAGTAACCACATGAAACAAATACATCTTGAGCTTCCCATACAGGCTTTTAAAAGTAGGCTAGACATTCAGTATGTTGGAAATGCATTTTTAATGCTCACATTTTGTTATAACGTGTTCTCCAAATTCTGAGTATTATCATTATTAATGTCCTTGGTGTTCTATTTCTTACAATGAAGACACTATACTTCATTGTCATTACTATTACATAGTGGTAAACCAAAGGTACTTCTCTTCCTACTTTTGGCTATTATGGTTCCTATCTTTCTAGTACCTTGTGGCAAAAGGAAAAAAAAAACTCATCAAAGAATTTGGTGACAGGTTTACTTCCCTATAACTTTCTAAATTCGGTGGATTTGAAAAAACACAAAGAACAAATTTTTCAGTTTTATTGAGGTAACTACAAAACAACTCTAAATGTTGTAAATATGTCATGATTAAAAAAAACAGTATGTACTTTCTGATACATTCTCAAGTAGAAAGTTTATTCATTGTAACAAAATTTTTTGTTGTAAGAAACAAAGATTAAATCCTAGTTTCCTAATTCATATTTTATAAAGATTTGACTGAAACAATTAACCCCAGGGAGAATACAGCTGTTCTTGCTTTCTATAAAGAATGGGGTCCTGAAAGTATGTGAATCAAATATTTAAAAATCAAGTTACATTTTGCATTTTAAAGAAGCTCTGAAATTAATCCTAATTCATCAATATAGTTTAAGGCTTTAAATCAAAGAATATCAAGTTGAAGAAAGAAAAGGAGAAAGATCCATTATTTACATAAAGTTTGTATTCTTTTATTTGGGGACTAAAAGTTCTCATGCAAAACCCCAACTTCCAGAGTGGAGGAAATCATGAAAACTAGTTTTTACTAGTATAAACTCACATGCTTGACTATATGAGAATATAGATCCCTGCCCTGTTTGCTAGTTCCTGAATTTTCTATAGAAAATACCTAAGTTCTAACTCCCCTTCTCCTTTATCATCTCACAAGCTTCTTACACCAAAGCATCCTAAGTCTTTTTTAAAAGATTTATTTATTGTTAGAGAAAGGGAGCGCGAAAGAGAGGGAGAGAAACTTCAAAGTGTGGTTGCCTCTCATGCACCCTCAACTGGGGACCTGGCCTGCAATATAGGCTTGTGCCCTGACTGGGAATCGAACTGGTGACCCTTTGGTTCACAGGCTGGTGCTCAATCCACTGAGCCACACCAGCCAGGGCCTAAGTCTTTATTAAGATAGATTTCCTTTCTGTTTGTGGTGCAAGGGCAAAAGTCAAGTAAATAAATGGTAAACATACCAAGTAATGCAATTTAAGAACCACCTACATAAAGAAGCTAACTTTCCCAGTGTTATTCACATCACTCTTCTTCAGAGCCTCTAGGAAAATCAACAGCTCCCTCTCCACCCAAATCAAATATTCTTTTAAGAATATTAAAATTCCCAAATTTTTCTACCTCTACTGCAAAATTGCACCTTACTTCTATATCTGTATTTGTATTACCTTCTCAAAGCTATAACTCAGGAAGGAGCTTTAAGTTCTACAGCAGCAAATAGGAGGAATGGCTAATTAACTTCATACTGATTTATGATGAATGGTAGACAATTTATCCATGGCCCACAAAAATGGGTCTGTGAAAATAAACAACTCACAGATCTACCTCAGAACATTCACATTATTCCTTCACTGTTTTTATCTTAGTTTAGCTTGAATTTGGACTCTTCAGCTATAAGTACAATTGTTAGAAATTTAAGTCTTAAGCAGAGGTACCATTACCAGTAAAGCAATAACAATGACATCAATAACCTTTTAGTATGGAAATATTCTTAAGAAGTCCAAATGGGAAAAATATAAGATGATCATTTTGCTTGTCTCCTGTGCAAAGTTAGATGAAAGAAGACATCTTGCATATTTAAATCACAGAATCAGAGGGCTGGAAGAACTCTTAACGGTTCTCTAAGTGGTCTCTTCTCCTGGCTGCACATCAGAATCACCAGTACAACGTTTAAAATGCAGATAACCAACCTCATTCCAAAACTACTGATTCAGAATCTCTGAGATTGGACCCAGCAATCAATATTTTTTTTAAAAAAGTACTCCAAACTATTTTACATTAAGTTATTTTAACGCCAGTTTTAAGATCAGCATTTGGGCCCTGGCTGGTGTGGCTCAGTGGTTGTGTGCTGGTCTGCGAATCAGAGTCATTGATTCAGTTCCTAGTCAGGGTACATGCCTGGGTTGCAGGCCAGGTCCCCTGTTATGGGCATGTGAGAGAGGCAACCACACTTTAATGTTTCTCTCCCTCTCTTCCCCTCTCTCTAAACATAAATAAATAAAATCTTTTTTTTAAAGGTCAACATTTGGGAACCACTGAGCAGACAGATCTTGAAATCTTAGATTTGTATCCTTGATTATCTTCAGAGATAAGGGTGTTTATTTCATCCAGATATAGGGGGAGTACTTCTCACCTGAATGTCTTAAGACCTGTTTCAGGAAAGAAGAGCAGTGGGGTGGGGAGAGCAAGGGTGGTGTGTTAAAACGTATCAAAGTAACCTCACTTCTGTCATTTTGTCAAACTCCTTCAGGTTAAAATATCCAACATGCCAAGGTGCTATACTTTGAGGTAGCTCAGCTTCAACCTCATCAGGAGGTATTAAGAGTAAGTGAGCAGGAGAAACAAGAAAACTGTAGACAATTAGAATTCACCCTGGGGTTCTATTAGGATGGAGACTCATAGAGTCAAAGGTTAGAAAGAACTGAATGTAACAAATTTAGTTTCTTTGAATCTGAGGTAGCCAAATCAGACTTCTAATCTGGATCTGAGAGTGAAAACATAACAGTTAAGGAAGAGCGATAGATTTCTCAGAGGATTTGAGCAGAAAGGGTTGTGTTCAGATGTTCTGAAAAAAACCTTGAAGAACTAAGAACCAAGCTGAGCAAAGCTGACCTCAAACAACATTTTCCACTTGTCTTCATACTTAAAAAAATCATTCTGAGTGCTCTTGTTTATAAGATACTGTTTGCACTTTTACAAAGACCGATTAAGTGTATAGGCTATCAGTGACTGACTAAGGTGGAGGAGTATACAGGAAATAATAAGCAAAAAATGCTAATGATATCAAAGCTTATAAAGGAAGACCTGTTACAAATTCTCAAGAGATAACACCAGGAGTGACCCACAGTGAACTCAGGATGCCCTGACAATCAGAGAGAGTAACTAAAACTTCGTCCTCACAATGTACTAAAAACTAGAGATAACACCCAGTTAGTTACCTAGTATTTAATTTGTTGAGATTAGTTCTGCCCAGCTAGACAGAAAATGCTTTTCTAGATTACTTACATGTCTATACTATTACCTGTAATCTAACAGGTAGAATACATGCAAATAAAAGCCATTCTCTAGTGATTCCATGAGCCTCAAATTCAATTAGTTCTATTATGATTGCCTATGCTAAGATTTTTCAATTACCCTATCAACACAGCCCTATAAATTTGTTGGGTGCTTCCTAATCAAGATACTGCCAGAAGAAAAATAAAGATTAAAACCAAAGCCATTTACCTCTTAGTACTGCTTGCACTCAAGATTGTAGGATACTATCTTTTTAAAGTGTTATATAATCCAAACACAATTGAGATCTCCCTGGGTAGAAATATAACAGTCACAGGCTTTGAGAACTGCAAGGAAATGTATAGGTCATTTGATCCAACTCCTTATCACTACCATTAGCAAAAACTATTCATTATATGCCTGCTGTGTCCTAGACTAATACCACCAAATGGAAATCATGAAATTTAAGGCTGTTTACGTGAAATTAATGGTAGAAGTAGGGAAAGGTAATGAAGGGAAAAATAAATTCTGGAATAAAAAGAAGTATAGACTCTTTGAGATGAACCGTACTTAGCAAACATCTGATCCAAAATTTATTTGTATATGGAAAAAAAAAAAAAAACTGTAGCCTAAAGAAGTCATAAATTGTTCAAGGACTTAAGGTGGTTCATTAGTGGCAAAGCTCAAATTTTTTAAATTTAATTTTATTGATTATGCTATTACAGTTGCCCCAATTTTCCCCTTTGCCCCCCTCCACCCAGTCCCCCCACTCTCTCAAGCAATCCCCACACCATTGTCCATGTCCATGGTTCGTGCATATATATTCTTTGGCTACTATAATCTCTATGCTGTCCTTTATATCCTCATGACTATTCTGAAACTACCAACTTGTACTTTTTAGTCCCTTTACCTTTCTTGCGCATCTCCCTATCCCCTTCTTATCTGGCAACCATCAATGTTCTCTGAATCTATGACTCTGTTTCTGTTCTGCTTGCTTATTTTGTATTTTAGATTCAATTGTCTATAGTTATGTATTTACTACCATTTTATTGTTCATAGTTTTGATCTTCCTTTTCTTAGAAAAGTCCCTTTAATATTTCATATAATATTGATTTGGTGATGATGAACTCCTCTAGTTTTTTCTGTCTTGGGAGCTCTTTATTTCTTCTTTGGTTCTATATAACAGCTTAGCTGGGTAATCTTGGTTGTAGGTCCTCACTGTTCATCACTTTGAATATTTTTTGCCAATCCCTTCTAGCCTACAAAGTTTCTTCTGAGAAATCAGCTAACAGTCTTATGGAAACTCCCCTGTAGGTAACTAGCAGCTTTTCTCTTGCTGCTCTTAAGATTATCTCCTTGTCTTTAACCTCTGACATTTTAATTATGATGTGTCTTGGAGTGGTCCTCTTTCAGTTGATCTTGTTTAAGACTCTCTGCACTTCATAGACGTGTATGTCTATTTCCTTTACCAGTTAGGCAAGTTTTCTGTCCTTATTGTTCAAATAGGTTTTCAATTTCTTGCTCCCTCTCTTCTCCTTCTGGCACCCCCATGATGTGAATTTGGTACACTTGAAGTTTTCCCAGAGCTCCGTACACTACCCTCATTTTTTAAAAATTATTTTTCTTCTTGCTGTTCTGATTGGGTATTTTTTGCTGTCTTATATTTCAAATCACTGATTTGATTCTTGGTTTCATGCACTCTGTTGATTCCCTGTAAGTTGTTCATTTCAGTTAATGTATCCTTCATTTCTGACTGGTTCTTTTCTATGGTTTCCATTTCCTTTTTTATGCTGTTAAATTTCTCTCTGAGTTCATCTGTTCTTCCCCTAAGTTCTTTGAGCATCCTTATAACCAGTACTTGAACTCTGCATCTAGAAGCTTGCTTGTCTCCATTTTGTTTAGTTCTTTCTCTGAGGTTTTGCTCTATTCCTCCATTTTGGTCATTTTTCTTTGTCTCATTTTAGCAGCCTCCTGGTGTTTGTTTCTAAGTATTAGGCAGGGCTGCTACTTCATCCAGGCTTGATAGTGTGGCCTAATGTAGTAGCTGTCTTGTAGGGTCCAGTGGCACAGCCTCCCCTATCACTAGGTGCACCCACCATGATGGCTGTGTACACCTTGCTCTTGTAGTTGAGACTTAATTGCCATTGACATATCAATAAGAGGGATTTACCCAGGCCAATCAGTTTCCAGGACTGGCTGTGACCACTCACCATCAACCTCTGGCTCCCCGGAGGCCACTGTGGAGGATCAGCTATGCAAGGGCCCACTCTATAGAGCAAGACTTACTTCAGCAGGGCTCTGGTACCTGCTGAGTCTGCACCTTGAGTGTGTTGCTTGTGGAGGTGATTGGGTGGTGCTGCTGCTACATGATCTGTAGCTGTCTTCTGGGTGCAATGCCTCTAGGACCCCCTGGGAGGTGCAGGTCAAGGTCAGCCACTGCCCATTTTTCAGGGCCACCTGGCATAAGCTGCAAGAAATCTGCAAAGGGCTGCTACTTGTGCTGGACTTGGAGATGCCCAGGAGAGACCAAGCTGTGAACCAAGGCCAGATACTGCCAGTTCTGGGCCTGAGGTCACTTAGTAAAATGTATGGGGCTTGCTGAGGCCAGATTTTGTTTGAGAGGATTTAGGAAAATTTGAAGCATGAGCCGAGAAAAGCCATTCATATGGAAAAGCCACTGGAAATAGCCTGGGTGGACCCTAAAGTTGGGTGGGGTGGAGCCTCAGAGAATCACCAGGGTGGGCCAAACAGTGTGAGCCAGGTTGATGGAGTCTCAAATATGGCTCCTGCCTGCCAGCTCTGTGGGGAGAGGTCTCAGAAAAAGAACAATGGCTTCTGCCAGCACTTCTATCTGGGATAAAGCTGCCCCTCCAGCTCTCACCCTGATACTGGACAACTCAGTTCATCCCTGTCTGCCTCTGGTTCCTTTTAAGCTGCTGCCCCAGTGCTAGAGCTCAGAGTCAGTGAGTCTGAGTAAGTCCATGTATGGGCTCTTTAAGAGGAACTGCCTAGCAATCCAGAAGTTTCTGTCTTCCACAGCTTCAATCCCCACTGTGTTTTACCATTGTTAAGTTATGGGAACTTACCCATCTGGCACTGGAACCCTGGGCTGGAGGGGGGGCTGTTGTGGGGCTGGGACTGCTCACTCCTGAGATACCCCTTCCAATTTTTATCTGTAACATGTGGGTGTGGGACAAACCCATTCTGTGTCTCCACCCCTCTTACCAGTCTCAGTGTGGTTTCTTCTTTAATTCTGTAGTTGTAGAACTTCCACTGAGCTCAACTTCTGGCAGTTCTGAATAATGAATGTTCTCTACCTTGGTTGTAATTTTGATATGGTTGTGCAAGGAGGTGAGCTGTGTTTACCTACATTGCCATCTTACCTTTCTGCTGTAGAGGTGAAACTTGAACCCAGGACTCATTACTTTTAAGTCTAAGGTTCTTTCACTACAGCTTGGATTAATTTGTAACTTAAACTATATTTTTTTGCTACAAACCCAAGATTATTTTCCACCATAAATAAATCCCACAACTGCCCGAATGTCTACTTAGAAATAGCCCTACATTTCAAGAGTTAAAAACAAATGTAACTTAAAAGCATTTGAATAAAACAGAACTTTCCTATTCTTTGAATGATATGATTAATTAGTCTTGAACCACTCTGCAATTGGCTGATCCTTGTATACATGCATAATTGCCAAATACTTTATATTACAATCTTATAGAGATATTATGTGATTTTGACTTTTTTGGCAAGGTTACTGTACTTGGTCCATTGTTTTTCCACATTAATAACTAGATGTGAATAGGCTAACCTTTATAGTGTGGGAGGCAAGATAATGATGGTATTCCACACCATTATTCCCAATGTCCAGAAGCCAACAGCTCCACTTTCAGTTTTATCACTGATTTATTGTAGACTTCAGTAACCCTTAACACTAAGATTTTCAGTTCTGTTCGTAAAAAAGACCTTCCAAATTGATTAAATTTTCCAAGAATAAAAATATTTTTGTGATAGATTTTATGTAAGCATGAAATTATTAAATTACCATGCCAATAATCAAATTACTTTAATAATGAGAGACTAAAAAACTCCTCTTAAGTTTTTGTAAGCTTTTGAAAATTGAGATATTAGAACAGTATTTCTCAACTTTCTATAACCTCAGGTTAATATTACAAGTATGTGATAAAATGCTATGGAATTCTTAAGAAACCTCTGTGATTCATATTTCTGAAATAAACTATGTAGCTTCACTATATTTTACATATAATACAATAAGGCTTCAGGTAAAAGTTAAGTATGTCTGTATATGTGTCAAAACTAGACATAAATAATTGGGCCTGTGGTCTAATTTCCTTAAGTGGTCAGTTTGAATTTGTATTTCTATGTTTATGAGAGCTCAAAATATTTATCTAAACACAAAGAAAATGTTCTTAGTTCACCTATTTTTATGACATAGAAATATTTTTACATCTCTCTCAAAGGTTATTATAACTTCCTTTTGCAACATAAAGTAGAGGTAAAATTGTCTGATTTTATGTATATGCAATTATATAAATGAGATGTAGTCACAACAACCTGGGTTTCCTTCTGGTCATCACATAGCATTTTATCAACTCACAGTTGAGTCTGTCTTTACTAACTCACTTAAAAGATAGTTTTGAGATAGATGGCGTAGCAGCAAAGTAGCCCTGGTCTTAATGGCAAAGCATAAAGTCAAAGTTCTCACACAGTGACTGAGGTGGGGGGAGTGGTGGAAGTGGGGAATGGAGACAACTGTGCTTGAACAACAATAAAAATGTGAGAAAAAAAGTTTTCACACAGTATTATTTTCTACTATTAAGGCAAAAATTTAAACTTCCAGCAGTACTGTGCATAGCAAGAAGAATGTGTTTATAAGGCAGAAATAAAATTAAATTTCTAAGTACTTTTTCATGTTCTCTTTATTATTCTTATTTTTAAATGCACATTAGCAAAAATACTTAGAATAGAAATATTGTACTAAAAGATAACACTGTTAAATTTATTACAAAAGATTTTGACACAGCTGCACGAATAACAGCAGTGTGAGGAGTTTCTCCTGATTAATAATTTTGAGTCTACTTCATCTTTAAGAGCAAAAGAATAATTGGTAATATTCCTTCATCTTTTTTTTTTAAAGATTTTTTAAGTACTTTTTTTTTTCCTTTTAGATTTTATTTATTTATCTTTAGAGGGGAAGGGAAGGAGAGAGGGAGAGAAACATCAATGTGCGGTTGCCTCTTGTATGTTCCCTGCCGGGAACTGGCCTGGCAACCCAGGCATGTGCCCTGACTGGGAATCGAACCGCGATCCTTCGGTTCGCAGGCCCGCGCTAATATTCCTTCATCTTAATTCCTCCTACTGAAGATAGCATAAGAGAAGTCCTTCCTCTTTCTCCTAATTTGCATTCTTCTCTTTACATAAGCTCAGATAAGAGGAATAGAACAATGAAGTAAGTGAGACATATTCTGGGATGTGAAGAATGCATTTCTTTACATATTTTTGTAGGATAATTCAATTTACAATCTGATAAAGAAGAATGAAACAGTTATTTGATTCTATTAACACTTTACCATGTACTACATTTTTCCAAAGAAAAAATGAAATACAGGCAGGATGATAAGGAATTTAACCATAACATCCTCCACCTTAGAAATTCTCAATCAAGAAACAAAGTCATAATAGCACTTTTATTTAGCTCTATTTCCCAGATAGATCTTTAAATTCCTGTTATTTCGATTGAAAATGGAAATGTCAGATTATTTTGTTCAGCCAGATCAATTATCTTTGGATCTAAGACCTCTTAAATTAATGGAAATAACTAATTTTGTCTTTTTTGACTCTGTGGGATCTGAAGTTACTTTGTCTTTAATTATATTCATGGGTAAGGGGAGCGAAACATTCTGCAAACAATCACATTCTCTCGATAAACCAAAACTCAAGGCTATCATCACAACAAATGGTGGTGGATGCAAATTCCATTGCCTCAGTTAACTCATTTCTCTCTGACTTTACAACCACTCCAAAGGAAAAAAGAGGTCTGGTTTCTTATATGTATTACAGAGGTACAGAGAGGAGAGATGCCAAGCAAAATTAGCTTAATTTTGCTTATTCTGGAAATTATAAGAAATCAGCAATTAAATGATGGTTTCATCATCTGTATATTGAAAGAGAGAGGTGGGCTCAATGATCTCTAAATTATCTACTATTCTCATTTTGTGAATTTGTGAAGTATTGGAAGCCAAATCCCTTTGTTTCCCTGCTTACATCAGTAGCAATTGCCCATTCTATTTGCCCATTCTATTTCTGAAGCAATCATTAAGGTAAAAGATGAACTGCCATTGCCCATATGGCCAATTCTACAGTGGTATACAATGGCTCAAATGAAAAGTATATAATTACTATTCCACTGTTCAAGAAAGAAATTCAGAATCACTAGTTGACTGCATTCAAGTCCCAACTTTCTGATACTATAATGAAACAGGCTCAGAAGCCAAGGATGGATAAAGAGCAACAGAGTGAGTACTGTCCAGACTGATCTCCCACCTATCATACTGGCTATGTTCCATTATATGAGTGGCTGCTCCAAGGAAGTCAAGGGGAGCCAGAATTCAGTTCATACAGGGCCTAAGCTTCTATTACTCTTCCTCTCCTTCAACTGTAAAGTAAATTTATTCAGAAAGTAAAGTAGCATTTAGACAGTAATCTAGTTTATAAGTGACCATATACAGAAGTAGAACATCCAACAAAACTAAGTGCTCACAGGTAAAATTTCAGGGATGTCTTACCATATTCCCAACCCAATGCTTCAATGAGTAGTAGCTTAGACATAAAAACCTAAATGCAATGTTCCACTGGAGAGCAATTCTACTTTTTGTTACTTTTGAGCCTTTGAGTCATATCATTTTCTCCATCAACAACAACTCTACCTCTCCTCTATCTGTCAAAATTCCTCATCTCTAATTAAAAAATACCTCTCCAACTCTCCAGGGGAAGTTGATCACCCAAACACAAGCAATTACTTCATCTTCTACCCTCCCACAGCCTTTTTCTTGAGCTCCATTTCTTGAGCACATATTATCTTTGCATTCTCTTTGATTGTCATAACCTTTCTATTTTCTAATAAGTAAGTTCATTAAGAAATTGGATATGTCTCACTAAGTACCAATTACCCACCCTCACAGGACCCGGTATATTGCTTTGTATACTGTGGGCCTTGGATGTTTGCAGGTTGTTTACCTGGAGGCCCTCCTAAGATGAAATCATTGACATGAGGTAGTCCTTTCATTTACTATTTCATTTCTGACTTTTGGTACAAGGGAGGTTGAACTGAACAATATTAAAATTGGTATGAAATACTAAGTCAATTCCTTTTCTCACATGTGACTGACATAATAAAAATGTTCCAAAGTGATAATTGAGATTCTTTTCTCTCTACTGAAGAGCTCTTTTTAAAATTAAATTTATTGGGGGGCATTGGTTAATAAAATTGTACTGGCTTTACATGTATAATTCTGTTATACATCATCTATATATTGTATCGTGTGTTTACCACCTTAAGTCAAATCTCCTTCCATCACCATTTACCATGTCCCCCTTTACCTTCTTCTACCTTCCTCCAGCCTCCTTTCCCTATGTTAATCGCCATACTCTTGTCTGTTATGAGTTTTGAGTTTCTATTTATTTATATTTTTTGCTTAATCCCTTTAACATCCAGCTCACAAACCCCTCCTGTCTGACAGCTGTCAGTCTGTTTTCTGTATCTATGAATCTGTTTCTATTTTGTTTGTTAGTTTATTTTGTTCATTAGATCCTGCATATAAGTAAAATTACAATGTTTTGCTCTCTATAATGGACATCTACATTTTTGGCCCAAACTTTCAGGGAAAAAATCTTTCATTTAATTTTTTTCTTTATTTAAATGTAGATACTTCTTTTTTGTATTACAAAGGAATTTTAGCATTTATTTTTAACATGTTACGGTACAAGAAATTTTATGTAACAAATAATTACAAAACATAAGAACAGATACAGGGTACAAGAAATTTTATATACTGGTAACAAATTTATTATATATATGTTTCAGAGAAGGCCAAGAATGCTTCTTCAATGACAATATCAGAAGTATTATCTTCTTCAATTTATACATTACTAGTGTCTTCTAAAGAGTCATTTACCCTGGTAAATTTCATCATCCTCAGTTCCAACCATAGCTTTGCTAATACCGCATTTTTTAAATGATTTCACAACTACTTCCTTCTTGACACTGTTCCACAATCTTAGGATCAAATCACAAGCCTGGGCAACTGCATCCACGATGTACACTCTTTCTTCATTAGGACCTAAAAGGGCTTGTTTACTAGCACATCAAGAGGTTGCAATGGTTAGCCCACCAGTATCACAGCAAGTTGGGTTTTCAAGTCCATTCTGCAATTGCTCTTACACTTTGTGTAACGGACTTTGAAGTGATAAAAAACAAGCAAAGCTGATTTTTTTAAGTAATCCTCCAGGCCTTCATAACCAAACTTTGTTAAACCATATTTTCATGCCTCCTTCATTCATCCATTCTTTTTCATGCATGTGATCAGTAACTCCATTTGGAATCTTTTCTTTTAGAAACATTTTTCTTTTACAGATGATCATAGGTGGTAGCTTTGTCCCATCTGCACAGCCGGCTAGAGCAACAGTGAAGTGTGTTTTCTCACAACCACTAATTTTAACAGCCATGGTGTTTCCTCCTTTGATGCCCACAGTTCTGTTGGATGACACAACTAATGTGAGTGGGACCTCATCTAGACCAGCGACTTGGGACAGCTCAAAGTTGTCTTTCGAAGATTGATAACATTAAAAATGAAATTCCAAAACATGATTCTCATAGGCTGCTGGAAGTTTTAGGGCAAGTTTCGTTCGTGTCCTCACACTCAAACCTTCTCTCTTCATAAAGCTGAAACACCATTTAGGTGTCCCTGAGAAATCATCAATGATTTTTTCTCGTGCAATCCTTTCACCTTCTTCTTGTATCACCTTAGTCAAAACAGAGACCCCAGTGCAATGCTGCTCCAGGATCCAGGTCTTCACCTCCCACTCCACCTCTGGCCACTATGGAGGTTTCCCCACATTGCCTTCTGTCTTGGCATCTGAGAAGCCTTTCTTCATGTTGCCTCCACAATCTGATGACTATCTGTGAGAGGAGGTCCAAAGTGTCTTTTGGCAGCTCTGCTGCCATGCCTCTTAGCATATTTAATAACTTTTAGCTTAAAGCTTGCAGTATGAAAACCGTTTTGACATTTTCCAAAGGATTTTACAATAATTTCTCCTGCCTAAAGTATAGGAAATGTCACACTGTTCACCCTATGGTAATAAAGCTAGCATCACCCATCTTATCAAATGGGTAACATTTGGCAGCATCTATCTTGTCAAGTGGATAACAATCGGCATCATCTATCTTACTCTGTGGATAACAGTACATCACTCTTCATTTCATTTCATTGAATTGTTGGCTGAAACTGCTTTCGTTGCAAGTTCATTGTAAGTTCAACAAAATTGAGTATCATATTCCAGGGTATTATTTTGCATATGGTATCATTATTGCTTTCTAGAGTTACACTTTTAATGCTTAAACATAAATAAAATAATTAAAAATACACAGAAGTAGTACTACCCATGTATAATGCGTATCCTTACTTTCCCCTCAAAAATTTGGGCAAGAAAGTGCGCATTATGCATGGGAAAATATCGTATATAGTTCTTGTCTTTCTCTGACTGGCTTATTGCACTTAGCATAATACTCTCCAGTCCTTTAGTTTGCAAAACAGTATTTCTTGCAATGTAGAGTTGGCAGTAGCCATAAAAACAAGGATGCATGAATGATGTATGCAAATCTGATTTTGAAAGCATACCCGCAATCACTATTAATAAGAGCGACATGACTACTGTATGTCCTGTAGAATGTAGGATGATTTCATATCTGAATGCAAAGATTAGAGGCCTCAGAGAGCCACAGTCTGTGTATCACTCTGCCGTACATTTCAATTTAGTTGGGCTAAACACATAGAAATACACCAGTCAATCAGGTGTCAGGTTTAATCATAAGCATTAATATTAAAATTAAAGGGATTATTTCTGACTAGACAGGAAGTTATAGAAATATAACTTGGGATTGATAACAAGCCTTAAATATAAAATATTCATTTTTAAAGGGAGACAGGATCATACAATAAAAGGAAGACAAAAATTCTACTAATATAGCGCTGCCTAGTGTAGCTCAGTGGACCAAAGAGTCACCACTTCGATTCCCAGTCAGGGCACATGTCTAGGCTGTGGGCCAGGTCCCCAGTGGGGGTGTATGAGAGGCAACCACATATTGATGTTTCTCTCCCTTTCTTTCTCCTTCCCTTCCCCTCTCTCTAAAAGTAAATAAATAAAATCTTTTTGAAAATTCTAATAATATATAAATGATAAAACAGGTATCCTAATTTATTCAGGCCATTATTTAACTAAACCCACACAGGACAGTTTAACATGATGGACACTGAGAGCCTGGTTTTATTCTATACATACTGGAGGATGTCACTCTAGTACTTTCATAAATAAATACCTTTGTAGAGATCTAAAGCAGAGGCCTCTAATAGCAGCTATTGAGCTATCATGGATAATGTTATGGTGAATCTTTAGCACACTTATTTAAATGCATTGGATTAAAACAAAATTGATTTTCTCGCTGCCTATTTTCCTTCCAGATACAGAACTCCAATTAAAATCAATAGATTTGAAGCTTGTAAGCACAGCACTAAATTATTAAAACCATGAGTTATTTTAGAAAATTAACACCGATTTAAAAAGTGGATTTTACATTGACTTACCTTTTCATTCTTAATGAGAAAGTGGCTGCAGTGTAATTTCCCTCTTTAATAAAATCTATACTTGGAATGAATTTAGTCAAATAGTATTTGCAAGAAGTTACCCAGTGGAATCGTAGGAGTAAGGAAAATTGTCTCTTGGGTTCTGTTGCCTTTAACATTCTATGATCCCAAGAAAATGATACTGATGGCATGATGTGATCAGTAGCAAACAATTTTAGTCTTAGCAAACACTAAGAATGGAGAAGAGGCAATTATAGAATATTCTAAAAGAATGGTCTCCGATATTTTCAACAATCTACTTTCCAAAAGTGAAAAATATTATTAGAGTGTGTGTTTATGTGTGTATGGGTATAGGGCTAAAAAATAAAGCTTACTGTTATTTTTATGCCTTATTTACTTCTTTAAAAAATTTGAAGCAGTGCTTTAAAATAAGAATAAATTCAGAAACCAAGAAAATGAGATGTGTGTGTGTAATAGTTGTGCCTAAAAACCTATGAAGAACTTCTACAAATGGGCATAGAAGTTAGCTCTATACTCAGCAGGATGAACCCAACTATATGAGAAATAAGCTTATATTAACAAAGTTGTTATATTAACAAAACAGGGGCTAGATTTTAACATCCTCTCTGACAATGATTTTATCATTGTTATTCCCATTCCCTTACACAGGTAGTATCAGCTCATTTGGGAAAAAATCTTAAATATTGTCATATTTCCATTTTCTCAAGGAACTCCAGCTTAGAGAACTCTTTCTTGTGAATCATCGTATTTTTTGGACTATAAGATGTACTCCTCCCAAATTTGGGAGGGAAATGGGGGGTGTATCTTATAGTCTGAATGTAGCTTACCTGGCTCGCTTTACAGGGGTGGGGGAAAGCAGCAGTGGAGCAGGGTCACAGGTTATTAAATATTTTTTGCTTCAATTTTTTTTCCTATTTTCCTCCTCTAAAACTTAGGTGTGTCTTATGGTCCGGTGCATCTTATAGTCCTAGAAATATGGTAATCTCCTCTCAAAGTACACCAACTTTTTCTGAACTGAAATTTCCCAAACTGATCTCCATCCTACCCTATACCCCACTGTCAATAGCACTTTTGAATATCCTAATTCCTAAATGTACAGATTCACCAGTTTTTAACCCCATTGATCTATGTTGATGTTGCTGAAATCTGTTTATGTTACCAAAGCACAACATTTGACAACCTAACTGCTCAAATAAAGGGGAAAACACCACTAAAATTGAGATATCAACTAGTATGAGTTGAATCTTTTAATTTTTAACAAATAAAATTATAAACATAAGACTGTTTATGTGTCCCTGCAAAATTATGGCTAAGATAATATATTGTATTAGTTGAAATCTATAGTCTTTGTTCATTTAGCAATCAACTTGAAACTGTAATTCTCCATTAAGGATATTTGACATCCAGTACCAAAGGTGAATACAAGTACAAAATCTGATTTTTTCATTAAAAATCCTATATAATCTGTTTAAGAATTGTAAAAGACCATAGGAGTTTAGAACTGAAAATAGCCCTTATGAAATACATGGATTTGTTTGATTTTATAATGAGTGTTTTTTAGCTGGAGGTGGGGCGGGCAATGACAAACAAGTAACCTCAGGATGGAGACAAATGACAAAGTTCCTTAATTAGTCCTTGAACTTCCATAGCCAAAATAAGCTTAATGAGCCACTCAAAGCAATTAAAATGCTTTGAACAGTGTGCTCCCCGAAAAGATCTGTGGTCTACAACTTGAAATGACTTGCACGGTATCATTTCGCATTCCTAAGCAGAGAGGAAGTATCATTCACCAAGCAAATTTTCACTGCCCACCCCAAAAGGACCTATAACCATTTTGAAAAACACAATCTTAGAACTCCCTTTGTCCTTTTTTACCTTGGCTAATATTATCCTCTTCCTTTCTTTTGCTTCTTTTCACCTAGTCTCAAAGCCAGCTCAGTAGCCAGTGATGACTTTCCTGACCATTTCAGTAACCTGGCTTGATTCATCTTTCCTAGGAATTTTTGGTCAGGCTAGTGGGGAATCACTGAAAGCTTTCATTAAATGAGTCTGAAAAATAAAGTCTGTATTTCAGGCAGCTCCATCATGTCTACACATTGCCTGTACTCCACTTAGTGACAAATGACAGAATAGTATGATTTTTAAAAAAGGGATAATGTCTGACATTTTCCAGAGAAAAACACTGACAAAACTTCATGATTAACTGAATATGGAGATAAAAGAAATCAGTAGCTAATTACAAACAATGTCTGCTATGCTTTTTCTGTTAATAATTTTGTGATTTACCAATATATATTTTATGGTTGATGGCATCTTCCTCACTATATCAAGCAGTTAAGTGGAATTTGGTAGAACCTCATTATTTCATATGCTATGATCTCATCATTTTAATGAGCTTTTGATTAAGTACTATTGTTCTTACTGCCGACAAGGTACCTGAGATGTTAGAGTGGAGACATTTATTTGTCACAGGAGGAAACATATGATTATCTCTGACACTTAACACTCTCTAGTCACTTTCCTTCACTTTCCTTTAAATTAAAGCAATCAATGTCCTTCTTCATATCCCTGCATAAAATTTGTCCAGTTTTATTTTCTTGCTTTAGAAACTACAAAAATATTTAAATATATCCATACACACAAAAATATATCATTCATTATAGTTACCAATATAACTTTCCATATAATTTAATCACTGAAATTTATGTCTAGAAAACAAACAAAAATATGTCTACCTTTCTACTATAATCTGGAGTCTTTCCTTGAACTAAGCATTACAATAATGTGACCAATATACAAGTCACCTTAATAAAAAGAACGTTTCCTACTATCTTACTGCATCTCTAGCCTCCGAGAATATACTATAAGAAGCTTCATTTCAATAGATCAGCAATTCTCAGTGGGTTCTGTGACTCACTGGCAAACTTTTTCTCTAAAGGGCCACATAGTAAATAAATGTTTTGGGCTTTGTGACAGTCTGCAGTCTCTATCACATAGCCATCTTTTTAAACAACTCTTTAAAAATGTAAATACTAGTTTTAGCTTGCAGGTTACACACCAACAAGCTATAGGCAGGATTTGGTCCTTGACTACAGTGTGCTGACTGCTGCTCTAAGGAATCCATTGTATATCATAAACAAATTCCTCTCCAGTGAGTCTAGTAAGGTCTTAGTTGTGCCCTCCTTGGAAGAACTGAAGAAACATTAGCTCAAATCATTTTCTGTTTTGTGGTTGAGATGAAAACTGGTTGAGAAACGGTTACATTAAATACTTCAAAGATACTACTGGAGGAATGTGATCATTATTTCAAAAATATCAGCATTCAAAAATATTCAGTACAGAGAAATTAAAATCCAAAATTTCAAGGAAATTTCATTTTGTCCAAAGTATAAACCAAACATTATAGTGTCACTACCTCGTAATAGAACATTATTACACGTAGTAGAAAAGTAATTACACATTAATTGCCTCAGTATGAAATAAATTACACCTAATTCAAAATTTGCTTGGAACGGGTATATGGTCATTTGTATAAATAAACAGTCACGTGTGCCTTAGCTTCTATAAATAGTAACCTAGTCTAGATTCCTGAGCAGAATCCTCAAAGCTTAGTTTTAGAACTTAAGATGCACCAACATAATCTCCACACTTTACCTTTGAGGACATGCATGCAGGCATTATTTCATAGTGTAGAAGAATAGAATACACTAAATTCTGCATTGTAGTAGTTAGAAGAAAACTATTTAGTATCCTACCAAGAAAAAATAATTAAATTCTCAAGGTCTGGAACCACTTGGCCATATTAAATATGACTATTCTTTTACAATATATGGATTATCTTTTCAGTTAAAGGAGTTTTGAAAAACTGTCCAAAACTAAACTATGCATGATCTTTCATTCAGGATCACACTTACATTAAAACTGCATGACACACTGTCATCAAAAATATACAAAAGAGTAATTAAATTAAAATGCTTCTAGTTACACAGATAGACTCTCCTAATGAACCCAGGTGCTTGGATGGGCAATAGGAGAGAGCTGTCTCTATCCTGGAATGTGGGCAGGGGGCTGTAATCCCTGAGGAGGAAAAAAAAAAAAAAAAACAATGTTTGGTTTTTAAGTGTGGAGATATTCGTATGTTTTAAATTATTGGAAAGTTAAAAGCCAACAATAGAATTAATACAGTATTTAGTATACATAAGTGTTCTTAGAAAAAAGCAACTGGACTGCATACTACTTAGAACTCTCCTCTCAGCCCAAACATAAATCAAGAGTTCTAAAAATTCATTAGGCAAACTTATTTTAAAGTAAATCTGAGATACTACTCAACCTTGAAGGCTCCAAAGAACTGTTTTAATCATTTCCTGAGGGAGAATTTTAAGGCCAGAACCTACTAGAAAAGTAACAATAATAATAAGTCCAGTCATTTGAAAGAACAATTCCTTCTCTTTAACTCTCTCCCCAAAATAAGTCTTAATTAGCCAAATACTAATCCAATGATAATCCAGCACTTTTCCTTGTTAATGGAAAGTGCTCATTTTGCCTACAGAGGAAAAAAAAGCCACCCAAAATGACTAATTATCTAGAAACAAGTTATTTGCCCAATACACATGCCAACAAAATTGTACATCTTAAACAAAAAAGCAACTGAGATTACCATTCCTATGCTGTCAGCTCTTGTCCCTGGTTTTTCACAAGCTTTCTCCCAACCAAATATTTTACAGACATTTTACAGACATTTTCTTGCAATAACAAATTAATTTTGTAAACGTAACTCTTATCACAAGTCATAAACAAGAAGAAAGAAATGAATTGCTATTACCTCCCCAATTTCCTTTTCTGTTAGCTTTTTTTCTTCTCTGCAGAAAGTAGAGAAATTTCCCATTCTAAAAAATATAGAGAGAATTCTCAAATCTTTAAAGCAAAAGACCAATTTTCTCCTTCCTTGGAAATATTGTCTTTCTCTTCTTCCAGAGTCCAACACCTTTTCCCTCACCTACATTTTATGCTTGCTCATGAGGCAGCACTAATCCTCTGATATCATGAAATGCTACCTTACCCTAAGCAGGCTTTACACTGCAGTCTCCAAAATGATGCCTGAACCTCAGCAGATAGAAGATCCATAGCAACAGCAGTAATAGTTTTTTTCATTTGCTCTTACCAGAAATCATACTCCAAAAAGATGACCATGGAGATGTCACCTACGCTAAAACCTTAAAATCAGTTCATTGTTTAGTCAAATCCCATGTTTTCATTTTATGTATCCTTTGGGAAGCTTGTGACATAGTAAAAGAGATCTTTCAGTGATAGTCACCTTTTTTTTTAATGAAGAGATTTTTTTTTTTTAAGAAGCCCTCTGGGTATTCCCTTTTGTCACTAAAAGGGAATCTGTTCCCTCATTCCCTATCACCTTAGAGTACGTAGTATAATGTACCTATAACAAAATTAGCTTCAACATAAGAGCTTAGACAATAATCATAAGTTTCCCTTAACCAGAAGTCATTTGTATACTACCCACATGCCTCTGATTTTACTAACAGGTAAACTGGATTATATTTATCAAAAGCAGTTCCTTTGATGTGGTGATTCTCTGTAAGGTTATTCTATGAGAGAAATTAGACAAAGAATTGAGAATCTTGATAAATATAATTCTACGTAATTTTCAATTTAATTCTGTTCACTAAAATAGCTCAAAACTGGTATTGAATTTCATTAAAAGTCATTTCCTATGATTTGTACTCTATATAGAATAAGACTCATGTGAGTCCAATTTCAAAAATACTAACACTTTAAATATTAAAGGCAGAAAGAAGAATTAGTCACAATAAAATTGTAACATGTATAAAACTCTGATAACCCTATTATGCACAAGGTCTGTCTGGAAAAATTCTAACTATTATTAATATAATGAAAACAGTTTGTGTGACACTGATGTAACCTGACAGCCAAAAAGAGTGGACTGGAATGTGCATGCGTGAACAACGATGACTTCACTGTACTAGTCAGTGGGGGTAGACACCATTGAGTGAGCATCTGTACTGTGAGGCCCTTGCATTCAAAATGATTTAGCAAGTAGAGCAACAAATCTGCATCAGATTTTGCATGAAGCTTGAACATTCCTCCATGGAAACTATTCGGATTCAGAAGGCTGCAACTATGGGCAACTAGTGACTGGCAACTTTATTACAACAACACGCCCACTCATGCATCACATCTTCTGCAGAGGTTTTTGGCAAAACATCAAATCACCCAGGTGACTCAGCCCCCCTACAGCCCATTTTTGGCACCCTGTGACTTCTGTTTTTTTCCCAAAATTTGAAAGGGAAGAGATTTCAGACCATCAATGAGATTCAGAAAAATAACATGGGGCAGCTAATGGCGATTGGGAGAACTGTGTGAGGTCCCAAGGTGCCTACTTTGAAGGGGACTGAGGTGTCACTGTCCTATGTACAATGTTTCTTGTATCTTCTTCAACAAATGTCTCTATTTTTCATGTCACATGGCTGAACACCTTCTGGACAGACCTCATATTTAGACAAAGGTATATAAACACATATGTATTTTCCTTAGATTAGATATTTTTATAAGGTGTAAAGAATTCTATATATTTTATTTTTTAAATTTAATTTAATTTTAGTTCATTTTTATTGTTGTTAAGTACAGTTATCTCAATTGTCTTGTCACCACTGTCTCCCATCCCACCCATCCCCATCTCCCACCCTCCATCCTACCCCCCTTTGGCTTTGTCCATGCATTGGGTCCTTTATACATGTTCCTTGACAACCTTTCCCCTTCTTTCCCCTCATTATCCTCCTTCCCTCTGCCCACTGGTTACTGTTAGTTTGTCCTTTATTTCAATGTGTCTGGTTCTATTTTGCTTCCTTGTTTGTTTTGTTGATTAGGGTCCACTTATAGGGAAGATCATATGGTACTTCTCTTTCACAGAGAATGCAGATGGGTGCAGCAACCATGGAAAACAGTAAGGAATTTCTTCAGAAAACTAAAAATGGAACTTCTTTTTGACCCAGCAATACCACTGCTGGGATTATACACTAAGAACCCTGAAACACCAATCCAAAAGAATCTGTGCACCCCAATGTTCATAGCAGCACAATTTACAATAGCCAAGTATTGGAAGCAACCTAATTGCCCACCAGTAACTGAATGTATCAAAAACTGTGGTACATTTACATAACAGAATACTATGCAGCAGAAAGAAAGGAGCTGCTACCCTTTGCGTCAACATGGATAGAATTGGAGAGCATTATGCTAAATGAAAGAATTCTATACATTTTGCATATAATAAAAATATTTAGCAAATCCATGGATATCATAACTTTTACTGAGTATATAACTTTTATTGAATTCCTGTTATACAAAGGCCTTCCAAAATGGCATTGTCAAATTGTAATTTTTCTGCTTCTTGAATATAGTGATCACCTTATCTTTTAGCAATTTTCATTACTACAATTCACTTTTCTATTTTTAAAGAGAATTATGTCTAAAATTGGTAGAATTCATTCAAAACTCTACAGGCAGAGACTTCTAGCCAAGATAGAGGCATAGGTAGATATACTGTGCCTCCTTGCACAACCAAAAGAAGGACAACAACAAGTTTAAAAACAAAAACAACTAGAACTTACGGAAAATCGAACTGTATGGAAGTCTGACAACCAGGGAGTTAAAGAAGAAACATTCACCCAGACTGGTAGGAGACGCAAAGACAGGCAGCTGGGCAGAGAGGACTTGGTACAAGATGGGGCTGGAGGACTGGGTGAGGCAGTGCCTGGCAGACCAGGCAGTCCCACATTCAAATGAGGATAAACCAGGAGGAACAACTGGGGAACAAGATAGACTGTACAACCCAGATTTCCAGTGTGAGGAAATAAAGCCTTAAAATCTCTGACTGAAAAAACCTGTAGGGGTTGAGGGTGCGGGAGAAACTCCCAGCCTCACAGGAGAGTTCATTAGAGAGATCCACAGGGTCCTAAAATGTACACAAAACCACTCACCCAGGAATCAATACCAAAAGGGCCCAATTTGCTTGTGGCTAGCAGGGGAAATGACAGAAAGCAAGTTTTCAGTTTCTTGCTCTTCCTCTTCTCCTACTGACACCACTATGATGCAGGCTTGGAGCAGCATTGTTCTCTCTCGGACCCCTCCACCACATACAGTGCCACAACACAGCAACCTGGGTTGCACTGCAGTGGTGAATACCTAAGGCTCCACCCCTTAGTACTAACAAGCACACCAAGACAAAAAATGTGGCCCAAATGAAAGATCAAAGCTACAGAAAAAATACAACTAAGCAAGCAACGAAGAGCCAGCCAACCTATCAGATGCATAGTTCAAAACATTGGTACTCTGGATGCTCACAGAAATGGTTGAGTATGGTCACAAAATAGAGGAAAAAGTGAAGGCTATGCAAAGTGAAATAAAGGAAAATATACAGGGAAGCAACAGTGATGGGAAGGAAACCGGGACTCAAATCAATGGTTTGGACCAGAAGGAAGAAAGAAACATTCAAGCAGGACAGAATGAAGAAACAAGAATTCAGAAAAATGAGGAGAGTCTTAGGAACCTCCAAGACTACTTTAAACCTTCCTACAGCTGCATCATAGCGGTGTCAGTAGGAGAAGAGGAAGAGCAAGAAATTGAAAACTTATTTGAAAAAATAATGAAAGAGAATTTCCCCAATCTGACAAAGGAAATAGACTACCAGGAAGTCCAGGAAGCTCAGAGCATCCCAAAGAAGTTGGACCCAAGGAAGCACACACCAAGGCACATCATCATTACATGCATCCAAGATTAAAGATAAGGAGAGAATCTTCAAAGCAGCAAGAGAAAAGGAGACAGTTACCTACAAAGGAGTCCCCATAAGACTATCAGTTGATTTCTCAAAAGAAACCTTGCAGGCAAGAAGAGGCTGCAAAGAAGTATTTGAAGTCCTGAAAGGCAAGGACCTACATCCAAGATTGCTCTATCCAGCAAAGCTGTCATTTAGAATGGAAGGGCAGATAAAGTGCTTCTCAGATAAGGTCAAGTTCAAGGAGTTCATCATCACCATGCCCTTATTATAGGAAATGTTAAAGGGACTTATCTAAGAAAAAGAAGATAAAAAATTATGAACAGTGAGATGACAACAAACTCACAACTATGAATTACTGAACCTTAAAAAAAAATCCGAGCAAACAACTAGAACAGGAACAGAAATGGAGAACACACGGATGGTTGCCAGTGGGGAAGAGTAGGGAGGAATGGGGGGAAAGGTATAGGGAATAAATAGCATAAATTGTAGGTACAAAATAGACAGGGGGAGTTTTAAGAATAGTAATGGAAATGTAGAAACCAAAGAAGTTATATATATGACCCATGGACATGAACTAAGAGGGATGGAAATCAAGTGGGAGGGTGTGTTCTGGTGTAGGGGAATAAAGGGGGGGGAATAAGACATCTGTAATAGCATAATCAATAAAATATATTTTTAAAAACTAAATTACTATAGGCAAATGTTGAAACTTATTTTCTTGAATAGATTAAAAGTGTTTTCAAACACAAAATATACTTCATGCACAATACACAGTTGATCCTTGAACAACAATGGATTTGAACTGCATAGGTCCATTTATATGCAGATTTTTACACTACATATACACTCAGCCCTCTGTATCCATGGAATCAAACAAGGGCTGATGCAAAACAGTATTTTCCATCCATAGTTGTGAATCTTTGGATGTGGATGTCTGACTGTATATATTTTGTATGCATTATTCTATACCATTTTTTTTAGAATTTTCAAAAATATTTTTATTTATTTTTAAACAGAGGGGAAGGGAGGGAGAAAGAGAGGGAGCGAAACATCAGTTTGTGGTTGCCTCTTGAATGCTCCCTACTGGGTACCTGACCTGGTCCACAGCCCATGCATGTGCCCTAACTGGGAATCGAACCAGCTACCCTTTGGTTCTCAGGCAGGGGCTCAATCCACTGAGCCACATCAGCCAGGGTGTTCTACACTATATACAACTTTAGCATCAAAGGATTTAGGCATCTGTAATTCCCCACAAATACGAAGGGATGCTTGAATTAATTTTTTTAGGAGCCAACAGTTATACTCTTATTTTTGACTGCACAGGATTCGGTGCTCCTAACACCCATGTTGTTCAAGGGTCAACTGTATATTTTGTGTGCATATATATACACACTCCCTCAATTTTCTCCAACAAAAATCTTAATCTACCACCCAGAATTATGGAAAATAGGTCACAAGAGTCATTAAGTATCCTGGAAAACAGACAGCTATTACATAAGAGATGTGAGGTATAAGGTAAATATATTGGAAGTCTTGTGTCCACATTGTATTCCCTAATGGGAAAACAAGTCTCCTCAGGACTGAAGGAATTTATTCTAATGATAATTAAACACCTATAAAAATTTAGAGGTGTATTTCTGCATACGCTTTTGACCATCCTCATTGGTAGCAAATCTTTGATTCTGAGGAATAATTTTGTTTTTATTGCTTATGTGTTCATTTTAGAAACTGAAAAGTTATTTAGGTCCAAAGCTGGTAAATGAGGTGGGTAATCAAGTTTGTTCACATTTTCTGGTGTTGGCAAACTTAAGTAGGCCCTATTTACCTCTATTATTTTCAATTCTAATCCTTTATTTGAACTAAGCTTTGAGCTCTCCTACATGGTACCTATTAGCAAATGGTAATTTATTAATCTGACAGGTACAGAGAATAATTTAGGGAACAGAAGCTGGAATCAGAAGGGCCATTTAGAAAGTGGCCTGATATTTTCTTAATAATTCAGAAGTAACTTCCATTCCCTCCGGATATTTATATATGTAAATACAAGTTGGCTTCCAAAGTCATGACTATGAATGGGCATTTTTGATGTAACAGCAATCCAAGGTTATTAAGTCCAGGACTTTTTGAGGAGGGGGTAAGAATGAGTAATAAAGGTGAGGGATAGGGGGTTCTAAACAATAAAAATTGGAAATAAGTATCAAAATTGGCAAAAAAAAGTCTTAAAAATGTCTATCTTTGGGGGAAATATTGCCACTTACTGGAATTCAGGATACTGGCATTTTATTTTACTTTAGCCAAACTGCATTTTCACAAGTATAAGCACAAACAGATTTCAAGTCCTTAATAAACCTGCCTGCATTTGCAGATGGCATTTGTCCAGCTTTCAAAGCTACCTGGATCAAAGAAAACAGATGGAATACCCATCACTGAGATATTGGAAACTGTACAATTAAACACAAAGTTGAGTTTGGCCTCCTGAAACAATAATTGGAAATCATGTTATTTTAATTTCTCAAAATTTCATCTATTTCCATGCAAGACCTCCAATCTCAGTCTTCACTCCTGAACCAACCTGTAATTAATGACTTCTGTTTGGATGTGTGGCCAGCACTTAAAATTTCTAAAAATGAACCCATTTTTTTCAAACTCAGCCATATCTTTGGGTCTTTACTCTCCCATCATATTTCTCCCCTTTCCATATCCAGTCAGTCACCAAGTTCTGTTAGTCTTCCTTGAGTTGTGCTCACAGCAGTTCTCAGACCAGCAGAGCAGCAGGGAACTCATTAGATATGCAAATTCACAGACCCCACTGCAGACCTGAATCAGAAATTCTGGAGATGGGGGCTGGCAGTCTTTGTTTTAACAAACCCTCCAACTGGTTCTGGTGTATGCTTCAGTTTGACCACTACTGCCCTAGATCAAATCCTTACTAACTAAAATCTGGGGTATTACAATATTCACATATCATAGCTAGTCTTTCATTTCTCCAACCCAGACTGTTAGGGGGAAAGCCTAATGCAATCTCCCAAAAAGAAACCAACAAACAAATAAAAAAAAAAAAAAAAAAAAAAAAACAACACTGCTCTCATCAGTTTACTTTCTTGTTGAAAAACTCCCTGTTGTAGACAGAGTTAAAAAGAACTGCTTCGGTCTGGCATTAAAAGCCCTTTATAATTTGATCCTAACAATTCATGGCAATAAACACCTACCTCAAACCTCTGTTATAGAGAAAACTTTGTATGTGCCCCTTTGTCCTTTTCTCTTGCCTGACTCCCACTTTCCTTTAAGGGTTTTTTGAAGGCTTACCTGCCTAGAAAAAATGTAGTGCAGTAGCAAAAGCATGAGTGCATAGCTGAAAGGTACTCCATAAATGAGAGTTTCCATCCTTCATCCAGTCTTCCTTGGAATGCTTCTAAGGCAGTGTCTATCCTATTTGGAATTTATCACTATTGCTCTGAGTTTTTAGATTTCTAAGTGTATTGGTGTCTAGTTTCCCAATTATAGTTTCAGCTTCTTGGGTTCAAGGACTTTTATACCTTTTGAGGGCATCAAGCACCATGTCCTACACAAAGTAGGCCATCCAAATTTTGCTGCAAATATTTTTCTAGCTTAAATAAGCACACCCTGTTGTTTCATGAAAACTAAGCATGTCAAAATATTAAACCTGAATCACCAGTGTCCAACCTGGGAAAATCAATATATTACCACTTACTGACAGGCAGGTAGATAGACTCAGAGCTAAATTGAAATAAAGAATTTGAACTAAAACTAGAGAAGCAAACAGGACCCTAATTAATGAGTTTGCTAACTGTCCTTCCCATGGGGTCAGCAGCACTTAAAAAATACATTTAAAATATGCTTCTTTCCCTGAGGCTGCCAGACCCACTGACTATAGCCTCCTTAACCAGGTCGAAGTTCTATTTTCTATCACCATACTTAGTAGCATGTGTGCATGCTTTACAGATTGGTTTCTGTAGTGCTTCTGCTTAAATTTAAGGCAGGCAGCAGGAAATTGAGACCGGGGAGTCGAAAAACTTTCCCAGCTCTAGTGGGTAGTCATAGTGATAAGGCAGATGATTTGGGGATAAATTATGACTATGGATTCTATTGGCTCAGCTTCTCAAAAAAATTTTGCAGTAATATTATAATTTATGCCCCACCTGATTATCTGTTGCCCATCTCTTCCTCATCACCCACTACTGTATTACTTATACTATACTGCGTCAATGAATTAAGTCCCAGTTTAATATAATATACTGTAAAGTAGTATGTCTAAAGCTAATGGGTTAATGGAAAGCTGGGGGAGGGGGACAAAAAGTCACTAATAGAGCAACTCAGAAATGCATTTTCAACAAAAATGGGTGTGTCCACATGTTCTTGAAGTATTTCTTCCACCTGCCTAAAATTCACTCCTCGGATTGTGTTACCAGCTACTATTGTAATCTGGTAGAGTAACTCACTGGTGTGCTTAGAAATTTCCTAACACATCTAATGTGGTATGGATTTAAAACCCAGGAAAACCTCATTAAGTTGATACTGGTAAGCTGTTTTTTTTTTATAATTCAAAGCCACTGTTATTCTTCAGCAACAAACTCTACTGTTCTATAATAAACAAATTGAAAAATCCAATGATGATAGATTAGAATCCTATTTTTTTCAGTCCTTTGCATTTTAAATTAATAGGGTTTTACAGATTTCTTCCCCCACTTTTTTTTTTAAGTAGGCAAAAGGGGCTTGGGAAAAAATATCAGTAAGAACACAGAATCTCTGTACAATGTTCACAAGGTAAGGTTGAAATTTTTTTCTATGAATATTTTTATGAGAAAAGCACAAAACATAATGCAATGTATTTCCTCCACAACACACTTTTTAAAATCCACACCTGATGACATTTTTTCATTGCTTTCAGAGAGAGAGGAAGTGGAGCGGGGGAGGGGGGAGAAGGGGGGAGAAGGGGGGAGAAGGGGGGAGAAGGGGGGAGAAGGGGGGAGAAGGGGGGAGAAGGGGGGAGAAGGGGGGAGAAGGGGGGAGAAGGGGGGAGAAGGGGGGAGAAGGGGGGAGAAGGAGGGAGAAGGAGGGAGAAGGAGGGAGAAGGAGGGAGAAGGAGAGAGGGCCAGAGGGCCAGAGGGAGAGACAGACAGATGTGAAAGACAAACATTGAAAGAAACATGGATTGGTTGCCCTCTCATACACACTCCAACCCAGGATCAAACCTGCTACCTGGGTATGCACCCCAAACCAGAATAGAACCCACAGCCCTTCAGTCTAGGGGATGACGCTCCAAACAACTGAGCCACACCAGCCAAGGCAACAACGCATTTTTGAAGTTACTTGACCAAAAAGGAAAAAAAAATGGATACACAAAAATATAATTAGAATATTTTGAACTCTTTCACCTAAGCTGTCTACAATTTTGTTTATTCTAGTGCGCAAGAAGTATGAACCAAAATTCTGTTCTAACTTTGCTAGAATATCCAGAGCTATGCTTTACCAATTAGCTAATCTGATATTTTAGGGCATGGATTATTGTAATTCATGATCATATAACAAATGAAGGAAACCAAAGGACAGTGGGATGCTGTCAGGAAAATGCTGAACAAGTGCAGAAAAGGCTGAGAGGAAGGGTAGCTCTATCTCCAGTGAGACAAAGTCTGGTGAGAAGTGGTAGGGAGAAACAGGCAGGAATAGAGGAAAGATAGGATCTGCTTTGCACTAGGTTTCCTGGTTTCTTTGAATGTGCAAGTCAGGTAATCCACCTCAATTACATGAGGTTCTGGGAAGGGGAAACAAAGAGGACAATGGGTAGAGCTGACCACCAATGTGCTGTTTTGTGTTCAAATCCAGTTTTTAAAGCATTTTCCTTTTGGATAACTCTTCCTATTTCATTGAATTGTTGAGACAAATTAGTTGGTTATCTTTTTAAAATGTTTCATTTCTTTAAGCATCAATTCAAAGATGTTCTCCTTATTATATAAGTAAAATGGCAGGTGACCAAATAAGAGATGTTCTTAAGATGAAGTCAAAATATTAGTTGTGCATATTTTACTGATTTTTGCTGTTTTAAAAATGAGTTAACTTATGGCATTCCTCCAGAGGCATTGTTTTAAACATCCCTGTGGTGGAAATTCTTTAGGATTTACTGATGAAAAACGAAAAGGAGTTTGTTGCGTCATAATGCTGGTGTTAATTTTTGCTCCCCTAACTCAATTTTCTAGCAAAAAATTAAAATGAGTAAAACCATCACTCTTTCAAAAGATATAACTCATCCACAAACTATCATCAGGCTGCCCCAAATCTTATTATTAGACTTACTTTTTAAAAGGCACAATTCCATGTAAAATATGAACATCATGAGAGAGGTCATACTGTAAGACATTAATCAAAAGCACCTTACTATGAATGTAATTTATCATACTCTTTCTAACAGAAATTGGCCCTAGTTACTAGGAAAGCAACAAGGCCCCTTATTCTCTCAAAGGCCTTAGAAAGCAAGGGAATGAGAGCTTCAGTGTGTGAACCACTGATTAATTAGAAGTATATTTTCTTAGACATAATGTATATAATACCTTAAATTCACTTCAGTAAGTACAAAAAGTCAGCGGTTCGATTCCCAGTCAGGGCACATGCCTGGGTTGCCAGGCCAGTTCCCGTCAGGGGACATACAAGAGGCAACCGCACATTGATGTTTCTCTCCCTCTCTCCTTCCCTTCCCCTCTAAAGATAAATAAATAAAATCTAAAAGGAAAAAAAAATCTTAAAAAAAATGCTAAAAAAAAAGTCTATATTGTGTACATATAAATTAGCCTTTATGAGCTACAAGAATTTAAGCATCACACAATATATTTAAAGAAACAGAATGGAAAAATGTTTAAAAAGTCTAATTTATACAGCACTCAGCCAACATGTTTACATATAATTCATACCTAATGGTATAAAGAAAGGCAAAATATGTGGTCCTTGCCTTCAAGAAATTTACAACCCAGTTTGGAAGACAAGTATAACATATACAGTTAGAGAAATTCTAAAACAACATATAAATCAAGGACTGGGTTGTTGGCTACTGTCAATAGATCCATAGATGCTTGGAAACTGGAGAGGTTTCTGTAGCCTGGAACATTCAGAAGAAGTTCATGGAGAAAGAAAAATGGAGAGCCTGAAAATCAGGTAGGATTTAGTTAGTCCGTGAATACTGTATTGTAACTGGCATGATATAATAAAAAGGATTTCTTGTTGAAAAGTAGTGATAATTAACGTTTAAATTTGTAGAGAGGAGCCAGATAACAGAAAGTCTGGAAAGCTGAGCAGAGGATTTGGGGTCTGGTGGTGGTAGTAGTATGTATGTGTAGAAGGTGACTGGATTTCAAAAGAAAAATGTTGGTTATCAAGCAGAAGAGAGATGAGATAATCACAGTGTTTTCACATGATTAGCCTAGCACTGTTTTGCAGGATGAACTGTCCACATACATAATACTTTTTATAAAGGAGCTCAAAATATATTCCACAGATGATAGTTAGAATTAACTAACACCTCATTGAGGCAAAGGAAATGTAGCTTTTAGTATTTCTCACTTTGTAGATGAATGTTCAAGATCATAAAATAAATGAAAGGCAGAATAAAAAAAGAGTATCACGATGTTCAATGTTTCTTAAGTATTTGCTAAATTATATTCTCTAATTTTCTATGATACAAGCAAAGGAGGTACATGATGGAACTTTTTTGTCAAATGTCATTTCTAGACTCTCATTACTGTTCAAGGCACATGTCTTACTAGACCCAATTACTGTTAACTCTTCATATGGCCCCTAGCTTCCTAACCCCATACCTGCCAACCAACTCCAAGTCTCCCAGCTAACAGTAGTCTTGGATCATTCTGTTGCAGTTAGTCTTCTGCCATTATCATTAGCATATTTAACATCTCTGTATCAAACACTCACCAACAAGGACAATGGCTTGGGTTTTCTTAAATTTTATTTTATTGATTATGCTATTACAGTTGTCCCAGCTCTCCCTCTTTTCCCCTACACCCAGCAAATCCCACTCCCTCAGGCAATCCCTCCACTATTGTTCATGTCCATGGGTCATGCGTATAAGTTCTTTGTTTGCTCCATTTCCTATACTATACTTTACATTCCCATGGCTATCCTGCAACTACCTATTTGTACTTCTTAATCCCCATACCTCTTCAGCCATTCCCCTACACACCCCTTCCATCTGTCAACCATCAAAATGCTCTTTGTAACCATGATTCTGTCTCTGTTCTTCAGGTTTGCTTAGTTTGCTTTTTTAGATTCCATTGATAGATATGTATTTTTTTGCCATTTTATTGTTCATAGTTTTGATCCTCTTCTTTTCTTAAATAACCCTTTAACATTTCATGTAATAATGGTTTGGTGATGATGAACTCCTTTAGTTTTTTCTTGTCTGGGAAGCTCTTTATCTGCCCTTCAACTCTAAATGATAGCTTTCTTGGGTAGAGACATCTTGGCTGTATGTCCCTGCTTTTAATAACTTTGAATATTTCTTGCCAATCCCTTCTAGCCTAAAGAAGTTTCTTTTGACAAATCAGCTGACAGTCTTATGGGAACTCCCCTGTAGGAAACTAACTGCTTTTCTCTTGCTGCTTTTAAGATTCTCTCTTTTATCTTCAGCCTTTGACATTTTAATTAGGATGTGTCTTGTAGGGGGTCTCTTTGCATCCATCTTGTTTTGGACTCTCTGTATTTACTGGACTTGCACGTCTATTTCCTTCATCAAATTAGGGAAGTTTTCTTTCTTTATATTTTCAAACAAAATTCCAACTTCTTGATCTTTCTCTTCTTCTTCTGGCACCCATATGATGCAAATGCTGGACTTCTTGAAGTTGTCCCAGAGGCTGCTTACATTATTCTCATTTTTTTTTTGGGGGGGGTTCTTCTTCTAGTTCTGATTGATTGATTTTTGCTTCCTTATGTTCCAAGTCATTGATCTGATTCTCGGCTTCACTCACTCTACTGTTGTTTGCCCGTAAGTTGTTCATTTCAATTAGTTGTATCCTTTGTTTCTGACTGGATCTTTCTTATGCCATTGAGGTCCGCACTAAGTTCCTTGAGCACCCTTACAACCAGTGTTTTGAACTCTGCATCTGACAAACTGCTTATCTTCATTTTGTTTAGTTCTTTTTCCTGGGGTTTTCATTTGTTCTCTCATTTGGGCCGTGTTTCTTTGTCTCCTTGTTTTGGCAGTCTCCCTTTGTTTGTTTCTACGTATTAGGTAGAGCTTCTTTGACTCTGTGTCTTGGTGGCATGGCCTAATGTGGTAGGTGTCCTGTAAGGTAGAGTGGCATAGCCTCCCCTATCACCCAAAGGTTGGTACTTGAGGTGTGCCCTTTGTGCGATCTGATTACACCCTCCTCTTGTAGTTGAGCCTTGGTTGCTGTTGGCAGGTCAATGGGAAGGATTTACCCAGGCCAATCAGCTACAAGGACTGGCTATGACTACTGACTATCAACCTCTGCCCTCTGTGGATGATCAGTTATGCAGGGGGAGGGTGGTGGTGCTCCAATTTGGTCCCTAGCTACCCACTGGGTATGCAGGACCTGGGGTTTCCCAGGTAGAGCAGGCCATGTTCAGCCCCTACCTGTGTTTTGCCCAGGGCCATGCTGTCTGAGCTATAAAGCAATGTGAGATGGCTGCTACTTGTGCTGGGCTTGGGGATTACTAGAAGTCAAGTTGTGAATCTAGGCTGGTTGCTGATAGTGCCATCCATGCCTAGGGCCATTTAGCAATGAGTATGGGGGCTGGGGGCCTACTGAGGCCAGCTGTTGCTTGTTTGAAGGGATTTAGGAAGTTGTGAAGCATGAGCCACATCCAGCCATTTATATGGAAAAGCTACTGTTAATAGCTGTAAGATGGGTGGACGGAGTTTCAGAGAATCTCCAGGGTGGGGCAAACAGTGTTAGCCAGACTGATGGGGTCTCACATATGGTACCTGCCTGCTGGCTCTGTGGCTCTGTGCAGGGAGGGTTCAGAAAAAGGACAATGGCCTCTGCCCACCTTTCTGTCTGGAAAAAAGCTGTCCCCCAGCTCTTGCCTTGACACCAGACACTTCTATTCCTTCCTGTATGCCACTGGGGCCTTTCATGCTGTCCCTCCCCCACCTGCTGGAACTCAGAGGTAATAAGTCTGAGTAAGTCTGTGTGTGTGATTTTTTAACAGGAACTGCTTGGGACTCCAGAAGTTTCTTCCACTAACTCAATCCCTGATGGTTTTTGCAGCCAGAAGTTATGGAGACTTATATTCCTGGCACTGGAATGAATCCTCGGTTGGGGGGCCTAGTGTGGGGCTACAGCCACACCACTCTGAACCTGTCCGATCTCATCTGGTTTGGGTTTATCGATGCAAGGTGATGCTTTCCACTTCCAGCTCAAATTGCAAAGCTAATTATTCCCTTCAGAAGACGCAGGGGAGGTAAGAATGCTACCTACTACATTTTGGCACCAAACTGAATTCCTTTTCTCTAATTTAGGTTTCATGATGACAATTAAAAAGTTCAAGAATTCTCTCCAGTTTACTCCCTCTGGATCATAACACAGTTTTTCTTCCTCTCATGCACCTTAAAATAATCGGTCCTTTCCTTACAAGCTATTCTTTCACCTATGTTTTCTATCTCATGAGGGCCCTCAATTCCACATATTATCTCTGGCATTATGACCCTCTCCTTCCTTGGTGGCTCACATCCTTCAGTTTCAAGAAAAGAGACTGGCATATAGTAAATGCTCAGTAAATGTCTGATAAATGACTAACCACTAGACCTACATTTTCAAGTATTTGCTGGACCATTTTATAAAAAAAAAAAAAAAAAAAAAACAACTTCATTTAAGTATATTGCTATACAAAAAAGTACATATTTAATGCATACAATTTGATGAGTTATGGAGTTATGAATGGACACAAAGGCTCCAAAGAGAATTCACTGTGTATATAGATGAGGGCATCATTTCTAATATCAAAAAACTTGATCTCTTCCACCTCAACATCTAGAAAAATTCCTATGTGGCTAAGGCCAGGGCTTGCAGTAATTCTAGTGTCTGGAATGGAGCTGGAGTAGGTTGTTCCGGACATCATGCTAATGGTCCATATTCATATACCTGTGAAACCATCACCACAATCAAGGTAATAGACATATTGTCCTATATTTTTACTTTGCCATCCATTGTTACCTCAAACCTCACAGAAATGTAAAAAAAAAAAAAAAAAAAAACCTGTTTATTTACACTCAACTATTTACTCTTTAATGATTTAAAACATGTTTTTTCTTTGAAGTTTTCAGTTATACATCATACTTACGTTTAAGATATTTCCCCTTAAACAGAAATCATTAACTTCCTACTAGATATGGCTTGTTTCCCTGACTTTCCAATTATTTAAGATGTACCATAATTCTCCCAGTTCCTCATATTCAACACCAAAAAGGCTTAGATTCCTCCTTCTGTAACTAATTATTAAGTTTGGTAATCATATATTTCTTCTTCACAGTATTAGGCATATGAAAGGCAATTAATGCAAGATCTATTGCATCTGGACAGATGACCGTCCCACTAAAATAGCCTCAGTAGATCAAACTGCCTCAAGTCTCTCAGTCCTCCAGATTATCCAGTTATCCAGCCTTGAGATTTCTTTTCCTATATATAATTTTGTTCACTGAGTCTCCCTTACTCAGAAATGTATAATGGCTAGTCGAAAGGCCAAAATCCTACCTTAGCATTCAAGAACCACCATAATCTGGACCTAATAAAATTTTCCTATTTTACCTCCTATTATTTCTCTAAAGGAATTCTTCATCATAGTCTCAGTGATTTTATCCCTCTCTCAAAGACTGTGTGAACATGCACACTTGGCAGTGTGTCCTTCCCTGTCTACATGCCTTTGCTCAGGTTATTTCCCTGCTTGGAAATGCCTTCCCCAGTATACATCCTAACAATCCTTTGGGGTCAGTTTACCTTCTGTAAACCTTCAACTCTTCCAGTCAGCAACTTTTATTATAGAGTAATAATTGCCTCAATTTGCATTATTTGATATTTCATGTGCTAGATTTAACAGCACAACATTTTAAGATTTTTTTAGGGGCAAAGATCATGTAATATACTTCTGTATCCTTCCCAGAAGCCAGTAACTAATTTCACCAACACAAGGCAATGTTTTCTACCTCTTAGCTAGAAGTCTTCAATAGGTGTTTATTAATCCTTAAACTTAATTTCCATCTCATACCTCAAATATCAACCATTTAAAAAACTGTACCAACTTGGTCATATTTAAAGATACACGAATGCTAATTTCTAAATTCTTTAGAAGGAACTTAAAAATTTCTTTCACAAGAGTCATAACATAACACTTAGTATTCCAATTCAACATTCAACTTTATTCTCCTACCCACATTTTATGAAAGATTTAACAATCAGTTTAGAACACTTCATAAATACTAATATAGGTTTTAAGGGGGAATATTTTAAACTTAAGTATGATTTATAACTAAAAAACTTCAAAGAAAAAACATGTTTTAAATCAATAAAGAGTAAATATTTCAATGAAAAGAAACGGGTTTATTGATTCATTTTTTTAAAAGTTGTATTTTAAAAAAAAAGTTGTCCTTTAAATATTTTTCAAGAGTTTAGCTCCTGGTGTGGAAAATTTCTTTAGTCATATACTAAAAAAGTAAGCACAAATTAAGCACAAAAAATCATATCCCCCAAATTTGGTGTAATTTGGGAAAAAATATTCATTACCACAATATTAAGAAATATCAACAATGAGTTTAAATAACTAATTCATAAGGAAGAGTTTGAACTGGACCAAATCCTGGGTTTTCTTTCATCACTCCAAGTTACTTTTCTATTTTAAACTAGTGGCAACAGAAATTTCTTTGTTTGAAAGTCAGGAATGCTGGAAGTCTTAAGTGATAGAACAGGTAGCTCAGCTTCTACTTCATGTCTCTCCTGGGGTGCGGGGGTGGGGGGAGGAGAAATACACTGTGGATAAAGTAATTTTGTTTTTATTTCTGGAAAAATCATTTTTTCCATCAATCTTCATAATTCTCTAAAATAAACTGTTAAAAACTTATAGGTCCACAACCGCTTCACTCTGATTTGTGGAAACACTTACTATACATTAATTTCAAGAACACATGGCTAATTCAGGTTTTCTTACTAGTCTAAAGGTTTAAAAGTTACTTCTAACTTTTTAACAAAACTCTAGGGAATTTCACAAGCACATGATATATTTCTGCATCTCATCTGCAATATTTTTAACAAAAGAATAGTAAAAGAAATCTAGGTTCAAGAGTTACACTACAGGCTTTCAAATTTATTTTTAGGGTACTCTACAATTTTAACTGTGGAAAACGGTTATGTTGCACCAAATGCTAAGAACCACATCTACAAAGAGATTTGAATTAGGAAGTTAAGAATTTACCATTTTCATTAAGATGGAGAAAGTAACAAATACATATTCCTCTTTTCTTTGCTAATATTGAGATGATTGCCCTCCCGAAATTAGGCTGAAGAAAGTAATCACAACTTTGGGAAGGCATAAGGTGAAAGGCAGAATTTGTCATTTAAAATACTTGATTCACATTCTAAACCACCTTAATTAACATTTAGAAATTCAAGAGATAGGGAACTCAGATAATTCAACAAAGCTGAAAGCAGTAAAAAATACTGAACAGCAAGCACTTCCTAAACCATATAAATCAAGTAAAGACAAATCAAATAAGGACCAGAAACCATATAAATCAAAAAAGTCAAGACAAATGAAATAAAGACCAGAAACTATTTTCTCCTCAGTACGCAGAGTTTTCCAGCACACAGTTTTCCACAATCACAAACTTGATGAAGGGGAGGCACTCTGCTGACGAATGCAAGCAGGCTGCCTTGCACACAATGGAGAGAAAAGCTTGGAAACCCTCGGAGATCTACTCTCCACATAATGGTAAGGAGGGTTCAATGAGAAATTTTTCAGACTTTCTTCAACATCAGACACAGCAAAACTGTAGTTATTATTGCAAACTACTCATTTCTTTAATACAATCAAAGGTAGAACTGAATGAATGGGGTGTGGGGCAGGGTAGATGGGGGAAAGAGGGAGGAGGGGTGGCCTAAAAAGAAAAAAAAAAGTTTGGGGCATTTTGTAAAGCTTGAATGGATTAACCTTTTTAAAAGCCCCACTATTTCTCATTTCCCTTTTTCTTCCTCTCTTTTTAATTAAATACACACCGACTTCCTGGGACTCAACACAGACTTGCCCTACATCCAGCTAAAAGGCCTGGTGCTTAAGACACACTGGAGTCCCTAGGTAGGATATGCTTAACACAAATAGTACTTTTGGGGAAAGTATCTTAAAAATCGCATTTTTGGTCACCGTGTATAAAGTGACTGATTGCTTAAGAAATAAATTACTTCCGTGCATCATTTAGTAGTAAATCGAGGCCCCAATCCACAGCTCTTTGTTATTAGAAATATAAACTATTTACTAATCTAAGTATTTTTGGAACTTGAAAAAAGTTTCCTCTCACATTTTTAGAATAATCTGAGGGACTGAGGCTTTAGTGTTTCTAGTCTCTGAGTTATTCATAAATAGGTTGTTTTCTCTGTGTAACAAAGGAAAAAAGTAAAATGTGAGTGTTTAAAAGTTAGTAGACTTGGATAACATTTAGTAAATAGCTTGAAATGCACCGATTTAAAACTATTAACAGCATAAAAAGTATGGACATAGCTCATTTCTTTTGTAATAAAATGAAAATAAAATGGGGGGTGGGGGCCTCGGTAGATCTCCAGTAAGAAGTTGCTTTCGTTAACCCCATGCAACAGTGGTCTTGTAAGAAAGGCAGGGGAGGAGGACTGCAGAGCCATCTCCTAGGTGACCCTGAGATGGGACCATGCATTTCTCACGCTGAAATATGGACTGGGCCAGGTGGGGGAGCGAGATACAACTTCGCCATTAAGCAGCACCAAAAAGGGAAACGAAGTCACCTCACTCTCCACTCTACGCACACAGGAAGAGACCAATTCAATGCCGCCGCCACCAACACCCCTCGTCTCGCTCAGCCCCAACTTGTGTATGCATGGAAGGGTGGGGGAAGCACAATTTGCGTTTTACCCCACAAATTCGGAGGCACCTCCATCTCTCCCAAGTTAAGTTCTCCCACCTCCACTCCCCAAGAGTACCACGCGCAGGTGTCTCGCTCTGGCCTATTTTTTTTTTTCATAACCGCTTCCCCCCACCCCCATCCCCACATCGATGCACGCCCCAGTCCTTCTCCGCCTTCCCGGGGCGGTGCACCCCCCAGCCTGAACACCAGGAAACACTTAAGAGCCCAATTTCCCTGTCACCTGGACAGAGCGCTGGGCCCTGCCTTCACCGGAGCCCAGGGGCCGCCTCTGGACACGGGCGCCCAGAGCCGAGCGCGCTACGGACTCCCGAGCGGTCACGTGGGCGGCAAGGCGGCCTGGGCTTCCTCACCTGCATCCCGGGCACTTGGACAGCCACCGGTGACTGGGCCATGAATGCAACTGCTGCTTCGCACTGCGTCTGCGGTGGTGGCGCCTTGGGCTGGGGCTGGCTCCTCCTCCGTGGGTAGCTCCGCGGCCCTCCCAGGCTTTTCAACCCGGGCCTGGAAGGACACACACAAGTGGGGTTACTAGACTAGAGGTGGTAGCCACGGGCTGGGAGGTAGGCATTTTGTGGCAGGACTCCCTGGGACTCAGTCTACCTTTATGGCGCCCTCCGGCCGCTGTAGCTGCCGCCTCCGCTGCTGCTCCTACTCCTTAATGCGGGGCGCTGTGTGTGGCGGTGGCTGGGACCTGGGCTCGAGTGATGCCGCTCGTCTGCGCCTCTCCGCTTTAGGAAGAGGAGGTGGAGGAGCCCCAGCAACCCGCCCGTTTGGCTGGCCGGGGAGGTGGCTGGGGGCGGTTCCTCTGTTGGCCCTTCCCCCGTCCGGCAGCCGGGCGTTGTCTGGAGAGCTAAGGCTCCATGCGAAGGGGTTTGCCTGTGGTTGCTGGAGCCTGAGAAGGTGGAGACTCTCCAGGCACGCGGAGAGGATAACCCAGAGACTGCAAGACCTGGAACAGGACTCGGCCTGGCGAAAGAATGGGAGAGTTTGGGTGATTCTGGGAGTATGAGGGCGTCCCAGACGCGGCCACGTTGTAGGCAGGCGTGCAAGACTGGGGCACACGCAGTCTCAGAGACCCCTTGAGTTGAAACTTGGTGTGTATTGGAAATCCTTCTTATCACCCTGTTCTGGTCAAGGATGGGGGGCACAGAGAGTCACCGAGTTGGTGGATTCCCGCAGTCGGGTCTCACCAGGCTGGGGCCGCCAGGGTTTGGAGCAGATGTATATAGCCACTTTTCTGCTTTCTGGATTCCCCGCACCCAGATATGCTTCAGGTAACTTAAATCTGAGGCTACTCCTACCTCTTGTGCTATCATTTGGCGGGGGAGGAGGCCAGTTTGGGTCTTCTCTTAATCAGAAGTTCTGTACATGTAAGATAGAGGGAAGTTGGAAAACAGATGGTGCATCCGCAAAAAATTTAACGAGGATAATAGAGGTATGGGAAATGAAATTGGATATGTAGAAGTAAATGTGATGGAACTCAGCATACAAAACAGTGGTTTCAGCAACACTTTGCCTCCACCCCATGTTAAGTTCCACTCTCAGAGCGAGTAAAGCTCTTAAGAGTTGCCTATAATAACAGTAGCAGTGATAATAGCAATTACAGGAATCTCATTATGAAGGGACCTCTGAGAAGGACAAGATGTTACTGACATTTTAAAAATGTAATATCTAAGTTCTGGTTTAAGACGAGGATGAAGTTCCCTACTTTGCAGGTTGTTATAGGTCTGTACACAGCACAATGTTGGGGTCTAGTAGACAATGTTTCTTCTGTTCCTTTTGAATGTTTCTCAAAAGATAGGCTATTATTGTTATCAATATCATTGCTATTAATGGATGCCATTGTCTTTGTACCAGACGTTACTAACTGCTATATACGTGTTACCTTACTGAATCTTTACAAGAGCCCTCTGAGGTCATATTGCATCCCCCACCATTTTAAAGATGAAAAAAGGCTCAGGGAGGTTAAATAATTTGATGAAAAGTTTCACACAATTAAGGAGTGGTAAAGCTAGGAATTAAAATCCAGGCACTTCTAACTTTTAAGATCTATTCTGTTAGCAACTTTCAAGTATACAAAACAGTATTATTAACTATAGTTATTATGATGTACATTAGATCCCCAAAACTTACTCATCTTATAACTGGAAGTTTGTACCCTTTGACCACCTTCATCAATTTCCCTCATCTTTTGCCCCTGGCAACCACCAGTCTACTCTTTGTTTCTTTAAATTTGCTATTGTTTAGATTCCACATGTAAGTGAGACCATACCATACCATATTTGTATTTCTCAGTCTGACATATTTCACTTAGCATAATGCCTTCAAGGTCCATCCATATTGTTGCAAATGGCAGGGTTTCCATCCTTTTTATGGCTCAGTAATATTCCATTTCATGTATATGCACCACATTTTCTTATTCATTCAGATGATAAAGGGTATAATTTAATTTTCCTAACTCTTAGTTCCCCAAGTCTAAGTGCTTACGAGTTTTAACCTGATGATAGGCCCCAATCTAGTCTCTATTTCCCACTAGCCCAGGTCACACTCAACAATATTAGCCTGACAAAAAACCTACAGTGCCACCTAAATTATAATGTTCATAGAAGTTGGCCAGGATTCTCTTTAAAGTGCATATTTTGATTTAGCAACGCTGGAGTGGGCCCAAAATTCTGCTAGCAATTTCACAGGTAGTGCCAATACTGCTGATCCTTAGACCACACTTTGAGTAGCCAGGGTCTGAATTAAGTTTCATTATGTAATGCACATCTCAAATCCCACCCCCATTGAGCCTCCCTCGTTGCTCCAAGCTCTCCTTCAGACTTCTCTTGCATGTCAGTGGAAGCAGCACTCACATTGTAGTTTTATTCTTATTTCATGCATTTCTTTTGTTAAGTCTGCCCAACAAGATTATTCGGTCCTTGAGGCCTGATATCCAACTTCTCTTACTTAAGAATTATTCATGTAGGATGCCAGTTCTTAGTGGGCAAGATTTTTGTCTGTTTTCTTCTTAGCTGTATTTTCAGAGCGTAGGACAGTGTGCTACCGGTAATAGATAGTGGCCAGGGATGCTGCTAACCATCCTCCAATGCACAGGACAACCCTTGCAACAAAGGATTATCCAGCCCAAACTGCCAATGGTGCCAGAGTTTGAAAATTCATGCTCCACATTCTACATTAGTGGTTACTAACCAAGAAAGAGACTTGGGGATCACTGTTCCATGAGGATTTCAGCTCAATGTGTTTGCTGTCCCACTTCAATAACCCTCCTACAAAATATTGGGCCACATCAAGGGGGTAGTGAAAGAAAAGCAGTATTTTTATATTACTTTGGTACTAAATCATGGATCATCTGCCCCAAAGAGTGACTACTACTTAATAAAAAATAATATTGAACAGAAAATAACTTTAAGGAAATGTAATGGAGCTGGGTGAAAAAGGTGAAGGGATTAACAATTGTATGGTGACTACCAGAGGGAAAGTCGGGTGGGAGGAGGTAGGAGAAGGTAAAGGGGGAGATAAATGGTGATAGAAGGAGGCTTGACTTGGGGTGGTGAACACACGCTACAATATACAGATGATGTGTTATAGAATTGTAACCTTGAAATCTATATAATTTAATTGACCAATGACACCCCAATAGATTTGATAAAATGTAAAAATAAAATTTAAAAACATAATGGTTTGTTTAAAAAATGTTTAATCTTGGAGCATGTCCTAATGTACCACACATTACCTAGGAGTGTTCAAATGTGATACCTTATTGAGATGACTTTGTCTTCTTACTTTACAAAATTTAAGGGTGGGTTCTCATATTTTGGACTGTCATATTTTGAGCCTAATAACTACATTGAAATGTATAAAGTATATAAATGTATAAAGTTTAAGATAAAATTAATAGTCATCCATATTTCTTTCAATTATCTGCTTAAATTTAAAGGAAATTAGCCCTAGCTGGTGTGGCTTGGTGGGTTGGATGCCAGGCTGGGAATCAAAGCGTTGCTGGGGGAGTGCACAAGAGACAACCACACATTGACGTTTCTTTCCCTATCTTTCTCCCTCCTTTCCCCTCTCTAAAATAAATAAATAAAATCTTAAAAAGTAACGGAAATTATCAGGGTAATTCTAGAAGCTCATCATCCAGTGACAGGAATATTTTGATTCAAGTTACTGTACTCTGTAGTGATATTTGGAAGGACAACATTCAAGGGTCCCTTTTATATTGTTTTATATGTAAACACATGTGATATTCAAGTCTTCTCTTTATGCTCTGTGTATCAAACTGGAATCTATTATATACTAGTTATTGCAGATGTTGTATCCTTGCTATTGTTCCAACCAAGCTTCCCAAAGGAAAACCTATTGAATTGATTCTTTTCAAGAAACATTAAACCTATGTAACTACTTCTTCTGAGTAACCTTGCACCTTTTAGGGCTTTCATAGTATCTACTATAGTATCATTTATAACAAAAACTAGTATTTAAAACTCAGCACAGCTTAATTTTCTTGTTCACTTTACTTCCTGATGCTACTGAGGGGAATAGAGCAACAGAGGAGGCGGGGGGAAGCAGATGCTTCTTAGGTGGTTTCCTGCTCATGACATTTCTCTACATATATGCTTACTCACTTTGAAATATTTTAATTTAGTGACAAGAGGAATAGAGCTCATAATTTCTTGTCTTCAGCAATTAGTTGCAGAACTGAGAGAGTTAAACATGGTCCAGACAATTCAGATATAGAGGTAGGAGTCAAAAGATGGAATATTAAGAGAATCATCCTGGTTTCAGTTTCTCTGCCTGCCTAAACACTCACAGAATTGTACCATTGATCTTTACATGCCTTGGGCCCAAGGCAAAAGCCCTCAGAAGCCTGCATGCATTCATAGTTGCTTCAGTGGTGACAAATCCATGATTTGCTACACCAGTCATCCTATAATGATAGTTTTGTGTTGCTGTAGAGGGACATGAAGAGACCTGAGAGTTTCTTAGGAAAGATTCTTTGGGTGACTGGGCTCTTTGTAATGAAGTCAGGTAACTTCTTTGTGCTCCCCAGTATGCAATTTTTAGTCACAAGAGAACCCTTCATGTGTTACCATGAAATGATGCTAAACAAACAATTTGGGTGCTATTTTTTTCTCTCTGAATTGACTTTTTAAAATGTCTTGAATTGACCACTTGTTCTTTAATTTGTAGGCTCCTCAAGAAAACATTCTAGTTAAAGGTGGCAGTTAAAAACAGGAAAAAAACTGGCAGTTGAGACCAAATAGGAAGTGACTATGCCATCAGCTTACACTGAGGAAAAGGAAGTTGTTGCCAGGACCTCTAAGAAAGGCAGTTGTGTAAAATTACCACCCTTTGACTTGCTTGCTGAGGTTATGTCACTCTGTGGTAAAAGGTATCACATAATTTTGTTACTGCTGTGCTTAAGAGAACATGAACACAGCAGGAGAATAACAGTCACCCCTTGCAGGACTGTTATCAGAAACTACCAGAACTTTCTGGGGCAGAAGCTCAACATGGTAGACAAGCAAAAATCCCACTCTACTCATTTTTCCTGTTCCAAATAAACATCTTAAGGTTAGTTAAAATTCAGTATGTTACACCATGAGACCCACCACAGGATCTAACTATAGACTGTAACGGGATTTTCACTGAGAAATAGAAAACAGAATGTCTTTTTTAAAAAGACTCTTAAAATTATTTATTTATTGTTTTTCAAGTACAGTTGTCTCCATTTTCCTCCCACCACTCTCTCCTGACCCACTGACCTCCACCTCCTACCCTCAATACTACCCTTTTGCTCTGTCCATATGTCCTTTATACATGTTCCTTGATGACCCTTCCTTTTCTTCTCCCCGTTATCCCCCTCCCTGCACCCCTCTATTTACTCTTAGTTTGTTTTTATTTTGATGTCTTTGGTTCTATTGTGCTTCCTTGTTTTATTGATTAGGTTCTACTATTAAGTGAAATCATATGGTATTTGTATTTAGCTGCCTGGCTTACTTCACTTAGCATAGTGCTCTTCAGTTCTATCCATGCTGTCACAAAGGGTAGGAGCTCCTTCTTTCTTTCTGCTGTGTAGTATTCCATTGTGTAAATGTGTCACAGTTTTTTTTTTTTATCCCCTCATTTACTGATGGGCAGGTAGGTTGCTTCCAGCACTTGGCTATTGTAAATTGTGATGCTATGAACATTGGGGTGCATAGGTTCTTTTGAATTGGTGTTTCAGGGTTCTCAGGGTATAATCCCAGCAGTGGAATTGCTGGGTCAAAAGGCAGTTCAATTTTTAGTTTTTTGAGGAAATTCCATACTGTTTTCCACCATGGATGCACCACTCTGCATTCCCACAAACAGTGCACTTGGGTTCCCTTTTCTCCACATCCTCTCCAGTGCTTGTTTGTTGATTTGTTTATGATGGCCATTCTCACTGGTGTGAAGTGGTATCTCACTGTGGTTTTAATTTGCATCTCTCTGATGGATAGTGATGCTGAGCATCCTTTTATAGGTCTCTGGGCACCCAGTACTTCCTCCTTGGAGAAGTATCTATTCAAGTCCTTTGCCCATTTTTAATTGGATTATTTGTCTTCCTGGAGTGGAGTCCTGTGAGTTCTTTATATATTTTGGAGATCAAACCCTTGTCTGAGATATCATTGTCAAATATATTTTCCCATATGGTTGGTTCCCTTTTCATTTTGCTGATGTTTTCTTTAGCTGTGCAGAAGTTTTTTTTTTTTTTTTCTTTTGATGAAGTCCCATTTGTTTATTCTTTCCTTTATGTGCCTGGCTTTAGAGAACATATCAGTGAAAATATTGCTACATGGAATATCTGAGATTTCCCTGCCTATATTTTCTTCAGAGAGAGGAGAAGGGAAGAAGAAATAGAGAGAGAAAAACATCAATTAGTTGCCTCTTTTTTTCCCTAAATGGGGACCTAGCCCACAACCCAGGCACATGTTCTGACAGGGAATTGAACCAGTGACCTTTCGGTTTGCAAGCTGGTGCTCAATCCTCTGAGCCACACCAATCAGGGCAGAATGTCTTTTTATATTTTCACTTGGACGAGCCTGGACCACACCACATTTCTCTTTTTCCTTTATTTTCTCTTCCCTTATTTTCTTTCTCACATATTTCTGAAGCATAGTGCCAGGAACCGTGCTAAGGGCTAGGAATACAAAGAAACACAAGGAGTTTGCTTTCTCATAGGAGAAGTCCATAAAAAACTGGGCACACTCAAAATGATGCATGATTCTAGTAGCAGTGCGTATCAAATGCTATAGCAACAGGCAGAAGAAGGAAATTCATTTTACTTGTGTAGATCCTGGAAGGCTTCACAAATAAGGTGATATTTGAGCTAAAACTTGAAAATGGGTAGGAGGTAGCAAAGCAGAAAATTATGGAGAGGAAGTGGAGAAGAGAGGGCATTCCAGATCAAAGGAACAAATGCCTAAAACAAACACATGTATCACTCATCACCTGATGACCTGATAAAAATACAGATACTGTGCTCCATTTGTACAGATTCTGATTTTATAGGTCTGAGATTAAGGGCAATTGTATGTTATTTAAAAAACAAAACAAACAAAAAAAACCTCCCAGGTGATTATGGTATGTTCTTTTGGTTATAAACCACTAGCTTGGAGAAATGACAAGCTTTCTTTGAGGACTAGCTGGTAGTTTGGTTTAAGAGGCAGAAACAGAGTATATGAGGCATCACAGCAATGAGTTTGGAGGAAGAAGAGTTTGAAAGGAGGACCGTGAGCCTTGTGTGCCATTGTAAAGACTTTGGACTTAATGCTATAGGCTCCTAGGAGTACTGAATGGTTTTGAGGAAGTGAATAATTTGCTCCAAATTTGTATTTTTTAAAAAACCAACCAACTAACTAGACAAAAGAGCTCTGGTTTGTACATAAAGGGTAGATTGGATATGGAGAGAATGGAAGCAGAGGGACCTATTAAGAGGCCATTAGTAGGTCATTATAAAACTACAGGAGAATGACTGAACTAAATGAATGGATATGAGAATAAAGAAGAGGGGATAGATTTCAGAAACAATTTGGAGGTGGAATCAATAACATTCAATTGATTAGATGTGAATAAGATCAGAAGGAGAGGTTTAAAATGCCAGAGACATCCAGCTTAGGGAAATGGGTAAATGTTGATGCCTGGAACTAAGCCAGAGAATACAGGAGGACCAAGTTTGGAGTGAAGATAAGGAGTACATTGAGTACGAGATGACTGTATGGCATCTAAGTGAAGATTTCCAGAAGGCAATTGAAAAGAACAAAAGTCAGATTGCAAATATAGATTTGAGAACTGTGGAGAAAAATCCCTTGTAACCTCATAGCAAGGTGTCATTAAAGAACATTAAAAATAAAAACCGACTTCCGACCAAGATGGAGGTATAGGCGGACACACTGTGCCTCCTCTCACAACCAAAATTAAGGACAACAAATATTTAGAAACAAGAAAACAACCAGAACTCATAGAAAATTGAACTGTATGGAAGTCCAACAACCATTCATCCAGACCGGTAAGAGGGGCAGAGTTGCGGTAGGAGAAAGTGGAGGTGCAGACCCAGGAACACAAGCAGCAGCGGCTTGCAGTTCCCAGGTGCACAGGCGGTGGCTGGCAGTCCCCGGGCCCACAGGCAGCAGCTGGCGGACCCCGGGCACAGGGGGGCAACTGTGCAGAACCAGTGAGGCCGCACAAGGTGGCTGACTGACCAGGTGGTCCCACATTCGTGCTCGCAGACAGTCCAGGCAGAGGGGAAGTGGGGAAAGGGACTGAATCCAGGAGAGAGTGGAGCAGGCGCCATTGTTCCCTCTCAGACCCCGCCCCCACATACAGTGTCACAACCCAGCGACTGAGCTGCCCCACACTGGGGAGCACCAGAGGCTCTACTCCTCACTACGTAACAGCACGCGCGAGTGCCCAGATAATCCAGGCGAAGGGGAAGCGGCAGAAAGGGCCGGAGTCTAGGAGAGAGCGGAGCAGGCGCCATTGTTCCCTCTCGGACCCTGCCCCCACCTATAGCGTCACAACCCAGCGACTGGGCTGCCCCACCCTGAGGAACACCTAAGGCTCCACCCCTCACTACGTAATAACCGCGACCAGACTAAAACCAAACCAAAACAAAACAAAACAAAAAACCCACCAAAAATGGCTCAAACTGGAAAACAAATAAAAGCCCTAGAGCCAATTCCTCTAAGCAGTGAAGAGATAGCCAACTTATCAGATGCACAGTTCAAAGCACTGATCATCAGAATGCTCACAGAATTGGTTGATTTTGCTCACAAACTAGATGAAAAAATGCAGGCTACAATCCGTGAAATGAAGGAAGATGCATGGAGAACTGATAGAGATGGAAGGAAAACTGGGACTCAGATCAATGGAGTGGACCAGAAGGAAGAAACTAACAACCAAACAGAAAACGAGGAAGAAACAAGAATTCAAAAAAATGAGGAGAGGCTTAGGAACCTCCGGGACATCGTTAAACGTCCCAACATCCGAATTATAGGGGTCCCAGAAGGGGAAGAAGAAAAGCAACAAGTGGAAAACTTATTTGAACAAATAATAAAGGAGAACTTCCCCAATCTGGCCAAGGAAATAGACTACCAGGACGTCCAGGAAGCTCAGAGAGTCCCAAAGAAGTTGGACCCAAGGAGGAACACACCAAGGCACATCGTAATTACATTAGCCAAGATTCAAATGAAGGAGAGAATTCTAGAAGCAGCAAGGGATAAGGCAACAGTCACCTACAAAGGAGTTCCCATCAGACTGTCAGCTGATTTCTCAAAAGAGACCTTCCAGGCAAGAAGGGGCTGGAAAGAAGTATTCCAAGTCATGAAAGTCAAGGACCTACATCCAAAATTGCTCTATCCAGCAAAGCTGTCATTTAGAATGGATGGACAGATAAAGTGCTTCTCTGATAAGGCCAAGTTCAAGGAGTTCATCATCACCAAGGCCTTATTATATGAAATGTTAAAGGTACTTATCTAAGAAAAAGAAGATAAAAATATGACAATGAAAAGACAGCAAACTCACAGCTATTAAGAACCACACCTAAAACAAAAGCAAACTAATCAAACAGCTAGAACAGGAACAGAACCACAGAAATGGAGATCACATGGAGGGTTAGCAACAGGGGTGTGGGAGGAGGAGAGAGGGGGAAAAGGTACAGAGAATGAGTAGCATAGATAGTGGGTAGAAAATAGACGGGGGATGGCAAGAATAGTATGGGAAATGTAGAAGCTAAAGAACTTATGACACATGGACATGAACTGAAGGGGGGGATGTGGGTGGGAGAGGGTTTGCAGGGTGGAGGGGAATGATGGGGGAAAATGGGACAACTGTAATAGCATAATCAATAAAATATATTAAAAAAGAAAAAATAAATAAATAAAAACCAATCTGGAAACATTCACTTCCTCTTATAATAGAAAATCACTTCTTGAATATTTGTCCTATGTTTTGGTCCAGTGAAATGCCTGTGCCCACTGCATACCATTTTCTCAAAGTAATGATTGTTGATCTCATATCTATATTGTCTTACTAAATATTTCTACTGTGTTCCTGTGTACATAGAATGCCCTTTACATGCATGATAATAGCAGTGTAGGAAGGAATTGAATAGAGAATAAAAATGATGTGAAAAGATCTGAATGCTATCTTGCCAGGTTTTCTGGGATGGTTTCCTTGCAGGCAACTGTAAAATAGATTATTGCACACCAGAACAGTTTGCATTTTATTTCCTCTCCTACACCGAAAAGAAAATGAGGTGGGAGATGACATGCATGTCTGGTTTCATGAAGCCAGGTTAGTGTCTTCTACAATGGAAAGAAAAACAGGAACAATTTATTGCACTCCAAAGCACAGATTACTGGCAAAGCCATATATTTGCCTGCTATGAAAGTGCACAGCAACTTTAGTTAATATTTCTCCAATTTTTCAGAATCATTCATATAGTTCTGGTTCTTCCATTCTTTCTGTGCTATTGACTTTTTATGAAACTTCACACATCCCTATAGTTAAGCATATGTGAAGGTAAGCATTCAGATGGCTAAATGCCAACTTGAAATTAACATAGATAAATCATGCTTTTCATATAAGTTGAGAAAATATTGGTAGACATTTACAATCTGGGATCATGAAAGCAGATACAAATAGATTATATTTAAAATGTTTTGTACAATGCATTTTATTATGTGTTTGGGTTTTTCTCAGGTGTTACAAGAAACTGAAATATACCAGCTCTTAAATTTTAATGTTACTTTTGCATCTGACAATATACAGATTCCTGCTATGCAAATATGGTGAAATGTGCACTTAGTATATTGTGAAAGAGGGATTTAGTTCACAAAATGTATTCTAAAAAGATATTTTCAGACTTTCAATTCATAAAAAGGTTATTGCTGTACAGAAAGATCATTTATATCAACAATCATAGAAGAAACTGTTTCTGGGTTGTAAAGTGATAGTTACTGAACATGTTTTCTAGTAAAAAATTAAGGTATTCAATGTGAGTATAAATAAAAACATACTTCAGTACCACTCTTCTACTTTGGTTCTGCACATAGAAAATGAGGTATAAAGTAATTATTTCATTGTCCTTTTAAAATCAGAATTTCAAACTAAATTCATATTAATGTAAATAGAAGAATTAGATAATTATAAACATTATTTATATAGTGCTTACTCTGTGTCCAAACATGGTTTCAATGTACATATATGCCCATGTAATCTTCACCACAATTCTATGAGCTAGGTACTACTATCATAATATCATTCCCATTTTATATTTGCCCAAAATGAGGCACCGAGAGATTAAGTAACTCATCCAAGGTAGGACTGCCAGATAAAATACAGAACACCTTGTTAAATTTGAATTTTAGATAAGATGAGTAATTCTATATAAGGCATACTTATACTTAAAAACATTATTTATCTGAAATTTAAATTTAACTGGCCCTCCTGTATTTTTTTTAATTTGCTAAATCTGACAACCCTACAAGGCAAGGTCATATGATTATTAAGGAGTGGAGGCAGAATTTGAACCCAGGAAGTGTGACATCAGAATTTGTGCTTTTAACTACTATACTGCTACTGATTATAAGGAATGAAACTTAGAGTGCTTCATTATCTATGTGTGGAATATGAAACAAAACCAAGACCAATGGATTCCTGCTGAGCAGGATCATAGGGCTATAAGTTTCAATTTATTGTAATTTACTCTAATTGTTAATTATCATTTGGTCATAGTATTTTTAATGAGAACTTTTGTTCTAAAAATAATAAGATCTATAACATTTTAAAACTTTCTTCTGTGCTTTGTAAGCTGGGAGATAAAAGAAAAAGTATGATTCACTGTAATGAGTAGAATTAACTGGTCAGTACCATTGTTCGAAATACCTTTTTCTTCCTTCACAAAGCAGCTTTGTGTTGTTGATAAAGAGAAAAAGTTTTCTTTTAATAAGTTTTCAAAATACAAACATGTGATACATTTACTTACATCATTTTCTTCTTTTATCCTTTGATATTTTTACTCTAAAACAGTCAAAAGGGCATCTACTTTTTGAAAGGCACTGCAATTTAATGGGGGGGACACATGTGCTTAGGAGCCAAACAGACTTTGTTAGCTGTGTGAACTTGATGTCTGAGCCTCATATTCCTCATCTGAAAAAATGGGGATTATTACTACCTCCTTCAAATCTTGATAGTGATAATTAAATGATATAATGACCATAAACTGTTCTAATGCAATATCTGGCACAGAATTGACACTTCAAATATAGTAGTAGGTCCTTTCCCCTGTCCATTTGCCTCTTCCCTTGAGGTTCCACCATTCTCAACAATCCTCATGAATTTTTTAAAAGCTCACCCTTATTTACAAAAGCATTCTGACTTGCCCAGAAGTTACATAGAAATCTGGGGTACAGTCAGTTGGAATCCAGTGTGCCTAAAATATTTCCCCTCCTTCTGTAATTTTTTTAATCCTTAAAATGCTTAGGTTATAGCAAAAGACTACAGTGTGATTTCTGCTCTTAGAGATTACTTGCAAGGATTTTTGGTTCATTTTTATTTTTTTACATTGAGAATGTTCTCAGTTTCAGGATGGGGTTTATATACTTTAGTTTCATGGATAAACTCACCATGGACAACTCTGAAGGACACAGAGAGGCATAAAAAGAGATGGCAAGGGCAGGGAAAATTATACCATTATGGCATTTTCCTGTGTGTGTGTGTGTGTGTGCGCGCACGTGCACATGTGCATTGAAAAAAGGGCTTGTGATTTATAATGGGGGGAAACAAAAAAGTAAACGCAATTAGGGTCAAAGGCAAAGTCATCACAAGATTTGAAAGCAAATAATCTTGCTATTGAAAAAAAATCAGTTCTGAGATGTGGTCTAGAGTGTGCTAATTAAGAACATAATGTGGAGCCAGACTCCTTAAGTTAAAATCCCAGTCTTGTTTACACACTAACTCTATGATCTTCAGCAAGATATTTAGTTTCTCTATACCTCAGTTTCCTTATCTGTCAAATGCAAGTAATAAAAATATCTACCTAATCAAGTTGGTTTAAGGGCTTAACTGAGTGTTATTTTTTCTTTAAACTTTTATTGAAATATAACATACATATAGAAAGCTACACATACAATAGGTCTCAAACAGCTCAACGGATTTTCACAAAATTAACACACTCATGTATCTGTCACCCAGAGCAAGAAACAGAACACTACCAGCATCCCAGAAGTCACCTTGATTCTCTTATCCAGTCACTACCTCCTCCAACCCAAATGTATCCAAATATTGTGAATTCATGTTGTCTACCTTTGAACCTTAAATGAGGATCTATGTCATGTGCTCAAAACAGTGCCTATCACATAGTAAATACAATATAAGGTCAACAATGTGATTTTAAAAAATAACAAGAAAGCAGGTATATTTTGGGGGTATAATTCTTAATAGGAATAACAAAATAAAAAGAAAACTTGTGAGCTAAAGTATGACAATAAAGTTAAGTGTAACCAAGCCTGTTTAAAATGTTCGAGTTCTTGAAAACAGTGTGACCATAAAGTATATCTATTGTATATTCAATGCTAAGAAGAAAAACACATTCGATATGAAACATCAGAGTAAATATATACCCAAACATTTTAGCACAATCAAGAATAAGAATTCAAAATTGTTATAAGACTAATATAAATAAAAAGTAAGTTTGTCAGAAACCTTTTTAGGCCTCAGTTTCTTCATTGTAAAGTGAAGAGAATTAGACCATCTGTAAGGTTCTTTCCAGCACTGCCATTTAATGATCATATGAAAATTTTCTTAAAAAGCAGAATCTAGAAATCTCTAAACCGTTGTTTTATAACTAAATAATGTATTTACAGTCACAGTCAAACATGACCTTTTGGAAGGAAGGCATCAGGATTTCTGTGAGGGAAAATCATATGTGACTAATCTGTTAGTACTCTTCAAGAACGTAAATAACATATGAACAAGAAGGAACCAGAGGATAGAACTTGCATAGACTTTTAAAAAAACCTTTGACAAGCTTCCACACTGTTAATATTTTTTGTAGTTAAGTGAGTTCCTATGGTATTTGTGGAGACATTTTGTCATGGAAGGTGAGCTAACTTACAGAATGGAATGGAGGATAGTGAAAAGGTACCTCTCTGAATGGAGAAGTGTCAGCATTAAGATTCCCATGATCCTAGGTTTATTTAAATGTTATAAGTGGTATAAAATAAGGTATACAAAGTGGTATTTCTGTTTTTGTAGCTAGCACTAAGCTCTTCTCAGTAGAGAAATGACAAGCTGGCATAGGATAAATGGCAAGAAAATCTCTAAAAATTGAGGGAATGGAGAAAAAGGAACAGTAGATTATCTCAGCAAGGTAAAGCATTTACAATAAAATACCCTAACTATACAATGCAAATAATAAGATCTGATATTACTTATGGCTCTAGAAAGAGATCTAGGAGTTGTAGGTATTTCTAGAACAATTTCAGCTCTCTGTGTTATTTTGGCTGGAAAGGTCAATAGAGTGGTGTGCAATCAATAGAAAACAGACTAGAAACAGAGTAACACATTATCACATTTTTGAAAAAATTAAAACCTAGAGCAGCCATATCTGTAATATAGTGTTTAATTTATGAGGCCATAAATCAAGAAAGGCAAATGGAGCTTGAGGTGGCATAGACATAGGCAGCAAGGATGAAAAAATGAGAAGGCACTATATTGAGGAAGACTCAAAGTATTATGATCCTTAATCCAAAGTCATGTAGATAGAGGCATTGGCCAAAGTTCATACTAGTACTACTACTGCTGATAATTACCACTTATTCACTACTTCCTCTGTGCCTGGCACAGGTCTAAGCCCTTGCAATGTATTGAATCATGCAATACTTATTAACCCCACGAGGTAGGCGCCACTATTACCCTCCTTATAGAAGCATCATGAAGGGTATGCAAAGAGTAAATAGTGGTCAAAGCTATTTATTTCCTGGCTGATGTTCAGCACAGAACTTCAAGCTCAAAAGAGTCAAATCCAAGACAAACAAAAGGAAGTGAGACTTTACACAGTGGTCACTAAAACCTACGGAACTCGCCACCTCAAGCAATGGTACAAATAGAACTGCAAAAATAGTTAAGAAGGATTTAGAATTATATTTATAGAAGACAAAACCCAAATAACTTACTAAGAAAATCTTGTAAATTGTCTTTAAACTTGAGATTGTCATTAAGGAGGACAGTCACACCCTCTTCCCTCCTACTTGCCAGCATGTCTGAGTCCCCCTGTAAAAATTCTGGGCTGGATGGACCAGAACATCACTCAAATGTGGCTTTTTCTTTTACATTATGACATAAGTAGTAGAACAGTACAGGACTTCCTTGTGAGTATTTCAAGATAGTTAAAATTTATACTCTACTTGGATCTCTTTTCATGAATAGCTAAATTACACAGAATCCTATTTAAAGCAAAATTTTGTCCATTAGAAATGGAAACTTTGCCCTGACTATTGTGGCTCAGTGGGTGGGGTGTCATTCCACAAACTGAAATGTTGCCAGTTTGATTCCTGGTCAGGGCGCATATCTGGGTGGTGAACCACATCCCCAGTTGGGGGTGTGCAAGAAGCAACTGGTTGATTTTTCTCTTGCACATTTGTTTCTCTAGCATATCAATGTTTCTGTCCTTCTCTTTCTCCCTTCTTTCCCCTCCTTCTAAAAATAAATGCGTAAATAAATAAAATATTAAAAAATGGAAACTTCCTTAAAAATTATTTGCAGAAGCATGAATTGCCAAAAAGAGAGCAGATAGAGGGTTTTGCCTTTAACATCCATTGTGTAGATATTTTGGATTATTTCATACCCATAATTTTTTAAAGAAATTACATTGTGGAGAGAACAAATTTCATACAAGGAAAAATGAGATAGTAGCTTAAAATAGTGCTCCTGTGTAAAAAACCCTCCCATGAAAACTTACGTTGTGTCTTCTGGGACACATCAATCCTTGCAAAATCCAAGGACAGATTTATTCAGGACAGCTCAGGGCTTTTTCTCTCTTGTGGGTATAACAGTGCTCATTTCCACAAAATGTACCACCATCCTCCCTTGGCTTGGTGACCTCCTTATTGAGATACTTTAAGTGCTTTGAACACACTGTGAAAAAGAAATAAGAAGAGAATAAAGATTATAAGTGAATATCTAGTTTGCAGAGAACTCACCTTATCTGTGGGAAAGAAGTATAAAAAAATCTAAAAATTGGAAACCTAAGAAACAACAGAAGGAGAAAGGGACAAATGAAAGGACAAGACTGTTCTTAGGTATATTACACTGCAATTTTAAAGTTGTTTTAAAAGAGAAACAGGACTAAGTGTGGATTTCAATGATAATACAGATATCTGGGCCATAAGCAAGATGTTAAAGCTGCCCAATCCTTTCAGCCCTTCTATTTTTCACAGCGCAGAGTCTCTGCTCTCTCCTCATTCCCCTCACCCTGACCCTCTGTCCTCTTGCTTCCCAAAGCCTATTTCAGTAGCTAGTGGCTAAGCCAGTACTCCTCCAGGCAGACCCTGGTTCCAAGCCATTCTCACTTATTTTGTTTAAAATGTATCTGTGTTCTTCCCATTTTAAACCCTGGCCTGAGTACATTTTTATCTTAACAGAGGATACTTATTAAATATGGTTTCTACTTCTAGTTGCACGTACAGATATTTTGGGAGCAGAGGCCTCCATTGTAGCCTCAGATAAGAGGTGGAAAGGCAACAGTTTTTGTCTGTCAGGTAACTATACTGTCCTTTTGTTTTCTCATCTGTAGAATGGTGATAATACATTTCTTTTACATTACAACTGACAACACTTCACATATATTTACCTATTTGATTCTCACAGCCACCACCTGAGGTAAGAATTATTTCTCCATTTTACAGACAAGGGAATTAAATCTCAGTGAGGTTAAATAACTTGTCTTGGAATAATATGTGAAAGGGCCAGTGCATAAATAAAAGAGTCAGAAAACCAGAATAGTGAGTTGGCATGTGATGACAGAAGCTGCTCAGATAATGGAGCCATGTGACTGTGCAGAGACAGTATGAAACCAAGGTTATGGGTATGGGCTTTGAACTCACAGACACCTAGATGTGAATCCTGGCCCTGCCCCTTTTTACCTGGCATCCCTTGAGTAAGTCATTTCTCAAAGTCTACATTTCCTCATTTGGAAGATGCAGGTAATAACGCTGACCTTATAAAGCTGTTGTGAGGATTAAGTGAAATACTAAGTGTAATGTATTTAGTAGAGTGCAGAGCACATGAGAAACAGGCAAAAATGTGGAGACTCCTTAAGTAATCAGTACTAATCATACTTGTTGCTCCTGCTATCCTAAAACATATAGTCCACTGGCCCAAAGGCAGAGTTAGCCACTAATGACCAGGCCATGGAAAAACGAAACCAAACATGGTTGACACAAGGAAAGAAAGAGGAGCCTGTGTATTCTGGAGGTAGGATTGGTCAACAGTACTCAGGGAAAGGCTGCAGTTCTGGTAGAACAGTGGTTCTCAAACCTGAGCCTGCATTACAATCGTCTCAAAGGCTTGCTTTTTTGTTTTACTTTTTTAAAGTTTTTTTTTTCGGTTACAGTTTACATTTAATATTATTTTTATTAGTTTCAGGTGTGCAGCATACTGGTTGGACAATGATATACTTTACAAAGTATTCCCCCCAATATCTTCAGGTTTCACCTGACACAGTTATTACAATATCATTGACTATATTCCCTATGCTGTACTTTACACCCTCATGACTATTTTGTAACTACCAATTTGTACTTCTTAATCTGAAGGACTTCTTAAGCCCTTCAGATAGTTCTTAAAAGATAGATGTCTGGGACTTATTTCTAGAGTATCTGATTCAGAAGGTCTTGGATGAGGTTTGAGAAATCGCAGTTCTAATGAGTGCCATGGTGTTCCTGATACCACTGATCTTAGGAGCCCACTTTGAGAATCATTGTCTTAGAATAAAGAATCCTGTCCAGTTGTGAGCAGTAGTTTCCTTTTGCTTTTGTTTTCTCTTTCCTTCTTAGTAAAAATCCACTTAAAAAACACCAATCCTATTCTAGTAGAACAACCCCATAACTGGTCCAGCAGAGCTAGGGCAATCAGAGGACTGTGGAAACTAGGGATGGTGGTGGCAATGACTGCCCCACCTAAAAGGCTGGGAGAAGCCTTAGATCAGAACAAAGATCAAAACTCAGCTGAGAAAAATCAGAACTATCTGTGATTACTGAGCCTCTCCCAGCTTGAATTTTCCATCACAAACTTTTTCTTAAGTTTTTTATCCCTTTTATAACTACAATCGTATATTATGGAGGGTGGGGGAAGAGTCACTGTATTTTATTTTTGTATTTTTCCTACTCCCTTTTATTACAATTTGTCAACCACAAGGCCAATATGAACTCCTTAGGGAGCCTAGAGTAGCATACGCAGGTTATAGTAGCCTGAGAAAAAGGTTTAATGAAATTGGACATCTCTCTTGAAGTAAAATATGTGTTCTGTGCTCCGTATCATGTTACAGCAAATTTGAAAACCAAGGGCTGTGTTCCAAGTCAGTGCCTGGCAGTTGTCAGGAACTAAGCTTTGCTACCTGTTAAATACAGTTAATGAAGCAGTCTGTGTTTATAAGTTAGAGGGTTTGTCTTTGAAAACAGTAACCCAATAAAATGAGAAAAACAGACTTGAGTTTAGACTTCTAGATTAGAAATTATGTGTCCCATGAATTTGAAGGAGGTGAAAGAATTTGTGGTCTTACTTGTTGAAAACATACTCCTACTGCAAGTCTTAGAAAACTGAAGCAAATAGGAAACACTGCTATAATTATAAGAATGTAAGTTTCAGCTCTTGAGGCAAAGAAACTTTGGATCAGGAATTCCAAATAGGTTGTCTGGGCCTGTTCAGTGCCTTTAAGCTGCTGGGTATTTGCCTGCACCAACCTGTCCACACTACATGAAAACAGGCCTCCCACATTTTTTCAGTATCTATGGCTTCTGGCCTGAACCATTCACCCCAGCTTATCTCATACACATTTCTAACTCATCCTCAGTCTGTTCTAAATTCTGACCTTGTGACTCATTTTTCCTCTTGTTGCCTTGCCTCACCCTAGGACCTGGCACTTGGTGTTACTTCTCAAACTTGAACCTATGCAGTCCTCTTTGGCCAATAATCTTATTCCTCGCTTGGATACACAGATATTGGCATCCTTGGATGAGTGCCCAACTGGGACGAACCTATTCCCTAGGACTTCTACACAGGCCCTCATGGAAAGTACCACTGCCCAATAAACCAAGTCCTTGGAGCAGACTTCAGACTTTAAATTCGTAGCTTCTTGATACTGCTCTCAGAAGGAGCAGAAAACAAATGGAAAGGAAAACTTCTGATTGCTCAATCATTATATACAAAAGAGCCAACTGAATTTTTATTTGTCTAAAGTACATAAGGAAGAAGTGTGATGGTTGGTAGTATATACTATTTAGTGGTTCTAACTTCTCAGATGTGAAGAATTACTATTTATTTTTCCTTTCCTTTGTATCTACCTCCACCAAACAGACTACCCATCTATTAATTTCAAAGAGTTATTAATTCTACCCTTCATAATGTATCTTGAATCAATTGTATATTCCCTGAGCTGTTTGTAATACTATCTTAATATCTGATCTGCTTGTAGTCAGTGTCTCTTTCTCCTCTGGTCCCACTTTTGCCTCCCTCCATCCCTTGCCAATCCATTCTCCATACTCTGTCAAAATAATCTTTCTAAAACACAGATCTAATCATATTATTACTATTAATTGTTTTTATTCCCATGTATGTGTGTGTGTGTGTGTGTGTGTGTGTGTGTGTGTGTGTGTGTGTATGAATGAATCATTCTGGTTTCTAGAAGATAGACCCTTCTAATTATGACAATAATATTGGTCTATTATGCTATATCTGTATTGTGCTTCAGAGTGTGTCACAGATATTATATAGTTTTTAACAATAATACTATGACATATTTCATCTCTACATCCGAGGAGTGCAACTTTTACATATAGTGAATAGTGCATAGTATGAGGTGACTATATTAAAAATTAAATATGTACTGGATCTATTTAGCTAAGCAAGTAGATTACTCTTAAATAAAATTTAAATGTTTAGTTTCAAACAAAGAATTTTTAAAATTTGTTCAGATGTTGGCAAATCTTAGTTGTTTAGAGCATTCAATTACTGAGGTCAAAGTTGGTCATTCAATTCCCATTTGTTTAATTTAGTCTCATTCAGTTTCATGGACAGTCTGTAACCCTAACCTCAGCCAGCTATTTCACAATTGCAAGTCCCAGTGGAACATGGATAACAGACTATGGATAAATCTCCATTGTGACTCCATCCCTATTACTTGAAAACTCAAATATAGTGGTAACTCCCTAGTGTTATATAGATTTTTGTATATGTAGTTATACAATGAAGTTTAGTAATAATTATCTAGACAAAGAGACACTATGATTCTCCAAAATTGTACATTGAGGATCCTCAAGGATGCTCCATAAATATCTCATGACAATAGTAATTTCCTAATTATACAATTCCTGTGTAATCATGTTAGTCCCACCTCTACTGATGACTTAGATAGCAATTATTGATATAGCTTCAAATAAATGCTGTACTAATTCCACTTATTAACTTCTGCATTCTTTATTGAAAGATTAACAAAACATTGTATAGATTATACTAGCCTTCTCATTCACACAGATGTAATGAGAGCATCAGTTTCAACCTTATGTCAGATGGCATTAAGATTTGCCTCTCTGGCAGTCTTGAGAAAATCCTGACTGGAAATTTTCAAGTTTCCTTTTATTTATGCTTGTTAAGGCAAGAATTTATTGTTAATATGAAAATATCTCTGAAAGTAGTAATAAATCATTGTCAGTCATTAGCACCCAGCTATGAATTAATTTATCTCATCCCTTCCACCTAACATTTCACTAAAAGGCGTGCCTTAAGGAAGACACCCTACTGGTATATTTTGATGGAAAGATAGTGTGGACAAAGGTTTACATTCCCATAGAACAGACTTAGGTCAGGTTCTGAGGATACTATAAAGGCACAGGATGGTGCACATAGGGGTAAAGTAGGAATATTCCTTGAAGAGCAGAAGAGTGCCAGAAGATAAGTTTCTCTTACTTTGTCATTTGGCTTTAAACCAGCAGTAATTAAAAATATATGAAATGATATTGTATTAACAGATTCTTATAATGGTAAAGAAACCAAGTTTTGGCATCAGATAGACTTGGGTTCAAATTGTAGTTCTGCCACTTTCTACCTGTGTGGCCTTAGGCAATTCTCCTAATCATTCTGAGTCTTGACTTGCTAATCTTTTAAAAATAATGACAGTACCTACCACAAAGGGTTGTCTTGAGAAATTAAATAAGATAATTTATGTAAAGCACTTAGTGAAATACCTGAGACATTGTAAGTAGTCAAGAAATATTAGCTATTACCATATAAATCAAGTTTTAATGGTGTTTATTCTCAAGTATATGATGGGGTCTGTCAGGAAAAAAATCCAGCCATTATTAATGTGATGTTAATATAACAACATTTAGCCTGACATCAATGTAACCTGGAAGCTGAGGTGAGTGGACTGGAATGTGCATGCATGAACAATGACAACTTCACTGTACTAGTCAGTGGAGGTGGTAGACACCATTGAATGAGCATGTGTGCTGTTTGGCCGTTGCATTCAAAATGACTGAGTGAGTATAGCAATAAGCATACATCAAATTTTGCATTAAGCTTGAACATTCCTCCAAGAAAACTATTCAGATGATTCAGAAGGCTACAGCTATGGACAACTGGTGATTGGCAGCTTCATCACAACAATGCGTTGGATCATGTATCACATCTTGTGCAGAGATTTTTGGTGAAACATCAAATCACTCAGGTAACTCAGCCCCCCTACAGCCTAGATTTGGCACCTTGTGACTTCTGGCTTTTGCCAAAACTAAAATCATCTTTGAAAGGGAAGAGATTTCAGCCTGTCAATGAGATTCAGGAAAATACGATGGGGCAACTGATGGCGAGCCCAGCAAAAGATTTTGCAGAGTGTTTTAAATGCTGGGAGAACTGTGTGAGGTCCCAAGGTGCCTACTTTGAACGGGACTGAAGCATCATTGTCCTGTATGCAATGTTTCTTGTATTTTGTATCTTCAATAAATATCTCTTTTTCATAGTATATGCTTGGATCCTTTCTGGAGAGACCTTGTCTATATTTTCAGTGAAATACTACCTAGTGGAGCCAGATTTATGATACTTCAAAATAAAAACTCTTGTAAATTTCTTTGATGCTAGAAATAAATAAATCTTATTAAAATAAGATATAAGTCTAAGAAATACATGAGGATGGAAGCATCTTTGTGTTTCAACAAACTCAAAAGCCATACTTTAAAAATCTGAGGTCTCATTAAATGGGTATAGTTGATGATCGAATTAATACCATGACAACTCAGAGCAGTGTGGAAGGTAAGCAGATGAAACAAAGTTGGGAGCAAAAGCAAATGTTACTTACTCACCTAGAAAGTGTGTATAATTTCTGGTAAACTTATAAAAACAAGATATAGTTTCTTTCACAAAAAGAATTTAGAGGAACAGAATGAAGATACAACTCCTTATCAAGACAGGAGTTTAAGGCAAAACATCGTAATTTGAAGGTTGTATTTATAATTATTTATGTAGACTTTTGACAATTCAGAGTAAATAACATTTGTATTTGCATTCTCCTTGGGCCTGAGGACATTTGTTTTGTTGTTCAGAGATAGCTGATTAGTTGATAAACAAATTTCAAATCACCAAGTTATAACTGTTGATTTTTTAGGGTTAACAATGATTCATTACCTATGTAACTAAAAGCAGGCCAAAGCACTAGGTGTGATGAAATGTTAAAAGTATGACTGTTGACTATCACCTGCACAGTAACCTCTGACAGCCATTTCCTGCTTGGCAGCATAGGAGAGAGAGCTGTAGAATGTGGGTGTCTGACATATCATCCTAACTTGTCATTATGACTGGAATAATCTCTTCTGCCTACCTGTCCTGCACAAGCAACATTTTCTTTAAGAGAGACATATTTCCAGTATCTGGCCTTAAGAAAAAAGTTCATAGTTTGGTTCTGTTAAATTCAAGAAATGTGAGTTTTCAAGTCAACAGAATAACAATTAACTTTTATGTAGAGCACCTTCAAGCATATAAAGCCTATTTTCATACATGATTTCATTTAATTCCCACAACATATCTATAGGGTAAACCATAGCTATTTGTGCTTCTACTGTAAAGAAACTGAGATTCTGGAGATGAAAAGGCTTGCCCCAAACATCACAGCTGGTTAGTGATGGACATTCCAGCATTGACTCCAAATTCTAAGCTCTTGACCTCCCACCTACTATTAAGTAATGCTACCACCATCTATCAAGGTTCTCAGTATGTCTGACTCTCCTTCAAACCCTTTTCTCTACAAGTCACAAGATGATATTTATTTTTCCTCTATAATGCTTCTCAAATCTATCCACTACTGAAGTTCTTATCCCCATTCCATGACGCTAGCCCAAGCTACTATTTTTCTAGTCTGGACTATTGCAGTACTCTTCTATCTATTCTGATCATGATCTTCTAATCTGATCAACATTTTGCTGCTAAAGTGGGCTATTTCCAAGTGCAAATCTGAACATGACACTCACCTTCTTAAAACCCATAAATGGCTCCTCAACATATTCAAATAAAATCCCAATTCATTAGCATGCTCTGCCTCATCCCTTTCCTCCTCTCCTATGCTCTGGCTAGAACTAGCTCCTTCTTTAACTTGAACCTCCAGGACCTTTGTTGTTTTTGTGTCTTTTATTTGATTGGAAATATTTCTTCTTCCTGTTGTCTACCTTATTTTGTAGGAGCTGTAACAGATGTCTTTGGTAAGATATGCTAACCCTTATGGAATGTTCCCATTAGTCTTCATATAAACTCCTCTTATGGCATTTAACAAATTTAATTGTAACTGTTGATTGGCATGTTCATCTGACCCACTAAGCTTTAAGATAAAGGTGAAATACTTACAAAACATATACCCAGTTTTGTTTTTTGTTTTTTGTTTTTTTTTGTCTAACAGAGCATTCGGAACATAGTAGGGAGTAAAAAATATTTATTATATGAAACTCATAAGCAATGATTAATTGTTTATCATATGCCCAAGTCTATGACGTGTAGAGAGATACTAGGTCTAAGCTTTACTGAATAAAGGACAATTACACAATTCATTTTTGGGAAGGAACAACTTAAGACATGTTATTATTGAGATATTGTGTATACTTATGGAAAATCTACAGCAATTCAGAAGAAGATTTGAAACTAGGGAGGTACCACTTTACTTTAGAAACGATAATTACTTATGAAGGGCCAACAGCAATTGATTCTTTGCCATCCAGCAGCTGTCATAGTACTCATGGTAAATTATATTTTATAAAACCAAGTCCTTTTAAAAAGTGAAGGTTTTTATTAATTAGGGAGAAATACCATCCCCCAGGAGACTAAATAATGGAAAGTACTTAGAAACTGAAAATAAATTTCTACAAGTGTGAGGAGGTGGAATTTTACCTGTCTGGGATGTGACATGGTTGGAATACCTTCTTTAAGGGAATTCATGTCCATTATTTTCATTGAGAAGAAGACACACTTGCATTTTACTTAAGCAGTAAAAATTTGGATAAATAATTGTGGATATTTGCTGCTATCCATATGGTGCCCTTTCCCTGGCCAGCACTACCAAGTTTCCCCTTATACTAAAACAAAATGTGGCCAGTACTTTTCCTTTTTTATACCTTGCACAATCTGTGATAGTATAGCACAACCTACAGAAATGTTTGCCTCCACTATCAGTTAGCTAACTGGGAAGCTACATGTCTTTCCTCAAAAATGATTCTGAACAGCCCCTCAACCATCCCTGCAGAGAATTAGAAATAGTTGCATTCATTTTTCAAACTGAGACCTTAAGTATTTTCCCAGTGAACTTAAAGTAAACTGAAACTGTCTTTACAATACAGATGTACATTGTGGAACTCTAAATGGGATATATTACTCAAGAAAATCAAATCAACAAATCTCACTGAGTGTTAGCTATGTGTAAAGCCCTGTCTTTATTGCTGCGTGGGACATGTGGAAGCATACACCATAGTCCTTGCTCTTAAATTGTTTAGTTAGGTTGTGGAGAGATCCCTCAACTAGATCAGGGATGGGGGAAGGAGGTGAAGTTGACCCTCAGCTGGTATGTTATGAAGAATTAATTGAGGCATTTAAAGAAAATAAGCAGAGCACAGAAGCTATAATAGGAGAATATATAGGCTAGGGAAAGATATTAGCTGAAGTGTTAAGAAGTGAAAAAAAAAAAAAGAAGAAGAAGAAGAAGAACCTAAGCAGAGGATCCTAGATGAATGGTAGTAGGTAATGCCAGGAAGAACAAAAAAGCTAAATTCATACAGCAGTGTAGTCAGAATGTACCAATTGTAGTAGTGACGAAGGTGCAGACTGCATACACAGAAATAGTTTCTTCCAAAAGCAAATGGATTTCACCTAGGGTTCAAACAAAACAGAACATGACTCCTCCAGAAACCAGGATTAGAAACAAAGATAATAGCTTTTTTACCTTGACTGGTACTGGAAGTAAAGTGAACCAACCAGAATCCTATCACTCTTGAGAAAATACTCATGGATTGAAAAGGAATGCCAGTAGACAGATCCTGAATGGAATCCACTCATTACTTATATCTGCAACATGAATCATGTAAAGTGTATCTGGGAAAATAGTACTTTGCTTGTAGTTTCTTTGTATTAGAGGGAGATTTTGTTATAAATATAAATGACATGTTGTGCTGGTCCTCAGTGGACAAGGTGGAAGGGGAGGAATGCTACCAGAAAACTCAGTCTGGTATCAATATGGAACCTGTAACTCTGAATAAGAAAATCTCCAGCCTTACCACACATAGCATCTAAAGAATCAGAGATATGTCAAAGTGGGGGAACCATGCCTCAGGGTCTGAATTTTCACTGTTAGAGTCTATCTCTTATGGCGTTGTATAAACATACATTTTATTTTATTTTATTTTATTTTATTTTATTTTTATTTACTGACTGAATTTACTGGTGACATAGGTTAATAAAATTATATAGGTTTCAGGTGTACAATTGTATAATACAGTATCTGTTTACTGTGTTGTGTGTTTACCACTCCAAGTCAAGTCTCCTTCCATCACCGTTTATTCCCCCTTTACCCTTTTATACCTCTCCTCACCCCCTTACCTGAGAGGAATGACTATCTGATTCATTCGTTTTGTCTTCATTCATTCAAGAAACATTGAGGGCCTTGCACAATGCTAAGGAATACACATATGTATAAAACCTAACACTTCCCTTCAAGAAGGTCACAGGTCAGCTGAACTCACTACTTTTCATGAGGATGGAAAACAAAATTTGTTTTGTGGGAAGATGTACATGGGATGAGGAGGGGGAGAGAGGGGGGGGGAGAGAGAGGGAGAGAGAGAGAGAGAGAGGGAGGGAGAGGGAGAGAGAGAATGAATATGCAGGAGGTTAAGAAATCTTTAGAGCCTGGAAACTCTATGGTGAATGACAACCTAAGCACCTGGGGAGGTGGGAAGAGGATGATAGCAAGAGAAGGGCTAGTATGATAAATTTTGCAGATTGAAAGACAGATAACAAAGCCTATAAGGAAGAGAGAAGCCAAAGCTGGAGGAAACATGATTTTTCTGTGTCTGTTTCTGATGGATAAAATGTCTATTATTTTAGTATACCATCGTGTGTGTGTGTGTGTGTGTGTGTGTGTGTGTGTGTGTGTGTGAGAGAGAGAGAGAGAGAGAGAAAGAGAGAAAGAGAGAGAGACAGAGGGTTATTGAGAGAACTTCCATCAACCCTTTTAATCATTGGTAACAGGGTGGAGGCCGTAGCCATTAAAACAAAAGCAACTAGATCAGTAAGCCTAAATTGAACTTAAAAAAAGAGGAAGTGAGGAAAGTTTGTTTGTGAGCTGTGGTGGCAGGAAATCCTGTGACTAACCTTATTTCACACATCTCAGATTATTCAAAGGGATCTTAACTTTTTTTTAAGAATGGTAACTTAAAATGGAAGGGCCTGAGAAGAGCTGACACCCTTGCTAAACTAATCCAATTTGGGTTACCTGTTACTATGTGAAGAGATGCTTTAGGAAACATGACCCCCTGGTATTTTCAATGAATAGAGTAATGTAGCATTAACAAATGGGATTTGACTATTGAAAAAAAATGCCAACATGTTGGGAACAAAATCAATGGACAATCTTTTTACTTGTAGAAACGTTTTATAGGGATGAAAACAATTATTATATATGTGTTGTTATAATTTTAAATAGTATTGGTGGAAGTTTGGACTGTGATGAGGACTGCAGGGGGTTGAAGAGTTCGTGAGGAAAGGGTACAATGATGGACAGGGTTAGCCAGTTACAAAACAATAAGCATCCAGGCAAACAATGACCTGTGCTTCTACAAGGGCAGAATAATGAGAAGGAGCCCCTGTGCTTGGCTAGGCTGGCCCGTTAGCAGGGGGAGTTGTGGTTCCAACCACCTGGAGCTTTCATTTCCAGCTGAACATGCAAGTGTAGTAAGAAGGAGGTCTTGGACTTATCTTTTATTAACCATGAGTGAAAATGTACTTCAGGCAAACGCAGAAGTAATTTGCTCTTTTATATTCCAGAAGTATATGTAAAGCATGCTCAGTTTTCTGAAGACAATAAAAGAAGAGAGTGTGAAAATTGTTTACAATATATGCTAAGGGCTGGGTTGGTTCAGCCCAACTGCATTTTCTAAATAGTCAGTGGGACCCTCATTTCAATACATTACATCACTGCTCTCCTTGATGGAGTCAACAGGACTCTCATCAAAAGTCTAGTTTCCCTTTCAAATAGAATTGTGTATCTAGAGGTTTACAATCCACATCAATACTCGTCTTACCACCTCTTGTCTGGGCCATGTGTCTCTGTGGGAGTGTGCTATGGGCAGCATGTGTCTAGAAGCAGCTAAGCCTTATAAAAATCCAGAATCCTAGTTATAGGAATGACTTGCCATTTAACTCATGGACTGATGAGGGCAGGGTCCTTTCTATGTGCTCTGAAGTCATTTGAGGGAACGTGCTGTGTTGAAAGAACTCAAAAAAAAAAAAAAAGACAGAGTGAAAATAGGTTAAATATTTGCAGGCACATGCTGGAAACTAGGCCTCCATCAGAGATAGACATACTGGTGTTGATCTTTCAGTGCTCTGTGCCTCATTACCAGGTTCATACTGGCCAGCCACCATATTTGAGGGGCCAGGTCAAGGTTGGAGACCCTAGTACTCTGAAATAAGTACTCCCAGCTGGTCTGGAGAGAAGGGACTGGAGCCTAGGGCTGGAATTACATCTGTACCTAGTTCAGGCAAGGTTCAGGAATCTGAGACAAGAGCCAGGCAGAAGCCAAGACATGGGGGAGGGAGGGAGGTATCCCAGACTAGGGGAATACTGTGAACAAAGGCAAAGAGACAGGAAGGCACTGAGCATTTCTGAGGAATAGGTAGGATCTGTTTTCAGTGACCAGAACAGGAGGATATAGAAACCTGAGGACCTAAGAATCAAGCTTCAAGACCCAGGAGAACACCTTGAAAATTGTCCAGGACTGGGGGTCAGGGGTCAAGGAAAGAGCTTCTTATCATTGACTTCAAAGGAAAAAAAAGAAATTACCTCAAATCCTTGTGATTGGATGGTGACAGTTTTAAGCTTAAGTTAGGACTTTGAGCCTGAAAACCTATTGAAAGGAAATTTGGGACTCAATTCAATTCATTTATTGAGTGCCTACTATATACAAGGCATTCTGATAGTTTTTGAATCAAGAATGTGATAATTTGGAACTTAAAAGCCATATCAGGAGTGTAAACCATCCCAAATTTGATTCTGACAGAAAGTCAAGTACATAGAGTCTACACATCTGATTAAACATATTATGTGCTGTTGACTCATTATGAATTTGACAACTATAATTTATGAATGCCAGATCAGACACATAATCTGACTAAGGATTTTTTCCTCATGACTGAATTTATTTGCATAGTTAGTTTAAATTATTATAAAATTTAAACATTATATTGCATTTAGTTATACATTTTACAATTCATCTTTATTGAAAGTCATAAACACATGAAAAAATATGAAGTACAGATACTAAAAATGTGTATGAATGAGAAACAAAGAGGTAAATTGGAAAGTGCATCCATTTTGGAATTGAAAAAAGATGGTTTCAAATCCTATCTATACCATGTACTAGTTGTATGACCCCGAAGAGTTACTTGACCATTCGATTTTTTAAAAGATTTTGTTTATTTATTTTTGTAGACAGAGGGGAAGGAGAAAGAGAGGGAGAGAAACATCAATGGGTGGTTGCCTCTCATGGGCCCTGTACTGGGGATCTGGCCCACAACCCAGGCATGTGCTCTGACTGGGAATCGAACTGGCCACCCTTTGGTTCGCAGGCCAGTACTCAATCCACTGAGCCACACCAGCCAGGCATACTTGACCTTTCTGTGTCTCAGTTTTCTCATGTGTAATATGAGGATAAAAATAATACTTTTAAGAGTTATTGTGTGGATTACCAGTAAATGAAATAATGTCCAGAAAATATTTAACAAACTGTCTATACTTAAGTGCTCAAAAATGAGTTTTATTTTTGTTGTTGATTTTTGTCATTCATCTGTTGTTGAAGCTGATAGCATATTGTTCTGTTTATACTTTCTTTTTAATTGTACTCATTTTGTTTCAGAAGTCTTTTTTTCTTTTTTCTTTTAATTGTTGTTCAAGTACAGTTTTCTGTCTTTTACTCCCATCCCAGCCAATCCCCCCAGCCCTCCCCATCTCCCTCCCATTTCCACCCCCCTAGTTTTTGTCCATGTGTCTTTTATACTTGTTCCTGTAAACCCTTCCCCCTTTCCCCTGAAATTATCTCCCCTCTCCCCTCTGGTCAGCTTGTTCTCTATTTCAGTGTCTTTGGTTATATGTCGCTTGTTTGTTTGTTTTGTTGTTTCAGAAATCTTTATCCTCAAATTTTTCAATCAAGTTTTTCAAAGAAATCTTGGCAGGCATTTGTGTATTTATTTGAATTATTCTGAGAATATTTATATTTTTAGTGGTCAAGAGTAGCTTTTCCTAGTCTCATTAATTTTCCATTTGTGAAATGACCCTTGATCCCAATATTCCTACTCCATAGTAAAATACTGATTTTCTACATCCCTTTCATTTAGAAGATTGATAGTCTCAAGAGAAAATTATTTAAGTATATTATACTATATCTGATCTATAATTAGTCTCTCTATGTTTCATTTGGCTAGTAAGTCCTCATTAGGCTATGATTTAAGAGCCAAAGGGTTATTATATAGATTATTGTAAGACAAAATAGTAAAAACACTTTGGGAAAGAATCTGTCTCATTCATGCATTCTTATTAACTGGCTCAAGGAAAATCATGCAACCTTAGCTTGAATTCTCCAGAAATTAGACCCTGAGACAAATGTAATTGAATAAAAGTGGCTTGTTTGGGAATTACAGGTAATACTTGTAAGGGAATGGGCTATATAAAGGAAACGAAGGCAGTCAATAAACTATGCTAATAAGCCAGCTCTGACAGTAATGAACTGAAAATTATACGGGGAAATTCTGAAAAATGGTACAACACATAAACTTCAGAATTACCCCACCCAATGGGTGAGGGAGCTGAAATATCTATACATAAATGTATGAGCCACATCTTATCACTCCTGGGAGGTGTTAATTAATTAGCACTTTTTATATTGTTGCATAAGTAGACAGTGCAGAAATCTACAGTTGTTGGGGGGAAAAAAACCCTCAAGCAGTTATGCAGATACTGGCCATTGGAACTTGGTCTAATCACTGGAAAACTCAAAGAAACATAGATGGAGCTCTAACAAGACCAGTTATATCAAGGAGAGCTCAAATGGGCTTTGATTCCATGGAATGCAGGGCTACTGGGCTAAGATTTAGACTAAGCTCTGATTCTGGCTCTCTTACCCTATTGCCAAAATCTTTTAGTGTACTTCCCACTGGCTGACATATTTTTTTTCTTGCTATCAGAGTAGTAATATCTAATAATTGAGGATGATCTTAGGGGAAAAGATGGAAAAAGAGATGCAGAGAATCAGAGCAAGGGCTTTTCCCACTATACCTAGTCCACTCACCCTGCTCTTTCTGTATCCCTACACTCTTTATGTTTTCTTAGTTCATGGAATGAATGAAGTCAAAAGACAGGCTGAGAAGAGGAGACAAAGAAAACAGAGCTGATATCTGTCTAACATCATTGAAGCAAGAGATTTCCTGTAGAGTTGATCCCCAAAAAGACATAGATTCTACAAACTCCCAGTGCAACGGACCACCAATAATACAGTGTCCTGGAATTTGATGACTGTTGCTATGCTACTCTTCTTAAGTGTGGATGGCGGGGGTGTTGGGATAAGGGGGATGTTGGCCAACACTTATTAAGATTTGTCTTACTAAATAAGGTCTAGGTTGGTAGTTTTCACTCTACACTGATAAGTGTAGTAGACATTTGTCACGGTTTGGCTATCCAGTATATTCTCCTTCTTAATAGTATCCCAGTGTCTCCTTGAGAGACTTTCCCATTGCATGTGGTCTTAGTGAGAGGCAGTGCTTATCTTTCATTACAGTATCTCAAGGGCCAGAACCTGTTCTCCACAACTCTGCTGCCATGCAGCAAGCATGTAACTGTCAGAAAATTTCTGGAATTAATTTGTACAATTATGGAAGATTTGGAGTATAAGATAGCAACTAAAAGAAATCTATAGTCTTAGCATCAGAGGAATAAAAGCTTCTTCACGTCCATGGATATTCAGAGTGATATGTTTCAGAGTTAAACGGAAGTAGCTTTTTGTATAAGCGTCATCTAGACAGTTTCATCACAGCAAAAGTAGGAATGATGATGATTATGATGACGATGTTGTTGAAGTCCGTGATGGCTAATATTTACTGAATGTCTACACTGGGCCAGACACTTCACAAGGGTGATATCATTATCTTTACAACAATCCTGTGATCTGAGTGCTATTATAATCTCCATTTTTCAGAAAATAAAACTGAGGCTTCAAGTCCAGCTTTGTCTGACTCCAGAGCCTGAACTCTTTACCATCATGCTGGGCTGCTGCTTCCCATAGCCAGGAATTCAAATTGTTGATATGAGCTTAGCTAAAACTCACGAAAGGTAGAGAGTCCAAGGGCACCATTAAATTAGCTGAACACAGAGTGTGACCTACAAAGGAAGGTTTATGTGACCAAGTCATGTGGTCATGATTCAAATGTGATGGGAGGTATTGAGTGACTAGATGTTGCAGGAAGGGTGACAAACCAGTTCAGGTACTATAAGGAGGGTTGGAGAAAGCATGGAAGAATGATGTGATTAGAGATGGAGAGTGCAGTGTTGAAAGTGGCAGGTACTGTTCTGTGGCTTAAGTGGATTTTTTAAATTTAATATATTTTATTGATTGTGCTATTACAGTTGTCCCATTTCTCCCCCAACATTCCCCTCCACCCTGCACACCCTCTCCCACCTACATTTCCCCCCTTTAGTTCATGTCCATGTGTCATAAGCTCTTTAGCTTCTACATTTCCCACACAATTCTTGCCCTCCCCCTGTCTATTTTCTACCCACCATCTATGCTACTCATTCTCTGTACCTTCCCCTCACTCTCCTCCTCCCATACCCCTGTTGCTAACCCTCCATATGATCTCCATTTCTGTGGTTCTGTTCCTGTTCTAGTTGTTTGCTTTTGTTTTAGGTGTGGTTGTTAATAGCTGTGAGTTTGCTGTCTTTTCACTGTCATATTTTTCATCTTCTTTTTCTTAGATAAGTACCTTTAACATTTCATATAATAAGGGCTTGGTGATGATGAACTCCTTGAACTTGACCTTATCTGAGAAGCACTTTATCTTCCCTTCCATTCTAAATGACAGCTTTGCTGGATAGAGCAATTTTGGATGTAGGTCCCTGCCTTTCAAGACTTCAAATACTTCTTTTCAACCCCTTCTTGCTTGTAAGGTTTCTTTTGAGAAATCAGCTGACAGTCTGATGGGAACTCCTTTGTAGGTGACTGTCCCCTTATCCTTTGCTGCTTCTAGAATTCTCTCCTTCATTTTAATCTTGGCTAATGTAATTATGATGTGCCTTGGGGTGTTTTTCCTTGGGTCCAACTTCTTTGGGACTCTCTGAGCTTCCTGGACATCCTGGTAGTCTATTTCCTTTGCCAGATTGGGGAAGTTCTCCTTTATTATTTGTTCAAATAAGTTTTCCACTTGTTGCTCTTCTTCTTCCCCTTCTGGGACCCCTATCATTTGGATGTTGGGACGTTTAAAGATGTCCCAGAGGTTCCTAAGCCTCTCCTCATTTTTTGAATTCTTGTTTCTTCCTTGTTTTCTGTTTGGTTGTTTGTTTCTTCCTTCTGGTCCACTCCACTGATCTGAGTCCCAGTTTTCCTTCCATCTCTATTGGTTCCCCATGCATCTTCCTTCATTTCACATATTGTAGCCTGCATTTTTTCATCTAATCTGTGAGCAAAATCAACCAATTCTGTTAGTATCCTGATCACGAGGTTTTTGAATTGTGCATCTGATAGGTTGGCTATCTCTCCATGGCTTAGAAGAATTGGCTCTGGGGATCTGATTTGTTCTCCGGTTCGAGCCATTTTGGGTGTGTTTTTTTTTTTGTTTGTTTTGTTTTGTTTTGTTTTGTTTTGGTTTGGTTTGGTTTGGTTTGGTTTTGGTCTGGTCGCAGCTGTTATACATAGGGAGGGGCAGAGCTTTAGGTGTTCCCCAGGGCAGGGCAGCCCAGTCACTGGGTTATGATGCTGTATGTGGGGGCGGGGTCTGAGCGGGAACAATGGCACCTGCTCCACTCTCTCTTGGATTCCCATCCCTTCCGCCGCTACACCTTCGCCTGGATTATCTGCACGCACGAATGTGGGACCACCTGGTCAGCCAGCCGCCTTGCGCAGCCTCACTGGGTCTGCACTGTTGCCACCCTGTACCTGGGGTCTGACAGCTGCCGCCTGTGAGCCTGCCAACCACCTGCACACTTGGGAACCACCAGCCACTGCTGCCTGCATTCCTGGGTCCGCACCTCCACTTTTTCCTGCCGTGACTCCTCCCCTCTTACCGGTCTGGGTGAATGGTTGTTGGACTTCCGTACAGTTCAATTTTCTATTAGCTCTGGTTGTTTTCTTGTTTCTAAATATTTGTTGTCCTTAATTTTGGTTGTGAGAGGAGGCCCAGTGTGTCCACCTATGCCTCCATCTTGGCTGGAAGTCGCTTAAGTGGATTTAAAGGAGCCAAATCCTCTATTTCCTGCCCTTATCTTCTTCAATATTTTGTTGATTTCCTAATTTTACAAAACTCAGTGGAATCTTGACTTTACAATTTTATTCTCCTTCTGGTCACTCAAGTGCAATTTACACTAAGTTTAACTCTGTTTTTAAACATCCTCCCATGCAGTTCTGAATTGCATTGGGACAAAATTCAGGTCATGTTTTGGTGTGTGTGCGTTTGTGTACTTGTGTGTACATACATGCTTGTATAATGGATCCCAGCTTATTTCTCTTTGATTTCATACATCTCTATTGATAGAAAAATTATATTCCAAATGTTCAGTTCAGATACATGTGATGTTGCATGCTTGATAGATTCTAATAATGGTGAATTACATATTTGAAATGTAAAAAAATGACTTTTTTGTACATGCTCTTTTTAATTTTTTGTTTATTTATTTTTCTATCACCATTTATTCCCCCATACCCTTATCCACCTCCCCTACCCCTCCCTCACAATTGCAATGCTGTTGTCCATGTCAATGAGTTCTTTTTTTCCTTTTTTGCTCAATCCCTCCACTCCCAAAACCCTAAAAAAAGTGACTTTTGATGTTCTTTTTTTGGAGAGTTCCTAAGAGTTTAGAAAAGCTGCTTTTGCATATGGCATGAAAATTATAGCTTTATGCTGGGAGGTGTGTGTGTATGCATAATTGAAACATTACAAAGCAATCTCCAGCAGGAAGATGGCAAATACCCAGAGGACTACTTAAATAGTGTGATTTTCTAAGAGCTGTGAAAAAGAAACTTGAGAAATCATGTTGAAAAAATAGTTATAATCTATCAGGGCCTTAAAAATATAGTAATATGAACAGGTACAAAATTCACACAAGTATCTAAACTCAGCATGAATTGGAAAGGACAAAACATAGTACCCCTCCCCCATACATACTCCTTACAAACACTTCCCAAGAGCCCTTGTTTATATTACTTGTTGGGGAAATGTGCTTTTACTTGAGGGGCTGAAACTTGTGGAGGAGAGAGTGTGTTCAGGTGTCTTCAACAGCTGTGTGAGTGACATAGTTCCTTTGTGGAAGCCGGTTGTTTGTCAAGGTCCAAGGCTTCTATGTATACCTAACTTTACCTCTTCCTCTGCCACCGTTCTGAGACTCCAGACTGGTGAGCGTGAGATTGGCAGACTTGCAAGCTGGCTATGCCATGAATAAGAGAATCATTATTGTTGAAGGGGATCATAGGGCTTATCCAAATGACTGGGACAAGGGTCACAATGGGGACTAATCTAATTTTCTATTTTGGGAACTTTGTGGTAAGAAGGGAAACTACCAGGAGTCTAATTTGTTTAAGGACACATAGGCCTCTTGGGATAAATGGTGAAGGTTCTCAGCACAGCAGGACTAAAATGTAAACAAAGAATGGAAAACAGAGAGTGTTCCAACACTGGAGGTTGACAGGAACTCACTTGAAATTTGGAGAGCTCCCTTGGGTTCCTTCCTTTGACAACAGTTTGGGAGCATTGATACATGCAATCAATAGGATATTGGAGGGCAACTTGATATGTCCTTCAATGTCCTCTGGCCTGATGTTTGGACTTTATGTCACAGCAAAAGAAAGAACAAAACCAAAATAATCATAATACATTTCCTAATACAGGATAGTATGCATATAAGAATAGATCACATTAGGCTGGTCAAGATAATGTTACTGAAAAAAAAGATGCTCCCCATTGGGATCCCCTGAACCAGTTGTGTTGGCAGCAACAGCAGTAATGGAGTGATAACAATTGCATTAACAGTTCTGGAAGCAGTTAGTGGTACTACAAATTTTAATAGTAGTAACTATCACTTATTGAGGCTTACTGTGTATCAAGCCCTTTCTATTTACAGGGTCTGTCACAAATAATGTCCATTTTATTACAAATCCATAAGCATGTAATTCTGTAACATAACAATATCACACTGAAGCATACCATGTGACATTTTAAGTGAAATGTTCAAATTAAAATTATAAATTCTGTGGGTTTGGCTGGAGTGGAGGGGAAGGGTGGGGAGAAAATGCAGACAACTGTAATTGAACAACAACAAACTAATTTAAAAAAATTTAAAAAACCCTATAAGTTATCACACCCATATTATTGCCCTAGCAAGGACACTCAAGCAGGCCTTACTTCTGTAGGACCCTGTATTTCACTAATTCTATGGAGTAGGTACTAGTTTATCCCCAATTTACATATGACAAAACAGAGTCAGAGAGGTCAGTATCTGGCATAGGGTCACATAATTGCTGAGCGGCGGCCAAAATTGAAAAAAAATTAACTCCAAACCTTATGCATTTGATCCCTGGGCTATATGGTAACAAGAGTTACCAAAGAGAGCATGGGCTTACTGGTGCTAGGCTTGCAGTTCCAGAATATTTCTGATTGGAAACTCTAAGTGAACCTCACTGAAAAGCTGCAATGACCCAGAAAAAGAAAGGCAGTATGATTTGATCGTCTCTTTCTCTGGGATTCAGTTTTCCCATGTGAGAACTGAGGTCAGTGCAGAGTAATGGTTCTCAACAGGGCCTAGTACTGCCCTCTAGAAGAAGTTTTGGGTGTTTGTTGATACGCGTTTATGTTTTCTGAGTTCTTTATATATAGAAATAAATATTGTTTTATAAAAAATTGCTTTCCCTTTCCCCCTCCTTTACATCATAAGACATTTTTAAAAATATTCCATGTGGAGGCAGGTTGAATCACCTGTTTTTCACTTCAGGATAATGGGAGGAGTTAATTTTTATTATTAAAAAGAAGCACTAGTTTAAGAATGCCTGTTCCAGAAGGTTTAGAATGACCCCTCCACATGTTTGTGGGGGCCTATGGTTCCAAATCAGTCTTGGGGCAAGTAAAACAATGCAATGCCCAGTATCTGAATTATTGAGATGACCTGACAGCAGAGGCCTGCCTCCCTGATCCTTTGGACATAGGATTGCTTACACCTAGGGTCCCTTGCAGTTAATGTTCTCTTGCCACTATCTGAGGTCACAGAGGTTCCTCCACAAAAGACCACATGGCTTTGAATTTTGGCCTCTTTTTTTTCTCTCCAGTACTAGCCTGTCTGCATCATGAGGCTATAGGGAGGGCAAATCTTCTTTGCTACTCTTGGCCAAGAGGGATAAGAGTTCAAGTGTGTTTTCTGACTTCCCTCAGTTTAGCTTAGGTCATACTGATTATGTTCAGACCATAGAATTTCTGTTCTACTCACCTAGCTCTACCCATCCCATCCATACCAGTGGGCTGTTCTTACTCCTAATTTGGGGTATTCTCCATTCTTTCTTTTTAGGCCAACCTCAGCCATAATCCTTGGGTTTCAGTCTAAGACTACACATGTGGGATGACAAATGAGAAAGGACATTCCTCCATTTTCATTTCTGTCTCTTCTAGGCTAGGAGTGAAGGCCAGCTTAGACATTCATTGCCCTGGACTTTCAAAGCTGCCCTCAGCTTACAATTCAATCTAGATAGGACTTCTTAGTTAAAATTTGATTCCAGGAACACAGTGTGATTTTTCCTTCAGAAAATGGGAAAATGGTAGCCTGTGAGTCATATAAGGAAAGTGTTCAAGTGTTCTCTGTGAAAAACTCTTTCCAAAGAGCTTCCAGATACTGCTGTTGTTTCCATTCTACCCCAGTGGCCAAGTAGGGTGAAGTGTACCCTCTGAAGGGGACAGAAAATTTTTCTACTTCATAGGGCCCTGTAGGGATTTCCAAGGTCCTCACTCTGCTTCCTTAGAGTGTATTCACCCACAAGACGATTAGTTAAACCTGTAACTTTGGACAAGGTGATTCATGCTCTGGGCCTCAATTTGTGCATTTTTAAAATGAGGGGATTGTACCTATTGCGATTTCAGGCTCCTTCAAAGACAATATTGAGAACATACAGGCTTTGAAATAGATAAATGCAGACATTATTCATGTCTCTGATACTTGGTGACCCTGAGCAAACCAATTAATAGCCTCAGTTTCTTTATCTTTAAATTGGATATAAGACCTACTTCATTAAATGAGAGAGGATAAAATATCTAGCATAATGTTAGAACTCAGCAATTATTAATTTCATTCACACTTTCCTTCTTTCTTTCTTTCCCTCTACGTATAGCCATAAATTTGTGTCAATGGAGTGTGGCTATGTGCAGTGTCTGGAGATTTAGAGTAAAGCTGCCTTCATTTGCTGCTGAAAGTGCAAAGAATAGTGCATGCTCCAGGTCACAAGGAGATTATCTTCTGGGAGCATCTGTCCATGGACCCAGCAATATAAGCAGGATTTCTGCAGTACAGTATATCACATTTTAGCTGATCTAAACCACAAGATTAGTATTTGCTCTCTTAGTCACTTGTCTTTTATAAATTAGGGAGATAAGAGTTCACTTTGTTGACTAAAGGTGAGAAGTCAGTGTCTCCCTTAAATCCATTTCAAGAATTTCTATTTCTGGATCTATCCAACTAGGAAATATAGTGTGAATGTCAGCAAATATACTTACCGTAGTCCCATGATCCATGAAATATACATTCCTGTTGCTTAAAGTAGATTAGTAATGCCATCAAAACACAGGGCTTGTTTCTATGGATTTCACTAATTCCCCATGGTATGTATTTTGGCACTCTTGTGGTAACTAGGAGGCATACATGGCCTGCTCAATTACTGACTATTGGGTAGTATAATTTAAAGGTTTAACATGGCAGTTCTGGAATCAGACTTTCTGAGTTTGAAGTCTTACTCTATCATCTTACTAGCTTTCTGATCTTACTCAAGTTAATTAACTTTGCCTTAGTTCCTTCACCTCTGAAATATAGGTAATAATAGTACCTGTCTCATATACTTGTGGGAATTTCATGAGATGTTGCATGTGAATCACTGAAAACAGTACTTGGCATAAAGCAAAGCACTCAATAAATGTTTGGTATTACCAGGATTACCATTAGTATTAGCATCACTATTATTATTAGGGCCCTTTGGGAAGTTATAACAAATTCTCTATATATTAGACTCCATCCTGTTTTATAAAGTGGAATTGTGGGAAAATGGTTTATAATTTTTTCAATGAAAATTTTTAGCGATGAAGGAAAAGTTTACCCCAAACTTTTTGTTCATAGCCAAAATGAGGTTTGTAGTAGATCTTACATTGGTTGTACCTATGTATAAAACACATTCAACATTTATGTAGTGAGCACCCACTGTATTTCAGGAAGACTTGTAATTTATCATATAATTATGTACTTTCACAATGTATGGTTCTATTTCCCATTACCTTAATAATCGGTTTTTTTAAATCCTCGCCTGAGGATATGTTTATTGATTTTAAGAAGGGAGAGAAGGAGAGACACAATGATGTGAGAGAGAAACATTGATCAGTTGCCACCCACATGTGCCTTGACTGGGGATCAAACCTGTAACTTAGGTGGAACCTGCAACATTTTTGTGTACAGGATGATGCTCCAACCAACTGAGCCACCCAGCCAGGAAAAATAATCAGTTTTATTTTGAACAGTGTGAACATTTATGTTAAGATTTGAGGGAATTAATAAGTACCTTTATGTTTCCTATCTGAGGTTAGAACCAATTGAGAGATGGAGCCAGGGATCAGGCAAAAAGAAATAAAAAATATCAGCTTTGCTACAAATACAGTTGTTGGGAAAACATAGCTTAGGTTTAAGTGCCTTACCTATGCTACTTGCTCCACAACATTTCAGGTCTACCTCACAGGGGCACAGGGTGTACTACTAAGCCTATGGGAAAGTGGAGCAAGCAGACCAGAATACAACTTCCTGTGAAGGCAGGCAGATCCCAAAAGAAAGAGAGGAGGAGGCCAAGGCTCAGGCTCAGGCCCAGGTTATTCACCCAAACTCACCAATCAATTAAGTCACTTCTGCAATGCACAACAGTGAGTAAGAGGTAAGGAAAAAAGCTGTGGATGATTAAGAAATATCTTCTCACAGATCCAGCCATGAAGGGTAAAAGAGTAAGTGTTCCCCTGACTTTCCCTAGCTTTTTGTTCTCTTAGCCATTAAACGTACGACTAACCAGATATATAGCTCTCTTCTTTGGGAAAGGAGATCAGTGGCCAATTGAGATTCTCTCCTTCAGGATCCACTCCCCAAACACCACTTCTCAGTAGGACTAATGGTGGATGATATAATTTTTTTTTGCTTCCAGAAATGGATAAGAACCATATACTAATTGTATGTAGCCTGAAACCTGAATGAACATGGCTGGAGAAAAACATAATCCTGGGGAATTATCTAACTTTATATTTAGGGCAATGAACTTCAAGTGGGTCCTTACTGCTGCCAGTTACAGTACATGTCCCTTCTCCATTCACTGTCCCACTTTCCTAGAAAATTAGTTCATGTCATTTTTCCTCAAACTTCAGTATCTTTCCCATCTTCACTCTCAGCTGATGCTCTTGCTAGCTCTTTCAGCAAGAACACAGAAGCATTCATAACAGATTTTTTACAGGGTTGTATCATTATGTGTACCCACCTACTGGCATCTGTGCCCATTATATTCTAAGTTCTTTCCTGTTATTATGGATGCACTGCCCTGCTCTTAAGAAAGGTTCTCTCCTTGTACACTAAACCCAATGCTTTCTCCTCTATTTAAAAACTCTACTCCAAAAATTCTTTATGCTCCTACACCATCACTTTTTCTGTCTTTACTGGAGCTTTCCCATACTCAAATACTTTTCATATCCTAAAAACATAACAAAGCAAAAACCCTCTTACTAATTCCTCCTTCTATGTACTGCTCCCTCCTGTTTGAAGCAAAACTCCTTGGAAGAGTTATCTATATTCCCTGTCTTAAATTTGTCTCCTCCTGTTCTCTCATGAACCCATTCTCATTACTATTTTGCCCTTTCCCTCCATTGAAACTGCACTCATCAAAGCCATCAATGACCTCCTCATTGCCAAATCCAATGATCAATTCTAGGTTCTCATCTTATTTGTCCTATAAGCACTATTTGACAACATGTATTACTTTGTCCTCCTTGAACTCCCCCTTCACTTGGCTTGCAGGACACCATATTCTACCTCTATTGCTGTTGTTTTCCAAACACCTTTGCTATTTCATGTTATTTTCCTGACCCCTAAACACTGGAGTTTCACAAGGTTCTATCTTGAGACCTCTTCTCTTTTGTAAGTGCTATTGTGTGTTTACCACCCAATGTCAAGTCTCCATCCATTATCACTTATCCACCTCTATACATTCCTTCTCCTCCCCTTACCCTGCCTCCACCACCCAGCAATCACCACACTGTTGTTTGTGTACATGAGTTCTTTCTCTCTTTTTTTTTCCATTTTTTGCTCAGTCCCTTCAATCACCTGGCCCCTCCTCCTGACAGATGCCATCCTGCTCTCTATCTATGAGTCTGTCTCTATTTTGCTTGTTACTTCAGTTTGTTCATTAGCTTCCACATTAGGGTGAAATCATATGGTACCTGCCTTTCTCTAACTGGCTTATTTCACTTAGCATAATAATCTCCTGGTCCATCCATGCTGTTGTAGAAGGTAAAATTTCCTTCTTTTTATGGTCAAATAGTATTCCATTGTAAAACGTACCACAGATTCTTTGTCCACTAATCTACCTATGGACACTAGGGCTGCTTCCAGATCTTGACTACTGTAAATAATGCTACAACAAACATACAGGTGCATATATATTTTTGGAATTAGAGTTTCAGTTTTCTTCAGCTAAATTCCCAAAAGTGCAATTGTGGGGTTAGAAGGCAGTTCCATTTTTTAATTTTTTGAGGTAACTCCATATTGCTTTCCACAGTGGCTGCACCAATCTGCATTCCCACCAACAGTGCAAAAGGGTGTCCCTTTCTCTACATCCTCAGAAGCATGTTGTTTGTTGATTTATTGATGGTAGCCATTCTGAAAGGTGTGAGGTGATCTTTCACTGTGGTGTTTTTTTCCCCCCAAAAAAGACGATGTCTTTCTCCTTGTTGCTTTTTAGTAGGTTGCTACAGGACTAAGCTGCTGCATCTCTAACTGAGAACAGAAATAATCGGGGAGGACGTCTTAAAAGGGAGGTGGACTGGACCACAGATTTATAGCACCGTATCACCAACCCCTTCTCTGCCTGTGCACTGCCGTGTGTTCACTGTGGTTTTAATTTGCATTTCTCTGAGAATTACTGACGATCAACATTTTTTCATAGGTCTATTGGCCATCTGTATATCCTCTTTGTAGAAATGTCTATTCAGGCCCTTTGTCCATTTTTAACTGGATTTTATTTTTTGGCATTGACTTCTATAATTTGTTTATAAATTTTGGATATTAACCCCTTAGCAGACATACCAGCAAATATGCTCTCCCATTAAATATGTTGTCTTTTCACTTTGTTGATGGTTTCCTTTGCTGTGCAAAAATTTTTAGTCAGGTGTTGTTCCTTTTGTTCATTTTTTCTTTTGTTTCCCTTGCCCAAGGAAGTATATCAGAAAAAAATATTGCTACGAAAATTGTCCAAGATTTTACTGCCTATCTTTTCTTCTACAATTTTTATGGTTTCAAATCTAACATTAAAGTCTTTACTACATTTTGAGTTCATTCTTGTATCCTACTCAATTTGAAGCAATTATAAATGGGATTATTTTCTTAGTTTTCTTTTTCGATAGCTTGTTATTGCTGTATGAAAATGCAACTAATTTCTTGATATTTATTTTATATCCTGCTACTTTACTGAATTCACTTATCAGTTCTAGTAGTTTTATGATGGAATTTTTAGGATTCTCTATGTACAGTATCATGTCATATGCAAATAATGACAGTTTTACTTCTTTCTTCCAAATTTGGATGCCTATTACATATTCTTTTTACCTGATTGCTATAGCTAGGACTTACAGTGCTATGCTGAATAAGAGAGGTGAAGGCAGACATCCCTGTCTTATTCCCAGTCTTAAGGGAAACACTTGTAGTTTTTGCCCATTGAGTATGATGTTGGATGTGGGTTTGTCATGTATGGTTTTTATTATGTTGAAGTATATTTCCTCTATTTCTCACTTTGCTGAGAGTTTTTATCATAAATGGGTGTTATATTTTATCAAATGGTTTTCTGTTTCTATTGATAAGATCAAGTGGTTTATGTAGTATATCACGTTTATTGATTTGTGGATATTTATCAAACTAGTATCTTAGGAATAAACCCCACTTGATCTTTTTAATATATTGCTGCATCCAGTTTGATAATATTTGGTTGAGGATCTCAGCATCTATTTTCATGAGGGACATTAGCCTATAATTTCCTTTCTTTGTAGTATCTTTATCTGGTTTTGAATGAGGATAATTCTGGCCTCATAAAATGAGCTTGGGAATTTCCCCTCCTCTTGAATTATTTGGAATAGTTTGAGAGGGATAGGTGTTCTTTGATTATATGGTAAAATTCACCTGTGAAGCCATCTGGTTCAAAACTTCTGTTCGTTGGGATTTTTTTTGATTACCATTCGATTTCATTAGTTGTAGTCTATCTATTCAAATTCACTGATTATTCCTGATTCAATCTTGAAATATTGTATGTTCTAGGAATTTATCAATTTCATCCAGATTGTCCAATTTGTTGGCATATAAATGTTCACAGTATTTTTTAAAGATTTTATTTATTTATTTTTAGAGAGAGGGCAAGGGAGGGAGAAAGAGAGGAAGAGAAATATCAATGGGTGGTTGCACCTCACACTCCTCCTACAGGGGACCTGGCTCACAACCCAGGCATGTGCCCTGACTGGGAATCAAACCCGTGACCCTTTGGTTTGCAGGCCATTGCTCAATCTTCTGAGCTATACCAGGATTCATAGTATTTTCTTACAATCCTTTGTATTTCTTTGTTGTCAGTTATTTCTTCTCCTCTTTCATTTCCAATTTTATTTATTTGGGTTCTCTCTCTCTCTCTCTTTCTCTTTTTTTTTTTTGCTTGATGAATTTTGTTAAAGGTTTTTCAATCTTGTATATCTTTTCAGAGACTCATCTCTTGATTTCATTTGTCTTTTGTATTGTTCTTTTAGACTCTATTTCATTTATTACCGCTTTGATCTTTATTATTATCTTCCTTCTACTCACTTTGGGCTTTGTTTCTTGTTCCTTTCAATCTCCTTTAAGTGTGAAGTAATATTTTTTTGAGATTTTTCTGTATATTTTTTAAATTTAGATAGACCTGTAATGCTGTGAATTTCTCTTTTAGGGTTGCTTTCCCAGCATCCCACAGATTTTGGATTGTTGTGTTCTCAGTTTCATTTGTTCCAAGGTATCTTTTGATTTTTTACTTCATGTCACTGTTAAGCCATTTATTGTTTAGTAACATGTTATTTAGTGTTCACGTCGTTTTGTGTTTTTAATTTTTTTCTGTTATTGGTTTCTAGCTTCATACATTATGGTCAGAGAAGATGCTTGATATTTTAATCTTTGTAAGTTTACTGAGATTTGTTTTGTGTCCTAACATGCCATGTATCTTAGAAAATGTTTCATGTGCACTTAAAAAGAATATATATTCTGACCCAGTCAGAAGATGGCGGCGTGGTAGGAGGGAGTAGACCCCATTTCCCCCCTACACACAGGAGAAAAACCGGGCCAATCTACAGAAGAACAGAGCAGACAAGGAATAGTAACATAGCATATTTGAGAATAAGAGGTCGGAAATTGTAGCAGACATTGAAAAACCAGCAGTAAGGAGAGCTCTTTTTTTTTTAATTTATTTTTTAAAATATATTTTATTGATTATGCTATTACAGTTGTATCATTCCCCTCCACGCTACACACCCTCTCCCACCCACATTCCCCCCTTTAGTTCATGTCCATATGTCATAAGTTCTTTAGCTTCTACATTTCCCATACTATTCTTGCCCTCCCCCTGTGGCTCTTCAGAACAATAGGAGCCCAGGGATCAGTGCGTGGAGAGCGGGGCGGCTGAGGGGACCGGGACTCCACCAAGCCTGCCCCAGGGCTCTGGGGAGGGAGCTGGGTCAGCCGCTGAACTGGCTGGGAGATCTCAGGGGCCACCTCGCAACTGTGGCGGAGCAAAAGTGGGTGCCCTGCCTTGGAGCGAAAGTGGGTGCCCCGCGCCAGGTCACTGCGCAACTTTGAACTGACTTTTCATGGTCACTGGGTGACTGCAAAAGCACAGTCGCCCCAACCGCAGACAGAGGTGTGTGTGAAGTGAGACAGCTGCATGAAAATAGGCATCCACATGGGACCGCACACAGTCCCGGGATAGTGGGCACTCGTGAAAACATAGGTGCTGGCCACTGGAGACAGCTGTGGAGCCAAAGTTGCCAATGCACGGTCGGGTGCTCGAACTCGGACAGCTCAGGACCATAGGCACAGGCGAGAGATAGCTGTTGGAGCATAGGCCCGGACCCACCACAGAAAGCCTCCCAGGGGCAAAGGCAGGTGGCTGCACACGACTGGAGAACCTAGCACACACCCATAAATTCGGGGAAGTGCGCACACACCAAGAGGCTCAGAATACATGCTGGAAACCCTGTGGGGAGAGGCGCCCACTAATGCTGGGATACATAGCACAATGAGGACTGAGTTCTCAACACAGAGAAAAGCAATAAGTTCACCCCTCGGCCATTGCAGCCAGCAAGACCAGAAAACAAGCTCAGCAAGTTTGAAAACAACAAGAGGGTTTTTTTTTTTTAATGTATTTTTTTAAAATATTTTGTTTTGCTTTGTTCCTTTTTTTTTTTGGCTGTATGTATTTTTTTGTGTGTGTGTGGGTGTGTTTGTTTTTTGTTTTGCTAGTTTGTGTTTTTTTGTTTGTGTGCCTGTCTATTTATATGAGTTTTTAATCATTCCTTCTTCATTATTTTTATCTTCTTCTTTACTCCCCAACTCCTTTTGCCTCCCTTTAATTCCTACTTGTTTTATTCCCTCTTCCTTTCTTGCCAATTTTATCTCTTCTACCTTCCTCTTTTTTCTCCTTTCTTCTTTTCTCATTCCTCTCTTCTCTTTTTAAATACCCATGAGTGAGACAAAACAAACAAACAAACAAGCTTGGAACTGTGAAAAAAAAAAAAAACAGAATTGGCCCACAAAAGAGGGTATTCCAGCTGATGAGACAGTGGAAGCTGTGAACAACAGGATATCTGAAGGAGAATCCACCACTGAATCTCACAGATATTCTACCACAGAAGGTCATACCACAAACCCAGGGAGCCAGAACAGATCAATTTAAGAAGTTGAGGCTAACAACAAGAGTCTTACAAACAGTGGGAATACAAAGGAACAATGCCCAAATGAAAGGAAAGGGGGAAGCTCCAGAAAGAATGCTAACTGAAACGAAGGCAACTCAACTATCAGATATCGAGTTCAAAGCAATGGTTGTCAGGAAGCTCAATGACCTCTCAGTGAGCTACCAGAAACTACAGGGAAGTAATGATGAACTCACCACAAAATATATCAACATGAAAAAGGAAATAGAAACTATCAACAGGGGCCAAGAGGAAATGAAGAACACAATATCTGAACTGAAGAACACAGTAGAAGGAATGAAAAGCAGAATCAATGAAGCAGAAGATTGGATCAGTGAGCTGGAGGACAAAATAGAAAAAAACACCCAGAATGAGCAAGATAAGGAAAAGAGGCTCAGAAAGAATGAAGAGGGTTTAAGAGAAATGCAAGACAACATGAAACAGAATAATATCCATATAATAGGGATACCAGAAGGAGAAGAACAAGAACAAGGGATAGAAAACCTGTTTGAAAAAGTAATGATGGAAAATTTCCCTAATATGGTGAGAGAAAAAGCCACACAAATCCAGGAAACACAGAAAGTCCCAATCAAAAGGAACCCAAACAGGCCCACTTCAAGACACATCATCATTAAAATGGCAAAATTCCAAGACAAAGAGAGAATCTTAAAGGCAGCAAGAGAGAAAGAGGAAGTAACATACAAGGGAACCCCAATAAGCTTAGCAGCTGACTTCTCAGTAGAAACGCTCCAAGCCAGAAGAGAATGGCAAGAAATATTCCAAGCAATGAGAACCAAAGGCCTGCAACCAAGACTACTTTACCCAGCAAGGCTTTCAATCAAGATAGAAGGCCAAATAAGGAGCTTCCCAGACAAAAGAAATCTAAAAGAATACACCTCTACCAAACCAATGCTGCAAAAGATACTAAAGGGACTGCTTTAAGGGAAGAAAGGAAAAGACAGAGAGAGAAAGAGAGAGAGGAACACAGGTACAAAAATGGCAATGAATAAATACCTATCAATAATAACCTTAAATGTAAATGGATTAAATGCTCCAATCAAAAGACATAGAATAGCTGAATGGATAAGAAAGCATGACCCACACATATGCTGCCTACAAGAGACCCACCTCAGGACAAAAGACATACACAGGCTCAAAGTGAAGGGCTGGAAACAAATTTTCCAAGCAAATCGTCAGGGAAAAAAAAGCTGGGGTAGCAATACTCATATCAGACAAAATAGACTTCAAAAGATGGGTCATAAAGAGAGACCCAGGAGGTCACTTCATAATACTCAAGGGAAGAATCCACCAAGAAGACATAAACATTGTAAACATATATGCACCCAACATAGGAGCACCTAAATACATCAAGAAAATTTTAGAGGACTTCAAGAAAGATATTGACAGCAACACAATTATAGTAGGGGATTTTAACATCCCACTGTCAAAAATGGACAGATCTTCCAAACAAAATATCCACAAAGATATTGTGGCACTGAACAACACTCTAGAGGAAATGGACTTAACTGATATATATAGAACCCTTCATCCCAAAGAAACTAAATACAATTTCTTTTCAAATGCACATGGAACATTTTCAAAGATAGCCCACATGATAGGACACAAATCAAGCCTCAACAAATTCAAGAAAATTGAAATCATACCAAGCATTTTCTCTGACCACAAGGGACTGAAACTAGAAACCAACCCCAGGGGTAAAAACCCAAAACCCTCAAAATCATGGAGATTGAACAGCATGGTGTTAAACAATGAATGGGTCAAGAATGAAATTAGGGAGGAAATCAAAAAGTTTCTGGAAACAAATGATAATGAACTCACATCGACCCAAAACTTATGGGATACAGCAAAGGCAGTGCTCAGAGGCAAGATTATAGCGATACAGGCCTACCTAAAAAAGACAGAAACATGTCAAACAAACAACCTAACCCTATGCATACAAGAACTCGAGGAACAACAACAAAGACAGCCTAGAGCAAGTAGAAGGAAAGAAATAACCAAGATCAGAGCAGAATTAAATGACATAGAGACTAAAAGCACAATCCTAAAGATCAATGAATCCAGGAGTTGGTACTTTGAAAAGATCAACAAAAACGACAAGCCTTTAAGCAGGCTCATCAAGAAAAAAAGAGAGAAGACTCAAATAAACACAATCAGAAATGAAAGAGGAGATATTACAACTGACACCGCAGAAATACAAAGGATTGTAAGAAATTACTATGAAGAACTGTATGCCAAGAAATTTGAAAACCTAGGTGAATTGGACAGGTTTCTAGAAAAATATAACCTTCAAAAACTCAATGAAGAAGAAACAGAAAGCCTGAACAGACCAGTAGCAGCTGGTGAAATTGAATCAATAATCAAAACACTCCCAACACACAAAACCCCTGGATCAGATGGCTTCACAGGAGAATTCAACAAAACATTTAAGGAAGAGCTAACCCCTACTCTCCACAGACTATTCGAAAAGATCCAAAATGATGGAAGACTCCCAAACTCTTTTTATGAAGCCAGCATCATCCTAATCCCAAAACCAGATAAAGACACAACAAAGGAGAACTTCAGGACAATATCACTGATGAACATAGATGCTAAAATCCTCAACAAAATATTGGCAAACCGCATCCAACAACACATTAAAAAGATCATACACCATGACCAAGTGGGATTCATCCCAGGGATGCAAGGATGGTTCATCATTCGCAAATCAGTAATTGTAATTCATCACATAAACAAAAGCAAAGACAAAAATCATATGATCATATCAATAGATGTGGAAAAAGCATTTGATAAGGTACAGCACCCATTTTGATAAAAACACTCAGCAAAGTGGGAATAGAGGGAGCATTCCTCAACATAATAAAGGCTATATATGAGAAGCCTACAGCCAGCATCATACTCAATGGGCAAAAACTAAATTCTTTTCCACTAAAATCAGGAACAAGACAAGGCTGTCTACTTTCTCCACTTCTATTCAATATAGTATTGGAAGTATTAGCCACAGCGATTAGACAAGAAAAGAAAATAAAAGGCATCCAACTTGGAAAGGAGGAAACAAAACTATCATTGTTTGCAGATGACATGATAGTACACATAGAAATTCCTATAGTCTCGGCCAAAAAACTGCTCGACCTAATAAATGAATTTGGCCAAATAGCCGGATACAAAGTCAATATCCAGAAATCAAAGGCATTTTTGTATACCAACAATGAAACAACAGAAGTAGAAATCAAGAAAAAAATCCCATTCGATATAGCAAAAAGAAAAATAAAGTACCTAGGAATAAACCTAACGAAGGAGGTAAAAGACCTGTATGCAGAAAACTACACAACACTGAAGAAAGAAATCAAGGAAGACACAAATAAATGGAAACACATACTGTGTTCATGGATTGGAAGAATTAACATCATCAAAATGTCCATACTTCCCAAAGCAATCTACAGAGTCAGTGCAATACCTATTAAAGTACCGAGCCGCGACCAGACTAAAACCAAAACAACAACAACAAAAAAAATCCCACCAAAAATGGCTCAAACCAGAAAACAAATAAAAGCCTCAGAGCCAATTCCTCTAAGCAGTGAAAAGATAGCCAGCCTGTCAGATGTACAGTTCAAAGCACTGGTCATCAAAATGCTCACAGAATTGGTTGATTTTGCTCACAAATTAGATGAAAAAATGCAGGCTACAATCCGTGAAATGAAGGAAGATGCATGGGGAACTGATAGAGATGGAAGGAAAACTGGGACTCAAATCAATGGAGTGGACCAGAAGGAAGAAACTAACAACCAAACAGAAGACAAGGAAGAAACAAGAATTCAAAAAAATGAGGAGAGGCTTAGGAACCTCCGGGACATCTTTAAATGTCCCAACATCCGAATTATAGGGGTCCCAGAAGGGGAAGAAGTACAGCAACGAGTGGAAAACTTATTTGAACAAATAATAAAGGAGAACTTCCCCAATCTGGCCAAGGAAATAGACTACCAGGACGTCCAGGAAGCTCAGAGAGTCCCAAAGAAGTTGGACCCAAGGAGGAACACACCAAGGCACATTGTAATTACATTAGCCAAGATTAAAATGAAGCAGAGAATTCTAGAAGCAGCAAGGGATAAGGGGACAGTCACCTACAAGGGAGTTCCCATCAGACTGTCAGCTGATTTCTCAAAAGAGACCTTACAGGCAAGAAGGGGCTGGAAAGAAATATTTGAAATCTTGAAAAGCAGGGACCTACATCCAAAATTGCTCTATCCTGCAAAGCTGTCATTTAGAATGGAAGGGAAGATAAAGTGCTTCTCAGATAAGGTCAAGTTAAAGGAGTTCATCATCACCAAGCCCTTATTATATGAAATGTTAAAGGGACTTATCTAAGAAAAAGAAGATAAAACTAGGACAGTGAAAAGACAACAAACTCATAGCTATCAAGAACCACACCTAAAACAAAAGCAAACTAAGCAAACAGCTAGAACAGGAACAGAACCACAGAAATGGAGATCATATGGAGGGTTAGCAACAGGGGTGTGGGAGGAGGAGAGAGGGGGAAAAGGTACAGAGAATGAGTAGCATAGATGGTGGGTAGAAAATATACAGGGGGAGGGCAAGAATAGTATGGGAAATGTAGAAGCTAAAGAACTTATGACACATGGACATGAACTAAAGGGGGGAATGTGGGTGGGAGAGGGTGTGTAGGGTGGAGGGGAATGATGGGAAAGAAATGGGACAACTGTAATAGCATAATCAATAAAATATATTTAAAAAAGACAGAAAACTGTACAAGATCAACAATTAAAATAAAAATTAAGAAAAAAAGAAGGAAATCTGACTGTTTACAACATTGATGAATCTGGAGAACATTATGCTGAGTGAACTAAGCCAGACAGATAATGATAATTTCTACATGACCTCACTTATCTGTGGAATCTAAGAACATCAGACTCATAGGATGAGAGTATTATAATTCTTTCCAAGGGTGAGGGTTGGGAATAATTGGGAGATGTTGGTAAAAAGGTACAAACTTTTAGTTATAGAATGAATAATTAGGGGTTCTTAATGGCAGCATGATGATTTTAGTTAATAATACTGTATTGTATAATTGAAATTTACTAACAGAATATATCTTAGGCATTCCCACTACAAAAAAAATGTGGCCATGTGAGGTGGTGGATGTGTTAAGTCGATCATGGTAATCATTTCACAGAGTTAATATATATTAAGTCATGACATTTTATACCTTTAAAAATCACATTTTATAACCTAAATGTATAGATTTTCATTTGTCAGTCATACCTCAATATAGGTGTGTGGAAATAAAAACATTTTAATTATGAAATAAACATATTTGCTTCACTAAAATATTTTAAAACATAAAAACCAGAATGCCATATGATAACATAATAAGGTAATGAAATAAACTGTTAACCAAATATTTTATATACCGTAAAATTATTTATCAAAAACGAAGGAGAAATTAAGCTATTTCCAGATCAGCAAAAGCAAAAATTATTCATTGCTGCATCTGCCCTACCAGAAATGCTATAAGCAATTTTCAGTTGTTAAAAAAAAGGTACTAGATTTTAACACGAGACCATGCAAAAATATAGAGAATATTGATAAAGGTAACTACATAGATAAATATAAAACCACTATTGTGTTTTTAGTTTGCAACTGCTCCTTTTTTTCTCTTCTTTTGTAAAGATTTTATTTATTTATTTTTGGATAGAGGGTAAGGGATGGAGAGAGGAAAACATCAGTGGTTGCCTCTCATGTGTCCCCTACTGGGCACCTGGCCCACAACCCAGGCATGTGCCCTAACTTGGATTTGAACCAGTGACCCTTTGGTTCACAGGCCAGTGTTCAATCCACAGAGCTACACCAGCCAGGGCATGTAACTCTTTTTTGTCTTCATGACTTAAAAGACAAATGCATAAGACAATAATTAAACATATGCATTATTGTATCTGTAATGTATAAAGATGTAATTTGTAACAAGGCAACACACAGGGGAGTGATGAATGAAAATATATAGAAGCAGAGTCATTGTATATTACTGAAGCTAAGATCATATTAATTCAAATGGGGTTATTATAAGTTTAAGATATTAATTGTAATAATCAAGGTTTTGACTAAGAAAGTCACTAAAATCACAAAAAAATGAAAAAAAATTAAAATGGCACATTACAACGAATCAACTAAATATAAAAGAAGGCAATAATCTAGGAATTGAGGAACAAAAGTCATATAGATAGCAAATAACAATAGAAGTCTTTTCTTACCAATAACTACTTTAAATATTAACAAACATTCCAATTAAAATGATAGATTTAAAAAAACATATTCTATTCATATGCTGTCTACAAGATACTCATTTCAGATTCAGTGATACACATTGGTTGAAGTGAAAGCATGGAAAAAGATATTCTATGCAAATAATGAGCAGAAGGAAGTGATGATGGCTATACCAATTTCAGGAAAACTAAGACTCTAAATGTTTTTAAAAACTGTCATAAAAGACAAAGATACATTGTATATTGATAACAGGAGAAATCTATGAAGAACGAATAGCAATTATAAATATATACACACCTAACAACACAGTTCCAAAAGATATGAATTAATAAATGACAGAATGGAAGGGAGTAGTAGATAATTCTATCATACTAGCTGGAGATGTCAATACCTACCCCGTTTTCAATATTGAATAGAACATCTATATATAAGATAAATAAGTAGAAAACTTAACAAGTCTGTAAACCAAATAGAACTAACAGACATATTTAAAACGGTTCTCCCAATAAGGAGACTATGCATTATTGTCAAGTGTACATGAAACATTCTCTGAGATACAAGATATCATAAGTCACAAAACAATCTTAATAAATTTTAAATGACTGAAACCATACAAAGTATCTTCCACAACTACAATGGAATGGCACTAGAAATCAGTAACAGAAGAAATACTGGAAAACTTGCTATGTGAAAATGAAACAACACACTTTTTGACCAATGTGTCAAAAAAGAAATCACAAGGGAAATTATAAAATATATTGAAACAACTGAAAACAAAACACAACATACTAAAACCTATGTGACACAGTAAAATCAGTGTTCAGAGGGAAGCTTAGGATTTTGAATGTCTACATTAAAAAGGGAGAAATATCTAAATTCAAAAACCTAATCTTTTTTCATATATTTTATTGATTATGCTATTACACTTGTCCCATTTCTCCCCCATCATTCCCCTCCACCCTGCACACCCCCTCCCACCCACATTCCCACCCTTTAGTTCATGTCCATGTGTCATAAGTTCTTTAGCTTCTACATTTCCCACACTATTCTTGCGCTCCCCCTGTCTATTTTCTACCCACCATCTATGCTACTTATTCTCTGTACCTTTTCCCCCTCTCTACTCCTCCCACTCTCCTGTTGATAACCACCCATATGATCTCCATTTCTGTGGTTCTCTTCCTGTTCTCATTGTTTGCTTAGTTTGCTTTTGTTTTAGGTGTAGTTGTTAATAGCTGTGAGTTTGCTGTCTTTTTACTGTCATATTTTTATCTTCTTTTTCTTAGGTAAGTCCCTTTAACATTTCATATAATAAGGGATTGGTGATGATGAACTCTTTTAACTTGACCTTATCTGAGAAGCACTTTATCTTCCCTTCCATTCTAAATGACAGCTTTGCTGGATAGAGCAATTTTGGATGTAGGTCCCTGCTTTTCAAGATTTCAAATATTTCTTTCCAGCCCCTTCTTGCCTGGAAGGTCTCTTTTGAGAAATCAGCTGACAGTCTGATGGGAACTCCCTTGTAGGTGACTGTCCCCTTATCCCTTGCTGCTTCTAGAATTCTCTGCTTCATTTTAATCTTGGCTAATGTAATTACGATGTGCCTTGGTGTGTTCCTCCTTGGGTCCAACTTCTTTGGGACTCTCTGAGCTTCCTGGACTTCCTGGTAGTCTATTTCCTTTGTCAGATTGGGAAGTTCTTCTTTATTACTTGTTCAAATAAGTTTTCCACTTGTTACTCTTCTTCTTCCCTTTCTGGGACCCCTATAATTCGGATGTTGGGACATTTAAAGATGTCCCAGAGGTTCCTAAGCCTCTCCTCATTTTTTTTGAATTATTGTTTCTTACTCGTTTTCTGTTTGGTTGTTTCTTTCTTCCTTCTGGTCCACTCCATTGATTTGAGTCCCAGTTTTCCTCCCATCTCTATTGGTTCCCCATGTGTTTTCCTTCATTTCATGTATTGTAGCCTTCATTTGTTGATCTAATTTGTGAGCAAAATCAACCAATTCTGTGAGCATCCTGATCACCAGTGCTTTGAACTGTGCATCTTATAGGTTGGCTAATTCTTCGTTGCTTAGAGGAATTGGCTCTGGGGCTTTCATTTGTTCTCTGGTTTGAGCCATTTTTGGTGTTTTTGTTTTGTTTTGTTTTGTTTTGGTCTGGTCACAGCTGTTATGTAGTTAGGGGTGGAGCCTTAGGTGTTCCCCAGTGCGGGGCAGCCCAGTTGCTGAGTTGTGACGCTGAATGTGGGGGTGGGGTCGGAGAAGGAACCATGGCACCTGCTCTGCTCTCTCTTGGATTCCAGTCCCCTCCACCGCTTCCCCTTTGCCTGGATTATCTGCATGCACAAATGTGGGACCACCTGGTCTGCCAGCCACCTTGTGTGGCCTCACTGGGTCTGCCCAGTTGCCACCCCATGCCCAAGGTCCACCAGCTGCCGCCTATGGGCCTGGAGTCTGCCAGCCACTGCCTGCACACCTGGGAACCACTGGCCACTGCTGCCTGCATTCCCGGTCCGCACCTCCACCTTTTCCTGCTGCGACTCTGCCCCTCTTACTGGTCTGGATGAATGGTTGTTGGACTTCCGTACAGTTCAATTTTCTATCAGTTCTTGTTGTTTTCTTATTTCTAAATATTTGTTTTCCTTAATTTTGGTTGTGAGAGGAGGCACAGTGTGTCCACCTATGCCTCCATCTTGGCCAGAAGTCTCAAAAACCTAATCTTATAATTTAAAGAACTAGGACAAGATCAAACTAAACCCAAAGCAAACAGAAGAAGTGAAATAATGGATATTAGAACAAAGATAACCAAAATAGAAAAATCAAAAACAACAGAAAGGGTCAACATAATCAAGTGTGATCCTTTAAACATGTTGACAAAATTGAGACACTTTTATCTACACTAATGAAGAAAAAGAGAGAGACAGAAATAACTACAATAAAATATGAAATTGAAGAAGAGACATTACAACTGACCTAACAGAAATAGAAAATGATTATTAGAGACTATTCTAATGGTTGCATACCAGCAAATTAGATGACCTAGATAAATACACAAATTCTAGAAAAATACAAACTACCAAAACTGACAGAAAAAGGAATAAGAAATCAGAATATACCTATAACAAGAGATTTAACTAATTATGTAAAAACTACCCACAAAGAATATTGCACGAAGAGTAATTGATTAGTTTTACCAAATATTTAAAGCATTAACATTAATTATTTTCCAATTGTTCCAAAAAATAAGAGGAAAAAACATTTCCTAACTCATTCGATGAGGTATTGCCCTGATATTAAAATCAGACAACATAATAAAACTACATACCAATATCCTTTACAAGTGTAGATGCAAAAATCCTCAACAAAACTGAATCCAGCAGCATATTAAACAGATTATAATACATGACCAGGTGGGATTTAACCAGGAACACAAAGGTAGTTAAATATAAGAATTTCAGTCAATGTAATATGCTACATTAATAAAACAAGGGGGGACACATAATTATTGCAACAGATACAAAAACTAAATATGTCAAACTCCACCATCCTTTCATGGTAAAAACTCAACAAATTAGAAAAATAAAGAACATTCCTCCACATGAAAAAGGGCAAATATGAGAAACTTACAGCTAACATCATACTCTATTTTGAAAGACTAAAACCTTTTCCTGTAAAATCAGGAATAAGACAAGAATTATCACTTTTGCCATTTATATTCAACATTGTACTAAAACTTCCTACCAGAGCAATTAGTTAAGAAAAAGAAATAAAAATTATCTACGTTGTACAGGAAGAAATAAAATTATCTCTATATACAAAAGATACAATGTTATTAATAGAGAATCCTAAACAAGCCACAAAACCAAACTGAGCTACTAAACAGATTTAGTAAAGTTACAGAGTACAAATAAACATACAATATTGGCTGCATACAATACACATTAAACACTAGTCATAAACAATCTGAAAGAGAAATCATGAAAATAATTCCATTTATTAAAGCATCAAAATATGGTGGGCTGGGGTGGGAGTAAAAGACAGAAAACTGTACAAGATGAACAATTAAAATAAAAAATTAAAAAAAAATAATGAAATACTTAGAAATAAATTTAACCAAGGAAATACAAGATTTATACACTGAAGATTACAAAACATTGTTGAAATAAATTAACAAAAGCCTAAATAAATGAAAATGCATGCCTGTTAATGGATTAAAAGACTTAATATGCTTAAGATGGAAATACTTGTATACCACAAATGAATTAATGCAATTCCTTTCAATATTTTAAAGGCTTTTTCTGAAGAAATGGAAAAGCCAGTCCTAAAATTAATATGGAATTGAAAAGGATCCAAAAGAGCCAAAATAATTTTGGAAAGAATAATGTTGGAATCTCATACTACCCTGTTTTAAAAGTTTAAAACAAACTGGAATTGCAGCTAAATTATTGAATAAGCAGCCTAAATAACCAACTGAAGACTAGCTGAAAAAGAGTCCTATAAGCAAGGATTTACAGAAGAAGCAACATGGAGACTAGTAGGAAGGGCAGAGATGTGAAAAAGACTGGCAGGTTCCCAGGGACAGTGGCTGAGGTTCTGGAGAAATATCTCAGCTGAACGGGGGTTCCCCCTGAGAAACGTGGGTCTTAAACCCAAGCTGGGCTCCCTGGGCCAGAGCACCAGAACCAGAAAGAGGTGGCCACATAATATCTGGCTGTGAAAAGCAGGAGGGTTTCAGTCCACCAAAGAGAGGTGAATAGAGACACAGGCACCCTCTTAAAGGGCCAACACATTACATTTTATTCACACATACTCATACTGGACTTCAGCAGAGGAAAAATTGTACTAGAGTCAGGTGATGAGAGTTTGGAGTTTTTGGCTCTGGGGCGAAAGCTGAAAGGACAATCACCAGGACCCCTGTGAGGAGTCATTCTCCAAAACTTCATATACCATCTTTCTGGGGTGTACTACTCTCCTCAGAGCAGCACTAGCCATGGGGAAAGAAATAGCCCCACTGTCTGATCTCCCTCCCATCTCACCTCACCCTGTGAATTTTATTTCCTGCTGAGAAGTACAGCCAGAAGCTTTTACAGTGAGTGAGTCTAATGGTCAGCCCAAAGGTGGAGGCAGGCAGAGGCAGATCTTAGGGTGCCTTTGTCCTTTCACTGACCTACCCCCAGGCCTGGTGCTGGAAAAAACCAGCCTTGTGATATAGCAGGGGTATCAAACTCACTTCCACCAGGGGACACATCAGCCTTGTGGTTGCCTTCAAAAGGCCGAATGTAATTTCGACTCCTTAGCAGTTAAGAGGTAGTAACATTTATATAGTCCTAAAATTATTTCAGCCCTTTCAAGGAACTGCAAGGCTGATGTGACCACCAGTGAAAATGAGTTTGACACCCCTGCTATACAGCTTGGTTCTTCCCTCACAAACCCAGGCCTAACAGAGGTAGTTAAAAACTGTGGATTTCTTTTAGCTCCAAACAGGTTGTCCAGGGTCAGTAATAGGCAGCATTTGACATTGGCCTACAGCAGAGTCCTACCCATGAGACCCATAATCAAAGAGCCATAGCCAGCTTCAAACAACAACAGAGCAGGATCCAATAAGCTTCCCAAATAGCATATTCAAAGGGAAATCTCAACAGGCACCAAACCCTGCTGAGGCAAATTCCACTTTGTGGGGTCAGCACCTGCACAGCAACTCAAATGACATGGTCAGGGTTGAACCTCACAGTCAGCCAGGCTAAGGATTGATCCCATGTGTGAATGGGTCAATAGCAGTCAAGACTCAATTACAACAGGAGAGCCCATATAACCCACAAAGAAGGGCATTCCCAAAGTACCAAGCTCAGGTGATCAATGGGAATGCACCACTGGACCCCACTGAACACCCACCCACTACATAAGGTCCCTCCATATAGACTGGGAGTCACAGCAGATCCATCTAATACATAGAAACAAACAAAAAGAAACAGCCAAAATTTGGAGACAAAGAAACAGGCCTCAAATGAAAAAAAAAAAAAAGTCTTCAGAAAAAGAGCTAAATAAAATGGAGGCAAGCAATTTATATGATAAAAAGTTCAGTGATTATTACAAGGATTCACAACATCATGGTAAAAGGACATAGAAACCATAAAAAGGAACCAGTCAGAAATGAACAATAGAATATGGGAAATGAAGAATACACTAGAAGGAATAAATAGTAAGTTGGATGAAGTAGAGGATTGAATCAGTGATTTGTAAGACAAAATAGAAAAAAAAAAAACACCCAATCAGAGCAACAAATTAATTAAAAAATAAGGATAGGCAGATCCAAGATGGCAGCAGAGCATTGGGCAGCTCCATTCTTCTGCTTTTAGACATGGACAGGATTTGAAGTCAGAACACAGAGTGAAGAGTAAGTGAAAGCATCGTGACTGAAAGCTTACATGGAGAAGAGTGTGGGGAGTACACAGGAGTAGCAGGAACTGGCCCTCCTGCAGGGCGCCCAGGATGATGGCCTGGGCTTTCCAGGCCAACCACCACCAATGTGCTGCCCAGCACTACTGGCTGCACAGAGTCAGGGCCACTTCGGTCAGCTCAAGACCCATGAGCTCCCCAGGTGGTGAGGAAAGGTCCGGGAGGTGTGGGGTCCAGAAACAGCATGGGGGAAACAGGCAGGCCCAAGGCTGAAGACCTCTGAAGGAAGCAGGTACCCACAAGCAAATTGGGCCCTTCTGGTGCTGATTCCCAAGTGGGTAGTTTTGTATACATTCTATGACTCTGTGGGTCTCTCCAACAAACTCTGCTGTGAGGCTGGGAGTTTTTCCCACTGTCTCAACCACCACAGATTTTTCAGTCAGAGGTTTTGAGGTTTTATTTGCCTCGCACTGGAGCCTTGGGTTGCACAGTCTGTCTTGCTCCCCAGTTATTCGTCCCTGTTTATCTGCATGAAAATGTAGGACAACCTGCTCTGCTAGCTGCTGCTTCACCTGGTCCACCAGCTGCCACCTTGCCAGGAGTCCTCTCTGCACAGCTGCCCGTCTTGGCCCCTCCTACCAGTCTGGATGAATGTTTCTTCTTTAACTCCTAGCTTGTCAGATTTCCATACAGTTTGATTTTCTGTCAGTTCTGGGTTTTTTTTTTTGTTGTTGTTGTTGTTTGTTTTTAAATTTGTTGTATTTCTTTTGGTTGTGTGAGGAGGCACAGTGTATCTACCTACATGTCCATCTTGGCTGGAAGTCTTAAGCTAGTTTGGGGACAACATGAAGCATAACAACATCTGCATCATAAAGTCCCAGAAGGAGAAGAGAGAGAGCAAGATATCAAGAACCTATTTAAAGAAATAATGAAAATGTTCATAACATGGTGAAGGAAAAGACACACAAGTCCAGGAAGAGCATAGAGTTCCAAATAAGATGGACTCAATGAGGCCCATAACAGGACACATTATAATTAAAATGGCAAATGTTAAGGACAAAGAGGGATTCTTAAAAGTAGCAAGAGAAAGAGAGTTAGTTACCTTCAAGGGAACTGCCATAAGACTGTCAGTTGATATTTTTACAGAAACATTTCAGGCCACAAGGAATTGGCATGGAATATTGGAAGTGATGAAAGGGAAGGACCTACAACCAAGACTACTTTATTGAGCAAGCCTATTGTTTATAACTGAAGGAGAAATAAAGAGCTTCCTAGACAAGAAAAAGCCAAATAGTTTCTTACCACCAAACTCGTATTACAAAAAAAAGTCAAACAGCCTGATTTAAGAAGAAAAAAACAACACAGGAACATACTTAAAAGAATAAATATAAAAAAATTTGTGCCCACAAACAATCACTTTAATATAAATGGCTTAAATGCTCCAATCAAAAGACAGAGCATAGCTCAATCAATAAGAAAAAAAGACCCAACTTGGCTGGGTGACTCAGTTTATTGAAGCATGTGCCAAAAGTTTGTGAGTTTGATCCCCAGTCAGGGCACATACCTAGGTTGCAGGTTCAATCCCTAGTCAGAGTGCATAAGAGAGGCAACCTATTGATATTTCTCTTTCACATATCTCACTTTGTCTTTCTCTCTCTATCTCTCTACCTCCCTCCCTCTCACTGTAAATGCAATAAAAACATATCCTTGGGTGAGGATTTAAAATAAATAGAAAACAAAACCCATATATGTGCTGTATTGAAGAGACCCACCTCATAATGAAAGTTACACACATACTAAAAGTAAAGGATGGAATAAAATACTTCATGCAAATAGAAAAAAAAAACCTGCAGTGGCAATACTTATATCTGACTAAACAGACTTTAAAACAAAGGCTATAGTAAGAGACAAAGAAGGACACTACAGATGAGACTGGGTGCATTCAAGTTGATATGTCCATAGACTTAGGGTGGTAAAACACAATATGATGTACAGATGATGTATTGTAAAATTGTATACTCGAAACCTATATAACTATTAACCCATGTCACTCCAATAAATTCAATAAATAAAAAAGAAGTATACTATCTAATGATACAGGGAGCAATTCAACAAGAGGATATAACCCTTCTAAATATGTATGCAACCAACTTTGGAGCACCTAAATATGTAAAACAAATTTTGATGAACATAAGAGATTGACAGTAATACAGTCATAGTAGAGGATTGTAATACCCCAGTGACTTCAGTAGACAGACTGTCCAGACAGAAAATCAACAATGAAATGGCAGCCTTAAATGACACACTAGATCAAAATGATTTAATGGATATCTTCAGAGCATTTCACACCAACGCAGTAGAATATATATTCCTTTTTTTTTAATTTTTGTTTTTTTTATTTTTTTATTTTTTATATTGTTGATCTTGTACAGTTTTCTGTCTTTTATTCTCACCCCAACCCACCACCCCAGCCCTCCCCACCTCCCTCCCATTTCCACACCCCCCCATAGTTTTTGTCCATGTGTCCTTTATACTTGTTCCTGTAAATCCTTCCCCTTTTCCCCTGAAATTCCCTCCCCTCTCCCCTCTGGTGACTTTCAGCCTGTTCTCAATTTCAGTGTCTTTGGTTATAGTATGCTTGTTTGTTTGTCTTGTTGATTAGCTTCCTGTTAAAGGTGAGATCATATGGTATTTGTCTTTCACTGCCTGGCTTATTTCACTTAGCATGATGTTCTCAAGTTCCATCCATGCTGTTGCAAAGGGTAGGAGCTCCTTCTTTCTTTCTGCTGCATAGAATTCCATTGTGTAAATGTACCACAGTTTTTTGATCCATTCATTTACTGATGGGCATCTAGGTTGCTTCCAACACTTGGCTATTGTAAATTGTGCTGCTATTAAACATAGGGGTGCATAGGTTCTTTTGGATTGGTGTTTCAGGGTTCTTAGGATATAGTCCTAGCAGTGGAATTGCTGGGTCAAAAGGTATATCCATTTTTAGTTTTTTTTTAGAAAATTCCATACTGTTTTCCATAGTGGTTGTACCAGTCTGCACTCCCACCAGCAGTGCACTAGGGTCCCCTTTTCTCCACAACCTCTCCAACACTTGCTGTTTGTTGCTTTGTTTATGAGGGCCATTCTGACTGGTGTCAAGTGGTATCTCATTCTGGTTTTAATTTGCATCTCTCTGATAGCTAGCGATATCGAGCATCTTTTCATGTGTCTCTGGATCCTCTGTATGTCCTCCTTGGAGAAGTGTCTGCCCAAGTCCTTTGCCCATTTTTTAATTGGGTTGCTTGTCTTCTTAGAGTGGAGTCGTGTAAGTTCTTTGTATATTTTGGAGATTAAACCCTTATCTGAGGTATCATTGGCAAATATGTTTTCCCACACAGTCGGTTCTCTTTTTATTTTAATACTGTTTTCCTTGGCCGTGCAGAAGCTTTTTATTTTGACGAGATCCCATTTGTTTATTCTTTCCTTTATGTCCCTTGCTTTAGGGGACATATCAGGAAAAATGTTGCTGCGTGGAACATCTGAGATTTTCCTGCCTATGTTCTCCTCTAGGACTTTAATGGTGTTACGGCTTATGTTTAAATCTTTTATCCACCTTGAATTTATTTTTGTGTATGGTGTAAGTTGGTGCTCGAGTTTCATTTTCTTGCACGGAGCTGTCCAGTTCTCCCAACACCACTTGTTGAAGAGGCTGTTTTTACTCCATTTTATGTTGCTGCCCCCTTTGTCGAATATTAATTGACTATAGAGACTTGGGTTTATTTCTGGTCTCTCTGTTCTATTCCACTGGTCCACGTGCCTGTTTCTATGCCAGTACCAGGCTGTTTTGATTACAGTGGCCTTGTAATACATTTTGGTATCAGGTATTGTGATCCCTCCTGCTTTGCTCTTCTTTCTCAAGATGGCTGCCGCTATTCTGGGTCGTTTATTGTTCCATATAAATTTTTGAAGAGTTTGTTCTATATCTGTGAAATATGCCATTGGTACTTTAATAGGTATTGCATTGAATCTGTAGATTGCTTTGGGAAGTATGGACATTTTGATGATGTTAATTCTTCCGACCCATGAACACAATATGTGTTTCCATTTATTTGTGTCTTCCTTGATTTCTTTTTGTATACCAACAATGAAACAACAGAAGCAGAAATCAAGAAAAAAATCCCATTCGATATAGCAAAAAGAAAAATAAAGTACCTAGGAATAAACCTAACCAAGGAGGTAAAAGACCTGTATACAGATTTCCTTCTTTTTAAAGGCTGAACAATATTATTCTATTTTATAAAAATACCACTTTTTTATTCATTCATCTGTTGATGGGCATTTAAGTAGATTTCCATATCTTGGCTATTGTAAGTAATGCTGCAATAAACATGAAAGTGCAGATATCTCTTCAATGTCATGTTTTCATTTAGTTTGAATATATAATTGTGACCTTGTAGGATCATATGGTAGTTATATTTTTGATTTTTTGAAAAACCTCCATAGTGTTTTTTCTAAAAGCTGTATTAATTTACATTCCCACCAACAGTGTAAAAAGGTGGTATTTTCTCCACACCCTTGCTAACACGTATTACCCATTGTGAGTTTGCTATAGCCATCCTAACAGGTGTGAGGTATTAATCTCATTGTGTATTTGATTTGCATTTTTTCTGGAAGTTAGTGATGTTGATCATCTTTTCATATACCTGTTGGGCATTTGTATGTGTTCTTTAGAAAAAAATGCCTATTCAGATTCTTTGCCCATATTTTAATCTTTTTTGCTATTAAGTTGTATGAGTTTTTAAATATATATTTTGGATATTAACCCCTTATCAGATAGAAACATACTTTGCAGTTTTTTCCCCATTCTGTAGACTGCCTTTTTGTTTTTTGATAATTTCTTTTCCTGTGCAGAGGCTTTTTAGTTAATGTTGTCCCATTAATTTATTTTTGTTTTTGTTGCTTGTGCTTTTGGTGTCATAGCCAAAAACTCACTGCCAAAAACAATGACAAGAAGCTTTATCTCTATGTTTTCTTCTGGGGGTTTCACAGTTTCGGTTCTTACATTTAAGTCTTTAATCCATTTTGAGGTGATTTTTGTGTATGGTGTAAGATAGAAACCAATTTCATTCTTTTGCATGTGAATATCCAGTTTTCTCACCATCATTTTTTGAAGAGATTATCCTTTCATCATTGTGTATTCACACTTTTCTTGTCAAAGGTCAGTTCACCATATATGTATGGATTTATTTCTGGGCTCTCTATTCCGTTCTTTTTGTCTATGTGTCTGTTTATATTCCAGTGCCACACTGTTTTGACTATTATAGGTTTGTAGCATAGTCTGAAACCAGGAAGTCTGATGCCTCCAGGTTTGTTTTTCTTTCTCAAGATTACTTTAGCTATTCAGGGCTTTCTGTGGTTCCATACACATTTTAGGGTATTTTCTATTTCTGTGAAAAAAAAGTCATTGGAATTTTGATAAAGCTCATATTGAATTAGTAGTTTTCTTTGAGTAGTATGAACATTTTAACAATACTAATTGTTCTGATTCATAGACATATGATATATTTCCATTTATTTGCATTTTCTTCAGTTTCTTTCACCAATGTGTTATAGTTTTCAGAATACAAATCTCATTAATTACATTTACTCCTCAGTATTTCATTCTTTGGATGCTATTAAATGGGATTTTTTTCTTAATTTCTATTTTATATAGGTGGTTAGTATACAGAAACACAACTGAATTTTATGTATATATTTTGTATTCTGCAACTTTACTAAATATGTTTATTATTCTAAAAATTTTTGGTAGTCTTTAGGAATATCTATGTATGCATTGATGTCACCTGCAAACAGAGATAATTGTACTTCTTTAAAAAAAATAAGTCTCACCTAATTTCCCTAAGTCTTCCAGTATTATCTTGAATAGGAGTGGTGAGAATGGGTATCATTGTCTTGTTCCTGATCTTAGATGAAAACTTTCAGCTGTTGAAAAGAGTGTAATGAATATAATGTTAGCTATGTGCTTGTAATATATGACTTTTATTAAGTTGAGTTCTCGTCCTATACCTAATTTGTTGAGAGTTTAAGTCATGAAAAAATGTCAATTTGTCAAGTAGTTTTTGTATATATTGAGATGATAATGTGGTTTTGTTTTTTGTTCTTTTAACATGGCATATCACATTGATCAATTTGCATATTTTGAACCAACCTTGCATGTCAGGAATAAATCCTACTCGATTGTGGTGTATGATCCTGTTAATGTGCTGTTGAATTAGGTTTTGTAGTATTTTGTTCAGGAGTTTTTGCAGGTGTGGAAACAAACTCCTTTTAGGAAAGAGTGGAGACTTGGTTTTATCATGGGGCTAAGTTGGGGGATGAGATTCAGGGAGTTTGCATACACTCATTCAGCCTTCCAGATGCAGGCTAATGAGAAGCTTGACCATCATGCAGTAGCTGTAAAAAGTATGCAGTCAAACCTCTTCCAGGGAGAAATTGGGAGCCTGGACTTTCTGCCTGTTCCCTCTGTGCTGAGTCTGGGGGATAAAACCATCTCTTGGTTCAATGTGGTCTCACAGGATTTGGATACCCATCACTCAGCTGGCAGCCATAACTGTTAGTGTGCTAGATGTGTGGACAAATTCCTTCCAGGAAGAAGCTGGAGGTTTGGTTTCCTTGTTGCAGCAAGCCCAAAGGAGAAGGCAGGATAAGTGCCCACCAGCTCTTTTAAGGTCCTGGGAGGATCCCAGTTAGCACCCAGAAGCAGGCTGATGAGAAGTTGGATTCTTGGGTTGTAGCTGAGAATGTATGTAATCAAATTCCTTTCAGTGAGAAACTGGGAGATGGGTATTTTTGCTTCTTTCCTCTGCAATGAGCCCAGGGGTAGTAATCAGGGGAAGTGTCTGTGTTTAATGTGGTCCTGGAAGACTTACAAATGTCAGGCCTCATTGGCTCTCAGAAGTAGGTAACGTGGGGGCCTGTCTCTCTGGTGGCAGCTATAAAAGTTGGGGCACTTGATATCTGGGCAAGTTTCTCCCAGGGACAAGCTGGAAACTTGGTTTCATTTGTAGCAACAGAGGTAGAAGGCATTAACAGTGCCTACTGGCTCTTTCAGGCTCCTGAGGGAATCCCAGTCAGCAGCTATATGCAGGCTCATTAGAATGCACACCCTTGGGCTGCAGTGAGGAATGTATACAGTCAAACCACTTCCTGGGAGAAATGGATGGGAATTTCTGCTGGCTCCTTCTGCAATGAGCCCTAGGTGGGGATAGTTGCAGGCAGCACTTGTGTGCCCATTTAAAAACTGTATTTGTTTAGTGTGGCCATGGGAGGATTTGTGAATGCCAAGTCCAACTACATCCCTAAACTAGGTAATTTGGGAGTCCGTCCCTCAGGTGGCAGGTTTAATAGTTGGGATGCCAGAAGTGTGTTCCACAACCTTTGCTCTTTAGAAGAAACTACACATTGGGGATTACCTTCCAATTGTAAGATGCCGTGTCCAGTGTGGATTTTAAAACAACAGTATGTCTCAGCCATTTATACCTGGCTGAGGTACAAATCCCATTTCTACCATTTCTACCATATTTTGATGTGGATATTTTCTCAGTTGCCTGATGTGTAGAAATCAGTCAACAAGTTTCTAGATTTCTTTCAGAGGGAATTGATCCAGTGTAGTTGTATGTAGATCATTTAGATGAGAGAAAGTATGGCTTCTCCTTTCCTGACATCTTGCTGATGTCTCACAGTCTATTTAGATTACTGCTTTATTATAATAGGATATAACTAAGGAACAATCAGATGGAAGAGATGCATAGGGCAGAGTATGTGGGAAGGGATGTGGAGTTCCCTTGCCCTCTCCTGGTGTGCCATTCTCCCAGGACCACATTGATGGTGTTGAAGGGTATGCAAAAGATCTAACCTTATGCAGAGATGTGGTTGGAAAAAAGATTATTTTATTAGGCTCTTCATGTAACTGCATATTCTCCTTAGATACTACACAAAAATTCAATGAGCATTATTTTTAAAGTTTAGTTACAATGTGGAATCTAAAACCTTACCATTAAACTTTGTATATACTCTATTGCATTAAAATACATTAGTGTATTTCAAACCAAGACATGGAAATAGCCCAAGTGACCATCAGAAGATGAGTGGATAGAAAAGTTGTGGCACATTTACACAATGGAACACTATGCAGCTGTAAAAAAAAAAAAAAGGACATTTTACCTTTTGCGACAGCATGGATGGAACTGGAGATTATTATACTAAGTGAAATAAGCCAGTCAGAGAAAAACGAATACCCCATGATCTCACATATATGTGGACTCTAATGAACAAAATAGAAACAAAGGCATGGATACACAGAACAGCATAACAACTGTCAGAAAGGAAGGTATTGGGGCACTTGATGAAAGAAGGTGAATGGATTAACCAAAAAACATGTACATGACACATAGACACAGACAACAGTGTGGGGATAGCCAGAAACAAAGACGGGTAGAGGTAGATGGAGGTGGGAAAAGGGAGGGATAAGCGGAGAAAGAAAGAGACTTTGCTTGGAGCAGTGAGCACACAATGCAGTATGCAGATGATGTTTTGTTGAGTTGTACACTTGAAACCTGTATGGCTTTGGGAATCAATGTCTCCCCAATAAATTTAATAAAAAGTGCAATACACAACATCAAAAATTCACATAGGATAATAGTTCTACCAATCTCATCACAAAAGTCTTTAAGCATTGGGCAGCTCTTATGCTCACTGTGATGGATGTATGTACAGTTTTACCAAATTCTGAATTTCCTTCAAACCCTGAATTTTACTACTGAAAATAAATGCTGCCACATGTTTGCTTTGAAGTGATAGGAGCTCTCTGTTCATTGTTTGAGCAAATATCTGCAAAATGCTAAAGTATGAATGAACCATAGTTTTTGCTTTCTTACAAATAAAAATAACATTTTATGAAAAACAAGGCTAGTTCAACTTGCAACTCAAACAGATGCACAATGCTTTTCCTCGGTTCAACTATCATACTTTACTATCATCAGAAGTACTTCATGCGTACTTCCCATTTTGTCACACAGAATATTAAGAAACATGTGCATTCAGGGTTGATTTTTTGATTATTTTTTTCACTTTAAAAATTTTATTGTATTTTTCCATTACGATTTAGTCCCCTTACACTCCCTCCCCCCAGCAATCACCACACTGATGTCCATGTCCATGAGTCCTTTTTCCTTTTTACTCAATTCTTCCACCCCTAACCTTCCCACCTTAGCTATCATCCTTTTCTTTATCTATGAGTCTGTCTCTATTTTGCTTGATAGTTCACTTTGTTCATTAGATTCCACACATGAGTGAAATCATACAATATTCATCTTTTTCTGACTGGTCTATTTCACTTAGCAATGTTCTCCAGGTCCATCCATGCCATTGAAAATGGTAAATTTTTCTCCTTTCTTATGGCTGAATAGAATTCCATTGTGTAAATGTCCCATGGTTGTTTTATCCATTTATCTACTGATGGACACGGGCTGCTTCCACATCTTGGCAATTGTAACTAATGCTGCAATGAACATAGGGGTGCTTATGTTTTTTTGAATTAGTGTTTTGGGTTCCTTCATATATATTCCCAGAAATGGGATCGCTGTGTCAAAAGGCAGATCCATTTTCAATTTTTTGAGGTATCTCCATACTGCTTTCCCACCAAAAGTGCAAAAGGGTTCCCTTTTCTCCACATCCTCTCCAGCACTTGTTGTTTGTTGATTTATTGATAATAGCCACTCTGTCACGTGTGAGATGGTATCTCTATATGGTTTTAATCTGCATTTCTCTGATGATTAGTGATGTTGAGCATTTTATCACATGTCTATGGGCCATCTGTATGTCCTCTTTGGAGAAGTGTCTGTTCAGATCCTTTGCCCATTTTTTAAATGGGTTGCTTAATTTTTTGGTATTGAGTTTTGTAAGTTCTTTATAAACTTTGGATATTAAACACTTATCAGATGTATTGGCAAATGTGATCACCCATTCTGTTCGCTGTCTTTTTAGTTTGTTAATGTTTTCCTTTGCTGTGCAAAAACTTTTTAGCTTGATATAGTCCCATTTGTTTATTTTTCTTTTGTTTCCCTGGCTGGGGAGATATATCTGATAAAATATTGCTATGAGCAATTTCTGACATTTTGCTACCTATGTTTTCTTCCATGATTTTTATAGTTTTGGGTCTAACATATAAGTCTTTCATCTATTTTGGACTTTTCCTTATGTGTGATGTAAGAAAATAGTCTAGTTTCATTTTTCTGCACATATGTGTCCAGTATTGCCAACATCATTTATTAAATAAACTCTCTGTAGCCCAATGTACATACTTGCCTCCTCTGTCAAATATTGACTATAAATATGTGGTTTTACCAAGTCTCTATGGTCAACTAATATTTGATAAAAGGGACAGCAGCATAAAACAGAGTAAAAATAGCCTCTTCAACAAATGGTTTTCAGAGAGCTGGACAGCTACACACAAAAAAGAAAATGAAACTTGATCAACAACTTACACCATACACAAAAATAAATTCAAGGTGGATAAAAGACTTAAATATAAGTTCCCATGGGGAACCAGGCCTGCATTATATGTAGGCTGCTTTGAGGATTGCTTTTGCTAAAATTCCCTCATCCTGAGTTAAGGCAGCAAACGTTTAATGCATATCTTTGAAGTAACTTCCTGGTACAACCACTATGGAAAACAGTATGGAATTTTCTAAAAAAAACTAAAAATGGATATACCTTTTGACCCAGCAATTCCATTGCTAGGACTATATCCTAAGAACCCTGAAACACCAATCCAAAAGAAACTATGCATCCCTATGTTTATAGCAGCACAATTTACAATAGCCAAGTGTTGGAAGCAACCTAGATGCCCATCAGTAAATGAATGGATCAAAAAACTGTGGTACATTTATACAATGGAATTCTATGCAGCAGAAAGAAAGAAGGAGCTCATACACTATGCAACAGCATGGATGGAACTTGAGAGCATCATGCTAAGCGAAGTAAGCCAGGCAGTGAAAGATAAATACCATATGATCTCACCTTTAACAGGAAGCTAATCAACAAAACAAAGAAACAAGCATAATATAACCAAAGACATGGAAATTGGGAACATGCTGAAAGTCACCAGAGGGGAGAGGGGAGGGAATTTCAGGGGAAAAGGGGAAGGATTTACAGGAACAAGTATAAAGGACATATGGACAAAAACTATGGGGGGGTGGAAATGGGAGGGAGGTGGGGAGGGCTGGGGTGGCGGGTTCGGGTGAGAATAAAAGACAGAAAACTGTACAAGATCAACAATGAAAATAAAAATTAAAAAAAAAACAAAAAAAAAAAAAACAAAAAAAAACTTCCTAAAGTCTGTGCTAAACCTCCCAAGGACTGAGTATAACCAGTTCAACCACGTTTTCCCTTGCATTTGCAACATCCTTTTCTTTCTTATCTGTAAAAGGTAATCACCTAAAGAAAACCTATGCATAATGATGTAATTCTCTCAGAAAAGCAATAAAAGCCTGTCCAGGCAAGGGTCGGTGCACTCTCTCGCTCAGAGAGTGGCCATGCCATCCCTTTTCTCGACAGGACTTCTTCAGTTTGTGTGAATTTGTTTGTTGCATCCACAACACCACGGACACCACTGGTTGCAGTCCGCATCAATAAAAGTCCTTCAGGAGAACATACGCAGGAAAATCTAAGATATGATATGCAGCAATATTTTCACTGATATATTCCCTGGAGCAAATAATAAATGTATAATAAAATAATAATAAATGTATCTGATGTAACATAGACATTCCAAAAACTAAAATAATACATTTAATTTTTAATATATTTTATTGATTATGCTATTACAGTTGTCCCATTTCCCCCCTTTATTCACCTCCACCTTGCACACCCCTTCCCACCCACTTCCCCTCCACCTCCCAATTCATATCCATGGGTCGTGCATATAAGTTCTTTGGCTTTTTTGTCAAATATTGTTAATATTTGACATTTCCTATAATATTCTTAACCTCCCCCGGTCTATTTTCTACCTACCATTTATGCTACTTTTTCCCTATACCTTTTCCCCATATTCTCCCCTCCCTGCTGATAACCCTCCATGTGATTTCCGTTTCTGTGATTCTGTTCCTGTTCTAGCTGTTTGCTCAGTTTTTTAATTTTTTAAAAATTTTCTTAGGTTTTTTAGAGTTGTGAGTTTGTTGTCATATTACTGTTCAGTTTTTTATCTTCTTCTTTTCCTTAGATAAGTCCCTTTAACATTTCATATAATAAGGGCTTGGTGATGATGAACTCCTTTAACTTGACCTTATATGGGAAGCACTTTATCTGCCTTCCCATTCTAAATGATAACTTTGCTGACTAGAGTAATCTTGGATATAGGTCCTTGCCCTTCTGATTTCAAATACCTTTCCAGCCCCTTGTTGCCTGCAAGGTTTCTTTTCAGAAATCAGCTGATAGTCTTATGGGAACTCCTTTGTAGGTAACTGTCCCCTTTCTTCTTGCTGCTTTTAAGATTCTCTCCTTATCTTTAATCTTGGCTAATGCAATTATGATGTACCTTGGTGTGTGTTTCCTTGGGTCTAACTTCTTTGGGACTCTCTGAGCTTCCTGGACTCCTGGAAGTCTATTTCCTTTGCCAAATTGGGGAAGTTCTCCTTCATTATGTTTTCAAATAAGTTTTCAATTTTTTGCTCTTCCTTTTTCTCCCTCTGGTACCTCTATAATTCAGATGTTGTAATGTTTAAAGTTGTCCTGGAGGTTCCTAAGCCTCTCATCATTTTTTTTTTTTAATTCTTGTTCCTTCATTATGTTCTGGTTGAATGTTTATTTCTTCCTTCTGGTCCAAACCATTGATTTGAGTCCCGGTTTCCTTCCTGCCACTGTTGGTTCCCTGTGCATTTTTCTTTATTTCACTTTTCATAGCCTTCACTCTTTCTTCTATTTTGCAACCATACTCAACCATTTCTATGAGCATCCTGATTACCAGTGTTTTGAACTGTGCATCTGATAGATTGGCTAACTCTTCATTGCTTAGATATATTTTTTCTGGAGTTTTGATCTGTTCTTTCATTTGGGTCATTTTGTTTTGTCTCAGCATGCTTGTTATGTAGTAAGGGGTGGAGCCTTCAATATTTGCCAGTGTGGGACAAACCACATTGCTGCATTGTGGCACACCATACATGGGGAACGATCCAAGAGGTAATAATGGCACTTGTTCAGCTCTCTACCAGCTTTCAGTCATTGCTTTCACTACCCACAAGCAAATTGGGCCCTTCTGGTGCTGATTCCCAGGTTGGTGGTTTTGTGTACATTCTAGGACCCCGTGGGTCTCTCCAAGGAACTCTCCTATGGATCTGGGAGTTTCTCCCCCTGCCTCAACTACCACAGGTTTTTTCAGCTAGAAGTTTTGAGGCTTTATTTCCCATGCTGGAACCCTGTGTTGCGTAGTCTGTGTCACTCCCTAGTTGTTCCTCCCTGTTTATCCACACACAAATGTGGGACTGCTCGCTCTACGAGCTGCCACCTTGCCCAGTCAGCAAGCCACTGCCTTGCCTGCCCCAGTCCTCCAGCTGCCACCTTGCCATGAGTCCTCTACACCCTGGTTGCCTGTCTCTGTCCCTCCTACTGGTCTGGATGAATGTTTCTTCTTTAACTCCTTCATTGTTGGACTTACATACAGTTCAATTTTCTGTCAGTTTTGGTTGGTTTTGTTTTTAAATTTGTTGTTATCCTTCTTTTGGTTATGTGAAGAGGCACAGTATATTTACCCACACCTCAATCTTGGCCAGAAGTATGTCAGATTAAGGTGTAGTCTTTTTATCTTGGAGATCCAAGAGGGTGTAGGGGTATGTGGAAGCTACATTAATCTCCTCCCAGGACAAATCTGGAATTACAACTAAACTGTATAGAAATCATCCTGAATAACCAACTGAACACTAGCTAGAGAGTAGCCCTATAACCACAGACAGACAGAAGGAACCACTTCACCACAAGGAAACTCATGGAAAGTGGAAAGTGCAAAGGAGGTGCAAGAGGGCTGGTTGGGCTCTTTTGGGTGGTTTTCAAAGGGCTGGAGAGATATTTAAGTGAATGGAGGGTTCCCCTGAGACTTGTGCAGTTTAAACCCCAAGCTGGGCTCCCCAGCCTACACCACTAGAGCCAGAGAGGAACCCAGATAACATGCAGCTATGAAAGGCAGCAAAGTTTCTGTATGACAAGGAGAGACAAGTGGAGAGGGAGATGCCTCTTAAAAGGCCAACACACAAAATTTTATTTGCAGCCACTTACCCTGCTCTATGGCAGAGGTAGGGCAGAATGGACTAGAGAAGCTTGAGGAAAGTCTGGGGTTGATGGCTCTGGGGATAGAACTGAAGGAACAGCCACCATGATCCCTGTGCTGAGTTATTTCCCATACTGCAGAAGCCATTACTCTCGGGTAGAGCACTGTTCTCCAAGTGGCATCAGCCTGAGGGGAATCTATAGCCCTACCTGCAGGAATTACTCTGTCCTACCCTGTGGTGCTTAAGCCAGGCTGCTGGTTACAGCTTAAGGTTATATCAGTTATTGGTTTACCAACTAAAGTGGAAAATACAAAGAAGCAGCCAAAATGGGATGACAAAGAAACAGACCCAAAATGAAAGAACAAGTGAATTTTTTATAAGAACTAGATGAAATGGTGGAAAGCAATTTATCAGATAGAGAGTTTATTGAGAATAAGGATATTCAACATGAAAAAAAGACATAGAAACCATAAAAAAGGACAAGTCAGAAATAAAGAATGCAATATCTGAAATAAAAAATACATTGGAAGTAATAAACAGTAGGTGAGATGAAATAGAGGATCAACCAGTGATTTGGAAAACAAGGTAGAAAAAACACCCAGGAAGAGCAGCAAAAAGAAAAAAGTATTAAAAAAAAAAAAAAAAACGAGGAGAGCTTAAGAAACATTTTGGACACAATGAAGTGTTACAACATCTGGCTCATGGGAATACTAGAAGGAGAGGAGAGAGAAAAAAAAGGAACTGAGAACACATTTGAAGAAATAATGACTGAAAACATCCCTATTCTGGTAAACAAACAAACCCACAAGTCCTTAAAGAGTCCCAAACAAGTTGGACCCCAAAACACCTATATTGAGATATATCAAAATTAAAATGATGAGGCTGAAAGACACGGAGAGAATCCTAAAAACTGCAAGAGAAAAATAGGTAGTTACATACAAGGAAGCACAAATTAGACCCTCATCTTATTTCTCAACAGAAAACTTCAAGCCGGAAAGGAGTGGCATGAAATATTCAGGGGTGAGAAAAAGCAAGGACTTACAACCAAGGCTGCTTTACCCAGCAAGATTATCATTTAAAATCAAAGAAGAAATAAGGAGCTTCCCAGACAAGATTAAATAAAGGAGTTTGTAAACACCAAACCAGTAGTGCAACAAATATTAAAGGCCATGCTCTAAGAAGAAAAAGAGGAAGAACAAAACTGAGGAAAATAGTCTAACAATAACGTGGCACTAAATACATATTTATAAATAATCACCTTAAATGTGAATTATTTAAATGTTCCAACCAAAAGATATAGGGTAGCTGAATGGATAAGAAAATAAGACCCATATATATGCTGCCTCCAAGAGACCTATCTCAGATTGAAGGATACACAAAGACTAAAAGTAATGGGGTGAAAAAATATATTTCATGCAAATTGAAAGGAATAAAAAAGATGGGGTAGCCATACTTATATCTGACAAAATGTGTTTTTTTATTTTAAAGATTTTATTTATTTATTTTTAGAGAGAGGGTAAGGGAGGGAGAAAGAGGAAGAGAAATATCAATGTGTGTTTGCCTCTCACACACTTCCCACTGGGTATCCAACCTGCAATCCAGGGATGTGCCCTAGACTGGGAATCAAATTGGCAACCCTTTGGTTCACAGGCAGCACTCAATCCACTGAGCCATGCCAACTGATGCCTGACAAAATAGACTTTAAAACAAAGGCTATAGTAAGAGACAAAGAATGACACTACCTAATGATAAAGGGAATAAGCCAACAAGAGGATATAACCCTGATAAACATTTACATACCCAACATAGGAGCACCTAAAAATGAGAAGAAAATCTTGATGGACATAAAGGGAGACGTTGACAGCAATGCAGTCATAGTTGGAGTCTTCAACAGCCCATTGACTTCACTGATAGATCTTCTACACAGAAAACCAACAAGGAGACAGAGGTCTGAAACCACACACTAGATCAAATGGATTTAATTGATATCTTCAGAGTATTTCATCCCAAAGCAGCAGAATATACATACTTTTCAAGTGCACATAGAACATTTTCTAGGATAGACCGCATGTTAGGACACAAAACAAGTCTCAATAAACTTAAGAAGGTTGAAATCATATCAAACATCTTCTCTGACCACAATGCTATGAAATTAGAAATCAATCACAAGAAGAACACTGAAAAACATGCAAAGACATGAAAGCTAAACAACATGTTATTAAACAATGAGGTGATCAACAATGAGATCAAGAAAGAAGTCAAAATATATCTTGAAACAAAAGAAAATGAGGACATAACAGTCCAAAATCTGTGGGATGCTGGGCAAGCAATCCTAAGAGTGGAAATTCATAGCATTACAGGGCCATCTCAAGCAACAAGAAATAGCTCAAATAAACAATTTAACTTCACACATAAAGGACTTGAAGAAGAAGTGGAAACAAAGCCTAAAGTGAGAAGGAAGGAAACAATAAATACCAGGGCAGAAACAAATGAAGTAGCTCTAAAAAATAATACAAATGATCAATGAATCCAACACCTTGTTCTTTAAAAAGATAAATGAGTTTACCAAACTTTTAATCAGACTCACCAAGAAGGAAGAGAAAGGACCAAAATAAATAGTATAAGAAATGAAAGAGGAGAAATAACTGGCACCAAAGAAATACAAAGGATTGTAAGAAAATATGAAAAACTATGTGCCAAAAAACTAGACAACATGGATGAAATGGATAAATTCCTAGAAATATATAATCTTCCAAAACTAAATCTGGAAGAATCAGAGATTCTGAATAGACAGGCTTCACCTGGTGAAATTGAAGCAGTAATCAATAAACTCCCAACAAACAAAAGCCCTGGACCAGAAGTTTCAGAGGTGAATTTTACCAAACATTCTGAGAGGAATTAACACCTCTTTTTCTCAAACTATTTCATAAAATTCAAGATGAGGGAAGGCTCCCAAACTCATTTGACAAGGCCAGCATTATCCTAACTCCAAAACCAGATAAAGCCACTATGAAGAAACAAGATTATAGGCCAATATCCCTGATGCACATCGCTGCTAAAATCCTGAACAAAATATTAGCAAATCAAATACAGCAATGCATCAAAAAGATCATACACCGTGATCAATTGGGATTTATTCTGTGAATTCAAGGATGGTATGATGTTTGCAAATCAATAAATGTGATTCAGCACATAAACAAAAGTAGAATAAAAATCACGTGATCATATCAATAGCTGCAGAAAAAGCATTCGATAAAATCCAGCACCCATTTATGACTGGGGATAAAGGGAACACACCTAAACATAATAAGAGCCACATATGATAAGTGCACTGTCAACATCATACTCAATGGGCAAAAACTATTAGTGTTCCTCTTAAGTTTGGGAACAAGTATGTCTGCTTTCACCTCTCATTCAACATAGTACTGGAAGTCCTAGCCACAGCAACCAGACAAGAAGAAATAAAAGGTGTCCAAATTAAATGGGAGTACTAAAACTGTCATTATTTGCAGGTGACATGATACTGTGCATAGAAAAACCTCAAAGATTCCACCAAGAAACTACTCAAACTGATAAATGAGTTCCACCAAGTGTAGGATACAAAATTAATATCCAGAAATCAGTTGCATTTTATATGCTAATAATGAATTAGTCACAGGGAAAATTAAGAAAACAATACCATTCCCAATTGCTGCAAAAAGAATAAAATACCTAGGAATGAGCCCAACCAACGATGTAAAAGACTCATCATGCTCAGAAAGTTATAACATACAAAAGAAAAAACTGAGGAAAATACAAATAAGTGGAAACACATACCGTGTTCATGGATAGGAAGAATTAACATCATTAAAATGTCCATTCTACCCAAAGCAATCTATAGATTCAATGCAATTCCTACCAAGATTCCAATTATGTATTCACAGAACTAGAACAAATATTTCTAAAATTTATATGGAACCACAAACAGCACCACATAGCAGCAGTGAATCATACTACCTAATATCAAACTATAGTATAAGGCCATAGTAATCAATACAGTGTGGTACTGGCATAAAAACAGACACAGGGATCAATGGATCAGAACTGAGAGCCCAGAAATAAACCAATAACTTTATAGTCAATTAATATGCAGCAGGGGAGGCAAACACATACAGTGGGCTAAAGAAAATTTATTCAATTAACAGTATTGGGGAAATTGGACAGGTACATGCAGAAAAATGAAATTAGACCACCTTCTTGCCCTACATAGAAGAATAAATTCAAAATGGATCAAAGACTTAAATGTTATATCCCAAACCATAAAAACTGTAGAAGGAAACATACCAAAATCTCAGACATTGCTCATAGCAAAATATTTTGGATATATCTCCCCAGGTAAGGCAAACAACAGAAAAATGATAAACGAATGGAACTACATGAAACAAATTTTTTGCACAGCAAAGGAAGTCATCAGTCAAATAAGAAGACAACCCACAGAATAGGAGAACATATTTGTTGATACATATTACAATGGTTAATAGAAGAGAGAAGATGGCAGGGTAGTGAATGGAAGCTGTACTAACCTCCTCCCATAACAAATTTGGAATACAACTAAATTGTTTAGAAATCACCCAGAATAAACAACTGAGCAATAGCCAGAGAGGAAACTGTATAACTTCAGACAGACAGAGGAACCAGCTTTGGCACAACCTGTCTGGTAAGGAGACTCAAGACTTGAGAAGGCTGGCTGAGTGTCCACAGGCAGAAGTGCCAAAGGGATAATTCAGTAGCCAGTTGTATCCCCCTGAGAAGAATGGGGTCTAAACACCAAGCCAGGATTTCTAGCCTAAAGCACCAGATCCCAAAATGTACACAGATAACAACCAGCAGCAAAAAGCAGCAGGGCTGCATAGACAGAAGGCGGGAGATGTAAGAGCCGTTTAAAGGGCCAACATACAAATTTTCATTTGCAGCCACTTACCCTAGGCTCTGGCAATGGCAGGGACACAGTGGGTTGGTGACTCCTGAGGAGAGACTAACAACTGAAACTTGGGGTAGAGAACTGAGAGAGTAGACGCTGGGATCCTGGTGCTGAGTCATCCATCCCCCAGATGGCAGCAGCCAGCATGCTCAGGCAGACAACTCCCCTCCCAGTGGCAGTAGCCTGAGGGAAAACAATAGCCCTGACCCCAGGAGGGTATCTGCCCAGGCCCTGTGGTATTTAAGCCTGACTACCAAGTGCAGAGTGACCAGATTAACAACTGAAGGAGATAGCCACAGATAGTAGATCTCTGTCAAAGAGGCGGCGAGTGAACTAGAGAGACTCGAGGAGAGACTGGGGTTGGAGGCCTTGGGGAGAGAACAGATAGAGTAGCAGCCTGGATTCTGATGCTGAGCCAACCCCCATCCTGCACAGGCAGAGCACTCCCCTCTGAGCATAGCAGCCTGAGGGGAAACAACAGCCCCCAAAACAGGAGGGATTCGGCCCTGCCCTATGGTGCTTAAACCTGACTGCTGAGTGCAGAGTGACTAGATTAACAACTGAAAGAGACAGCCAGGGACAGATCACTGGAAATATTGAACAAGCTGCCTAAGGTCAGACAGGGTCAACATCTGACATTACCAGGGGCAGATCCAGAAAGGGAAAAACAGTGGTAAATACAAGAGGCTACCGAGACAAAAACCACTGTGGTCTTTCTTCCTCATGATTTGTGATATTTTCTTTCTTGCATAGCTTTTTAACATTCATTTCTTGACCAGCAAGTTTGTACATATTAAGTCACTAGATTTTCTACTTACTATAGTGTATTTCAATTCACATACTTTGCCCCTCCCTCCTCCTAGACCATTTTACCTTCCTCTTTCCTCGCATTATTTTTATTTCAATTTTGTTTTCTCTTTTGCTAGAATTTGTTTCTATTCTGTACTCTTACTATTTCTCCCCTGTCCAGGACACAGAATCAATTTTCTCACAAGGGTCATTTCATATCCTTTTGCCCCACTCTTAAAATACCTGTGTACTCTCTACCTTTAACAATCTTTGCTAATTGGTTGTGGGTAGGGAAGTTGTTGTCGCATTGTTTTCTCAATTTTATCTCTACAGCTGCACTAATTTTATATTCCAAATATCAAAATTTACTGGTCCCCTCTCCTACTCTTTTTTGCATCTCAAATTTTAATTTTGCCATCTTAGCCTGTTTTTTTTTTACTTTCTTCTGTTTCTCTTTCATCCTGCCCTTTTATTTTTCTTTATTCTCCTTCTTATTTTTCTTACATTCCAAATTTTAATTTTCCCCTCTCTTATCCAGGTTTTTATTCCTCCATCTTAGTATTCCCTCTCCCTCTATCATTTCAAAATCACTTCCCATTCCTCTGGACATCTCCTAGATTTTTCTTTGTTTCTTTTTTCCCCTCTTATTCCCATACCACCTGTATTAATTTAAGATAATTTGTTGTTGATAGTATGGTGGTGGATCTTTCTCTCCAATTTGGCTCCTATATTTTGATCAATTATTTACTATTTTTCCTTCCTTTTTATTTCTCTTGCTCACTATTTTTTATTTTATACTATTTTAATTTCTGTTTACACCTGATATATGCTTCCCTTCTCATACTCCATTCCACATTCTTTATTCTTTTTTTTATTCATGAGGTAAATTTTACCTTCTCTCTTTCCATTGCTCCAACTCCCAACTCTTATTAGTGCTTCTCCCTCTACCCTCTCAGAATCATTTTTCTTTCAGTAAGTCATCTCATATCCACTATCCTTTCTTATAATAGTCTTAATCTCATTACAGACATTAATACTGGTTAATTTGCTCTTGATAGTGGTATTGTGGGGGGGATATTTGCATGTATGTGTTTGTTTCCTGGGCTTTGTGGTTTGGTTCTGGCAGCACCTTTACAACAGCATACAAGATGTGGTAGGCAGAGGGACCCTCAGTCAACCAGCTGGAGGGAAGTACCCAGCAAAGAAAGACCCAACAACAATCAAAACCCAATTACATCCAGAGAACTAGAATAAAAGTCATAAAGGGCATCCCAAGAGCATCAAGTTCAGGTGATCAAGGAGACTGCACCACTTAATCTCATAAGCCTCCTGCCATAGAAGCTCACATCACAGTCAGAAAGTCAAAACAAATCAATTTAAGAAGCAGAAGCAAACAACAAGGGTATCACAAACAATGGGAAGACAAAGAAACAACCCCCAATCAAAAGGAAAGGAGAAATTCTCAGAAATAATGCTAAATGTAATAGAGGCAAGTCAACTATCAGATATCAAGTTCAAAACAATGGTTATAAGGAAGCTCAATGACATCAGTGCAAATTACCAAAAACTACAGGGTAACTACAAGGAACTTACTGCAAAGTATATCAGCATAAAAAAGGACATAGAAACAATCAATAAGGACCAAGAGGAAGTGAAGAATACAATTCCTGAATTAAAGATCAGGAGAAGTTATCAAAAGCAGACTTGATGAAGCAGAGGATCAAATCAGTGAGTTGGAGGACAAGGTAGAAAAAAACTCTCTAAAAGAGCATGAAAAGGAAAAGAGATTCAAAAAGAAGAAAGAGGGGTTAAGGGAAATGCAGGACAACATGAAATGTAATAATATCCATATAATAGGAATACCAGAAGGAGAAGAGGAGGAGCAAGGAATAGAAAACACATTTGAAAATGAAATGATGGAAAACTTCCCTAATTTGATGAGAGAAAAAGCCACACAAGTCCAAGAAGTAGAGAGGGTCCCAATTACAATGAACCCAAAGAGGCCTACTATAAGGTGCATCATAATTAAAATGGCAAAATTTAAAGACAAAGATAAAATATTAAAAGCAGCAAGGGAGAAATAAGATGTAATATACAAAGGAACTTTGATAAAGCTAGCAGCTGATTTCTCAACAGACACATTACAAGTCAGGAGAGAATGGCAAGAAATATTCCAAGTAATGAAAAGCAAAGGCCTGCAACCGAGACTACTCTGCCCAGCAAGGCTCTCAATTAAAATGGAAGGTGAAATAAGGAGTTTCCCAGACAAAAGAAAGCTGAAAGAATACACGTCCACCAAACCAGCACTGTAAGATATGATACAGGGACTGCTATAAGAATAGGAAGGAAAAGAGTGAGTGAGAAAGGAACACAGGTACAAAAGGGGAAAATGAATAAATACCTATCAATAATAATCTTAAACATTAATGGATTAAATGCTCCAATCAAAAGAATTATCAATCAGAACAGACACTTCTCCAAAAAGGACATACAGATGGCCCACAGACATTTGAAAAAATGCTCAGTGTCTCTAAACATCAGAGAAATACAAATGAAAACCACAATGAGATATCACCTTACACCTGTCAGAATGGCTATTATCAATAAGTCAACAAACAAGTGTTTATAAGGATGTGGTGAAAGGGGTACCCTTTTGCACTGTAGGTGGGGAAGCAGATTGGTGCAGCCTCTGTGGAAAGCAGTATGGAGATACCTCAAAAAACTAAAACTGGATCTGTTTTTTGATGCGGCATGTCACTTCTGGGAACATATCCAAAAGAACCCAAAACACTAATTTGAAAGAACATAAGCACCCCTAGTGCATTGCAGTGTTATTTACAATTGCCAATATTTGGAAGCTACCCAAGTACTTATCAATAGATCAATGAGAAAAAAGCAGTGGTACATTTACACAATGGAATATTACTTGGCCATAAAAAGAATAAACATCACCTTTTGCAACAGCATGGATGAACCTAGAGGGTTTTATGTTATGTGAAATAAGTCAGAATGAGAAATACAAATACCATATGATTTCACTTATATGTGGAATCTAAAGAAAAAATAAACAAAAAATAGAAACACACTCATAGATACAGAGAACAGACTGATGGTTGCCAGATGGGAGGGGCTCTGGGAGCTGGGTGAAAAAGGTAAAGGGATTAAGAATTACAAATTGGTAGTCACAGAAAAGTCACAGAGATATAAATTACAGCATAAGGAATATAGTCAGGGATATCCTAACATCTATGTATGAGGCCAGGTGGGTACTTGAAATATCAAGGGGACCACTCTATAAAGTATATGATTTTCTAACCACTGTGCTGTATATCTGAAACTAATACAGAATAATATTGAATGTGAACTGTAATTAGAAAATTAAAAATCAATAAAAAATAAAATAAAACAGTTAGTTTATACTCTGGTTACCAAAATATAGAAAAGAGATAGAAGATGACCTGTTTCTATTCTTCAGAGTTACATTGTTCATCGAGGATTGGCTTTATAACTATACTACACCACAGATATAGTTATAGGAATTCCTCAGGACTATCTGCTACAGACTAACTTATAGAAGGAGATAACATTGTTCAGGGGCATTGGTCAGGTGGGGTTGGTTTTAGAGGGGATGTTCCTTGGTAAAAGTTGCCAAGTGGACAAAGCCTATATATATCCTCTATATATAGAGTCTCTCTCCCTCCCTCCCTCCCCCTACACACACACACACACACACACACACACACACACACACATACACACACACGAGCGCACATGCGCGCGCGCACACACACACACACACACACACTATGGTAGTGCTGTTCAGTAGAACTTTCTGAGATGAAGGAAATGAAAATGGTATATATCTATCCTGTCCAATATGATATCCACTAGCCACATGTGGCTATTGAATACTTGTTTCTACTGCAACTGAGAATCTGAAGTTTTAATTTTATCTCATATTAATTTAAATTTATATAGCCACATGTGGCTAATGGCTATCATGTTAGGGAATACAGCGCTATAAAAAGTCATATCTGGTATCTTGAGTCATCCCCACTACAGTTACCTTTATCAGCTTTCCCTAAGAGTACCTTGATGGTGTCTCTGGGATCACTAGGAAGAAAATCACTGATGTGTAAAAATACATAGTACTGTGTAACTATTTTGATGATTTACATTGCTTATAATATGTTTTTAAAATGGTAGGTACCCTTTTTATTTTAAATCATGGGTTATAAGAAACAAAACTGTTTATTAATATGGTACACCCACACAGTGGAATTCTATAGAACATTTTTTTAATTGTTGTTCAAGTAAAGTTGTCTCCATTTTCACCCCAACACAGCACCCTACCCATCTCTTCTGCCCACCCTTGAATCTACCCCCTTTGGCTTTGTCCATGTGTCCATTTTACATGTTCCTTGATGGATATGCCACTATTTTCCTGTATTACCCCCTCCCCTGTGCTTCCTGCACTTGCATGGTTTTTCCCCTGTCCAAATTCAGAAAGTTTTCTGTCATTATTTTTTCCAACAGAGTTTCTATCCCTTCCTCCTTTTCTTTTTCTTCTGGTATGATTTGAATGTTGTTTTGTTTCATGTTGTCTTGCAGTTCCCTTAAGATATCTTCATATTTTTGAGTCCTGTTTTAAATTTTTTAAAATATTTTATTTATTTATTTTTAGAGGGGAAGGGAAGGAGAGAGAGAGACAAATATCAATGTGTGGTTGCCTCTCATGTGTCCCCTCCTGGGAACTGGCCCACAACCCAGGTATGTGCCCTGACTGGGAATCGAACTGTGATCCTTTAGTTCACAGGCCTGTGCTCAATCCACTGAGCTACACCAGCCAGGCTGAGTCCTTTTTTATGCATCTGCTCTACCTGGGTATTTTTTACTTTGTATTCCAGCTCACTAATTCAGTCCTCTGCTTCATGCAGCCTGCTTGTAATTCCTTATAGTGTGTTTTTTTTTTTTTTAAATTTCTGAAATTGTATTCTGCTCTGGCTGGTGTGGTTCAGTGGATTGAGTGCTGACCTGTCAACCAAAGGGTCACTGGTTCAATTCCCAGTCAGGGCACATGCCTGGATTGTGGGCCACATTCCCCGTAGGGGGCACATGAGAGGCAACCACATATTGATGTTTCTCTCCCTTTCTTTCTCCCTCTTTTCTCCTCTCTCTGAAAATAAATAAATAAAATATTTTAAAAAAGAAATTGTATTCTTCATTTCTTCCTGGTTCTTGTTTATAGTTTCTATTTCCTTATTAATACTGTTTAGTTCTCACTCAGTTCCTTGTAGTTGTGAGTTCCTTGAGCATCCTTATAACCATCTTTTTGAATTCTATATCTGATAGTTTGCTTGCCTCCATTTCATTTAGCTCTTTTAGTGAGAAGTCTTCCATTCCTTTCAATTGCAGGTTCTTTCTTTGTCTCCCCATTTTAAGTGACTTTTTTTTTCTTTTTTCTGCTATTCCCAGTGCTCTGCTTTGCTAGCTGTCTTCATAGGGTGAATGTCAATGTAGGAGTTCTGTGGGACTCAGTGGTGTGGTGTCTTTTATCTCCTTGTCTAGATGACTTAGGGTTGCCCTTTTTATCCTTTTGTGTGGGCTTTCTTATTGTACTTGAATTTTACCCATTGGTGGCTCCTCTGTTGGTGGGTTCTTTCCTCTAGTGAGTTTACTGGTGTTCACAACTCCTACCTTATCTTGTGTGTGATCTGGGACAGGGTGAAGGTGGAGTGGATTATGACAGAGGTAGAGTATTCTATGGGATTTAAAGTACCAACAAGTGGAGAACATATAGGAGATCCTTTGTAGAAGTACAGCAATAACCGTGATATTTCATCCCACTAGCCACTTTTTTAAAAGGTGAAAAAGAGATAAAACTCTTGTTAGAGGGGAAAAAGAATGTGAGCTGACTCCAGAAAGCAGAACGCTTATGCTAGGTTAGATGGTGAGATATATTGAGAGTAAGGGATAGAAACTTGGTGTAGCATATGAGTGAATGAAGTTAACCACAACAGTAATAAAGCTTAGGAAGATAGTAAGATGGACCAAGACCAGGTCTTGATCTTTTCACAGTTCCAGGTCTTATTGCCTTACACTTGGAAGAAAAAAGAAAAAAAAAAGTCTCCTGCTGACTTTGAACCCACCAAGCGGGTTCTGTGGGTCTTCCTGAATGTTGCAGGCAGAGTGCAGATGGGCTCCATTTTTTTTTCCTTTCCTGTGGTTCTGTATTGGGGGCTCGGCCTAGGTTCCAATATTCACAGGTGTCCAACCTCCAGCCCAAGCCCTTAGAGCACTGCTGTGAGACCCCGCACTGCTCATATGCACTAGGCCAGTGCCTTTAATCCACTTCGTTGTGCCACCCTTCGATTAGTCCATGAGCTGTACCAAGTAGGAGCATCTTGAACTCCTCCTCCCACTTTGCTGGTCTGGGTGCTGCACAACAAAATCCCTTCAGGGCAGTTTGGTTCCCCTATTAAATTAAATCTCTCTGGGTGTTGCTACTCCTCTGAGCCCCTGCTCCCCACTATGATCAATCCATGCAAATCTCACCCCTTCCCCTCCCTCTTTGCTGGCCTGACTGGCATGAGAGTTCCTTAAACAGTGGCTGAGAGCCTTTTTTTAGTAAATTCCTTTTGTTTGCATGCCATTCTTAACAATCACCCAGCTTTCCACATAGCCCAACTCTGACCAGTCCAGAGACTCTCTGAGTCATGGTCCATCAAGGCCCAACTATTCTCCCATCTCCAGGTGTCACCTGGATCCCCAGTTTCTCTGGTACTGTCCCTGTGAGGGACCACAGTCCCAGCAGGGGAACAAGGCCTCTGTGCTTCTCTCACTGTGTCTTTATGCCCCCCTGCGACTTCAAGCATCCAGGTCTCTCCTGGTTCAGGACTGCCTTCCCTGATCTAGGAGGGGAAGGAGCAGCAAAGTTACAGTAGGTTGATCTGGTTCTCCTCCAAAGCTCCTGTGGCAGCCACCATCCCCCAGTGCCTGGTGCCAGGCTGGGAAGCACAGCAGCCTTGGTTCCTGCATAGGTCCCAGAGACCTTACTGTTCCTACACAATCTCCTTACTATCTGTTTTTCAACATTCTTTGCAATCTTAGGCTTCCAAACTTCATGCAAACTGGGATTCCATTGGCTGTTTGTTCACTCTCTTCTTCAGATCAGGTAGGTGTCCTAGTTGGGTGCACAAGCAAGTGGGTTCAACTCCCACCCACCTCATTGCCATCTTCCACCACTATACAACATTTTTTTATTGTTGTTCAAGTACAGTTGTCTCCATTTTGCCTCCCACCCTCGATTCTACCCACTTTGGCTTTGTCCATGAGTCCTTTATACATGTTCCTTGATGACCCTTCCCCTATTTTCCCCCATTATCCCCCTCTCCCTTCCCCTCTGGTTACTGTCAGTTTGTTCTTTATTTCCATGTCTCTAGTTATATCTTGCTTGCTTTGATTTGTTGATTAGGTTCCACTTATAGGTGAGATCATATGGTATTTCTCTTTTACCGCCTGGCTTACTTCACTTAGCATAATGCTCTCCAAATCCATCTATGCTGTTGCAAAAGGTAGGAGCTTCTTCCTTCTTTCTACTGAGTTGTATTCCATTGTGTAAATGTACCATAGTTTTTTATTCATTCATCCACTGATGGGTGCTTAGGTTGCCTCTAGCACTTGGCTATTGTAAATTGTGCTGCTATGAACATTGGGGTGCACAGGTTCTTTTGGATTTGTGTTTCATGGTTCTTAGGATATAATCTTAGCATTGGAATTGCTGGGACAAAAGGCAGTTTCATTTTTAGTTTTCTGAGGAAGTTCCATACTGTTATTCTTTTAACCACCCCTTCCTCCTCAAAATCATTCACTAGTTCATGTTTAATTTATCCATTCTGAACTGTCCTCTGACGAATCTCCCAAAGAATGATAGAATATGTGCCATGACAAAGGCATTCAAACAACTATAAATTCTGTTTACTTTCTCCTCAAATCTCCCCAACAAGAAAGCATGAGAAATGTTTTTGTAAGAGGATCTCTAGAGACTTTTACCCATGTGTGTATTTCTTGAAGAAATTCTTCCAGCTATAATCAACCATACTGTATATGAATGAGAGTTGTTGGTTCTAAAGATTGGAGGAACCATTTCCAGGAAGCTCCACACTGGTGACCATGAAATCAGATGATAACAGCCTGGAAATTTCCAGATGATGTGCGAGTCTATCCAGTGCTAGATGTGATAGACTCCATGTTTGGGAACCCCACAGCTGCTTTTATTCTGTAAAGCACACTTTCCTTTCATTTTGGAAGACCACCAGCTGTCTTATGTGCCTCAACTCAAGTTTCAAAGGCAAAATTCACTTCAGCTCTTGGAAACTGATCCCTGACCTAGCACTTATATAGCAAATTCCTGAGGAGATGACCTCAATTGCAAACTGTCAGAGTGGACTTACTGAGCTTGTTTAGAACAAAACTGTAACAGCTTCCATTGTATCCGTAAATGGTGTAATTTGAGAAGGAATTTTTCATAGTGTGATTTCTGGGACTCTGGTTCACGGGGTGTAATGGGAGGCATAGCCACCTACACAGGGTTATTTAGAGGGCACTACGTGGCAGGTGGAATCTCAGTGACAGCTGCCACTAAAATATACAGTGTCCACAAATCTGTATGCATGCTATTTAGAAATTAACTGAATGCTCCTCTTTGTTTCCCACAAAAATCTTAAATTTTCCCTCATGTTATCCTGGACATATTCCATGTTAATAATTGGAAATCATGAAAGCATTCCCTTCAAGATGTTCTTAGATCTTCAATTTTTGTTAGTGCACAAGCTTACACATAAAGGTATTGTACATGGCCCCTCTGTATAAAGTTAAGTTTGAGGAGCTCTGACTGAAAAGATTTTTGCTTATGAGAAAGCTGCTTTAATGATGGAACTTGAGGGGCTTTTGTGAGTAGAATACAAGTCATAAGTAGATTTTGTGGGGTGAGAAAGTGGTTTTATTTTTGGATTAAAGGAAGAAGATAGCTCCTGTGCATGAAATGTAGTTCATGTTCAGCCCAGCAGAGCATATGTTAAAATTGGGACACTACAGAGAAGATTAACATATCCATTCATCCATTGTACAACGTTATTTGGGGAGCAGGTCTACCATGGTTTGGCTTTAGGTTAACATATAGAGTAAAACATTCTCTATATATGAGACTGTAACATATCCTCATTTGGCATGTAGAAAGATTCAGGTTATATTTCTATATACAACATGGCAGCAGTTAAACATATGATTGGCAAGCACTCTATATGTGCTTTGGTTTCATTGGCTACCCAAATATGGTCTGGTAAGAGGGATAGCTTCTTCTGTTGATGTGAATCTAGGGAGATCTGGATTACTAGTGGGACTAGAAGAAGGGAGGATCTCCTATACCACACGACTTCAGTGTCCACAGGTGAGACAATTCCCGTATTTGGGGTAGGACAAAACATGTACATAATAAAACCAGAAGGCAAGAGTATTTAGTTGACATTAGACAGGTACAGATGAGAGTTTTGGAGGATTCATAGGGTAAGTTACCACAGTTACCCACTTAATTTAACATGGAGGCTTTTATGCATTGGTAGGGTAAACTGAGACACAGTGACTTAGGCAATATTTGGGGAGTCATCTGTCTACCATGACAATTAAGGGCATGCCTGGTATGAGTTCAGTGGAAAAAAAAGCAGGAGCAGGGCGTGTCACTATGAAGCCAGTCCCAAAAGTGCAGCAGAGTCTGGCAAAAGCATCACATGGTCATGGAGAAGCAGCTACTTCTCTATTTAATTTTCCAACTTTGTTGAGATATAATTGACTCATGACATTGTAAATTTAAGGTGTACAGTTTGATGCACTTACATATTGCAATATGATCACCATTGGAGAGTTAGCCAACACTTCCATCATGTCAAATAATCACCTTTTTTGTGTGTGTGATGAGAACATTTAAGATTTAGTCTCTTAGCAACTTCCAAGTATATAGCACAGTGTTGTTAACTACAATAGAATCACAATGTTGTGCATTAGATCCCCAGAACTTATTCAACTTCTGACTAGAAGTTTGTATACTTTCACCAACTTCTCCCCATTTTACACACCCTCTGGCAACCCTCATTCTACTCTCTGTTTCTACAAGGTTGTTTTTTCTGAGATTCTACATATAAGTGAGATCATACAGTATTTGTCTTTCTCTGACTCATTTCACTTAACAAAATGCACTCAAGATTCATCCTTGCCCGCACTTGTTATCTCTTGTCTTTTCAATGATGCAGCTACTATTTATTGAGTACCAACTTGGTGCTGGCATTTAATTTAATATGTTATGAATCTGCATTTAATTTGCTTGCCCTTCATATTTGCAGCTCATCACACTTCCATTAATTCAACCAGCTATGATTTCTAACTCTCCATATCTGTGCTGTTAAAAGATACTTGAGAAAAATTTCAAAAACCTGTGGAATAATGTTCAACCTCAACATTTTTTCTGGAAATTGCTATCTATCCCTCAGCCAGTGAGTCTCAAAAAGTGGTCCCCCAAACCAGCAGCATCAGCATTACCTGTAAACTTGCTAGAAATGCCAATTATTTGGCCCTACCTCAGACCTGCTGAATCAAAAACTCAGGGTGAGGCCCCCCATTCTGTGTTTTAACATGCCCTCAAGGTGATTATGATATACACTCAAGTTTGAGAATCCTTGTGGGCCTAGTCTAAGGAACTCCTTCCACCTTTCTCTCAAAACCTATTTCAAACTTTTGTCAATTTTCTCAAACCTTTCATTCATCCTTAAAACTCCATATTTATTTTCATATAAAACAGAGAACTTCAAGCAGAGGTTCCCACATTTTCTATCTCAATAAGCATAAAATTTCTGTACCAAAAATATTTTTCTCCTCCCATCTTTCCTCAGTGAAAGAGAGCACCTTTTGATCTATACACATATAAACTCTGAGTTCCAACTCATCTCCTCAGTAACCTTCTTTTACCAATTAACCAAATTCTGAAAAGCTTTGTATCTATTCACTGACTTTACTCCTCAGACCATAAATATTCTCCATTCTCTCCTACCTTTAATAATTTCCCTATATTCCCCTGTAGTAAAATCCTATATAATACATTCTTCCCTTTTATAGCCAAGTGAAGTGCGTTTGCTGTTTTCACTTCCTCACCTCCATTTTATCCAAACTTCACAGCAATCTGACATTTTACCCCTATATTTCCTTGAATTGGCCTTTTCAAATCAACAATGCCAAGAATGCCAAGGAGGTATTTGCAAATTTTAAAATAAATTGTCAGGAAAACTTCACTGGAAAGGTCACAACTTCCCTCCTATGTCTCTAACCACCCATACTATTCTGCTTCTGAAGAATTTCCTCTGGATGTCTCTTAAATGTTGATGTTTGCTAAGACTCTGTGGTTTCATTCTCTTCTCTGTTTCCTCATACCTGCCTATTCGTTTGATATTTTTATCAGTAGCTTAGACCTCTCTCCAAAACTCCAGGAAAACATATTGACTCAAGCAAAAAACATTTGAATACCTATTCCCTGCTTCACTATGACATCAATTAGGCCACACTACCAAGACACAGAGTCAAAGCAGCTCTACCTAATACGTAGAAACAAACACAGGGAAGCAGCCAAAACAAGGAGACAAAGAAACATGCCCAAATGAAAAAAAAAAAAAAAACAACTGATAAGAACTCCAGAAAAAGAGCTAAGTAAAATGGAGACAAGCAATCTATCAGATGCAGAGTTCAAAAAATTGGTTATAAGGATGCTCAAGGAACTTAGCAAGGATCTCAACAGCATAACAAAGATCCAGTCAGAAACAAAGAATACACTAATTGAAATAAATAACAGTTTACAGAGTAACAACTGTAGAGTGAATGAAGCTGAGAATCAAATCAATGATTTGAAACATAAGGAAGTAAAAACAATCAATCAGAATAACAAGAAGAAAAAAAATCCAAAAATATGAGGATAGTTAAGCAGCCTCTGGGACAACTTCAGGAGGTCCAACATTCACATCATAGGGGTGCAAGAACAGAAAGCAAGAAATTGGAAATCTATTTTATTTATTTATTTATTTATTATTATTTTATTGTTGTTTAATTAGTTGTCTACATTTTCCTCCCACCCTGGCCAAATGCACCTACCTCCCTTGCTTCCACCCTCCCCCTTGGTTTTGTCCATGTGCCCTTTATAGTAGTTCCTGAAAGCCCTTCCCTCTATTGTCCCCTCCCTGCTACCCTCTGGGTATTGTTAGATTGTTCTTAATTTCAATGCCTCTGGAGTGGATAAAAAAAATATGGGACATCTACACAATGGAATACTACACAGCAGAGAGAAAAAAGGAGCCCCTACCCTTTGCAACAGCATGGATGGAACTGAAGAGTATTATGCTAAGTGAAATAAGCCAGGCAGTGAGAGACAAGTACCATATGATCTCACCTTTAACTGGAACATAATAAACAAAAGAAAAAAAGCAAACAAAAATAAATTGGAAATGAATTTTTAAAAGATGATGAAATAAAAGTTCCTTAATTTGGTGAAGAAAATAGACATACAAGTCTAGGAAGCACAGAGAATCCCAAACAAGATGGATGCAAAGAGGCCTACTCCAAAACATATCATAAGTAAAATGCCAAAGTTTAAAGATAAAGAGAGAATCTTAAAAGCAACAAGAGAAAAGCAGTTAGATTCTTACAGGGGAGGTTCAAAGCTTCAAAAGAAGCTCTGCAGGCTAGAAGGGATTGGCAAGAAATATTCAAAGTCATGAGAGCAGGGACCTACAGCCAAGTTTGCTCTACCCAGCAAAGCTATCATTTAGAATTGAAGGGCAGGGTTCACCAAAGAACATGTATAAGGGACCTATGGACAAAGCCAAAAGCAGTTAGGGGTGAGTCGGGGAGGTGTGGGTAGGTGTGGTGGGGGAGAGTGTTAGGGGGAAAATGGAGACAACTGTACTTGAACAACTATAAAAAAACATAAAAATAAAAAAAAATAGAATTGAAGGGCAGATAAAGAGCTTCCCAGACAAGAAAAAAACTAAAGGAGTTCATCATCATCAAACCATTATTATGTGAAATATTAAAGGGACTTATTTAAGAAAAAGATCAAAACTATGAACAACAAATTGGCAAAAATACATATCTATGAATAATTGAATCTAAAAAACAAACTAAGCAGACAAGAAGAACAGAAAGAATTGTGCATACAGAAAGCATTTTGATGGTTGCCAGATGGGAGGGGAATGTAGGGAAATGAGTGAAGAGGTGAGGGGATTAAAATATACAAAACACAGAGCACAGAATGGGTAGTTACACAATAGGCATAGGGATGTAAAGTACAGTATAGGAAATAGAGTAGCCAAAGAACTTATACTCAAGACCCATGGACATGAACAATGGTAGGGGGAATTGCCTGAGAGAGTAGGGGTTGCTGGGTGGAAGGGGGCAAAGGAGGGGAAATTGAGACAACTGTAAGAGAATAATCAATAAAATATAATTAAAGTAATAAAAAATAAAAATACAATAGTATTTAGATTTTTTTAAAAACATGGGATCTGAGTGTGTATTATACATTAGTTCAAAGAAAGTGGTTGCATGTAAAAGGAGATTTAACAAAGAATTCCCAGATTATGGTTGCATAAACTCTATCTTGTGTATTATTTTTATTCATATTGTGTTACAAGCACGAAGAACTTTTCACAATGGGCTGCTATGGTGGTAGTAGACCCAATCTCTCAAGATAAATACTAATGAATTCTTTTTTCCATTCCAGCCATGATTTTGTAGGGTTTCTACGAATATATTAGACTCTGCCGTACATCTGTACAATTACTTGCATAATGCCTTCCTTTTCTTTTCATCTTACAACCTAAGATGTAAGATAAGGTTTATAAAAGTTGTTTAGGCTACCATATCCTGAAGAGTGGTTTTTAAACTAGGTTTACATTGTGTCACCATTTCTGGTCAATTCAGTAAAATATATAATTAAATAGTCTAATTTCTTTTATAAAACACATAAGTGGATGTTTGGCTAAAACTTTGACAGAGGTTATCAGTTTTATCTCTCTGTGTGTAACTACATATATAAAGATAATGTAATAAACATTTCATATAAAAATGGTTTGGTGATGATGAACTCCTTAGGTTTTTTCTTGTCTGGGAAGCTCTTTATCTGACCTTCAATTCTTTTTTTTTATTTTTTATGTTTTTTATTGTTGTTCAAGTACAGTTGTCTGCATTTTCCCACACAATTGTAAAATTTTTATACACGCACACACACACACGCTGTAATTATGCCAGTTTTAAAACAAATTAGCTGTCCGATCCATACTTTTATTGTAAATTTAAATTCAAACAACTACTTATGATATCAAGTGAATGTCTTGAATTACTATTTTAAGCCATTTTTCAACTGTCACTTTAGACATATTCTAATAGGCTGAACTATCTATATGTTGCTAAGAAACAGTAAATTGAGTGAAAACCAAACTAGTAAAATTGGTATGAAATAAAGCAAACATCTGATAGGTTTACTGAAATCTTAATTTCTGCTCAGTTGTTCTGTCATCTATTTGAAATGGGAAAAGAGTTTATTCAGGTGTATGGTGTAAATTGGTGGTCTAGATTCATATTTATTGCATGTACCATACCAGATCTCCCAGAACCATTTGTCAAAGAGGCTATCTTTACTCCACTTTATGATTCTGTCACTTTTGTCAAATATTAATTTACCACAGACACATTTGTTTATTTTGGGGCTCTGTATTCTGTTCCATTGATCTATGTGTCTCTTCTTATGCCAGTACCGGACTGTTTTGATTACAGTGGCTTTTTAATATACTTTGATACCAGATACTGTGATTCCTCCTACTTTGTCCTTTCTCAAGATTACTGCATATATTCAGGGTCATTTATGGTTCCATATAAATATTTGAAATATTTGTTCTAAATATGTGAAATATATCATTGGTATTTTAATAGGGATTGCATTGAATCTATAGATTGCTTTGTGTAGTAAGGGTATTTTGATGATGTTGATTCTTCCAATCCATGAACATGGTATATGCTTCCATTTGTTTGTATCTTCCTTGATTTATTTCTTCAGTGTTCTGTAGTTTTTTCAGGATACCTCCTTGGTTAAGTTTATTCCTAGGTACTTTATTTTTCTGGTTGCTAGTGTACATGGGAATTTTTCCTAGTTTCTGTTTCTGATATTTCATTGTTGGTGCACAAAAGTACCTTCAATTTCTGAATATTGACTTTGTACCCCACTGTTTTGTCGAATTCAATTATTAGGTTGAATAGTTTTTTGGTGGACTTTATGGGGTTTCTAGGTACATTATCATGTCATCTACAAATAATGAGAGTTTTACACACTCATTCCCAATTTGGACGCATTTTATTTTGACTTCTCCTCTGATCACTGTATCCAGAACTTCCAATACCATGTTGAGTAAAAGTGGTGAAAGTGAATATCCTTGTGTTGTTCCTGATACTGGGGAGAAGATTTTAGTATGCCCCTAGAGTAGGATGTTAGCTATAGGTCTCTCATATATGGCCTTTATTATGTTGAGGTATGCAACCTCTGTATGCAATTTGCTGAGCATTTTTTTTCATAAATTGGTGCTGCACTATATTTATTTTTTAACATTTTAATTGTTGTTCAAATACAGTTTTCTGCCTTTTTCCTCCACCCATCCCCATGATCCCAGCCCTCCCTACCTCCCTTCCGTGTTTCCAAACCCCCCGTTATAGTCCATGTGTCCTTTATAGTTGTTCCTGCAAACCCTTCAACGTTTCCCCCTATAATGCCCCCCCCCCACCCTCTGGTCACTGTCAGCCTGTTCTCAATTTCATTGTCTTCAGTTATACCTTGCTTGCTTGTTTCTTTTGGTGATTAGGTTCCTGTAAAATGTGAAATCATATGCTATTTGTCTTTCACCGCCTGGCTTATTTCACTTAGCGTAATACTATCCAGTTCCATCCATGCTGTCGTAAAGGGTAGGAGCTCCTTCTTTCTTTCCAACACTAGGCTATTGTAGGAGCAAAGGGTAGGAGCTCCTTCTTTCTTTAAGGTTGCTTCCAACACTAGGCTATTGTAAATTATGGTGCTATGAACATTGGAGTGCATAGATTCTTATGGATTGGTGTTTCAGGGTTCTTAGGATATAATCCAAGCAGTGGAATTGCTAGGATAAAAGGCAGTTTCATTTTTAGTTTTCTGAGGAAATCCCATATTGTTTCCATAGTAGTTGCACCAGTCTGCAATCCCACCAGCAGTGCACTAGGGTTCCCTTTTCTCCACAACCTCTCTGACACTTGTTTGTTGCTTTGTTTATGATGGCGATTCTGACTGGTGCGAAGTGGTATCTCATTGTGGTTTTAATTTGCATCTCTCTGATGGCTAGTGGTGAGCCTCTTTTCATACGTCTCTGGATCCTCTGTATGTCCTTCCTAAAGAAGTGTCTGTTCAATTCCTGTGCCCATTTTTTAATTATTACAATTTTTAATTGTTTTTAATTTGACCATTTTTAATTGGGTTGTTTCTCTTCTTTTTTTTTTTTTAAATTGTACAGTTTTCTGTCTTTTACCCCCTCCAGCCCACCACCCCAGCCCTCCCCACCTTCCTCCAATTTCCACCCCCCCATAGTTTTTGTCCATGTGACCTTTATACTTGTTGCTCTAAACCGTTCCCCTTTTCCCCTGAAATTCCATCCCCTCTCCCCTCTGGTCACTGTCAGACTGTTCTCAATTTCCATGTCTTTGGTTATATTATGCTTGTTTGTTTATTTTGTTGATTAGGTTCCTGTTAAAGGTGAGATCATATGGTATTTGTCTTTCACTGCCTGGCTTATTTCGCTTAGCATGATGCTCACCAGTTCCATCCATGCTGTAGCAAAGGGTAGGAGCTCCTTCTTTCTTTCTGCTGCATAGAATTCCATTGTGTAAATGTACCACAGTTTTTTGATCCATTCATTAACTGATGGGCATCTAGGTTGCTTCCAGCACTTGGCTATTGTAAATTGTGCTGCTATGAACATAGGGATGCATAGGTTCTTTTGGATTGGTGTTTCAGGGTTCTTAGGATATAATCCAAGCAGTGGAACTGCTGGGTCAAAAGGTATGTCCATTTTTAGTTTTCTTAGAAAATTCCATACTGTTTTCCATAGTGGTTGTACCAATCTGCAATCCCACCAACAGTGCACTAGGGTCCCCTTTTCTCCACAACTTCTCCAACACTTGCTGTTTGTTGCTTTGTTGATGAAGACCATTCTGACTGGTGTCAAGTGGTACCTCATTGTAGTTTTAATTTGCATCTCTCTGATAGCTAGCGATATCGAGCATCTTTTCATGTGTCTCTGGATACTCCTTGGTGAAGTGTCTGTTCAAATCCTTTGCCCATTTTTTAATTGGGTTGCTTGTCTTCTTAGAGTAGAGTCTTGTAAGTTCTTTATATATTTTGGAGATTAATTCCTTGTCTGAGGTATCATTGGCAAATATGTTTTCCCATACAGTCGGTTCTCTTTTTATTTTAACACTGTTTTCCTTGGCCATGCAGAAGCTTTTTATTTTGATGAGATCCCATTTGTTTATTCTTTCCTTTATGTCCCTTGCTTTAGGGGACATATCAGTAAAAATGTTGCTGTGGAACATCAGAAAATGTTGAGATTTTCCTGCCTATGTTCTCCTCTATGACTTTAATGGTGTTACGGCTTATGTTTAAATCTTTTATCCACCTTGAATTTATTTTTGTGTATGGTGTAAGTTGGTGCTCAAGTTTCATTTTTTTGCATGTAGCTGTCCAGTTCTCCCAGAACCACTTGTTGAAGAGGCTATTTTTACTCCATTTTATGTTGCTGCCCCCTTTGTCAAATATTAATTGACTGTAGAGACTTGGGTTTTTTTCTGGGCTCTCTGCTGGTCCATGTGTCTGTTTTTATGCCAGTACCAGGCTGTTTTGATTACAGTGGATTTGTAATACAGTTTGGTATCAGGTATTGTGATCCCTCCTACTTTGCTCTTCTTTCTCAAAATTGCTGCAGCTATTCGGGGTCATTTATGATTCCATATAAATTTTTGAAGTGTTTGTTCTATGTCTGTGAAATATGCCATTGGAACTTTAATAGGTATTGCATTGAATCTATAAATTGCTTTGGGTAGTGCGGACATTTTGATGATATTAATTCTTCCAATCCATGAACACGGTATATGCTTCCATTTGTTTGTGTCTTCCTTGATTTCTTTCTTCAGTGTTGTGTAGTTTTCTGCATACTGTTGTTTTACCTCCTTGGTTAGGTTTATTCCTAGGTAGTTTATTTTTCTTTTTGCTATATCAAATGGGATGTTTTTCTTGATTTCTGCTTCTGCTGTTTCACTGTTGGTATACAAAAATGCCTTTGATTTCTGGATATTGACTTTGTATCCGGCTGTTTAGCCAAATTCATTTATTAGGTTGAGCAGCTTTTTGGCTGAGTCTATAGGATTTTCTATGTACACTATCATGTCATCTGCAAACAATGATAGTTTTGTTTCCTCCTTTCTAATTTGGATGCCTTTTATTTCCTTTTCTTGTCTAATCGCTGTGGCTAATACTTCCAATACTGTATTGAATAGAAGTGGTGAAAGTGGACGGCCTTGTCTTGTTCCTGATCTTAGTGGGAAAGATTTCAGTTTTTTGCCCATTGAGCATGATGTTGGCTGTAGGTCTCTCATATATGGCCTTTATTATTTTGAGTAATGCTCCCTCTATTCCCACTTTGCTGAGTGTTTTTATCATAAATGGGTGTCGTACTTTATCAAACCCTTTTCCGCATCTATTGATATGATCATGTGATTTTTGTGTTTGCTTTTGTTTATGTGATGTATTACATTTACTGATTTGTGAATGTTGAATCATCCTTGCATCCCTGGGATGAATCCCACTCGGTCATGGTGTATGATCTTTTTAATGTATTGTTGGATGTGGTTTGCCAATATTTTGTTAAGGATTTTATTGTCTATGTTCATCAGTGATATTGTCCTGAAGTTTTCTTCTTTTTTTGTGTCTTTATCTGGTTTTGGGATTAGGATGATGCTGGCTTCATAAAAAGAGTTTGGGAGTCTTCCATCATTTTGGATTTTTTGGAATAGTCTGTGAAGGATAGGGCTTAGCTCTTTCTTAAACGAATTCTGTTTTGTAGAATTCTCCTGTGAAACCATCTGGTCCAGGGCTTTTGTGTGTCTGTAGTTTTTTGATTACTGCTTCAATTTCATCAGCTGTTATTGGTCTGTTCAGGCTTTCTGTTTCTTTTTCTTTGAGTTTTGGGAGATTATATTTTTCTAGAAACTTGTCCATTTCACCTAGGTTTTCAAATTTCTTGGCATACAGTTCTTCATAGTAAATTCTTACAATCCTTTGTATTTCTGTGGTGTCCGTTGTAATCTCTCCTCTTTAATTTCTGATTGTGTTTATTTGAGTCCTCTCTCTTTTTTTGTTGATGAGCCTGCTTAAAGGCTTTTCGATTTTGTTTATCTTTTCAAAGAACCAGCTCCTGGATTCATTGATCCTTAGGATTGTGCTTTTAGTCTCTATGTCATTTAATTCTGCTCTGGTCTTGGTTATTTCCTTCCTTCTACTTGCCCTGGGCTGTCTTTGTTATTGTTCCTCGAGTTCTTGTAGGCATAGGGTTAAGTCGTTTCTTAGAAATGTTTCTGTCTTCTTTAGGTAGGCCTGTATTGGTATGAACTTCCCTCTGAGGACTGCCTTCATTGTGTCCCATAAGTTTTGGGTTGTTGTGAGTTCATTTTCATTTGTTTCCAGAAACTTTTTGATTTCCTCCCTAATTTCATTCTTTACCCATTCATTGTTTAATAGCATGCTATTCAATCTCCATGATTTTGATGGTTTGGGGATTTTCCCCATCAAGTCAGTTTCTAGTTTTAGTCCCTTGTGGTCGGAGAAAATGCTTGGTATGAATTCAGTTTTCTTGAATTTGTTGAGGCTTGTTTTGTGTCCTATCATGTGGTCTATCTTTGAAAATGTTCCATGTGCATTTGAAAAAAATGTGTATTTAGTTTCTTTGGGATGAAGAGCTCTATATATATATCAGCTAAGTCCAATTCGTCTAGAGTACTGTTCAATACCACAATATCTTTGTTGATATTTTGTTTGGAAGATCTGTCCATTTTTGACAGTGGGGTGTTAAAATCCCCTACTATAATTGTGTTGCTGTCAATATCTTTCTTGAAGTCCTCTAAGATTTTCTTGATGTATTTAGGTGCTCCTATGTTGGGTGCATATATATTTACAATATTTATGTCTTCTTGGTGGGTTCTTCCCTTGAGCATTATGAAGTGACCTTCTGGGTCTCTCTTTATAGCTCTTCTTTTGAAGTCTATTTTGTTTGATATGAGTATTGCAACCCCGGCCTTTTTTTACTGTCCATTTGCTTGGAAAATTTGTTTCCAGCCCTTTACTTTGAGTCTGTGTAGGTCTTTTGTCCTGAGGTGGGTCTCTTGTAGGCAGCATATGTGTGGGTCATGCTTTCTTATCCAGTCAGCTACTCTATGTCTTTTGATTGGAGCATTTAATCCATTTATATTTAAGGTTATTATTGATAGGTATTTATTCATTGCCATTTTTGTACCTGTGTTCCTCTCTCTCTTTCTCTCTCTGTCTTTTCCTTTCTTCCCTTAAAGCAGTCCCTTTAGTATCTCTTGCAGCATTGGTTTGGTAGAGGTGTATTCTTTTAGACTTCTTTTGTCTGGGAAGCTCCTTATTTGGCCTTCTCTCTTGATTGAAAGCCTTGCTGGGTAAAGTAGTCTTGGTTGCAGGCCTTTGCTTCTCATTACTTGGAATATTTCTTACCATTGTTTTCTGGCTTGGAGCGTTTCCATTGAGAAGTCAGCTGCTAACCTTATCGGGGTTCCCTTGTATGTTATTTCCTGTTTTTCCCTTGCTGCCTTTAAGATTCTCTCTTTGTCTTGGAATTTTGCCATTTTAATTATGATGTGACTTGAGGGGGGTTGTTTGGGTTCCTCTTGATTGGGACTCTTTGTGTTTCCTGGATTTGTGTGACTTTTTTTCCTCATCAAATTACGGAAGTTTTCCATCATTACTTTTTCAAATATGTTTTCTGTCCCTTGCTCTTCTTCTTCTTCTTCTGGTATCCCTATTATATGGATATTATTACGTTTCATGTTGTCTTGCATTTCTCTTAACCCCTCTTCATTCTTTCTGAGCCTCTTTTCCTTTTCTTGCTCTATCTGGCTGTTTTTTTCTACTTTGTCCTCCAACTCACTGATTCAATCCTCTGCTTCATCAACTCTGCTTTTCATTCCTTCTACTGTGTTCTTCAGCTCAGAAATTGTATTCTTCATTTCCTCTTGGCCCTTTTTGATAGTTTATATTTCCTTTTTCATGTTGATATAGTATGAAATGAGTTCATCGTAGCTTCCCTGTAGTTTCTGGTAGCTCATTGAGAGCTCATGGAGCTTCCTGACAACCATTTCTTTGAACTCCTTATCTGATAGTTGAGTTGCCTCTGTTTCATTTAGGATTCTTTCTGGGGCTTCCTCTTTTTTTTCATTTGGGGATTGTTTCTTTGTCTTCTCATTGTTTGTGAGACTCTTCTTGTAAGCTTCCACTTCTTAAATTGATCTGTTCTGGCTCCTTGGGTTTATGGTGTGAACTTCTGCGGTAGAATACCTGTGAGATTCAGTGGTGTAGTCTCCTTCAGGTATCCTGGTGTTCACAGCTTCCACTGTCTCAGCTGGTGGGATACCCCCTCTTTTGGTCCAACTCTGGTTTTTTCACAGTTGTAGGATTTTTTTTGCCTCATTCGTGGGTATTTAAAAAGAGAAAAGAAGAAAGTGAAAAAAGAAGAGAACAAAAAAGAGGAAGGAAGGAGAGATAAAATTGGAAAGAAAGGAAGACGGAATAAAACAAGAAAGAAGTAAAGAGAATCAAAAGGAATTGAGGGATAAAAAAAGGTAGAAATAATAAAAATAGTATAAAATATATAATCAAAAGAAAACAAAACAAAAAGAACCCCACAAAAACGAAAAACAAACCAAAAACAAACAAACAAACAAAAAACCCAACTAAAGAGACGAAAAACAACTACAAAAAAAAACAACACACACACACAAAACAAACACAAACACCCAAAAACCAAAAAAAAAAAAAAAAATCTTTTGCTCTTTTCTTTTTTTTTTTAAATTTTTATTTTAATTGTTGATCTTGTACAGTTTTCTGTCTTTTATTCTCACCCCAACCCACCACCCCAGCCCTTCCCTCCCATTTCCACCCCCCCATAGTTTTTATCCATGTGTCCTTTTTACTTCTTTCTGTAAATCCTTCCCCTTTTCCCCTGAAATTCCCTCCCCACTCCCCTCTGGTGACTTTCAGCCTGTTCCCAATTTCTATGTCTTTGGTTATATTATGCTTGTTTCTTTGTTTTGTTGATTAGGTTCCTGTTAAAGGTGAGATCATATGGTATTTGTCTTTCACTGCCTGGCTTACTTCGCTTAGCATGATGCTCTCAAGTTCCATCCATGCTGTTGCATAGGGTATGAGCTCCTTCTTTCTTTCTGCTGCATAGAATTCCATTGTATACATGTACCACAGTTTTTTGATCCATTCATTTACTGATGGGCATCTAGGTTGCTTCCAACACTTGGCTATTGTAAATTGTGCTGCTATAAACATAGGGATGCATAGTTTTTTTGGATTGGTGTTTCAGGGTTCTTAGGATATAGTCCTAGCAATGGAATTGCTGGGTCAAAAGGTATATCAATTTTTAGTTTTTTTAGAAAAATCCATACTGTTTTCCATAGTGGTTGTACCAGTCTGCACTCCCACCAGCAGTGCACTAGTGTCCCCTTTTCTCCACAACCTCTCCAACACTTGCTGTTTGTTGCTTTGTTTATGAGGGCCATTCTGACTGGTGTCAAGTGGTATCTCATTGTTGTTTTAATTTGCATCTCTCTGATAGCTAGCGATATCGAGCATTTTTTCATGTGTCTCTGGATCCTCTGTATGTCCTCCTTGGAGAGGTGTCTGCCCAAGTCCTTTGCCCATTTTTTAATTGGGTTGCTTGTCTTCTTAGAGTGGAGTCGTGTAAGTTCTTTGTATATTTTGGAGATTAAACCCTTATCTGAGATATCATTGGCAAATATGTTTTCCCACACAGTTGGTTCTCTTTTTATTTTAATACTGTTTTCCTTGGCCATGCAGAAGCTTTTTATTTTGATGAGATCCCATTTGTTTATTCTTTCCTTTATGTCCCTTGCTTTAGGGGACATATCAGTAAAAATGTTGCTGCGTGTAATATCTGAGATTTTCCTGCCTATGTTCTCCTCTAGGACTTTAATGGTGTTATGGCTTATGCTTAAGTCTTTTATCCACCTTGAATTTATTTTTGTGTATGGTGTAAGTTGGTGCTCGAGTTTCATTTTCTTGCACGAAGCTGTCCAGTTCTCCCAACACCACTTGTTGAAGAGGCTATTTTTACTCCATTTTATGTTGCTGCCCCCTTTGTCGAATATTAATTGACTATAGACACTAGGGTTTATTTCTGGGCTCTCTATTCTATTCCACTGGTCCACGTGCCTGTTTTTATGCCAGTACCAGGCTGTTTTGATTACAGTGGCCTTGTAATACATTTTGATATGAGGTATTGTGATCCCTCCTGCTTTGCTCTTCTTTCTCAAGATTGCTGCCGCTATTCTGGGTCGTTTATGGTTCCATATAAATTTTTGAAGAGTTTGTTCTATATCTGTGAAATATGCCATTGGTACTTTAATAGGTATTGCATTGAATCTGTAGATTGCTTTGGGAAGTATGGACATTTTGATGATGTTAATTCTTCCGATCCATGAACACGGTATGTGTTTCCATTTATTTGTGTCTTCCTTGATTTCTTTCTTCAGTGTTGTGTAGTTTTCTGCATACAGGTCTTTTACCTCCTTGGTTAGGTTTATTCCTAGGTACTTTATTTTTCTTTTTGCTATATCAAATGGTATTTTTTCCTTGATTTCTACTTCTGTTGTTTCATTGTTGGTATACAAAAATGCCTTTGATTTCTGGATATTGACTTTGTATCCGGCTGTTTGGCTAAATTCATTTATTAGGTCGAGCAGTTTTTTGGCTGAGACTATAGGATTTTCTATGTATACTAACATGTCATCTGCAAACAATGATAGTTTTGTTTCCTCCTTTCCAAGTTGGATGCCTTTTATTTCCTTTTCTTGTCTAATCGCTGTGGCTAATACTTCCAATACTATGTTGAATAGAAGTGGAGAGAGTGGGCAGCCTTGTCTTGTTCCTGATTTTAGTGGAAAAGAATTTAGTCTTTGCCCGTTGAGTATGATGCTGGCTGTAGGTTTCTCATATATAGCCTTTATTATGTTGAGGAATGCTCCCTCTATTCCCACTTTGCTGAGTGTTTTTATCATAAATGGGTGCTGTACCTTATCGAATGCTTTTTCCGCATCTATTGATATGATCATGTGATTTTTGTCTTTGCTTTTGTTTATGTGATGTATTACATTTACTGATTTGCGAATGTTGAACCATCCTTGCATCCCTGGGATGAATCGCACTTGGTCGTGGTGTATGATCTTTTTAATGTGTTGTTGGATGCGGTTTGCCAATATTTTGTTGAGGATTTTAGCATCTATGTTCATCAGCGATATTGGCCTGAAGTTCTCCTTCTTTGTTGTGTCTTTATCTGGTTTTGGGATTAGGATGATGCTGGCTTCATAAAAAGAGTTTGGGAGTCTTCCATCATTTTGGATTTTTTGGAATAGTCTGTGGAGAATAGGGGTTAGCTCTTCCTTAAATGTTTTGTAGAACTCTCCTGTGAAGCCATCTGGTCCAGGGCTTTTGTGCGTCGGGAGTGTTTTGATTACTGATTCAATTTCACGAGCCGTTATTGGTCTGTTCAGACTTTCTGTTTCTTTTTCATTGAGTTTTGGAAGGTTATATTTTTCCAGAAACCTGTCCATTTCACCTAGGTTTTCAAATTTCTTGGCATACAGTTCTTCATAGTAATTTCTTACAATCCTTTGTATTTCTGCAGTGTCGGGTGTAATCTCTCCTCTTTCATTTCTGATTGTGTTTATTTGAGTCCTCTCTCTTTTTTTCTTGATGAGCCTGCTTAAAGGCTTGTCGATTTTGTTGATCTTTTCAAAGAACCAACTCCTGGATTCATTGATCTTTAGGATTTTGCTTTTAGTCTCTATATCATTTAATTCTGCTCTTATCTTGGTTATTTCTTTCCTTCTACTTGCTCTGGGCTGTCTTTGTTGTTGTTCCTCGAGTTCTTGTAGGCGAAGGGTTAGGTTGTTTGTTTGAGATGTTTCTGTCTTTTTTAGATTGGCCTGTATCGCTATAAACTTCCCTCTGAGGACTGCCTTTGCTGTGTCCCATAAGTTTTGGGTCGATGTGAGTTCATTATCGTTTGTTTCCAGAAACTTTTTGATTTCCTCCCTAATTTCATTCTTGACCCATTCATTGTTTAATAGCATGCTATTCAATCTCCATGATTTTGAGGGTTTTGGGTTTTTCTCCTTGGGGTTGGTTTCTAGTTTCAGTCCCTTGTGGTCAGAGAAAATGCTTGGTATGATTTCAATTTTCTTGAATTTGTTGAGGCTTGATTTGTGTCCTATCATGTGGTCTATCTTTGAAAATGTTCCATGTGCATTTGAAAAGAAAGTGTATTTAGCTTCTTTGGGATGAAGGGCTCTATATATATCAGTTAAGTCCATTTCCTCTAGAGTGTTGTTCAGTGCCACAATATCTTTGTTGATATTTTGTTTGGAAGATCTGTCCATTTTTGACAGTGGAGTGTTAAAATCACCTACTATAATTGTGTTGCTGTCTATATCTTTCTTGAAGTCCTCTAAAATTTTCTTGATGTATTTAGGTGCTCCTCCGTTGGGTGCATATATATTAACAATATTTATGTCTTCTTGGTGGATTCTTCCCTTGAGTATTATGAAGTGGCCTTCTGGGTCTCTCTTTATGGCCCTTCTTTTGAAGTCTATTTTGTCTGATATGAGTATTGCTACCCCAGCTTTTTTTTCCTGACCATTTGCTTGGAAAATTTGTTTCCAGCCCTTCACTTTGAGCCTGTGTATGTCTTTTGTCCTGAGGTGGGTTTCTTGTAGGCAGCATATGTGTGGGTCATGCTTTCTTATCCATTCAGCTATTCTATGTGTTTTGATTGGAGCATTTAATCCATTTACATTTAAGGTTATTATTGATAGGTATTTATTCATTGCCATTTTCGTACCTGTGTTCCTCTCTCTCTTTCTCTCTCTGTCTTTTCCTTTCTTCCCTTAAAGCAGTCCCTTTAGTATCTCTTGCAGCATTGGTTTGGTAGAGGTGTATTCTTTTAGACTTCTTTTGTTTGGGAAGCTCCTTATTTGGCCTTCTATCTTGATTGAAAGCCTTGCTGGGTAAAGTAGTCTGGGTTGCAGGCCTTTGGTTCTCATTGCTTGGAATATTTCTTGCCATTCTCTTCTGGCTTGGAGCGTTTCCATTGAGAAGTCAGATGCTAACCTGATTGGGGCCCCCTTGTATGTTACTTCCTTTTTCTCCCTTGCTGCCTTTAAGATTCTCTCTTTGTCTTGGAATTTTGCCATTTTAATTATGATGTGTCTTGAAGTGGGCCTGTTTGGGTTCCTTTTGATTGGGACTCTCTGTGTTTCCTGGATTTGTGTGGCTTTTTCTCTCACCAAATGAGGGAAGTTTTCCATCATTACTTTTTCAAACAGGTTTTCTATCCCTTGTTCTTGTTCTTCTCCTTCTGGTATTCCTATTATACGGATATTATTCCGTTTCATGTTGTCTTGCATTTCTCTTAAACCCTCTTCATTCTTTCTGAGCCTCTTTTCCTTATCTTGCTCATTCTGAGTATTTTTTTCTATTTTGTCCTCCAACTCGCTGATCCGATCTTCTGCTTCGTCGATTCTGCTTTTCATTCCTTCTACTGTGTTCTTCAGTTCAGAGATTGTGTTCTTCATTTCCTCTTGGCCCTTGTTGATAGTTTCTATTTCCTTTTTCATGTTGATATAGTTTGCCGTGAGTTCATCATAACTTCCCTGTAGTTTATGGTAGCTCATCGAGAGCTCATTGAGCTTCCTGACCACCATTGCTTTGAACTCGATATCTGATAGTTGAGTTGCCTCTGTTTCATTTAGCATTCTTTCTTGAGCTTCCTCCTTTCCTTTCATTTGGGGATTGTTCTTTTGTCTTCCCATTATTTGTAAGACTCTTGTTGTTAGCCTCAACTTCTTAAATTGATCTGTTCTGGCTCCCTGGGTTTGTGGTATGACCTTCTGTGGTAGAATATCTGTGAGATTCAATGTTGGATTCTCCTTCGGATATCCTGTTGTTCACTGCTTCCACTGACTCATCAGCTGGAATACCCTCTTTTGGGGGCCAACTCTGGTTCTCCCCCCCCCACAGTTCCAGGCTTGCTTGTTTGTTTGTTTTGTTTCACTCGTGGGTATTTACAAAAAGAAGAGGGGGGAAAATGAAAAAAAGAAGAAAGGGGAAACAAGAGGAAGGTAGAAAAGATAAAATTGAAAAGAAAGGAAGAGGGGATAAGAGAAGAAGGAATTCAAGGAAGGCAAAAGGAGTTGGGGAGTAAAGAAGAAGATATAAACAATGAAGAAGGAGTAGTTAAAAACTCATATAGATATACAGGCTTACAAACAAAAAGACACTAACAAACTGGCAAAACAAAAAAGAGACACGCACACAGACACCCCCACACAAATATAAGCAGCCAAGGGGGGGAAAAGAAAAAAAAAAAACAAGCAAAGCACAACAAAATATTAAAAAAAATAAAAATATATTAAAGAAATAAAAAATTTAAAAAATTATTAATTTAAAAAAAAAAAAAAGAAAGAAAAGAAAAGGAAAAAAAAAAAACCCTCTTGTTGTTTTCAAACTTGCCAGCCGGTTTTTTCAGGTCTTGCTGGCTACAATGGCCGAGGGGTGATCTTATTGCTTTTCTCTGTTTTCAGAGCTCAGTCCTCACTGTGCTATCTATCCCAGCGTTAGTGGGCACCTCTCCCCACAGGGTTTTCAGCATGTGATCTGAACTTCCTGGTGTGTGCGCACTTCTCCGAGGTTATGGGTGTGAGCTAGGTTCTCCAGACGTGCACAGCCGCCTGCCTTTGTCCCTGGGAGGCTTTCAGTGTTCCGGCACAGCTGCCTGCATTCGGATCTGAGAGGGGCCTGCGTTCCAGCTGCTATCCGGCGCCTGCACCTTGGGCCTGAGCTGTCCGCGTCTGCGAACCCGCCCGTGAACTGGCGCCTCTGGCTCCACAGCTGTCTCCAGTGGCCTGCGCCTATGTTTTCGCAAGTGTCCACTAGCCCGAGACCGTGTGCGGTCCCCTGAGGGTGTCTATTTTCACTCAGCTGTCTCACTTCGCCCGCGCCTCTGTCTCTCTTGGGGCGCCTATGCTTTCGTAGTCGCGCGGCGACCACGAAAACTCGGTTCAAAGTCGCGCAGTGACCTGGTGGGGTGCACCCACTTTCGCTCCCTCGCAGGGCACCCACTTTTGCTCGGGCACAGTCGCGCGGTGGCCCCTGAGATCTCCCAGCCATTTCAGCGGCTGACCCAGCTCCCTCCCCAGGGCCCTGGGGCAGGCTTGACGGAGCGCCGGGCCGGGGCCTCGGCCGCCCCGTTCTCCGCGCGCTGGAACCCTGGGCTCTTATTGTTCCGAAGAGCTCTCCTTACCGCTTGTTTTTCAGTGTCCGCTACAATTTCCGACCTCTTATTCTCCAATATGCTGTATTACTGTTCCTTGTCTGTTCTGATCTTTACGTAGATTGGTCTGGTTTTTCTCCCGTGTGTAGAGGGGGAGTAGGGTCTGCTCCCTCCTACCACGCCGCCATCTTCTTGCCCGAACTCTTTTGCTCTTTTCAAACATGCCAAACTGGATTTTCTGGTCCTGCTAGCTGTAATAGGCTGCAAGGCAACTCGTACTGCTTTTCTCCCTGTTCCTCACTCAGTCAGCTTTGGGCTACTGTCCTCAGTGCCAGCCGCACACTGTCCCCAGGGCTAATGGTGCACTCTCCATGCATGGCCTTGAATGTAATTTCTGAGCCTCCTGCAGAGGGTGCGCTTTCCCGAGTTTATGGGTTTCAGTTGGGATCTCTTACAGATTGAACCCTTCCCGAGTCTATTGCTGTGAGCTCCAGGTCTCCTACAGGGCGAGAGTGCCCACCCGAGACTACAGGCGTGGGCTCGGCGAGTTTCCCAAGTTGCACACACTCACCCCAGGATCACAGATGTGAGCTCCGGGTCTTCCACAGAGTCCCCTCCTCTAGTTGCAGGGTCACCTCTGGTCCCAGGTCCGCTTCCGACCCGGTCACAGCACCACCTCAGGTCGCAGATCCGCCTCCGGTCGGTTGCAGAGCCACCTCCGGTTCCAGGGTCACCTCCGTCCCAGTCTCAGGGCTGCCTCTGGTCGCTCGGCTGCCACGTCTAGTTTTCCGATGTCTGCTATAGATTTTGATCTCCTATTTTCATATATGCTGTGGTATTGTTGGCTGTCTGCTCTGTTCCTCTGTAGATCAGCTAGGTTATTCTCCCATATGCAGGAGGAAGTGCAATTTGCATCCTCCTACCGTGCCGCCATCTTGGACCCACCTCGCTTGTCTTCTTAAAGTGGAGTCACGTGAGTTATTTATATATTTTGGAGATCAAACCCTTGTCTGAGGTGTCATTGGAAAATATGTTTTCTCATACGGTTGGTTACCTTTTCATTTTAATAGTGTTTTTGTTAGCTGTGCAGAATCTTTTTATTTTGATGAGGTCCCATTTGTTTATTCTTTCCTTTATGTCCCTTGCTCTAGAGGACATATCGGTGAAAATATTGCTGTGTGGAATATGAGATTTTTCCTCCCTATGTTCTCCTCTGAGACTTTAATGGTGTCATGACTTACGTTTAAATCCTGTATCCACCTTTAGTTTATTTTGTGTATCGCGTAAGTTAATTGATCGTAGAAGCTTGGGTTTATTTCTGAGCTCTCTAGTCTGTTCCATTGGTACATGTGTGTGTTCTTACAGCAGTAAAAGGTTATTTTGATTACTGTAGCATTGTAATACAGTTTGATATCGGGTATTATGATCCTTCCTGCTTTGTTCTTCTTTCTCAGTATTGCTGAAGCTATTCACAGTTGTTTATGGTTTCATATGAATTTTTGAAGTGTTTGTTCTATATCTGTGAAATATGCCATTGGTACTTTAATAGGTATTGCATTGAATCTGTAGATTGCTTTGGGAAGTATGGACATTTTGATGATGTTAATTCTTCCGATCCATGAACACGGTATGTGTTTCCATTTATTTGTGTCTTCCTTGATTTCTTTCTTCAGTGTTGTGTAGTTTTCTGCATACAGGTCTTTTACCTCCTTGGTTAGGTTTATTCCTAGGTACTTTATTTTTCTTTTTGCTATATCAAATGGTATTTTTTCCTTGATTTCTACTTCTGTTGTTTCATTGTTGGTATACAAAAATGCCTTTGATTTCTGGATATTGACTTTGTATCCGGCTGTTTGGCTAAATTCATTTATTAGGTCGAGCAGTTTTTTGGCCGAGACTATAGGATTTTCTATGTATACTAACATGTCATCTGCAAACAATGATAGTTTTGTTTCCTCCTTTCCAAGTTGGATGCCTTTTATTTCCTTTTCTTGTCTGATTGCTGTGGCTAGGATTTCCAATACTATGTTGAATAAAGTGGTGAAAGCAGACAATCTTGTCTTGTTCCTGATTTTAGTGGGAAAGATGTTAGTCTTTGCCCGTTGAGTATGATGCTGGCTGTAGGTTTCTCATATATAGCCTTTATTATGTTGAGGAATGCTCCCTCTATTCCCACTTTGCTGAGTGTTTCTATCATAAATGGGTGTTGTACCTTATCAAATGCTTTTTCCGCATCTATTGATGTGATCATGTGAGTTTTTCTTAGCTTTTGTTTATGTGATATATTACGTTTGTTGATTTGTGAATATTGTACCATCCTTGCATCCGTGGGATGAATCCAAGTTGGTTATGGTGTATGATCTTTTTAATGTATTGCTGGATGCAGTTTGCCAATATTTTGTTGAGGATTTTAGTGTCTATGTTCATCAGTGATATTGGCCTGAAGTTTTCTTTCTTTGTTATGTCTTTATCTGGTTTTGGATTAGGATGATGCTGGCCCCATAAAAAGTGTTTGGGAATCTTCCATCTTCTTGGATATTTTGGAATACTCTGTGAATGATTGGAGTTAGTCTTTCTTAAATGCTTTGTAGAATTCTCCTGTGAAACCATGTGGTCCAGGACTTTTGTGTGTTGGGAGATTTTTTTTATTACTGCTTGGATTTCATCAGCTGTTATTGGTCTGTTCAGTCATTCTGCTTGTTCTTCATTCAGTTTTTGGAAGATTATATTTTTCTAAAAATTTTTCCATTTCACCTAGGTTTTCAAGTTTCTCGGCATATACTTCCTTATAGTAATTTCTTACAGTCCTTTGTATTTCTGTGGTATCAGTTGTAGTCTCTCCTCTTTCATTTCTCATTGTGTTTATTTGGGTTCTCTCTCTTTTGTTCTTGATGAATCTGCTTAAAGCCTGCTGGATTTCATTTATCTTTTCCAGAAGAAGCTCCTGGATTTATTGATCCTTAGATTGTTCTTTTACTCTCTATATCATTCAGTTCTGCTCTGATCTTGGTTATTTCCTTCCTTATACTTGCGCTGGGATGTCTTTGTTGTTGTTTTTTGAGTTCTTGTAGGTGTAGGGTTAGGTCGTTTATTTGAAATATTTATTTATTTATTTATTTATTTGTTTGTTTGTTTGTTTGTTTATTTATTTATTTTAGGTCAGCCGGTATCGTTATGAACTTCCCTCTCAGGATGTCCTTCACTGTGTTCCATAAGTTTTGGATTGTTGTGAGTTCATTTTCATTTTTTTCTAGAAACTTTTGGATGTCTTTCTTGGTCTCATTCTTGACCCAATCATTGTTTTGTAACATGCTATTTAATCTCCTTGAGTTCGGGTGTTTTTGAGTTTTTTCCTTGAGGTTTGTTTCTAGTTTCAATCCCTTGTGGTAAGAGAAAATGCTTGATATGATTTCGATTTTCTTTAATTTGTTGAGGCTTGCTCTGTGTCCCATTTTGTGGTCTATCTTTGAAAATGTTCCATGTGCGTTTGAAAAGAATGCGCATTTTGCTTCTTTGGGATGAAAGGCTGTCTCAAAAGCTAAGTTCATTTGATCTAAGACATCGTTCAATACCAAAACATCTTTGTTGATACTTTGTTTGGGAGATCTATCTATTTTTGACAGTGGGGTGTGAAAATTCCCTACTATAATTGTGTTGCTGTCAATATGTTTCTTAGAAGTCCTCCAAGATTTTCTTTATGTATTTGGGTGCTCCTATGTTGGGTGCATATATATTTACAAAATTATGTCTTCTTGATGGGTTCTTCCTTTGAGTATTATGAAGTCACTTTCTGGGTCTCTTTTTATGGCTTTTTAAAGTCCATTTTGTCTAATATGAGCATTGCTACACCAGCTTTTTTTTCCCTTTCCTTTTGCTTGGAAAATTTGTTTCCAGCCCTTCACTTTGAGTCTGTGTAGGTCTTTTGTCCTGACGAGGGTCTCTTGTAGGCAGCATATGTGTGGGTCATGCTTTCTTATCCATTCAGCTATTCTATATCTTTTGATTGGAGCATTTAAACCATTTACATTTAATGTGATTATTGATAGGTATTTATTCATTGCCAGTTTTTCCTTTTGTACTTGTGTTCCTCTCTCTCTCTCACCTTTTTCCTTCCTTTTCTTAAAGCAGTCCCTTTAGCATCTCTTGCAGAGCTGGTTTGGTGGAGATGTATTCTTTTAGACTTCTTTTGTTTGGGAAGCTCCTTATTTGTCCTTCCATCTTGATTGAGAGCCTTGCTGGGTAGAGTAGGCTTGGTTGCAGGCCTCTGGTTCTCATTACTTAGGATATTTCTTGCCATTCTCTTCTGGCTTGGAGCATTTTCATTGAGAAATCTGCTGCTTGCCTCATTGAGGATCCCTTGTATGTTACTTCCTATTTCTCCCTTGCTGCCTTTAAGATTCTCTCTTTGCCTCAGAATTTTGCCATTTTAATTATGATGTGTCTTGATGTGGGCCTCTTTGGGTTCCTCTTGATTGGGACTCTCTGTGTTTTTTGTATGTGTTTGACTTTTTCTCTTATTCAATTAGGGAATTTTTTCATCATTACTTTTTCAAACGTGTTTTCTATCCCTTTCTTTTCTCCTGGTATCCCCATTATATCGATATTATTATGTTTCATGTTGTCTTGCATCTCCCTTACTACCTCTTCATTTTTTTCTGAGTCTCTTTTCCTTTTCTAGCTCCTTCTGGGTGTTTTTTCTAGCTTGTCCTTCAAGTTGCTGATTCACTCCTCTACTTCATCCAGCTTGCTTGTAATTCCTTCCAATGTGTTGTTTTTTTTTTTAATTTCTGATATTTTATTGTTCATTTCTTCCTGGTTTTTGTTTACAGTTTCTATTTCCTTTTTAATGCTAATGTATCTCTTACTCAGTTCCCTGTAGTTGTCTGTCAGTTACTTGAGCATCTTTATATCCATTATTTTGAATTCTATATCTGATAGTTTGGTTACCTCCATTTTGTTTAGCTCTTTTAGTGGGGAGTCTTCCATTTCTTTTGATTGCAGGTCTGTTTTTTGTCTCTGCATTTCAGATGAGTCTTTTTGTTTGTTTCTGCACTTTGTGATGTTTCACTTTGCTAGCTGTCTTTGTAGAGTGAACTTCTATGGTAGGAATTCTATGGGATTCAGTGGTGTGGTCTCTTTGATCTCCTTGTCTGCATACTCTAAGGTTACCCTTTCTCCCATTTGTGTGCTCTCTTGTTGTACTTGGGTTTTACATGTTGGTGGTTCCGTTGTTGGTGGGTTCACTCCACCAGCAGGTTTACTGCTGTTCAAAACTCCTACCTTATTTCATACATGATTAGTGGCAGGGGCTAGGCAAAATGGATTAAGATGGCAGTGGAGTATTTTATGGGATTTAAAATACCAGCAAGTAGACAAGAGATAGGAGATTCTTTGGTTAAGTATAGCGTTACCCGTGATCTTTCACCCAACTAGCCACTTTTTTATAAAAGGTGAAAGAGAGATAAGACTCTTGTTAGGGGAGGAGGATTGTGAGCTGAATCCAGAAAACAGACCACTTGTGCAACATTAGATGATGAGATATAGTGAGAGTAAAGGATAGAAAGTAGGCATAATGTGAGAAAGAATAGAGTTAACCACAATAATAATAATGCTCAGGATTGAAGTGAATTGGACTAAGATTGGGGGCGGGGTTGCTCTCTAGTAGTATGTACAATTGTGTGGAGCAACAATTATCTACAATAGTCCTGGAACAACAATAATATGACAAGAAATATATACCCCTTGGATAACCAGAATAGAAACTACCTGATCAAGTGCCGTGTGTTATTTGAACATGGGTAAAGTGAGAGGAAAATTAAAATACAATAAGGAGAGAATAAGGAAAACCAGAAAAACAATACAATTGAACAGAGAAATAAAACAAGGAAAACTATACCTAAGGAAGAGAAATAAAAGAATACTAATAAAATAAAGTGGTAAAATAATGAAAAGATGATAATAATACACATAAACAATAAAATGCCAGCTCTATGGGATAGCAAAGTGATATTTGTCTCAGTTTCTCAGTTTTTTGGGGGTTAGCCTTGTGCTCCTCCTTTCTATCTGTCTCTGGACCCTTTGTAACTCCAGGTCTTATTGTTTCATTTGGGCGAAGAAAAAAAACAGAGAGGATCCAAAAAGAAAAAAATAATAATAATAAATCTCCTGCTGACTTTAAACTTGTTCAGCGAGTTCTGCTGGTCTTCCTAGATGCCACAGGAAGAATGGGGCTGGGCTTCACTTTTCTTTTCTTTTTTTTTTTTTTTATCAGTATTTTTTAATTGTTGATATGGGAACCAGGTCTGGGTCACAATTTCCCAGCCTCCGTAGGCCCAGGTCTTCCGTGAGAGGCCAGGCTCAATTCAGGCACTCAGTCTCTGGGTGCCCAGCCTGAGTCATTCTCGGGTGTGGAGCCCGAGACAGCCCGGGTGCACTCAGTTCTGGTCAGCTCTTTAGTGTCTGGGAGTCTCAGGGTGCACAGCGTGAGTGAATCTTGGGCATGGTGCCTGAGACCAGCCAGGTCTGTCTCCAGGTACACAGCTCAAATCTCCCTCAGGCACGCCAATTGCTGGAGAGTTCCTTACAAAACAGCTGCCCGCCTTTCTTAACAAGTGCCTGGCTTTTCACACAGCCCCACTTTCCAATTGGTCCGGAGACTATCCAAGTCAGGGTCCAACAAGGCCCAAAGACTCCCTTGTCCAGATGTTTCCTGGCTCCTCAATTTCTCTGGTGCCAGCATCCACAGTCCCAGTGGATTTGTACCATTTCTGTGTGTCTCCCACTTGTCTCTCTTCCCCCAGTGACTTTCAGTCTCCAGGTCCCTCTTGGTGCCAGGCTACCCTCCCTGCTCTGGTAGGGGAGGAAGCTGGTGATCTAACTTTCCTTTCCGTATCCTGCGGCAGGTGCCCAGCCTGGGGCCATGGTGGCCTAGGTCCCTGCGCAGAACCCAGGGATCTTACCATCCCAGTGCAATCTCCTCATCATCTGTTTTTCAATGTCCTCTGCAATTTTTTGCCTCCAAACTTCATATAAGCTGGGATTCTATTGGTTGTTCACTCCATTCCTCAGAAGATCAGCTAGGTGTTCCAGCTGGGCACAAGGAGAACTGGGCTCCGCTCCCACCTACCTTGCCGCCGTCTTCCACAATCCTCAATGCTGTACTTTATCAAATGTTTTTTCAGCATCTATTGATATGATCACGTGATTTTTGTCTTTCATTTTGTTTATATGGTATATTATGTTTACTGATTTGTGAATGTTATACCATCCTTGCATCCCTGGGATGAATCCCACTTGATCATGGTGTGTGATCTTTTTAATGTATTACTGGATGAGGTTTGCTGACATTTTTTTTTTAATTTTTAATTTTTATTTATTTATTTTTTGTTCTCTCTTTTTTTCATCTTTAAATTTTTTTCAGTATTTTTTAATTGTTGATATTGTATAGTTTTCTGTCTTTTATTCTCACCCCAACCCACCACCCCAGCACTCCCCACCTCCCTCCCAATTCCACCCCCATAGTTTTTGTCCATGTGTCCTTTATACATTTTATTGAGGATTTTAGTGTCTATGTTCATCAGCAATATTGACATTTTCTTTCTTTGTTGTGTCTTTATATGGTTTTGGGATTAGGATGATGCTGGCTTTGTAAAAATAGTTTGGGAGTCTTCTGTCTTCTTGAAATTTTTGGGAATAGTTTGAGAAGGATAGGCATTAGATCTTCCCTAAATGTTCAGTAAGATATGGCTGTAAAGCTGTATGGTCTAAGGCTTTTGAATGCTGGGAGGTTTTTTTTTTTTTTTTTTTTTAATTAATGCTTCAATTTAACTAATTATTGGTCTATTCAGGCTTTCTGTCTCTTAATGATTCAGTTTTGGAAGACTATATGTTTCTAGAAATTTGTCCATTTCACCTAGGTAGTTCAATATTTTGACATAATGTTGTTCATAGTAATTTCTTACAATCTTTTGTATTTCTATTGTATCAGTTGTAATTTCTCTCGTTTCTGATTTTGTTTATTTGGTCTTCTCTTTTTTCTTGATGAGTCTGGTTAAGGGCTTTGTCAATTTTGTTTATCTTTTCAAAGAACCAGCTCCTGTATATATTGATCCTTTGAATTGTTCTTTTAGTCTCTATGTCATATTTTTGTTTTTGTTTATTTTATTTATTTATTTTTAATTGCTTAAGTACAATTGTCTCTATTGTCCCATCACCACTTCCCCTGCCTCACCCACCCCCACCTCCCACACTCAATTCTATCCCCCTTTGGTTTGTCTATGGGTCCTCTATACATGTTCCTTGATGACCGTTTCCTTAATTCTCCTTGGTCTTGATTGTTTCCTTACTTCCACTCCCACTGGACTTCCTTTGTTGTTATTCCTCTAGTTCTTGTAGATGTAGGGTTAAGTTGTTTACTTGAAAATTTTCTATCTTTTTAATGTAGGCCTGTATTATTATGAATTTCCTTCTCAAGACTGCCTTCACTGTGTTCCAGAAGTTTTGAGCTGTTTTGTGTTCATTTTCACTTGTTTCCAGAAACATGTTGGTTTCTTCCTTGATCTCATTTTGATCTCTCCTACTTTGTCCTTTCTCGAGATTGCTGCCTCTACTCAAGGTCATTTATGGTTCCATGTAAATTTTTAAAATATTTGTTCTAAATCTGTGAAATATGTCATTGGTATTTTAATAGGGATTGCATTGAATCTATAGATTGCTTTGTGTAGTAAGGATATTTTAATGATGCTGATTTTTCCAATCCATGAACATGGTATATGCTTCCATTTGTTTGTATCTTCCTTAATTTATTTCTTCAGTGTTCTGTAGTTATTATTGAACAGCATGTTATTCAGTATACATGAATTTCAATGTTTTTGAGTTTTTTTCTTCAAGATTGGTCTCTAATTTCAAGCCATTGTAATCCGAGATGATGCTTGATATGACTTCAGTTTTCTTGAGTTTGTTGAGGTTTGTTTTGTCACCTAACATGTGGTCTATTTCTGAAAGTGTTTCATTTGCATTTGAAAATAATGTATACTTTGCTTCTTTGGTGTGAAAGGTTCTGTATATATCAGTAAAGTCCATTTGATCTGGAGTGTTGTTCAATGCCACAATATCCTTATTCATTCTTTGTTTGGAAGATCTATCCATTGTTTACAATAGGTCATTACAATCCCCTAATGAGTGTGGTGCTTTTGATATCTTTCTTGAAGTCCCTGAAGAGTTCCTTATATATTTCTGTGCTCCTATGTTGTGTGCCCATATGTTTACAAGGGTTATAGATGTATGAAAGACTTAAACACACACTATGATACCACAAAAGTCCTCAGAGAAAACATAGACAGTAAATGTTCAGATGCAGCAACATCCCATGCAGCAATATTTTTGCTGATACATCCTATAGGACAAGGGAAACAAAGGGAAGAATAAACAAATGGGACTTTATCAAATTGAAAAGCTTCTGCATGGCTAAAGAAAACATCAGCAAAGTGAAAATAGAACCAAGCATATGGGAAAACACACTTGCCCACAATACCTCAGACAAGGGTTTAATCTCCAAAATATATAAAGAACGCAACATGACTCCACACCAGTAAGGCAAATAACCCAATTAAAAAATGGGCAAAGGACCTGAACAGACTCTTCTCTGAGGAGGACATACAGAAGGCCCACAAGCATATGAAATAATGCTCAACATCACTAGCCATTAGAGATGTAAAAAACCCACAATGAGATACCACCTCACACCAGTCAGGATGGTCATGATGAACAAATCAACAAACAACAAGTTCTCATGAGGATGTGGAAAAAAAGGAACCCTAGTGCACTGTTGGTGGAAATGTACACTGATGCAGCCACTGTTGAAACCAATATGGGATTTCCTCAAAAAACTAAAAATGAAACTTCTTTTTGGCCCAGCAATTCCACAGCTGGGAATATACCCTGAGAACCCTGAACACTAATTCAAAATAACCTATGTACCCTAATGTTCATAGCAGTATAATTTGCAGTAGCCAAGTGCCAGAAGCAACCTAAGTGCCCATCAGCAAATGAGTGGATCAAAAAACTCTGGTTTTTTGAACCAGAAGGAACACCTACCTTTGGCAATAGCATAGATGGAACTGGAGAGCATTATACTAAGTGAAATAAATCAGACAGTGAGAGGCAAATACCTTATGATCTCACTTATAACAGGAACTTAATGAACAAAATAAACAAATGAGCAAAATAGAACCAGATGCATGGAAACAAAGAACAAAGTTACAGGGACCATAGTGGTAGTGGGTGGAGGATAAGGGAAGAAAAACAGGGAAGGGCCTAGTAAAAGAACAAGTATAAATGACACATGGATGTGGACAATAGAGTGGGGATTGACTGTGAGAGCAGGGGTTGGGGTAGGTGGGGCAGTGGAGAGCAATGGGGGAAAATTGGGACAACTGTAATAGAACAACAACAACAACAAAAAAAGAAAAAAGTTGAAAAAGACCGCTTATATGTAGATCTTCCATTCCCATACAAGTATAAGCAGCATCTGAGTAATCAAAATGATTTTGCAAAAGCAGTGGTTACCAAAAATTATAAGGTAGGACTAGACAAATTTGGGGGTACATGTTTCCAGGAGCCTTTTAAAAAAAAGTAGGGCAGATCCAATTATTTTTGTATGATTTTAGGTAGATAACAAAACAGATAAACTATTGATGACTCTTTCAGCTTTAGAATTTTCTTATTTTGACATAACATCAAGTCCCTATAAGTGTAGACAAATACAATGTGGTATATTCATACAACAGACTATTATTCAGCCATGAAGAAGAATGAAATACTGACACATGCTAAAAAATAGATGAGCCTTGAAAACAAAGCTTATCTATACTAAGTTATTATGCCAAGTGAAAGAAGCCAATCACAAATGGACAAATAATCTATGATTCCACTTATAAGAAATGTTCATAATCATCAAACTTATAGAGTCAGAAAGTGAATTAGTGATAATTTATAACTGGAGGAGAGATTGTTGATATTAGGATCATAGATGAATTGTTCAGGGATTTTTCTGTGGTGATAAAAATTGTGGTGTAGCCCTGGCTGGTGTAGCTCAGTGGATTGAACACAGGCTGTGAACCAAAGGGTCGCCAGTTCGATTCCCAGTCAGGGCGCATGCCTGGGTTGCAGGCCAGGCCCCAGTGGGGGCCACGTGAGAGGCAACCACACATTGATGTTTCTGTCTCTTTTTTTCTCCCTTCCCCTCTGTCTAAAAAAAAAATAAATATTTTAAAAATTGTGGTGTAAAATTGACTGTGGGGATAGCTGCACAAGTCTGTGAAAAGACTAAAAACTATTAAATAGTAGAATTTAACAAGATGAATTGTATGGTATATTAATTATTTATTAATAAATCCATTAACTCCTCCTTCAAGTTGTATAGTTGTAACAATGCTTTGTCCAATTGTATTCTTCTAGAACTCCAGTGGCTATATGTTCAAATGGAGACAGAAGAAAAAAACAGGAGCTTTGGAGTCATTGGTAGCTTGTTTCTCATAACTTCTCAGATAGTTGCTAATAAACTGCACGATTTTTAAAAAGTCAATTTCCTCATATATGCAATGGGAATATCACTTACCTGCTTGCAGGATTGTCCCAAGAATGAAATGAGATTCTTTCAGTAAAAAATTTAGCACAGGGCTTGGCACATTTATAGCCACCCAAGAAATGTTAAATCCCTTTCCACTTTTACCTCCATGTACAATTTTTCATGTACTCAAATTTCATCCATATGAATATGTGCCAAATTATCATTTTGTACCATTCCTCCTTGTGAGGATACCAATTATCATCAAACAAAGTAACCTGAAGTACTAGGTTTGAAAAATAACTAAAGAAAACTTGACTGTGTAAGTCATTAAAATTTGTCTGTGTATAAGTGGGAAAGAAACAAAAAAAAGATGAAAATTGAGGCTGGAGGACATCAACAGAGAAGTATACCTCATTTATAACAAGCATTTTGCAGTTGGCAACACCCCTGCAAATGACTAATCTCTAAGAAGAAATGTGATTCTTTTAACTGCAGGAAAAAAAAGTTTAACACAGGCAGCTGTGGTGATAAATCTTCTATCAGTTGTGGTTATAAGTCTGGAAAATCTTGAGTTAACTTTGCTGGTGATTCATACATGTTTATTTATATGCGTTTAAATATATTTTCCTTTTGTATACACAGAGATGGCTGTAATAAGGCTACCACTATACACTGGTATCAGAACACCACCAAAGAGAATTAATTTTCTAGTATCCATGATAATAATACAGATGCCAGTTCATGACATGCAGTTTTCCTTTCTCTGTACAAATATTAAAATAATGTTTTTGCTTTCAGTGTTCAAGATATTGTTTTCTTGATCCCAGCCACAGAATAATGAATTAAGTAGAGAAGTTTTGATTATATGTACAAACTATTAAAATATTAATATTTTCCAAAAATGTCTACACCCAAAAGACCCCAAATATTTAACTAGGTTAAAAAAGAATCCACAATTCAATTGCAACTATGGAGATTTAACAATTCATAACCTCAGTGTGAGAGTAATGTTTCCATCTTAGGAATATAAAGGAACATGTCTCAACTTTGCAATTGAGTTGCCTAATACAGGGGTTGGGGGCAGCAGAGATAATACCAAGGTTGTAGAAGACTAGTCAGTTGCTGTATTTACCTAACTAAAACTAACATTTAGATCAAAGATAGGGGAGGAGTAAGTGGAAGCTACACTGAGCTCCTCCCAGGACCACAGTGGAATTACAACTAACTTGTAGAGAAATCTACAATGAACTGAACACTAGCTGGAGGGAAGTCTTACAATGACAGACAGAAGAAAACACTTCAGGACAATGTGATTGGTAGGGAATGCAGAGGAGACTTGAGAGGGCTGTCTGGGCTCCCATAGGCAGCAACTGAAGTGCCAGAGGGAAATTTCAGCAGCCTGGTAGTTTCCCCTGAGAAGTGTGGGGTATAAACCCCAAGCTGGGCTCCCACTCACAAGCCTATAGCACCAGAACTAGAAAGGAACCCAGTAAACATCCAGTTGTGAAAAGCAGCAGCAGTGCTGTTGGCCAGGTAGAGACAGCAAGAAATGCAGAGAGCCCTTGAAAGGACCAAAGCACAAAATTTCATTTGCAACCATTTATCATAGGCACCAAAAAAGGAAGGGCAGAGTGGACTAGAGATGCTTGAGGAGAGTCTGGGGTAAGTGGCTCTGGGGAGAAAACCGAGGAAATAGCTGCCAACATCCATGTGCTGAGTCATCCTCCATACTGCAGAAGCCATCTCTCTCAGGCAGAACCATCCCCTCTGAATGGTTTCAGACTGAGGGGAAGAAATACCCCTCCCTCAAGAATTACTATGTTCCAAACTGTGGTGCTTAACTGAATTGATGATTACAGCTTAGTTAGATTAGCAACTGATCATATTAGGGCTCATAGTTTAACATGTAAGGAAAAAATACAAAGAAGTAGCCAAAATGGGAAGACAAAGAAATAGACTTCAAGTGAAAGAACCAGAGAATTTTCCAGAACTGCATGGCATGGAAGTAAGCAACTTATAAGAAAGTTTAGAGTAATGTTTATGAGGATACTCAACAGCATGAAAAAAGACATAGAAACAAACAAACAAAAAAGAATCCATCAAAAATAAAAAATGCAATTCTGAGATAAATAATACACTGGAAGGAATAAACAGTAGATTAGATGAAACGGGATTGAATCAATATTTTGGAAGATAAGGTAGAAAAAAAGAATCAGGCAGAGCAGCAAAAAGAAAAAAAGAACTTTAAAAAAATGAGGAGAGCTTAAGAAACAACTTGGACAACATGATGCATAACAAAATGTACATCATAGGAATGTCAGAAGAGGAAGAGAGTGAGAAAGGGATTGAGAACCTATTTGAAGAAGTAATAACCGAAAAAGTCCCTAACCTGGTGAAGAAAAAAGACACACAAGTCCAGGAAGCTCAGAGAGTCCCAAACAAGTTGGACACAAACAGGCCTACACTGAGACACATCATAATTAAAATGACAAGGCTTGAGCCCTGGCTGATGTAGCTCAGTGGACTGAGCGCGGGCCTGCGAACCGAAGAATCGCGGTTCGATTCCCAGTCAGGGCACATGCCTGTGTTGCCAGGCCAGTTCCCGGCAGGGGACATATAAGAGGCAACCGCACATTGATGTTTCTCTCCCTCTCTCCTTCCCTTCCTCTCTAAAGATAAATAAATAAAATCTAAAAGAAAAAAAAGTACTTAAAATGACAAGGCTTAAAGAAAAGCAGAGAATCCTAACAGCTGCAAGAGAAAAGCAGGTAGTTACCTACAAGGGGACACCAATTAGACTGTCATCTCATTACTTCTAAGAAACATTTCAGGCCAGAATGGAGTGGTGTAAAATATTCAAGGTGATGAAAACCAAGAACCTACAACTGAGGCTGCTTTACCCAGCAAGGCTATCACTTAAAATTGAAGGAGAAATAAGGAGCTTCCTAGACAAGAAAAAGCTAAAGGAGTTTGTTCACACTAAACCAATACTGCACCAAGTGTTAAAGGGTGAAAAGAAAGAAGAAGAAGAAGAAGAAGAAGAAGAAGAAGAGGAGGAGGAGGAGGAGGAGGAGGAGAAGGGGGGGGAGGGGAAGGGGGAGGGGAAGGAAGGGGAAGGGGGAGGAGGAGAAGAAGGAGGAAGAGGAGGAGGAGGAGGAGAAGGGAGGGGAGGGGAAGAGGAGGGGGTGGAGGGGAGGAGGGGGAGGAGGAGGAAAAGGGGAAAAAACAGAGGAAAACAGTCTAACAATGAAAAAGCACTACATACAAATCTATCAATAATCACCTTAAATGTAAATGGCTTAAATGCTCCAACCAAAAGACAAAGGGTAGCTGAATGGATTAGAAAATAAGACCATGTATATGCTACCTCCAAGAGACCCACCTCAGATTGAAAGATAGACACAGACTAAAAGTAAAAGATTGGAAAAAGATAATTCATTCAAGTAGAAAGGGAAAAAAAGCTAGGGTAGCAGAACTTACATCTCACAAAATAGACTTTAAAACCAAGGCTATAGTAAGAGACAAAGAAGGCCACTACCTAATGATAAAGGGAACAATCCAACAAGAGGATATAACCCTAATAAACATTTATGCACCAAACATAGGAGCACCTAAATATGAGAAAAAATCTTGATGAAGATAAAAGAAGAGATTGACAGAAATGCAGTCATAGTTGTGGATTTTAACACCTCATTGACTTTACTGGATAGGCTTTCTACACAGAAAATCAACAAGGAGACAGAGGCCTGGAATGACACACTAGATCAAATGGATTTAATTGATATCTTTAGAGCCTTTCACCCCAAAGCAGCAGAATATACATACTTTTCAAGTGCACATGGACCATTTTCTAAGATAGACCACATACTAGGACACAAAACAAGTCTCAATAAATTTAAGAAGATTGAAATAATATCAAACACCTTCTCTGACCACAATGCAATGAAACTTTCAATCACAAGAACACTGAAAAACATGCAAACACATGGAAGCTAAATAACATGTTATTAAACAATGAGGAGATTAACAATGAGATCAAGAAAGAAATCAAAATACACCTTGGAACAAATGAAAATGAGGACACAACAATACAAAATCTGTGGGATGCTGGAAAGCAATCCTGAAATGGAAATTCATAGCATTACAGTCCTATCTCAAAAAAAGAAAAAAAAAAGAAAAAGAAAAAAAAAGAAAGAAAGAAAGAAAGAAAGAAAAAGAAAAAGAAAAAAACCTCAAATAAACAATTTAACTTTACACTGAAAGGAACTTGAAAAAGAATAAGAAACAAAGCCGAAAGTGAGTAGAAGGAAGGTAATAATAAACATCAAAGCAGAAATAAATTAAATAGAGTCTAAAAGAACAATGCAAAAGATCAATGAATCCAACAGTTGGTTCTTTGAAAACATAAACAAGATAGCCAAACCTTTAACCAGACTCAAGAAGAAAAACAGAGAAAGGAATCAAATAAAATCAGAAATGAAAGAGGAGAAATAACAACCAACACCAAAGAAATACAAAGGATTGTAAGAAAATACTATGAAAATTGTATGGCAACAAACTGAACAACTTTGATGAAATGGATAAATTCCTTGAAACATACAATCTTCCAAAAATAAATCAGGAAAATCAAAGAATCCGAATAGAGAGATTACATCTAATAAAATTGAACCAGTAATTAAACAATTCCTAATAAACAAAAGTCCTGGACCAGATGGCTTTGCAGATGATAACCAAACATGCCAAGAAGCACTAACACCTCTCTTCAAACTATTTCATTACATTCAAGAGGAGGGAAGGCTCCCACACTCATTTTGCAAGGCTAGCATTATTCTAATTCTGAAACCAGATAAAGACACTACAAAGAACGAAAATTATAGGCCGATATCACTCATGAACATAGATGCTAAAATCCTCAATAAACTATTAGCAAACCGAATGCAGCAATGCATCAAAAAGATCATACACCATGATCAAGTGGGATTTATTCTGGGAATGCAAGGATGGTACAACATTTACAAATCAATAAATGTTATTCACCACATAAGCAAAGCTAAAAACAACAGGATTACATCAATAGTTGCAGGAAAAGCATTCAATAAAATCCACTACCCATTTATGATAAACTTCAAGTAAAGTGGGATTAGAAGGAACAAGCCTAAACACGATGGAAGCTATATATGACAAACCCAATTCCAGTAACACACTCAATGGGCAAAAAACAACAAGCATTCCCCTTAAGATTGGGAACAAGACAGGGATTTCTGTTCCGGCCAAGATGGAGGCGTAGGCGGACACACTGTGGCTCCTCTCACAACCAAAATTAAGGACAACAAATATTTAGAAACAAGAAAACAACCAGAACTTATAGAAAATTGAACTGTGCAGAAGTCCAACAACCATTCATCCAGACCGGTAGGAGGGGTGGAGTCAAGGCAGGAGAAGGTGGAGGTACGGGACCGCAAGCAGCAGCGGCTGGCAGTTCCCAGGTGCACAGGCCACGGCTGGCGGTCCCCGGAACCACAGGCAGCAGCTGGCGGACCCTGGGCACAGGGGGGCAACTGTGCAGAACCAGTGAGGCCGCACAGGGTGGCTGGCTGACCAGGTGGTCCCACATTCACGTGCGCAGATGGTCCAGGCAGAGGGGAAGTGGCGGAAGGGACTGAATCCAGGAGAGAGTGGAGCAGGCGCCATTGTTCCCTCTCAGACCCCGCCCCCACATACAGCGTCACAACCCAGCAATTGGGCTGCCCCGCCCTGAGGAACACCTAAGGCTCCACCCCTCATATGTAATAGCCAAGACCAGACTAAAACCAAAACAACACACACAAAAAAAACCCACCAAAAATGGCTCAAACCGGAGAACCAATCAAAGCCCCAGAGCCAATTTCTCTAAGCAGTGAAGAGATAGCCAACCTTGATTCAGATGCACAGTTCAAAGCACTGGTCATCAAGATGCTCACAGAATTGGTTGATTTTGCTCACAAATTAGATGAAAAAAAATGCAGGCTACACTACATGAAATGAAGGAATATGCATGGGGAACTGATAGAGATGGAAGGAAAACTGGGACTCAAATCAATGGAGTGGACCAGAAGGAAGAAACTAACAACCCAACAGAAAACGAGGAAGAAACAAGAATTCAAAAAAATGAGGAGAGGCTTAGGAACCTCCGGGACATCTTTAAACGTCCCAACATCCGAATTATAGGGGTCCCAGAAGGGGAAGAAGAAGAGCAACAAGTGGAAAACTTATTTGAACAAATAATAAAAGAGAACTTCCCCAATCTGGCAAAGGAAATAGACTACCAGGATGTCCAGGAAGCTCAGAGAGTCCCAAAGAAGTTGGACCCAAGGAGGAACATGCCAAGGCACATCATAATTACATTAGCCAAGATTCAAATGAAGCAGAGAATTCTAGAAGCAGCAAGGGAGAAGGGGACAGTCACCTACAAAGGAGTTCCCATCAGACTGTCAGCTGATTTCTCAAAACAGACCTTCCAGGCAAGAAGGGGCTGGAAAGAAATATTTGAAATCTTGAAAAGCAGGGACCTACATCCAAAATTGCTCTATACAGCAAAGCTGTCATTTAGAATGGATGGACAGATAAAGCTCTTCTCAGATAAGGTGAAGTTCAAGGAGTTCATCATCGCCAAGCCCTTATTATATGAAATGTTAAAGGGACTTATCTAAGAAAAACAAGATAAAAATATGACAGTGAAAAGACAGCAAACTCACAGCTATTAAGAACCACACCTAAAACAAAAGCAAACTAAGCAAACAGCTAGAACAGGAACAGAACCACAGAAATGAAGATCATATGGAGGGTTAGCAACAGGGGCCTGGGAGGAGGAGAGAGGGGGAAAGGTACAGAGAATGAGTAGCATAGATAGTGGGTAGAAAATAGACAGGGGGAGGGTAAGAATAGTATGGGAAATGTAGAAGCTAAAGAACTTATGACACATGGACATGAACTAAAGGGGGGAATGTGGGTGGGAGGGGCTGTGCAGGGTGGAGGGGAATGATGGGAGAGAAATGGTACAACTGTAATAGCACAATCAATAAAATATATTAAAAAAAGAAAAATAAAGAAAATAAATATCTGTAAAGAAAAAAAAAAAAGACAGGGATTTCTGCTTTCACCTCTCACTCAACATAGTATAGGAAGTCCTAGCCACAGCAATCAGAAAAGAAGAAGAAATAAAAGGCATCCAAATAGGAAAGGGAGGAGTAAACCTGTCAGTATTTGCAGATGACATGATACTGTACATAGAGAATCCCAAAGACCCCACCAAGAATCTACTATAACTGATAAATGAATTGAGCAAAGTAGCAGGATACAAAATTAATATCCAGAAATTGTTGCATTTATTTATTTATTTATTTATTTTAATTGTTGTTCATGTACAGTTTTCTGTCTTTTACTCCCATCCCAGCTCACCCCCAGCCTTCCCCAACTCCCTTCCATTTCCACCCGCCCCCTAGTTTTTGTCCATGTGTCCTTTATACTTGTTGCTCTAAACTCTTCCCTTTTTCCCCTGAAATTCCCTCCCCTTTCCCCTCTGGTCACGTCAGCCTGTTCTCCATTTCAGTGTCTTTGGTTATATTTTGCTTGTTTGTTTTATTGTTTAGGTTCCTGTTAAAGGTGAGATTATATGGTATTTGTCTTTCACCACCTGGCTTATTTCTGTTAGTATGCTTTCCAGTTCCATCCATGCTGTTGCAAAGGATAGGGGCTCCTTCTTTCTTTCTGCTGCATAGAATTCCATTGTGTAAATGTACCATAGTTTTTTGATGATTATTGATTGATTGATTGATTGACTGACAGAGGGAAAGGGAATGAGAAAGAGAGGGAGAGAAAGATAATGTATGATTGCCTCTAGCATGCCCCCCACTGGGGATCTGGCCTGCAACCCAGACATGTGCCCTAACTGGGAATTGAACTGCTGGCTCTTTGGTTCACAGGTTGGCACTCAATCCACTGAGCCACATCAGCCAGGGCAAGAAATTTGTTGCATTTTTATATGCCAATAATGAACTAACAGAAATGGAAATTAAGAAAACAATCACATCCCTAATTGCTTTGAAGAGAAAAAATACCTAGCAATGAACCTAACTAAGGATGTAAAAGACCTGTACTTGGAAAATTATAAGACAATGAAGAAAGAAATTGAAGAAGCTACAAATAAATGGAAGCACATATTGTGTTCATGGATAGGAAGAATTAACCTCATTAAAATGTCCATACTACGCAAAGGAATCTATAGATTCAAGAGAATTCCTGTCAAAATTCTCATGACATATTTCACTGAACTAGAACAAATATTTCAAAAATTTATATGTATTCTGTTTGATTTATATATATGTCTGAAAAAATATTTATATGGAACCTCAAAAGGCCCTGCATAGCAACAGTGATCCTGAAAAAGAAGAACAAAGTTGGAGGAATCATGCTACCTAATATCCAACTATACTACAAAGCCATGATAATCAAAACAGCTTAGGAGTGACATAAAAGCAGATAAGAGGATCAGTGGAACAGAATAGAGAGCACAGAAATAATCCCTCAAATTTATAGTCAATTAATATTTGACAGAGGAAGCAAGCAAATATAATGGGCTAAAGATAGTTTATTCAATAAATGATGTTGGGAAAATTGGGCAGATACATGCAGAAAAGTCAAAGTAGATCACCTTTTACACCACACACAAGAATAAATTTAAAAAAATGGGTCACAGCCTTAAATGTTAGACCCCAAAACACAAAAGTCCTAGGAGAAAACATAAGCAGCAAAATTTCAGATATTGCTCATAGTAATTTTTTATTGGATATATCTCCCCAGGCAAGGGAAACAAAATGAAAAAATAAACAAATAGGACTTCATCAAACTGAAAAGTTTTTGCACAGCAAAGGAAATTTTCAACAATATAAAAAGACAACCACAGAATAAGAGAATATATTCACTGATACATTTCATAAACGGTTAATATCGAGAATTTATGAAGTACTTTCAAAACTCAAGACCAAAAAACCAACACCCCAATTAAAAAATGGGCAAAGGATCTAAATAGACACTTCTTCAAAGAGGACATACAGAATGCCAATAAGCATAGGAAAAGATGCTCAACGTCACTAATCATCAGATAAATGCAAATTAAAACCACAATGAGATACTGTCTCACACCTGTCAGAATGGCTATCATCAATGAATCAACAAGCAACTAGTGTTGATGAGGATGTGGAGAAAGGGGAATCCTTTGCACTCTTGGTGGGAAAGCAGACTGGTGCAGCCATTGTGAAAAGCAGTATAGAGATACCTCAAAATATTAAAAATGAATCTGCCAGTTGGCCCAGCGATCCCACTTCTGGCAATATGTCTGAAGGAACCCAAAACACTAATTTGAACCAACATAAACACCCCTATGTTCATTGCTGCATTATGTACAATTGCTAAGATATGGAAGCAGCCCAAGTGTCCATCAATAGATGAGTGGAGAAAACAACTATGGGACATTTACACAATGGAATTCTACTCAGCTATAAAAAAGAAGAAAATTTTACTCTTTGCAACATGGACCTGGATAACATTATGCTAATTTAAATAAACCAGTCATAGAAAGACAAATACTGTATGATTTCACTCATATGTGGAATCTAATGAACAAACTGAACTAACAAGCAAAACAGACAGATTCATAGATGGAGAACAGATGACAGCTAGTGGGGGTAGATTAGGGAGTGGAGGGATTGAGCAAAAAAATGATTCATGCACATGGACAACAGGGTAGTGATTGCTGAGGGGGAAGAGGTGTAAGGGGACTAAATGGTAATGGAAAAATATAATAAAGATTATATATTGAAAATATAAAACTAATGTTTAGTGTTATTTTAATGTATTTATTGAGAATTTCTAACTATAGTTACTGTATTTTGCTGTGTATATTGTTCACCCTTGTTTTGTGTGCATTATATATGGGATTATTATACCCATGTATAATGTGCATCTTCATTTTCCCCTCAAAAACATGGCCAAAATATTGTGTGTTATGCATGGCAAAAATGCTATTTGCAATGTTTTTGGGGAAAGAAGATCTAATCTTCTTCTAAGAGTGTCCCCTCCCCTGGAAAGTTCTTGTTTAATCATTCTCTTCTCAGATAGTATTTAGTGCTGTGATGAGGTTTTTGTCTATTTTTGCACTATTTCCAGGTTTATTGATATACAATTGGCATATAACAATGTATAAGTTTAAAGTAAGCAATGTAATGAATTGATAAAATTGTATATTGCAATTTTTACTATAATATGGTTAGTTAACAATTCAATTACAGAACATAATTATCATTTCTTTTTAATCATGAGACCATTTAAGATCTACTGTCTTAACAACTTTTAAGAGAATAATACAGTATTGCTAACTACAGTCATAATGTTTTACATTAGATCCTCAGAACTATTCATCTTATAACAGGAAGATGGCCCACTTTGACTGACACCTCCCCATTTTTCCCATCCCCCAGTCCATCTCAACCATCATTCTACTCTCTGTGGCTTTGGCTTTGTAGATTCTGCATATAAGTAAGATCATACAGTATTTATCTGTTTCTGTCTGGTATATTTTGCTTAGCATAATGCCCAAAATATTCTACTATGTTACAAATGGCAGGATTTCCTTCTTTCTCATGGCTGAATATTTTTATATATCACCTCTTTATCTACTAATCTATGGATGGACACTTAGGTCATTTCTATGTCTCTCTTGGCTACTGTGAATAGTACTGTCTTGAACAAGGGAGTGGAGATGTGTCTTTAAGATATTCTTTAAGATACTGATTTTATTTGTTTAATTTAGGACAACAATAAAATACTATTGAAAGTTTGGACATTCACCACATATTGAACCAGCACATCCTACATAGAAGGCAATGGCCCTAGACACTTAGTGTCTGAAGAAAATCAAACCACTGTTACCAACTGTAGGATCTCATGATTGGGTAAGAGGCTGAGGGGTGAAACTTGGATACAAGTAGCTATAAGGTGAAGTACAAGGAAAGGAGTAAGTGTTCTAGGGGACTGGAATCTGAGGTGTTACAGGAATTTCCTCCTTCTGTTGATCTGGAGCAATGTTCCAATGGATCAATTCTAGCCCAGGAAAGAATTTTTAGGCTGAGCAGTGTCAGGTATCGATGTAGCACATGCAAGTAGGCCTTTCCCACCTATCCAGTAGAGACCTGAAGTGACTTCCAAGTGTAACTCAAAAGCAAGTACCCTTTTACTAAATGGGGAGAGAACACTCGTAATGTCCATTTATAAAAAGGCCAGCAAAGGAGGTGGAACTACACCTGCTAAGGAACACAGTATCAAAGTTTTAAAAGTTGCAAAGGGAAACTATTTTAAAGGCTCCAGGATTAGATCCCAGAGAAGCAATTAGAAGGCCCTGAACATGAAAGAGTGAAGAAGTATTTACAAGAACATGCCCAAGAGAAGGAGCTTATTTCTGGATTACTAACACTAAACATGCTTTCCTACTTAATTAATTCTGTAGCTTTTTGGAAACATAAAAGACTTCATTGCCTTCCTGGCAACTTATGGCTATAAGTGACCTGGGAAACCAACATGTAGACCTAAGTGGTACCAAATGGCAGAATAAAAGGCAACCAAGTCTGAAACAGCCAGCTAATATGTTAAATATTTGGGTGGTTGATAAAACATGTATTTAGTTTGGTGTCAACATAACTATAATAGAGTAGCATAACTCGTCCTCAGGTAGAATTCCTGTTCCCTTTTCTTATACTCACACTCTCCCATCTATATCTTAATTATTTGTTCACTTGTGCACACTAGTCTCCAACACTAGACTTCATATTGGGAGGAGAGATACTGTGTCCTTCTTGCTCACCATTGTTTCCACAGTATCTAGCACAGTGCTTGGAGCATTGCTACACACTCAACAAATATTAGACAAATGAAAGATCACTACGACAACCTGTGGTTGCCATCACCAGTGGAGTGTGCTGTGGTGAATACAGAGGGAAGGAGCTCTGCCAGGGGTCAGGCAATCTCTTGGAGATTTGTCCAAGTGGGTGACAATGGCTAGGGGTGCACCACTGTGCCAACATTTTTTTCTTTGTGTCAGTTGGGGAAAGTCAGAAGTAGGGCTCGGGGAGCCAACTTACTATTTTGCCCTGGCTGGTGTGGCTCAGTGGATTAAGCACTGGCCTGTGAACCAAAGGGTCACCAATTTGGTTCCCAGTGAGGGCACATGCCTGGGCTGTGGGCCATGTCGCCAGTAGGGGGAGTGCAAGAGGTAACCACACATTGATGTTTCTCTCCCTCTTTCTTCCTCCCTTCCCTTCTCTCTAAAAATAAGTAAATAAGTAAATAAAATCTTTAAAAAATTAATTTGAAAAAAGAAATAGGGCTTGGGGAGCCAACTTACTATTCTAATGCCACTTAGAAACCCACATGAGGACACTGGAGCCCATCTGGTACAGTGCCCACTTTGTAAAGCTGAAAAAAGTGGCAGAAAAGGGAACAGCTGCTGTCCCAAGGGACTAGCTAGCAGAGGAAACTTTCATACCCATGTCTCCAGACATCCTGGTCAGTGTTCTCCCTTCTGTAATTAGCAGTCTCTCCTAAGAGCTCTGGAACTCAACAGGTCAGGGTTTCAATGGCAGCTCCACAAAGGAAGTAACTGTGTGGCCTTGGGAGATCACATGCCCCTTTTCCACCCCAATTTCCCCAGTGGAAACCCAGCCTTATAACATGACTCCCAGGGCCATTGTGAGCTAGTCTTAGAGACAAGGGTGCATGTAATGTTTCTAGCAGAGTGTCAGTAACATAATAACTGGTTCCCGACTCTTAACTCCCTTCTCTTCCCTTAGGCACATGAGGCCTTTCAGGACAAACAGAAATGAATAAATGTCCTTAATGCTTGGGAAGGATCTGCTTTGTTGAGGGTCTTGGCTTCTCAGACGCATGTCATCTTTTGGGAGGCCAATTCTGAGCTCCACCCATCCTCTATGTGGTTTTGCTCTAAAGAGACTCTTCTCCCAGCTTACTCTAACATCCCCCAAGAATACACAGCTTTCAAAACACAGACTTTCTAATTTCCCTAGTAAAATGAATGAAAAACTCTTTGAAGGGAATAAAGTGATTTTTTTCCATTCCACTTGTTTACTTCTACATAAGCTCCCAAGATGACTTATACATGTTGGCTGTTAATCACACCATCTGTTCAAACAGTACTTCAGTAAATGATTTGAATCATACTTTTCCTCTAAAAGAATCTTTTTAAGGACAGTGTTTACGTCTCTGTTATCCTTCATTTGGCAACATAGCATGAGCTATTTTAACAATGCTGTCATTGTAAACACATATTGAATTCTCTATTGCTTAACTGTGCAGAAAACAGGGCAACATTTCTGCATTTTTTCTATTTGACTTGGCTTTAAGTGGTGAGATTGCTATTAGACAAAGAGTCTATGAAATTAAAAAAAATGTAAGACAAGAAGTTCCAACCAATGCCTCTGAAACCTTATATTTAGTAATAATGAGTAGATTCCAGCCATTTCAGACAATTAAGGCCCAAAAAAGATGAACAGAGTATCCTTAGTGGGTGGGAAAGGTCAGTTAGGATAAGAGTAAGTTGCCCAGATGCATTTCTTCCTTTAGGATGCAAAGTTGCTGGTTTAGAAGGACTTCCAGAAAGAGCTGCCTGATTTCCCATACTCAACCAAGCATGTCCAGGATCAAAGCTCTTGTGATCACAGATCTTAGGAAGAAGCAAAACGTCTATTTGTGGCCTTTTTCCCAAAGATGATCCTGTAGTTAGTTGGAGAGGAGTAGTAGAGTAGATGTAGACTTATTTTTGCTGCACGCTGTTCTTCAGATTTCTCAAGACTCCATATCATTGTGAGTGTCTTGGGAAGTTCACACAGTAGTGCGGGTATGTTCTAACACTGGCCCACATGGATACCATTTGCCCCTACTTTCCAAGACTTGGGCTACATGGGAAGTATTTTAAAGTAATGTACAAAATGTAAGGTGTGCACAAAAGAAGCTTTTGTAAATTTGTGCACAGTGACCCTGGTGAAGGAGGAACAGACTCTTCAGGCTTTCTTAAGGCTTTCCAAGGTCTAGACCCAGCCATATACATGGACTATCTCTGCTGATCCAGGCATACAAACTTATTACTTTCCCTGCAAACACCTCATTTATTTCCAACTCTGTGCACAGGATTAATGCATTTTCTGCAAAATGTCTATGGTTCTTAGCTAGTAAAACTCCTATTTAACCATGGAAACTCAGAAAGAATGTCTCATCTAATGTGAGGTATCTTTAGTCCCCTCTAACTGGATATGGAAAATCAATGTCTCCTTCATCAGTGAGTGTGCAGATATTGATCTATCAAATGAATTTACCACCCTCCATCTCCATCAACAGAAAATGGGAAATCTACTGTTGAGAGTACAAGAGAAATTCTTCACTTCCTTCACTTTCTTACTATGTCAATTTTCCTGCTCTTTGTCATAAGATAGTCATTTTGTTATCACACAGGTCATTGCACAGAACTCTTACAGTGATGATATATGGTAACTGGAGCTGATGAACAGAAAATAGGAGGCACGCTAAATACATTACTGAGACATATACATGCATGGAGATAAACTGCATCAAACTTATGGGCCTGCCTTATTAGTGGAGTTACTAGAGTTCCAGTGACATGAAATAAGTTGTCACACCTTTGCAACCTGCATGAACAAGAACAGAGAACAATACCACAGGCTTCTTTGGATTTTGTAGAGTGTAGACACTGCACTCAGGTGTGCTACCCCAACACATTTACCAGGAAATCTATAATATTTCCATTTTCAAATGAGACTCGAAGGAAGAGAAGTTTCTGTAGCAGAGCCAGACTGTTATAAAAACTGCCCTACTACTTGGTTGCTATGACTCAGCAGACCCAAGAGTATCAGAATTGTTGAAATGTCTGTGGCAGACAGAAATGCTCTGTGTAGCCTCTGGCACGCTTCAGTTGGAGAATTCCTGCACCGACCCCAAAGAGTTTTTGAGTAAGGCATGCCCTTCTTTGTCAGCAACTCTTTACTAGAAAAGCAACTTCTGGCTTGCTACTGTGCGCTAGTAGAGACTAAATATTGGATTATGGAAAACTAAATAATGATTTAACCTGAATTTCCCATTATAAAGTTTGTTTTGTTAATCCATCAAATCATAAAATTGGTTATACATAGCCATATTCCATTGTAAAAATGAAAATGGTATATAAAAACACAGCTGAATAAGTATGGAAGTCATTAGTAAACTGCATGAGCAGATGGCTCAGACTTCCCTTGTGCATGCTTCACTGCTTTTTCCTCAGCCCTTATAAAGTTTCCTATGACCAGTTAACAGGGAAAGAAAATGATAGAACTAGTTTACATATAGATCTGCATGGTTTGCTGTAACAAGCCAGAAGTGGATGGGTGGTGCATTGCAGGCTCACTCAGGGATAGGCCAGAAAGACAGTAATGAAATAGCACTACTGGGCAAAACCCCAAGTGGTCACTTGAATGGGAAATGGCCTACAATATGTATATATTCATGGACAGTACTTAATAACTTGATCAACTGTTTACATGCTTGGAAAGAACAACATTGTAAGACCGGTACCTAGGAAGTTTGGAAAAAATATAGATGGACCTCTCAGAATGAGCACAGAGTATAAGATATTTATGTCCTATTTTAATGCCCTCCAGAATATATCAACTTTATAGAAGGCTCTTGGTACTCAACCAGGTAAAGTGTAATAGACTGTAAAATTACAACAAATTACTCCCATTCCTAAAGATATGTCTCCCTTTTTTGTTTGTTTGTTTTATTTCTCTAAAAAATGACATTGAAATTTGGGAGGGGAGTTGCATTCAATATGTACATTGTTTTGGGTGATATGGACATTTCATTCTACTTTATTGTATTTTTATGAGCTCTTCCTCTTTTTATTTTTGCTTGATCCCTCTACCCCCACCATCCTACAGAGCTGTCAGTCTGCTCTTTATAAGTCTGTCTCTATTTCGTTTGTTAGCTCAGTTTGCTCATTAAAGTCTGCATAGAGTGAAATCATAGGTATTTGTCTTTCTCTGACTGGCTTATTTCACTTAGCATAATGTTCTCCATGCCCATTCATGCTGTCACAAAGGGTAAATTGTTCTTCTTTTTTATGGCTGAGTAGTATATGGACATTGTAACTATGTTCATTCCTTTAATCCATGAACATAGATGATCTTTTAATTGCATTGTTTCTTTTTCAGTCTTTTAATAATGCTTTGTGGGTTCAAGCATATAGGTTCTTCACATCCTTTGTTAAGTTTATTCCTAGTTATTTTATTCTTGTTGCAATTGCAAAAGGATTTCATTTTTTAAAATTTCTTTTTCTGAAGTTTCATTGTTAGTTGGTAGGAATTTAGTGGGCTTTTTTGGAGAGCATCATGCTAAGTGAAATAAGCCAAGCAGTGAAAGACAAATACCATATGATCTCACCTTTAACAGGAACCTAATCAACAAAACAAACAAACAAGCATAATATAACCAAAGACACTGAAATTGAGAACAGGCTGACAGTCACCAGAGGGGAGAGGGGTGGGAATTTTAGGGGAAAAGGGGAAGGGTTTAGAGTAACAGGTATAAAGGACACATGGACAAAAACTATGGGGGGTGCAAATGGGAGGGAGGTGGGGAGGGTTGGGGTGGTGGGCTGGGGTGGGAGTAAAAGACAGAAAACTGTACAAGGTCAACAATTAAAATAAAAATTTAAAAAAGAGAAAAAAGTAAAATAGATTTTATTGATTATGCTATTACAGTTGTCCCATTTCTCCCCCATCATTCCCCTCCACCCTGCACACCCCCTCCCACCCACATTCCCCCCTTTAGTTCATATTCATGTGTCATAAGTTCTTTAGCTTCTACATTTCCCATACTATTCTTGCCCTCCCCCTGTCTATTTTCTACCCACCATCTATGCTACTTATTCTCTGTACCTTTTCCCTCTCTCTCCTCCTCCCACTCCCCTGTTGCTAACCCTCCATATGATCTCCATTTCTGTGGTTCTGTTCTTGTTCTAGTTGTTTGCTTTTGTTTAGGTTGGTTGTTAATAGCTGTGAGTTTGCTGTCTTTTCTCAAAAGAGAACTTACAGGCAAGAAGGGGCTGGAAAGAAGTATTTGAAGTCTTGAAAGGCAAGGACCTACAACCAGAATTGCTCTATCCAGCACAGCTTTCGTTTAGAATGGAAGGGAAGATAAAGTGCTTCTCAGATAAGGTCAAGTTCAAGGAGTTCATCATCACCAAGCCCTTTTTATATGAAATGTTAAAGGAGCTTATCTAAGAAAAAGAAGATAAAAAAATACGACAGTAAAAAGACTGCAGTGGGAGACTTCCGGCCGGGATGGAGGCGTGGGCGGACACACTGTGCCTCCTCTCACAACCAAAATTAAGGACAACAAATATTTAGAAACAAGAAAACAACCAGAGCTTGTAGAGGACTGGACTGTGCGGAGGTCCGACGGCCATTCATCCGGACCGGTGGGAGGGGCGGAGTCGCAGCAGGAGAGGGTGGAGGTGCGGACCCAGGAGCGCAGGCAGCGGCGGCTGGCGGTTCCCAGGTGCACGGGCGGTGGCTGGCGGACCCCGGGCACAGGGGGGCAGCTGTGCAGACCCAGTGGGGCCGCACAGGGCGGCTGGCTGACTGACCAGGTGGTCTCATATTTGAGCGCGCAGACGGTCCAGGCAGAGGGGAGGTGGCAGAGGGGACTGGATCCGGGAGAGGGCGGAGCGGGCGCCATTGCTCCCTCTCGGGCCCCACCCCCACATGCAGCGTCACAGCCCAGCGACTGGGCAGCCCCACACTGGGGAGCGCCAGAGGCTCCACTCTTCACTGCGTGGCAGCGCGCGCGTGTGCAGATGGTCCGGGTGGGGGGGAGGCAGCGGAAGGGGCCGGAGTCCGGGAGAGAGCTGAGCAGGCACCATTGCTCCTTCTCAGACCCCGCCCCCACCTATAGCGTCACAACCCAGCGACTGGGCTGCCCCGCCCTGAGGAACACCTAAGGATCCACCCCCTCATACGTAATAGCCGCGACCAGACTAAAACCAAAACAACAACAACAACAACAAAAAACACCAAAAATGGCTCAAACCGGAAAACAAATAAAAGCCCCAGAGCCAATTCCTCTAAGCAGTGAAGAGATAGCCAACCTGTCAGATGCACAGTTCAAAGCACTGGTCATCAAAATGCTCACAGAATTGGTTGATTTTGCTCACAAACTAGATGAAAAAATGCAGGCTACAATCCGTGAAATGAAGGAAGATGCATGGGGAACTGATAGAGATGAAAGGAAAACTGGGACTCAAATCAATGGAGTGGACCAGAAGGAAGAAACTAACAACCCAACAGAAAACGAGGAAGAAACAAGAATTCAAAAAAATGAGGAGAGGCTTAGAAACCTCCGGGACATCTTTAAACATCCCAACATCCGAATTATAGGGGTCCCAGAAGGGGAAGAAGAACAGCAACGAGTGGAAAACTTATTTGAACAAATAATAAAGGAGAACTTCCCCAATATGGCAAAGGAAATAAACTACCAGGACATCCAGGAAGCTCAGAGAGTCCCAAAGAAGTTGGACCCAAGGAGGAACATGCCAAGGCACATTGTAATTACATTAGCCAAGATTCAAATGAAGCAGAGAATTCTAGAAGCAGCAAGGGATAAGGGGACAGTCACTTACAAGGGAGTTCCCATCAGACTGTCAGCTGATTTCTCAAAAGAGACCTTCCAGGCAAGAAGGGGCTGGAAAGAAATATTTGAAATCTTGAAAAGCAGGGACCTACATCCAAAATTGCTCTATCCAGCAAAGCTGTCATTTAGAATGGAAGGGAAGATAAAGTGCTTCTCAGATAAGGTCAAGTTCAAGGAGTTCATCATCACCAAGCCCTTATTATATGAAATGTTAAAGGGACTTATCTAAGAAAAAGAAGATAAAACTATGACAGTGAAAAGACAACAAACTCATAGCTATCAAGAACCACACCTAAAACAAAAGCAAACTAAGCAAACAGCTAGAACAGGAACAGAACCACAGAAATGGAGATCATATGGAGGGTTAGCAACAGGGGCGTGGGAGGAGGAGAGAGGGGAAAAAGGTACAGAGAATGAGTAGCATAGATAATGGGGAAAAATAGACAGGTGGAGGGCAAGAAAGTATGGGAAATGTAGAAGCTGGAAAACTTATGACCCATGGACATGAACTAAAGGGGGGAATGTGGGTGGGAGAGGGTGGGTAGGGTGGAAGGGAATGATGGGGGAGAAATGGGACAACTGTAATAGCATAATCAATAAAATATATTTAAAAAAAGAAAAAAAAAAGACTGCAGTGGGTTTTTGTGCATTGATTTTGCATCCTGAAACTTTACTGTAATTGTTTATTGTTCCAACAGTTTTTTGGTGGTCTCTTTACGGTTTCCATATATAGAATCATGTCTTCTGCAAAAAATGGCACTTTTACTTCTTTTTTTATTGTTGTTCAAGCGCAGTTGTCTCCATTTTCTTCCCACCACTCCCACCCCCCCACTCCCACCCCCAATCCTTCACCCCTTTGGCTTTGTCCATGGGTCCTTCAAACATGTTCCTTGACAACCTTTCCCTTTCTTCCCCCTGTATCTGATCTCACCTGTAAGTGGAACCTAATCAACAAAACAAACGAGGAAAATATAACTGGAGACACTTTTGCTTCTTCATTCCCAATTTGTATACCTTTTTATTTCTTTCTCTTACCTGATTGCTCTAAGACTCCCAGAACCACACTGAATAATAGTGAGAGTGGATATCCTTGTCTTGTTCCTGATTTTAGTAGAAAAGCTTTCAGTTTTTCAACTTTAAGTATGGTATCATCTGCAGGTTTATCACATATGGCCTTTATTATGTTGAGATGCTTTCCATCTATACCCATTTTATAGAGTGTTTTAATCACAAATGGATGTTGTGTCTCATCAAATGCTTTTCCACATCTATTGATATGATTATGTGATTTTTTAATTCTTTATTTTGCTAATGTGGTGTACCATATTGACTTTCATATGTTGAGCCATCCTTGTGCCCATGGAATGAACCCCACTTGACTATGATGTATTGTTTTTTAATGTATTATTGTGTACCATTTGCTTCTATTTTGTTTAGGATTTTTGCATCTATATTCATCAGAGATACTGGTCTGTAGTTTTCTTTTTTGTGTGTGTTATCCTTTCCATGTTTTGGTATGAGGGTTATGTTGGCCTCATAAAATATGTTAAGAAATATTGCCTCTTCAACTTTTTGGAAGAAGTTGAGAAGGATACATATCAACTCTTCTTTGAATATTTGGTAGAAATCACTCATGAAGCCATCTGGTCCTGTACTTTTATTCATGGGAGGTTTTGATAGTTGTTTCAATTTCCTCACTCTTGATCAGTCTATTTAGATTTTCCAATCTTCATGATTCAGTCTAGGATAATACATTTCTAGGAACTGATCCATTTCTTCTAGGTTGTTGAATTTGGTATTATATAGTCTTCCATCATATTCTAGTATGACCCTTTGTATTTCTGTGATGTCTGTGGTAACGTCTTCATTTTGGATTTGGTTTATGCATCTTTTCTCTTTTGTCCTTAGAGAGCACAGCCAGAAGTTTGTCAACTTTATTAATCTTTTCAAAGAGCCAACTCTGTGTTGTACAATTTTTGTATAGTATTTTTGTTCTCTATTAAATTTTGCTCTAATATTTATTATTTCCTTCCTTTTACTGACTTTAGGCTGCTTTTGTTCTTTTTTCTAGTTCTTCACAATGTAATATTAGGTTGTTTAGTTGGGATTTTTCTTGTTTCTTGAGATAGGCCTTTAATGATATAAACTTCCCTCACTGTTTTTACTGCATCCCAGAACATATTTAAAATATATTTTAAAGTATATATTATTGATTATGCTATTACAGTTGTCCTATTTTTTTTCTCCCCTTTATTCCCCTTCCACACTTTACCTGACCTCCCACCATCATTCCCCAACCTTAGTTCATGTCCATGGGTCATACACATAAGTTCATTGGCTTCTCCTGTAGGACTCTTATGGTGTCAGGACTTACATTTAAGTCACTGAGTTGTGGTGCTGTATGGGGAGGAGGGGTCAGAGAGGGAAAAATGCCACTTGCTCAGCTCTTGGCTGACTTTTGGTCACTTCCTCCTATACCTACAAGCAAATTGGGCCCTTCTAGTGCTGATTCCTGGGTGGGTTGTTTTGTGTATGTTCTAGGACCCTCCAACAAACTCTCCTGTGGGGCTGGGAGTTTCTCCTGCCACCTCAACCCCCACAGGTTTTTTCAGTAAGAGGTTTTGAGGTTTCATTTCCCTGCACTGGAACCCAGGGTTGTATGGTCTGTCTCACTCCCCATTTGTTCCTCCTAGTTTATCCACACACAAATGTGGAACCACCTGGTCTGCCAGCCACCACTTTGACTGACCAGTCCTCCAGGAACCATGCTACTGCTTCCCAGGCTGCCCTTCTGCACCCCTCCTACCAGTCTGCATGAATGTTTATTCTTTAACTCCTTGTTTGTCAGACTTCCATACAGTTCGATTTTCTGTCAGTTCTGGATATTTTTTTTAATTCAAAATTTGTTGTCATTCTTTTGGTTATGCAAGGAGGCAAAGTGTATCTGCCTATGCCTCCAACTTGGCTGGAAGTCCTGCATCCTAGAACTTTTGATATATCATATTGTCATTCTCATTTGTCTCTCTATATCTTTTTTCCTTTTCTTTCTTTTTTCTTTTATTGTTCAAGTACAGTTGTCTCCATTCCCCCCCCACCAGTCCCTCCCATTCCAGCCATCCCTACCTCCCACCCTCAATCCTACCCCCTTTGGCTTTGTCCATGTGTCCTTTATACATGTTCTTGACAACCTTTCCCTCTTCTACCCCATTATCCCATCCCACCTCTCCTCTGGTTACTGTCAGTTTGTTCTTAATTTCAGTTTCTCTGGATATATTTTGCTTGCTTGTTTGTTTTGTTGATTAGGTTCCACTTATAGGTGACATCATATGGTATTTGTCTTTCACTGTCTGGCTTATTTCACTTAGCACGATGCTCTCCAGTTCCATCCACGCTGTCTTGAAGGGTAGGAGCTCCTTCTTTCTTTTTGCTGCATAGTACTCCATTGTGTAAATGTACCATTTTTTCTTCTACTCAATTACTGATGGGCACTTACATTGCTTCCAACACGTGGTTATTGTAAATTGTTTTACAATGGCATGCACAAGTTCTATTGAATTGGTGCTTTCAGCATTCTTAGGGCAGAGTCTCAGCAGTGGAATTGCCAAGTCAAAAGGCAGCATTTTTAGTTTTCTGAAGAAATTCTATACTGTTTTCCACAGTGTCTGTACCAGTCTGCATTCTCACCAACAGTGTAGTAGGGTTGCCTTCTCTCTAAAACCAAATCAGCACTTGTTGTTTGTTGATTTGGTTATGATGGCCATCTGACCGGTGTGAGGTGATATCTCATTGTGGTTTTAATTTGCATCTCTCTGATGACTAGTGTTGCCGAGCATCCTTTCATATGTCTGTAGGCCCTCTGTGTGTCATCCTAGGAGAAGTGTCTGTTCATTTCCTTTACTTACTTTTTAATTGGATTGTTTGTCTTTCTGGAGTGGAGTTGTGTGAGTTCTTTATATATTCTGAAGTTCAAACCCTTGTCCAGGGTTTCAACAGCAAATACATTTCCCTTCATGAATGGTTCCATGTTCATTTTGCTTATGTTTTCTTCAGCTGTGCAGAAGCTTTTTATTTTGATGAAATTCCACTTGTTTATTCTTTCTTTTATGTCCCTTGTTCTAGGGGACATATCAATGAAAATACTGCTGCATGAAATATCTGATATTTTCTCACCTATGTTCTCCTCTAGGACTTTTATGGTATAGCAACTTATATTTAAGTGTTTTATCCATATTGACTTTATTTTTGTATGTGGTGTAGGTTAGTGATCAAGTTTCTTTTTTTTTTTTTTTTTTTGCATGTAGATGTCCAGATCTCCCAACAACATATTTTGAAGAGGCTATTTTTACTCCATTTTATGCTTCTTCCCCCTTTGTCTAATATTAATTGACCATAGAGACACGGGTTTATTTCTGAGCCCTCTATTCTATTCCACTGATCTGTGTGTCTGTTCTCATGCCAGTACCAGGCTGTTTTGATTACAGTACCCTTGTAATACAGTGTGATATCAGGTATGGTGGTCTCTCTTACTTTGTTCTTCTTTCTCAAAATTGCTGAGGGTATTCGGGCTCATTTATGAATCTATATAAATTTTTGAAAATTTTTTTTCTATATCTGTGAAATATGTCATTGTTACTTTAAAAGGAATTGTGTTCAATCAATAAATTGCTTTGGGTAGTATGTACATTTTAATTATGTTAATTCTTCTAATCTGTGAACATGGTACATGCTTCCATTTGTTTGTGTCATCCTTAATATCTGTCTTCAGGGTTGTGTAGTTTTCTGAGTACAGGTCTTTTACCTCCTTGGTTAGGTTTATTAGTAGGTATTTTATTTTTCTTGTTGCTATAGCAAATAGGATTTTTACCCTGATTTATGTTTCTGATATTTAATTGTTGGTGTACAAAAATACCTTTGATTTCTGAATATTGATTTTGTATCTCACTGCTTTGCCAAATTCATTTATTAGATTGAGTAGTTTTATGGTGGAGTCTATAGGATTTTCTATGTATGTTGCTATCATGTCATCTGAAAACTGACTGTTTTGTTTCCTCCTTTCCAATTTACATGCTCTTTCTTTCTTTCTTTTTTTTTTTTTTTTTTTTTTTTTTGGTCTGATTGCTGTGGCTAGGACTTTCAATACTATGTTGAATAGAAGTGGTAAAAGTGGACATCCTGGTGTTGTTGCTGATCGTACTGGGAAAGCTTTTAGTTTTTGCCCATTGAGTATGATGTTGGCTGTAGGTTTCTCTTATATGGTCTTCATGATGTTGAGGAATCTTCCCTCTACTCTCACTTTTCTGAGTGTATTTATCATAAGTGGGTGACGTACCTTATCAAGTGCTTTTTATGCATCTATTGATATGATCATGTGATTTTTGCTTTTCCTTTTGCTTACATGATGTGTTATGTTTATTGATTTGCAAATATGGTATCACCCTTGCATCCCTGTGATGAACCTCACTTGATCATGGTGTATGATTTTTTCCATGTATTGCTGGATATGGTTTGCCAATATTTTGTTGAAGGTTTTAATTTCTATGTTTATCAGTGATATTGGCCTATAGTTTTCTTTCTTTGTGTCTTTGCCTGCTTTTGGGATTAAAATGATGCTTGCTTTGTAAAAAGAGTTTGGGAGTTTTCCATCTTCTTGGATTTTTTGGAATAGTCTGTGAATGATAGGAGTTAACTCTTCCTTAAGTATTTTGTAAAATTCTCCTGTGAAACTGTCCAGTCTACTGCTTTTGTGTGTTGGGAGTTTTTTTTTTTTTATTACTGTTTCAATTTCATCTGCTGTTATTGGTCTGTTCAGGCATTCTGCTTGTTCATTCAGTTTTCGGAAGACTATATTTTTCTGGAAATTTTTCCATTTCAACTAGGTTTTCAAATTCTTTGGCATATACTTCCTAAAAGTAATTTCTTACAATCCTTTGTATTTCTGTGGTATCAGCTGTTATCTCTTGTATTGCATTTCTGATTGTGTTTATTTGGGTCCTCTCTCTTTTGTTCTTGATGAATCTGCTTAAAGGCTCCTGGATTTTGTTTATCTTTTCAAGAAGAAGCTGCTTGAGACCTCTGGCCAAGATGGAGGCGTAGGTGGACACACTGTGCCACCTCTCACAACCAAAATTAAGGACAACAAATATTTAGAAACAAGAAAACAACCAGAACTTATAGAAAATTGAACTGTATGGAAGTCCAACAACCATTTATCCAGACCAGTAAGAGGGGCGGAGTCGCAGCAGGAAAAAGTGGAGATGCGGACCCGAACGCAGGCAGCAGTGGCTGGCAGTTCCTAGGTGCACAGGCGGCGGTTGGTGGACCCCAGGCACGGGGTGGCAACTGTGTAGACCCAGTGAGGCTGCACAAGGCAGCTAGCTGACCAGGTGGTCCCACATTCGCGTGCACAGATGGTCCAGGTGAAGGGGAAGTGGTGGAAAGGACTGGAATCCAGGAGAGAGCGGAGAAGAGGCCATTGTTCCCTCTCAGATCCTGCCCCCTCATACTGCATCACAACTCAGTGACTGGGCTGCCCCACACTGGGGAATACCTAAGGCTCCACTCCTCACTACATAACAGTTCACACAGAAAATGCAGGCGAGGGGGAAGCGGCTGAAGGGACTGGAATCCAGGGGAGAGTGGAGCAGTCGCCATTGTTTCCTCTCAGACCCTGCCCCCACATACAGTGTCACAACTCAGCGACTGGGCTGCCCTGCACTGGGGAACACCTAAGGCTCCACCCCTCACTACCTAACAGCCTCGACCAGATCAAAACCAAACCAAAAGAAAACAAAACAAAAACAAAACCAAAAAACTCACCAAAAATGGCACAAATGGGAGAACAAATGAAAGCTCCAGAGCCAATTCCTCTAAGCCACGAAGAGATAGCCAACCTACCAGATGCACAGTTCAAAACCCTCGTGATCAGGATGCTCACAGAATTGGTTGATTTTTCTCACAAATTAGATGAACAAATGCAGGCTACAATACGTGAAATGAAGGAAGACTCGTGGGGAACCAATAGAAATGGGAGGAAAACCAGGACTCAAATCAATGGAGTGGAACAGAAGGAAGAAACAAACAACCAAACAGAAAACAAGGAAGAAACAAGAATTCAAAAAAATTAGGAGTGGCTTAGGAACCTCCAGGACATCGTTAAATGTCCCAACATCCAAATTATAGGGGTACCAGAAGGGGAAGAAGAAGAGTAACAAGTGGAAAACTTATTTGAACAAATAATAAAGGAGAACTTTCCCAATCTGGCAAAGGAAATAGACTTCCAGGAATTCTAGGAAGCTCAGAGAGTCCCAAGGAAGTTGGACCCAAGGAGGAACTCACCAAGGCACATCATAATTATAGTACCCAAGATTAAAATGAAGGAGAGAATTCTAGAAGGAGCAAGGGATATGGGGACAGTCACCTACAAAGGAGTTCCCATCAGACTGTCAGCTGATTTCTCAAAACAGATTTTCCAGGCAAGAAGAGGCTGGAAAGAAGTATTCCAAGTCATGAAAGTCAAGGACCTCCATCCAAGATTGCTCTATCCAGCAAAGCTTTCATTTGGAATGGAAGGGAAGTTAAAGTGCTTCTCAGATAAGGTCAAGTTAAAAGAGTTCATCATCACCAAGCCCTTATTATATGAAATGTTCAAGGGGCTTATCTAAGAAAAAGAAGATAAAAAATATGACAGTAAAATGTCAGCAAACTCACAGATGTTAACAACCACACCTAAAAGAAAAGCAAACTAAGCCAAGAACTAAAACAGTAACAGAAACACAGAAATGGAGATCACATGGAGGGTTAGCAACAGGGGAGTGGGAGGAGGAGAGAGGGGAAAAGATACAGAGAATAAGTAGCATAGACGGTAGGTAGAAAATAGACAGGGAGGGCAAGAATAGTGTGGGAAATGTAGAACCTAAAGAACTTATGACACATGAACATGAACTAAAGGGGGGAATGTGGGTGGGAGAGGGTGTGCAGGGTGGAGGGGAATGATGGGGGAGAAATGGGACAACTGTAATAGCATAATCAATAAACTATATTTTAAAAAAGAAGCTCCTCGATTTATTGATACTTAGATTGTTCTTTTAGTCTTTATATTGTTTAATTCTGCTCTGATCTTGGTTATTTCCTTCCTTTTACTTGATCTGGCCTGTCTTTGTTGTTGTTCTTTGAGTTCTTGTAGGTGTAGGGTTAGGTTGTTTTTTGAAATGCTGTCTTTTTTTAGGTAGGCCTGTATCACTATGAACTTCCCTCTCAGGGCTGCCTTCGCTGTGTCCCATACGTTTTAGACTATTGTGAGTTCCTTTTTGTTTGTTTCCAAAAACTTTTTGATTTCTTCCTTGATCTCATTCTTGACTCATTCACTGTTTAATAGCACAGTATTCAATCTCCATTAATTTGAGTGTTTTTTTAGTTTTTCCCTTGAGGTTGGTTTATAGTTCCAGGCCACTATGGTGTGAGAAGATGCTTGATATGATTTCAGTTTTCTCGAATTTGTTGAGGCTTGTTTTGTGTCCTATCATGTGGTCTATCTTTGAAAATTTTCCATGTGCATTTGAAAAGAATGTGTATTTTCCTTCTGTTGTAATAAAGGTTCTATATATATCGGGTAAGTCCATTTGATGTAAAGCTTTTTCAATGCCCCAATATCCTGTTTGATATTTTGTTTGGAAGATCTATCCATTTTTGACAGTGGGGTGTTAAAATTCCCTACTATAATTGTGTTCCTGTCATATATTTCTTGAAGTCCTCCAAGATTTTCCTTATATATTTTGGTGCTCCTATGTTGGGTGCATATATTCTTATAATGTTTATGTATTCTTGATGGATTCTTCTCTTGAGTATTATGAAGTATCCTTCTGTGTCTCTTTTTATGTCCTTTGTTTTGAAGTCTGTTTTGTCTCATATAAGTATTGTTACCCCAGCTTTTTTTTCCTGTCCGTTTGCTTGGAATATTGTTTTCCAGTGCTTCACTTTCAGTCAATATATGTCTTTTGTTCTGAGGTGGGTCTCTGTAGGAAGCCTATGTGTGAGTCCTGTTTTCTTGTCTATTCAGCTACCCTGTCTTTTGATTGGAGCATTTAATGCACTTACATTTAAGGTTATTTTTCATAGGTACTTATTCATTGCCATTTTTTTTTTCCTTTTGTACCTGTGTTCCTCTCTCTCTCACTCTTTTTATTTACCTTATTGAAGCAGTCCCTTTAGCATCTCTTGCAGTACTGGTTTGGTAGAGATGTATTCTTTCAGCCTTCTTTTTTTTTTTTTTTTTTTTTTTTTTTGTGGGAAGCTTCTCATTTGGCCTTCCATTTTAATTGAGAACCTTGCTGGATAAAGTAGTCTTGGTTGTAGGCCTTTGTTTTTTCATTACTTGAGATATTTCTTGCCATTCCCTTGTGGCTTATAGCTTTTCCATTGGGAAGTCAGCTGCTACCCTTATCAGGGTTCCCTTGCATGTTACTTCCTGTTCCTCCCTTGCTGCCTTTAAGATTCTCACTTTGTGTTGTAATTTTGCCATTTTAATTATGATATTTCTTTGAGTGGGCTTCTTTGGGTTCCTCTTGATTGGAGCCCTTTATGCTTCCTGGATTTGTGTGACTTTTTCTCCCATCATATTAGGGAAGTTTTCTATTATTACTTTTTCAAACATGTTTTCTATTCCTTGGTGTTCTTCTTCTTTTGGTATCCCTATTATACAGATATTATTACCTTTCATGTTGTCCTGCAGTTCCTTTAAGCCCTCTTCATTCATTTTGAGTCTTTTTTCTTTGTCTTGCTCATTCTGGGAGATTTTTTTCTACCTTTTTCTCCAGCTCACAGTATCGATCCTCTGCTTCATCTAATCTGCTTTTGATACCTTCTACTGTGTTCTTCAATTCAAAAATTATATTCTTCATTTCCTCTGGGCTCTTGTTGATAGTTTCTATTTCCTTTTTGATGTTGATATAGTTTGCAGTAAGTACCTCATAGTTTCCCTTTTGTTTTTTGTAATTCTCAGTGAGCTCATTGAGCTTATTTACTTATTGGGTTCATTGTTTTGAACTCAATATCAGATAGTTGAGTGGCCTCTATTTCATTTAGCATTCTTTCTGAAGATTTCTCTTTTCCTTTGGTTTGGGGTTGGTTACTTTGTTTTCCCATTGTTTCTGAGACTCTTCTTGCTATCCTCTGTTTTTTAAATTGATCTGTTCTGACTCCCTGAGTTTGTTGTGTGATCCTCTATGGTAGGAGACCTGTGAGATTCAGTGATGCAGTTTCCTTCATTTCCTCAACTTGATCCTCTTGGGATGCTGTTTACGTTGGCTCTCTGGATATAATTAGTTTTGATTGTTGTTGGGTCATTCTTTAGTGGATCCTTCCCTCCAGCTGGTAGACTGAGAGTCACTCATCCCACCATGTCTTGTATGCTGTTGTGCAGGTACTGCCAGAACAAAGCCACAAAACCCAGGGAACAAGCCCACATCACAAAAATCTCTCCATCGCCCTGCAATGCCACTATCAACAGCAAGTGAACCAGTACTAATAAGGGTGTAAAGATATTAAGGCTATTATAAGAAAGGCAAAAAATAAACTATAGTATAAATTTTAGTGACTAATATGCACCAACTTGCTGGACAAGAAATAAATGTTAAAAAGCTATGCAGGAAAGAAAATATTGCTAATATTGGAGAAATCCACAGTGGATTTTGTCTTTGTAGCCTCTAGCATTTACCACCATTTTTGTTTGTTTGTTTGTTTGTTTGTTTGTTTTTTATTTCTGGATCTGCCTCTGGTGATGTGAGATGTTGACCCCGACTGACCTTAGGCAGGAATCTGCTGTCTGTGGCTGTCTCCTTCAGTTGTTAATCCAGTCACTTTTCACTCAGCCAGGAGGCTTAAATCCCATAGGTCAGGGCAGAATCTCTTCTGGGACTGGGGTTATTATTTACCTGTAGGCTGCTGCTGCTTGGAGAGGAGTGCTCTGTCTGTACATGATGGCTGATGCCATATGGGTGATAAATCTGCACAAGGATTCTGGGGGCCCCTCTGTCAGTTCCCTCCTCAAAGCCTCTTTCCCAAGTCTCTCCTCAGGAGTCATCAATCCATTCTGCCCCTGCCATTGCCAGAGCCCCCAGTGCAAATGAAAATTTGTGTGTTGGACCTTTAAACAGCTCTTTGCATCTCCAGTCATCTGTCTCTGGCAGAGAGCAACCCTGCTGCATTTCTTTGCCAGTTGTTATCTGTGCACCTTTTGGGCTCTGGTACTCAAGTCTGGGGATCCCAGCTTCAGATTTAGACCCCACACTTCTCAGGGTGATCCAACCAGTTGCTCAATTATCCTGCCAGCAATTTAGCTGCTGCTTGTAGGTGCCCAGCCAGCCTTCTCAAGTCTCTATCACACTCCTTACCAGACAGTTTGTGCTGAAGATGATTCTTCTGTCTGAGGTTATAAGACTTCTCTCTCACTATTGTTCACTTGTTTGTTCTGTGTGATTCCTTCACAGTTTAATTGTAATTCTAGACTGGTCCTGGGAGGAGGTTAGTGTGGCTTCCATTCAATCCTCTGCCATCGTGCCAACCCCCAAGTCTCTATATATCTTTTGATCTCACTTTTTATCTCTTTTTTACTCATTTTTAGTAGTATGTTTTTTAAATCTTCACCTATTTGTGCGGTTCTTTATTTCCCTTTTGCAGTTGATTTCTAATTTGAAAGCAAAATTTCTTCTCTAGTACACATGGAACATTCTCAAGGATAGACCATATGTTGGTTCACAAAACTAGGTTCAACAAATTTAAGAAGATTGAAATCATATCAAGTGTATTCTCTGACTAAAAATGCTTTGAAATCAGAAGTCATTTATAAAATTTTGATTTGGGCTTTTTAATATCTTACATGTCTGTGGGGGGCCCCTGTCCTGGGTGCCAGATGTGGGGGGCTCTGCCTGCAGAGCCCCATGCCTCCATCATGCATGAAAATAAAACTACCAAGACATGATCTGCTTGGGGAGGAAAGGTGGTCAAACTCTCAGAGGAGAATGACCCAGATCCACTTCCTCACTAGGCTTTTATTGGGTTCAAATACACAGGAATACAGGTTTAACATGTCAAAGAAATCTGAGGGCTTTATCTGAGTCAGTGTCTGTCCGGAATGGGGGTTGCAAAACTTTGAGAGACACACCCATTTCCTCCTCCAACCCTTATCATTTAAATGAGAGCACTCTTAGCAAGCAAAGCAGGTTTCACAGGATTTTACGAATTCTTTCTTATGCCCGATCGCCCAAGGGGAACCGCTCTGGCCGGCACAGAGCTGCACAGCACACCACTCACCATCATAGTTTCAGGCTTTAAGCTGATCCGGCCCAGAAGACATCTCCCAGATGGAAATGAGGACTCGGGCTATGTCAGAATAGCTGGGGGGGTGAGGGTCCATCACCTCCTCTTTGCCGCAGCCCCCGAGTCCTTCCATGAGGGCCTCCCAAGTGGTCGTGTCTGGCTTAGGTTGCCCCTCCCATGAGGAGTCTTACCCATCATTGACTACCGACTAAGCGACTAAGTGTTGGGCCCAGAGATGGATGAGGCAGAAGCAGCACTCCTGCCAGGGAGGTAAGCTTTGTTTCCTTAGTAGCTCACGTCCTCTTGACAGAACAGACCCAGATGAAATGAGTCCCTAGGCTCTTACACAGCCCACCATGGGGTGCAGGTTACAGCTCCTGAAACTAGCCTGAATGGTCCACAACACATATCTTTTTATCCTTTTGAGCACAGATGTACAGTTATAATAGTTGTTTCAATTTCTTTTTTCCCAAGATTAAAATCTGTCAGATTAAGGTCAATTTCTATTGGTTTCTCATTTATTATTGGTCTTATTGACCTGATTATTTTTATGCCTGTAACATTTTATTGGATATCAGATATTGTGACTTATTGGATACTGGATATTATTGTATTTCTCTATATATTTTTAACATTTCACTGGAATACAGTTTAGTTTTTTGGAAACAGTTTGATTTTTTGAATTTCTTAGGTAGCACCACAATCATATTTAGTGCATGAGTAATTATTCCCCACAACTAAGGCAAGAATTTTCTGAGTATTCTATCCAATGCTTCTGAATTTTGATAGTTTCAAGTCTGGCAGGCAGAAAAAGGTTCTATTCTTAGCCCTGTATGAGTGCTGGGTGCAGTTCTCTCTTGTCTTTTTCTCTAACATTTTCCCCAGTCTTGGGTAATTTCATACACCCCACATATGTATCTTTGCAGATCTTCTAAGTTTTCCCTTCATGCAATCCCCTGCCTGGTGCTCTGTTAGCAAATTTCAGTTACTACATTCTTCCCAACACTCTTTGTCATCTCTGCAACTTGGGGAGTCCACTAGGCCCTACTGATAAGACCTGAAAACTCTTTTAAGGCAGTAAGCTGGGATGACTGTGGGAATACATTGTTTGTTATCCATCCTTAAGGGTCACTATCCTGTGTAACCTCATGTCCAGTGTCATGATAACCACTGTTTCATTTATTTGTTGTTTGTGGTTATTCAAGTATGAGAGTAAATTGGTCTCTGCTATTCTACACTTACCAGAAGTGGAATTTCCCTTTTTTTATATCTTTAAACATGATAAGCATAGTCATTTTATGGTCTAGGTCTAATAATTCTGTTAACTAAAATGTTGTGTGTCTCTTTTTCATCTGTTTTTGTGCTTGTCCTTTACTTTGGTGTCCTTTACTTTTGTTTATGTGCTTGGTAATTTTGGGAATCATACTTTAACAATTATCTGTAGCAATAACTTTAGGTAAGGAAGGAGCCACATTCCTCTAGAGAGGATCTTCATTTGCCTTTGTCAAATGAAATATTTGGGTGATTATTGAGGATACTCTCAGTTGGGGACAACACTAAATTTTAAGGTTTGGGATTCCCTGTGTGTGTGTGTGTGTGTGTGTGTGTGTGTGTATACCTTTAGTTTGTATTTGTTTTGTCCTATGAAGTTGCCAAAGCTATTTTCTGATACGGAAAATATTCACACAGCAAAAGTGGTCTCCAGTCCTCATTTATCTTCCTAGGTCTTCATTTTCCCTATATTCTATAGCCAAGTAACCCTTTAGTTCCTTTTTAGCTTTTCAATTGTTTAACAAAGTTATTGTTTAAATTTTATCTAGAGTTTTAAAAGTTGTTTTCAGCCCTGGCTGGTGTGGCTCAGTGGATCGAGCACTGGTCTGTGAACCAAAGGGTCACTGGTTAGATTACCAGTCAGGGCACATGCCTGGGTTGCAGACCAGGTCCCCAGTATGGGGTGCACGAGAGGCACCCACACATTGATGTTTCTCTCCTTCTTTCTCCTTCCCTTTCTCTTTGTCTAAAAATAAATTAAAAATCTTTAAAAAAAGTTTGTTTTCAAAGAGAAGATTGATATGAATTACCTCAACTATTATGACAAAAATCTGGAAGTGTGCCATGTATTTTTGGAGGGTGGCTTCAGACATTGAGGGAGGCAAATATAATGGTCCAACCCAATTTTACACTATTTGGTAAGTTTTATCTTTACAAGCACCTTCCTAGTACAAGGACTTGTTCTATTCACAGAAATTATTTTTTAGATACATTCATTAGGAACACCCAGTTCTATTTTATTTTTGAATTTATACTTAATTTATAAGAAGACAAGTTATTACATAGACACACCTGACTGATTATGCAAAAACAGTTGAAAACTTTTAGTTTAGTGAGCTCTCCAATGGGCCTGCAGACTGGCTTTTGGAGGAAAGTACCTAACTCTGTACTGAAGCTCTGCTCATATGGGACCACCTTCATTCCAGTTCTCCTATACCTGTGGTTCAACTAAGACAATGAATAAGTGAACATAGTTAACATACAGAGCATTTAAGACAATTCTGATTTGAGGAGTAGAAAAATAGTTGAATTAGGGCTCCTGGAAGCTGTGGAAGTTCTCAGTCAAACAGAACTGTGTACTTGCCTGGGTAGGGCACCATACCTACTGAGTGGAAGCTTAACTAGAGTCCCAAGAATAGCATTTTAAAATTAAGGATGGGCCTTACACTCTGCACCCAGGATCACATATTTACATCATAGGGGATTGTTTTAAATACATAAGTTGAGGGAGTTTCTACTTTTTATCATACATTCCCAGAGAACACTGGAACACAAGTAATACACTGTCAGGACTGTATCTAACCAGAGCATAACAGCAGTGACACCAACCCCTGGGCTTTCTAGAAAACGAGGACCAAAGACCAGTTAGGAACTAATTGCTGTACGTACATGATGAAGCCAGATAAAAAGTCCACAGTCAAAAACTAACAGCTTTAAATGCAAAAGGCAAAAAAAAAAAAGGAGATAATTACTGAGACGTTACTATGAGTTTCAAAGAAGACAAATTAGAACAGCTAACATGGGATTTCCTGAGACTTCCGGCCAAGATGGAGGTGAGGTGTAGGTGGACACACTGTGGCTCCTCTCACAACCAAAATTAAGGACAACAAATATTTAGAAATAAGAAAACAACCCGAACTGATAGATAATTGAACTGTATGGAAGTCCAACAACCATTCATCTAGACCGGTAAGAGGGGTGGAGTCTTGGCAGAAAAAAGTGGAGGTGCGGACCTGGGAACACAGGCAACAGCAGCTGGCAGTTCCCAGGTACACAGGTGGCAGCTGGCAGACCCCAGGCACAGGATGGCAACTGTGCAGACCCAGTGAGGTCACACAGGGTGGCTGGCTGACCAGGTGGTCCCACATTCATGCGCGCAGATGGTCCAGGCAAAGGGGAAGTGGTGGAAGGGACTGGAATCCAGGAGAGAGTGGAGCAGGCGCCATTGTTCCCTCTAAGACCCTTCCCCCACATACAATGTCACAACTCAGCGACTGGGCTGCCCTGCACTGGGGAACACCTAAGGCTCCAACCCTCATTACCTAACAGCCGGTACCAGACCAAAACCAAAACAAAACAAAACAAAACAAACCACCAAAAATGGCTCAAACCTGAGAACAAATCAAAGCCCCAGAGCCCATTCCTTTAGGCCGTGAAGAGATAGCCAACCTATCAGATGCATAGTTCAAAGCCCTGGTGATCAGGATGTTCAGAGAATTGGTTGATTTTGCTCACAAATTAGAAGAAAAAATGCGGGCTACAATATGTGAAAAGAAGGAAGATGCATGGGGAACCAATAGAGATGGGAGGAAAACTGGAAATCAAGTCAATGGAGTGGACCAGAAGGAAGAAACAAACAACCAAACAGAAAACGAGGAAGAAACAAGAATTCAAAAAAAAAAATGATGAGCGGCTTAGGAACCTCTGGGACATCGTTAAACATCCAACATCCAAATTATAGGGGTACCAGAAGGGGAAGAAGAAGAGCAACAAGTGGAAAACTTATTTCAACAAATAATACAGGAGAACTTCCCCAATCTGGCAAAGGAAATAGACTACCAGGAAGTCCAGGAAGCTCAGAGAGTCCTAAAGAAGTTCGACCCAAGGAGGAACACGCCAAGGCACATCGTAATTCCATTAGCCAAGATTAAAATGAAGGAGAGAATTCTAGAAGCAGCAAGGGATAGGGGACAGTCACCTACAAAGGAGTTCCCATCAGATCGTCAGCTGATTTCTCAAAACAGATCTTTCAGGCAAGAAGAGGCTGGAAAGAAGTATTCCAAGTCATGAAAGTCAAGGACCTCCATCCAAGATTGCTCTATCCAGCGAAGCTTTCATTTAGAATGGAAGGGTAGTTAAAGTGCTTCTCAGATAAGGTCAAGTTCAAGGAGTTCATCATCACCAAGGCGCTATTATATGAAATGTTAAAGAGACTTATCTAAGAAAAAGAAGATAAAAATAGGACAGTGAAAAGACAGCAAACTCACAGCTATTAACAACCATACCTAAAACAAAAGCAAACTAAGCGAACAACTAGAACAGGAACAGAACCACGGAAATGGAGATCATATGGAGGGTTAGCAACAGGGGAGTGGGAGGAGGAAAGATGGGGGAAAGGTACATAGAATAAGTAGCATAGACAGTGGGTAGAAAATAGACGGGGAGGGCAAGAATAGTGTGGGAAATGTAGAACCTAAAGAACTTATGACACATGGACATGAACTAAAGGGGGGAATGTGGGTGGGAGAGGGTGTGCAGGGTGGAGGGGAATAATGGGGGAGAAATGGGACAACTGTAATAGCATAATTAATACAATATATTTAAAAAAAGAATAGCTAACATGTATTGAGTGTATAATATATGTCAGATATTGTCATAAGTGTTTCAGAAATATTTATTTATTTTACTCCTATACTAATAACCAATCGAAGGAAGCACTATTATACTCCCTCCTCATTGTAGGCACAGAGAGGGTAAGTAACTAGCTAGCTCAAAGTCGCACAGCTACTAAGATGTGACCCATGTACTTAGCCAAGCCTACAGTACTCCTATTTGTTGGTTGCGTTGTGCTGGGTGAAGGAAGAACCTGCCCCCCACCCTGTTCCCTATCACATGAAGAAGGGATGCAGTAAGTATAGGGAGCATGGGGCAGCTAAAGACAGCTATATTTGCAGCACCTATCCTAACCCCTTTTATTGGAGGAAATATTCTTTCAATACTGTGTAATCAGGGAGGGGAGAGAATTGCAAAGGTAGAACTGGGGCAGTGGTTTTTCCTGAGCGGTCATTTCACCCATTGGATGAGAACAAACTTAGCCTGTGAGAAGGTTATTATTAGCCTTGGAAGAGAAAGCGAGATGTCCTGCTCAGTCTCTGTCTCCATCTAGTGGTCATAGGAGCACATGACAGACAATGCATACTGTGCAAGTTAGGAAAAAACAGAGCAGGATTTTGTTTTGTTTAATTGAATTCATTTTGGTGACATTGATTAATAAAATGATATAGGTTTCCAGAGTACAATTTAATAACACATCATCTGTATATTTCATTGTGTTCACCACCCAAAGTCATCTTTTAAAAAATTTTTAAATTTATTAATATTAGAGAAAAAAAAGAAAAAGAGAGATATCAATTTATTATTCCACTTTACACATTCATTGGTTGACTGATGAGTGTACCCTGAGCAGAAATCAAACCTGAAACCTTGAAAAATCGGTATGATGCTCTAGCAACTGAGTTACCTGGCCAGGGCCCAAAGCCAAGTCTCCTATCACCATGTATATCCTCTTTACCCTCTTCTACCTTTTCCCACCCTCCTTTCCCTCTGGTAATCACCATACTGTTGTCTCTGTTTATGAGCCTTTTTTCTTAATCCCTTCATCTTTTTAATCCAGCTTCTCAACCCCTTTCCTTCTGACAGCTGTCAGTCTCCTCTCTGTATCTATGAGTCTAGAGCAGCATTCTTAATTTGGAGGTTCACGGGAAGGGCATGAAGTTCTGTGAAAATAAAAATAATTGAATCGTAGATAAAAGCAATTCTGGTGAGTTTTCTCATACCTGTCATCAGGTCCACATTAAGTTTTGTGACACACAGAATTTAGAATCATTGCTGGAAGGTCAAGAAGCTGTGTCCCAGAGAGAGGCTGGCTCCCAGCTAGAGTATCCTCCCACTGAGTCATAAACTTGTAGGCAAAGAGACTGCAGGTGAGACTCCACCATTTTGTTCTCTGCTCACAAAGGCACAGCACTGGGTGGAACTGTACTGATGGGAACTTTTTTGTGGCAATTAGGTCCCTCCTGGTTTCAGAGGACAGGGTCCTCCCCGACACAGGCCTCTTGGGGCCCTTCACCTCTTCTTGGCCATCAAAGCCTGGCCTGGACACCCTGGGAGCCTTTCTTCCGCTCAGTATCCCAGGCCTCTCTCAGAACCAGCTGGTCCCCCATGCTGTCCTTCCCTCCCTTTGGTTAAGCCACATCACCATGCTTCCTTCCCTCTTAATAGCTGCCATCTTCTACTCTGCTCTTCAGGACTGCTTCCTCAGAAGTATGGCTACCGAGGGGGCTGCTGCCACTCCAGCTTCTCCCTTCCTGGGCTCCAGACGGCTCACACAGTCACCACCCTACTTCAAGGACTTCACTCTGGATCAGCCAGGGAAGAAACCCCAGAACACACAGCAGGGTTAATGCATGCAAGAACAACAACGAAACTTCCAGAGGCCTTAAAGTCACCATTGCTGGTTGGCAGGTTCCTTCTTCCTTTGACTTAGTGATGACACCTGGAGGACCGCTTGAACTCCTGTGTTCTATTTTGTTCTCTGAAGTTTGGCTTCCTCTCCTTTAGTTAGCAGCCTTCAGAGGTAATCTCTGACCCCCAAGTCCATCCCTCACCCTAAAGAAGGAAGGATTCTCCTCATCTGCTAAGGCTCTTCCCTAACTCCAAATCCCTTTAACCATTTTTTTCTTTCCTTTTTCACCTAAGCTTGACTTATTCACTCCTAAAACTACATGCTTCTATCTGCAGTGTGAGCCAACTTTGCATGGAATTGTGCAGGCGATCTGGGTCCTTCCCTTCCTCAGAAAATTGTTCTTAGATGTAATTAATTGCTCCTTATCTAGACAGAAATTTATAGCCATAAGATCTAGTGGTAAGAGAAGTTACAGTACCTCTTTTTCAGAGTTACTAACACAGGCCACCAACTCTAAGCCACACAAATGTCATGCTTGTCTACACAACACTGAAGAAAGAAATCAAGGAAGACACAAACAAATGGAAGCATATACCGTGTTCATGGATTGGAAGAATTAACATCATCAAAATGTCCCTACTACCCAAAGCAATTTACAAATTCAATGCAATACCTATTAAAGTACCAATGGCATATTTCACAGACAGAGAACAAACACTTCGAAAAGTTATATGGAACCAGGACTTCTGGCCAAGATGGAGGTGTAGGTGGACACACTGTTCCTCCTCTCACAACCAAAATTAAGGACAACAAATATTTAGAAACAAGAAAACAACCCGAACTGATAGATAATTGAACTGTACGGAAGTCCAACAACCATTCATCCAGACTGGTAAGAGAGGCGGAGTTGCGGCAGGAAAAAGTGAAGGTGCGGACCCGGGAACGCAAGCAGCAGTGGCTGGCAGTTCCCAGGTGCACAGGCAGCAGCTGGCGGACTCTGGGCCCACAGGCAGCAGCTGGCGGACCCCGGGCACAGGGTGGCAACTGTGCAGACCCAGTGAGGCCGCACAAGGCAGCTGGCTGACCAGATGGTCACACATTCCCGTGCACAGACAATCCAGGCAAAGGGGAAACGGCAGGAGGAACTGTAATCCAGAAGAGAGTGGAGGAGGCGCCATTGTTCCCTCTCAGATTCTGCCCCCACATTCAGCGTCACAACTCAGCAACTGGGCTGCCCTGCACTGGGGAGCACCAGAGGCTCCACTCCTCACTACGTAACAGCCGAGGCTAGACCAAAACCAAAACAAAACAAAACAAAAAACCACCAAAAATGGCTCAAACCTGAGAACAAATCAAAGCCCCAGAGCCCATTCCTTTAAGCCGTGAAGAGATAGCCAACCTATCAGATGCATAGTTCAAAGCCCTGGTGATCAGGATGTTCACAGAATTGGTTGATTTTGCTCACAGATTAGAAGAAAAAATGCGGGCTACAATACGTGAAAAGAAGGAAGACGCATGGGGAACCAATAGAGATGGGAGGAAAATGGGGACTGAAGTCAATGGAGTGGACCAGAAGGAAGAAACTAACAACCAAACAGAAAACAAGGAAGAAACAAGAATTCAAAAAAAAAAAAAGATGAGCGGCTTAGGAACCTCTGGGACATCGTTAAACATCCAACATCCAAATTATAGGGGTACCAGAAGGGGAAGAAGAAGAGCAACAAGTGGAAAACTTATTTCAACAAATAATACAGGAGAACGTCCCCAATCTGGCAAAGGAAATAGACTATCAGGAAGTCCAGGAAGCTCAGAGAGTCCCAAAGAAGTTGGACCCAAGGAGGAACACGCCAAGGCACATCATAATTACATTAGCCAAGATTAAAATGAAGGAGAGAATTCTAGAAGCAGCTAGAGATAAGGGGACAGTCACCTACAAAGGAGTGCCCATCAGACTGTCAGCTGATTTCTCAAAAGAGACCGTCCAGGCAAGAAGGGGCTGGAAAGAAATATTTGAATTCTTGAAAGTCAGGGATCTACATCCGAAATAGCTCTATCCAGCAAAGCTGTCATTCAGAATGGATGGACAGATAAAGCGCTTCTCAGATAAGGTCAAGTTCAAGGAGTTCATCATCACCAAGCCCTTATTATATGAAATGTTAAAGGGATTTATCTAAGAAAAAGAAGATAAAAGTAGGACAGTGAAAAGACAGCAAACTCACAGCTATTAAGAACCACACCTAAAACAAAAGCAAACAGCTAGAACAGGAACAGAACCACAGAAATGGAAATCATATGGAAGGTTAGCAACAGGGGAGTGGGAGGAAGAGAGAGAGGGAAAAGGTACAGAGAATAAGTAGCATAGATGGTGGGTAGAAAATAGACGGGGGAGGGCAAGAATAGTGTGGGAAATGTAGAACCTACAGAACTTATGACACATGGACATGAAGTAAAGGAGGGGAATGTGAGTGGGAGGGGCTGTGCAGGGTGGAGGGGAATGATGGGGGAGAAATGGGACAACTGTAATAGCATAATCAATAAAATATATTAAAAAGGTTATATGGAACCATAAATAACTCCGAATAGCTGCTGCAATTTTGAGAAAGAAGAGCAAAGTAGGAGGCATCACAATACCTGATACCAAACTGTATTACAAGGCCACTGTAATCAAAACAGCCTGGTACTGGAATAAAAATAGGCACGTGGACCAGTGGAACAGAATAGAGAGCCCAGAAGTAAACCCAAGTCTCCACGGTCAATTAATATTCAACAAAGGAGGCAGCAACATAAAATGGAGTAAAAATCGCCTTTTCAACAAGTGGTGTTGGGAGAACTGGATAGCTATGTGCAAAAAAATGAAACTCGAGCACCCACTTACACCATACACAAGCATATATTCAAGGTGGATATAGAGTTAAATATAAGCCGTGACACCATTAAAGTCCTAGAGGAGAACATAGGCAGGAAAATCTCAGATATTTCACACAGCAACATTTTTCCTGATATGTCCCCTTTTAAAGCAAGGAACATAATGGAAAAAATAAACAAATAAGATCTCATCAAAATAAAAAGCTTCTGCAAGGCTAAAGAAAACAGTCTTAAAATAAAAAGAGAACCAACTGTATGGGAAAACATATTTGCCAATGATACCTCAGACAAAGGTTTAATCTCTAAAATATATAAAGAACTTACAGGACTCCACTCTAAGAAGACAAATAACCCAATTAAAAAATGGGCAAAGGACTTGGGCAGACACTTCTCCAAGGAGGACATACAGAGGATCCAGACACACATGAAAAGATGCTCAGTATCGCTAGCTATCAGAGATGCAAATTAAAACCACAATGAGATACCACTTGACACCAGTCAGAATGGCCATCATAAACAAAGCAACAAACAGCAAGTGTTGGAGAGGTTGTGGAGAAAAGGGGACCCTAGTGCACTGTTGGTGGGATTGCAGACTGGTACAACCACTATGGAAAACAGTATGGAATTTTCTTAGAAAACTAAAAATGGATCTACCTTTTGACGCAGCAATTTTACTGCTAGGACTATATCCTAAGAACCCTGAAACACCAATCCAAAAGAACCTATGCACCCCAATATTCATAACAGCACAATTTACAATAGCCAAGCGTTGGAAGCAACCTAGCTGCCCATAAGTAAATGAATGGATCAAAAAACTATGGTACATGTACACAGTGGAATTCTATGCAGCAAAAAGAAAGAAAGAGCTCCTACCTTTCGCAACAGCATGGATGGAACTGGAGAGCCTGATGCTAAGCGAAATAAGCCAGGCAGTGAAAGACAAATACCATATGATCTCACCTTTAACAGGAACCTAATTAACAAAACAAACAAACAAGCATAATATAACCAAAGACACTGAAATTGAGAACAGGCTGACAGTCACCAGAGGAGAGAGGGGAGGGAATTTCAGGGGAAAAATGGAAGGGTTTAGAGCAACAGGTATAAAGGACACATGGACAAAAACTAGGGTGGGGTGGAAATGGGAGGGTGGTGGGGAGAGCTGGTTTGGTGGGCTGGGATGGGAGGAAAAGACAGAGAAGTGCAGATGAACAACAATTAAAATAAAAATTTAAAAAACAAAGCTGAATAATATTCCTGTGTGTGTGTGTGTGTCTGTGTGTGTGTGTGTGTATCTGTCTGTCCATGGATATTTGGGTTGCTTGCACCTTTAGCTATGGTGAAGCATAGTGCAATAAGCATGGGTGTGCATATATCTCTTCAAGATACTGCCTTCAGTTTCCTCAGATCTCAGGCCAGGAAGTGAATTGGTGAATAATGTGGTAGTTCAGATTTTAATTTTTTGAGCAAACACCAGAATGCTTCCTATAATTACTGTCCCATTTTGCATTCCCATCAACAGTGTATAAGAGTTCGGTTTTCTCCACATTCTAATTAATATTTGTTATATATTTTTTCTTTTAGATGATAGCCATCCTAACAGGTGTGAAGTGATACCTTATAGTGTCTTTGATTTGCATTTCCATAATTAGTAATGTTGAACTTGTTTTCATATAACTATGGGCCATGTCTATATCTTCTTTATAAAGACATCTCATCAGGACCTTTGCCCATTTTGAATTAGATTCTTTGCTTTTTTGGTATTGAATTGTATGACTTTTTTTTTTTTAATACATTTTGGATGTTAACCCCGTAGTGTCCAGATATATGGTGTGCAATACTTTTTCACATTCTGTAGGTTGCCTTCTCAATATACTGTTTCCTTTGCTATACAGATATTTAGTTGAATGTAGTTCCACTTCTTTGTTTTTGTTACCTGTGTTTTTACTTTAAAGAAATAGCAAGTATTTATGGAAGAACTAACCCCAATTCTTGTTAAACTGTTCCAAAAAATATCCAACAAGAGATAAGCCACAAACTCTTTTTATGCATCCAGCACTATCCTAATTCCAAAACCAGATAAAGATACAACAAAGAAAGAAAACTACAGGCCAATATCACATAGCTGCTAAACATAGATGCTAAAATCCTCAACAAAATATTGGCAAACCAGGTACAGCATTACATTAAAAAGATCATACACCATGATCACATGTGATTCATTCCAGGGATGCAAGGATGGTACAATATATGCAAATCAATAAATGTAATACATCACAAAAATAATATGAAAGACAAAAACTACATGGTCATATCAATGGATGTGGAAAAAGCATTTGATAAGGTACAGCACCTGTTTATGATAAGAGCACTCAGCAAAGTGGGACTAGAGGGAGCATTACTCAACATAATAAAGGCCATATGTGAGGAACCTACAGCCAACATCATACTCAATGGGCAAAAACTGAAAGCTCTCCCCTTAAGATTAGGCACAAGACAACTGTGTCTGCTTTCACAACTTTTATTAAACATAATATTGGAAGTTGTAGCCACAGTGATCAGGCAAGAAAAGACATAAAAGGCATTCAAATGGGAGCAATGAAACAGAATACAGAGCCCAGAAATAAACCCATATCAATATGATCAGTTAATATTTGACAAAGGGGAGGAACATAAAATAGAGTAAAAAATTGACACTTCAACAAATGATGTTGGGAGATCTGGACAGGTTCATGCCAAAAAAAAAAAAAAAAAAAAAAGAAAGAAAGAAAGAAATTAAACTGCCAACTTACACCATACATCAAAATAAACTCAAGGTGGATAAAAGGCTTAAATATATGTCATGACACCATAAAGGTTAGAGGAAAACATACTCAGAAACATTTTAGATATCCCATGCATCAGTATTTTCACCAATATATGCCCTAGGACAAGGGACATAGAGGAAACAAATAATTTGACTACTTCTGTATGGCTAAAGAAAACATCAACAAAATGAAAAGGGAACCAACCATATGGGGAAACACAATTGCCAATGATACCTCAAAGATGAATTTGATGTCCAAAATATAGAAAGACACACACAACTCCACACATGGAAGACAGACAATCCAATTAAAAAATGGACGAGGGCCCTGGCTGGTGTGTCTCAATGGATTGAGTGCAGGCCTGCAAACCAAAAGGTCACCAGTTTGATTCCCAGTCAGGGCACAGGCCTGAGTTGCAGACCAGGTCCCCAGATGGGGGCTCATGAGAGGTAGCCATGCATTGATGTTTCTTTCTCTCTATTTCTCCCTTCATTACATTTTCTGAAAATAAATAAATGAAATCTTTGAAGAAATGGACAAAGGATCTTAACAGACACTTCTCCAAGGAGGACATACAGAGGGCTCATAGACACATGAATAAAATGCTCATCTATGCAGCACAAAGAAAGAAGGAGCTCCTACCCTTCGTGACAGCATGGGTGGAACTGGAAAGCATTATGCTAAGCGAAATAAGCCAGGCAGTGAAAGACAAATACATGATCTCACCCATAAGTGAGACCTAATCAATGAAACAACTGAGCAAGCAAAATATAGCCAGAGACATTGAAATAAAGAACATACTGACAGTAGCCAGAGGGAAGGTGGAGGGGGGTAATGGGGGAACAATAGGGGATGGTCATCAAGGAACATGTATAAAGGACACATGGACAAGCCAAAGGGGAGTAGGATCCAGGATAGGAGGTGGGGGTGGGTGGGGTGGGGGAAGTGGTGGCAGGAAAATGTAGACACCTGTACTTGAACAACAATAAAAAAATAAATACTTTCTTGTGTGGCGTTAGAAAAATTTTGATATGAATGAACCACTTCCTTCCCTGGTACTTTATGTTTTTAGACTATGAAGCCTATAATATCATCACTGCTATGTGTACAATTGTTATTGCCAGCTAGCACATAAAATGTAAAATTATCATTTCACCTCGATTAAATGAAAACTACTAAAAACTGAAAATATATGTTATGAAGCTATTAAACATAATTTTAAAATGTTTCTCATGAAATGTACTATTACTGGAGTTTCCATTTCTAGTATCTTCCATAACTTTTATACACATTTTATTTTTTAAAGGATACTTGTTCTCATGCATTTTCCCTCATATATATATATATATATATATAAAATCATATATCTTATATATGTAGTATGTTATAAATATATTTAGTAACTGTAATATATTTATTATATATTTATATTCATGTAACATATCTCTATATAAACATACATATTTATGAATACATATAGATTTATATATTATTTATATATTATGTATAGCTTTGTTCTATCAACTTGTGGCTAAAGAGGAAAATAAAAGTAAATATTGAAAGACTAAATATAAAAATATTGAAAACTAAATATAACTAAATATAGTCAAACTAAATATTGAAAACTAAATATAAAAAGTAATCATATCTTGACTTACGAGCTCCCTTTATTTTGAAGGGGAAGTAGATGTAGTAGGTTAAAAGTGAACTAATTATATTTCTTATATCACTCTAATTTGACAATTTCTCATTGAATTTAATATTTCAATTAAAAATGGAAGGTTCATTTTTCTTCTATGAGAGGGGACTTGAAAAAGAAAAACAGAATTATCTTCTGGAGGGCAGGACCCTTGTAGTACAGGTGAGTGTTCTAGGAACCCATCCAAATCAGTGTACCAGCTGGCATTGCTGTGAGAGGCTGTGTTTGGCTTCAGTGAATTTTTTTTGAAGACTCAATACATTTTCCAACTTCATGATGGGTGATTTACAAGCACATCTGCCCACCATGCTGAGTGTTCAGCAATTTTTGACTAAAAACGGCATGACCCCTGTGCCCCATCCTCTTTACTCTCCTGATCTCACCCCGAGCGCCCAGATGAAAAAAGCCCTGAAAAGGAAATGTGTTGCCGATGCAGAAGTGAAACAAACAAACAAACAAACAAACAAACAAACAAAAATGGCAGAAGCACTAAAAGGCATCAAAATTGACAAGTACTAAAACTGTTTTGAGCAGTGGAAAAAAATGTCTCAATAGATGTAATTGAATCAAATGGAGAGTACTTTGAAGGTGACTGAAGTTTAAACATGTAAGAATAAATACACAATGTTTTGTAAATAAATCCTTGTTTTTTTTGGGGGGTCCCCCTCATACATTTCATTGACTTGATTATGTAGTCCTGAAAATAAGTCAGTTCTATTACATTGTTGAGTCTCATTTCAGGAGGCAGTGATACAGATAGGTTTTCTAAAATGAGACCTATATTGTGTAAAGAGGCAATCAGGTATTAACTAAGGGATATGTCTATGAAAACAGAAGAAAAAAACAAAGGTTAATAATCACATCAAATTATGAACCAGTTTCTAACTCTGTAAGGCTGTCAGTTGAGAAGATTTTTAGATGTATGTCACAAAATTTTCTTTAGCTGGAATAAAACAAAGCAGTGACAATGTGATTAATCCTCCTTATCTGCAGTTTGAATATCTTTGGTAATGTTATCAGGCACTCAGGTAAATTCTGCATGGTTTATGCAGCATCAATCACTGATATTTAAGTATAAGCTGGTGTGGTGATTCTCCAAGTTTATATCAAGTCCATTGGCTACAATGTATATGTTATCCCTTTAAACACCTCCCTGCATCACCAGCCATCAGTCTCTGGCAGAGAGTAACCCTGCCACTTTCTGTAGCTAGATGTTATCTGTGTACATTTTTTAAAATATATTTTATTGATTATGCTGTTACAGTTGTCCCATTTCTCCCCCATCATTCCCCTCCACCCTGCACACCCTCTCCCACCCACATACCCCACTTTAGTTCATGTCCATGTGTCATAAGTTCTTTAGCTTCTACATTTCCCATACTATTCGTGCCCTCCCCCGTCTATTTTCTACCCACTATCTATGCTACTCATTCTCTGCACCTTTTCCCTCTCTCTCCTCCCACACCCCTCTTGCTAACCCTCCATATGATCTCCATTTCTGTGGTTCTGTTCCTATTCTAGCTGTTTGCTTAGTTTGCTTTTGTTTTAGGTGTGGTTCTTAATAGCTGTGAGTTTGCTGTCTTTTCACTGTCATAGTTTTATCTTCTTTTTCTTAGATAAGTCCCTTTAACATTTCATATAATAAGGGCTTGGTGATGATGAACTCCTTGAAATTGACCTTATCTGAGAAGCGCTTTATATGTCCATCCATTCTAAATGACAGCTTTGGTGGATAGAGCAATTTTGGATGTAGGTCCCTGCTTTTCAAGATTTCAAATATTTCTTTCCAGCCCCTTCTTGCCTGGCAGGTCTCTTTTGAGAAATCAGCTGACAGTCTGATGGGAACTCCCTTGTAGGTGACTGTCCCCTTATCCCTTGCTGCTTCTAGAATTCTCTGCTTCATTTGAATCTTGGCTAATGTAATTACGATATGCCTTGGTGTGTTCCTCCCTGGGTCCAACTTCTTTGGGACTCTCTGAGCTTCCTGGACATCCTGGTAGTCTATTTCCTTTGCCAGATTGGGGAAGTTCTCCTGTATTATTTGTTGAAATAAGTTTTCCACTTGTTGCTCTTCTTCTTCCCCTTCTGGGACTCCTAAAATTCGGATGTTGGGACGTTTAACGATGTCCCAGAGGTTCCTAAGCCTCTCCTCATTTTTTTGAATTCTTGTTTCTTCCTCGTTTTCTGTTTGGTTGTTAATTTCTTCCTTCTGGTCCACTCCACTGACTTGAGTCCCAGTTTTCCTTCCATCTCTATCAGTTCCCCATGCATCTTCCTTCATTTCACGTATTGTAGCCTGCATTTTTTCATCTAATTTGCGAGCAAAGTCAACCAATTCTGTGAGCATCTTGATGACCAGTGCTTTGAACTGTGCATCTGATAGGTTGGCTATCTCTTCACTGCTTAGAGGAATTGGCTCTGGGGCTTTTATTTGTTTTCCGGTTTGAGCCATTTTTGGTGTTTTTTTTTTTTTGTTGTTGTTTTGGTTTTGGTTTTAGTCTGGTCACGGCTATTACATAGTGAGGGGTGGAGCCTTAGGTGTTCCTCAGGGCGGGGCAGCCCAGTCGCCTGGTTGTGACGCTGTATGTGGGGGCGGGGTCTGAGAGGGAACAATGGCACCTGCTCCGCTCTCTCCTGGATCCAGTCCCCACCGCCACTTCCCCTCTGCGTGCGCGAATGTGGGACCACCTGGTCAGCCAGCTGCCCTGTGTGGCCTCACCGGTTCTGCACAGTTGCCCCCCTGTGCCTGGGGTCCGCCAGCTGCTGCCTGTGGGCCCGGGGACCGCCAGCCGCCACCTGTGCACCTGGGAACCGCAAGCCGCTGCTGCTTGCGTTCCTGGGTCTGCACCTCCACTCTCTCCTGCCCCAACTCCGCCCCTCTTACCGGTCTGGATGAATGGCTGCTGGACTTCCGCACAGTTCAATTTTTCCATAAGTTCTGGTTGTTTTCTTGTTCCCAAATATTTGTTGTCCTTAATTTTGGTTGTGAGAGTAGGCACAGTGTGTCCGCCTACGCCTCCATCTTGGCCGGAAGTCTCATCTGTGTACTTTTAAGGCTCTGGTGCTGTAGGCTGGGGAGCCCAGTTTGGGGTTTAGACCCCACACTTCTCAGGGGAAACCTCCTGGACACTTAAATATCCCTCTAGCCCTTTGCCTGCTGCCCATGGGTGCCCAGCCAGCCCTCTTGTGTCTGCTCCAGAGTCCCTACCAGTCATGTTGTGTTGAAGTTGTTTCTTCTGTCTGTCCACGGTTATAAGGCTTCTCTTGAGCTAGTGTTCAGTTGGTTATTCTGGATGATTTCTCTGCAATTTATTTATAATTCCAATTGATCCTAAGAGGAGGTTAGTGTAACTTCCACTCACTGCTCCACCATCTTGGATCCCTTAGTATTAAATTTTATCTGTAGTTCTTGCCCAAAATATATTTACTTAACAGGTTAGTTTATCTTAAAATACTTGACCAAACTCTTACAATTACTGCAAACAACAATTTATTGATAATCTTGATAATGTACATTTCAAGAAACAAATACCTTTCATAATCTACTTAACATGGCATTTAACAAACACATACCACCCAGTTGTTCAAATGCTATTTAGTGATATTGGCAATATATGGCATGTGTATATTTAGTATTTCATCCTGCAACATCAAGCTGCATTAAAAATTGAATATGTCTCATGAACCATATTAAGCTAAGAATTTCTTTAGATCAGTTTTCCATATAGGATTTATTTAGATGTTTCCAAATTACTTTTCTGAGTAACTTTACTCCCCAAGGCCAGAAAAAAAATATTTTCATACCATTAAGTATAAATTACAAGTAATTATGATAATTTACAAGTAACATAATAAAAGAGTCCATTAGAAAAATTGTATAGTAATTTAAATTTAGTTTATTTTTTCAAAATCCTTTTAATACTCAGTAATTTTTTTTGCTAAGGCCTGTGATTATAAGTTAATAATCAATTTTCACATTTACTGCAGGATTTAGAAAATTTCTCATTAATGGCCAAAGGGCCAATTCCAATCAATATCTTATGAACATTCATGAACACGCATCGAATACTTTTCTGTAAAATTATTAGAACATTTATAAGCAGAAATGAATATCTGCAATATTGTGGAAGACCAACATATTTTTAAAAAATACAAAACCACACTATGTGTTGAATGAATAATATAACAATCCTAAAATTTGTATGGAACTTTGGAAGAGCCAGAATAGCTAAAGGAGTCTTGAGAAAGACAAAGCTGAAGACATCACACTTCCTTATTGCAAATTATACTGTGAGACTATAGTAATTAAAACAGTATGATGCTGCCATAAAAATTGGCACAGGGACCAATAGAAGAGAATTGGGAACCCAGAAACAAACTTTAGTATATACTGCCACCTAATGTTTGACAAGGAAGACATGAATACTCAATGGGAAGAGTTTTTAAAATAAATGGTGCTAAAGAAAATGGATATTTACAGTTGAAAGAATGAAACTGGACCTCTATTTATACCACTCATAACCTGGCAACCAAGGAGAGTGGACTAGAATGCACATGTGTGAACAATGATGACTTCACTGAACTGGTCAGAGGGGATGGCAGATGCAGATGAGTGAGCATGTGTACTGTGTGGCTATCTCATTTAAAATTACTAAGGGAGTAGAGCAATGAATTTGCATCAGATTTTGCATTAAGCTTGAACATTCCTCTGCGGAGACTATTCGGATGATTCTGAAGGCTGCAGCTATGGACAACTGGTGATTGGCAGCTTCATCATGACAATGTATCCACTCATGCATCATGTCTCAAGCAGAGTTTTTTAGCAAAACATCAAATCACCCAGGTGACTCATCCCCCTACAGCCCAGATTTGGTGCCCTGAGACTTCAGGCTTTTCCCAAAACTAAAATCACCTTTGAAAGGGAAGAGATTTCAGACCTTCGATGAGATTCAGGAAAATACAACAGAGTACCTGATGACAATTGGGAGAACTGTGTGAGGTCCCAATGTGCCTACTTGGAAGGGGTCTGAGACGTCATTGTCCTATGTACAGTGTTTCTTGTACCTTGTATCTTCTTCAATAAATGTCTCTATTTTTCATATTACATGAGTTGATACCTTCTGGACAGACCGGGTGTGTATGGGTGTGTATAATAGTGTATATGTAGTGCATTATATATAATGATATATATGAAATATGAAATATGTGAAAGTCTGTGAAACATGTCATCATTATTTTAATAGGGATTCCATGGAGTCTATAAATTGCTTTGCATAGTATGGACATTTTCATGATGTTAATTTTTCCAATCCATGAAAAGAGCATATGCTTCCATTTATCTGTGTCTTCCTTAATTTCTTTCTCCAGCGTGTGTAGTTTCCTGAGCACAGGTCTTTTACCTTCTTGGTAAGGTTTATTCGTAGGTACTTTATTTTTCATGTTGCTATAAGAAATGTTTTTTTTTTCCTGATATTTCATTGCTGGTGTACAAAAATGCCTTGAGTTTCTGAATATTGACTTTGTATAACTGCTGTTTTGCCAAATTCACTTACTAGATTGAATTGTTTTTTGATGGAGTCTATAGGATTTTCTATGTACACTATTATATCATCTGCAGAGAGTGACAGTTTTGCTTCCTCCTTTTCAATTTAGATGCCTTTTATTTCTTTTTCTGTGTGTGATTGCTGTGTCTAGGACTTCCAATACTATGTTGAATAGAAGTGGTGAAAGTGGACATCCTTGTCTTGTTCCTGATCTTAGGGGGAATGCTTTAAGTTTGTGCCCAATGAGTATAATGTTGGCTGTAGGTTTCTCATGTAGGGCCTTTATTATGTTGGGGTATACTCCCTCTACTCCCACTTAGTGACTGTTTTTATCATAAACGGGTGCTGTACCTTATCAAATGCTTTTCCCCCATCTATTGGTTTGATCATGTGATTTTTGTCTTTTTGCTTATGATATATATTACATTTATTGATTTGCAAATATTGAACCATTCTGGCATCCCTGGTATGATTCCACTTGATCATGATGTATGATCTTTTTCATGTATTGCTGGATGGTTTGCCAATATTCTGTTGAAGGTTTTAGCATCTATGTTCATCAGTGATATTGGCCTGTAGTTTTATTTCTTTGTTGTGTCGTTATTTGCTTTTGGGATTAGGATGATTCTGGCTTTTTAAAAATAGTTTGGAAGTCTTCTCTCTTCTTGGATTTTTTGGAAAAGTCTGAGAAAGATAGTGGTTAGCTCTTTCCTAATTGTTTTGTAAAATTCTCCTGTGAATCTCTCCAGTCCAGGGTTTTTGCGTGCCAGGAATTTTTTCTTCTTTGATTACTGCTTTAATTCCACCAGCTATTATTAGTCTCTTCGCACTTTCTGTTTCTTCTTCAATCAGTTTTGGAAGACTATATATTTTCTAGAGATTTGTCCATTTCACCCAGGTTTTCAATATTTTGGACTATAGTTGTTCATAGTAATTTCTTACAATCCTTTGTATTTTTGTGGTATCAGTTTTAATTTCGCATCTTTCTGATTTTATTTATTTGGGTTCTCTCCTTTTTTTTTTCTTGATGAGTCTGGTTAAAGGCTTTTCAATTTTGTTTATCTCTTCAAGTCCCAGTTCCTTGATTTATTAATGTTTTCAATTAGTTTTTTGGTCTCTTTGACATTTAATTCTGCTTTGATCTTGATTATTTCCCTCCTTCTATTCTCTCTGACCTTCATTTGTTGTTATTCATCCAGTTTTTGTAGTTGTAGGGTTAGGGTGTTTGTTTGAAGTATTTCTGTCTTTTTTTAGGTAGGCTTGTATTGCTATGAACTTCCGTTTCAAGACTGCCTTTGCTGTATTCCATACATTTTGGACTGTTGTATGTTTATTTTCATGTTTCCTGAAACTTTTTGATTTCTTCTTTGATCTTATCAGTAACTCATTCATTGTTTAATAGCATGGTATTCAGTGTCCATGAGTTTGAATATTTTTGAATTTTTTCCTTGAGGTTGGTTTCTAGTTTCAAGCCCTTGTGGTCTGAGAAAATGCTTGATATGATTTCAAATTTCTTGCATTTGTTGAGGCTTGTTTTGTGTCCTATCATGTGGTAGATTTTTGAAAATATTCCTTGTGCATTTGAAAAGAATGTGTATTTTGCCTCTTTGGGAATAAAGGTTCTATATATATCAATTAAGTCCATTTGATGTAATGAGTGTTTCAGTTCCACAATATCCTTGTTGATATTTTGTTTGGAAAATCTATCCATTGTTGACAGTGGGGTGTGAAAATTCCCTACTATAATTGTGTTGCTGTCTATATTTTTCTTATATATTTGGGTTCTCCTACATTGGGTTCATATGTATTTATAATATTTATGTCTTCTTGATGGATTCTTCCCTCAAGTAATATGAAGTGTCTTTTTGTGTCACTTTTTATGGCCTTTGTTTTGAAGTCTATTTAGTCTGATATGAGTATTGATGCCCCAGCTTTTTTTTCCAGTCCATTTCCTTGCAATATTTTTTCCAACCCTTCACTTTCAGTCTATGCAGGTTTTTTGTTCTGTGGTGGGTAGCATATGTATGGGTCATGTTTTCTTATCCATTCAGCTACCCTATGTATTTTGATTGGAGCATTTAATACATTATATTTAATGTTATTATTGATAGGTACTTATTCATTGCTATTTTACTCCCTTTGTACCTGTGTTACTCTCTCTGTCTTTTATTCATCTTCTTAAAGCATTGCCTTTGGCATCTCTTGCAGTACTGGTTTGGTGGAGAGGTACTCTTTTTTTTTTTTTTTTTTTTTTTTTTGGTCTGGAAAAGGCATTATTTTGCTTTCCATTTTAAATGAGAGCCTTGCTAGGTAGAGTAGTCTTGGTGTAAGCTTTTTCTTTTCATTACTTGGAATAATTTTTGCCATTACAACCAGGTGTGTAGTGTTTCTGTTTTATAATCAGCTGATAGCCTCTTTGGAGCTCCCTTGTATGTTACTAGATGTTTCTCTTTTGATGCCTTTAAGATTCTCTCCTTGTCTTTGAATTTTGCACTTTAATTATAATGTGTCTTGGAGTTGCCTCTTTGTGTTCATCTTGATTGGGACCCTCTGTGCTTCCTGGGCTTGTGTAGCTTTTTATCTCATCAAATTAGGGAAGTTTTCCATCATTACCTCTTCAAACAGGTTTTCTATCCCTTGCTCCTCTTCTTCTCCTTCTGACATCCCTATTATATGGATATTATTACATTTCATGTTGTACTGCAGTTCCCTTAACTCCTCTTCATTGTTTTTAGTATGTTTTCCTTTTCTTGCTCTTTCTGGGAGGTTTTTTTTTTTCTACTTTGTCCTCCAGCTCATTGATTCAATCCTCTGCTTCATGGAGCCTGCTCTTGATTCCTTCTACTGTGTTCTTCAATTCACAAATTGTATTCTTCATTTCATCTTGGCTCTTGTTGAGAGTTTGTGTACTTTTTCATGCTTATATAGTTTCCAGTAAGTTCCTCATTACTCACCTGTAGTTTTTAGTAATTGTCAGCAAGCTCATTGAGCTTCCTTCTAAACATTGTTTTGGACTCAGTATCTGATAGTTGATTTGCCTCTGTTTCATTTTGCATTCTTTCTGAGGATTCCTCCTTTCCTTTTGTTTGGGGGTTGGTTCTTTGTTTTCCAATTATTTGTGAACTCTTCTTGTTTGTTTCTGTTCCTTAAATTGATCTGTTTTGACCTGCTCACTTTGTGGTGTGATCTTCTGTGGTAGGAGACCTGTGAGATTCAATGGTGCAGTCTCCTTGATCTCCTGAACTTGATGCTCTTGAGATGCCCTTTATGCCATTTATGTTGACTCTCTGGATGTGATTGGGTTTTGATTGTTGTTAGGTCTTTCTTTGGTGGGTCCTTCCTTATAGCTGGTTGAATGAGGGTCACTCTGCCCACCATGTCTTGTATGCTATTTTACAGGTACACTGTTTTTTCTTTCTGGGTCCTGTTGTGCAGATGCTGCCAGAACAAAACTACAAAGCACAGGTTACAAACCCACATCCGCAAAAATAACTGCCCCCTCAACCTCACTATCAACCACAAATGGACCAGTATTAATAACAGTGTAAAGACATTAAGACTATTATAAAAATGAGAGCAATTATGAGATAACCTACTGAAAGAAAAATGATTTTGAGAAGGTAGAAATAGGAGCACTAATGAGAGATGGGAATCAGAGCAATGCAAAAAGAGAAAGTAAAATTTATATCATGAATAAAAAAGGAATAAGGATGGCTGAATATGCACAATCTTGATGGACAAGAAAGGAATGTTAAAAAGCTATGTAGGAAAGAAAATATCATTGCAAATCATGGAAAGGACCACAGTGGATTTCATCTTGGTAGCCTCTAGTATTTGCCAATGTTTTTTCTTTCTGAATCCACCTCTGGTGATGTCAGATGGTGTCCCAGTCTGGCTATAGGCAGCTTGTTTGAGATTTCCAGAGTTGTACTGTCTGTGGCTGTCTCCTTCAGTTGTTAATGTAGTCATACTGCACTCAGCAGTCAGGCTTAAGCACCATAGCACAGGGCAGAATCCCTCTGGTTTGGGGTAATGTTTCCCCTCGGGCTGCTGCTGTATGGGTGTGATGATTCAGCACTGGGATCCTGGAGGCTGCTCTCTCAGTTCTCTTCCCAAAGCTTCCATCCAGAGTCTCTCCTCAGGCCTCTCCAGCCCACTCTGCCCTTGCCTTTGCCGGAACCCAGGGTTAGTGGCTGCAAATGAAAATTTGTGTGTTGGCCCTTTAAACAGCTTTTTCATCTCTAGCCATCCATCTCTGGCAGAGAGCAACCCTGCCACTTTCCACTGCAGGTTGTTATCTGTGCACTTTTTGGGCTCTGGTGTTCTAGGCTAGGGATCCCAGCTTAAGGTTTAAACCCCACTCTTCCCAAGGGGATCCAACTGGCAGCTTAATTATCCTTTTTACACGGCCTCCTGTGAGTGCTCAGGCAGCCCTCTTGAGTCTCTACTGCATTCCTTACCAATTAGGTTGTGCTGAAGCTAATTCCTCTGTCTGTCAAAGGTTATAAGTCTCTCTCACTATTTTTCAGTTGTTTGTTCTTGGTGATTTCTCCACAATTTAGTTGTAATTCCAGATTGGTCCTGGGAGGGTAGTTGACTTCCATTCATGCCTCCACTATCTTGCTGCTCCCTGTCATGCTGTTTTATAGAATTTTGAAAAGGTTTGAACCATGAAAACCCAATTTTTAAACCTCAACCTGGTGTTTATTATTTTTTTCTCTAAAATATACTTAGTAGTAGTAGTAGTAGTAGTAGTAAACTAAACTTAAGGGAGTTTTCCCTTAAAAGAAGAGAACTGAGACTGCCGGCCAAGATGGAGGCGTAGGTGGACACACTGTGCCTCCTCTCACAACCAAAATTAAGGACAACAAATATTTAGAAACAAGAAAACAACCAGAACTGACAGAAAATTGAATTGTACAGAAGTCCAACAACCATTCATCCAGACCGGTAAGAGGGGTGGAGTCGCGGTAGGAAAAAGTGGAGGTGCGGACCCAGGAACGCAAGTAGCAGCGGCTCGCAGTTCCCAGGTGCACGGGCGGTGGCTGGCGGTCCTCAGGCGCCCAGGCGGCAGCTGGCGGACCCCGGGCACAGGGGTGCAACTGTGCAGGCCCAGTGAGGATGCACAAGGCGGCTGGCTGACCAGGGGGTCCCACATTTGCGCACGCAGATGGTCCAGGCAGAGGGGAAGTGGTGGAAGGGACTGAATCCAGGAGAGAGCGGAGCAGGCGCCATTGTTCCCTCTCAGACCCCACCCCCACATACAGCGTCACAACCCAGCGACTGGGCTGCCCCACACTGGGGAGCGCCTGAGGCTCCACCCCTCATACGTAATAGCTGCGACCAGACTAAAACCAAACCAAAACAAAACAAAAAACCCCACCAAAAATGGCTCAAACCGGAGAAAAAATGAAAACCCCAGAGTAAATTCCTCTAAGCAGTGAAGAGATAGCCAACTTATCAGATGCACAGTTCAAAGCACTGGTCATCAAAATGCTCACAGAATTGGTTGATTTTGCTCATAAATTAGATGAGAAAATGCAGGCTACAATACGTGAAATGAAGGAAGATGCATGGGGAACCGATAGAGATGGAAGGAAAACTGGGACTCAAATCAATGGAGTGGACCAGAAGGAAGAAATTAACAACCAAACAGAAAACGAGGAAGAAACAAGAATTCAAAAAAAATGAGGAGAGGCTTAGGAACTTCCGGGACATCGTTAAACGTCCCAACATCCGAATTATAGGGGTCCCAGAAGGGGAAGAAGAGCAACAAGTAGAAAACTTATTTGAACAAATAATAAAGGAGAACTTCCCCAATCTGGCAAAGGAAATAGACTACCAGGATGTCCAGGAAGCTCAGAGAGTCCCAAAGAAGTTGGGCCCAAGGAGGAACACATCAAAGCACATTGTAATTACATTAGCCAAGATTAAAATGAAGCAGAAAATTCTAGAAGTAGCAAGGGATAAGGGGACAGTCACCTACAAAGGAGTTCCCATCAAACTGTCAGCTGATTTCTCAAAAGAGACCTTCCAGGCAAGAAGGGGCTGGAAAGAAATATTTGAAATCCTGAAAAGCAGGGACCTACATCCAAAATTGCTCTATCCAGCAAAGCTGTCATTTAGAATGGAAGGACAGATAAAGCGCTTCTCAGATAAGGTCAAGTTCAAGGAGTTCATCATCACCAAGCTCTTATTATATGAAATGTTAAAGGGGCTTATCTAAGAAAAAGATAAAAAATATGACAATGAAAAGACAGCAAACTCACAGCTATTAAGAACCACACCTAAAACAAAAGCAAACTAAACAAACATCTAGAACAGGAACAGAACCAGAGAAATGGAGATCACATGGAGGGTTAGCAACAGGGGAGTGGGAGGAGGAGGGGGGGAAGGTACAGAGAATGAGTAGCATAGATAGTGGGTAGAAAATAGACAGGGGCAGGGTAAGAATAATATGGGGAATGTAGAAGCTAAAGAACTTATGACTCAAGGACATGAACTAAAGAGGGGAATGTGGGTGGGAGAGGGTGTGCAGGGTGGGGGGAATGATGGTTGAGAAACGGGACAACTGTAATAGCATAATCAATAAAATATATTTAAAAATAAAAAATAAAATCAAATTAAAAAAAAGAAGAGAACTGAAAGCATGCTTATATAGGTGTCATACTCAAATTTTTTTTGGAGAAGCTAATCTGATAACTCAAGGTTATTCAAGGATTGAGAAGATTAAGATGTGACAATTCCTCTTTTTGTCTTCTATAAAATTAAAAATACATTTTAACAGTATTCAATTTGTTCTTGGATGTTGTATTCTTATTTTAAAATGATTACTTCAACATAAAGAAACAATCTAGTATAAAATCCATAAGAAAATAAATATCAATATTCCTGGTAATTATTCAATATAAAAATCAATATTAGAAAGATTCCTGAGGTACTAATTACATTTTCCAGCCTTTATTAACTGGTTTTCAAATTTGTATTGAAGGCAATATACATCTTTCTACATGATTGAAAGAAATATTAAGAAGATAAATTTCTTATTTAAAAACCCTGCTGTTTTTAAGATTACTCTATTTCCTTTTCCTTATACCATATGATCTCACCTTTAACAGGAATCTAATCAACAAAACAAACAAACAAGCATAATATAACAAAAGACAGTGAAATTGAGAATGGGCTGACAGTCACCAGAGGGGAGAGGGGAGGGAATTTCAGGGGAAAAGGGGAAGGGTTTACAGGAACAAGTATAAAGGACACATGGACAAAAACTATGAGGGGGTGGAAATGGGAATGAGGTGGGGAGGGCTGGGATGGTTGGCTGGGGTGGGAGTAAAAGACAGAAAAATGTACAAGATCAACAATTAAAATAAAAATTGAAGAAAAAATTTATTATTTTTAGAGAGAAGGGATGGGAGCAAGAGAAACATCAATGCGTGGTTGCCTTTCACATGCCCCACACTGGGGACCTGACCCACAGCCCAGGCATGTGTCCTGACTCGAATGGAACCAGCAACCCTTTGGTTCACAGGCCAGCACTCAATCCACTGAGCCACACCAGCCAGGGCAAGATTACTCTATTTTCAAGTCTTGTTTTAAAAATAAATATTTTCACTTTAGCATAGGGTTCAATTGTGCTTTCTACTTTCAGTAATTATTTGGCAAAAGTAGTTATATTTTTTTCAGGATCAAAGACATAAGTACAAGCATTTTATGGTTGGAATTCTGTGAAAACCTGTAACAGGAAAAAAAGTAATTTTCAGTGGGGCTGTTTAGATCTTCTTTTAATACAGTCCAAAATCAAGATTAATAAACATTCAAATTTGACAGGTACCAGCAAGATTTAAAAGAGTTTGAATCTACGATCAACCCTTTCTTTATTTAACAACGATACCTCTGATTATAGTGTCAGTATCCTGAAATGAATACACTAAGTTCCCCTAGGATTAGAACAATTTCCTTCACCTTTTAATTGTACATTATTATGAATGCTTAACCACAAGGATATTATAGACAACTCCTGTGAAATGAATAAACTGTATTCACATGCAACATGTAGACAAGAGAGTCCAAAAGAGGAAAAAAAAATGAAAGAACACTAAAATAGCAGATAATATAGATTTCTGTCTTAGATACAATCCTGAGGCTACCTACATTCAATTTAGTTGTATACTCAAAATCAAAGGAATCATTTTCGATATAAAAAGTCATCATATTAAAATTTTCAATATTTGTTCAGCTTAGCTATCAATATTTTTAAACTTAAAATGTTCTATTGGTAATCACTGCACAGAATTTTACATACACAAACGTATTACTTTCTCTTTTTTGTTGTTGTCTCTCAGATGATGATACATTTTATGGAACTTGTGTGCAAATGAGCCAAAAGGAAGTATATCAAACTTGTGAATTTCATAGCTTATACACTTTAACAAAAATCAGTTGCTTCATAATATAACTGGAAATTGAAAACAAGGAGTGGACATACAAATAATAAAACATAAGTAGCAATTAATAATAGCAAAGGACAGTGACTGCTGTAGTTAAATAGCTGATATCTTTTTGGTAAGATCTACCTCTCAAGAGAAGTTGTGAAATGGATACATTTCTTTATCTATCAATTTCCAAGTCTCTTCTTAACATATCTTTCCACAAATCCATATAAGGACTCTCACTCTGCAGACCATATTAAAATCTGCTTCCAGGAAGAGATCTGCTAACTGTTATTTACCTTAATTATTCTTACATTCTAGTTTCCATTTTAGGTTTTGGAAGAAAGAGTCTTATCAGCAGTTAATGAAATTTTCAATGTTAGCAGACAGGTCTGGATGCCCTGGAAATATGATTACACCAAAACCATTACTAACATATTGCTAACAATAGTGTGGCTCTAGCTTGCTGAATAGTATGTGATCTGTTACCTTATCTAGTTATTCTTAATCTTAAAATCCATTAGCATTTTAAGGGAAAGTTTGTGCTTTTCTTTTTTTTTTTTGTATTTTTTAATTGTATTTTTTCCATTACCATTTAGTCCCCTTATACTCCCTCCCCCTACAATCACCACATTGTTTCCATGTCCATGAGTCCTTTTTCCTTTTTGCTGAGTTCTTCCACCCTCTAAGCCCTGCCCATAGCTATCATCCTGCTTTCCATCTATGAGTCTGTCTCTATTGTGCTTGTTAGTTCGGTTTGTTCATTAGATTTTCTTTACATAAATTTTATTTTTTACTGTGTTAGATTGTAATTAAATTCTAACTACTATACAATTTTTATAAAACCTCTTGTTTTTATTTTGGTACTATATATACATGAATACATAGTAAGCTACCACCTTATGAGGGCAGCTGTGTTTTATTGACCATTGTTACAAGTTACTTATGTTGAATCTAATAAACAAAATAAACTAATGAACAAAATAGAAGCAGAGGCATGGACACATGGAAGAGACTGACAGCAACCAGACAGGAGGGGGATGGAGGAACTGGATGAAAGAAGGTGAAGGGATTAGCCAGAGAACATGTATGTATGACCCATGGACACAGACAACAGTGCAGTGATGGCCAGAGGGAAGGGGTGTGGGTGATGAGAGGAGGTGGGCAAAAGGAGAGGGATAGGGACATCTGTAATAGTGTCCACAATAAAAATAAAGAAAAAAAAGTAACTTATTTTGAAAATGACATCATCAAAAAATGTGACTTTGATAATTTGATCATTTTCTAAGTATTTACTGAAGCTTAGGTGATGAATAGTGTGTTTTGTATGCTAGCCTTCTATAATTTAACTAAAAATCTAATGATATTTTGACATTAAAAAATGAAACCAAAATGTTATTAAAACATTTAATTAACACACAGTTTCACCTGTTTCAATGGTGCCCAACATCTATTAGCTTTTTTATTATTTTAAAATAGAATAGGTGTCTACTGACTGATATAAATCTGAAATAAATATTAAATACCTGGAATAATGATGCTGAGATTTTTATTATTGTTTTGTTTTCTAAATTCTATTGTTATAATTGCTATTGCTATTGGTATTTTGCATGCAAGGTACAAAATGAGTATAGACTAAAGGAAACATTAAGATTTTACTCCCCATCAACCAATCATAACTGTTTGTGGGCAAATGGCTAGTACTGTTAGATTCTATCAAATTAATTAAACATGATTAAATTTAAAGAATGCTCAGGTAATACATTTTCTCACATTGTTTAAATAAAAGGAAATAGTGGCATGCAAAAGTCATGATGCCGTTGTCATCTGTGACATTAGTAAAGTGTTAAAGTGTCTGATAATGAAATGCCCAGTTTTGATAAGATGTGAGAAAACACTCTTATACAGCACTGATGAGGGTATATCTACTTGGGGGAGAGCCATTTGGCCATGGCAATAATCATTACTAATGCATATTACCTTAGCCATAACCATTCCATTAGGGATTCATCATACTGATTTCGCACATAAGATAGTTATGGAGAGTTTCTCTCCCTCTCTCTCTCTCCCCTCCCCCTCACACACACACACACACACACACGTGCACACATGCATACATTCATAGAAAATATCTGGATGTATAAACCAAGGGAAGAAATGGAATGTGGAGACTTTCTTAAATATCTGTATAATTAAGCATAAATTTTAAAATCATGAACTTACATTGTTTCTTTTAATGAGTATTTTTACAAAAAGTAATGTGTCAATGAAACATTTAAAATATTTTTGTTTATTGATTTTGGAGAGAGAGGAAGAAATATCGATTTAGTGTTCCATTTATCCATGCATTTATTGTGTTGTCTCTTGTATGTGCCCTGACTGGGGATGGAATCCGCAACCTTGGTGTATTGGGACAATGCTCTAATCAACTGAACTAGTGGGCTAGGGCTCAATCCAACATTTTAAGTGCAATAAATCCCAGAAAAAGTGATAGAAAAATCACTCTAAACAGCATGCCATGTTTCTCTTTAAGAATATTTTTATTTACCTACGTACATGTTTGCTTAATTTGTTTTGTTTTTGTTTTTTAGATTCAGTTGTTGATAGTTGTGTTTGTTTTCATTTTAACATTCATACTTTTGATCTTATTCTTTTTCCTTAATAAGTACCTTTACCATTTCATGTAATAATGGCTTGGTTCCTGTTAAAGGTGAGAAAATACCATATGATCTCACCTTTAACAGGAACCTAATTAACAAAACAAACAAACAAGCATAATATAACCAAAGACACTGAAATTGGGAACAGGCTGACAGTCACCAGAGGGGAGGGAATTTCAGGGGAAAAGGGGAAGGGTTTACAGGAACAAGTATAAAGGACTCATGGACAAAAACTATGGCAGGTGGAAATGGGAGGGAGGTGGGGAGGGCTAGGGTGGTGGGCTGGGGTGGGAGTAAAAGACAGAAAACTGTACAAGATCAACAATTAAAATAAAAATTAAAAAAAAAATAATGGCTTGGTGATGATGAACTCCTTTAGTTTTACCTTGCTTGTGAAGCACTTTATCTGTCCTTCCATTCTAAATGAGAGTTTTGCTGGATAGGGTAATCTAGGTTGTGGTCTTTGCCTTTCATGACTTCAAATACTTCTTCCCAGTCCCTTCTTGCCTGTAAAGTTTCTTTTGAGAAATCAGCTGACAGTCTGATGGGATCTCCTTTGCAGGTAACTCTCTGCCTTTTTCTTGCTGCTTTTAAGATTCTCCCTTTATCTTTAACTTTTGGCATTTTAATTATGATGTGTCTTTGTGTGAACCTCTTTGGATCCAACTTGTTTGGGACTCTGTACTTCCTGGACTTGTATGTCTTATTTCCTTCACCAAATTAAGGGAGTTTTCTTTCATTGTTTTTTCAAATAAGTTCTCAATTTCTTCCTCTTCCTCTTCTCTTTCTGGCATCCCTATGTTTCAGATGCCAGAGTATGTCCTTTTGGAGATGTCCCAGAGTATTCTTAAACTCTCCTCATTTTTTTTTTTGAATTCTTGTTTCTTCATTTTGTTCTGGTTGAATGTTTATTTCTTCTTTATATTCCAAATCATTGATTTGAATTTTGGCTTCCTTGCCTTCACAGTTGGTTTTCTGTGTATTTTTCTTTATTTACCTCAGTAGAGCCTTCATTTCTTCCCATATATGGCTTTTGCCATATTCAGTGAGATCTTGGAGCATTCTGACCACCAGTGTTTTGAAGTCTGCATTGCATAGATAGGTTGGCTATCTCTGCATCACTTAGTTCTTTTTCTGGGGTTCTGTTCTGTTCCTTCATTTGGGCCATATTTCTTTGTCTCCTGATTTTGGCAGCCTCCTTGTGCCTGTGTACTAGATGAAGGCACTTTGATTCTGTTTTAGTGCACCTGTTAATTGAACTTTGCATTGATGCTTGAATGGATTAAGAATCTTCCGTCTATTGAGATAAGTTAAATGTATTTATCATTTAAGAAGATCAAGAAGGATTTTGAAATATGATTCCTTAGTATCTCAGAATGTGTCTTTATTTGCAGATAGAGTACTCAAACAGGTAATTAAGTTAAAATGAGGTTATTAGAGTGGCCCTTAATCCAACAAGACTCATGTCCTTATAAGAAGAGGAAATGTGGACACAGACATGTACAGAGGAGGTAAAGACAGAATAAGAAGACAGACATGTACAGCTCAGGAGGGATGCCTAGAAAAGCTCCTTCCCCACAACTCACAGAAAGAATCAATCCTAAGTACATTTTGATCTCAGATTTCCTAGCCACCACAACTGTGAGCAGATAAATTCTGTGGCTTAAACCACCCACTCTGTGGTATATTGTTATGGCAGAACTAGCAACCTAACACACCTATCTTTACTGACAGTTTTCTGTTCTGGTCCTGTTATTGTAGATAGTCCATTGGAGTTTTGGGAAGTCTACCCCCTTGTCCAAGATGGCACAGGGGGCAGTTCCTACACTGAATGCACCAAAGGTAGAAAGTTAAATGGACAGGGTCTGAGAACAGCAAAGGCTAGCAAGATAATTGAATAGAAAAATCCTCTCTTTTCCCCATCCCAATAAGAACCATGGACTTGGGCAGGAAGGGGGTGGTCTTTGAGATGAGTCTTCACCATTCTCCCAGTTCTTAGCACCTGAATAAACCTTTTTGCACCAGCATCTGACTCTGAGTTTGGCTTTCTTTGTGGCAGGCAGCAGAACCTACTTACTCAGTTACAGTCACTCATCTTTTCTCAAACTGAACTGTAGCAAAATTCTCCTAAAAGCTATCTATAGTGTCAAGCAAGCTCTAATGATCTTACATTCTTCTTCACCTCTGAATTTCTGCATGCTTTGTTTCTTCTGCCTGAAGTTCCTTCTTCCACTTTTTTCAAACACCCTTTATAATCCTCCCTCACGACCAAGCTCAACAATACTTGATAAGACTTCCCTGAACAAACATTCTCTTTACTACCATTGTAGTGAAGGAACCAAAAATCCTGCAACCTTGATGCTGCTTTTTGGGATATTAATTTTAAGCTGTTTATCAAGAAACCAAAGACTCAGAACCTTTGACCCTTCTCCCTTTCTTGTCCAAGAGATTCAGACAGAGAAAATGCTTAAGATGCCTCCTTAGCCTAAATAGGATTAAGTGTGATAAATAGAGTGCTTCAGGCAAATTCATGTAGCTAGATATCCCCTGTGTCCCATTGTTTCTGATTCACGCAGCAAGTAATTCCCTGGTCTATGTCTTTGGCTCTCCCTCAACTATTTGTAAATTGCCCATTCTCACCTCTGAAAATCTAATACCATGTTACCTCCCTTTTCTTCTTTGTCTGTGTTTTATACCCAATGTTGCCTCACTGTCTTTGGAATTTTCATGGATTTATTATGTCTGTGTGAATTCCCCATAAGCATGTATTAAACTTGGATTTTTCTCTTGTCAATCTGTCTCTATTAATTAATTTGATTATTAGCCCAGCCAGAAGAACTTAGAAGGTAGAAAGAAAAGCATTAATATATTATAGTCCCCACAGTAGTTTATAACACATCTATTATTGGATTCAATTTACTGCTTTAAAATGATTTACTTATATGTCTGTTTCTCCTATAAGTGAATATATTCTTATAAAACAATAAACACATTATATTAACATAAAATACCCATTTAAAAATAGCTACATTTAGTGAGGGAAGTGTAATTTTTTTCCACTTTTGCAAATCTCTTTATTTTTTGGCTTAATGAAGACAGTGGCATGTTCATATCTGCTTCTTTCTGCAAGCTATTGTAAAATATTGCTTGGTTTAAAGTATGTGAAGAAAATGGGCCTCATTAAGACATGTAGTTAGAAAAGGGAGGATCATGCAGACAACCTACATGATCCCAAAGTCCTGAAAATCCTAATATGAAACCAGAAAAGCTAGAATTCGTGCTGCCTGCTACCTACCAGACCCAGTCAGCAGAGACAGGGATTGAATCTTTATGAGACCTTTATTCAGATGGCCTGTGATCTGAGAAGATGGTGGGTTTGTACCCTAACAGACTGTTTTAAATTCCATTTAAATCGACCCTTTTTATAAGGAGGAGAAAAGTGTAGATAAGGGATATGGAATTCAGGAAAAAAGTTAATCAGATAAAATGGTAGCATTCTTTCATCTGTGCCCTGAGTTGTGGGTGTCTCCCACTGGAGTACAATGGCTCAGATACCATCTTGAATTGCTTGAGTCCTACTGAGGCATAAAGGTGGAACTGCTTGTGGTCTCCTGGAGTCAAGGTGGGTCATACCTTCAATTCCTGGAACAATAGCTTTTTACATACATTGATTACTAAGTTAATTGGCTATTACCTGAAACTAAAATGTTTCCAACATTTGAGTCTCCCATCAGTCAGATGTCTCTTTCTCATGCTACCCTCCAGCCTGCCATGAACCAGCATCCTAATTTTATGAAAGCAGTATTTGAAAAATATCTCCTATTTGTCCTGTCATTTGCATCTTTATTAATACTCCTTTCATTCAGACCCAAATCATCTCTCACTTAGAGTCTCAAAATACCTTCCCACATGGTCTTTGCATTTAACCGGACTCTTGTATTTTGAATTCAGACCATGTTACTCTGAGGTTTGAATTATTTAATTGTTTTTTCTCACTTATAGGATCAAGTCTAAACTTTTCTTTAGCATGACATTTCAGACCATCTACAGTTAGGCCTCTACCTACCCCTCCAATAATTCTTGGTATAGTCATTTCAAATATGAATGAAAAGACAATATACTTTCTGCTTCTTTTCTACCTTTGTGTATGTTCTTTCATCCATAATGCTTTTACTTTCCTTTATCTACTTAATGAAATCTTACACATTCCTCAAGAGTTAACACAAACATAATTACCTGACACCACTGCCCTTTCCCATGTTCCTGCCAGAATCAGGTGGCTTTCGGCATCACTAGCTAAGTAGAAATGGAGAAGACATATATTAACACTTCACAAAATGCTTATCAAATAAGATGTACTCAATTAAAGTTGATATTTTCACTACAGTGTGGAAATCCCTGCTTTGTTTGGACCCTTACTATAAGCATTAAATGTTCGTGAAGCTTCATTCACCCAGTTAGTTACCTAAGGCAAATTTGGAGAGAGGAGGGGAAAAGATCAATGTAATATAGTGTTTTATAAATGTTGTCTTGATCCAGTATTTTTCACCTGAAACCTTTCATTAATTTTAAAAAATAACATTTTATTTATTTATTTTTTTAATTTTAAGAGTTTATTTGAGCAAAAATTGATTTGAATCAGGGCAGCACCAAATTGGAAGGGGTTAGGAGTGATGCACAAAGATCTGATTAGATCATTGGGGAGGAGTAGGAAGGGGCCATTAGTGGGGGTTGTCCGAGGTAATGGTAAACAGTCTAGGACTGGTTGGCTGAGAAGCTGAATGCCTCCAGAGCACATGGAATTATGGGTCAGAAGATTTAAAATAAAAAGAGGCAGAGACTGCCTCTCAGGCTCTTTGTCCTCAAGAATGCCTGGATGATGGTGCTGCAACTGCCTGTGTTTCTCATCCCAAAGGATGGTATGTTGTATGGAAAAAAACTCCAGGTAAAGCCTGGGATCAAGCTGGTCTGGCAGAGGGTGGCAGGGTTATTCTTATTTGGGTGTTCTAGAGGGGATGGACTCTGAGGCAGAAGACTACCATTCTTCCAAAATTGTGTAGATTTTGTATACTGTGTTGTTGTAGTTTGTAAACTAATGTATAGAAGTAAGATAATTAAAATGAACAGGGGGGATGATGGAGGAACTCCAGAGTTAAAAATTTTAGCCTTAATTGATAGGCTTACGTGATTAAAACTGGAACTCAAGAGTTAAAGATTTTAGCCTTAATTGATAGGCCTAAGTGACTAATGCATGTGGAAAGCTGTTATTCCAAAATTGTGTAGCTTTTGAGTAAAGACTCCTTTCCTTTATTACTATCTTGCAGCCTGTCAAGGCCAGGCAGCTTTCCTTGAGATTCGTGCAGACAGGAGAAAATTCATGGAGCTGTGGGAATGCCTGGCATGCCTTTATTCAAGGGTGGGACAATCCATACATGCTGCAAGGTGTCCCTCAGCAGAAGTCCCAACTCCCTTATATACTAAATGTATGCAAAGCTGGCAGGGTGCAAAGATATTATGTAACAGAGCATAATTCAGTGCATGCTAGCCTATTCAGGGTTATGGAAATACTTCTCAAGGCTGCAAGAATGCTGCTTATCTTAGTTTCCCAGACATCTGGCTGAGGGAGCCTGACAGACTCTGTTTACCCTACAATTACCAAAACTTTGCCTCCAAAATTTTGCCTAGAGGGCAGGCAGCAGTATACCATCTGCTGCTCAGTAACAGGAGTACTCCACTGACAAGAGTTTGAGGAGAGATTTTCATAGAGAAAAGGATGAAACAAAGTAAGAAAAATTTACTTTTTGTTTTCTTAATTGAATTTATTGGGAGTGACACTGGTTAATAAAATTATATAGATTTCGGGTGTACAATTCAATAATTCATCATCTGCATATTGTATTGTGTGTTTACTAACCTGAGTGAAGTCTCCTTCCAGCAGCACCAGTTATCTGCCCTTTACCCTCCCCTGACCACTTTCCCTTTGGTAATAATGATACTGTTGTCTGTGTCTATGAGGTTTGTTTTTCTCAATCCATTCACCTTTTCATCCAGCCTCCAAAGCCCCTTCCCTCTGACAACTGTCATCCTCCACTCCATCTATGAGTCTGTCCCATTTTCCTTGTTAGTTCAAATTGTTCATTAGATTCAACATATAAGTGAAACCATATGGCATTTATTTCTCTCTGACTGGCTTATTTCACTCAGCATAATGTTCTCCAGGTCCATCCATACTGTCGCAAAGGATAATGTTTCCTTCTTTTTTATGGCCCAGTAGTATTCCATTGTTTAAATGTCCCATAGTTGTTTTACCCACTCGTCTACTAATGTACACTTGGGCTGCTTGTAAATATTAGCTATTGGAAATAGGCATGTCCTGAGAAGCAGAGTACAACCCAGAGTGTGGAAGGAGGCAGACTGGTCAAAAAGGTAGGGATTGAAGTATGGGAGGTAGAGAATTCTTGGAACAAAACACATCATTTTATTTTTTTATTCTCTTTTTTTAAAGTGTTTTTATTGATTATGCTGATACAGTTTTCCCAGTTTTCTCCTCTTTATCCCCCTCTTCCCTGCCCCCAACCCTCCAACATTCCCTCCCTTAGTTCATGTCCGTGTGTTGTAAATATAAGTTCTTTGAGTCATTATTTTATTTTGCAACAACTCCTCATCCACTTAATTTTTGTCCAGTTAAATTTAGACTTCAAAGTAGATGAGTTAATATTAATCTGGGTCAAAACAAAACAAAAACCTGAAGACACAGACTCTTCACAATAAAATAGATACCTAAAAAGCTTTCTAATCTCCGTTCAGTTTTTCCTCACCATTGTCAGTTCTGAAGGACTCATCCTAAACACACCACCCCCTTGTTCTTGCTTTCCCATCCTAAATCAGAAAAATCTTTTAGTAAAAAGTCCATTAAAACTGGTTTCTCTCACACTTTACCTGGTTTTGGAATTTGGATAATACTGGCCTCCTAAAAAGAGTTTGGGAGTTTTCCTTCTTCTTGGATTTTTTGGAATAGTTTGAGAAGGATAGGAGTTAGTTCTTCTTTGAATGTTTAGTAAAATTCACTTGTGATGCCATCTGGTCCAAGGCTTTTGTGTTCCAGCAGCTTTTTGATTACTGCTTAAATTTTGCTGGCTGTTATTGGTCTATTTAGGCTTTTTGCTTTTTGATTCAGTTTTAGGAGATCATTTGTTTCCAGAAATTTGTCCATTTCACACTGGTTGTCCAGTTTCTTGGCATATAATTGTTCACAGTAATTTCTTACAATCATCTGTATTTCTGTAGTATTGGTTGTTACCACTCCTCTTTCATTTCTGATTTAATTTATTTGAGTCCTCTCTCTTTTGTTTTCTGGATGAGTCTGTTTAAAGGCTTGTCAATTTTGTTTATCTTTTAAAAGAACCAGCTCCTGGATTCATTGATCCTTTGGATTGTTCTTTTAGTCGGTGTCATTTAATTCTTCTCTAATCTTGCTTATTTCCTTCCTTCTACTCACTCTGGGCTTTATTTGTTGTTGTTTGTTTTTTTTTTTTCTCCAGTTTTTGTAGATGTAGGGTTAGGTTGTTTATGTGAAATGTTTCTGTCTCTTTTAGGTAGGCCTGTATCACTATGAACTTCCCTCTCAGGAGTGCCTTTGCTGTGTCCCATAAGTTTTGGGTTGTGTGTTCATTTTCATTTGTTTCCAGATATTTTGTGTGTGTGTGTGTGTGTGTGTGTGTGTGTTGTTATTATTCACATTTTTATTGTTGTTCAAGTACAGTTGTCTCCATTTCCCCCCAACACTCAAAAATATGAAATGCTTCATGATTTTGCCTGCCATCCTTGCGTAGGGGCCATGCTAATTTTCTCTGTATCATTCCATTTTACTATATGTGCTACCAAAGCTAACACTGTTTCCAGATACTTTTTGATTTCTTTCTTGATCTCATTGTTAATACATTTATTATTTAATAACATAATATTCAGTCTCCATGTATTTGAACGTCTTTGAGTTTGAAAATCTGTCTTTAAATAGAATATTTAGATAATTTATATTCAATGTAATTATTGCTAATCATTTGGCTCACTATTTTTCTACTTCTTTTTTCCATCTTTTCTGAAATTCTACTGGAAAAAGTGATATTTTTTATGATTCTAGTTTTATCACTAGTTTATTAGTTCTATCTCTTTTTATTTATTTTTTTTAATTTTCCATTTTCTTTTATTTTTTATTTATTTTTTTCAGGCCTAACTTTTTTTAATTACTATTTTTAATTGTTGATATTGTACAGTTTTCTGTCTTTTACCCCGCTCCCAGCCCACCACCCCAGCCCTCCTCACCTTCCTCCCATTTCCACCCCCCATAGTTTTTGTCCATGAGTCCTTTATACTTGTTGCTCTAAACCGTTCCCCTGTTCCCCTGAAATTCCCTCCCCTCGCCCTCTGGACACTGTCAGACTGTTCTCAATTTCAGTGTCTTTGTTTATATTATGCTTGTTTGTTTGTTTTGTTGATTAGGTTTCTGTTAAAGGTGAGATCATATGGTATTTGTCTTTCACTGGCTGGATTATTTCGCTTAGCATGATGCTCTCCAATTCCATCCATGCTGTCGCAAAGGGAAGGAGCTCCTTCTTTCTTTCTGCTGCATAGAATTCCATTGTGTAAATGTACCACAGTTTTTTCATCCATTCATTAACTGATGGGCACCTAGGTTGCTTCCAGCACTTGGCTATTGAAAATTGTGCTGCTATGAACATAGGGGTGCATAGATTCTTTTGCATTGGTGTTTCAGGGTTCTTAGGATATAATCCAAGCAGTGGAATTGCTGGGTCAAAAGGTATGTCCATTTTTAGTTTTCTTAGAAAATTCCATACTTTTTTCCATAGAGGTTGTACCAATCTGCAATCCCATCAACATTGCACTAGGGTCCCCTTTTCTCCACAACCTCTCCAACACTGGTTTGTTGCTTTGTTTATGAAGGCCATTCTGACTGCTGTCAAGTGGTACCTCATTGTGGTTTTAATTTGCATCTCTCTGATAGCTAGCGATATCGAGCATCTTTTCATGTGTCTCTGGATCCTCTGTATGTCCTCCTTGGAGAAGTGTCTGTTCAAATCCTTTGCCCATTTTTTAATTGGGTTGCTTGTCTTCTTAGAGTGGAGTCGTGTAAGTTCTTTGTATATTTTGGAGATTAAACCCTTATCTGAGATATCATTGGCAAATATGTTTTCCCACACAGTCGGTTCTCTTTTTATTTTAATACTGTTTTCCTTGGCCATGCAGAAGCTTTTTATTTTGATGAGATCCCATTTGTTTATTCTTTCCTTTATGTCCCTTGCTTTAGGGGACATATCAGTAAAAATGTTGCTGCATGTAATATCTGAGATTTTCCTGCCTATGTTCTCTTCTAGGACTTTAATGGTGTTACGGCTTATGTTTAAGTCTTTTATCCACCTTGAATTTATTTTTGTGTATGGTGTAAGTTGGTGCTCGAGTTTCATTTTCTTACACGAAGCTGTCCAGTTCTCCCAACAGCACTTGTTGAAGAGGCTATTTTTACTCCATTTTATGTTGCTGCCCCCTTTGTCGAATATTAATTGACTATAGAGACTAGGGTTTATTTCTGGGCTCTCTATTCTATTCCACTGGTCCACGTGCCTGTTTTTATTCCAGTACCAGGCTGTTTTGATTACAGTGGCCTTGTAATACATTTTGGTGTCAGGTATTGTGATCCCTCCTGCTTTGCTCTTCTTTCTCAAGATTGCTACCACTATTCTGGGTCACTTATGGTTCCATATAAATTTTTGAAGAGTTTGTTCTATATCTGTGAAATATGCCATTGGTACTTTAATAGGTATTGCATTGAATCTGTAGATTGCTTTGGGAAGTATGGACATTTTGCTGATGTTAATTCTTCCGATCCATGAACACGGTATGTGTTTCCATTTATTTGTGTCTTCCATGATTTCTTTCTTCAGTGTTGTGTAGTTTTCTGCATACAGGTCTTTGACCTCCTTGGTTAGGTTTATTCCTAGGTACTTTATTTTCCTTTTTGCTATATCGAATGTGATTTTTTTCTTGATTTCTGCTTCTGTTGTTTCATTGTTGGTATACAAAAATGCCTTTGATTTCTGGATATTGACTTTGTATCCCGCTGTTTGGCTAAATTCATATATTAGGTCGAGCAGTTTTTTGGTCGAGTCTATAGGATTTTCTATGTACACTATCATGTCATCTGCAAACAATGATAATTTTGTTTCCTCCTTTCCAAGTTGGATGCCTTTTATTTCCTTTTCTTGTCTAATCGCTGTGGCTAATACTTCCAATACTATGTTGAATAGAAGTGGAGAGAGTGGGCAGCCTTGTCTTGTTCCTGATTTTAGTGGAAAAGAATTTAGTCTTTGCCCGTTGAGTATGATGCTGGCTGTAGGTTTCTCATATATGGCCTTTATTATGTTGAGGAATGCTCCCTCTATTCCCACTTTGCTGAGTGTTTTAATCATAAATGGGTGCTGTACCTTATCAAATGCTTTTTCCGCATCTATTGATATGATCATGTGATTTTTGTCTTTGCTTTTGCTTATGTGGTGAATTACATTTACTGATTTGCGAATGTTGAACCATCCTTGCATCCCTGGGATGAATCCCACTTGGTCGTGATGTATGATCTTTTTAATGTGTTGTTGGATGTGGTTTGCCAATATTTTGTTGAGGATTTTAGGATCTATGTTCATCCGTGATATTGGCCTAAAGTTCTCCTTCTTTGTTGTGTCTTTATCTGGTTTTGGGATTAGGATGATGCTGGCTTCATAAAACAGTTTGAGAGTCTTCCATCTTTTTGGATTTTTTTGAATAGTCTGTGGAGAATAGGGGTTAGCTCTTCCTTAAATGGTTTGTAGAATTCTCCTGTGAAGCCATCTGGTCCAGGGCTTTTGTGCGTCCGGAGTGCTTTGATTACTGATTCAATTTCACCGGCCGTTATTGGTCTGTTCAGGCTTTCTGTTTCTTTTTCTTTGAGTTTTGGAAGGTTATATTTTTCTAGAAACCTGTCCATTTCACCTAGGTTTTCCAATTTCTTGGCATACAGTTCTTCATAGTAATTTCTTACAATCCGTTGTATTTCTGCGGTGTCAGTTGTAATATCTCCTCTTTCATTTCTGATTGTGTTTATTTGAGTCCTCTCTCTTTTTTTGTTGATGAGCCTGCTTAAAGGCTTGTCGGTTTTGCTTATCTTTTCAAAGAACCAGATCCTGGATTCATTGATCCTTAAGATTGTTCTTTTAGTCTCTATGTCATTTAAGTCTGCTCTGATCTTGGTTATTTCCTTCCTTCTACTTGCCCTGGGCTGTCTTTGTTGTTGTTCCTCGAGTTCTTGTAGGCGTAGAGTTAAGTCGTTTGTTAGAAATATTTCTGTCTTCTTTAGGTAGGCCTGTATTGGTATGAACTTCCCTCTGAGGACTGCCTTCATTGTGTCCCATAAGTTTTGGGTTGTTGTGAGTTCACTTTCATTTGTTTCCAGAAACTTTTTGATTTCCTCCCTAATTTCATCTTTACCCATTCATTGTTTAATAGCATGCTATTCAATATCCATGATTTTAATGGTTTGGGGATTTTCCCCATCAAGTCGGTTTCTAGTTTCAGTCCCTTGTGGTTGGAGAAAATGCTTGGTATAATTTCAATTTTCTTGAATTTGTTGAGGCTTGATTTGCATCCTATCATGTGGTCTATCTTTGAAAATGTTCCATGTGCATTTGAAAAAAATGTGTATTTAGTTTCTTTGGGATAAAGCGCTATCTATATATCAACTAAGTCCAATTTGTCTAGAGTACTGTTCAATGCCACAATATCTTTGTTGATATTTTGTTTGGAAGATCTGTCCATTTTTGACAGTGGGGTGTTAAAATCCCCTACTATAATTGTGTTGCTGTCAATATCTTTCTTGAAATCCTCTAAGATTTTCTTGATGTATTTAGGTGCTCCTATGTTGGGTGCATATATATTTAGAATGTTTATGTCTTCTTGGTGGATTCTTCCCTGGAGTATTATGAAGTGACCTTCTGGGTCTCTCTTTATAGCTCTTCTTTTGAAGTCTATTTTGTCTGATATGAGTATTGCTACCCCGGCCTTTTTTTTCCTGTCCGTTACTTGGAAAATTTGTTTCCAGCCTTTCACTTTGAGTCTGTGTAGGTCTTTTGTCCTGAGGTGGGTCTCTTGTAGGCAGCATATGTGTGGGTCATGCTTTCTTATCCAGTCAGCTACTCTATGTCTTTTGATTGGAGCATTTAATCCATTTACATTTAAGGTTACTATTGATAGGTACTGATTCATTGCCATTTTTGTACCTGTGCTCCTCTCTCTCTCTTTTCCTTTCTTTCCTTAAAGCAGTCCCTTTAGTATCTCTTGCAGTACTGGTTTGGTAGAGGTGTATTCTTTTAGATTTATTTTGTCTGGGAAGCTCCTTATTTGGCCTTCTATCTTGATTGAAAGCCTTGCTGGATAAAGTAGTCTTGGTTGTAGGCCTTTGGTTCTCATTCCTTGGAATATTTCTTGCCATTCTCTTCAGGCTTGAAGCGTTTCCATTGAGAAGTCAGCTGCTAACCTTATCGGGGCTCCCTTGTATGTTACTTCCTTTTTCTCCCTTGCTGCCTTTAAGATTCTCTCTTTGTCTTGGAGGATTGCCATTTTAATGATGATGTGTCTTGAAGTGGGCCTGTTTGGGTTCCTTTTTATTGGGACTCTCTGTTTCCTGGATTTGTGTGACTTTTTCTCTCATCAAATTAGGGAAATTTTCCATCATTACTTTTTCAAATAGGTTTTCTATCCCTTGCTCTTCTTCTTCTCCTTCTGGTATCCCTATTATACGGATATTATTACATTTCATGTTGTCTTGCATTTCTCTTAACCCCTCTTCATTCTTTCTGAGCCTCTTTTCGTTTTCTTGGTCTTTCTGGCTGCTTTTTTGTACTTTGTCCTCCAACTCACTGATTCAATCCTCTGCTTCATCCATTCTGCTTTTCATTCCTTCTACTGTGTTCTTCAGCTCAGAAATTGTATTCTTCATTTCCTCTTAGCCTTTTTTGATAGTTTCTATTTCCTTTTTCATGTTGATATAGTTTGCAGTGAGTTCATCGTAGCTTCCCTGTAGTTTCTGGTAGTTCATTGAGAGCTCATGGAGCTTCCTGACAACCATTTCTTTGAACTCCTTATCTGATAGTTGAGTTGCCTCTGTTTCATTTAGGCTTCTTTCTGGGGCTTTCTTCTTTTCTTTCATTTGGGGATTGTTTCTTTGGCTTCTAATTGTTGGTGAGACTCATCTTGTAAACCTCAGCTTCTTAAATTGATCTGTTCTGGCTACCTGGGTTTATGGTGTGAACTTCTGTGGTGGAATACCTGTGAGATTCAGTGGTGTAGTCTCCTTCAGGTATCCTGGTGTTCACAGCTTCCACTGTCTCAGCTGTTGGAATACCCCCTTTTTTGGTCCAACTCTGGTTTTTTCACAGTTCTAGGATTTTTTTTGCCTCACTCATGGGTATTTAAAAAGAGAAAAGAATAAAGTGAAAAAAGAAGAGAAAAAAGAGAGGAAGGAAGGAGAGATAGAATTGGAAAGAAAGGAAGGAGGAATAAAGCCAGAAAGTCGTAAAGAGAAGCAAAAGGAATTGAGGGATAAAAAAGGTAGAAGTAATAAAAAAAATAAAAAATATATAATCAAAACAAAACAAAAAGAACCCCACAAAAACGAAAAAGAAACCAAAAGAAACAAACAAAAAACCCAACTAAACAGACAAAAAACAACTATCAAAAAAAAAAAAAAAACCCACAAAACAAAACACCCAAAAACAAAAACAAACAAACAAAAACAAAATCTCTTGCTATTTTCAAACAGGCCAAACTGAATTTTCTGGACTTGCTGGCTGTAGCAGGCTTCAAGGCAACTCGTACCACTTTTCTCCCTGTTCCTCACTCAGTCAGCTTTTGTCTACTGTTCTCAGTGCCAGCCGCACACTGTCCCCAGGGCTAATGGCGCACTCTCCATGCAGGGCCTTGGGTGTGATTTCTGAGCCTCCTGCAGAGGGCGCGCTTTCCCGAGTTTATGGGTTTCAGCTGGAATCTCTTACAGATCCATCCCTCCCCGAGCCTATTGCTGTGAGGTCCGGGTCTCCTACAGGGCGCAAGCGCCCACCCGAGACTAGGGGCGTGGGCTCCGCAAGTTTCCCGAGTTGCAGGCACTCACCCCAGGATCACAGATGTGAGCTCCGGGTCTTCCACAGAGTCCCCTTCTCTAGTTGCAGGGTCGCCTCTGGCCCCAGGGCCGCCTCCAACCCCGTCGCAGAGCCACCTCCGGTCGGTTGCAGAGCCCTCTCAGGACCCAGGGCCAACTCCGGTGGGTCGCAGAGGCAACTCTGGTCACAGAGACGCTTCCATCCCGGTTGCAGAGCCCCCTCAAGTCTCAGGGCTGCCTACAGTCGCTCGGCTGCCACATCTAGTTTTCCAATGTCTGCTACAGATTTTGATCTCCTATTTTCATATATACTGTGGCATTGTTGGCCGTCTGCTCTGTTCCTCTGTAGATCAGCCAGGTTTTTCTCCCATGCACAGGAGGAAGGGCAATCTGCGTCCTCCTACCATGCCACCATCCTAAACCCCAGTTGTATCTCTTTTTAAATTTGTATGTGGTTGACTCAGGGTTTAAAAATGTATACAGGTAATTAATCCCGGTCTTATTTTAAATAATATATTGCTTCTCATGTAGTATAAGAATCCATGAAAATATACTATTGCTTCCTATTTTTGCACTGCCATCATACCTTTTATATATACTATTACTTTCGTGTAGACAGTCAAATATATTTTAAAATAATTAGAAATAAGAAAAATATTCTTTGTATTTACTTTCATTTAACTGATTGTATGGCTCTCTAATTTTTGTGTGTCAATCCCAGTTGACTATATTATTACATTCCTTCTTCTTGAAGAGTTTTCTTTAATATCTGTTGTGATGAAAGTCTGCTGATAATAAATTTTTTGTAGCTTTTTTTTGTCTGAAAAAATATTTCTCCTTATTCTGAATGACATGTTTTATGGTATAAAATTCTGGGTTAATCATTTTGTCTTTGTTTTGTTTTGAGTACTATTAAGATGCCACTGTATTTCTTTGTAGCTTGAATAATGTCTGACAAGTCTGCTATAAATTTTTTATTATTTTCTCTCCAGGGACTTTTTCCCTGTCCAGCTGCTCTCCAGATTTTCTCTTATATTTTTTTCCAGGAGTTTTACTATTGATGTATTTTTGTATGTTTGTATGTGTGTTTAACTACTTGAGATTTTCTAAGGTTATTAGATCTGTGGTTTGAGGTCTCCTTTTTTTTTTTTTTACTATGAAAAATAGAGATATTTATTGAAGAAGGTACAAGAAACATTGTATCTTATTTTACTGGAATAGAGTCATAGATACAGAGAAAAGATTGACATCTGTCAGAGGACAGAAGTGTTGGGGGACTGGGTGAAAAAATTGAAGGGATTAAACAAAGAAAAAACTCACAGACACAGAGAACACTATCATGATTAGCAAAGGGAAAAGGTGGCAGGGGGAGGCAGAAGAGTGTAAGTGGGATATGAATGGTAATGGACAAAGGTCTCATTTTTAAAAAAATTTGTCATTAGTTTTTAAATATTACTTCACGTTTTCTTTTGTGATTCCAATTGAAATAAATTAGACCTTCAGAAAATTTCCTACAGATTTTGGTACTCTGTATTTTTCCTTCCTCAACTCTCTTTTTCTATTTCTGCTTTAGTTTTGGTAATTGCAATTGATCAGAGGCTTCCTTTTGTCCCCACCCACTCTGGGAGGACACCAAACTTCACCTGACAACTTCTCCTGCTAGGACTTCCTGACAGCTAGTGTTTCAGTCCTGCCTCCCCACTGGCCATCTCCTACACCTGGACCTCACTTTTATCATACCAGAATCAATCAGTCCCTTAGTCAGAGATCCTGGCATAACTCAGAAAATCCAGGAATGCCTGGAAAGTTAGAAATCTGGGGTCAGGACCTGCTTAACCTCTCCACAGAATGGGCCCCATGGAAACAAAGCCATAGTAACATAGATTGTTTTAAAACTATTTCCTCACTATGGCAATAGTGCATCAGCTCTATCAAGTACTTTCTGTCTCTCCCCACAGGCCCCTTTCACTTGCCCATCCTGTCTGAAAAAAATGCTATCAATTGCTTTCCGATATGACTTTATTGGGAATGGAAGAGGAAAAGGCACCAGGAAATATGACTGCCTTGTATCCTGCTCAGTTTGAGAAAACCTGCTTACATTGCTGCACTTTTGCTCTGGTTTTCATCTGAAACCATACAGAGACCTAAAACTACCCATCTTATCAAACATTTTCTCCTTGCAAGAATTAAATTTCCACTAGGCCTAGTCTTCACAGTTTGTTCTTGTTCACTCAGCATTGTGTATCTAGCATTTTCCCAAGTTAACAGGTTGTCCGCTTCTGAGGGATAAGTCTTAAGGATCCAGACCTCAACAACAGCAAAAAGGACATTCTGGGAATTCAGCCAGGAGAGCATCTTTAAGTACTAATCCACATGTCCTTTCTTGGTTCATCTCTACCTTTCTCAAGATTTCTATATTTTGGGGGTAAAGAGCTAGGCCTTATATGTTAAAATGTTATTTACACAATGGAATTCTATGCAGCAGAAAGAAAGAAGGAGCTCCTACCCTTTGCGACAGCATGGATGGAATTGGAGAGCATCATGCTAAGCGAAATAAGCCAGGCAATGAAAGACAAATACCATATGATCTCACCTTTAATAGGAACGTAATCAACAAAACAAACAAAGAAGCATAATATAACCAAAGACATGGAAATTGGGAACAGGCTGAAAGTCACCAGAGGGGAGAGGGGAGGGAATTTCAGGGGAACAGGGGAACGGTTTAGAGCAAGTATAAAGGACTCATGGACAAAAACTATGGGGGGTGGAAATGGGAGGAAGGTGGGGAGGGCTGGGGTGGTGGGCTGGGAGCGGGGTAAAAGACAGAAAATTGTACAATATCAACAATTAAAAAATACTGATTAAAAATTTAAAAAAAATGGAAAAAATAAAAAAATAAAAATGAACAAAACTTAAAAAAAAAAAATGTTACCAGCTCTGACTAGGGCCCTAAGAGGAGGGCCCACATACCTTTCATCATTAAATGCCACACAAAGCTCCACATGACATTATATATGAATTTCAATCAGAGGTTACTTAGAGACTTGCCTTATGTTTTCATTTACCATTTGCATTGCAAGCACTATCCCATGTTTTTGAATGGTCTTCAGTTGCTTTCCTATGACTTTATTGGGAGTGCAGGTGTGTTTAGTACTATTTATCTGTTAGAGATCAGTTTGAAAACCACATTTTCATTAGTAACTATGAGGTGCTTGCCAAGGATGGAAAATAACCGTGTGTTGATTATGAGAAAAGCACTACCATAAGTTGTTATAATCACTGATAACACTTTGGATTATGTCTCTCCACTTTTCTAAGTACACAAAGTTCTATATTTGTGTTCACAAGCAAGAAACAATTCATGTCAAAATTAGATGTTAGTACATTATAATTTCTTTAATTTTTTTTAAATTTTATTGTATTTTTTACCTGACCTTTTAGTCTCCTTATTACTCCTCTCTGCCCAGTAATCGCCACACTGTTGTCCATGTCCATGAGTCTTTTTTCCTTTTGCTCAGTCTCTCCACCCTTACCTTCCCCTCCTTAACTGGCATTCATACTACTTTCCAAAGTAACTGCTCCAGTCTGCATTCTCACCAACAGTGCAAAAGTGTTCCCCTTTCTCTACATCCTTGCCAGAACTTTCTGTTTGTCGATTTTTTTTATGGTAATCATTCTGACAGGTGTGAGGTGATATCTCATTGTGGTTTTTTTTTTTTTTTTGCCTTCATACATTTTTATTTTATTTTATTTTTTTAATCAGTATTTTTTAATTGTTGATATTGTACAGTTTTCTGTCTTTTACCCCGCCCCAGCCCACCACCCCAGCCCTCCCCACCTTCCTACCATTTCCACCCCCCCATAGTTTTTGTCCATGTGTCCTTTATACTTGTTGCTCAAAACCGTTCCCCTTTTCCCCTGAAATTCCCTCCCCTCCCACTCTGGACACTGTCAGACTGTTCTCAAATTCAGTGTCTTTGTTTATATTATGCTTGTTTGTTTTGCTGATTAGCTTCCTGTTAAAGGTGAGATCATATGGTATTTGTCTTTCACTGCCTGGCTTATTTCGCTTAGCATGATACTCTCCAATTCCTTCCATGCTGTCACAAAGGGTAGGAGCTCCTTCTTTCTTTCTGCTGCATAGAATTCCATTGTGTAAATGTACCACAGTTTTTTGATCCATTCATTAACTGATGGGCACCTAGGTTGCTTCCAGCACTTGGGTATTGTAAATTGTGCTGCTATGAACATAGGGGTGCATAGATTCTTTTGGATTGGTGTTTCAGGATTCTTAGGATATAATCCAAGCAGTGGAATTGCTGGGTCAAAAGGTATGTCCATTTTTAGTTTTCTTACAAAATTCCATACTGTTTTCCATAGTGGTTGTACCAATCTGCAATCCCACCAACAGTTCACTAGGGTCCCCTTTTCTCCACAACCTCTCCAACACTTCCTGTTTGTTGCTTTGTTTATGAAGGCCATTCTGACTGGTGTCAAGTGGTATCTCATTGTAGTTTTAATTTGCATCTCTCTGATAGCTAGAGCTATCGAGCATCTTTTCATGTGTCTCTGGATCCTCTGTATGCCCTCCTTGGAGAAGTGTCTGTTCAAATCCTTTGCCCATTTTTTAATTGGGTTGCTTGTCTTCTTAGAGTAGAGTCTTGTAAGTTCTTTATATATTTTGGAGATTAATCCCTTGTCTGATGTATCATTTCCAAATATGTTTTCCCATACAGTTGGTTCTCTTTTTATTTTAATACTGTTTTCTTTAGCTGTGCAGAAGCTTTTTATTTTGATGAGATCCCATTTGTTTATTCTTTCCTTTATGTCCCTTGCTCTAGGGGACGTATCAGTGAAAATATTGCTGCGTGAAATATCTGAGATTTTCCTGCCTATATTATCCTCTAGAATTTTAATGGTGTCATGGCTTATATTTAAATCTTTTATCCACCTTAAATTTATTTTTGTGTATGGTGTAAGTTGGTGCTCGAGTTTCATTTTTTTGCATATAGCTGTCCAGTTCTCCCAGCACCACTTATTGAAGAGGCTATTTTTGCTCCATTTTATGTTGCTGCCCCCTTTGTCGAATATTAATTGACTGTAGAGACTTGGGTTTATTTCTGGGCTCTCTGTTCTATTCCACTGGTCCACGTGTCTGTTCTTGTGCCAGTACCAGGCTGTTTTGATTACAATGGCTTTGTAATACAGTTTGGTATCAGGTATTGTGATCTCTCCTACTTTGCTCTTCTTTCTCAAAATTGCTGCTGCTATCCGGGGTCGTTTATGATTCCATATAAATTTTTGAAGTGTTTGTTCTACGTCTGTGAAATATGCCATTGGAACTTTAATAGGTATTGCATTGAATCTGTAAATTGCTTTGGGTAATACGGACATTTTGATAATATTAATTTTTCCGATCCATGAACATGGTAAATGCTTCCATTTGTTTGTGTCTTCCTTGATTTCATTCTTCAGTGTTGTGTAGTTTTCTGCATACAGGTCTTTTACCTCCTTGGTTAGGTTTATTCCTAGGTATTTTATTTTTCTTTTTGCTATATCGAATGGGATTTTTTTCTTGATTTCTGCTTCTGCTGTTTCACTGTTGGTATACAAAAATGCCTTTGATTTTTGGATATTGACTTTGTATCCAGCTATTTGGCCAAATTCATTTATTACGTCGAGCAGCTTTTTGGCCGAGTCTATAGGATTTTCTATGTACACTATCATGTCATCTGCAAACAATGATAGTTTTGTTTCCTCCTTTCCAATTTGGATGCCTTTTATTTCCTTTTCTTGTCTAATTGCTGTGGCTAAGACTTCCAATACTATATTGAATAGAAGTGGTGAAAGTGGACAGCCTTGTCTTGTTCCTGATCTTAGTGGGAAAGATTTCAGTTTTTGCCCATTGAGTATGATGTTGGCTGTAGGTCTCTCATATATGGCTTTTATTATGTTGAGGAATGCTCCCTCTATTCCCACTTTGCTGAGTGTTTTTATCATAAATGGGTGTTGTACTTTATCAAAAGCTTTTTCTGCATCTATTGATATGATCATGTGATTTTTGTCTTTGCTTTTGTTTATGTGATGTATTACATTTTTTGATTTGCGAATGTTGAACCATCCTTGCATCCCTGGGATGAATCCCACTTGGTCATGGTGTATGATCTTTTTAATGTATTGTTGGATGCGGTTTGCCAATATTTTGTTGAGGATTTTAGCGTCTACATTCATCAGTGATATTGGCCTGAAGTTTTCTTTCTTTGTTATGTCTTTATCTGGTTTTGGGATTAGGATGATGCTGGCTTCATAAAAAGAGTTTGGGAGTCTTCCATCATTTTGGATTTTTTGGAATAGTCTGTGTAGGATAGGGGTTAGCTCTTCCTGAAATGTTTTGTAGAATTCTCCTGTGAAACCATCTGGTCCAGGGCTTTTGTGTGCCGGGAGTGTTTTGATTACTGATTCAATTTCACCAGCTGTTATTGGTCTGTTCAGGCTTTCTGTTTCTTTTTCATTGAGTTTTGGAAGGTTATATTTTTCTAGAAACTTGTCCATTTCACCTAGGTTTTCAAATTTCTTGGCATACAGTTCTTCATAGTAATTTCTTACAATCCTTTGTATTTCTGCGGTGTCAGTCGTAATCTCTCCTCTTTCATTTCTGATTGTGTTTATTTGAGTCCTCTCTCTTTTTTTGTTGATGAGCCTGCTTAAAGGCTTGTCGATTTTGTTTATCTTTTCAAAGAACCAGCTCCTGGATTCATTGATCCTTAGGATTGTGCTTTTAGTCTCTATGTCATTTAATTCTGCTCTGATCTTGGTTATTTCCTTCCTTTTACTTGCCCTGGGCTGTCTTTGTTGTTATTCCTCGAGTTCTTGTAGGCGTAGGGTTAAGTCGTTTGTTAGAAATGTTTCTGTCTTCTTTAGGTAGGCCTGTATTGCTATGAACTTCCCTCTGAGGACTGCCTTCATTGTGTCCCATAAGTTTTGGGTTGTTGTGAGTTCATTTTCATTTGTTTCCAGAAACTTTTTGATTTCCTCCTTAATTTCATTCTTTTCCCATTCATTGTTTAATAGCATGCTATTCAATCTCCATGATTTTGATGATTTGGGGATTTTCCCCATCAAGTCGGTTTCTAGTTTTAGTCCCTTGTGGTCGGAGAAAATGCTTGGTATGATATCAATTTTCTTGAATTTGTTGAGGCTTGTTTTGTGTCCTATCATGTGGTCTATCTTTGAAAATGTTCCATGTGCGTTTGAAAAAAATGTGTATTTAGTTTCTTTGGGATGGAGGGCCCTATATATATCAGCTAAGTCCAACTCGTCTAGAGTATTGTTCAATGCCACAATATCTTTGTTGATAATTTGTTTGGAAGAACTGTCCATTTTTGACAGTGGGGTGTTAAAATCTCCTACTACAATTGTGTTGCTGTCAATATCTTTCTTGAAGTCCTCTAAGATTTTCTTGATGTATTTAGGTGCTCCTATATTGGGTGCATATATATTTACAATGTTTATGTCTTCTTGGTGGATTCTTCCCTTGAGTATTATGAAGTGACCTTCTGGGTCTCTCTTTATAGCTCTTCTTTTGAAGTCTATTTTGTCTGATATGAGTATTGCTACCCCGGCCTTTTTTTCCTGTCCATTTGCTTGGAAAATTTGTTTCCAGCCTTTCACTTTAAGTCTGTGTAGGTCTTTTGTCCTGAGGTGGGTCTCTTGTAGGCAGCATATGTGTGGGTCATGCTTTCTTATCCAGTCAGCTATTCTATGTCTTTTGATTGGAGCATTTAATCCATTTACATTTAAGGTTACTATTTTTTTTTAAAGGGTACCTTTTTTTTTTATTTATTTACTTATTTATCTTTAAAGGGGAAGGGAAGGAGAGAGGGAGAGAAACATCAATGTGCGGTTGCCTCTTGTATGTCCCCTGCCGGGAACTGGCCTGGCAACCCAGGCATGTGCCCTGACTGGGAATCGAACCGCGATCCTCTGGTTCGCAGGCCCGCGCTCAATCCACTGAGCTACACCAGCCAGGGCTAAGGTTACTATTGATAGGTACTGATTCATTGCCATTTTCGTATCTGTGTTCCTCACTCTCTCTTTTCCTTTCTTTCCTTAAAGCAGTCCCTTTAGTATCTCTTGTAGTACTGGTTTGGTAGAGGTGTATTCTTTTAGACTTCTTTTGTCTGGGAAGCTCCTTATTTGGCCTTCTATCTTGATTGAAAGCCTTGCTGGATAAAGTAGTCTTGGTTGTATGCCTTTGGTTCTCATTACTTGGAATATTTCTTGCCATTGTCTTCTGGCTTGGAGCGTTTCCATTGAGAAGTCAGTTGCTAACCTTATCGGGGCTCCCTTGTATGTTACTTCCTTTTTCTCCCTTGCTGCCTTTAAGATTCTCTCTTTGTCTTGGAAGTTTGCCATTTTAATGATGATGTGTCTTGAAGTGGGCCTGTTTGGGTTCCTCTTGATAGGGACTCTCTGTGTTTCCTGGATTTGTGTGACTTTTTCTCTCATCAAATTAGGGAAGTTTTCCATCATTACTTTTTCAAATAGGTTTTCTATCCCTTGCTCTTCTTCTTCTCCTTCTGGTATTCCTATTATACGGATATTATTACGTTTCATGTTGTCTTGCATTTCTCTTAAACCCTCTTCATTCTTTCTGAGCCTCTTTTCCTTTTCTTGCTCTATCTGGCTGTTTTTTTCTACTTTGTCCTCCAACTCACTGATCCGATCTTCTGCTTCATCGATTCTGCTTTTCATTCCTTCTACTGTGTTCTTCAGCTCAGAAATTGTATTCTTCATTTCCTCTTGGCCCTTTTTGATAGTTTCTATTTCCTTTTTCATGTTGATATAGTTTGCACTGAGTTCATCGTAGCTTCCCTGTAGTTTCTGGTAGCTCATTGAGAGCTCATGGAGCTTCCTGACAACCATTTCTTTGAATTCCTTATCTGATAGTTGAGTTGCCTCTGTTTCATTTAGCATTCTTTCTGGGGCTTCCACCTTTTCTTTCATTTGGGGATTGTTTCTTTGTCTTCTCATTGTTGGTGAGACTCTTCTTGTAAACCTCTGCTTCGTAAGTTGATCTGTTCTGGCTACCTGCGTTTATGGTGTGAACTTCTGTGGTGGAATACCTGTGAGATTCAGTGTTATAGTCTTCTTCAGGTATCCTGGTGTTCACAGCTTCCACTGTCTCAGCTGTGTGAATACCCCCTCTTTTGGTCCAACTCTGGTTTTTTCACAGTTCTAGGATTTCTTTGCCTCACTCGTGGGTATTCAAAAAGAGAAAAGAATAAAGTGAAAAAAGAAGAGAGAGAAAAAAGAAAAAAAAAGAAAAGAAAAAAAAAGAGGAGGGAAGGAGAGATAGAATTGGAAAGAAAGGAAGAAGGAATAAAGCCAGAAAGAAGTAAAGAGAAGCAAAAGGAATTGAGGGATAAAAAAGGTAGAAATAATAAAGAAATAAAAAATATATAACCAAAACAAAACAAAAAGACCCCACAAAAATGAAAAACAAAGCAAAACAAACAAACAAAAAACCCAACTAAGCAGACAAAAAACAAGTATCAAAAAAACCCCCCACAAAACAAAACACCCCCCCAAAAAAAATAAAAAAGAAATAAAAATCTCTTGCTATTTTCACAGAGGCCAAACTGGATTTTCTGGACTTGCTGGCTGTAGCAGGCTGCGAGGCGACTCGTACCGCTTTTCTCCTTGTTCCTCACTCAGTCAGCTTTGGGCTACTGTCCTCAGTGCCAGCCCAGCACTTTCCCCAGGGCTAATGGCGTACTCTCCATGCAGGGCCTTGGGTGTGATTTCTGAGCCTCCTGCAGGGGGCGAGCTTTCCAGAGTTTATGGGTTTCAGCTGGAATCTCTTACAGATCCATCCCTCCCCGAGCCTATTGCTGTGAGCTCCAGGTCTCCTACAGGGCGCAGGCGCCCGCCCGAGACTACGGGCATGGGCTCCGAGAGTTTCCCGAGTTGCGCGCACTCACCCCAGGATCACAGATGTGAGCTCCGGGTCCTCCAGAGTCCCCTTCTCTAGTTGCAGGGTCGCCTCCGGCCGCAGGGCTGCCTCCAACCCGGTCGCAGAGCCGCCTCCGGTCGCGCGTCCGCCTCCGGTCAGTTGCAGAACCACCTCCGGTCGCGCAGCCTCCTCCGGTCAGTTGCAGATCCGCCTCCGGTCGCCGGGCCGCCTCCGGTCGGTTGCGGAGCCGCCTCCGGACGCCGGGCCGCCTCCGGTCGGTTGCGGAGCTGCCTCCGGTCGGTTGCGTAGCCGCCTCCGGTCGCCGGGTCACCTCTGTCCCGTCTCAGGACCACCTCCGGTCGCTCGGCTGCCACGTCTAGTTTTCCAATGTCTGCTACGGATTTTGATCTCCTATTTTCATATATACTGTGGTATTGTTGGCTATCTGCTCTGTTCCTCTGTAGATCAGTTAGGTTTTTCTCCCATGTGCAGGAGGAAGGACAATCTGCGTCCTCCTTCCATGCCGCCATCTTGAACCCCCTCATTGTGGTTTTAATTTGCATTTCTCTGATGATTAGTGACATTGAGCATTTTTCCTGTGTATATTCGTCATCTGTATGTCCTCTTTGGAGAAGTATCTATTCGGGTCCTTTGCCCATTTTTTAATTGCATTGTTTGTTTTTTTGGTGTTGAGTTTAGTTAAGTACTTTATACATTTTGGATATTAACCACTTATCAGATGTACCAGCGGATATGTTCTCCCATTCTGTGGGTTGTCTTTTTATTTTCTTGATGTTCTCCTTTGCTATACAAAAACTTTTTAATTTGATACAGTCCCAATTGTTTATTTTTTCTTTTGTGTCCCATACCTGGGGAGATATATCTGATAAAAAATTACTACCTTCAATGTCCAAGATTTGGCTGCGTGTTTTCTTCTAGGATTTTTATGGTTTTGTGTCTAATATTACATCTTTGATCTATTTTGAATTTGTTCTTGTGTGTCATGTAAGAAGGTGGTCTAGTTTCATTATCTGCACATATCTGTCTAATTTTCCCAGAACCATTTACTGAATAAACTATCTTTTACCCACTGAATGTGCTTGCTTCCTCTGTTGAATATAAATTGACTATAAAGTTGTGGGTTTATTTCTGGGCTCTCTATTCTGTTCCATTGATCTATGTGTCTGTTTTTATGCCAGTACCCTGCTGTTTTGATTACTAATACCCTTATAGTCCAGTATCATATTAGGTAGCATGATTCCTCCAACTTTCCTCTTTTTTAATTAAAATAGATTATACTGATTATACTGTTACAATTGTCCCATTTTTTTCCCTTTATTCCCCTCTGCCCTGTACCCTCCCTCCCACCAGTATTCTCCTCCCTTAGTTCATGTCCATGGGTCATATATATAAGTTCTTTGGCTTCTCCATTTCTTATACTATTCTTAACCTTTTCTTGTTTATTTTGTACCTACTGTTTATGCTTCTTATTCTCTGTACCTTTTCCCCCATTCTGTCCCCTCTCCTTCCCCACTGATGACCTTCCATATGATCTCCATATCTGTGATTTTGTCCCTGTTCTAGTGGTTTGCTCAGAATGTTTTGTTTTTGTTTTTGTTTGAGGTTCAGTTGTTGATAGCTGTGAGTTTATTGTCACCTTACTGTTCCTATTTCTGATCATCTTCTTTTTCTTACATAAGTCCCTTTAATATTTCATATAATAAGAGCTTGGCAATGATGAACTCCTTTAACTTACCCTTGTATGGGAAGCACATTATCTATTCTTCAATTACAAATTATAGCTTTGCTGGATAGAGTAATCTTGGATGTACATCCTTGCCTTTCATGGCTTCAAATACTTTTTTGCCCCCCCTTCTTGCCTGGCAGGTTTCCTTTGAGAAATCAGCTGACAGTCTTATAGGAACTCCTTTGTAGTTCGTTTTCTCTTTTTCTCTTGCTGTTTTCAAGATTCCCTCCTTATCTTTAATCTTGGATAATGTAATTATGATGTGCCTTGGTGTGTGTTTCCTGGTGTCTAACTTCTTTGGGACTCTCTGAGCTTCCTTGATTTTCTGGAAGTCTATTTTCTTTGACATATTGGAGAAGTTCTCCATCATTATTTTTTCAAATAAGTTTTCCATTTCTTGCTCTTCCTCTTCTCCCTCTCATATCCCTATGATTTAGATGTTGGAACATTGAAAACTGTCCTGGAGGTTCCTACGCCTCTCCTCGTTTTTTTGAATTCTTGTTTCTTCATTCTGTTCTGGTTGAAAGTTTATTTCTTCCTTCTGCTCCAGATCATTGATTTGAGTCCTGGTTTCCTTTTCATCACTGTTGGTCCCCTGTATATATATTTTTTATTTCATTTTGCATAGCCTTCACTTTTTCCTCTATTTTACGACCATACTCAACCATTTCTGTGAGCATCCTGATTACTAGTGTTTTGAAATGTGCATCTGATAGGTTGTCTACCTCTCCATTGCTTAGTTCTATTTTTTTCTTAATTTTTATTTTCATTGTTGATCTTGTACAGTTTTCTGTCTTTTATTCTTACCCGAACCCACCACCCCAGCCCTCCCCACCTCCCTCCCATTTCCACCCCCCCCATAGTTTTTGTCCATGTGTCCTTTATACTTGTTCCTGTAAATCCTTCCCCTTTTCCCCTGAAATTCCCTCCCCTCTCCCCTCTGGTGACTTTCAGCATGTTCCCAATTTCCATGTCTTTGGTTATATTATGCTTGTTTGTTTGTTTTGTTGATTAGGTTCCTGTTAAAGGTGAGATCATATGGTATTTATCTTTCACTGCCTGGCTTACTTCGCTTAGCATGATGCTCTCAAGTTCCATCCATGCTGTTGCATAGAGTATGAGCTTTTTCTTTCTTTCTGCTGCATAGAATTCCATTGTATAAATGTACCACAGTTTTTTGATCCATTCATTTACTGATGGGCATCTAGGTTGCTTCCAACACTTGGCTATTGTAAATTGTGCTGCTATAAACATAGGGATGCATAGTTTCTTTTGGAATGGTGTTTCAGGGTTCTTAGGATATAGTCCTAGCAATGGAATTGCTGGGTCGAAAGGTATATCCATTTTTAGTTTTTTTAGAAAATTCCATACTGTTTTCCATAGTGGTTGTACCAGTCTGCACTCCCACCAGCAGTGCACTAGTGTCCCCTTTTCTCCACAACCTCTCCAACACTTGCTGTTTGTTGCTTTGTTTATGAGGGCCATTCTGACTGGTGTCAAGTGGTATCTCATTGTGGTTTTAATTTGCATCTCTCTGATAGCTAGTGATATCGAGCATCTTTTCATGTGTCTCTGGATCCTCTGTATGTCCTCCTTGGAGAGGTGTCTGCCCAAGTCCTTTGCCCATTTTTTAATTGGGTTGCTTGTCTTCTTAGAGTGGAGTCGTGTAAGTTCTTTGTATATTTTGGAGATTAAACCCTTATCTGAGATATCATTGGCAAATATGTTTTCCCACACAGTCGGTTCTCTTTTTATTTTAATACTGTTTTCCTTGGCCATGCAGAAGCTTTTTATTTTGATGAGATCCCATTTGTTTATTCTTTCCTTTATGTCCCTTGCTTTAGGAGACATATCAGTAAAAATGTTGCTGCGTGCAATATCTGAGATTTTCCTGCCTATGTTCTCTTCTAGGACTTTAATGGTGTTACGGCTTATGTTTAAGTCTTTTATCCACCTTGAATTTATTTTTGTGTATGGTGTAAGTTGGTGCTCGAGTTTGAGTTTTGATCTGTTCTTTGGGATATATAAATATATATATTGTCTATATATATATATATAGACAATATATATATTGTCTCGGCACACCTATTATTTTGTAATGGTCAGAGTCCTAGGTATTTGCCAGCATGGGCCAACCCACATTGCTGCATTGTGGTGCTGTATGAGGGGGAGGGGTCCAAGAGGGAACAATGCCTCTTGCTCAGCTCATACCAACTTTCAGTCACTTCCCCTGCTACCCTTAAGCAAATTGAGCCTTCTGGTGCTGATTTCTGGCTGGGTGCATTTGTGTACATTCTAGCACTCCATGTCTTACCAATGAACTCTCAATGAGGCTCAGAGTTTCTCCCACCACCACAACTCCTACAGGTTTTTATAGTCAGAGGTTTTGAGGCTTTTTTTTCCTATGCTGGAGCCTTGGGTTGTGTGGTATCTCTCAACGCCAGTTGTTCCTCCCTGTTTAACCGCATGCAAATGTGGGATGGCCCAGTCTGCCAGCCACCACCTAACCCACCTCGTCCTCCAGCTGCCACCTTGCCATGCATCCTCTCCACCACAGCTGCCTGTCTCTGCCCTTCCTATAAGTCTAGATGAAGGTTTCTTCTTTACCTACTTGGTTGGTGGATTTCCACGCAGTTTGATTTACTGGAAGTTCTGGTTATTTTTTATTTTAAATTTGTTGTTGTCCTTCTTTTGGTTGTGCAAGGAGGCAAAGAGTATCTATCTACACCTCCACCTTGGCCAGTTTTCCAACTTTGTTCTTCTTTCCCAGGATCACTGTTGCTATGTGGGGCTTATAAAATTTTTTGAAATATTTGTTTTAGCTCTGTAAAATATGTCATTGGAATCTTGATAGGAATTGCATTGAATCTATAGATTGCTTTGGGTAGTATGGACATTTTAGTGATGTTAATTCTTCCTTTCCATGAACACAGTATGTGCTTTCATTTATTTGTGCCTTCTTCAATTTCTTTCCTCAGTGTCTTATAATTTTCTGAGTACAGGTCTTTCACATCCTTGGTTAGGTTTATTCCTAGGTATTTTATTTCTTTTGAAGCAACTGTGAATTGGATTGTTTTCTTCATTTCCCTTTTTGTTAGTTCATCATTGGCATATAAAAATGCAACTGAGATCTCTGGTCAAGATGGAGGTGTAGGTAGACATGCTTTGCCTCCTTGCATAACCACAAGAAGGATCACAACCAACCTCAAAATAAAAATACCCAGAATTATCAGAAAATTGAACTACATGGCCATTTGACAACTAAGTACTTAAAGAAGCCATATTCTTTCAGACACGTAAGAAGGGTGGAGACTGGCTGCCAAGGAGGAGAGGATGTGGAGTTATGGAGATGAGGAGGTGGCAAGGAGGTGGCAGGTCGGTGGCAGCAGCAGCCAGTGAAATTGGTGGTCTCACATTCATGTGTGGTGGAAAAAATCAGGAGAGCTACCTTGAGAATGAGCATTCCAAGCCCCAAGCTAGATGATGTAGTTCAGGGATCCAGCACCTTGAAATAAAACCTCATAACTTCTTGCTGTGAAAAACAGGGGGGGTTGCAGAGGCAGAAGAAATGGCTGGTTTCACAGGAGAGTCCATTTAAAAGACCTACACATTCCTAGAACATACATATGCTCACCCACTCTGGGAATCACCACCAGGGCAACAGCCAAAAGGGCAACAGTCACATATAGGAAGTGGGCGAAGTGACTGGAAAGGGGGCGAGTGCTGAGCAAGCCTCCAGCTGCTAGTCAGTGGCATGATCTTCTCTCCGATCCCTCCCCCACATACAGAGCCGCAAAGCAGTGAAACGGGTTGCACCACCCTGGCAAATACCTAAGGCTCTGCCCCTTGCTATGTAACAGGTGCACAGAGACCAAAATATATGGCTCAAATGAAATAACAGATTGAAGCTCCAGAACAAAACCTCTGTATTCAGCAAAGCTATCATTTAGAATGGAAGGGAAGATAAAGTGCTTCCCAGATAAGGTAAAGCTAAAGGAGTTCACCATCGCCAAGCCATTACTACATGAAATGCTAAGGAGACTTATATAGGAAAAAGAAAATAAAAATATGAACATTAAAAATGACAAAAAAACACAACTGTCAACAACAATTTTTTTTAAAAGAAGAAACAAACTAAGCAAACAACCAGAACAGGAACAGAATCATAGATATGGAGATTATTTGGAGGGTTATCAGTTGGGAGGGGGAAGGTAGAGAATGGGGGAAAAGGTACAGGGTTTAAGATGCACAATTGGTAGGTACAAAATAAAGGATTGTTAGGAATAGTGTAGGAAATTGAGAAGCCAAAGAACTTATATGCATGACCTATGGACATGAACTAAGAGGGGGATGCTGGAGGGATGAAGGGTACCAGATGGAGGGGGCAATGTGGGAAAATTGGGACAACTGTAATAGCATAATCAAAAAACTATACTTAAAAATAAAAAAAGTACCAGAAATGAAAGAAGAGAGATTACAATGATACCACAGAAATGCAAAGGATTGTGAGAAATTACAATGAACAACTACATGCCAAGAAATTTGAATATGGGGGTGAAATGGACAAATTTTTAGAAAAATATAATCTCCCAAAACAGAATGAAGAAAAAGCAGAAAGCTTGAATAGACCAATAACAGCTAACAACATTGAAGCAGTAAAAATAAAAACTCCTGGCACACAAGCCCTGGACTGGAGGTTTCACAGGAGAATTTAACAAAACATTTAAGGAAGAGCTAACTGCTATTCTTCACAGACTATTCCAAAAAGTTCAAGAAGAAGGTAGACTCACAAAGTCTTTTTATGAAGCCAGCATGATCCTAATCCCAAAACAAGATAAAGACACAACAAAGAATGAAAACTAGCTCAATATTGCTTATGAACATAGATGTTAAAACCCTCAACAAAATATTGGCAAACCACATCCAGCAATACATTAAAAATATCATACACCATAATCAAGTCAGATTCTTTCCTGGGATGAAAGGATGGTACAATATTTGCAAATCAATAATAATACATCACATAAACAAAAAGAAAGATAAAAATCTCATGAGCAAACCAAGAGATGCAGAAAAAGCATTGGAAAATGTACAACCATGTATGATAAAAATCCCTCAGTAAAGTGGGAATACAGGGAGCATACCTCAACATAATAAAGCCCATATACAAGAAACCTACAGCCAAAATTATACTCAACTGGAAAAAACTAAAAGCTTTCCCACTAAGATCAGGAACAAGACAAGGATGTCCTCTTTCACCACTTCTATTCAACATGGTATTGGAAGTCCTAGCCATAGTGACCAGACAAGAAAAATAAATAAAATGGATCTAAATTGGAAAGGAGAAAGTAAAACTGTCACCATTTTTAGATGATATGATAGTGTACATAGAGAACCCTATAGACTCCACCAAAAAACTACTTGACATAAGAAGTGATTTTGGCAAAACAATGAGATACAAAGCCAATATTCAGAAATCTAGGGCATTTTTATACACCAGCAATGAAATATCAGAATCAGAAATCAGGAAAAATATCCCATTTGCTATAGCAACAAGAAAAATAAAGTACCTAGGAATAAACCTTACCAAGGATGTAAAAGACCTGTGTTTGGAAACTATAGAACACTGAAGGAAGAAATTAAGGAAGACACGCCCTGGCTGGTGTAGCTCAGTGGATTGAGTGCGGGCCTGCGAAACAATGGATCGCGGTTCGATTCCCAGTCAGGGCACATGCCTGGGTTGCCAGGCCAGTTCCCGGCAGGGGACACACGAGAGGCAACCATACATTGATATTTCTCTCCCTCTCTCTCTTTCCTACCCTTCTCCTCTAAAGATAAATAAATAAATAAAATATTAAAAAAAAAAGAAAAGAAATTAAGGAAGACACAAATAAATGGAAGTATATACTGTGTTTATGGATTGGAAGAATTAACATCATCAAAATATCCGTATTACCCCAAACAATTTATAGATTCAATGCAACCCTTATTAAACTACTAATGACATATTTCACAGATATAGAACAAACACTTCAAAAATTTATATGGAACTATAAAGAACCCTGAATAGCTTCAGAAATTTTGAGAAAGATGAACAAAGTAGGAGGGATCACAATACATGACATCAAACTATATTACAAGGCCACTGTACACAAAACACTCTGGCACTGGCATAAGAACAGATGGACAGATCAATGGAACAGAATAGAGAGCCCAGAAATAAACTTAAGACTCTATGATCAATTAATATTTGACAAAGGGAGCAGAAGCATAAAATGGAGTAGAAACAGCCTCTTCAACAGATGGTGTTGGGATATCTGGACAGCTACATGCAAAAAAAAAAAAAAAACTTGACCACCAACTTACACCATATGCAAACATAAACTCAAGATGGATAAAAGAATTAAATATAAGTCACAACACCATAAAAATCCTAGAGGAGACATAGGCAGGCATATCTCAGATATTCCACCCAACAATATTTTCATGGATATGTCCCCTAGAGCAAGGGACATAAGGACAGAATAAACAAAAGGGACCTCATCAAAAGAAGAAGCTTCTGCAAGGCTGAAGAAAACATCAGAAAAATGAAAAGGGAACTAACTGTATGGGAAAATATATTTGTCAATGATACTTTGGACAAGGATTTGAACTCCAAAATAAAGAACTCACATGACTCCACTCCAGGAAGACAAACGATCTAATTAAAAATTGGCCAAAGGACCTGAACAGACACTTCTCCAAGGAGGATGTACTGGGTGCCCAGAGACCTATGAAAAGATGCTCAGCATCACTAGCCATCAGAGAGATCCAAATTTAAACCACAATTAGATACCACTTCACCCCTCTCAGAATGGCCATCATAAACAAATTAAGAAACAACAAGCATTGGAGAGGATATGGAGAAAGGGTAACCTTAGTGCACTGTTGGTGGGAATGTAGACTGGTGCAACCACTGTGGAAAACAGTATGGAATTTCCTCACAAAACTAAAAATGGAAGTGTCTTTTGACACAGTAATTCCATTGATTGGATATACCCTAAGAATCCTGAAACACCAATTATAAAAAAAAACTATGCACCCCACTGTTCATAGCAGCACAATTTACAATAGCTAAGTGTTGGAAGTTACCTAGGTGCCCATCAGTAAATGAGTGGATCCAAAAGCTATGGTACATTTACATGGTAGAATACTATGCAGCAGAAAGAATGGAGCTCCTACCATTTGCGACAGCATGGAGGAAATGGGAGAGCATAATGTTAAGTGCAATGAGCTAGGTGGTGAGGGACAACTACCAAACGATCTCACCTATAAGTGGAACCTAATCAAGAAAACAAACAAGCAAGCAAAATACAGCCAGAAACATTTAAATAAAGAACAAACTGAGGGTAATCTGAGGGGAGGTGGGAGAAGATAATGGGGAGGGGGAAAGGGGGAATGTTCTTTAAGGAACCCATGCAAAGGACCCATGGAAAAAGCCAAAGAATGTAGAATCAAGGGTGCAGGTGGGGATGCCTGCATTGGAGGGGAATGTTGGTGGGAAAATGGAGACAACTGTACTTTAACAAAAATTTTTAAAAAGTGAGAAGAAAGAAAAAAAAATGTTTGATTTCCCTTCTACTCTGATCATTAAAGCAAGTTTCCCTGCCAGCAGCTGAATCATTTTAAAAATACCATTAAATATTTATTCTTTGGAATTCTGACATGTTTTACAATTTTGTCACCTGTTTTTGCATTTGTAGAAATTATAATGCTCCTTTACAATGTAACTGCTACAACAGCCATGTATGAAGAAGTGAAGTCACAATTAATGCCACCTCTAACAGACAAGCAATTATAAAATGTTAGATTCATCTTCAATCCTCTTCACTTGTTTTTGGTTCTCATCTGTCTGTGACAGATATGATCTTCTAGCAGAAGTGCTAAACTTTTTTTGTCTTGGCTGGGTGGCTCTACTTGTCTTCAGGCTCTCTAGCTCCAATTCAGGTGCCACTGAAACCACCAGCAAACACAATGTGTCCTGATATAAGCCATCAGGAATTGTCCTATCCTCTGCACTCTGACATGGCTACCAAAAAGGACAGAGGTCCCAGAGCATAGTTAGGAATACCACATGCTCTGAGGGTCTGGGAGAAAGACAAACACTTGTAGGCCCAGTAGTTTTTCCTGTGCATACTGGGAGAAAACCAAGACCCTACTCTACAACTGCCTGGGCTAGACTTCTTGGCAGATGCTGGCTGTCCTGCCTCTTTTCTGGATATCTCTTACACCTGGACCCCATCTTTGTCCACAGCTCAAGGTAGTTCGCTGGTAGAGGCACTGAGCTCTGCCTTGGGGCCAGATCCATGAGCCTCCCCACAGAAAGGACCTTTCCAAACTAAAGGTGGGTTCAGAGAGAAAGATTTTAGGCTTTTTAAAAGAGATTTCCTCACAATGGCAGTGTTGTTCCATAAATTCAATATAGCACTGCCTTGATGCCCTCTTTTTCCACCCATTCAATGTGAAGAAAAAGCAGTCAAGAAACAAAAGGTGACAGGTAATCTGGCTGCCATGCTTCCTGTCCAGTTTGAGGAAACCTCACACCATTGTGATTTTGCTTTTGGTTTCCATCTGCAGTCAAATTGGGGCCTACACCTATACTTTCATTAGGCATCTATCTTTTTGGTTCAAGAACTCAATTTCCACTTACCTAGTCTTTGTAATTCCACTGTTTCTGCACTCAGCATCATATCTCCAGTGTTTTCTGTTGGTCACAAACTGTCTTGAGATGTCAATGGGGAAAAATCAGGGATCCAGGCATAAGGGAAAAATAAATGATTGCATCTACAGACTTATAGAAAAGCATATCTTAGGCACCAATACACAATGGGTCTTGACCTGGCTCATTTCCCAGGCTTCCTGGGAGTCCTCTTCCATTTTCTGATGTGGGCACAAGGCCTCGCTATATTTAGGGAGAAATAACTCTTTGTCTGGAACCCCAAGATAAGTGTCTAGAGAGTTCTCAAGACTGGATGCTTTACAGTGCCTACTTGCCTTGGATGGGTAGCTCAGTTGGTTAGAGGATTGTCCTGATATGGCAAGGTTATGGGTTCAATCTCCTGTTAGGGCATATACAGGAAGCAACCAATGAATGCATAAATAATTGGAACATCAAATTGATGTCTCTCTCTCCTTTACTCTCTCTCTCTAAAATCAATCATAAACACAAAAACATTTTACAATGCCCTCTTGAAATAATACACATACTCAAATACATATAAATTCCAGTCAGAAGGGACATGATTTAGCTTCATGGTTTCATTATTTAACATTGGAACACAAGCACATCCCTAAGTCATTATAAGGCCTTCAGTGACTTGCCCTGGTTGGTGTGGCTCAGTGGATTGAGTGCCAGCCTGTGAACAAAAGGGTTGCTGGATTGATTCCCAGGTCAGGGCACATGCCTAGGTTGTGGGCCAGGTCCCCAGTAGGGAACATGGGAGAGGCAATCACACATTCATGTTTCTCTCCTTATTTCTCCCTCTCTTTCCCTCTGTATAAAAGAAAAAGACCTTCAGTGACTTCTGTTACTTATTGTGTATGTGTGTCACTGACTCTGTCTTCAAGATCAATCACACAACATTTTCTCATAAGTAACTAAGACATGGTGCTTGCAAAGGATTCAGAAAATAATCATATGCTGATCAAGAGTAAAGCACCATTATAAACGGTATCTGTGAGTACCACTGGTAAACATTGGGATTATGTTCCAATACACACATACAAATTCAGTTTCCATGTAACTCATGCACTCTTTTTTTAGCATTTTAAAAGCTTACTCAAATGTTATGGATTATTCCTAGGGAGTGTAACTAAAAATAAAACAGAACGTTAATACTGTCACTTTGTTGTGGACCATTCAGCCTGGTTTTAGGGGTTGTAACCCTCACCCCATGGTGGGCTGCGTAAGAGCCTAGGAACCCACTTCATCTGGGTCTGTTCTGTCAAGAGGACATGAGCTACTAAGGAGACAAAGCTTATCTCCCTGGCAGGAGCATTGCTTCTGCCTCATCCATCTCTGGCCCCAACGCTTGGTTGGTAGTCAATGATGGGTAAGACTCCTCATGGGAGGGGCAACCTAAGCCAGACACAACAACTTGGGAAGCCCTCATGGAAGGACTCGGGGGGCTGCAGCAAAGAGGGGGTGATGGACCCTCACCCCCCGGCTATTCTGACATAGCCCGAGTCCTCATTTCCATCTGGGAGATGTCTTCTGCTTCCTGAGCCTAATCAGCTTAAAGCCTGAAACTATGGCAGCCAGCGGTGCAGCCCTGTGCCAGACAGAACAGTTCGCTGGGTGATCGGGCATAAGAAAGAATTCGTAAAGTCCTGTAAAACCTGCTTTGCTAAGAGTGCTCTCATTTAAATGATAAAGGTCCTAGGAGGAAATGAGTATGTCTCCCAAAGTTTTGCAACTCCCTTTCCTGACACACTGACTCAGATTAAGCCCTCGGATTTCTTTGAAATGTTAAACCAGTATTCCTGTGTATTTGAACCCAATAAAAGCGTAGTGAGGAAGTGGCTTTGGGTCATTCTCCTCTGAGGGTTTGACCACCTTTCCTCCCCAAGCAGATCATGTCTTGGTAGTCTAATTTTCATCCGTGACGGAGGGATGGGACTCTGCGGGTGGAGTCCCTCCACATCTGGCACCCAGGACAGGGGTCCCCTGCATCACTTAAAAATTTGATATGAGGGACTTCCGGCCAAGATGGAGGCGTAGGCGGACACACTGTGCCTCCTCTCACAACCAAAATTAAGGACAACAAATATTTAGAAACAAGAAAACAACCAGAACTTATAGAAAACTGAACTGTACGGAAGTCCAACAACTATTCATTCAGACCGGTAAGAGGGGCGGAGTCGTGGCAGGAGAAAGTGGAGGTGCGGACCCAGGAACGCAAGCAGCAGCGGCTGGCAGTTCCCAGGTGCACAGGCAGCGGCTGGTGGTCCCCGGGCCTACAGGCAGCAGCTGGTGGACCCCGGGCACAGGGGGGCAACTGTGCAGACCCAGTGAGGCCGCACAAGGCGGCTGGCTGACTGACCAGGTGGTCTCACATTCGAGCGCGCAGACGGTCCAGGCGGAGGGGCGGAGGGGACTGAATCCAGGAGAGAGTGGAGCAGGCGCCATTGCTCCCTCTCAGGCCCCACCCCCACATACAGCGTCACAACCCAGCGACTGGGCTGCCCCGCACTGGGGAGCGCCAGAGGCTCCACTCTTCACTACGTAACAGCACGCGCGCGTGCGCAGATAATCCAGGTGAAGGGGAAGCAGTGGAAAAGGCCGGAGTCCAGGAGAGAGCAGAGCAGGCGCCATTGCTCCTTCTCAGACCCCGCCCCCACCTATAGCGTCACAACCCAGCGACTGGGCTGCCCCGCCCTGAGGAACACCTAAGGCTCCACCCCCTCACTACGTAATAGCCGCGACCAGACTAAAACCAAAATAAAACAAACAAACAAAAAAAAAAAACACCAAAAATGGCTCAAACTGGAAAACAAATAAAAGCCCCAGAGACAATTCCTCTAAGCAGTGAAGAGATAGCCAACCTGTCAGATGCACAGTTCAAAGCACTGGTCATCAAAATGCTCACAGAATTGGTTGATTTTGCTCACAAACTAGATGAAAAAATGCAGGCTACAATACATGAAATGAAGGAAGATGCATGGGGAACTGATAGAGATGGAAGGAAAACTGGGACTCAAATCAATGGAGTGGACCAGAAGGAAGAAACTAACAACCAAACAGAAGACGAGGAAGAAACAAGAATTCAAAAAAATGAGGAGAGGCTTAGGAACCTCCGGGACATCTTTAAACGTCCCAACATCCGAATTATAGGGGTCCCAGAAGGGGAAGAAGAACAGCAACGAGTGGAAAACTTATTTGAACAAATAATAAAGGAGAACTTCCCCAATCTGGCAAAGGAAATAGACTACCAGGACGTCCAGGAAGCTCAGAGAGTCCCAAAGAAGTTGGACCCAAGGAGGAACACACCAAGGCACATCGTAATTACATTAGCCAAGATTAAAATGAAGCGGAGAATTCTAAAAGCAGCAAGGGATAAGGGGACAGTCACCTACAAGGGAGTTCCCATCAGACTGTCAGCTGATTTCTCAAAAGAGACCTTACAGGCAAGAAGGGGCTGGAAAGAAATATTTGAAATCTTGAAAAGCAGGGACCTACATCCAAAATTGCTCTATCCAGCAAAGCTATCGTTTAGAATGGAAGGGAAGATAAAGTGCTTCTCAGATAAGGTCAAGTTCAAGGAGTTCATCATCACCAAGCCCTTATTATATGAAATGTTAAAGGGACTTATCTAAGAAAAAGAAGATAAAACTATGACAGCGAAAAGACAACAAACTCATAGCTATCAAGAACCACACCTAAAACAAAAGCAAACTAAGCAAACAGCTAGAACAGGAACAGAACCACAGAAATGGAGATCATATGGAGGGTTAGCAACAGGGGCATGGGAGGAGGAAAGAGAGGGGAAAAGGTACAGAGAATGAGTAGCATAGATAATGGGAAAAAATAGACAGGGGGAGGGCAAGAATAGTATGGGAAATGTAGAAGCTAGAAAACTTATGACCCATGGACATGAACTAAAGGGGGGAATGTGGGTGGGAGAGGGTGAGTAGGGTGGAGGGGAATGATGGGGGAGAAATGGGACAACTGTAATAGCATAATCAATAAAATATATTTAAAAAAAAGAAAAAAATTTGATATGACATACTCTTACAAGATCATTTACTTTCCATGCACTCATTTTAATATACACATACTAACATGTATATTTAGCTTCATACATAAGTTTCTATTAAAATGAGATTTATTTTTATGTCATGGTTTGGATCATATTTGCATGAAACATTTCTAAGATCTTATGTTTAGTAAATAAAACATTGTCAACAAAATTCTTTTTTAAGATTTTATTTTTTTATTTTTCCTGATAGAGAATTTTATTTATTTTTAATATGTTTTATTGATTATGCCATTACAGTTGTCCCATTTCTCCCCCATCATTCCCCTCCACCCTGCATACCCCCTCCCACACATATTCCCCCTTTATTTAATGTCCATGTGTCATAAATTCTTTAGTTTCTACATTTTCTATACTATTCTTGCCCTCCCCCTGTCTATTTTCTACCCACCATCTACGCTACTTATTCTCTGTACCTTTTCCCCCTCTCTCCTCCTCCCACTCCCCTGTTGTTAACCCTCCATATGATCTCCATTTCTGTGTTTCTGTTCCTGTTCTAGTTGTTGGCTTAGTTTGCTTTTCTTTTAGGTGCAGTTGTTAATATCTGTGAGTTTGCTGTCTTTTTACTGTCATATTTTTTAAGTTATTTTTTTACTATTTATTTATTTATTTATGTATTTTTAAATCAGTATACTGTCATATTTTTATCTTCTTTTTCTTAGGTAAGTCCCTTTAACATTTCATATAATAAGGGCTTGGTGATGATGAACTCCTTGAACTTGACCTTATTTGAGAAGCACTTTAACTTCCCTTCCATTCTAAATGAAAGCTTCGCTGGATAGTGAAATTTTGGATGGAGGTCCTTGACTTTCATGACTTGGAATACTTCTTTCCAGCCTCTTCTTGCCTGGAAGATCTGTTTTGAGAAATCAGCTGACAGTCTGATGGAAATTCCTCTGTAGGTGACTGTCCCCTTATCCCTTGATGCTTCTAGAATGCTCTCCTTCATTTTAATCTTGGCTAATGTAATCATGATGTGCCTTGGTGTGTTCTTCCTTGGGTCCAAATTCTTTGGGACTCGCTGAGCTTCCTGGACTTCCTGGAAGGCTATTTCCTTTGCCAGATTGGGGGAAGTTCTCCTTTATTATTTGTTCAAATAAGTTTTCCACTTGTTGCTCTCCTTCTTCCCCTTCTAGCACCCCTATAATTCAGATGTTGGGACACTTAAAGATGTCCTGGAGGTTCCTAAGCCTCTCCTCATTTTTTTGGATTCGTGTTTCTTCCTTGTTTTCTGTTTGGTTGTTTCTTTCTTGCTTCCTGACCACTCCATTGATTTGAGCCCCAGTGTTCCTACCATCTGTATTCGTTCCCTGTGCGTTTTCCTTCATTTCACTTATTATAGCCTTCATTTGTTCATCTAATTTGTGACCAAAATCAACCACTTCTGTGAGCATCCTGATCACCAGGGCTTTGAACTGTGCATCTGATAGGTCGGTTATCTCTTGGTTGCTTAGATGAATTGGCTCTGAAGCTTTGATTTGTTCTCCCATTTGAGCCATTTTTTTTTGTCTGTTCGAGGTTGTTATGTAGTAAGGGGTGGAACCTTAGGTGTTCCTCAGGGTGGGGCAGCCCAGTTGCTGAGTTGTGACACTGTATGTGGCGGCGGGGTCCAAGAGGGAACAATGGTGCTTGCTCTGCTCTCTCTCAGATTCCAGTCCCTTCCACTGCTTCTCCTTCGCCTAGATTATCTGTGTGGGAATGTAGGACCACCTGGTCAGCCAGCCGCCTTGCTCAGCCTCATTGGGTCTGCATCATTGTCACCCCATGCCCAGGGACTGCTAGCCACTGCCTGTGCACCTGGGCTCTGCTAGCTGCTGCCTGTATGCCTGGGTCCACCAACCTCCACTTTTTTCCTCCGCAACTCCGGCCCTCTTACTGTCTGGATGAATGGTTGTTGGATTTCTGTACAGTTCAATTTTCTATCAGTTCTGGTCATTCTCTTGCTTCCAAATGCTTGATGTCCCCTATTGTTGCTGTGTGAGGAGGTACAGTGTGTCTACCCACACCTCCATCTTGGCCGGAAGTGAGTTGTCAACAAAATTCTGGATGACTACATTCACTAAAATTATTAGGATCTCAGTGAAGAATGGTTCAGTTCATAAGACACTTATTTAACAACTAGAAATTCAATGCCTTTGACCTTGGGTATCATGATTGAAAGGTCTACATTTTCTAATTGTAAACAAATGTTGAATCACAGCTACACACATATGCTTCAGAAAATATAGCATTTTCCCCCTTTCAAAAATTTAGCCTAAATTTTTATCTAAAATTAATCATAGTATTTAGTATTTAAAAATATAACAACAAATTGCATTGCTGCATAAATAATGTTTGTGTCTATATCACTCTAACATTATGATTAAGGTGTGTATTCTATCAAACCTTCAACATGAAAGCATTTACTTTTTGATACTCATCAATAATCTTTCATCAGCATTTCCCTGTATATTTACTTATTTAGTAAAAATTAAGTCTTGAAAATTTTTCGTGAGGATTTCAAACTGTTAAGGAAACAGAAGTGAAAATATTATTCAAACCATGACATGTGTATAAATCTCATTTTAACGTAACTTATAATTGTGCATGACGCTAAATATCAGATTGTATAAATATATACACACACACGTACACACACACATATATGCATGCATACATACACAGGCTAACACACATGCATATATTGATCCATAAGGTAAAGTTTTGGTGAAATTTAATTGAGTTCTTATTACAAGAACCACCATGATTACAAATATATAAGTTCTATACATGTAGAGGGATATACACAATGTTATATACACTATGCAATGTTTAACATATAGAGGGATATATACAAATATACTAGTATGTTTGTTGCTCTTCAAATGTTATCAAATGCATACTGAAGGTAGTTTTAAGCAAAATGTTTATAATTATACAATTTCTATTTTCATATATATATATGTATATATATATTTTAGAGAACATATAATTTCTTTATTCTCTTTTAGGAAGAGACATTATCCAAGAGATATACCAAAGAAATACCTTCTGCCTGTCAAGATTTTGAGCAATTATAAGGTAAAAAATAATGGTAGTTCAATTCCAACAATAAAGATTTTTAAAGTGTCATTCTAATCACGTATACAATATTCTAATAACTTTAAAAAACAAATCAAATTGTTCATACATCCAGTGTGCAAATATGTTTTCTGCACTTATTGTAAATAGAGTACTTCCCAAACTTCATTAAATATTCTATGAAATACTGGTTAGTTTTTAAAGAGTAGCTTTTTATGTTTGGAATTTCTCAAAATTAGATGTACTTTTTAAATTGTCTAAGTCCAAGTACAATAGCCATTTATTAAGAAGTGGAAGGTAGTCATAGGTAATGCCACCTCAAACAGACAAAGACTTGTAAAATATGGTTGTATCTTCAGTTCTCCTGTTGTTTATGTTTAGAGATAGATTTTATAGGTCTTATGTGGTCAACACAGCAAGTTGTCACCAATAATTTTTTCTTCACACATTTGCTCTGGATGTGCTATTGAATTATACTATAATATAAACACTGTGAAGAATCTTGCAGAATTCATTAATTTCTGAAAGTCATATGGAAACACTTCATTCCAAATCAACCTATCCCAAGAGAACTACTATAGACAGCTTAATGGGTATATGTGTTCAAATGTGGTAAACAGATAGATGTATTACCATTCGTGAGAGCTGACATTATTTAACTAAATAAATAGAGCCTACTGCTCATCAATAAACCTTCCTTTTTGCTCACAATGTGCTTGAAGCACAAAAAGATTCACCCACAGATAAACATATCATTATTTATTTTCCTCAGTTATATCTTGATTATGCTGTAGGTGGAGTTTTGTGTTATTGTTTCTTCACTCAGCATTGAGTAATGGTGACTCATGAATTACCTTTGTTGTTGATTAAATTCTAATGGTAATACATGTATCTGGTAAACAAATAATAAATGGAGCAATTGTAAAACAAAAAAAGAAGATACTCTCAATAACATAAACTCAATTGATATTTCAGTCTATTGTATTCTGTCCTATATGCATTGAATTTGTGTGCATGTATGTGTTTCTGTGCTCATACATAGCTGGGGGGGTTGCTATAAATTTCAACTGATATGATTTACATACTGGATTTTACTGTGGTTTGAAAGTTTTCTTTTCTCAATGCTTATATTAGGTATTTTATGGTAAGGCTACTTCAAATGTCATTTAAATATACCTAAGTAGACTGGATTTTATGTTAAATAATAATTTGACAAAAACTTTTGTTTACAGGACCATTAAAGGTAAGACATTTATTAATTCCAGCATGTATATATAACTTTATTTTTTATACAAAAATACAATCTCACCAATAAATGATCCTTTATAACTTAAAGTTTCATTAAATTTATAGTGGTTCCTTTTTATGTTTATGCAAATTTAAAAACTAATCCTGGCTTGTTTTCAAAATTTCAATCCTTAAGGTAAGCATAATTAAAACATGTAGGTTCTAAGTTGTATTCTCACCCCTGCCTGGAAACTTATTGAGATATAATTGACATATGATCTACTTTGTACTTCATTTTTTTTACTTTAAAAAATGTAAAAATATTTTATGTATTTATTTTTAGAGAAGGGGAAGGGAAGGAGAATGAGAGGGAAAGAAACATCAGTGTGTGGTTGCTCCTCATGAGCCCCGTACTGGGCACCTGGCCTGCAGCCCAGGCATGTTACCTGATCTAAGAATCTAACCAGCAATCCTTTGGTTCACAGGCTGGCACTTAATTCACTGAGCCACACCAGCCAGGGTTGTACTGCATTTTTAGAGTTAGATCCAACTACTAGTTTTCTTAGAATCTTACCAGAGATTTTGCTTTGCACATATTCACTCTTTATAATCCAAATGTGTTTATGTTTGTAGGTAACTATAAAGTACAGAAAAGTCTCATTTTCTGATTCCTTTTCTTAGCAAACTGCAAGAGTTTGAGATTGAAGTTCTAATAATTCAATTTTCCCTTCTAAGTCAATGCTGTGAAATAATAGATTGGAATTTAGTCTTTGTGAAATCTGAAGAATATTTTTTTATGTTTTTGTAGTAGTATGTGTGTGTATGCCATCCATAACCAAGAGAACAATTAGTCAATAGAACCTGGCACAAATATAGCTGAATAAATTAAATAAACAAATAAGGTTTATAAAATAACTCTTATCAATACATTCAAAGACTTAAAGGAAATCTGACCACAAAGAGCAAAACAAAAAAATTAGATGAACAAATGGAAACTAAAAATCAGAACTAAATGGAAATTCTAAATGTGAAAAATTATATGAAATGAAAAATTCTCTGTTGAGTATCATATTTAACACTTCAGAAATAGTATCAGTGAATATGAAACAATAATCATCCAAACTCAATCACAAATTAAATAAGGTCAAAAAGATGGAGAGTTTCAGTGATATTTGGGCTAATATCAAACTAACATCCATGTACTTTGAATTCATGAAAAAAAGAGAGAGATTGAAGGAGTGAAGGGCAGAAAAATATTTGCAGAAATAAAAGTAAACAATTTATGAGACTCACTGACATTATAAATGTTCTGGGTGAAGAAGCTCAAATAACCCAAATAACCCAAATAAAGCCAAAATAACAAAAAAGAAATCAAATTACTGCATACCACTAATATAGGGAAAATCTTAACAGTAAAATCAATAAAAAATACTGATTACACAGAGGAAAACAGTTATAAGAATGCCAGATGACTTCTCATTGAATTTGATGCAAAGTAATCAAAGGAATACCATCTATAAATTGCTGTTGGAAAAATCTGTAAATCTATAATTTTCTATCCAGAAAGCAATACCTGTCAAAAGTTAAGGCAAAATAAATACATTGTCAGGCAAACAGAAACTGATAGAAGTTTTCACCAGCAGATTTGCTCTAGAATACAAGTTAAAAGAATTTCTTCAAGCTGAAGTTTAATGCTAACATATATAAAATGGACTGCAAGAAAAGATGAAGAGTGCCGAAAACAGTAAATATATGGCTAATTATAAAACAGACTTTATATTTTCTTAATTTCTTTAAAGGAAATTGACTATATAAAAGAAAAATAAAACAAAATACAGTGTTATAATATGTAGCAGCACATGTCTGTAAATAATTTTATTGCATTATTTTCTACCTAAGCTAGAATAATATTATTTGAAAGTAGAATATAATAAAGTTTCAAACTTTAAACTGTAACATTGGTTATAAATAGTAGTGTATCTAATAATTCAAGAGAAGGATCTGGCTGGTGTGGCTCAATGGATTGAATGCAAGCCTGGGCACCAAACTGTCACTGGTTCGAATCTCAGACAGGGCATATGCCTGGGTTGTGCGCCAGGTCCTCAGAAGGGGGCACACAAGAGGCAACCACACATTGTTGTTTCTCTCTTTTTCTTTCTCCCTCCCTGCTCCTCTCTAAAAATAAATACATAAAATCTTTAAAAAAAGAGAGAAGGTCATATATGATCTCACCTTTAACAGGAAGCTAATCAACAAAACAAACAAACAAGCATAATATAAACAAAGACACTGAATTTGAGAACAGTCTGACAGTGTCCAGAGTGGGAGGGGAGGGAATTTCAGGGGAAAAGGGGAACGGTTTAGAGCAACAAGTATAAAGGACTCATGGACAAAAACTATGGGGGGTGGAAATGGAGGAAGGTTGGGAGGGCTGGGGTGGTGGGCTGGGGCGGGGTAAAAGACAGAAAACTGTACAATATCAACAATTAAAAAATACTGAAAAAAATATGAAAACATTAAATTTTATCAAAGAGTTATTTTGAAATATTATTTTAAAAATAAGTTACAGTTTAATTTAAAAATTTATATATGGAGCTCTATTTGGGCAATTAGTTACCAATTGTTTTTCCAAATAATGGGTGCAATATATTTTGTTTTTACTTATTTTTATATGAATTTGTATGTATAGATGCAAAATAAACTGCTACAAACCAAAAAAAAAAAAAGAAAAAATGTAAATAAATGTTTGATATATTAAAAAAAAAAAAAAGAGAGAAGGAATCAAATGGTATGTTAAAAAGCCCACAAATATCTCAAAATGAGCAAAAAGGAAGACAAGGTGTAACTAATAGAAGAGATAAAAAATTGGTAGATTGAAACCTAACTATATGAATATTGAATATAAAAGGACTAAATTATAATTAAAAGGGAGAAATTCCAGTATGGCTATGTAAGAAACATCCATATATATTATGTTTAATGCATATTAAATTGAAGAGCATAGATAGACTAAAATTAAACAGATAGAGAAATTATACAAACACCAATCATAAGAAAGCAAAATAGCTATACAAATGTCATGAAAGTAGATTTCAGATAAAACATGTTATCAGAGAAGAACATTTTATAATAATAAAAGTCAAATTTGTCAAGGAAAGAGAACATTTGTTAAAAATACATGACTAAAAGAGTTTCAAAAATTATTAAGCAAATACCAACAGAATGGAAGAAATATATAAATCTGCAATTATTGGCAATTTCATACTCCTTTCTCAGTAATTAAAAGAGCAAAGAGACAGAATATGAGTAAAGATAAAGGAGGCTTGAACAATAATATCAACCAAATCGATATCATTGCCTTATAGAAACACTCCAAAGAACAATGGAAAATTTATATTCTCTTTTAAAAATCATTTTTATTCTTGTTCGAATACAGTTGTATCCTATTTCTCATCACCATTTCCCCCCCTCCCCACCCACCCACACCTCCCACCCTCAATCCTACCTCCCTATGGCTTCATCCATGGGACCTTTATACATGTTCCTTGATGACCCTTTCCTTTCTTTCTCCCATTACCTCCCTCCCCACTCCCCTCTGGTTACTGTCAGTTTGTTCTTGATTTTTATGTCTCTGGTTATATTTTGCTTGCTTGTTTGTTTTGTTGATTAGGTCCCACTTATATGTGAGGTCATACAGTATTTGTCTTTCACTGCCTGGCTTACTTCACTTAGCATAATGCTCTCCAGTTCCCTCCATGCTGTCACAAAAGGTAGGAGCTCATTCTTTCTTTCTGCTGCATAATATTCCATAGTGTAAATGCACCACTATTTTTTAATTTTAATATATTTTATTGATTATGCTATTACAATTTTTCCATTTTTCTCTCCTTTATTCTCATCCACCTTGTACCCCCTCCCACCATCACTCCCCCACCTTATTTAATGTCCATGGGTCATACATATACTAAGTTCTTCAGCATCTCCATTTCCCATACTATTCTTAACCTCCCTCTGTCTATTTTTTCCTACCATGTATGCTTCTTATTCCCTGTACCTTTTTCCCCATTCTCCCGCTCCCTCTCCCCACTGATAACCCTGCATGTGATCTCTATTTCTGTGAATCTGTTCCCATTTAAGTTATTTGCTTAGTTCAGTTTTTTGTTTTTGTTTTTGCTTTTGGTTTAGGTTCGGTTGTTGATAGTTCTGAGTTTGTTGTCATTTTACTGTTCATATTTTTGATCTTCCTCTGTTTCTTAGATAAGTCCCTTTAGCATTTAAATAAATCCATTTAGCATATAATGATGGCTTGGTGATGATGAACTCCTTTAAGTTGACATTATTTAGGAAACACTTTATCTGCCCTTCCATTCTAAATGATAACTTTGATGGATAGAGTAATCTCGGATGTAGGTCCTTGCCTTTCATGACTTTGAATACTTCTTCCCAGCCCCTTCTTGCCTGCAACGTTTCCTTTGAGAAATCAGCTGATAATCGTATGGGAACTCCTTTGTAGGCAACTGTCTCTTTTTCTCTGGTTGCTTTTAAGATTCTCTTCTTATCTTTAATCTTGGGTAACTTAATGATGATGTGCCTCATTGTGTGCTTCCCTGTATAACACAGGTTTCTTTGTTCCACTCATTTACTGATAGACACTTAGGTTTCTTCCAGCACTTGGCTATTGAAAATTGTGCTGCTATGGACATTGGGGTGCATAGGATCTTTTGAATTGGTGTTTCAGTATTCTTAGGGCATAATCTCAGGAGTGGAATTGCCAGGTCAAAAGACAGGTTTGGTTATAGTTTTCTCAGGAAATTCCATACTGTTTTCTACAGTGGCTGCACCAGTCTGCATTCTCACCTACAGTGTTCTAGGGTTCCCTTTTCTCCACAACCTCATCAGTACTTACTGTTTGGTGATTTGTGTATCATGGCCATTCTGACCAGTGTGAAGTGGTATCTCATTGTGTTTTTAATTTGCATCACTCTGATGGCTAGTGATGCTGAGCATCCTTTCATATTTTGGCCCTCTGTATGTCCTCCTTGGAGAAGTGTCTGTTTACGGCCTTTGCCTATTTGTTAATTGGATTGTTGGTCTTCCTGGAGCGGAGTTCTGTGAGTTCTTTACATATTTTGGAGATCAAACCCTTGCCTGAGATATCATTGGCAAATATATTTTCCCATACAGTTAGTACCCTTTTCATTTTGCTGATGTTTTCTTCAGCCTTGCAGAAACTTTTTCTTTTGATGAAGTCCAATTTGCTTATTCTTTCCTTTATGTCCCTTGCTCTAGGGGACATAGCCATGAAAATATTACTGCATGGAATATCTGAGATTTTCCTGGCTATGCTCAACTTAAAGTCAATATTCAGAAATTGAAGGCATTTTTACACCAACAATGAAATATCAGAAACAGAAATCAGGAAAAAGCCCATTTGGTGTAGCAATAAGAAAAATAAAGTACCTAGGAATAAATCTAACCTAGGAGGTGAAAGACATGTACTCAGAAAACTATGCAAAACTGAAGAAAATAATTAAGGAAGAATAAATACTTCCAAATAAATGGAAGTATGTATCATGTTCATGGATTAGAAAAATTTAACATCCAAAGTATCCATACTACCCAAAGCAATTTATAGATTCACCACAATCTGTATTAAAACACCGATGACATATTCAACAGATATAGAAGAAACATTTTAAAAATTTATATGGAACTCTAAATGACCCTGAGTAGTTGCAGCAACTTTGAGAAAGAAGCAGGAAGTAGGAGGAATCACCATACCTGATATCAAAATATATTGCAAGGCCATGGTCATCAAAACAGTTTGGTACTGGCATAAGAACAGACACATAGATCAATGGAATTGAATAGAGAGCTCAGAAATAAACCCAAGTATCTATGAATCAATTAATATTCAACAAAGGGGTCAAAAGCATAAAATGCAGTAAAAATAGCCTCTTCAACAAATGGTGTTGGGAAGTTGGATAGCTACATGCAAAAAACAAACAAACAAACAAACAAAACTCAACCACCAACTTACGCCATACACAAAAGTAAACTTGATTTGGATAAAAGATTTAAATATAAGTCATGATACCATATACATTCTCTTTAAATGCACATGGAACAATCACCAGTAAAGACCATATGTTTGGGAATAAAAAGGCACATGAATGAATTTTAAAAGGATTAAAAGTATTCAGGTATGTTTTCTGGCCACAATAAAAATGAAATAGAAATAAACAATTAAAATATCTAAAAATCTTGGAGAGCATTATGCTAAGTGAAATAAACCAGGCAAGGACAAATACTGTATGATCTCACCTTTAACAGGAACCTAATCAACAAAACAAACAAACAAGCAAAATATAATCAAAGACATTGAAATTGAGAACAGGCTGACAGATACCAGAGGGGAGAGGGGAGAAAATTTCAGGGGAAAAGGGGAAGGGTTTAGAGCAACAAGTATAAAAGACACATAGACAAAAATTATGGGGGGTGGAAATTGGAGAGAGGTGAGGAGGGCTGGGGTGGTGGGCCCGGATGGGAGTAAAAGACAGAAAACTGTACAAGAACAACAATTAAAATAAAGAAAAAAATATCTAAAAATCTCCAAATATTTTGAAATTAAAGCACGTACTTCTAAATAACTCATGGGCTTAAAAAACAGAAATAGAATGGAATTGTAAAATATTCTGAAATGAAAAAAATGTAAAAATACATGAAATTCTGTGGGACACAGGTAAAGTTGTACATAGTTATAAATATGTCTAAAATGATTTGATTAGAAAAATAAAATGTTTTGAAACCAATGGTTAAAGTTTTCACCTTATAAAGCTCAAAAATCAAGTGCAATTAGGACTTCTGGCCAAGATGGAGGCATAGGCGGACACACTGTGCCTCCTCTAACAACCAAAATTAAGGACAACAAATATTTAGAAACAAGAAAACACCCCGAACTGACAGAAAATTGAACTGTACAGAAGTCCAACAACCATTCATCCAGACCGGTAAGGGGGCGGAGTCGCGGCAGGAGAAAGTGGAGGTTTGGCCTTGGGCACGTAGGCAGCAGCGGCTGGCAGTTCCGAGGTGTACGGGCGGCGGCTGACGGTCCCCGGGCCCACAGGCAGCAGCTGGCGGACCTCGGGCACAGGGGGGCAACTGTGCATAACCAGTGAGGCCACACAAGGTGGCTGGCTGACCAGGTGGTCCCACATTCACGCGCGCAGACGATCCAGGCAGAGGGGAAGTGGCGGAAGGGACTGAATCCAGGAGAGAGCGGAGCAGGCGCCATTGTTCCCTCTCAGACCCCACCCCTACATACAGCGTCACAACCTAGCGACTGGGCTGCCCGGCACTGGGGAGCGCCAGAGGCTCCACCCCTCACTACGTAACAGCCTCGACCAGACCAAAACCAAAACAAAACAAAACAAAACAAAAAGAAAACAAAACACCAAAAATGGCTCAAACTGGAAAACAAATAAAAGCCCCAGAGCCAATTCCTCTAAGCGATGAAGAGATAGCCAACCTATCAGATGCACAGTTCAAAGCAATTGTCATCAAAATGCTCACAGAATTGGTTGATTTTGCTCACAAATTAGATGAAAAAATGCAGGCTACAATACGTGAAATGAAGGAAGATGCATGGGGAACTGATAGAGATGGAAGGAAAACTGGGACTCAAATCAATGGAATGGACCAGAAGGAAGAAACTGACAACCAAACAGAAAACGAGGAAGAAACAAGAATTCAAAAAAATGAGGAGAGGCTTAGGAACCTCTGGGACATCGTTAAATATCCCAATATCCGAATTATAGGGGTACCAGAAGGGGAAGAAGAAGAGCAACAAGTGGAAAACTTATTTGAACAAATAATAAAGGAGAACTTCCCCAATCTGGCAAAGGAAATAGACTACTAGGACGTCCAGGAAGCTCAGAGAGTCCCAAGGAAGTTGGACCCAAGGAGGAACAAGCCAAGGCACATCGTAATTACATTAGCCAAGATTAAAATGAAGCAGAGAATTCTAGAAACAGCAAGGGATAAGGGGACAGTCGCTCACAAGGGAGTTCCCATCAGACTGTCAGCTGATTTCTCAAAAGAGACCTTACAGGCAAGAAGGGGCTGGAAAGAAATATTTGAAATCTTGAAAAGCAGGGACCTACATCCAAAATTGCTCTATCCAGCAAAGCTGTCATTTAGAATGGATGGACAGATAAAGCGCTTCTCAGATAAGGTCAAGTTCAAGGAGTTCATCATCACCAAGCCCTTATTATATGAAATGTTAAAGGGACTTATCTAAGAAAAACAAGATAAAAATATGACAGTGAAAAGACAGCAAACTCACAGCTATTAAGAACCACACCTAAAACAAAAGCAAACTAAGCAAAAATCTAGAACAGGAACAGAACCACAGAAATGGAGATCATATGGAGGGTTAGCAACAGTGGGAGGAGGAGAGAGGGGGAAAAGGTACAGAGAATGAGTAGCATAGATAGTGGGTAGAAAATAGACAGGGGGAGGGTAAGAATAGTATGGGAAATGTAGAAGCTACATAACTTATGACACATGGACATGAACTAAAGGGGGGAATGTGGGTGGGAGAGGGGGTGCAGGGTGGAGGGGAATGATGGGGGAAAAATGGGACAACTGTAATAGCATAATCAATAAAATATATTAAAAAAATCAAGTGCAATTAAACCCCAGTAAAAGAAAGGAAAAGAAATAATAAATGTAAGAATGAAAATTAAGAAATTAGAAAATGAACAAATATTTGAAATAAATTAATGGAATTACAGTGTGTTCTTAATTTTTATAATCTATCTATAGTTAAATTTTAATCACTGCATGAAGAATATAGAATCCTTACAATAATAATGGTCCATTTACCATTCCTTGCTGTTCTTTATGATATAGTTATTATATGTAAGCATGTATGAACATTATAAGCTCCACGAAATAGTGTTATAATTTTTGCTTCAATCATTCATATGTGTTATAAAAGAACTAAATAGAAATGTAGTCTTGTGTATTTACCCAGATATTCAAAAATTCTGAGGTTCTTTATTGATTTCAACAGATCTTTATAACTTTCTGGTGTCATTTTCCCTCAGCCTAAAGAATGTCCTATACCATTTATTTTAATGCATGCATTCCTGGGACAAATAATCTTATATCTGAAAATATTTATTTCATCTTCATCTGTGAAGGATATTTTCAATGGCTGCAGAAATTTGGATAGATATTTTTGTTCTGTCAGCACTTTCAAGGGGGTATTCCATTGTCTTCTAGCCTACCTATTTACTGATGATAAATCCATAGTCATACGAATGACACATAATATATGACAGGGGTAGCATTTCAAGTTAATGATGAAATGACTGCCTTTTCAATAAGTACTCTTGGGATTATTGCACATTTATGTGTATAAATGAAACTTTACTTCTCCCTCACACAATATTAAAAAATCAATTCTACAGCCCCTTTTCATGTAGTCAGAGAAGGTAAATTCATCATAAACCTGCACTGGTACTATGGAAAGCTAAAAAAATGGTGGAGAGCTTTAGTGGATTTGTGAGGGGAGATTGACTTTCTGAAAGCTAAGAACAGTTTTTACACTATTAAGGGTGTGTTTTTAAAAGTGCAACAAAGACCATATATAGCCTGCAGAACTTAAATTAGTTATTATCTGACCTTTTACATGAGAGTTTTCTGTCCCTTACATATAAGAATGAAGATATCTTCACCCATATTGTTCCTCACTAGAGAAAGGGCATTTTCAAATGTACATTTCCTCTTCATGAGGATGGTTCCACTGAAGTAATTGTATGACGGTCTATACTAGTATTAATGTTAGACTAAACTCCAGAAGTATATCAGAATGATCTCTAGACACAATTTCTAACCTTATCTGTGATATTATTTTACACAAAATCAACAGAAATCATTCCTGAATAAAAGGCAGAGAGAGGCCTAGTGAACTGGAGGTAGGAGGTTACCCTTTTTAGAGAACTTCTTAAACCATTATCACACAGAATCAAGGGGGCACCTCTTGAAGTTATAAGTACTTCCTATCTTCAGGTCTTAGTTTCTCAAAAGACAACAAGATTAGAGGAGGGAAGACAAAAGGGAATGTAAGAGATTATTGGGATCTTGGTTCATGGACTATCATGAAGTAAAAATGAAGCTGAGAACTACAGAACAAGAATATTAATTTTGAGAGTTCTGTTAGGTTCTTCTAAATTTCTTGTGTCTGCAAGTGATAACCCTGTTATACCTTGAATTTTTTTTCCAGAATGGTCTATAGTCATATACTTAAAATAAGTACTGTCTGAGTGCCGGTCATCTGGTGTTCCAGCGAAGGGAGGAGTGGGAAGTGGTTATTGTACCTCCTTCTACAGGGAGGTTTTGGGAGATGAGTGGGAAGAACCACAAAGAACAGTTGGAAATAGCAGTTACAGAGGGGATAAGAGTGGAATCAAGAGAAAGAGAAAGAGGAGGAAAGTGGTGAATTTTCCTACACACACATACAAACACCTCTAACTCATTCGCCCAGAGGGATTTTTTTCTTTCTTATTCGGATTTATGGAGCGAAATTACTATCAGCAATGATCACAAATGCAAATACAACTTTAACAAAGTGCCATCTTTGACTCTAGTGGCTGTGATTGACCATTTTATAAGGGAAGTTGTCTATTCATTCCCATTCACTTAACATTTAGTGAGCATCTGCACTCTTTGTGGCCCAGTATTACAATCCCGTTTTTAGTATCTGGACTATAATGCTTATTGTTTGATAATAATACCAGTATTTTTCATAGAATGAGAGATTTCTTTCTCACATTTATTTTTAAAAACAAATTATATTTCAAGAGAAGAAAGTCAGGTTTAGGGCCAAGTTCTGGGATTAGGTATGTATCAAAGATGACTTAAACTGTTTGGTGATTAGGAAGAGTAATTAAAAAATAAGATATGGTATAGTGTTGAGGATTTAGGTAAGAGGTTATAAGTAAGGATGAGGTGAGTTTGAGGGATTTTTTTTTTTCAGTGTAGCGATGTGATAAGGAAGAGCCATAAAGACTATCAGAAAAGGGGAATAAGGGTTGAGGAAGATTATTTTGCATTTTGTTAATTATAAAAAGTAATTTTTACAGAGTTTATTTTGGAGATGTGGTGAGGGTCAGGCTTGTTTCTCACATTTCTTAATTTTTTAAACTAGTTGATTTTATTTATAGTAAGTGATGATGGGAAGGGGGACTAGGATAAAGTCAGCTTTGAGAATATAAGAATCTGTCCTGTTTGTTACATTACTTGGTAATTTTGGAAAATGGGGCATTTACATAGGATGTATAATAGCATACATATACATATAATATACATATACAATAGCAGGGTTGACATGGAGATTAGGGGAACTGAGTGGCAGATGTGATCTGAGTTAGCAATGGATGAGGATTATGTGGATTGTGAGCATCACAGAGGTTCTTTGAGGGTGTGTTTAATATAAAGTAGTGCTTTTACCTAAATGGAAGAATTATATAGCAGTTGTTAATAGTGTGAACAAGGATTAGAAATTTCTGTTTAAAATATTACTAGTAGTAAAAAGAGTGATTTTAAATAGAATGATAATTAGGGATAGATTCAAAATTAAAAATATTTCTTTCTCATATTAGTTGCTAATCATCCAATCACTGGTATTATTGGGGATAATGAGAAGATTTGTGTTAAATAGTTTGTGAGAGATAAAGTTGGTGTCAGGGTTAGTGATGAAATAAAATTAAGGATCTTATTTTGAACATTACATAGACATTAAAACTAAAAAGGGGCTTGGTAGGAGTAAGGGATCAAGTGAGTGTCAGTGATGGGTGAATGAATAGTCATGTGTCTATTTTTCACATTAGCTGCTCATAAAGCAACATTTCATTATGATGATAATTATAAGAATGCTAATATAGAATTAGGGATGGGATGAATCAGCAATTTTGTGAGAGTTTGGGGTGTCTCTTTTCTATGTAATTGATAATTGAAAGTACTGATTTTATATAGAATAAAGTATTAGAGAAAGAGGTCAGGGAGAGAGGTCAAGTCAGCAGTGGATGAGATGTCAAGAGGTGTTAGGATAAGGGATGTACTAAAGATGAATACTTTGCATAGTATTTCATCAGAAAACATTACATGGTGCAGATAGGGTAGGTTCAGAGAAAGAGTGATGTGGATAGATATTCACTTGGCTATGAAATACAGAGATATTTACATACTCTTAGTGATGGAATAAGTATCAGAAATGTTTTTTTTTTTTTTTTTTTGCTACATTATTCAGTAGTATAAAGCTCTGAATTTACATAAAAGATGCATTTGGGGTCTTGGTTGGAATGAGATCATGAAATATATGGAAGACCAGGGATGGTTTAGCTCAGGTTCAGAAATATCTGCATTGTCTTTTACTTGTTAAAAAAATAAAGAGAACAGTATAGTAGCAATGAACACATCTACTACCCAGATCTTGATTTCTGATACCATTGTCCAATAAAAGGAAACTGAGATCTTTGGAGAAATGGGTTATTTTAGGACTGGAGTAGGAAATAAACAAGATGAACCTGAAACATGAGAATTACCAGAGGGAAAAGGGGGTAGGGGAGGTAGAAGTGGGTAAAGGGGGAATAAATGGTGATGGAAGGAGACTTGACTTCGGGTGGTGAATACACAATACAATATACAGATGATGTGTTGTAGAATTATACATTTGAAACCTATATAATGTTATTAATCAGTGTCACCTTAACAAATTAAATAAAAAATAAAAACAAAACAAAACAAACCCTGTTCTATTATCCTCTTCTCAACTTAGTTTCTCCTACAGACCACGTTGGGTGTCATATGCCTCAGTGACCCCTAGATGGCAGGACACCGCATCTTCTCTTCTAGGATTGAGAGTAAATTTGTCCTCATCGAATGGGTGAAATAAGGGCTCAGGACAAACCACCGCCCCATATCTTCCCCTCGCCTCTAACACGCATTTTTTTTTTTAATTGAATAGAAGCTGAAAACAAATTCCTGCTCACCCATGGGAAGTTCTACCTTTACAATTCTCTCCCCTCCCTGATTACACAGTGTTGAAAGAATATTTCCTCCAATAAAAGGGGTTAGGATAAGTGCTGCAAATATAGCTATCTTTAGCTGCCCCATGCTCCCTATACTTGCTGCATCCCTTCTTTATGTGATAGGGAACAGGGTGGGGGGCAGGTTCTTCCTTCACCCAGCACAACGCAACCAACAGATAGGAGTACTGTAGGCTTGGCTAAGTACATGGGTCGCATCTTAGTAGTTGTGCGACTTTGAGCTAGCTAGTTACTTAACCTCTCTGTGCCTATGTTTCCTCATATATACAGAGAAGATTGAAGATTGTTATAGTACCCATTTCATAGGGTTATTATGGAAATGAAATAAATCTATATTTCTAAAACACCTTGGATAATACTTGGAACATGTTAAATACTTAACATGTGTTAATTAGCTATTCTAAATTTTTCATCTTGGACTCTCATAGTAAGGCCTCACTAATTACCAATTTTTTGATATTTTCCATTCACAACTTCTAGATTTTGACTATGGACTGTGTCTCTGGGCTTTCTCAACTGTGTCTAATATTTATTCAACAATTTTTGGTCCCAGTTATGTACACAGCCTTCGTTTTGTTGTTTTTGCTATGCTCTGGGTTGAGACAGACCTGAAAGTATATTACTTGACCCCCCCAGAGAGTATAGGGTTTTGTATATACACTCTCCTGTCATCTGCAAACAATGACCATTTTGTCTCCTCTTTTCCAACTTGGATGCCTTTTAATGTTTTGTGGTTGGTTATTTATTTATTTATTTATTTATTGTCTAATTGCTGTGGATAAAACTTCCAATACTATGTTGAATAGAAGTGGTGAAAATGGACACCCTGTTTTGTTCCTGACCTTAGGGGGAAAGTTTTAGTTTTTGCCCATTAAACATGATCTTGGCTGTAGGTTTCTCATAAATAGCCTTTTTTATGTTGAGGTGTGATACTTCTAGTCCCACTTTGCTGAGTGTTTTTATCACAAACAGGTGCTGTACTTTATCAAAAGCTTTTTCAGTGTCTATTGATATGATCATGTGATTTTGGTCTTTCCTTTTGTTTATGTGATATATTACATTTATTGATTTGTGAATATTGCACCATCTTTGCATCCCAGAGATGAATCTCACTTGACCTTGGTGTGTGATCTTTTTAATGTACCACTGGATGCAGTTTGCCAATATTTTATTGAGGATTTTAGCCTGTATGTTCATCAGTGATACTGGCCTGTAGTTTTCTTTCTTCATTGTGTCTTTACTTAGCTTTGGATTTAGGATAATACAGGCCTCATAAAAAAGAGCTTAGGTGTCTTTCCTCTTCTTGAATTTTTTTGGAATAGTTTGAAGATGTGACAATGATTTTAATTGTGGCCCATTCTATTAAATTGTCTGATTGGGAAAAAAAAAACATTAATAACACTTTTGATGAGGTTCAAAGATTTGTCTGATGACATAAATTTAATTTATTTAAATATTATTAAATCATACTAAGAAGATTACCAAGACTACCAAGATTAAAAGACTATGATGTAAAGTTACTGAGGGAATGGAACGATCTTTTAACATCAAAGGTAAGAACTTTTGCAATGCTTGGTACTACTCTCTTTAACATTCTGACTATCCAATAGGGGTATCCAACCTGCAGCCTACAGGCCTCATGCAACCCAGGATGACTATGGATGTGGCCCAACACAAAATTGTAAATTTACTTAAAACCTTTTTCTTGCTCATTAATTTTCCTAAATGTTTGTGTATTTAATGTGTGGCCCAAGACAACTCATCTTCTAGTGTAGCCCAGAGATACCAAAAGGTTGGACACCCATGATCTAATACATTGGCTAGATTATAACTTACCTGTATATTAGATGGGTTCTTTAATTTTATTTTCTGTTAGAATGGATCTATTCTGATAAAGTACAACTTGGGGTCTCTAAAATTCTACTTGAGTTTGGTCTTCCCAAAGAATTCTCTAGATGTAACTGTTTTACCTAGACCCTGGAACAGAAAAATTAGAAAATTCAAAATTGTTCTTATTTTACCTTATACCATAGGGAAACCATCAGATAATGCAATATTTAAAATCAGGGAAAGCTCTGGGTTTTGTATAAAGTATTTGAATTCAAGTCTTGCCTACTTCACTTATAAAATGTCTAACCATGCAAACAATTAATATTTGACACAAATATTGGAAGGACCATATGAGATGTTTCATGCGAAGGTGTTTGTAAATTGTGAAATTTAAATGTACGATCTCTAATTCTCAAGAACTCTAGCAGATTAATTAATTGATTAATTCAGCAAATATTCATTGCGTACTTGCTCTACACCAGCTCCCATGCTCTGTGCTAAGCACATAGTAATGATTTTGACATCTTTTCTTTACCTATTTTTAAAATGTATTTTTTACAATAATTTTTTTAAATTTTTCAATTACAGCTGATGTACAATACCACATTATTTTCAGGTGTACAACCCAGAAATTAGACATTTATGTAACTTATGAAGTGATTACTCCAATAAAAGTAGTACCCATTTGACACCATGCATAGTTATTATAATACTAGTGGCCATATACTCTATGTCATATTTTACATCCATTTGACTATTCTATAACTACCAATTTGTACTTCTTAATCCCTTCACCCCTTTCACCTATCTCCCAATATCCCTTCACCCAGTAACCATCAAAATATCCTCTGTATCTATGAGTTCATTCTTATTCTGCTCTTTTGTTTATTATATTCTATGTATAAATGAAATTGCATAGCATTTGTCTTTTTCTCTCTGACTTACTTCACTCAGCACAATACCCTCTAGGTCCATACATGTTGTTGCAGATAGCAAGAATTTTTTTTTAAGGCTGAGTCACAGTCATTGTATATATGAACCACTTCTTTATCCATTCATCTATTTATGGACACTTGAGTTGCTTCCATATCTTGGCTACTGTAAATAATACTGCAATGAACATATAGGTGCACATATTTTGAGTTCCTCAGATTAATACCCAGAAATGGAATTGCTGGGTAGTTCTTTGTCTCTTATTATACATTTTATTTTAAAGTCTATTTTGTCGAGTATAAGTATTGCTACCCCTGTTTTTTCATTTCCATTTTTATAAAATATTTTTTCCATCCCTTTACTTTCAGTCTGTGTGTGTCTCCCCATCTGAAGTGGGTTTCTTGTAGACAGCACATGTAAGGATTTCATTTTGTTTTCCATTTCACCAGTCCCTTCTTGCTTGTAAAGTTTCTGTTGAGAAATCAGCTGACAGTGTTATGGGAGCTCCCTTGTGGCTACCTGCTCTTTTCTTTCTGCTTTTAAAATTCTGTCTTTATCTTTAACTGTTGGCATTTTAATTATGATGTGTTTTGTTGTGGGCCTCTTTGGTTGATTTTGTTTGAGATTCTGTGCTTCCTGGACTTGCGCGTATTTTTCTTTCACCAGGTTAGGAAAGTTTTCAGCCATTATTTCTTCAGTTAGGTTTTCAAATTTTTTCTCTCTGTGTTCTCCCTTTGGTACCCCTATGATGCAGATTTTGTTACACTTGATGTTGCCCCAAAGGTTCTTTAGAGTATCTTCAGTTTTAAAAATTCTTTTTTCTTTTTGCTATTCTGATTGTGGGTTTTCTGCTACCTTGTATTCCAAATAATTGTTTCGGTTCTCTGTATCTTCTTACCTGCTGTTGCTTTCTTCTAGTGTAGTCTTTATTTCTGACTGTTTTTGTGGCTTATATGTCCCTTTTTATGCTGCTGTAGTTGTCACTAAGTTCCTTGAGTATCTTTGTAACCATTTGTTGAACTCTGTATTTGGTGGCTTGCTTTCTTCTATTTAGATCTTTTTTTTCTGGAGTTATTTCTGTTCTTTCATTTGGTACACGTTTCCTTGTCTCCTCATTTTGGCTCCCTCTCTCTGTTTGTTCCTATATATTACGTAGATCTTCTATGACTTGGTATCATCACCTTATGTAGTAGGCATCATGTGGGGCTCAGAGGTGCAGTCTAACCGATCTCCTGAGCTAGGTGCTCCAAGAATGTCTCTTGTGTGGATTATGTGAGCCCTCCCATTTTAGTTGAGTCTTGATTGCTATTGGCCCATCTGTGGGTTTGATTGCCCCTTTGGCTGGCTATGAAGACTGACCAAAAGCACAATATATGAGCTGCTGTGTGGGAGCTGGCTCCACAAGTCTGAGTTTACTTCATCAGGGTCTGGTGTCTGCTGAGACCTCCATTTATGTGTACTGCTTGTGGAGCTAATTGGGTTGTGTTCTGATGTAGTTTGAACAACTGGTTGTGTTGGTTCTAGATCCCTTTGGGAGATAATCTAGTGCTGGTCAGTGCCATGCACTGCTTGTGATGATCCCTGGACTATCTGCCTGGAGCTACAATGTGATCCACAGTTTTCAGCTTCCTCTGCTGAGCCTGGGTTTGTGTGGGAGGAACCTAACTATGCACCCAGGCCAGTTTTCATCAGCACATAGCTGGTTGGAGGTGGGGGGAGGTCAGCAAATGCCCATGGTTTCCTGAGATATGCCCTCACCTGTTAAGCATCTATTAGGCTCAGTCCCTGAAAGTCTCTGGTAGTACATAAGTTGCATGAGGAAGGCTCTCTGTGAATCACCAGGTTGGAGTGACTGGTATTCACCAGACTGACACAGAATCAAGTTTGGCACTACTGCTGGGTTTGAGGCCACTCAGCAACAGTCTCTGGGTACACCAAGGTCAACTGCCACCTGCAGTGTGTCTGTAGACCATTATGGTGGAGCAGAGTCTCAGAAATTCATCTGGGTGGAGACCGTAGTGTTCATCAGGCCCAAACAATCCAAGATTTGGCTGGGTAAAGGGAGAGGTCTGCACAGGACTCATGTTGTTGGTCTGTCATGCATAGGATAATTGTTCCCACCCAAGAACCACACAACTCAATTTTTCCCAGAGTCTTCCAGGACATCCTGGAGATCCGTATGCTCTCAGTAACCTGGCTGGCTATAGCTTCTTAATCATACTGCTGACATTAATCTCTGTGGGAGGGGGGATGACACTGAGAGTCAAGTAGATAGAGGTAATGGTTTTTCCCTAGTGGGGCTAGTGGATTGTTGGTGGGGAATCTGGAGCCAGTATTCTAGCTTTCAGTGGTTGGTGCTTTCTGTGGGCATAGGAAACAGTTACTGTACCAAGATACTGAATCAGGGCACCCATGTTGGTCTCTGCTGCTCTGGCACACTGGGTAGGAGAGGGGACTGAGTCTCTGCTTCAGAGTCACACACCTCTGTCTGTGATTTCCCCTCGTTAATCCTGAAGATATCTTCAACAAAGTCTATACTACAGTCTTAGATAGCAGACTGCTCCACACAGCTCCAGGTGGGACAACAAGGATCTGGGGACATGGGTCTTGTGCAGTCCTCCCAGGTTGAGCTGTAGTTGGATCTTTACAGTTATCATTGGAAATAGATATAGTAAGAGAACCTTCAGTGAATCTCTTGAGTTTAAAACATAATTCCCCATATCTCTTTGTATAGTTGCAACCTTAAATTTTAACAGAAACTAATGCATTACCTCAGTAAGTATAACACATTTTTTATTTGCTTGTTGTTCCACTGTCATTAAGAGCCCAAAGTTGCAAGGTGGAATTTGCAGCTTCAGGTTCATTCAAGCATTTACTGTGTCATCAAGTGAAAGTGCCCACAACCTTGGAAATAATATCTCAAACCTAGCATAGCTAAGGTTTGAAGGAACAGGAAAACACAAATTCCACAAGAAGATCATTGGAATGTTGATAGTTGGAGCCACTCCTAGTGCTACACTTTGGTTTCTGGACCTAAGTTTTCTAGCTACTCAAGAAAATCATATATTGGCTAGAGTTTCAGTGATTATACTTTTCAAAATGTTGTGATTGAGCTTGTTCCTCTGCTTATTCCTCAGAAAGTCTACCTACAATTGTTTTAGGCTTGCTGATTGTGAGTGATGAGTTATATAGTAACTCTGGGTATTCTCATGTTCATGAGCCCATTCTTCCTCTTCCTTTGACATTGGGCATTATTGCACACAACTAAATGTCAATGGATCAGCAATTTTCTCAGTCCTTGCATGGTGGGGACAGTGGAGGTTCTGCAGACAGAGAAATAAAACATATATCTGCAGTATGTATCTACTCAGATAGAGGTGAATTGCTGCTCTCCCCAAACTGGAAGGAGTCTGATGTAATTGACCTTATATCAGTATTTGGCTGACCTACCTGAGGAGGGGTGCTATATTGTGGACTTACAGAATGTCTACTACTGGAAATTTGAAACATTCAACAGTTGCAAAAGAATTAACCTTTTTGAAAGGGAACTGATGTGTTTGCACTCATGCATAGCTGGCATGCCATTTTTCATCAGCACATCGCGCAAGTACTGGGGTAGCTTATGAAAGATGTGGGCTGAGACCCACTGAATGAATCTCTTGCCCAATGGTTGCAAGAGATTTATGTGCAATGTATGTGATCTGGTGGGTACTAACTTGAAACACAAATATCTGTGTGTTTTGTGGTCCATTTCCATAGACCAACAGATATACCTCTTTTTTATACTTAATCTTCAAGTTTTAGAAACTTGAGTGGGTTGTAACGTGGCAGCAGCAGTCCATTTCTGCCTAATGCAACATATTGTTGATCTTTTTGTGAACCAAGCTCTTGTGATTTCCTCTTCTATCAGCTGGTTATAGAGGTGTCATGAGGCCACTGGTGTGAACTGAAGAATAGGACCTAATGCAATGAAGTTAAGTAACATGGTCATCTGGGCCACCTATTCATGTAGTTGGCCCATACTTTTCTGAACATGCCTGAATCTAGTCCTTTATGTACTACACCAGGGGTATATTGCAAGAACCCCAGTGGATGCCTGATACCACAGATAGTACATAACCCTATATACACTCTATTTTTATACATACACGCCTATGATAAAGTGAGTTTACAAATTAAACACTGTAGGAGATTAACAACAATAACTAATAATAAAATAGAACACTTATAACATTAAATAATGGTTACTTGAGCACAAGCACTGTGATACCACAGCAGTCAATGTGGTAACTAAGATGGCTATTAAGTTAGTAATTGGTGGGTAGTTTGTACAGCATGGATACACTGGGTAAGGGATGATTCACATGCCAAATGGGTAGGAGTGAGATGGAACATTATTTCATCTAGCTACTCAAAATGGTGTGAAGTTTAAAACGTATGAACATTTTTACTTGTGTCGTTTACCATTTAATATTTTTAGACCTTTGTTGACTGTGGGTAACAAACCACAGAAAGTAAAACCATGGACTAGAGAGCTGTACTGTACTTCATTGTACAGGGGTTTAAATGAATATCTGCTATAACTACCCAAACCTACTAGATGGTGAATCTGATAACACCATGATGTTATCATGATGGCCATCTCTCTTTGCAAAGTCTCTTGGTATTCTGTGGTTAGGTTCTCCATCTTGATTTGGGCATAGTAACATAGCAGAGGATGTTTTGCAAACATAGCATTTTTCTGCAATGGAAGGTGTATTCTTTCTCTAGAGTTCTAGGTGTTTGTTTTATGACTCTTCTACTGGGTCCAAATGGTGTTCCTCTCTCTTGGTGGTAAGGCTTACAAAGTACAAGAACTTGTTCTTTACTTTAGAAAAGTGTTACAATGTCTTCCAAGGTAACCCCCTCACCCACTAAAACTTCATCAATAATGGCAGGCCTTGAAACTTTATGAAGTTTATCACCTTTTTGCATGCAAATGAACCCCTAAAATTTCAATGATACAACAGGTGCATTAATCTTTAGACAACTCATTTTCTGTCTTTTGGCATATAAGTGTCTTATTCAGGCACCTAGAGTATTTGTCATTTTCAGCTCACCAGGTCCAATTAAAATGAAGTGGACCAAAATTATACACTGAGGAATTTCAAGATATTCAAGATCCTTATGGACAATGTGTCAGAAACCATGAGAGTTAACATAGCACTCAGGCAAGATATTGTATGTACTTTGCTATTTTTGACATTCAAAGTGAATTGTCTTCAATCCCCCTTGCTGATGTGTGTCTCTAAGAAAGTGTTCTGCCAAATCAATAGTTTTATACGAAGTGACTGAGATTATGTTGATCTGCTTTTGTAAATATAGCACACCCAGCATGGCAACTGCAATCAGAGCTTCCATTTTTGTTATGTTTACAGTAGTCCACTGTTACTAGGCATGAACCACTTGATTTTGCAGAGAACAAACTGGAGAACTTAGAGAAATTAAATATGAACCATTGAGCCCAGATTTAAAACTTAAAAATATTTTAAAAGATTTGCTATGAGTGAGCTTTTTAAAATTTTTTAAATATTTTCTTTATTTATTTTTAGAGAGAGGGGATGGGAGGGAGAAAGAGAAGGAGAGAAACATCAATGTGTGCTTGCCTGTCATGTTCCCCCTACCAGGGACCTGACCTGCAACCCAGGCATGTGCCCTGACTGGGAATCAAACTGGCAACCCTTTTGTTTGCAGACCAGCACTCAGTCCACTGAGCCACACCAGCCAGTGCCCAAGTTTTAAATCTTTGATGGTTACATAAGTTTCTACAGTGACTTTAACTATATATAGATGATATAGGTAGATATAGATATAGATATAGATATAGATATAGATATAGATATAGATATAGATATAGATATAGATAGATATAGATACACACATGTATATATATTTAACAATTTTATTTATTTTTAGAGAGAGGGGAAGGAAAGGAGAAAGGGAGGGAGAGAAATATTGATGTGTGGTTGCCTCTCACGTGCCCCTTCATGGGGACCTGGTCTGCACCCCAGGCATGTGAGCTAGACTGGGAATTGAACTGGTGACCCTTTGGTTTACAGGCCCATGCTCAATCCACTGAGCTATGCCAGCCAGGGCAACAATATATATTTTTTTTCTGATTTGGATTTATAGAAGGGAAAGTCTTGGTAAATTTCACTTGGCCCTTTCTATTATAATGGTCCTTAATCTACAGGACAAAGAAGGCATGGGAGGTATCTTGCAGAATGTAAGAGTGTCCATTCCAATTATATGTTCAGAGACCAGAGGAAGAATCAGTGTGAATGTGTGGTTCCGTTAATCCACTATGAGATGGGTATTACTTTCCAGACCAGGGTTTGCATTAAGATGAAGTACATGAAATTATCCTGACTTGAAGGGTTCACTTTGAAACCCTACAAACTCATACTTAATATCCATGACCTCAAATCCTCAAATCAATGTTCAGAAATATTTGAATATAGTACTTGAAGAACATGTCATTTCCATGTATTTACCCACAAAAGATCTCCTATTTGAAAGTCATCATGAGTCTCATGCCTGCATTTTTTATACCACCAGTACTGTTTTGACATTAGCCATTAGTCTATATCAGGAAAAGCTACACAATCCACAGTATGACCTTGAGTTGGACTGAGGATCTTTATGTGGTTTCCATCTATAAGCACTGCTTACCAGTGTAAACTATCCACTAAGAGAGTCAAGCAGGTTCTTTTGTTACTTCTACTGAACTTGGCCCTGTTAGTAACTTTAGGTTTCATTCTAAGTTATACAGGTAACAAAACCTATCACATTCTACTTCCAATTCCTCATTACTTTATATATAACTACCAACTCCATATAACTACCCTTTCAAGAGGTCTACCATTTGTCACACATTTATATTCTATCTGAATAAACAGAGACCGAAAACTGGAGTAATTATTGCAGAGTATCTGTTTCTGGCTACCTTCAAGACCTACTGGTGAAAGAACTAAAACTGATCTAAATAACAATGTCAATTTTCCAGAACATTCTTCTAAGGTGTGCTTTGTGTCATATTTTCATACTCCAGCTTTCCATCTCAGTATAAATTTCAGTCTATACCATACTAAAAATATAACCATTTTTAAACTAAATAATTTAATTTATTTATATTTCAAGTATCATTTTGACAGAGGGGCAGAAATGCAATTTTAGTCACTTTGGAATTCCCTCCTTACCTCCAAATTATATGTATATTTGGAATGGTTTCAATGCATTACGTAAAAAACTAGTCTCAGTAATTTTATGGTTGTTGGATGTTTTTCAGTCAGGTTTTTGCTGAGTAAACCTCATTATTATTATTATTTTTTTATATTTTATTTTTTTATTTTTTTTCCTTTTTTTAAATATAATTTATTGATTATGCTATTACAGTTGTCCCATTTCTCCCCCATCATTCCCCTCTACCCTACACACCCTCTCCCACCCACATTCCCCCCTTTAGTTCATGTCCATGGGTCATAAGTTTTCTAGCTTCTACATTTCCCATACTATTCTTGCCCTCCCCCTGTCAATTTTTTTCCCATTATCTATGCTACTCATTCTCTGTACCTTTTCCCCCTCTCTCCTCCTCCCACGCCCCTGTTGCTAACCCTCCATATGATCTCCATTTCTGTGGTTCTGTTCCTGTTCTAGCTGTTTGCTTAGTTTGCTTTTGTTTTAGGTGTGGTTCTTGATAGCTATGAGTTTGTTGTCTTTTCGCTGTCATAGTTTTATCTTCTTTTTCTTAGATAAGTCCCTTTAACATTTCATATAATAAGAGCTTGGTGATGATGAACTCCTTGAACTTGACCTTATCTGAGAAGCACTTTATCTTCCCTTCCATTCTAAATGACAGCTTTGCTGGATAGAGCAATCTTGGATGTAGGTCCCTGCTTTTCAAGATTTCAAATATTTCTTTCCAGCCCCTTCTTGCCTGGCAGGTCTCTTTTGAGAAATCAGCTGACAGTCTGATGGGAACTCCCTTGTAGGTGACTGTCCTCTTCTCCCTTGCTGCTTCTAGAATTCTCTGCTTCATTTTAATCTTGGCTAATGTAATTACAATGTGCCTTGGTGTGTTCCTCCTTGGGTCCAACTTCTTTGGGACTCTCTGAGCTTCCTGGACGTCCTGGTAGTCTATTTCCTTTGCCAGATTGGGGAAGTTCTCCTTTATTATTTGTTCAAATAAGTTTTCCACTTGTTGCTGTTCTTCTTCCCCTTCTGGGACCCCTATAATTCGGATGTTGGGACGTTTAAAGATGTCCCGGAGGTTCCTAAGCCTCTCCTCATTTTTTTGAATTCTTGTTTCTTCCTCGTCTTCTGTTTGGTTGTTAGTTTCTTCCTTCTGGTCCACTCCATTGATTTGAGTCCGAGTTCTCCTTCCATCTCTATCAGTTCCCCATGCATCTTCCTTCATTTCACGGATTGTAGCCTGCATTTTTTCATCTAGTTTGTGAGCAAAATCAACCAATTCTGTGAGCATCTTGATGACCAGTGCTTTGAACTGTGCATCTGACAGGTTGGCTATCTCTTCACTGCTTAGAGGAATTGGCTCTGGGGCTTTTATTTGTTTTCCGGTTTGAGCCATTTTTGGTGGGGTTTTTTTTGTTGTTGTTGTTTGGTTTTAGTCTGGTCGCAGCCATTACGTAGTGAGGAGGTGGAGCCTTAGGTGTTCCTCAGGGCGGGGCAGCCCAGTCGCTGGGTTCCTCAGGGCGGGGCAGCCCAGTCGCTATAGGTGGGGGCGGGGTCTGAGAAGGAGCAATGGCGCCTGCTCCGCTCTCTCCTGGACTCCGGCCCTTTCCGCTGCTTCCCCTTCACCTGGATTATCTGCGCACACGCGCGTGCTGTTACGTAGTGAAGAGTGGAGCCTCTGGCGCTCCCCAGTGCGGGGCAGCCCAGTCGCTGGGTTGTGACGCTGTATGTGGGGGTGGGGCCTGAGAGGGAGCAATGGCGCCTGCTCCACTCTCTCCTGGATTCAGTCCCCTCCACCACTTCCCCTCCGCCTGGACTGTCCGTGTGCGCGCTCGAATGTGAGACCACCTGGTCAGTCAGCCAGCCGCCTTGTGCGGCCTCACTGGGTCTGCACAGTTGCCCCCCAGTGCCCGGGGTCCGCCAGCTGCTGCCCGTGGGCCTGGGGCCTGCCAGCCGCCGCCCGTGCACCTGGAACTGCTAGCTGCTGCTGCTTGCGTTCCTGGGGTCCGCACCTCCACTTTCTCCTGCCGCGACTCCGCCCCTCTTACCGGTCTGGATGAATGGTTGTTGGACTTCCGTACAGTTCAGTTTTCTATAAGTTCTGGTTGTTTTCTTGTTTCTAAATATTTGTTGTGCTTAATTTTGGTTGTGAGAGGAGGCACACTGTGTCCGCCTACACCTCCATCTTGGCCGAAAGTCCTCATTATTATTTTTAAGACCCCTTCAAATCTGGGAGCTCTTTGTGCTACTCTTTCTTCCCTGTACATTCATTTGATTGTAACAGTAAGAATGCAATGCTTATTAATACTGAGATTATTAATTCATGAGTAATAGTGACATTATTTGTAAATTTATTCTTGTGCATTATATTAAAAAGAACAAATTGAAGTTGGCTGTATTAAACTAAAAGAACATATTCCTCAACAATAGATTAACACCAATGAAATCCTCAATGTTTTAAAAATTAGAATTTTGATAAAAACATAACAAATTTTACTATTAAAACCACGTAAATGTACAATTTAGCACATTTAAGTATATTCTCATTGTTGTATAACACTTTTCCTGAGCTTTCTTTATTTTGGAAAACTGAAACTCATACCCGTTAAACAATAATTCTCCATTTCCCCCTCCCTCAGCCCCTAACAACACTCTTCTACTTTTTTCTATAAATTTGATTACCCTAGATAACTCATGTAAGTGGAATCAAACAGTATTTGCCTTTTTGTGACTGGACTCTTTTTAATTTTTTAAAATTTGTATTTATTTATTTATTTATTTTTATTGTTCAAAGACAATTGTCTCCATTTTACCCCCACCACTCTCCCCTGCCCCACCCATCCCCACCTCCCATCATTGATTATATCCCTCTATGGCTTTGTTGGTGTGTCCTTTATACATGTCCCTTCATGACCCTTCCCCTATTTCCCCCATTATCCCTCTCCCTCTCCTCTCTGGTTACTGTTAGTTTGTCCTTTATTTCCATGTCTCTGGTTGTATTTTGCTTGCTTGTTTGTTTTGTTGATTAGGTTCCACTTATAGGTGGACTCTAACTTAACATAATGCCCTCAAGGTTCATCCATGCTGTAGCATGTAAAACTTTTTTTTTCTTTTTTAAGTCTGAATAATATTCCATTTTTTTTTGTACTGCATTTTACTTATCCATTTATCTGTTGATAAACATTTGGGTTGTTTTCACCTATTGACTATTGTACATAGCTGTGAAAATATATCTCTAAGACATTTCTTTCCATTCTTTTGGGTATACTCCTAGAGTGGGATTCCTGATCATATGGTAGTTCTATTTGTATTATTTCAAAGAACCACCATATTCTTTTGTGCACCAGTTTTACCATTTTACATTCCCACCAACAGTGTGCAAGGTTTCCGAGTTTTTCCACATGCTCACCAGCACTTGTAATTTGATGTGTTTTTTTAATAGTAGCCATCCTAATGGGTGTGAAGTATTCATGCTATTGTTTTTCTATTCTCAAGTTCATAGAAATAAATCTTCTTATTTCATTGCAAAGTTTCTTATGGGAAACTCAGAATTGTATTAAAAACTTCAGCTATACATTTACATTATATGCTTTCTATAAAACTATGCAAAGTTGGCCATGTGATTCACATACCTCAACATTGCACCAGTTTCAAAAACACACCAGGGCAATAACAGCCCAGGCACCAGCATTAACATCTTAATCTGGGTTCAAACTTATGCCCATAATTAAAGGAAGCAAAATTTGACTGGTGTACAAAATGGGGATTTCACATTCAATTTTAGATGCTTTTTTATATCTTGTAAAGAAACTTACATGCATTTACAATTTTTGTTACATTCTCACTTTCAAAAAATACAATATCTAATATATATATATATATATATATATATATATATAGAGAGAGAGAGAGAGAGAGAGAGTCTTTCCAGAAGGCATCCAGCCATATAATTTGAAAAATAGAAACATTTGTTGAAGAATATACAAGATATAAAAAACATAGTACATAGGACAGTGACACCTCAGTCTCCTTCAAAGTAGGCACCTTGGGACCTCACACAGTTATCCCAATCACCATCAGCTGCCCCATAGTATTTTCCTGAATCTCATCAATGGTCTGAAATCTCTTCCCCTTTGAAGATGATTTTAGTTTTGGGAAAAGCCAGAAGTTACAGGGTGCCAAATCTAAGCTCTAAGGGAGCTTAGTCACCTGGGTGATTTAATGTTTTGACAAAATGCTCTGCACGAGACGTGATTCCTTAGTGGGACATTGTTGTGATGAAGCTGCCAATCATCGGTTGTCCAGAGCTGTGGCTTTCTGAATCATCCAAACAGTTTCCATGGAAGAATGTTCAAGCTTAATGTGTCAAACATTTAAGGTCTAGTGTCTTAGTAACCTTCAAGTATACAGCACAATGTTGTTAACTATATTCACAATGCTGTACATTATACCTCCTACAGTTATTTATCTTATAATTGAAAATTTATATTCTTTGACCATCTTAAACCATTTCCCTCACTCCACTGGCAAGCACCCCTATCAACTGTTTTTCTAAGTTTACTTTTTAAAAACTGTAAATATAAATCATATAGCACTTGTCTTTCTCTGTCTCATTTCACTTAGCATAATGCCCTCAGGTTTCATCTATGATGTTATAAATGGCAGAATTTCATTCCTTATTATAGTTAACTATTCCATTATGTATATAAATTTTCTTTATCTATCTTTTGATGGACATTTAAGTTGTTTCCATGTCTTCATTATTGTAAATAATGTTGCAATTGAACATGGAAGTACAGATATCTCTTCAAGATAGTGATTTTATTTCCTTTGGAAAAATACCAAAAAATGAGATTGTTAGATAAAATGATAATTATGTTTTTAATTTTTCAAAGAAGCATTATATTGTTTTCCATAGTAGCTATACCAATTTACATCCCAACCAACAGTATAAAAGTGTTCCCTTTTGCCCACATCCTCACCAGCATTTACTTATTGCTGTTTTTGGTAATAGCCGTATTCACATGTGTGAGGTAATATCTCATTGTGAATCTGATTGGTGAATTGCTTAGAAAAATATCTATTCAGGTCTTTTGTCCATTTTTGTTTGTTTGTTTGTTTGTTTTCAAGTATATTTTATTGATTATGCTATTACAGTTGTCTCAATTTTCCCCTTTATTCCTTTCCACCCTACACTGCCACTCCCACCAGCATCACCTCCTCTTAGTTCATGTCCATGGGTCATACATATAAGTTATTTGGCTTCTCCATTTCCTTTACTATTCTTAACCTCCCCCTTTCTATTCTGTACTTACCAATTATGCTTCTTATTCCCTGTAACTTTTCCCTCATTCTCCTCCCCCTCCCCACTGATAAACCTCCATGTGATCTCCATTTCTGTGATTCTGTTCCTGTTCTACTTGTTTGCTTAGTTTCTTTTTGTTTTTGCTTTAGGTTCAATTGTTGATACTTCTGAATTTGTTGTCATTTTACTGTTCATATTTTTGATCATCTTCTTTACCTTAGATAAGTCCCTTTAACATTTCATATGATAAGGGCTTGGTGATGATGAAATCCTTTAACTTGACCTTATCTGGGAAGCACTTTATCTGCCCTTCTATTCTAAATGATAGCTTTGCTGGAGAGAGTAATCTTGGATGTAGATCCTTGCCATTAACAACATTGAATATTTCTTTCCAGCCCCTTCTTGCCTGCAAGGTTTCTTTTGAGAAATCAGCTGATAGTCTTATGGCAACTCTTTCATAGGTAACTTGTCTTCTTTTCTCTTGCTGCTTTTAAGATTCTCTGTTTGTCTTTAATCTTGGGTAACTTAATGATGATGTGCCTTGGTGTGTGTTTCCTTGGGTCCAACTTCTTTGGGCCTTTCTGAGCTTCCTGGACTTCCTGGAAGTCTATTTCCTTTACCACATTGGAGAAGTTCTCCTTCATTATGTTTTGAAATAAGTTTTCCATTTCTTGCTCTCAGTCTTCTCCTTCTGGCACCCCTATGATTCAGATGCTGGAAACTTTAAAGATGCCCCAGAGGTTCCTAAGCCTCTCATTTTTTTTTTTTTTTTGAATTCTTGTTTCTTCATTCTGTTTTGGTTGAATGTTTATTTCTTCCTTCTGCTCCAAATTGTTGATTTGAGTCCCAGTTTTCTTCCCATCACTGTTGGTTCCTTGTATATTATTCTTTATTTCACTTTGCATAATGTTCACTTTTTCCGTTATTTTGCAACAATACTCAACCATTTGTGTGAACATCCTGACTACCAGTTTTTTGAACTCTGCATGTGATAGGTTGGCTACCTCTTCATCACTTAGTTCTATTTTTGGAACTTTGATGTGTTCTTTCATTTGGGCCATATTTTTTGTCTTGGTGCACCTGTTATTTTGCAAGACCAGGAGCCTTAGGTACTCACCAGGGCAGGGGCAACCCATGCGGTTGCATTGTTCTCTGTATGTTGGGGAGGAGCTGAGAGGTAACAATGCCACTTGTTCAGCTCTCAGCTGGCTTTCAGTCACTTCTCCTGCTACCCACAAGCAAATTGGGCCCTTCTGGTGCATATTCCCAGGTGAGTGCCTTTGTGAATATTCTAGGACCCCATAGGCCTCTCCAGTGAACTCTCCTGTGAGGCTGGGTTTTCTACTACAGCTACAAGCCCCACAGGTTTTTATAGCCAGAGTTTTTGAGGTTTTATTTCCCCAGGCTGAATCCCTGAGTTGTGTAGTCTGTCTCACTCCCCAGTTGTTCCTCCTGGTTTATCCACAGGCAAATGTGGGACCACCTAGTCCAATAGCTGTTGCCTTATCTGCCCCATCCTCCAGCTGCTGTCTTACTGCATGTCCTCTACACCCTGGCAGCTCATCTCTGCCCCTCCTACCAGTATGAATGAATGTTTCTTCTTTAACTCCTTGGTTGTCAGACCTCCATAGAGTTTTCTTGGCCTTTATGGTTATTTTTGTTTTTAAATTTGTCACTGTCCTTCTTTGGTTGTGTGAGTAAGCAAAGTGAATCTATTTATACTTCTATCTTGGCCAGAAGTTCTCCTTTGTACATTTAATTTTTTTTCTGTTATTGAGTGATATGAGCTAAGTGCTGTTTTCTGTAAGCCTTGTCATCTTTTTTAGTGTCTATTTGATCCCTATTTGTCGAGTTCCACAGATTCCTCCAGTGATACCCATGAGGCGAGACTTGAGTGAGCCTCCTAGGAATGGTCCTTCAGTACTAGGGGAGCTGAATTTCCACCTTAGGCTCTCTTTTCCCACAGGAGAATCCATAAACCCAGTGTGAACCTCTCAGCGCAGCATTATACCTCCATGGAGGAGGGGTCATGTGGTCAAAGTGAAACTGCTCTTCTTACCCTTCCAGTACAGTCCTTCTCAGTTCTGTGGACCAGAGAGGTGCTTCAATCTCACTCCTGGGCTCTGGGAGTTTTACAATGGAGTATTTTTTATGAACAGTTGCTTGTTGGTCTTTTGTAAGGGAAACCAAAATGATGAACAACCTGTGTTGTTATGACCTCAACAGTGGCTCTTTGTACAGAACTGGGAAGCTCAATCCCAAGAATGTTTCTATAAGAGACAGGCAAACACAATATAGCAGTGTACCATACCATTCTGAAGACTATTTTAGCACAAAATTGTTTGAATTATAAATGGATAAATGGCTCCATGGGTCAGGGTATTTCATGCTTGCATGATGAAGAAAACAGATCATCAAGTGTCAAAGCTTGCTGTTTTTCTTTGAGAAATTATTTAGTTAGATAGTGAAGCTAAGAAAGTTTGTGATAAGCTCTATCAATTGGTAGTAATATGGTGTATTGAGAAACTTCAGGGTTACCTTTGATGGTTGGTTGGGGACAAGTGGGCTCATCTAGGACTTAGCCTGTATCACTGTTACTTGAGTCACTTTCACCTGCATCACTCAGTGTGAAAAACATATGTGCCAGAGGGACTTGACCTCATGCTGCTCAAAATGCATACTTTTTCTGGTTTCCATGGAGATACTTGCAGTGAGGCCAGCTCAGGTCATGTACAGGCTGTGTCTGGGGAGTGTATTAGAATTGTCTGTGACCAATTCCACTCTTCTTCCAGGACATAATGTACACTGATGTTCTTTGGTGCTAAAATATTTGAGGGCATGGAAAAACCAAAGTGTATGTCTCAGTTTTTGAAATGGCTAATCCCCTTCTGAGTTGAAAGAGAACACTAGTCAGAATAGAGACACGAAGCAGGAAGATTGAGAGCTGGATATCAAGGTAAATTTAGTTGGTTATAAACTGGAAAAACTAAGCAGTAGAGGAGACACAGACTGTAAGTGGCAGTGTGAGCAATAAAGTACCCAGAGGCTTAGCGAGCAAGGAGGTCAGCCAGTCTGGGTTGCCTCAGAGACACTTACTGCCCAGTGAAGAAAAGAATATTTAGGGCAATGAGGACTTCCGACCAAGATGGAGGCGTAGGCAGACACACTGTGCCTCCTCTCACAACCAAAATTAAGGACAACAAATATTTAGAAACAAGAAAACAACCAGAACTTATAGAAAACTGAACTGTACGGAAGTCCAACAACCATTCATCCAGACCGGTAAGAGGGGCGGAGTCGAGGCAGGAGAAAGTGGAGGTGCGGACCCAGGAACGCAAGCAGCAGCGGCTGGCAGTTCCCAGGTGCACAGGCGGAGGCTGGCGGTCCCCGGGCCTACGGGCGGCGGCTGGCGGACCCCGGGCACAGGGGGGCAACTGTGCAGACCCAGTGAGGCCGCACAAGGCGGCTGGCTGACTGACCAGGTGGTCTCACATTCGAGCACGCAGACGGTCCAGGCGGAGGGGAAGTGGCTGAAGGGACTGAATCCAGGAGAGAGCGGAGCAGGCGCCATTGCTCCCTCTCAGACCCCGCCCCCACATACAGCGTCACAACCCAGCGACTAGGCTGCCCCGCACTGGAGAGCGCCGGAGGCTCCACTCTTCACTACGTAATAGCACGCGCGCGTGCGCAGATAATCCAGGTGAAGGGGAAGCAGCAGAAAGGGCCGGAGTCCAGGAGAGACCGGAGCAGGCGCCATTGCTCCTTCTCAGACCCCGCCCCCACCTATAGCGTCACAACCCAGCGACTGGGCTGCCCCGCCCTAAGGAACACCTAAGGCTCCACCCCCTCATACGTAATGGCTGCGACCAGACTAAAACCAAAACAACAACAACAAAAAAAACCACCAAAAATGGCTCAAACCGGAAAGCAAATAAAAGCCCCAGAGCCAATTCCTCTAAGCAGTGAAGAGATAGCCAACCTGTCAGATGCACAGTTCAAAGCACTGGTCATCAAAATGCTCACAGAATTGGTTGATTTTGCTCACAAACTAGATGAAAAAATGCAGGCTACAATACGTGAAATGAAGGAAGATGCATGGGGAACTGATAGAGATGGAAGGAAAACTGGGACTCAAATAAATGGAGTGGACCAGAAGGAAGAAACTAACAACCAAACAGAAAACGAGGAAGAAACAAGAATTCAAAAAAATGAGGAGAGGCTTAGGAACCTCCGGGACATCGTTAAACGTCCCAACATCCGAATTATAGGGCTCCCAGAAGGGGAAGAAGAAGAGCAACAAGTAGAAAACTTATTTGAACAAATAATAAAGGAGAACTTCCCCAATCTGGCAAAGAAAATAGACTACCAGGACGTCCAGGAAGCTCAGAGAGTCCCAAAGAAGTTGGACCCAAGGAAGAAAACACTAAGGCACATCATAATTACATTAGCCAAGATTAAAATGAAGCAGAGAATTCTAGAAGCAGCAAGGGATAAGGGAACAGTCACCTACAAAGGAGTTCCCATCAGACTGTCAGCTGATTTCTCAAAAGAGACCTTCCAGGCAAGAAGGGGCTGGAAAGAAATATTTAAAATCTTGAAAAGCAGGGACCTACATCCAAGATTGCTCTATCCAGCAAAGCTGTCATTTAGAATGGAAGGGAAGATAAAGTGCTTCTCAGATAAGGTCAAGTTCAAGGAGTTCATCATCACCAAGCTCTTATTATATGAAATGTTAAAGGGACTTATCTAAGAAAAAGAAGATAAAACTATGACAGCGAAAAGACAACAAACTCATAGCTATCAAGAACCACACCTAAAACAAAAGCAAACTAAGCAAACAGTTAGAACAGGAACAGAACCACAGAAATGGAGATCATATGGAGGGTTAGCAACAGGGGAGTGGGAGGAGGAGAGAGGGGGAAAAGGTACAGAGAATGAGTAGCATAGATAATGGGAAAAAATAGACAGGGGGAGGGCAAGAATAGTGTGGGAAATGTAGAAGCTAAAGAACTTATGACACATGGACATGAACTAAAGGGGGGAATGTGGGTGGGAGAGGGTGGGTAGGGTGGAGGGGAATGATGGAGGAGAAATGGGACAACTGTAATAGCATAATTAATAAAATATATTAAAAAAAGAATATTTAGGGCAATGCATGTGTTCTATCTTTAAGATGAGAAGGGAAACTTTCAAGGGGCATAGGCTATCCTCTCAGGGAGTACGAAGAAAGTGGGGAGCTCCATATACTCAGGGTAAATATCAAACTCACAAGGGCAATTTGGAATGACATAGAATAAAGATAGTGAAAACTGTGTTCTGAAATTCAATGATACTCCTGCAAGTCTGTTATGCTTGATATCTTCTATTTCCCAGCATAATATTCAGTAAAACCCTTAAAGAGAAAAGATAGTTTTTGAAGAAGGAGGAAACTGCTGTATCTCTGGCCATGCTTGGAGGGAAGGCAGTAGAGCTCTAAGCATGTAAGTGAGAAATCGAAACCATAGGGAAAGAGATGATGAGAGACAGAGGGGAGAGAGAGAGAGAGAGAGAGAGAGAGAGAGAGAGAGAGAGAGAGAGAGAGAGAGAGAGAGAGATAGGGAGAGGAGACTAAGAACCACAAAGTGTTTTAGCCAAAGAAGAAAATGTAGCCCGGGGATGCTGATCAAGTAAAAGACCTTATGAGACCACCTTACAGTTGGATTAATAGACAAACCATGAGACCAAGCTACTGTAAAAGGTATAGAAGTCAATCAGGAACTAATTTTTATGAACAAAAAATGAAGTGTCCTTTTTAGGATGGCCTATCTTATAGCTCTATGTGAAATCAGACACTATTGTGAAGCCAAATACCTTCATATTTGCTAATTCATTGAATCCCGACAATGATTCTTGGAAATGGGTACTGTATTCATAGTCTCACCTTAGATATGAGAAAAATGTGAATCTTCAGTAAGTTAATTGATTAACTATATGTGATATAATTAATAAGTGGTGTCAAAGAAAACCAATTTTATTTATTTATATTTTATAATATTTTTTCTGTTACCAATTATCCCCCTTATTCTCTAGGCATTTTTCTCTGGATTTCTGATTGAGCTCTGTCAGGTGTTTCATTTGTTTAGTTGTTTTCATTTGAGAGAGAGAGAGCGAGAGAGCGAGAGCGAGCACGAGCACAACATCAATGTGAGAGAGAAACATCAATCGGCTGCTTCTTGGATGCACCCTAACCAGGGAACAAACCCACAACCTAAGCATGTGCCCTAACCAGGAATTGAACCCATGACCTTTCAGTTCATGGGATGACACTCCAACCAACTGAACTACGCCAGCCAGGGCAAGAGCTCTGTCATTTTGACAGCAGCTTCCTCATTTTGACCTCTGTAAAAACATTTCAAATGAAAAAGACACATTTAATAAAGAGACATTTCAACTTGTATAGGTAGGCAGGCTGGCCACCTAGACAGTTTAAGACCTTGCCTTATACCTCAGACTAAATGATGGGTGCTGATTTTCTGGCTGTGGCCTCCAGCTTCCCTCATTTATCATAGTTTAAACTATTCATTGCCACATCTCATTAGATCCAGACAAGGTACAGAACTCTACAACCTAAACATTCTGGTTCTTTTGGATGTGAATTCTTCTGGATTCACTCTAAACCCATATGGAGTACTTGTGGATGTAAAACCTTGTTGGACATCCATCTTGGGTAACTTAGGTAAACTTGAAGTTGTTGCTGTGCATGCTACTGAGGTATCTAGAATAATGAGGTAGACACCCTCTCCATAGCTCCTAAGTAATCATAAATATCTGAGATCTGATGTGGAAGCAGTTAAAATTAGCTCATAAACAAGGGATTAGAATAGGATATCATGCTAGAGGCATGGACATGGATACAAGTTGGGAAAAAGTATTTAGGAAGGAATGAAGCAGGTTGTCATATTAATGCCTGTGTGGTGTAGTGGATACTGTGTGTGCTGTTCATTTACCTCATTTTCCTTCTCAGGATCAAGGCATTTATTACTCCTGATGCCAGTATTCTTGCATGTTGATAATTCATAGCTGAATTCCTCATCAAAAATTATCTTTAAACAAATGGAGCTACCTGTTTTAATATCATGACTTCTTCTTTTTTCAGGAGAAGGCTGTATCCATCGACTAGTAGAAGTATATAGGCCCAGCCCCCTTGTCTCAGTGTATGTCAACTTTCCAAGTCCATCCCAGCTGTAGAGCTTTTTGTAATATTGTTTGTACCCTTCATTGTGACCACAACACAGTTCAGCTTTTCTCTGTCCTCAGTCCTGCTTCCCTCACTCTTTCACAAGTATTGCTGAAAGCAACCCCCAGTAAATATCCTACATGTACATGACCTTTTCAGAATCTGTACTTTGAGGAATCCATCTTGTGAGAGGTAGTTCCACCTATGGTTCTAGGAAGCAGCAATAAAATGAGATTTTCGGCTGGACACTTGCTGCCCATCTGACAAAATGAAGCCATCAATGTGGGGAGCACTCATAGACTATGTCATGCACTTGTTAAAACTTTTAGTTGTGGTAGTGGTGGTAAACTTGGATAGGATAGCAATGAAAGGCACATAGCACATACTAATAGGTACAATATTTTCAATGTCTGAGAAATATGGGGGAAATGGTAAATATTAAGACTAAAAAATTGGATGGGTGTTATTGATGTTTTGGAGATTAATATTAAAAAGCTGCAAATTTATGCTAATTAAGCACTAATTTATGGCTAAATGTCCAAGCCAAGGATCCTCCTTAGCAGCATATAAAGGGATTCATCTCATTCAGTTTGAGGACTGACAAAAACTGAAGAGCCCAGTGCTTAATGGTAAGAGTAAAGGAGCAGAAAATGTTAAATTTTCAGTTCTGGCAAGTCTATTATGCTAAGGTCAGAGACCTGATTCAGGAGTGAAACCCTGAGAAATGGTATGTGGATATCAAGGTCAATATACACTTTTGTGCTGAATCTCAAGATTCCCCTGAATATTCTCAGTCTGCAGAAGTGATCCAATCCTCTATGTTAAAGGTTGATGTTTGTAGACAAACACAGAAAGACAAGCTGTGCTCATTTCCCCCATACTTAGAATCTACTCTCACCTCCTCTCCTTACCACAAGACCAATAACTAGCATTGATTACAATATAACCAAGATAGAGAATTAGTAAGCTAATGCCTTACTAGTCCTAGTGGGATAGAGAAAGAATTATATCACAGTTTTAATACCTAGCCAACATGTATTGATAAAAGCAAGAAGAGTATGTATGGGCTGAGGGTGCTGGATAAGGTGTAGGATGGAACATAAATTTAAATGAAGGAGATTTTTTAATTATAGGAATACTTCCATGAAATAAAATTTAATATCTTGGCAAAGACCCCAAGGAACAGTGCTAAAATGCTGCTAGGTTAGATCTTAGTAGCTTGAACAAAGCAATGTGGAGTGAAAAGTTCTGAACTACCATGGCAGAGGGGAAAAAAGGAATCAAAATCTCACAGAAATGAGAATGCTAGAGTATAATACTCTAGAGTATATGCATTATCCAGGCTGGAAAATAACACATGATGATGTTTCTTAGAAACAGCTTGAGAACATTTCATTAACCAAAACACAAAGAGTTGCACTGATGAGAGAGGGGCACCAGCACCAATGAGAAACTCAGTTGTGGCCTTCTTAAATAGTTCCAAAACAGAGTATATTCTATTGTTATGAAACTGAGCTTTGTAGTGTTTAGATACTTAAGTAATAGAAGCCAAGTGGTGATGTTTAACTGTCAGAAGCAAGGTAGATGAAATGATCACAATGAGCTACAAGGTTAGAATGGAAATCTGACATTTGGATGTTTATGGATATGGTTAATTTAATACAGTATCCCTAGGAGACAAGAAAGATTGGCAGCCACCAAAGGCATTGCTTAGTCTATAAAGCAAAAGAAATCAAGGATAGATCATCAGGAGGCTGCCGAAGCCCCTCAATAATCACAATCTCTTGACCAGTTTCTGGATCTGAGCCAGTTTACAGACCCAAAATCCACTGATCAAAGGGGAGGAGTTTCTAGAAGAAAGGCTTCTGAAACATTACAGAAATTGTGTCATAATGACTTTAACAATTCTTCTCCAAAGTGACCTATGACCATTTATTAGGGTATCTGCACATGAAGGAAAAAAGGAATACCCAGATACTTCAAGGGCTGCTAGATACAAAATCTGACTTGATATTGATTTTGAGATAATTGAAATATCTCCATGGAGCACTTTAAGTGTGGGAACTAAGTATTGAATGTAGTATTTTTCCAAGTTTGACTCCTAATGAATCCACGGGCTCTAGACTCACTCAATGGCCATTTTTCTAGTCATTAAATATATTATTAGAATGGGCATAGATAAAACATGCAGAGATAGTAGTTGGAAGAACCACCACATTGGTCCTTTGGTAGAATAAGAGTTATCATAATGGGGAATGTCAGTTAGAAGCCTTTGACCCTCCCCACCTCAGCTCCAAAACTAAGATTTGAATAAAAAGAAATATTGAATACTTATGGAATGGTAAAGTTTAGTATCAACCTTAAAGATCTAAAAGGTGCAGGGTTTGTGGTTTCTATCATATGTCCATTTAATCTACCAGTCTGGCTCCTACAAAAACACATGAAGTATGACTGTGTATGGACTACTACAAACTTAAGCAACTTGTAGCTCCAATTGCAGCTGCTGTGGCAAATATAATATCTTCACCACAGCAAATTAACAATACCTCAGGCACATAAATGGTCAATTATTTGGCTAATTCATTAATTTCTGTCCCTATCAATAGTAAGGATCAGAAATAGTTTGCATTCACTTGGGGGCAGACAGCAATGTACATTTACAATCCTGCACTGAGCTAGAACATCTAGACATTCCACAAAACATCAGGATGTTTTTTCATACATATGAAATAATGTTGAAATGACTAGTATTTTTGAGACCTCGTTAAGACAAATGTACTACTGAAACAAAAGATTAAGGACAACAGAAATGGAATTTGGATGTACCTATGAAGTTCTTTGCATTACATCTTAATGCCCATCAGAAAACATACATTATGAAAGAGGAAATAAAACAACAAAGTTGATGAGATAAATTGACAGTCAGTCAGTCTCTTACTGGCCATACTAATCTAGCACAATGGGCTCATAAATGGTGTAGCCATTGTGGTAGGGATAGGCATCATTCATGGATCCAACCATATTGGCTTTCACTCACCTATACAAATTAAGCCACTTTTCAAAATTATTCGTCAACATGAGCCATTGTTGATGTTCTAATATACAATGTAGTACCATTTTTTGAGAAAAGACCAGGCAGATACTAGATACAATATGATAACATTAAACTCCTTCAACTCTGGAAAAGGCAACAATTAATTTTTACTGGAATTGATGCATGTTCTTGGTATGGCTTTGTCTCTCCTGCCTGAAAGGCCTCGACTAGCACCACTATTCAAGGACTTATAGAATGTTTGACCCATTAGCATGGAATCTTTTGTGATATTACACCAGGTAAGGAGAACTGTTTCACCACAAAGTAGATATGACAATGGGCACATGACCATGGCATCTACTAGAAAGATCATATACTCTACTACATGGAAAGTGCTGGACTCATACAGTGGTAGAATGGCCAGTTGAAGACACATCTGTAAGGTGAAACTGTATATAATACCTTGCAAAAATAGGGCCCCTTCTATCAGGACCCTAAATAGATGATCATAATAGGGCACTGTGTCCAAAAAAGGTACAGTGTATGAGTCTGGGAACCAGGGTTGTGTGTGTGTGTGTGAAATAAGGACGCTCATATCAGTACTCCAAAGTAACCACTTATAAACATTGTTTTTCAACATCCTGGCAGGGGAAATTGATTCTGATTATGAAGAAAAGGTGGGGCTGCTTTTATACAGTAGAAGGGGGCAAGGAAGAATATGTTTGACAGTCAGATAATTCATTGGGGTGTTTCTTAGTATTCTTTTGCCCAATTTAAAACTCAGCTTTATTGAGATAAAATGTATAGACAGCAAATGAACCCATTTTAAATATCCAGTTTTATGAGTTTTGACAAATGTATGCAACTATGTAATGATCACAACCAAAATGTAGAATCAATAACTTCTGGTTGTGAAAACCACCAGGGATTGTGGCTGAGTGAGATGGAAATCTGCTACAGTACCAGGTGTTCCTCTTAAAGAGCCTTCACGTGGGCTTACTCATTGATGGACTTACTCACTCTGAGTTCCAGCTCTGAGGAAGCAGCTCAAAAAGTGCTATACAGGAGGACTGAACTGTCAGGTCAGGCTATAGAGTGGGGCCTGGATGGGCAGCTTTCTCCCAGACAGAAGTGCTGTCAGAAGCCATTCTTTCTTTGTTGAGTCCTCACCCCACCCAATTATAGGTGACACAGGTGCCATATCTGAGTCTTCATCAACCTGGTTATAACTGTTTTCCTTGCCCTGGCCATTCCCTGAGACCTTAACCCACCCAAATTGCAGGCCTACCCAAGCCATTCCCAGTGACTTTTCCATAAAAATGGCCTGTCTTGGCTCATGCTGCAAACTTTTCTAAAATCTCTCAAAGATTCACAAAACAAAAAAGCAAACAGCATCTGACCTCAGTGTGCCCCTCCAATTTGCTAAGTAGCCACAAGCCCAGGAATTGAGGTAGCCAGCTTTAATTAACAGCTTAGACTTGCCGAGGCACCTCCAAGCCCAATATAAGTGTCAACCATCTACACATCACTTTGTAGCTCAGATCAAATGGTGCCAAGCAAGGCACAGGCAGTGACTAATGTTAGCCTGTATCAGACCTCCTTCCAAGAGGACTCAGAAAAAACAAACCTGGTGACCAACTTCAGACCACACCAGAGCACCACCCAACCACTTCCACAAATGACACAAAGAGCCAGCACTAGAACCCAGTAAAGTTACTCCAGCCCCATGATGTCAGCTCCTGCATAAGAGCTCTTTTACTATACTCATGGCCAGTACTTGTAGCCAATTTTCCTGGGAGTAAATCCCATTAACCTGCCAACAGAAATCAAGGTTCAACTATAACAGAAGGGCACTCACAACCTATACATGGGACACACCTGGAGCACCTGGCTCAGTGACCACGGAGACTGTACCACTGGATCCCACAGGACCCTTACTATATAAAGCTACTCTATGCAGCCAGGAGACATAGCAGCTCTACCTAATACACAGAAACAAACACAAGGTGGAAGCCAAAATGAGGAGACAAAAGATGTCTCAAATAAAATAACAGAATAAAACTCTAGAGAAAGAACTAAACAAAATGGAGACAATTTACCAGATGCAGGGTTTAAAACACTGGTTATATGGATGCTCAATGAACTTAGGGGAAGAATAGATGATCTCAGTGAGATCTTCAACAAAAAGATAGGAAATATAAACATAGAAAACAAAAAAATCAGTCAGAAATGAAGAATGAAATAACTGAAACAAAGCATACATTAGAGGGAATTAACAGTAGATTAGGTGAAACAGAAGATCAAATGAGTAATTTGGACAAGAAGGTAGCAGAAAACACACAACGAAAATAGTAAAAAGAAAAAAAGATCCAAAAAACTGAGTAAAGTTTATGGGACCTCTGAGACAGTATCAAACATATCAATGCTTGAATCATATGGGGTGCCAGAAGGAGAAGAGAGACAGTGCAAGAAATTGAAAACCTATTGGAAAAAAGAATAGCAGAATACTTTCTTAACCTGGTTAAGGAAATGGACATATGAGTACAGAAATTGACAGAAAGTTCCAAAAAAGATAAACTCAAAGAGAGCCACAAGAAGACATATGATAAATAAAATGGCAAAGGTAAGACACAAAGAGAGAATCTTAAAAGCAGTGAGAGAAAAACAGTTCAAGGGAACTCCCATAAGACTGTCAGCTGTCAACAAAAATATTTAAGGCCAGAAGGGATTGGCATGAAATATTCAAAGTGATGAAAAATAAAACCAAGATTACTCTACCCAGCAAGGTTAGCATTGAAAATTGAAGGTGAAATAGAGAGCTTCACAGACAAGAAAAAGCTAAAGGAGTTTATCATCACCAAACAAGTATTATAAGAAATGTTAAAGCAACTTTTTTAATAAGAGAAAAAAGGTTGAAAATATGAATAATAAAATGGCAACAACTAAACACCTACCAACAATTGAAACATAAATGGATTAAACACTTCAATCAAAAGACATGCAGTGACAAAATGGATGTGAAAACAAGACCCATACCTATGGTACCTACAAGTGACCCACTTCATGTTGAAAGACACACAGAGATGGAAAGTAAAAGTGTGGAAAAAGATATATCATTAAATTGAGAAAAACAACAAAATGCTTGGGTAGCAATAGAGTGGAATCTCAGTTCTTGAACATAATTTATTCTGGATAGCTGTTTGAGAAGTAATTTGTTCAAAAACTGAACCTTTTTTTCCCCATTACAAATACTGTATCAGCATGAAAAGGAAGAACCAAAGTTTTGTTTGATAACTGAGAAATTTTTTTTTCGGTGAACAATTTGGTAATTGAGTTGCTTGAGTTGGTAAACACTTGAGAACCAAGGTTTGACTGTACTTATATCAGACAGAAGACTTTAAAGTGAAGGCTATAACAAGAGTCAAAGTAAAATGAAGCAATTCTACTTAAGAGTACTTTTTTGAAGAAACCCAAAATACTAATCGGAAAAGACATATGCATTCATATGTTCATTGTGGCATTATTTACCATAGCCAAGATATGAAAACAACATAAGCGTGCATCAATAAATGAATGGATAAAGAAAAAGTGGTACATACAAACGAGATACCACTTCACACTGGTAAGAATGGCCATCATAAACAAATCAACAAACAACAAGTGTTAGAGAGGATGTGGAGAAAAGGGAACCCTAGTGCACTGTTGGTGGGCATGCAGACTTGTACAACCACTGTGGAAAACAGTATGGAATTGCTCAGAAAACTAAAAATGGGACTGCCTTTTGACCCAGCAATTCCACTGCTGGGATTATACCCTAAGAATCCTAAAACACCAATCCAAAAGAACCTATGCACCCCAATATTCATAGCAGCACAATTTACTATAGCCAAGAGTTGGAAGCAACCTAGGTTCCATCAGTAAATGAGTGGATCAAAAAACTATGGTACATTTACAGGACAGAATACTATGCAGCAGAAAGAAAGAAGGAGCTCCTACCCTTTACAAAAGCATGATGGAGCTGGAGAGCATTATGCTAAGTGAAATAAGCCAGGCTGTAAAAGAAAAATACCATATGATCTCACCTATAAAATGATCCTAATCAACAAAACAAACAAGAAAGCAAGATATAACCAGAGACAATGAAATTGAGAACAAACTGACAGTAAACAGAGGGGAAGTGGGAGGGGATAATGGGAGGAAAAACAGGGAAGGATTTTCAGGAACATCTATTAAGGACACATGGATAAAACCAAAGGCAGGTAGGATCAGCGGTGGGAAGTAGGTATGGCTGGGGTTGGGGGAGTTATGGGAGGAAAATAGAAACAACTGTACTTGAACAACAATAAAAAAGTTTTTTAAAAGTGGTACATACATAAATGGAATATTACTCAACCAAAAAAGTGAAATCTTGCCATCTGTTATAACACAGATGGATCTAGAGTGTATTATGCTAAGTGAAATAAGTCAGAGAAAGGCAAATACCATATCTTTTAACTTATACAAGTTCTGTCTAAAAGGTATCCACCCATGTAATATGAAAAATAGACACATTTACCGAAGAAGGTACAAGATACAAGAAACATTGTACATAGGACAATAATGCCTCAGTCCTCTTCGAAGTAGGCACCTTGGGACCTCACACAGTTCTCCCAGTCACCATCAGCTGCCCTGACATATTTTCCCAAATCTTATCAATGGTCTGAAACCTCTTCTCTTTCAAAGGTGGTTTTAGTTTTGGGAAAAGCCAGAAGTCACAGGGTGCCAAATCTGGGCTGTAGTGTGGCTGAGTCACCTGAGCGATTTGATGTTTTGCCAAAGAACTCTGCATGAGACATGATTTGTGAACAAGCACGTTGTCATAATGAAGCTGCTGATCACCAGTTGCCCATACCTGTGGCCTTCTGAATCATTCAAATAGTTTCTGCTGGGGAATGTTCAGGCTTCACACAAAATTTGACGCAGATTCTTTGCTCTACTTGCTGTCATTTTGAATGCAATGGCTACAGAGCACACATGCTCACTCAATGGCATTCACTGCCCTCAATGCCTCAAAATACAGTGAAGTCATCATTGTTTATTCATGTGCATTCCAGCCCACCCTCCTTGGCTGCCAGATTACATCAACATTGTGTAAAACCATTCTCATATTAAGAATGGCTGGACTTTTTCCAGACAGATATTGTATGTGGTATCTAGAAAACAAATTAACAGAACAACAAAACATGGAAGCAAACTCAGATACAGTGAACATTTTGATGGTTGCTACATTGGAGAGGAGTTAGGGGCATGGGTGAAAAGGGGAAGGGATTAAGAAGTATAGATTGGCAGTTACAAAATAGTCATGGTATATAAAGTACAGCATAGGGAATAGAGTCAATAATATTGTAAAAATATGTATGGTGTTAGATTGGTACTAGACTTACTAGACTGATCTCCTTGTAAGTTATATAAATGTGTAATCACTATGCTGTATACCTAAAACTAATATAATATTTATATCAAATGTAATTAAACTTATTTTAATAAATGTATAGAATTATTTTTTAAAAAGATGTTTGTCATAATTGGAAATTTTTTCATGCTCCTTTTATCTTTTTTAAACAGTTTACAGTTGTTATTTTGTAAATTTTCTGTTCATATAATTTACCCATATTTTAATCATTGAAGTTTTTAAACTTTAATTGATTATTTATATATTAATGTTAAATGTTTTAATTCTCACAATAATTATGAATATATCTTAACTTAATCTTTCATTTCTTTTAATTAAAAATATTTATTTACTTTCCTTGACAAGATATTCTCAAATTCAGTAATCAAAAAAGCAATAAAAATCCCATTACTTTGGTTTTCTGAAGTAAACAATAGAAAACTCCCAAAATAAACCCACACATATGCAGTCAACTAATATTTGACAATGGTACCAAGAACACATGTCAGAAATGGAATGGTCTCTTCAGTAAATGGTGTTGGGAGAACTGAATGTGCATGTGTGAAAGAATGAAATTGGAATCTTATCTTCTACCATACCAAAAAAAAAAAAACATGAAAAATGCATTAAAACTTAAAAATAAGACCTGAAAACACAAAACTCCTAGAAGAAAATATAGGATATAATCTCTTTGACATTGGTCTTGACGATGATTTTTTAAATATGATATCAAAAGCACAGACCAAAAAAAGCAAAAACAAACAAGTAAGACTGCATCAAACTATCTTCTCCTCAGCAAAGGAAACAATCACTAAAATTAAAAGCATCCTACAAACTGGGAGAAAGTGTTTGCAAACCATATAGCTGATAAAAGCTTAATAACCCAAAACATAAGAAACTCATACAATTTTTTTTCTTTTCCACATTTTTTATTGTTCAAATATAGTTGTCTCCATTTTCCCATCACCACTCCTCCCCCAGCCCAGCCATTCTCACTCCCCCTTTATCCTACCCTCCTATGGTTTTGCAAAAATAATAAAAATGAGCAAAGGACCTAAGTAGACATTTCTGCAAAGAGGACATACAAAGAAAGACAACAGGTACGTAAAAAGATGCTCAACGTCACTAATCATCGGAAATGCACATCAAAACCACAGTGAGATGTCCTTACTCTTGTTAGGACAACTATGTCTTCTTTATTAATGTACTCCTTTGTCATAATAAAATTCTCTCTTTTCCCTGGTAATAAATCTCGAACATTTTGTCTCATATTAATATAGATGCTTCAACTTTTTTTTAATCATAGTGGTATGCATAACATTTTTTATCCTTGATGTTTGAAACTCTCTGTGTCTTTGTATTTAATAGTTAGTTCTTGTAGATTGAATATAGTTGAGTCTTAAAATCCAATCTAAAAATATCTATTTTAATAGAATATTTAGAAAAATCTACAAAACAGCATCATTTTCTACCTTGATATTTTAATTCTTTCATCTTTCTGTTTCTTTTCTAAATGTTCTGTATTTTCTTTGTTCTTTTTTCTCCTTTTCTGGTCCTTTTCTGAATCGACTCTATTTTTGTATTCCATTTTATGTCTATTTGACTTATTATTATATCTCTTTGTTTTATTTTTAGTGGTATTTCTAAGGTTTAAAATATGTATCTTAAACTTATGACAGCCTATTATCAAACACTATGATACTATGCCACTTCATGTATAATGTAAGAAACTTGAAACAGTATATTATTTCCTCCTTCACACCTTTTCTGTTACTATGCATTTCATAATCACGTTACAAATTCAACAATTAATTGTTTTATTATATTTTAAATTTTTAAAATTATATTATTTATGCTATTACAGTTGTCCTCACTTCCCACCTTTGCCCACCTCCACCCAGCCGCACCCCATTCCCTTAGAAAATCCCCACATCATTGCTCACATCCATGGGTCATGCATATATGTTCTTTGGCTAATACCATCACCTTTTCTCACCCAGTCACCCTCTCCCCTCTTCCCTCTAAAAGCTGTCATTCTGTTCCATGGTATCTGTGCCTATGTTTCTATTTTGCTCATTAGTTTATTTTGTTCATTAGATTCCACATATAAGTGAGATCATATGGCATTTTACTTTCACTGACTGGATTATTTGATTTACTGGATTATTTGATTAGTCTCTAGGTCCAGCAATTCCACTTCTAGGAATATATCTTAAGAATCCTGAAACTCCAGTTCAAAAGATTTGAATCATTTGAATCAACCCAATCATTTCCTTATCTTTAAACTGAAAGTCTTTGTGTATTAATTCTGTACCTGAAATAAGATCTATATTTACTTCAAAATGTGTGATATCATCATCTTCAAAAGCACATGTTAGATAAAAGTTTCCATTACAGGTACTAATATGAAATAAAAGGCATTTTCCAGACTTTGTTGATTGTGAGCTCCTTTTACAAGACTAGCAATACCCACTGCACTTAGAAAGACAGGGATTTTGCTTGCTGGTTTGTGGTCCTCGCAAAGAAAATCAAACCTTTTATCTGGCACAGGTACTCTGCTCTCATTAGGATCAATAGTCCAGAAGGGGAAGTTTTCTCCTGAAACCTGATTATTGGTTAATACATTGAAAACCATAGATTTCCCAATCAATATTTGGCAATCCAACAATACCAATTTTCAAGGAAGTTCCAAATTTTCCAAAGATTGGCAGTGGTTTAATTCCATCACCTCACTTTTTGGGGGGCATCACATTTGGGGCAGGCGATGACACAGGGTCCCAGAAGCAGCAGCAGATGGATCCTACCAGCAGCAGAAGGCATGAGGACTGAAGAGAGAATGCAAGCTTGGCTCCTTCATGCAGCAGCATGAACCACAGTGGCAGGAGTGGAAGGGGCCAAAAGTTTTTGTTTTTGCTCCATTCTCCTACTTCCTGAGCCAAGAGGGAAAGCCATGGCATTCATCAGCGTAAGATGACACTTGTATTCTCCCCTAGACTACTAGACTGTGGTGGACCCATTCAAACTCCAAAACTGACAGGACAGAGGTTAGTCCTCTGGGGAACCCCTCAAGAGAAGTTGGAACATGCATGCATGGCTCTACCCTTTCACTCTTCAATAGAAGTTGAGATCTGGGCTTTTTTGTCTGCTTGGGCAGAAGGAAGAACTATGGTGTCTGCCAACCCAAGTTCCTGTCTTAATATTTCCCAGGCTGCTAGACTGTGGTGGACACATCCAAAATCCAATGCTGACAGGGCAGAGATCAGTCCTCCTGGAGGGTTTTTCAGAAAAGGTAGGGCTGGATGCACAAACCATCCCTATCCATCCCTTGAGAAAAATCAAGAGTATGGGGTTTTCTTTCTGATCATACAGCATCGCAACCAGAGGGCAGGATAGAGACTCTGGCAAGAAGATATTCTGAATCTCCTGACCAGCTGCAGTCTGCTTTCGTGGTTGCTCAGAGTGTAGGATGCTTTCATTTAGTTTCTAGATTTCTCTCACACAAAATTTGTCTGTGAATTGTTGCTGAATTGGAGTGTTTGTGAGAGGAAAAATGGCCCTGGGTTCTTGGTGCCATATTACTGATGTGCCTCTCAAGGCTTTTTAAAGCCTTTGTTAATGTGGATCAAATATAAGCTTCACAATAAGGTTAATTTAACCTTACTATTAAAGTATTATTGTGGGCTGAATAAATACCCCCTCCTCCAAAGATACAGTCACTTCTAAATTCCCAGAATGCATCAACATTACATTTTGTGACAAAAGTATGAATATTACTATATACACAAGCATATGTGATTAAGTTTTGGATCGTGAAAGAAAGAGCTTAACTTACTTTGGTAGGTTCTAAATACAATCCCATGTATCCTTATAAAAAAGATGAAGGGCCCTGGATGGTGTGGCTCAGTGGATTGAGTGCTGGCTTGTGAACCAAAGGGTTGCAGGTTAAATTCCCAGTCAGGGCATATGCCTGGGCTGTGGGCCAGGTCCCCAGCTGGGGGCATACGAGAGGCAACCACACATTGCTGTTTCTCTCCCTAACTTTCTCTTTTCCCTCGCTCTACAAATAAATAAATAAAATATTTTTAAAAAAAGGCAAAGGGAGTTCATACACACACACACACACACACACACACACACACTCACAAATGAAAAAGGTGATGTGAAGATACAGGCAGAGATTGTAGTGAGTGATGCAGGCACAAGCCAAGGAATGTCAAGTTATTCATCAGTCACTAGAAGCAAAAAGAGGCAAGGAACACATTCTGCTCTACAATCTCTAGAAGGAGTGTAGTCCTGAAGACACATTGATTTTGTGCTACCGGCTTGCAGAACTGTGAAGGAAAGTATTTCCATTGTTTTAAGCTGTCAAGTTTGTGGTGGTTTGTTACAGTAGTCACAGAGAACTAATCTTGAATTCTCCATTGAGTCTTTCAGGTTTCAGTAATATTTATCCACTTTAGGTGGATGGAAGTCAAATGTCTCCCATCCCTGTGTGAACACTAGAAAAAATTTTAACCTAAATCTCTTTACTAATTATTCTTTGGCTAACTTTTTGAAATTTCATCCAATGCAAAAATATCTTAATATTCAGCAGAATAGTTACAGAAAAACCTTCTCAGATTTCTAGGATGCTTTCTCTGCACAGTTTCCTCTCCGTTGTACTCTACTATGCAAATTGCAACCACCTCACCTTCTATAAAATTCAAGCTCTGTCTTCTCAACTTATGTGTACTACTTCACTTTACTTGGCTTACTCATAGATGTGTAGTAGCATTTCAGAAAGGCAAAAAAGAAAATGTGATTATAGGGCTCACCTTAAGGTCAGTTGGTGAGCTTACCTTGATATTATAGCTTGAAAATAAGCATGTAATGGATCATAGCAGAGATATGCAGTTACCTGAAAAAGCACATAAATATACACAGAGAACTTGCTTGAGGCGTTAATATAGATTAAGAAAAAAAATGTGTCAACCTGGAGGTGGTTTGATCCCATTGAAAGCACTCAAATGAAAATGGGTTAAAAAGGCAAATATTTCTGTAACTACCAATTTGTAGGTTTTAATACCTTCACATTTTTTCACTTAGGCCCACAAACCCCTCCACTCTGGCAATGATCAATCTGTTCTGTGTCTATGAGTCTGTTTCTATTTTGTTCATTCACTACTTTTCCCCTTAGGCTCCACACATAAGTGAAATCATATGGTATTTGTATTTTTCAGGATGACTTATTTCACTCACCAAAGAAAATTAAAGTCAACAATATTGTAATAACTGTGTATGGTGTCAGGTGGGTACTTGAAATATCAGGGTGCATGCTTTGTAAAGTGTGTAATTTTCTAACCACTATGTTGTACACCTGAAACTAATACAAAGTAATATTGAATGTAAACTGTAACTGAAAAATAAAATTTAAAGAAAGGCAAATGATGACAGGCAATTCTAATCTTGTCCAGGAGAGACTATGTCATAGAATTGTATGTTCTAACTCCTGGTTGTAACCAAAATGAAAACCCAAAAGCTTCAGGAACTGAAGACAGTTAACGCCAAGAGGAGGTTACTTTAGCTACAATACAATTTAAATGCTTGCTGTGCCTTTTTTGTCAGAGTTAATTGACCCAGACATGGTAAATAACAGTGAAATATTTTTGATATTACCACATTACTTTATTACCAGTTTCTTTGGAAAAGGCAGGAAAAGATTTTGACTTATAGAAAAATGGTACATTTGGAAGATTTCAGGAAGTATGTTTTTTTTTTAAGAAAATAAAATTTTTTACTTTTCACTTTGAATTCTATGAAGTTTGATTTTTCTAAATTTATAGTAGGTACATTATGATTTTTTTTAATTTAATCAGTATTTTTAATTGTTGATATTGTACAGTTTTCTGTCTTTTACCCTGCCCCAGCCCACCACCCCAGCCCTCCCCACCTTCCTCCCATTTCCACCCCCCATAGTTTTTGTCCATGAGTCCTTTATACTTGTTGCTCTAAACTGTTCCCCTTTTCCCCCGAAATTCCCTCCCCTCCCACTTTGGACACTGTCAGACTGTTCTCAAATTCAGTGTCTTTGTTTATATTATGCTTGTTTGTTTGTTTTGTTGATTAGCTTCCCGTTAAAGGTGAGATCATATGGTATTTGTCTTTCACTGCCTGGCTTATTTCGCTTAGCATGATACTCTCCAATTTATGTTTTTATGGTTGCTTCTGTGAATCTCAGTCTTCTTAATTGGTTTGATAGCTTTCCTGCCAAAATTCTAATACCTTTTCTATGATGTAATCTGGTTCTTCAGACTAGATTGTTGGGTCAGTTTGGGGGTAAGTAGTGAACCTAGGTTCCTAGTGAATAGCCATTACAGAGAATGATTGGAGATAAAATGTATGCCAATCAAAAAATTAGCTGTCATCAAAAGATCATGGTAATTACCCATTTGTCACTTCAAAAGGTCCCACATAATCATCTTTCAACGTAAATGGTAGGTATTTTCCTATAAGTAGTTAAATAAAATCTCTCATATGAATATTCTTTCCAGTTGAATATTCTATACAACAACCTTTGGTTTCAAGCCCTTGTGAATATCTTGTTTTTATAGCACTGACCAGCTAGCAGGTATTACTTGCCCTGAGGTTAGAAATCATGGTTTCTTCATGGAAAATTTTCTAGAAAAACATAATCTTCTCCCATCCAAGTACTAACCAGGCCCGATCCTGCTTAGCTTCCGAGATCAGACGAGATCCGGCACGTTCAGGGTGGTATGGCCGTAGACTTTTTTTTTTTAAAGATTTTTTATTTATTTATCTTTAGAGGGGAAGGGTAGGAGAGAGGGAGAGGGAGATAAATATCAATATATAGTTGCCTCTTATGTTTCCCATGCTGGGAACTGGCCTGCAACCCAGGCATGTGCCCTGACTGGGAATCGAACCGCGATCCTTTGATTCGCAGGCCCGCACTCAATCCACGGAGCTACACCAGCCAGGGCAAAAAAAAAACTATAATCTTCTAAAACCAAATGAAGAAGAAGTAGAAAGCCTGAACAGACTGATACCAGCTAGTGAAATTGAAGTAGTAATCAAAAACCTACTGGCACACAAAATCTCTTGACTAGATAGCTTCGCTAGAGATTTTTAAAACCATTCAAGGAAGAGCTAACTCCTATCCTCAGACTATTAAAAAATCCAAGAAGAGGGAAGAATCCCAAGCTCTTTGTATGAGGCCAGCATCATATTATTCCCAAAACCAGGCAAAGACACAACAATGAAAGAAAACTACAGGCCAATATTGCTGATGAACATAGACACTAGAATCCTCAACAACATATTGGCAAACTGGATACAGAAATACATTAAAAAGATCATACACCATAATCAAGTGGGATTTATCTCAGGAATGCAGGGATGGTACATATTCACAAGTTAATACATGTAATATACATCACATAAAAACATGAAACACAAAAACTAAATTATCCTATCAATAGATGCTGAAAAAGAATTTGATAAAATCCAGCACCTATTTATGATAAAAACACTCAGCAAAGTGGAAATACAGGGAGCATAACTCAACATAATAAAGGCCATTTACAAGAAATCTACAGCCAACATCATTCTCAACAGGCAAAAACTAATAGCTTTTTTCCTAAGGTCAGGCACAAGACAAGGGTGTCTGCTTTCACCATTTCTATGCAACATAGTATTGAAAGTTCTAGCTTCAGCAATCAGACAAGAAAATAAATAAAAGTCATCCAAATTGGAAAAGAGGAAGTAAAAGTGGCACTGTTAGATCACAAGATAGTGCACATAGAAAACCCTATAGCCTCTATGAAAAAATTACTTGACCTAATAAATGAATTTGGCAAAACAGTGGGATTAAAAAAAATCAATATTCAGAAAGCAAAGGTGTTTGTGTACACTAACAATGAAATATCAGAAACAGAAAAAGGGAAAAAATCCCACTTACTATAGCAACGAGAAAAATGAAATATTTAGGAATAAACCTATCCAAGGAGGTAAAAAAAACCTATATTCAAAAAACTACAAAACACTGAAGAAAGAAATTACTGCTATGGATGGACTTGCATGGTTTTTATCTCCTCAGCTATAGAGAGTTAAAAGTATTAACTATTAATCCAATTAATATTAGAAACTACTGTACTGTGTGTACTTGGGTAGAAAATTATTATGACCTTAAACATCTCACAGAAATAGCTAGAGCGAAATTGGAGAGGAGAAGGAAATAGAGGGAGAGACAGAAAGATAGTCCATAAACTGTGTTCCTCTGTGACTTTAATAAAATAAATCAGACTTTCAAAGAGAGCTGACTTTTGAAAATTCTTTGACTTGACTCCAGGGGCAGATTGGGAGCATTGAGTAGCTGACAATTTCAGAGGAATTTCAAAATTCCTTCTGATATCCATTCTTTGGCTTACTAGTTAAGTTTACTTTTAATTTGATCATATTTGGAAGGATGCCATAGCCCTGATGAAAGATTCAATAACATGCGTTCCAAGTAAAATTACAAGTTATTGTTTCAGGAAGATAAACTGAGGTAATGCTAGAAATGTAGGAATAATCATGTGTATGTTTTTGTCTGTACACATGCTAATTTTATTCATTTTCATTTTTAAATATTTTATTTTTAGAAAGAGGGGAAGAGAGAGAAAGAGGGAGAGAAACATCAATGTGTGGTTGCCTATTGCGCACTCCAACTGGGGATCTGTCCCACAACCCAGGCATGTGCCCTGACTGGGAACCAGACTGGTGACCCTTTGGTTCCCAGTCTGGCACTCAATCCACTGAGCCATACCAGCTATGGCTGCATGCTGGTTTTTAGATAATTTGGTTGAATTGTTTTACTTCAAAGAGGAGGAAACTCAGTCTTGAAGAGAGATATTTTCTCAATATCAAATAGCTGATAATGGTGTTGACAGATTTCCACTGATGTTAGAGATCTTGTCTCCAAAGTACTTGATCATCCTTGACTATAATTTGAGGATGCTGTTAAAATTTGGAAGATGAGTAGTGTGTGATTGGAGAACTCTCTCTGATTACTCTATTGGTGAAAACCAGTATTTCCCCTTTTCATTATGTTACAGATTATAAAATAATGTTTGAATAATTTTTAAAAAATGTTCTAGTAAAACCAGGACTTAAGTCAACAATTTGGAGCAGAAGGAAGAAATAAACATTCAAGCAGAACAGACTGAAGAAACAAGAATTGAAAAAAAATGAGAAGAGGCTTAGGAAGCTCCAGGACAACTTTAAACATTCTACCATCTGAATCATAGAGGTACCAGAAGGAAAAGAAGAAGAGCAAGAAATGGAAAACTTATTTGAAAAAATAATGAAGGAAAACTTTGCCAATTTGGTAAAGGAAATACACTTCCAGGAAATCCAGGAAGCTCACAGAGTCCCAAACAAGTTGGACTCAAGGAGGAACACACCAAGGCACATCAACATTACATTACCCAAGATTAAAGAGAAGGAGAGAATCTTAAAAGCAGCAAGAGAAAAGCATACGGTTACCTAAACAGGAATTCCCACAAGACTATCAGCTGATTTCTAAAAAGAAACCTTTCAGGCAAGAAGGGGTTGGAAAGAAATATTCAAGTCATAAAAGGCAAGGGCGTACATCCAAGATTACTCTATCCAGCAAAGCTGTCATTTAGGATGGAAGGGCAGATAAGGAACTTCCCAGATAAGGTCAAGTTAAAGGAGTTCATCATCACCAAGCCCTTGTTATATGAAGTGTTAAAGGGACTTATCTGAGAAAAAGAAGATAAAAAAATATGAACACTAGTGACAACAATCTCACAACTATGAGCAAATGAACCTCAGAAAAAAACAAAAAAAAAAAACCAAAACAAAACAAAACTAAGCAAATAATTAGAACAGGAACAGAATCACAGAAATAGAGATCACATGGAGGGTTATCAGTGGGGAGGGGGAGAATGGGGAAAAAAGCATAGGGAATAAGAAGCATAAATAGTAGGTACAAAATAGAAAGAGGGAGGTTAAGAATAGGACAGGAAATGGAGAAACCAAAGAACTTATATGTACAATCCATGAACATGAAGTAAGGGGTGGGGGAATGCTGATAGGAGGTGGTTGCAGGGTGGAGTTGAATAAAGGGGAGAAAAAAATGAGACAACTGTAATAGTATAATCAATAAAATATACTTAAAAATAATAAAAACTCATAGAAAAACAAAAAAAAAGAAAATTAAGGAAGACAAATAAAAGGAGGCATATACTGTGTTCATGGATTGGAAGAATTAACATAATTAAATGCCCACATTACTCAAAGCAATCTATAGATTCAATACAATCCCTATCTAAATACCAATGACATATTTCACAGATATAGAACAAATATTTCATATATTTATATGGAACTTTAAACAACCCCGGATAGCCTCAGCAATTAAAGAAAGAACAATGTAGGAGGGATCATGATACCTGATATCAAACTATATTACAAGGCCATAGTACTTAAAGCAGTCTGGTACTGGCATACGAACAGACACACAGACCAATGTAACAGAACAGAGAGCCCAGAAATAAACCCAAGTAAATATGGTCAGTTAATATTTAACAAAGAGGACAGGAACATAAAATGGAGCAAAAATAGCCTCTTCAAGAAATGGTGTTGAGAGATTTGGACAAGTATAAGCAAACAAAAAAAATGAAAGTTGACCACTCACTTACAACATACACCAAAATAAACTCAATAGGGTTAAAAGACTTAAATATAAGTCATAATACCATAAAAATCCTAGAGGGAAACTTAGGCAGGAAAATTTCATATCCCTCAGGCAGCAATATTTCCCCAATATTTCCCCTATGACAAGAGATATAAAGGAAAGAATAAATAAATGGGACTGCATTAAATTAAAAAGCTTCTGCATGACTAAAGAAAACATCAGCAAAGTGAAAAAGGAACCACCCGAATGGGAAAACATATTTGCCAATGATACCACAGATGAGGGTTTGATCTTCAAAATATATGAAGAAGTCACCTGACTCTATTCCAGGAAGACAACACAATTAAAAAATGTGCAAAGGACTTGAACAGGCACTTCTGTAAGGAGGACATACAGATGGTTCAGAGACACATGAAAGAAAATACACTCAACATCACTAACCACCAGAAAGATGCAAATTAAAAGCCCAATGTGATGCCACTACACACTGGTCAGTATGGCCATCATTAACAAATCAACAAACAAGTGCTGGTGAGGTTGTAGAGAAAAGGGAACCCTAGTGCATTGTTGGTGGGAATGCAGACTGGTGCAGCCATTGTGGAAAACAGTATGGAATTTTCTAAAAGAAAACTAAAGATGGAACTGTCTCTTGATCCAGCAATTCTACTGCTGAGATTATACCCCAAGAACCCTGATTTACCAATTCAGAAAAACCTATGCACGCCAATGTTCATAGTGGCATTGGTACATTTAGGGGATTCAAGATGGTGGCATGGTAAGAGGAGGCAGATTCCACTCCCCCTACAAACAGGAGAAAAACCTAGCCGATCTACAGAGAAAAGAGCAGACAGCCAACAGTACCAAAGCATATATGAAAATAGGAGATCAAAATCTATAGCACGGACATTGGAAAACCAGATGTGGTGGCCAAGCGACTGGAGGCCGCCCTGAGACAGGGATGGGGGTGGTTCTGTGACCAACTGAAGGCGGTCCTGCAACCTACCTGAGGCGACCCTGTGACCGGAGGTGGCTCTGCAACTGACTGGAGGTGGCCCTCTGACCACTGGAGGCGGCCCTGCGATCAGAGGAGGGTGCTTTGTGGAAGACCTGGAGCTCACATCCGTGATCCTAGGGTGAGCACGCACAACTAAGGAAACTCGCAGAGCCCATACCTGTAAACTTGGGTACACGCATGCGCCCTGTAGGAGACCCAGAGCTCACAACGATAAATGCGGGGAGTGCTCGATCCGTAAGAGATCCCAGCTCAAACCAACAAACTCGGGAAAGCGTGCGCTCTGCAGGAGGCTCAGAAATCACACACAAGGCTCTGCATGGAGAGTGTGTGGCTAGCCCTAGGGAGAGTGCCCAGCTAGCCCTGGTAAGAGTGAGTGGATGGCACTGAGGAGAGTAGCGCAAAGCTGACTGAGTGCGGAAAAGGGAGAAAAGCGATACCAGTCGCCCCTCAGCCTGTTGAAGCCAGCAAGACCAGAAAAACCGATTTGGCTGTTTTGAAAAGAGCAAGAGGCTTTGTTGTTTGTTTGTTTGCTTGGTTTGTTTTTTTGTTTTTGTTTTTGTGGGTTTTTTGTTTTGTTTTGTTTTAATTATTTTTTCAATGTTTTTATTATTTTTATCTTTTTATCCCTCAATTCCTTTTGCTTCTCTTTATTTCTTTGTTCATTTATTCCTTCTTCCTTTCTTTCCAATTGTATCTCTTCTTCCTTCCTCTTTTTTCTCCACTTTTTCATTTTTTTTTAATTTCTCTTTTTAAATGCCCATGAGACAACAAAACCTGGAACTGTGAAAAAAACAGAGTTGGACCCAAAGAGGGGGCATCCCAACAGCTGAGACAGTGGAAGCTGTGAACACCAGGAAAGCCGAAGGAGACTGCACCATTGAATCTCACAGGTATTCTACCACAAAAGTTCACAACATAAACCCAGGGAGCCAGAACAGATCAATTTAAGAAGCTGAGGCTAACAAGAAAAGTCTCACAAAAAATGGGAAGACAAAGAAAGAATCCCCAAATGAAATGAAAGGAGGAAGCCCCAGAAAGAATGCTAAATGAAACAGAGGCACCTCAACTATCAGATATCGAGTTCAAAGCAATGGTTGTCAGGAAGCTCCATGAGCTCTCGATGAGCTACCAGAAACTACAGGGAAGCTACAATGAACTCACTGCAAACTATATCAACATGAGAAAGGAAACAAAAACTATCAACAAGGGCCAAGAGGAAATAAAGTACACAATTTTTAAACTGAAGAACACACTAGAAGGAATGAAAAGCAGAACGATGAAGCAGAAGATCGGATCAGTGAGTTGGAAGACAAAATATAAAAAAACACCCAGAAAGAGCAAGAAAAGGAAAAGAGGCTCAGAAAGAATGAAGAAGGATTAAGAGAAATGCAAGACAATATGAAGCATAATAAAATCCATATAATAGGGATACCAGAAGGAGAAGAAGAAGAGCGAGAGATAGAAAACCTATTTGAAAAAGTAATGATGGAAAACTTCCCTAATTTGATGAGAGAAAAAGTCACACAAATCCAGGAAACAGAGAGTCCCAATCAAGAGGAACCCAAACAGGCCCACTTCAAGACACATCATAATTAAAATGGCAAAATTCCAAGACAAAGAGAGAATCTTAAAGGCAACAAGGGGGAGAACAAGGGAGAAAAAGTGACTAACATACAAGGGACCCCTGATAAGGTGAGCAACTGACTTCTCAATGGAAAAGCTCCAAGCCAGAAGAAAATGGCAAGAAATATTCCAAGTAATGAGAACCAAAGGCCTGCAACCAAGACTACTTTACCCAGCAAGGCTTTCAATCAAGATAGAAGGACAAATAAGGAGCTTCCCAGACAAAAGAATACTAAAACAATACACCTCTACCAAACCAGTTCTGCAAGAGATACTAAAGGAACTGCTTTAAGGAAAGGAAGGAAAAGAGAGAGGGGGGGACACAGGTAAGAAATGGCAATGAATCAGTACCTATCAATAATAACCTTAAATGTAAATGGATTAAATGCTTCAATCAAAAGAGACAGAATAGCTGAATGCATAAGAAAGCATGACCCACACATATGCTGCCTACAAGAGACCCACCTCAGGACAAAAGACCTACACAGACTTTAAGTGAAGGGCTGGAAACAAATTTTCCAAGGAAATGGTCAGGAAAAAAAAAGAGCTGGGGTACCAATACTCATATCAGATAAAATAGACTTCAAAAGAAGAGCCACAAAGAGAGACCCAGAAGGTCCATTCATAACACTCGAGGGAAGAATCCACCAAGAAGATATAAACATTGTAAATATATATGCACCCAACATAGGAGCACCTAAATACATCAAGAAAATCTTAGAGGACCTCAAGAAAGATATTGACAGCAACACAATTATAGTAGGGGATTTTAACCACCCCACTGTCAAAAATAGACAGATATTCCAAACAAAATATCAACAAAGATATTGTGGCATTGAACAATGCCCTGGATGAAATAGACTTAACTGATATATACAGAGAGCCGTTCATCCCAAAGAAACTAAATACGCATTTTTTCAAATGCAAACGGAACATTTTCAAAGCCAGACCACATAATAGGACACAAAACAAGACACAACAAATTCAAGAAAATGGAAATCTGCCAAACATTTTCTCTGGCCACAAGGGACTGGAACTAGAAACCAACCCTAAGGGGAAAAACCCCAAACTCTCAAAATCATGGAGATTGAATAGCATGGTATGAAACAATGAATGGGTCAAGAATGAAATTAGGGAGGAAATCAAAAAGTTTCTGGAAACAAACGATAATGAACTCACATCGACCCAAAACTTATGGGACACAGCAAAGGCAGTCCTCAAAGGGAAGCTTACAGCAATACAGGCCTACCTAAAAAAGATAGAAACATCTCAAATGAACAACCTAACCCTATGCCTACAAGAACTCGAGGAACAACAACAAAGACAGCCCAGAGCAAGTAGAAGGAAGGAAATAACCAAGATCAGAGCAGAATTAAATGACATAGAGACTAAAAGCACAATCCTAAAGATCAATGAATCCAGGAGCTGTTTCCTTGAAAAGATCAACAAAATCGACGAGCCTTTAAGCAGGCTCCTCAAGAAAAAAAGAGAGAGGACTCAAATAAACACAATCACAAATGAAAGAGGAGAGATTACAACTGACACCACAGAAATACAAAGGATTGTAAGAAATTACTATGAAGAACTCTATGCCAAGAAATTTGAAAACCTAGGTGAAATGGACAAGTTTCTAGAAAAATATAATCTTCCAAAACTCAGTGAAGAAGAAGCATAAAGCCTGAACAGACCAGTAACAGCAGATGAAATTGAAGCAGTAATCAAAAAACCCCCGATACACAAAACCCCTGGACCAGATGGTTTCACAGGAGAATTCTACAAAGCATTTTAGGAAGAGCTCACCCCTATCCTTCACAGACTATTCCAAAAACTCCAAAGTGATGGAAGACTCCCAAACTCTTTTTATGAAGCCAGCATCATCCTAATCCCAAAACCAGATAAAAACACAACAAAGAAAGAAAACTTCAGACCAATATCACTGATGAACATAGATGCTAAAATCCTCAACAAAATACTGGCAAACTGCATCCAACAATACATACACCATGACCAAGTGGGATTCATCCCAGTAACACAAGGATGGTTCAACATTCACAAATCAGTAAATGTAATACATCACATAAACAAAAGCAAAGTTGAAAATCACATGATCATATCAATAGATGCGGAAAACCTTTTGATAAGGTACAACATCCATTTATGATAAAAACACTCCTCAAAGTGGGAATAGAGGGAGCATTCCTCAACATAATAAAAGCCATATATGGAGACCTACAGCCAACATCATACTCAACGGGCAAAAAATAAATCTTTTCCACTAAGATCAGGAACAAGACAAGGTTGTCCATTTTCACCACTTCTATTCCATATAAGATTTGAAGTCTTAGCCACAGCAATTAGACAAAAAAAGGAAATAAAAGGCATCCAACTGAGAAAGGAGGAAACAAAACTATCATTGTTTGCAGATGACATGATAGTGTACATAGAAAATCCTATAGACTTGGCCAAAAAGCTGCTTGACCTAATAAATGAATTTGGCCAAACAGTGGATACAAAGTCAATATCCAGAAATCAAAGGCATTTCTGTATACTAACAATGAAACAGCAGAAGTAGAAATCAAGAAAAAAAATCCCATTCGATATAGCAAAAAAATAAAATAAAATACCTAGGAATAAACCTAACCAAGGAGGTAAAAGACCTGTATGCAGAAAACTACACAACGCTGAAGAAAGAAATCAAGGAAGACACAATCAAAGGGAAACATATACCATGCTTATGGATTGAAAGAATTAATATTATCAAAATGTCCATACTACCCAAAGCAATTTACAAATTCAATGGAATACCTATTAAAGTACCGAAGGAATATTTCACAGACATAGAACAAACACTTCAAAACTTTATATGGAACCATCAACAACCCTGAATAGCTGCAGCAATTTTGAGAAAGAAGAGAAAAGTAGGAGGGATCACAATACCTGACACCAAACTGTATTACAAGGCCACTGTAATCAAAAGAGCCTGGTACTGGAATAAAGACAGGCACATGGACCAATGGAATAGAACAGAGAGCCCGGAAATAAACCCAAGTCTCTACAGTCAATTTAATATTTGACAAACGGGGCAGTAACATAAAATGGAGTAAAAATAGCCTCTTCAACAAGTGGTGTTGGGAGATCTGGACAGCTACATGCAAGAAAATGAAACTTGAGCACCAACTTACACCATACACAAACATAAATTCTAGGTGTATAAAAGATTTAAATATAAGTTGTGACATCATTAAAGTCCTAGAGGAGAACACAGGCAGGAAAATCTCAGATATTTCATGCAGCAACATTTTTACTGATATGTCCCCTAAAGCAAGGGACATAAAAAAAAGAATAAACAAATGGGATCTCATCAAAATAAAAAGCTTTTGCATGGCTAAAGAAAACAGTATTAAAATAAAAAGAGAACCAACCTTATGGGAAAACATATTTGCCAATGATACCTCAGACAAGGATTTAATCTTCAAAATATATAAAGAACTTACAGGACTCCAGTCTAAGAAGACAAGCAACCCAGTTAAAAAATGGGCAAGGGACTTGAACAGACACTTTTCCAAGGAGGACATACAGAGGCTCCAGAGACACATGAAAAGATGCTCGATATCGCTAGCTATCAGAGAGATGCTAATTAAAACCACAATGAGATACCACTTGACACCAGTCAGAATGGCCATTACAAACAAAGCAACAGACAAGTGTTGGAGAGGTTGTGGAGAAAAGGGGACCTTAGTGCACTGTTGATGGGAGTGCAGACTGGTACAACCACTATGGAAAACAGTATGGAATTTTCTAAAAAAACTAAAAATGGACATACCTTTTGACCCAGCAATTCCAGTGCTTGGATTATATCCTAAGAACCCTGAAACACCAATCCAAAAGAACCTATGCACCCCAATGTTCATAGCAGCACAGTTTACAATAGCCAAGTGTTGGCAGCAACCTAGGTGCCCATCAGTAAATGAATGGATCAAGAAACTATGGTACATTTACACAATGGAATTCTATGCAGCAGAAAGAAAGAAGGAGCTCCTACCCTTTGCAACAGCATTCATGGAACTAGAGAGCATCATCCTAAGTGAAATAAGCCAGGCAATGAAAGACAAATACCATGTGATCTCACTTTTAACAGGAAGCTAATCAACAAAACAAACAAACAAGCGTAATATAACCAAATACACTGAAATTGAGAACAGGCTGAAAATCACCAGAGGGGAGAGGGGAGGGAATTTCAGGGGAAAAGGGGAAGAGTTCACAGGAATAAGTATAAAGGACACATGGACAAAAACTAATGGGGGTGGAAATGGGAGGGTGGTGGGGATAATTGGGGCGTTCTGCTGAGATGGTATTAAAAGACAGAAACCTGTACAAGAACAACAATTAAAATAAAACTTTAAAAAAAGGACAATGCTATACAATTACATGCTCCTTAAAATGGTTAAAATTTTTTAAAAAGCATGAAAACTCTTGATATTGAGAAAAATGTGGAATAACTGAGTCTGTCATGCATTATGATAGGATTGTAAAATGGCACAGCCACTTCAGAAGAGAACTTGCCCACTTATCATAAAATGAGCCAGGTGGTAAGGGACAAATACGATAAGATCTCACCTATAAGTAGAACCTAATCAACAAAACAAACAAGCAAGCAAAATATAACCAGAGACATTGAAATTAAGAACAATGTGACAGTAACCAAAGGGGAGAGGGGTGGGGATAATGGGGAGAAGAGTTTTCAGTAACAACTATAAAGGACACATAGCAAAACCAAGGGGGCTTGGAAGTAAGGGATGGAGGCGGGGATGGCTGGGGTCAGCAGGAGTCTTGGAGGGTAAATGCAAATAACTCTAATTGAACAACAATAAAATAATTAAAACTAAATACATTAATTTAAAATAAGTTCTCATAAAATAACATGCATCTACCTTTTACCCAGCAATTTATTGTCTAGGTATTTACCTAAGGGAAAAGGAAGCATATGTCCACACAATAAATTGCACACAAATGTTTATAAAGGCTTTGTTGAACACGTTCAAAAGGTACAAACATCCTGAATTTCTATTAACAGCTGAATTGACAAAAATTATATATATGTATATCCGTAAAACGGAGTACTACTTAGCAATGAAAAATTAAAGCTACAGTTATATGTAAGAACATGGGGCAAATCTCAAAGATATTACATTATGGAACATAGATACAAAGAGTATATATTGTATACTTTTATATGAAACTCCAGAAACAACGAACATACTCTAGGTGACAAAAGCGGATTCATGGTTGCCTGAGGACTGGAGTAAGGAGCTAGCTTGTTGACTGGAAGAGGCACTAAGGAACTTTTTGGTGTAAATTAAAATATTTTATGTTTTGGTTGTGATGGTTGTTACTTATAGGTGGTACACAAACTGTTCAAAACTCTTAATAAAATGTATTCAAAATAGGGGAATTTTATTGTATGTAAATTATATCTTTCAGAAGATTTTTGAAAGAAACTATGCTTTGACAAAATGATCTTAGTGATCCTGAATTAATAGCTGTGGTCAGAAGTTTATTGCCACGAGGCTGACTTAATTCTGGGAAGAGGCAGAACTCCCAATTTTATATAAGACTAGTACAAGGGCCTAATGAACTTCTGCCACAAATTGTTACCTATATGTTATTAAAAGAACTTGGCCTTAGGTTTAGAGAAACAATTCAAGTGGTTGACATAATCATGGCCCCCAGACCCCAAGTTAATAATTTTTTATAAAAGATTTTATTTATTTTTAGAGAGATGGGAAGGGAAGGAGAGAGGGAAAGAAAGACTAATGTGTGGTTGTTTCTCATGTGCCCCCTACTGGTGACCTGGTCAGCAACCCAGGCATGTGTGCTGAGTGGGAATTGAACTGGCTATCTTTTGTTTGCAGGCCCACACTCAATCAACTGAGCTACAGCAATCAGGGACCAAGTTAGTCATTTTTTACATGCAGTTTTGCCTTTACTTCTGAAAATACCTTCTGGTAAGTGGCATACTTGTCTGAAATCTCAGGTAAGGAAGTGACAGATGGTAAGGATCATACAGGGCATAACTAGAACTTAAGGCAGAAATCCAAAATAAGATAAAGAACATAGGTTTTCTTAGGATATAGTGAGGGCTTTGGAGCTCCATCTGTAAAGGCAATAGATGAGCAGTAAAACACTTATAATACTGTTTTTTTCCCTCATGTTTTCTCACAAGCATGTCAATTAAATTATTTCTATCCATCTCAAGATGGATTATCTAAGAGTATCCATTTAAACCATCCATTTTTTGATGGATGGTTTACAAGTATCCATGTAACCATCCAATGGATACATTCAAGAGTATCCATTGGAATCTAGTTAGTTACCAGTGGAAAGGCCAGAGAGTACCATCCAGAATTCTATGTCATGAAATGTTCTCCATACTGCCTTTTGCAGATAAAGATGGAGAGCGAACCTTCCACTTTCATCCCGGGACCCTGTTTATTATACCAAGAAGTTTTCAGTGGTGGAAGTGGTACCTGTGGATGAAGTGGTTAGTTTTGCTTTGGTACCTATTCAGAGATGAGTGTGACCAGGAGGCCTGTGGCATGAGTTCCTCTATTCCTCTAGTTTTGCACATCTGTACTAACATTGTGAGAAAAAAACAATGGGATTTTGATTAATCCATCTTGTAGTTTACTCCGAGACTTACTGAGAACCCAGACTGTAGGGCCTAGTCTTTCTATTCAACAAATACTATAGGCTATGTCCTAACTGGCAGAGCTTGCCTGAATTTCTTCATGTCCTACCAGAATCTAAAGTAGCTAGAATCCTTTCTAGTTTGGGATTGTATATTGCTAGTGAATTTCCCCAGAAGTGAGAGTGATGATGGTTGAAAACAAAGGTTCTTAACTACTTTTTTTTTGCCCCTGAATGCATTATGGTGAGCACTGGAGGGCACCCTTGTGCTATTTGATGTTAAGAGTTGTGAGTATCAGAAGAGTGGGATGCAAATAATTTTAACCAGTCATCTGATCTATGTGCCACTAGGGCCTGGGTTGGGTTAGGGATCCTGAAAAAAAAAAAGGTTAAATACTGATTAGGAATTGAGAAAAAGGTGGCCTCTTTAGGCAAAGCTAACTGGGCCATGGGCATGAGAAGAGACATCAAAGGAACCAATTGAAAGAGACATATATACTTTCAACTATCCTCTGTATGCAGATTCCCAAATCTATATTTCCAGATTTTTCATCTGAGATTCAGATACATATCCAATCAATTACTTGATATACGAGTATAGCCACTTGAATATATGTCAGATACTTTAAACTCACAGTTTCCAAAATGGGACTTACATTTTCCTTACTCTCCTTGCCATCTACTCTCCTCACTCTCATCCCATTCCAAAACCTCACCTACCATACCCCTTCTCTGCCTCATAGACGTGCTCATTTCCCAGTATTCTCCTCTCAGTAAATACATATTACTTATTGCTAGTTATTTTCCTCAGCATCTTCCATAAAAAGCACAAGTGACAGATCAACAAAAAACTGTGGAAGAGATTCATCTGCCTGCCTTTTAACACTCTATGCTGTAAACACTTTGCCTAACCACTAGAAATTAAATAATTATGATGATGATGTAGGATGGAAAATGGCACTCCCTCATCTATGGCTTTCTGAACAAGCTCCTGGGGGCCCAGTTATTCTCCAATTAGGACTTTCAAGTAGACACACAGTGAATTGCTATATTCAAAAGATGAAAGATTAAAGCATATTTTGCCATTTCAATTAAAGGGTCAAGCCCTTTGTTTTATGTAGAGTTCCAGGTATATTTTAGCGTTTCTTAAATAGTATTCCATATGACCTCCTAAAATTGAGACAAAAGTTATGTTTGAATGACATACTCAAACTCTCATGCATAGCCTCACACTACCTTCTATGCCAGTGGACCCATCTAGTTTGTATTACAGTAATCAATTTTATTCTACCATTAGAAGTAAGTCCTCTAGTGTTCACATAGTTGAGTTCCTAGAATCCAGCTATTGAAGGTAATGTATACAGAAAATGCTGACAAATGTTTGATTATTCCAGAGTGGAAGTGCTATGCAATTCCATAGATATTAGAGGCTATTTAACTTTGGGAAACGAGAGGGTCACATGACTCTGCCCAGAGTGAGGATAGAGAAGCACACTCAGTAGAATCTCACTGTTTTAGTTTCTACAGGACACTGCCTTTTTTTTTTGCTTGCTACTTACTATTTACACATATGCATGTAAACACACACACATATACAAACATGTATGTGGATATCACAAAAGCTATAAGGTCCCATTTTATAGTGAAAACAACCATAAGGTTGTATTGGGGTTGTTTACTAGAGTGCATAAATGCTTAAAATTCACCACTATTCCCAGGCTCTTTTCATTGTATACTATCAAGAGATGAAATGAAATAATCTGTCCTGGAAGAATATTAGGCAGTAATAATCTAGGCTTGATGTGCCTCAAGGGCAAAGAAACATGGTCAGAGGGGCTATAGGAAAGCAAGGCAAACTTTCTCAAGATTACAGTGGAGACACTCCTTGTCATAGTTTACCTGGCCTTGCCCCTGAGAGTATCCTTGTAGATGGTTTTTTTGGTTGTTGCTTGCAGAATATATTAAAATTACTACAAGAGTCTATTTTAGTCTTATATTCCATAAGCTGCTTTTCAAATAGTAAGATGACTAGGTCCTGCTGTCATAACTATCCTTGAAATCTGGAGGCTAACAGAATGTCTGCCTGCTTTTACCGGAATGTGTATTCCGATTTTGTTCCTTAAAACTCCTTTCTCCTTCTATTTTAGCCAAGCAGACTCTTCACACTTTTTAAAGGTCTCCATCATGTGGATATTTGTCTTTATGACAGCAGTCTTGTGTATATTTGATGGAAAGATGAGGTTAGGACCAGTAATTGATAGATCACTTTTCTCCCCTCTTTTCACAACTTTGTTTTGTCCCAAGTCTGGGAAATTGCAAATGTTTCCACAGTACAGTGAAGAAAACATGAGCACAGAGCATGCCATTTATGCAGTTTTAGCTTGGGCAAGGGGCTAGTCTAGAATACTGATTGATTGAGAACACTGTCAAGAGCACCTAATAAGGTCTTATCAGAGGTTGCATAAACTTAGTGCCTCAGGTCTTATGCTGAAGGGAAATTTTGGGACATACCTGATAGTTTGATCTCTTTTCACACATAAATTGTTTTGTACCTCTAACTCAGGTTATCACTTAAAGTTAAGCTAGCTATCAGGGAGATGCAAATTAAAACTACAATGAGATACCACTTGACACCAGTCAGAATGGCCCTCATAAACAAAGCAACAAACAGCAAATGTTGGAGAGGTTGTGGAGAAAAGGGGACCCTAGTGCACTGTTGGTGGGATTGCAGACTGGTACAACCACTATGGAAACAACCACTACGGAAAACAGTATGGAATTTTCTAGGAAAACTACACATGGATCTACCTTTTGACCCAGCAATTCCACTGCTTGGATTATATCCTAAGAACCCTGAAACACCAATCCAAAAGAACCTATGCACCCCTATGTTCATAGCAGCACAATTTACAATAGCCAAGTGTTGGAAGCCACCTAGGTGCCCATCAGTAAATGAATGGATCAAAAAACTGTGGTACATTTACACAATGGAATTCTATGCAGCAAAAAGAAAGGAGCTCCTACCTTTCACAACAGCATGGATGGAACTGGAGAGCCTCATGCTAAGCAAAATAAGCCAGGCAGTGAAAGACAAATACCATATGATCTCACCTTTCACAGGAATCTAATCAACAAAACAAACAAACAAACAAGCATACTATAACCAAAGACACTGAAATTGAGAACAGGCGGACAGTCACCAGAGGGGAGAGGGGAGGGAATTTCAGGGGCAAAGGGGAAGGGTTTAGAGCAACAAGTATAAAGGACACATGGACAAAAACTAGGGGTGGTGGAAATGGGAGGGAGGTGGGAAGGGCTAGGGTGGGAGTAAAAGACAGAAAACTGTACAAGATCAAAAATTAAAAAATACTGATAAAAAACTAAAAAAAATATTCAGGAAACAAACAAAAAAAACGTCAAGCCTTAGTTCTGGAAAAATAATTATTTTAAGCAACAATCTAGGGGATTCCCAAGGAAGGAACCTCAAACATTTTATTTCTGTTACATTATGATCTGAGGAGAGCTACTATGTGGCAGGATTTCTGTCATTCACAGGGAGTAACTAGAGGTACAACCACATACCAAAGGTTATTTGAAGGGCATTGTCTGTTGGCAGCCACCCAATTGGCAGATGTCATTTCAGGGACAGCTGATTATATGTAGTAAGGGGGGTCTTGCCTGTTAGGATTGTATTTGAAGGAGCTCCTCAGATGATGGGATTTAAGGGGCTTTATTCAGTTGGTACTTTTGTAGGTAGTTGTGTGGACATGATTAGGAAAATACGAATATAACATTCACAGATAACATAATGAGGTTTATTTGTACATACCATATAGCCACCATTAAATACATGATTTTTAGAAGCCATCTTTGTGTGATATGATTTATCTGCCAGAAAAATGTAATATGATTTAAGAGACAACCTCTACCATTGTTGTGAACCTAGTAATAACAGTTGGCTCATTAGTGGATTAGGGACATGGAGGGTCCTCCAAACCATGTGACCTGAAACACATAGGATGCTTAAATCACCATGGCTTATTCAGTCATATTTGGGAGTCACCAATGAACAATATGACTTGGTATGACTCCAGTGCAAAGAAGGCAGGAGCAGTTTGTGACATTATGAAACTAGTTCTGTAGGGAGCAACAGAACCTGAAAAAAGGACTACATGAACACAGAGAATAACAAGAATACTAATGGTAACAAAAACAATGAAAATAGAACTAGCTACCATTACCAAACATTTACTATGTACCAATAAGTGCTCAAACTACTTACCTTCTATACGTATTTCAGTATTTCCCTTAGATCTAACAAGAGCTATGAAAAAATAGATAGATCCTCATTGTACAGAGAAAGAAACGAAGGCTAAGTAAAGTTAACTGTGCCAAATCATTGAGATATTAGTGATGAAGATTGGTTTAGCACCCAGGACCATTCCAAAGCCCATGTTTTTTTTCCCCATTAAACTGAGATAACTGTAAATGAACAACAATAAAAAAATTAAAAACTGCTCCAGTTTCTATAATACTCTATAATCTTAGGATATATTTACTACTAAACTTTTCCCCTTCAGCTTCTGGAAGAAAAAGGATCACTTACCAGCCATAGAGTACAGTAATAAAGAAGGATCTGTAGGAAGAAATATAACAATTCACATAAATAAAAATCTCATTTAGTCACCAAGTTTTCTCAAACATATGCTCAACCAAATGTCTCTGTAGGTCTCTCTAATCCATTTCTTCCTCTCTGTGCCCACTTCCATGTAGGTCCTCTCATCTATATGATTGAAATAACTTCTCCTTTTAAAATTGTATTTTACTGATTCTGTTATTACAGTTGTCCCAATTTCTCCCCCTTTGATTCCCTCCACCCAGCATCCCCACCCTCTCAGGCAATCCTATCATTCTGGTTCATGTCAATGGGTCATGCATATGAGTTCATTGGCTACTCCATTTTCTACTGTACTTTACATACCCATGGCTATTCTATAACTACCTATTTGTACTTAATCCCCTCACCTCTTCACCCATTCTCCCTCTCCCTCCTCCCATCTGGCAACCTTTCAGTAACTTCTTATCTCTTGCTTTTGAGAATCCTTATCTTTACCCTTTGGCCTTTTAAATAATGCTATGTCTTAGAGTGGGCCTCTTTGCATCCATCATAATTGGAACTCTCTGTGCTTCCTGGACTTGCATGTCTATTTCCTTCACCAAATTAGGGAAGTTTTCTTTCATTATTTTTTTTTAAATAGGTTTTCAATTTCTTGTTTTCTCTCTTCTCCTTCTGGCACCCCTATGAGGCAAGAACATTGGACCTCCTAAAGTTATCCCAGAGGATCTTTATACTATTCTCATTTTTTTTGGATACTTTTTTCTTCTTGTTCTGCGTGGTTCTTTTTTGCTTCCTTATATTCCAAATCATTGATTTGATTCTCAGCTTCATCCATTCTACTTCCTGTTTCCCTGTAAACCATTCTTTATTTCAATTAGTGTATTCTTCATTTCTGACTGCGTCATTTTAGGTTGCTGAGGTCTTTGCTAAGTTCCTTGAGCATCCTCATAACCACTGTTTTGAACTCTGCATCTAATAGATTGCTTATCTCCATTTTGTTTAGCTCTTTTTCTGCAGTTTTGATTTGTTATTTTATTTGGGCCACATTTCTTTGTCTCCTCATTTTGGCAGCTTCCCTATGTTTGTTTTTATGTATTAAGTAGAGCTGCTTTGACTCCATGTCTTGGTAGTATGGCCTAGTGTAGTAGGTGTCCTGTAGGGTCCAATGGCACAGCCTCCCCGATAACCCAACCTGGGTATTCATGGTGTGCCCTTCATGTGGGCTCAGTATACTCTCCTCTTTTTTTCTTTTTAAATATGTTTTATTGCTTATGCTATTATAGTTGTCCCATTTCTCCCTCATCATTCCCCTCCACCCTGCACACCCTCTCCCACCCACATTCCCCCCCTTTAGTTCATGTCCATGTGTCATAAGTTCTTTAGCTTCTACATTTCCCACACTATTCTTGCCCTCCCCCTGTCTATTTTCTACCCACCATCTATGCTACTTATTCTCTGTACCTTTTCCCCCTCTCTCCTCCTCCCACTCCCCTGTTGCTAACCCTCCATATGATCTCCATTTCTGTGGTTCTGTTCCTGTTCTAGCTGTTTGCTTAGTTTGCTTTTGTTTTAGGTGTGGTTCTTAATAGCTGTGAGTTTGCTGTCTTTTCACTGTCATATTTTTATCTTCTTTTTCTTAGATAAGTCCCTTTAACATTTCATATAATAAGGGCTTGGTGATGATGAACTCCTTCAACTTGACCTTATCTGAGAAGCACTTTATCTGTCCATCCATTCTAAATGACAGCTTTGCTGGGTACAGCAATCTTGGATGTAGGTCCCTGCTTTTCAAGATTTCAAATATTTCTTTCCAGCCCCTTCTTGCCTGGAAGGTCTGTTTTGAGAAATCAGCTGACAGTCTGATGGGAACTCCTTTGTAGGTGACTGTCCCCTTATCCCTTGCTGCTTCTAGAATTGTCTCCTTCATTTTAATCTTGGCTAATGTAATTATGATGTGCCTTGGTGTGTTCTTCCTTGGGTCCAACTTCTTTGGGGCTCTCTGAGCTTCCTGGACTTCCTGGTAGTCTATTTCCTTTGCAAGATTGAGGAAGTTCTCCTTTATTATTTGTTCAAATAACTTTTCCACTTGTTGCTCTTCCTCTTGCCCTTCTGGTACCCCTATAATTCAGATGTTGGGACATTTAAAGATGTCCCGGAGGTTCCTAACCCTCTCCTCATTTTTTTTTTTGGATTCTTGTTTCTTCATTCTTTTGTTCAGTTGTTTGTTTCTTCCTTCTGGTCCACTTCATTGATTTGAGTCCCAGTTTTCCTCCCATCACTATTGGTTCCCTGTGCATTTTCCTTCATTTCACTTATTGTAGCCTTCATTTGTTCATCTAATTTGTGAGCAAAATCAACCAATTCTGTGAGCATCCTGATCACCAGAACTTTGAACTGTGCATCTGATAGGTTGGCTATCTCTTGTTCTCTTAGATGAATTGGCTCTGGGGCTTTCATCTGTTCTCCCATTTGAGCCTTTTTTTTTTTTTTTTTTTTTTTTGGTCTAGTTGTGGCTGTTATACGTAACAGGGTGGAGCCTTAGGTGTTCCCCATGGTGGGGCAGCCCAGTCTCTGGTTTGTGATGCTATATGTGGGGGCGGGGTCCAAGAGGGAACAATGGCGCTTGCTCCACTCTCTCTCATATTTCCATCCATTCTGCCACTTCCCACAAGCAAATTGGGCTTTCTGGTGCTGATTTCCATGTGGGTGGGCTTGTGTACATTCTAGAACCCTGTGGATCTCTCCAACAAACTCTCCTGTGAGGCTGGGCGTCTCTCCTGATACCTCACCCCCCACAAGTGTTTTCAATCGTTGTTTTTAGGTTTTATTTCCCGGTGCTGGGGCCCTGGGTTGCAAGATCTGTCTCACTCCCCATTTTCACCTGGATTATCTGTGTGCAAATTTGGGACTGCCTGGTCAGCCAGCCGCCTCACGCAGCCTCACTGGGTCTGCCTGTTGCCACCCCGCGCCTCTGGTCCGCTAGCCACTACCTGTGTGCCTGGGGTCTGTTAGCCGTGGCCTGCATGCCTGGGGCTCCTATATGCCCGGGTCTGCCAACCTCTGCTTTTTCCTGCCATGACTCTGCCCCTCTTACCGGTCTGGATGAATGGTTGTCGGACTTCCGTACAGTTCAATTTTTTTTGTCAATTTTGGTTGTTTTCTTGTTTCTAAATGTTTGTTGTCCTTAATTTTGGTTGTGCAAGGAGGCACAGTGTGTCCACATATGCCTCCATCTTGGCTGGAAGTCTCTACCCTCCTCTTATAGTTGAGCCTTGGTTGCTCTTGGCAGATCAATAAGAGGGGTTTACCTGGGCCAGTCTTCTGCAAGGACTGGCTATGACCACTGACCACAAAACTCAACCCTCCATGGAGGATCAGCTGTGCAGGGGCAGGGTGATGATGCTCCGACATGGTCTAGCTGTCCACTGACTGTTTTGGCCCTAGGGTTTCCTGGGTGATGCAGGCTGCCCAGGTCAGCCCCACCTGTGTTTTGCTGGGGGCCACCCCACATGAGCTGTAAAGCCATCTTAGATGGCTGCTACCTGTGCTGGGATTGGATATTCCCAGGTGAATCCAAACTGTGACTATAATCTGGCTGTCACTAGGGCTCCCTGAAGCCAACTGTTGCTTGTTTGATAGACTTTAGGAGCCAAAACCAGACATTCTTATGGAAAAGCAGCTTTGGTGGGCTGTAAATTGAGTGGGGTAGATCTTTGTGTATCTCCAAGGTGGGTCACACAATGTTAGCCAGGTTGATCAAGTCTCAAATATGGCACCAGCCTACTGGCTCTGTGGAGGGAGGGCTCAGCAAAGGGGCAATGGCCTCCGCTCACCCCAATGCCAGACACTTCAGTTTCTCCCTGTATACCACTGGTGTCTTTCAAGCTGCCACCCTGGTGCTGGAGCTCAGAGAGAGTGAGTCTGAGTAGGTGAGTCTGTGTTTGGGTTTCCCAAGAGGAACTGCTTAGGGCTCCAGCAGCCTCCTCCACTGATTCAATATCCACTGGTTTTCACAGCCAGAAGTTGTGGGGCTTATTTTCCTGGCACTGGAACCCTGGTCTGGTGGGCCTGGTGTGGGTCTGGGACTCCATGCTCCCAAGATATCACTCATGAATTTTTTTTCCACATGGGTTTGGGGCCAGCCCATTCTGCATCTGTGTCCCTCCTACCAGTATGGATGAATGTGGCATCTTCAATTCCATAGTTGTCAGACTTCCATTCAACTTGATTTCTGATTTTCCTGACTGATGGTTGGTCCATATTTTAGATGTGATTTTGATGTGGCTGTGGGAAAAAGTAAGCCATGTCTGCCTATGTTGACATCTTGACCGGACTGCCTCTGAAATAACTTCTTAAATGACCTCTCTGCCTCCAATATCTACTCTTTTTCCACCCTTTACAGGTATTTCCTAGTGACATTTTCAAAACATAGGTCTGATCAAGTCATTCTCATTCTCAAAACCTCCAATGGATCCCCATTACTGAAGAAACGTGAGAGTATCAATTATTAAGTCCCTGATTAATTTTTCCATGCTCATATACTATGCTTTCAGCCATAGCAAACTCCTGTCATTTCCAAACACAACATACTTTCTTAGGACATTGAAATTCATCTCTATCTCAATTTCACCTGAATTAATTCAACTCTTCTTCCATGTAGACTGCTTAGTATTGTTAAAAATAAGATCTCACAGTTCTGTGTATTTATGCTTCTGTGTATTTATGGTTTTCAAGCTCTCTTTGACCCTCTATTCCATCTGATAATCCAATGTTTTCCCAGAGTGCTATCTTCTCCATTTCCCACAATAGCTTGTTGGAAACTCCAAGAGCCTCCTCCCAAGTTTTTACTCCATCACTTCTTTCATTCTCAGTACTTGACCTCCCCACTGCCCCAGAAAATAGAAATTATCAGGTTAGAATTCTTATACTTCCTGTCACTTCCTCCTACAAACATGCATGCATTTGACCCATCACTAACACCTTCCCTTCTGCCTCCGTGGAAAGGTAGCCTCATGGTGCCTAAAAAAGTCATACTACTTGTGCTCTGGCTTCCACAGTCTTTCATTTGCTGTAGTGTCAAAATATTGCCTTAGTTTTACTTTGTTATTAACATCCCACTCCCTTTTTCTACTGACCCTTTTCCCTTATCCTATAAACATTTTCAGGTTTTTCCCACTATGCTATCCCTTTGCCATCATTTTCTATCACAGCTCAAACTCTTGAATACTAGCTATAATCTTCACTAATCAGGAATAGTCTGTATAAAAAGGAGGTAGAGATTTAGGAGCTAATGTATTTGTATGATGGGTGTATGTTGAGGGAAGGAATAAAGTAGATATTAGATAGAGATAGAGAAAAGAGTAAATAACAAAAGTAAAAGTGAAAGGAAAGCAAAAACAGCTAGGGTAAACTTGTGGTTACTGAAGGCAAAAGACAATGTAGGTTTGCTAAATAAACATGTGCAGGGCAGGAAAGAGACACACAAGAAAAATAAATGCTACAGGTTTCCTGAAGATGGAGTCCAAAACTCATAAGTAGGAGGACTACAAAAGTGAGAAATAGAAATTTAGATTGGTCAGAGAGGAGTAAGATCTTTTTGCTCTTTTCTCTCCTTTTGAATTTAACTCTTTCCTGTATCTGAACTATAAACTTTTATTTTATGCCTCTGAGCAAGAAACTCCCACCTGCTTCCCTGCCAGAGGAAACTGCTGCACGTGCATGGTTAGCTGATTCTACCTCTTCTTGATTTTCAAAGGATACTGCTTCAGTAGTTATCTTCACTTTCCATGTTACCAATTTTGCCCTATATTTTCAATCCCTTTCATCCAATCCCTCCTCCCTCTCTCCCCTTCTCTATCATCCTGCTATGTGCCAAACTTCAAACTCCTTTTCTTATGCCTACAGCCATAGAGATTTTCCAATTTGAAGAATATTTATCCTCTAACCCTGATAAATTCACAAACTATCTCATTTCTTATCTACCCTATATCACCAAACTTCACTGAAGAGTAGTCTACAATTGCTGCCTCCACTTTCTCACAGTCTATCATCTAGCTTCTGCACCTCCCATTCTACTGAAATATCATATTTGAAGGTTTCTTAGGACTTCCCGATTGTCAAATCTAATGCTTCTTAGAACTCACCACCCTTCGAATATCTGAAATATTTGGCATTGGTAATCACCCCCTTCTGAATGCTTTCCCACTTTGGCTTCAATATTTTATGCTCTGCATTCTTCTTCTAATTCCTATACAATGCCTTTCATCTTTAACTTTCTTCCTTCTCTTCCTACCCTGTCAGTGTGGGTATTCTCCATGGGTACTCTTGATTTTTTCTTTGACTTTGGGCAAGGTGATTACATTCACCCATACTATTTTAACTATCTTCTCCATGTGGTAGACTTTCAATCTTTATCTCTATTTCCAATTTATCAGACCTACATATATCTATGTATTTGATAAACAACTTGATTTGGATGGTTCTTAATACTTTATGTTCAATTATATCCAAAGGAGAACCCATTTTATTTTGACCAAAGCCATCAGTTCCCTGGTCTCTTTTTATATTTATTCATAGCATTGCTGTCTTTCTAGTCACCCAAGTAAAATACTTTGGATTTATTTTTTATTCATAATCATTTACTTTTTCAACAAATATTTGATAGTCTATGTTACTCCCATTTTTAAATTCCAGTGGCTTACTCTTCACTGTAGAATAAAATGTAAACTTCTTATGTCAACAATATATTCTACAACATGCTCTCCAACTTACCTTTCATGATTTATGATGCTTGTTGCTCATATTTCAGTCAAAAGAAACTAGTCATTTTGAAAATATATCCTATTCACATTTGTGTGCATGTTTTTATTACCGTTTGGAATGTGATCATACTCCACACCATATTTTGCTTTTTTAAATCCTATCCATGTTTTTAAACCTAGTTCAAATCCTTCTACCTTAAAGAAATAATTCATATTTCTTATTATCTACAAATAATTTATCTGTTTTGTCTGTATCCATAACATTGTTGCTTGCTTATAGTACTTGTCCATTGTTTGAGTTTCTTGCTATTGAAAGGAGGAGGAGACTACAACAGAGAGGAGAATTTTGCTAAAATATCATCATGTAAACGTTTGAAAAATAGGAGATCTGAATTGGAAGATATGATCAAGGATGTCAACTACGGGGGTGAACAGCTTGGATTTGTAAATTAAGGATGCAGTGCCTTTCTTCATTATTCATAAAATAGACTGATTTTGGAGTACAGAGATATTTCAATTACATCTCAGAAGAGGGAATAATGCCAGAGATAATTGTAAATTAACCAATGAAGCTGAATACTTAGAAAATTGTGTGCAAAAAGATGCAATTGGAAGATTATTTGGGAGTATATGCTAACACTTTATATTATGCTTATATAAAAGGGAAGTGATCCAGTAGAGTTGACAGACTGTATATGCAAGGAAGAGTAGAGGTCCAACATATAAAATGAAAGAACTTTTTTGATCATGTAATGGTAATAGCTAAAATTAATTTCTTAAAAGCTTGGGAATTTGGCAGAGGTAAATAGAGAATGAGCAAATACATATAAGAGAAAAAAATGAAAAATAAGGAACAGTCAAGGGGAGAGAAACCCAGCTTTCATTTCAAGCTGTTGGAGAAGATTGGTACAGATAAAAAATAATTTGAAGAAAGATCTCAAGGAAAGAAATGAAGCCAAATTCTTTGAAGAAAAAAAATGGATATTTTTGACTTTAGAAAAAAAAAAACTAATGGAGAGCACAGGGAAAGAATAAAGAAATTAGAACATAAATAGGGAAAATAAAAGAGCAAATGATAAATGTCTGCCATTAACCGAGAGAGTCTGGGTAACACAGAAAGAAGCAAATGCAAACAAAGCTACTGACATTTTCTTAAGTGCAGGGAAAGAAGAAGGTTGCCATGTGTTTGAGAGAATATACAAATAAGTTAGGGTGACTTTAAGCCAGTTTTGAGAGTACTTTTTGGAGCTCTAATTCAAGAAGATACAAGCTAATATAAGTGTATGCAAAACAAGCAGAACATGAAATAGTGACTCAGCAACAGACTTCACAGCTCGTATGAATGAACATCATGAACAAGATATTGATGAGAAACTCTGAATCTGTTGAAACACAATGGAAAATCTACAATTTTTGGTGTCACAGATGGGTTTTAGTTCTACTTCTACCACTTACCAGCTGTGCAACCTTAGACAAATATTTTCAGTTCGCACATCCTTGAATTTCTCATCTGTAAAGGAATTCACATTGTTGTGAAGCTCAAATGAGTCGATATTCGTGAAAATATCTTGAACAAAATTTAGATATTATTCTAGGACTTTTTTTTTTGCATGGTCCTAGAAAGCATTTATTTATAAGTTTCTTTCTTTTCCCCCATATGTATTGATGTGTAATTGACATATAACCTTTTGTAAGTTTCAGGTGTACAACATAATTATTTTATGTATGTATAAAATGTAAAATGATTATATCTGTGGGCTTGTTTCTATAGTATATGGGATAAGAAGGAAATGATAGGTGTTCTAAAACAAGGAGGGTTAATGATATTTGAGCAAAGAAAAACTTAGAAACTGGAAGTCACTGACATTATAATGAATATTTTTAGAAATCTTTTTATTAAGGCTCATAATGTCACTATTCGTGATGCATAAGATGCAATAGTATGACTAAAGAAGTGGCAGGTGATCAGTGAACTTCAGAGATCATGCAAAAAGCCAGAGAACATTTATAATCTTCAAATACACACATTTTGTTTGAACAAAATGCAATTTTATATGCTATTCCAAGCTATTCTGAGTCAGAGAGGAGATAGTAATATATGAATAAAACACAACCAGGTGACTTTGGACTCTATTTTCACCATATTTCTCTATTCTCATTGAATAATACAAAAGAAATACATGATATTGAGGATGAGATCACTTGACCCCTGAGCTTCCTTATTATATCTGTGCTAAAGACCTTGGTTCTGAGAAAATACACTTGGAATTTGAATGAAGTTACTTGTAAAAATAAAAAAGAAAAGGATGCTCTAACAATCCAACTTTTTTCCAAATCCTATTGCTACAGTCTTAGTTCGAGTTTGTATCATGTCTCAGAATATTGTTAGTAGCCCCTTAATTTGCCCTATGTCCAAAGTTATACTTCTTCAGTCAATTTTATACGTGTTGTAAAAGTGAACCTTTAAAAACACAATTCTGAACATGTTATTAATCTGCTCAAAAATCTTCATTTGTCACCTATCACCTATAGCGGCACTCAGTAAACATTTTTGTTTTCCATAAAGGTCAGATAGAAAATATTTTAGGCTTTGCAGGCCACACACAGTCTTTGTTGAATAATCTTGTTAGTTTTATTTACATGCATTAAAAATTTAAGAACCATTCTTAAACTCATGGGCTGTGCAAGTCAAGGGCTAGACTTGACCCTTGAAGCTATAGTTTGTTGACCTATAGAATAAATTAAATGCAAGCTCTTTAATATGGCATGACAGTCTCCCCATAATCTGGAATACCACCTTCTCAAGTCTTATATATTGCCAAAATACTTCCCACACCCTCTTCTGTGGGAATTTAATTGTTGGCAGTATTTGGAAGTACACCAAATTGGGTTTTGTACCTCTGTACTTGTTCATGTTGTGTCCACTCAAATTGTTCTTCCTTATCCAGCTGAAAAACTACTCCTCTCTTGAGACTCTACTAAAGGTGTCTTCTCTTCTATTAAATATTTCTTGACTGTTCAGTTAGAACTAGTTTCCATAACTTACACAAATATGGATCACATTACCTGTAGCACTTCACTGTGCTTATTTACTTCCCAACTCAAATGTGAGTCTCTCAAAAGCAGAAAAATGGATTTGATTTGCATTCTTAACATACAGTAATTACTTAGCAAATGTTTGTGCACAGAATGAGCCCAGGTGTAGTGTTAACAAGCAGTAGAACATTAGAAATAACATAAAAAGAAATAAAGAGAGGATCAGCAGTCCTCTGAATTGAGTGTGACCTATACATAGTAGCAAGTTATTGCTTCTGTAGTGTCTAGGGAAATTCCTGAATCCCATTCTTACATATTGCACATATTTCCTTGTGTAACCCTCATGGCATGAGGGTGGATGCACAGATTCTCATTGTACATTTTTTGAGCAGTAATGCCATCTACCAGTGCCTGTGTTTTTAGAATACAAATGAGGCTCAAAGCCTATCTTTCAATAAATATACTTTAAAGAAATTCTTCTAGGGCATTTAATATTATAAGTGATAGAATGGTGACCTAAATAGGTGTTGGTGAGCTGCCCTTGGAATGTAACTACCCTGTCTCAGTGGGGAAAACGTGCTCTGAGTTCCAAGCTGATGACTTATGAGTTAACTTTTGGACATAACTCATTTCTAAGTTTGGGGCTGTCTCTACTTAAAATATATCAGGCATAGGTCAGTGGAACTGGAGGAGTCAACCAGATTAAGAGTAAAGTCATAAAACTGAGAGCCAAAGGGGAAATATGATATTACTATGTTTCTAAAATTGGAGATTGGGATAGTGAGGCTTCTTATTGTATACTCTGGAGAGGATGATGCATAAAGGAAATTTACTTTAGAAACTAAAGATTGGGAGTATTTGGAAGCTTTTAGAAAATGGCAAAATATCTAATACTTGTTGTTTGCATACTATGTGCCAAGAACTCCTCTAAGAACTTTATATGAATTATCAATTTAATAATTACAACAGCACAATAAGTGTACTATTGTCTTTATTTTATGGGTGGGAAAGTTGATACACAGACAAGTTTAGTAGTTCACAAAAGATGTCTTAGCTAATAAATAGTGGATTTGAACTGAAGCTTTCTGACTCCATTGCTCACAGGAGAAAGAAGGGAAAGGGTCAAGTCAAAGAATATATATAAAGGACCCAAGGACAAAGGCAATGGGGGGAGGATTAAATTAGGAGATGAGGGGTGGGTAGAGCAGGAGAGAGTAATGGGGGAGAAATGAGTACAACTGTAATTGAGCAACAATAAAAAACAAACTAAATAATTTCAAATACATACATGGAACCACCAACAAAGTGCAATGTGGAATTGATGGGGACTTTAACCTGACCCCACACTCCCATTTGCTCATGAAGTAAAGGCTTATGAGAAAAGATCACTCTGAATATATATCTCAAAATTAATAAACCTTAAGAAAGTGAGGAAACAGGCCAAGGATAGAAAATATTGTGATCATATACCCATCTACCCAAGATAAGGTCGGGGAAGAAAGGAAATTTTAGAAAACATTACTACAATGCCTTTTAAATGTATTATGGTAGAACAGAAGAATTAGGGAGTTAGTCAAAGTTAATATGAGAAAAAGAACCAACAAGTAACCATAATATAAATGTATAATACATTTTGGCTGACAGCAATAGAAAATGCATATGGTATCTTACTAACCAGGGAAGAAAAAAAAAAACAAAAAACACCATTGTGGCCATGGAGACTCTTGAGTAGAACAGAAATGTGAAAGCCCATGAATATGTATGAAAAGTAGGAGTGGAAATGGCCAAAGGGTTGCTAAAGCACATCATGGAAGAGAAGGCAGAGAGATAGGGGAAGGCAAAAGAATAATTTTGGTTGAGCTCTTCCTGATGTGATAAAATTTTGATATTTGTAGAAACAATGTTGGTTAAAAATATTTAATATAGATAGTATTGAAATTACTGTAAAGTAAAAAATTGGAAGTATAAACTAGAATAATTGATTTAAATGCTCATTAAAGAATAGGAGGAGAGAAGATGGCAGTGTGGTAGGAGGGAGCAGACCCCATTTCCCCTCTACACATGGAAGAAAAACTGGGCCAATCTACGGAAGATCAGAGCAGACAAGGAACAGTAACACAGCATATTGGAGAATAAGAGGTCGGAAATTGTAGCGGACACTGAAAAACCAGCGGGCGCGGAGAACGGCAGCTGAGGCCCCGGCCCAGCGCTCCGCCAAGCCCGCCCCAGGGCTCTGGGGAGGGAGCTGGGTCAGCCGCTGAACTGGCTGGGAGATCTCAGGGGCCACCGCGAGACTGCGGCCGAAGCCGAGCGAAAGTGGGTGCCCCAAGAGGGAGCGAAAGTGGGTGCCCCGCACCAGGTCACTGCCTGACTTTGAACCGAGTTTTTGTGGTCGCCGGGCGACTACGAAAACACAGGCGCCCCAACAGCAGACAGAGGCGCGGGTGAAGTGAGACAGCTGCATGAAAATAGGCACCCTCAGGGGACTGCACAGGGTCGTGGGCTAGTGGACACTCATGAAAACATAGGCGCTGGCCACTGGAGACAGCTGTGGAGCCAGCGTGCCAGTTCACGGGCGGGTGCTCAAACGCAGACAGTTCAGGCCCAAGGTGCAGGCACCGGATAGCAGCTGGAATGCAGGCCCATCTCAGGGGCAAAGGCAGACAGCTGCGCCCGAACACTGAAAGCCTCCCAGGGACGAAGGCAGGCGGCTGTGCACGTCTAGAGAACCTAGCACACACCCATAAACTCGGAAAAGTGCGCACACACCAGGAGGCTCAGATCTCACGCTGGAAACCCTGTGGGGAGAGGCGCCCACTAACGCTGGGATACATAGCACAATGAGGACTGAGTTCTGAACACAGAGAAAAGCAGTAAGATCACCCCTCGGCCATTGCAGCCAGCAAGACCTGAAAAACCGGCTGGCAAGTTTGAAAACAACAAGAGGGTTTTGTTGTTGTTGTTCTTTTTTTTTTTTTTAATTTTTTTAAAAAAATTTATATATTTTTATTTTTTTAATATATATATATTTTTGCTGCTTATATTTGTGTGGGGGTGTCTGTGTGCGTGTCTCATTTTTGTTTTGCCAGTTTGTTAGTGTCTTTTTGTTTGTAAGCCTGTCTATTTATATGAGTTTTTAACTACTCCTTCTTCATTATTTACATTATTTATATCTTCTTCTTTACTCCCCAACTCCTTTTGCCTCCCTTGAATTCCTTCTTCTCTTATCCCCTCTTCCTTTCTTTCCGATTTTATCTCTTCTACCTTCCTCTTGTTTCCTCTTTCTTCTTTTTTTTTTCATTTTCCCTCCTCTTCTTTTTTTAAATACCCACGAGTGAGACAAAACAAACAAACAAACAATCCTGGAACTGTGAAAAAAAAAAAAAAAACAGAGTTGGCCCCCCAAAGAGGATATTCCTGCTGATGAGAAAGTGGAAGCGGTGAACAACAGGATATCCGAAGGAGAATCCACCACTGAATCTCACAGATATTCTACCACAGAAGGTCATACCACAAAACCAGGGAGCCAGAACAAATCAATTTAAGAAGTTGAGGCTAACAACAAGAGTCTTACAAACAATGGGAAGACAAAAGAACAATCCCCAAACGAAAGGAAAGGAGGAAGCTCAAAAAAGAATGCTAAATGAAACAGAGGCACCTCAACTATCAGATATCCAGTTCAAAGCAATGGTTGTCAGGAAGCTCAATGTGCTCTCTTGAGCTACCATAAATTACAGGGAAGTTATGATGAACTCACCACAAACTATATTAACATGAAAAAAGAAATAGAAACTATCAACAAGGGCCAAGAGGAAATGAAGAACACAATCTCTGAACTGAAGAACACGGTAGAAGGAATGAAAAGCAGAATGGATGAAGCAGAAGATCAGATCAGCGAGTTGGAGGACAAAATAGAAAAAAACACTCAGAATGAGCAAGATAAGGAAAAGAGGCTTAGAAAGAATGAAGAGGGTTTAAGAGAAATGCAAGACAACATGAAATGGAATAATATCCGTATAATAGGGATACCAGAAAAAGAAGAACAAGAACAAGGGATAGAAAACCTGTTTGAAAAAGTAATGATGAAAAACTTCCCTCATTTGATGAGAGAAAAAGCCACACAAATCCAGGAAACACAGAGTCCCAATCAAAAGGAACCCAAACAGGCCCACTTCAAGACACATCATCATTAAAATGGCAAACTTCCAAGACAAAGAGAGAATCTTAAAGGCAGCAAGGGAGAAAAAGGAAGTAACATAAAAGGGGGCCCCAATCAGGTTAGCATCTGACTTCTCAATGAAAACGCTCCAAGCCAGAAGAGAATGGCAAGAAATATTCCAAGCAATGAGAACCAAAGGCCTGCAACCCAGACTACTTTACCCAGCAAGGCTTTCAGTCAAGATAGAAGGCCAAATAAGGAGCTTCCCAAACAAAAGCAGTCTAAAAGAATACACCTCTACCAAACCAATGCTGCAAGAGATACTAAAGGGACTGCTTTAAGGGAAGAAAGGAAAAGACAGAGAGAGAAAGAGAGAGAGGAACACAGGTACGAAAATGGCAATGAATAAATACCTATCAATAATAACCTTAAATGTAAATGGATTAAATGCTCCAATCAAAAGATATAGAATAGCTGACTGGATAAGAAAGCATGACCCACACATATGCTGCCTACAGGAAACTCACCTCAGGACAAAAGACATACACAGGCTCAAAGTGAAGGGCTAGAAACAAATTTTCCAAGCAAATGGTCAGGAAAAAAAAGCTGGGGTAGCAATACTCATGTCAGACAAAATAGACTTCAAAAGAAGGGCCATAAAGAGAGACCCAGAAGGTCACTTCATAATATTCAAGGGAAGAATCCACCAAGAAGACATAAATATTGTAAATATATATGCACCCAATGAAGGAGCACCTAAGTACATCAAGAAAATCTTAGAGGACCTCAAGAAAGATATTGACAGCAACACAATTATAGTGGGGGATTTTAACACCCCACTGTCAAAAATGGACAGATCTTCCAAACAAAATATCAACAAAGATATTGTGGCACTGAACAACACTCGAGAGGAAATGGACTTAACTGATATATATAGAGCCCTTCATCCCAAAGAAGCTAAATACACTTTCTTTTCAAATGCACATGGAACATTTTCAAAGATACACCACATGATAGGACACAAATCAAGCCTCAACAAATTCAAGAAAATTGAAATCATACCAAGCATTTTCTCTGACCACAAGGGACTGAAACTAGAAACCAACCCCAAGGATAAAAAAACAAAACCCTCAAAATCATGGAGATTGAATAGCATGCTATTAAACAATGAATGGGTCAAGAATGAAATTAGGGAGGAAATCAAAAAGTTTCTGGAAACAAACGATAATGAACTCACATCGACCCAAAACTTATGGGACACAGCAAAGGCAGTCCTCAGAGGGAAGCTTATAGCGATACAGGCCTATCTAAAAAAGACAGAAACATCTCAAACAACCTAACCCTTCGACTACAAGAACTCAAGGAACAACGACAAAGACAGCCCAGAGCAAGTAGAAGGAAAGAAATAACCAAGATCAGAGCAGAATTAAATGACATAGAGACTTAAAAGCAGAATCCTAAGGATCAATGAATCCAGGAGCTGGTTCTTTGAAAAGATAAACAAAATCGACAAACCTTTAAGCAGGCTCATCAAGAAAAAAAGAGAGAGAACTCAAATAAACACAATCAGAAATGAAAGAGGAGAGATTACAACCGACACCGCAGAAATACAAAGGACTGTAAGAAATTACTATGAAGAACTGTATGCCAAGAAATTTGAAAACCTAGGTGAAATGGACAGGTTTCTAGAAAAATATAACCTTCCAAAACTCAATGAAAAAGAAACAGAAAGCCTGAACAGATCAATAACGGATGGTGAAATTGAATCAGTAATCAAAACACTCCCAATACACAAAAGCCCTGGACCAGATGGCTTCACAGGAGAATTCTACAAAACATTTAAGGAAGAGCTAACCCCTATTCTCCACAGACTATTCCAAAAAATTCGAAAAGATGGAAGACTCCCAAACTCTTTTTATGAAGCCAGCATCATCCTAATAGCAAAACCAGATAAAGACACAACAAAGAAGGAGAACTTCAGGCCAATATCGCTGATGAACATAGATGCTAAAATCCTCAACAAAATATTGGCAAACCGCATCCAACAACACATTAAAAAGATCATACATCACGACCAAGTGGGATTCATCCCAGGGATGCAAGGATGGTTCAACATTCGCAAATCAGTAAATGTAATTCATCACATAAACAAAAGCAAAGACAAAAATCACATGATCATATCAATAGATGCGGAAAAAGCATTTGATAAGGTACAGCACCCATTTATGATAAAAACACTCAGCAAAGTGGGAATAGAGGGAGCATTCCTCAACATAATAAAGGCTATATATGAGAAACCTACAGCCAGCATCATACTCAACGGGCAAAGACTAAAATCTTTTCCACTAAAATCAGGAACAAGACAAGGCTGTCCACTTTCACCACTTCTATTCAACATAGTATTGGAAGTATTAGCCACAGCGGTTAGACAAGAAAAGGAAATAAAAGGCATCCAACTTGGAAAGGAGGAAACAAAACTATCATTGTTTGCAGATGACATGTTAGTATACATAGAAAATCCTATAGTCTCAGCCAAAAAACTGCTCGACCTAATAAATGAATTTAGCCAAACAGCGGGATACAAAGTCAATATCCAGAAATCAAAGGCATTTTTATTTTTTATTTTATTTTATTTTTTTTTGAAGTCATCATAAGAAATATTTATTTATTTTTTTATTTTTATTTTTTTCATTTTTTTTATTTTTTATATTTTTTTATCAGTATTTTTTAATTGTTGATATTGTACAGTTTTCTGTCTTTTACCCCGCCCCAGCCCACCACCCCAGCCCTCCCCACCTTCCTCCCATTTCCACCCCCCATAGTTTTTGTCCATGAGTCCTTTATACTTGTTGCTCTAAACCGTTCCCCCTTTCCCCTGAAGTTCCCTCCCCTCCCACTCTGGACACTGTCAAACTGATCTCAAATTCAGTGTCTTTGTTTATATTATGCTTGTTTGTTTGTTTTGTTGATTAGCTTCCTGTTAAAGGTGAGATCATATGGTATTTGTCTTTCACTGCCTGGCTTATTTCGCTTAGCATGATACTCTCCAATTCCTTCCATGCTGTCACAAAGGGTAGGAGTTCCTTCTTTCTTTCTGCTGCATAGAATTCCATTGTGTAAATGTACCACAGTTTTTTGATCCATTCATTAACTGATGGGCATCTAGGTTGCTTCCAGCACTTGGCTATTGTAAATTTTGCTGCTATGAACATAGGGGTGCATAGATTCTTTTGGATTGGTGTTTCAGGATTCTTAGGATATAATCCGAGCAGTGGAATTGCTGGGTCAAAAGGTATGTCCATTTTTAGTTTTCTTAGAAAATTCCATACTGTTTTCCATAGTGGTTGTACGAATCTGCAATCCCACCAACAGTTCACTAGGGTCCCCTTTTCTCCACAACCTCTCCAACACTTGCTGTTTGTTGCTTTGTTTATGAAGGCCATTCTGACTGGTGTCAAGTGGTATCTCATTGTAGTTTTAATTTGCATCTCTCTGATAGCTAGAGATATCGAGCATCTTTTCATGTGTCTCTGGATCCTCTGTATATCCTCCTTGGAGAAGTGTCTGTTCAAATCCTTTGCCCATTTTTTAACTGGGTTGCTTGTCTTCTTAGAGTAGAGTCTTGTAAGTTCTTTATATATTTTGGAGATTAATCCCTTGTCTGAGTTATCATTTCCAAATATGTTTTCCCATACAGTTGGTTCTCTTTTTATTTTAATACTGTTTTCTTTAGCTGTGCAGAAGCTTTTTATTTTGATGAGATCCCATTTGTTTATTCTTTCCTTTATGTCCCTTGCTCTAGGGGATGTATCAGTGAAAATATTGCTGCGTGAAATATCTGAGATTTTCCTGCCTATATTATCCTCTAGAATTTTAATGGTGTCATGGCTTATATTTAAATCTTTAATCCACCTTGAATTTATTTTTGTGTATGGTGTAAGTTGGTGCTCGAGTTTCATTTTTTTGCATGTAGCTGTCCAGTTCTCCCAGCACCACTTATTGAAGAGGCTATTTTTGCTCCATTTTATCTTGCTGCCCCCTTTGTCGAATATGAATTGACTGTAGAGACTTGGGTTTATTTCTGGGCTCTCTGTTCTATTCCACTGGTCCACGTGTCTGTTCTTGTGCCAGTACCAGGCTGTTTTGATTACAGTGGCTTTGTAATACAGTTTGGTATCAGGTATTGTGATCTCTCCTACTTTGCTCTTCTTTCTCAGAATTGCTGCCGCTATCCGGGGTCGTTTATGATTCCATATAAATTTTTGAAGTGTTTGTTCTATGTCTGTGAAATATGCCATTGGAACTTTAATAGGTATTGCATTGAATCTGTAAATTGCTTTGGGTAATATGGACATTTTGATAATATTAATTCTTCCGATCCATGAACATGGTATATGCTTCCATTTGTTTGTGTCTTCCTTGATTTCATTCTTCAGTGTTGTGTAGTTTTCTGCATACAGGTCTTTTACCTCCTTGGTTAGGTTTATTCCTAGGCATTTTATTTTTCTTTTTGCTATATCGAATGGGATTTTTTTCTTGATTTCTGCTTCTGCTGTTTCACTGTTGGTATACAAAAATGCCTTTCATTTTTGGATATTGACTTTGTATCCAGCTATTTGGCCAAATTCATTTATTACGTCGAGCAGCTTTTTGGCCGAGTCTATAGGATTTTCTATGTATACTAACATGTCATCTGCAAACAATGATAGTTTTGTTTCCTCCTTTCCAATTTGGATGCCTTTTATTTCCTTTTTGTGTCTAATTGCTGTGGCTAAGACTTCCAATACTATATTGAATAGAAGTGGTGAAAGTGGACAGCCTTGTCTTGTTCCTGATCTTAGTGGGAAAGATTTCAGTTTTTGCCCATTGAGTATGATGTTGGCTGTAGGTCTCTCATATATGGCTTTTATTATGTTGAGGAATGGTCCCTCTATTCCCACTTTGCTGAGTGTTTTTATCATAAATGGGTGCTGTACCTTATGAAAAGCTTTTTTCCGCATCTATTGATATGATCATGTGATTTTTGTCTTTGCTTTTGTTTATGTGATGTATTACATTTATTGATTTGCGAATGTTGAACCATCCTTGCATCCCTGGGATGAATCCCACTTGGTCATGGTGTATGATCTTTTTAATGTATTGTTGGATGCGGTTTGCCAATATTTTGTTGAGGATTTTAGCGTCTACATTCATCAGTGATATTGGCCTGAAGTTTTCTTTCTTTGTTATGTCTTTATCTGGTTTTGGGATTAGGATGATGCTGGCTTCATAAAAAGAGTTTGGGAGTCTTCCATCATTTTGGATTTTTTGGAATAGTCTGTGAAGGATAGGGGTTAGCTCTTCCTTAAATGTTTTGTAGAATTCTCCTGTGAAACCATCTGGTCCAGGGCTTTTGTGTATTGGGAGTGTTTTGATTACTGATTCAATTTCACCAGCTGTTATTGGTCTGTTCAGGTTTTCTGTTTCTTTTTCATTGAGTTTTGGAAGGTTATATTTTTCTAGAAACTTGTCCATTTCACCTAGGTTTTCAAATTTCTTGGCATACAGTTCTTCATAGTAATTTCTTACAATCCTTTGTATTTCTGCGGTGTCAGTCGTAATCTCTCCTCTTTCATTTCTGATTGTGTTTATTTGAGTCGTCTCTCTTTTTTTCTTAATGAGCCTGCTTAAAGGCTTGTCAATTTTGTTTATCTTTTCAAAGAACCAGCTCCTGGATTCATTGATCCTTAGGATTGTGCTTTTAGTCTCTATGTCATTTAATTCTGCTCTGGTCTTGGTTATTTCCTTCCTTCTACTTGCGCTGGGCTGTCTTTGTTGTTGTTCCTCGAGTTCTTGTAGGCGTAGGGTTAAGTCGTTTGTTAGAAATGTTTCTGTCTTCTTTAGGTAGGCCTGTATTGCTATGAACTTCCCTCTGAGGACTGCCTTCATTGTGTCCCATCAGTTTTGGGTTGTTGTGAGTTCATTTTCATTTGTTTCCAGAAACTTTTTGATTTCCTCCTTAATTTCATTCTTTACCCATTCATTGTTTAATAGCATGCTATTCAATCTCCATGATTTTGATGATTTTGGGATTTTCCCCATCAAGTCGGTTTCTAGTTTCAGTCCCTTGTGGTCGGAGAAAATGCTTGGTATGATATCAATTTTCCTGAATTTGTTGAGGCTTGTTTTGTGTCCTATCATGTGGTCTATCTTTGAAAATGTTCCATGTGCGTTTGAAAAAAATGTGTATTTAGTTTCTTTGGGATGGAGGGCCCTATATATATATCAGCTAAGTCCAATTTGTCTAGAGTACTGTTCAATGCCACAATATCTTTGTTGATAATTTGTTTGGAAGATCTGTCCATTTTTGACAGTGGGGTGTTAAAATCTCCTACTATAATTGTGTTGCTGTCTATATCTTTCTTGAAGTCCTCTAAGATTTTCTTGATGTATTTAGGTGCTCCTATGTTGGGTGCATATATATTTACAATGTTTATGTCTTCTTGGTGGATTCTTCCCTTGAGTATTATGAAGTGACCTTCTGGGTCTCTCTTTATAGCTCTTCTTTTGAAGTCTATTTTGTCTGATATGAGTATTGCTACCCCGGCCTTTTTTTCCTGTCCATTTGCTTGGAAAATTTGTTTCCAGCCTTTCACTTTAAGTCTGTGTAGGTCTTTTGTCCTGAGGTGGGTCTCTTGTAGGCAGCATATGTGTGGGTCATGCTTTCTTATCCAGTCAGCTACTCTATGTCTTTTGATTGGAGCATTTAATCCATTTACATTTAAGGTTACTATTGATAGGTACTGATTCATTGCCATTTTCGTATCTGTGTTCCTCACTCTCTCTTTTCCTTTCTTTCCTTAAAGCAGTCCCTTTAGTATCTCTTGTAGTACTGGTTTGGTAGAGGTGTATTCTTTTAGACTTCTTTTGTCTGGGAAGCTCCTTATTTGTCCTTCTATCTTGATCGAAAGCCTTGCTGGATAAAGTAGTCTTGGTTGTAGGCCTTTGGTTCTCATTACTTGGAATATTTCTTGCCATTGTCTTCTGGCTTGGAGCGTTTCCATTGAGAAGTCAGTTGCTAACCTTATCGGGGCTCCCTCGTATGTTACTTCCTTTTTCTCCCTTGCTGCCTTTAAGATTCTCTCTTTGTCTTGGAAGTTTGCCATTTTAATGATGATGTGTCTTGAAGTGGGCCTGTTTGGGTTCCTCTTGATAGAGACTCTCTGTGTTTCCTGGATTTGTGTGACTTTTTCTCTCACCAAATTAGGGAAGTTTTCCATCATTACTTTTTCAAATAGGTTTTCTATCCCTTGCTCTTCTTCTTCTCCTTCTGGTATTCCTATTATACGGATATTATTACGTTTCATATTGTCTTGCATTTCTCTTAAACCCTCTTCATTCTTTCTGATCCTCTTTTCCTTTTCTTGCTCTATCTGGCTGTTTTTTTCTACTTTGTCCTCCAACTCACTGATCCGATCTTCTGCTTCATGGATTCTGCTTTTCATTCCTTCTACTGTGTTCTTCAGCTCAGAAATTGTATTCTTCATTTCCTCTTGGCCCTTTTTGATACTTTCTATTTCCTTTTTCATGTTGATATAGTTTGCACTGAGTTCATCGTAGCTTCCCTGTAGTTTCTGGTAGCTCATTGAGAGCTCATGGAGCTTCCTGACAACCATTTCTTTGAACTCCTTATCTGATAGTTGAGTTGCCTCTGTTTCATTTAGCATTCTTTCTGGGGCTTCCACCTTTTCTTTCATTTGGGGATTGTTTCTTTGTCTTCTCATTGTTGGTGAGACTCTTCTTGTAAACCTCTGCTTCGTAAGTTGATCTGTTCTGGCTACCTGCGTTTATGGTGTGAACTTCTGTGGTGGAATACCTGTGAGATTCAGTGTTATAGTCTTCTTCAGGTATCCTGTTGTTCACAGCTTCCACTGTCTCAGCTGTGTGAATACCCCCTCTTTTGGTCCAACTCTGGTTTTTTCACAGTTCTAGGATTTCTTTGCCTCACTCGTGGGTATTCAAAAAGAGAAAAGAATAAAGTGAAAAAAGAAGAGAGAGAAAAAAGAAAAAAAAAGAAAAGAAAAAAAAGAGGAGGGAAGGAGAGATAGAATTGGAAAGAAAGGAAGAAGGAGTAAAGCCAGAAAGAAGTAAAGAGAAGCAAAAGGAACTGAGAGATAATAAAGGTAGAAGTAATAAAGAAATAAAAAATATATAATCAAAACAAAACAAAAAGAACCCCACAAAAACGAAAAACGAACCAAAACAAACAAACAAACAAAAAACCCAACTAAACAGACAAGAAACAACTATCAAAAAAAAACCCCACAAAACAAAATGAAACAAAACACCCAAAAAAAAAAAAAAAAAAAAGAAGAAGAAGAAGAAAAAAAAAATCTCTTGCTATTTTCACACAGGCCAACCTGGACTTTCTGGACTTGCTGGCTGTAGCAGGCTGCGAGGCGACTCGTACCGCTTTTCTCCCTGTTCCTCACTCAGTCAGCTTTGGGCTACTGTCCTCAGTGCTAGCCCAGCACTGTCCCCAGGGCTAATGGCGTACTCTCCATGCAGGGCCTTGGGTGTGATTTCTGAGCCTCCTGCAGGGGGCGAGCTTTCCAGAGTTTATGGGTTTCAGCTGGAATCTCTTACAGATCCATCCCTCCCCGAGCCTATTGCTGTGAGCTCCGGGTCTCCTACAGGGCGCAGGCGCCCGCCTGAGACTACGGGCGTGGGCTCCGAGAGTTTCCCGAGTTGCGTGCACTCACCCCAGGATCACAGATGTGAGCTCCGGGTCTTCCAGAGTCCCCTTCTCTAGTTGCAGGGTCGACTCCGGCCGCAGGGCCGCCTCCGGTCGGTTGCGGAGGTCCCTCCGGTCGCCCGGCCGCCTCCGGTCGGTTGCGGAGCCGCCTCCGGTCGCCGGACCGCCTCCGGTCGGTTGCGGAGCCGCCTCCGGTCGCCGGGCCGCCTCCGGTCGGTTGCGGAGCCGCCTCCGGTCGCCGGGCCGCCTCCGGTCGGTTGCGGAGCCGCCTCCGGTCGCCCGGCCGCCTCCGGTCGGTTGCGGAGGCTCCTCCGGTCGCCCGGCCGCCTCCGGTCGGTTGCGGAGCCGCCTCCGGTCGGTTGCGGAGCCGCCTCCGGTCTCCGGGCCGCCTCCGGTCGGTTGCGGAGGCCCCTCCGGTCGGTTGCGGAGCCGCCTCCGGTCGCCGGGCCGCCTCCGGTCGGTTGCGGAGGCCCCTCCGGTCGCCGGGCCGCCTCCGGTCGGTTGCGGAGCCGCCTCCGGTCGCCGGGCCGCCTCCGGTCGGTTGCGGAGGCCCCTCCGGTCGCCGGGCCGCCTCCGGTCGGTTGCGGAGCTGCCTCCGGTCGCCGGGTCGCCTCTGTCCCGTCTCCGGGCCTCCTCCGGTCGCTCGGCTGCCACGTCTAGTTTTCCAATGTCTGCTACGGATTTTGATCTCCTATTTTCATATATACTGTGGTATTGTTGGCTATATGCTCTGTTCCTTTGTAGATCAGCTAGGTTTTTCTCCCATGTGCAGGAGGAAGGACAATCTGCATCCTCCTACCATGCCGCCATCTTGAAACCCAAAGGCATTTTTATATACCAACAATGAAACAACAGAAGCAGAAATCAAGAAAAAAATCCCATTCGATATAGCAAAAAGAAAAATAAAGTACCTAGGAATAAACCTAACCAAGGAGGTCAAAGACATGTATGCAGAAAACTACACAACACTGAAGAAAGAAATCAAGGAAGACACAAATAAATGGAAACACATACCGTGTTCATGGATTGTTAGAATTAACATCATCAAAATGTCCATACTTCCTAAAGCAATCTACAGATTCAATGCAATACCTATTAAAGTACCAATGGCATATTTCACTGATATAGAACAAACTCTTCAAAAATTTATATGGAACCATAAACGACCCAGAATAGCGGCAGCAATCTTCAGAAAGAAGAGCAAAGCAGGAGGGATCACAATACCTGATACCAAAATGTATTACAAAGCCACTGTAGTCAAAACAGCCTGGTACTGGCATAAAAGCAGGCACGTGGACCAGTGGAATAGATTAGAGAGCCCAGAAATAAACCGTAGTCTCTATAGTCAATTAATATTCGACAAAGGGGGCAGCAACATAAAATGGAGTAAAAATAGCCTCTTCAACAAGTGCTGTTGAGAGAACTGGACAGCTTCGTGTAAGAAAATGAAACTCGAGCACCAACTTACACCATACACAAAAATAAATTCAAGGTGGATAAAACACTTAAACATAAGCCGTAACACCATTAAAGTCCTAGAGGAGAACATAGGCAGGAAAATCTCAGATATTACATGCAGCAACATTCTTACTGATATGTCCCCTAAAGCAAGGGACATAAAGGAAAGAATAAACAAATGGGATCTCATCAAAATAAAAAGCTTCTACATGGCCAAGGAAAACAGTATTAAAATAAAAAGAGAACCGACTGTGTGGGAAAACATATTTGCCAATGATATCTCAGATAATGGTTTAATCTCCAAAATATAGAAAGAACTTACATGACTCCACTCTAAGAAGACAAGCAACCCAATTAAAAAATGGGCAAAGGACTTGGGCAGACACCTCTCCAAGGAGGACATACAGAGGATCCAGAGACACATGAAAAGATGCTCGATATCGCTAGCTATCAGAGAGATGCAAATTAAAACCACAATGAGATACAACTTGACACCAGTCAGAATGGCCCTCATAAACAAAGCAACAAACAGCAAGTGTTGGAGAGGTTGTGGAGAAAAGGGGACACTAGTGCACTGCTGGTGGGAGTGCAGACTGGTACAACCACTATGGAGAATAGTATGGAATTTTCTAAAAAAACTAAAAATGGATATACCTTTTGACTCAGCAATTCCATTGCTAGGACTATATCCTAAGAACCCTGAAACACCAATCCAAAAGTACCTATGCATCCCTATGTTTATAGCAGCACAATTTACAATAGCCAAGTGTTGGAAGCAACCTAGATGCCCATCAGTAAATGAATGGATCAAAAAACTGTGGTACATTTTCACAATGGAATTCTATGCAGCAGAAAGAAAGAAGGAGCTCCTACCCTATGCAACAGCATGGATGGAACTTGAGAGCATCATGCTAAGCGAAGTAAGCCAGGCAGTGAAAGACAAATACCATATGATCTCACCTTTAACAGGAAGCTAATCAACAAAACAAACAAACAAGCATAATATAACCAAAGACATGGAAATTGGGAACAGGCTGTACATCACCAGAGGGGGACGGGAGGGAATTTCAGGGGAAAAGGGAAAGGATTTACAAGAACAAGCATAAAGGACACATGGACAAAAACTATGGGGGGGTAGAAATTGGAGGGAGGTGGGGAGGGCTGGGGTGGCGGGTTCCGGTGAGAATAAAAGACAGAAAACTGTACAAGATAAACAATTAAAATAAAAATTAAAAAAAAAGAATGAAGTGCTTTATATACAAATGATTCATTTTTGCCATGAGATGTTCTCATTGAAGTGTGGGAATTGTGGGGCCCTTTGTCCATTAGGTTCAAATTGAAGAGGACACCTAAAAATGTGATACGAGGAATAAATCCTTTAATATGGTTGTATAACCATTGGACTATATGTGAATTTTATCAACCATATGTGGCAAGTACAAATATATTTGCTCATTTGCCTGATAAGCTAGTATGGCTGTAGAATTCACCTTTACACACTACTATCATTATTCTCTCTGTGGACAATTTTGGGCACATTCATGGCTTTAGATCTGAATGTAGCTTGACAAAACATTAACATTCATGATAAATTTGTTACTGAGTGCCTAGTGGTGACCATAGACAGAATGTTTCATAAGATTTTTGTTGGTCATGCTTATTTTAATAAAACATAAATTGAAATTTTATGGACAAAGTTGTCATTGTTTTTCCTACACATTGGAGAGTTTTAAAGAGAACTATTAGGATTTTTCATTTCTTTTGGCTAACTTCCTAAGTGCACCTTTCCCATTTTTATTTCTCAGGGTGTAGATGAGGGGATTTAACATGGGAGTAATTGTGCCATAAAATATTGAGAAAAATTTACCTTCCTCCTGAGATTTCTTTGACTGAGGCCTCAGGTACATGTACATGGCTGTTCCAGAAAATATGGTGACTACAGTTAGATGATATCCGCTGGTAGAGAAAGCTTTGAGACTGGACTCCACAGAATGAATCTTCCACACAGCAACTGCAATGCGGAAGCAGGAAATGATGAAGGTGAAAAACAGGGGCAATTTGAATATACTGATGACCAGACTCAGAATCAGAGTGACATGGGTGCCTGAGCAGCCTAGCTTCAGCAGGGCCTGGATCTCACAGGTAAAATGATTGATGATATTGCATCCATAATAACAAGTAGGAATTGCAATACTGGATGTGACTATTACTAAGAAGGCACTAGCCAGGTTCTGAAAGCCAACTGTATGCAAACCCAATTGTTCATAATGATAGTGTAATGCAGGTAATTGGAGATTTCAACTAATCTATCATAAGCATAACAACAAGGAAGAGACTCTCTGCCATACCTAGAAAGAGAGATGTGGTCATCTTGGCATAACAGCTGGTATAGGAAATGGTGGGGGGATTCTCTGAAGCATTGGACCAAGACATATGGCTCCCAGGTTGTGGAGTAACATGTCAAGGAAGAATAAATCACTGATAAAAAATACATGGGGGTATGAAGTTGAGAATCCCATCTCATTACAACAATAATAAAGGCCATTCCCAAATATTGTGACCAGGTAGAAAAATAGCAGTCCAAGATGAAGGTAGCCTGGATATGAGGCTGTTGGGAAAATCCAACAAGGATGAATTCAATCACCTCTGAGGCATTGCCTCTCTTTAGGGTTCTCATTTAATGTCTCAATTACTGGGAAAGAAAACAAACCACAATGTTACCTACAGGAGGAAATAAGAGAAACAGCATTTCAATAGCCTGTCAGAGTTTATGTTCTGGACCTTTATAAAATTATTGTGTGTCAATTGATTCACTGGGTTAGGCTTAGGTGTTCAAGTATATCCAATAATAAAAACATAGGTTCTCTCTGCTTTCTGTCCTATAGAATATTATATGATCAGGCTAATTAATTTGTTTGAACAGTTAGATTCTCATTAGAGGTACTTACATCTGATCAAGTAAGACAATCATTAACACTGAGCTAAACAGAATTATTATTCTCATTAAGGGGCATAGCTAGATGATTGACTTTATTCTTGAACAAAAAAGAGGCAAATATGCTGCATCTCCCCACCAAAAATGTGCATTGATAGCCAACTTTGTATACATTAGTCCACCAATTAATATTTTAAGTTGAAGCTCAATAATCCAATTGTAAATTCTTGAAATACTTCTTTGTTTCTCAACCTTTTTTGGTTCTTCTATGTCATAATGAAACCACTTATGCATGGTAAATTAGAAAATATGTATGCTGCTAAAGTAATCGGTCAATTCAATGGAAAGTCAACACCAGCCAAAATGACATGAAATAAACCAAGTAATTGGTGGATTTACTAAAATCTCACTCCTTGCTCAATTGTTCTGACATCTATCTTCAGTTGACAGAAACTTACTATGTGCAGATTCTGCTATCTCCATATACTTTCAAATGAAAATGGAAAAGGTAATTATGAACGCCTTAGATAAAAGGATTTCATGAAGACAGTTGTTCCCAGAAATTGTGAAGAGGGATGTGCAAGCCAGCAATTATTACATGAAATGTTAAAGGGACTTTTTTTTAAGAAAAAGGAGAAGATTAAAACTACGAACATTAAAACAGCAGCAAATTCACAACTATCAACAACTGAATCTACAAAAACAAATTAAGTAACCAGAACAGGAACAGAGTTATAGATATGGATATCATTTGGAGGGTTATCTAAGAAGCATACATGATGGGAACAAAATGAACAGGGGGATGTTAAGAATAGTATAGGAAATGGAGAAGCCAAATAACTTACATGCATGACCCATGAACATGAGCTAAAGGGGGAACTCCTGGAGGGGAGGAGGGTACTGGACAAAGGAAGGAAAGGGGGAAAATTGGGAGAACTGTAACAGCATAACCAATAAAATATATATTTTTAAAAAGTGACTCCCTATTAACCAGTCCAAACGAAAACTCTGTGTGGCTTTCTCTCAGGGGAAACAGCTGTTTGTACTCTATATCCACCTCATCACTAACAACACTACTCTCTTTCACAATGGTTTCTAATTGTTTTGAAGTATCAGGGCTCCTCGTTCGCAATCCCTGAACCACACCAAGACAGCAAATCAAGTATGAGTCCCTGCTTCCCCACATGGCCAGTTATCACAATGGGAATTTACACAATTTTCAAAATAAGAAAAAACAACCAAACAAATTTTGAGTACATGTTTCCAAAAGTGTTTTAGTGTTTTTTTAGAAAGAAAAAGACAGACCTCTGTCAGTTTTCTATGATTTTGATAGAGATTGAAATAGATGACCCATTAAAGTCTCTTTTTACTTCAGGATTTTTTTTTTTATTCAGACACAGAATCAGATTTCTCAATATTGTATAGTTATATTAATGTTATATATATAATTTGGTAATTCATGATAACAAAAAGGCCAAATGTTAAAAATACAGAAAGAAAGCAAGGGAATCAGCTGGATCTAAGCCTGAATCCTGGTTCGGTTGCTTATAAGCTACACAATCTTGAGAAAGTCAGTTTCCTCATATGTGAAATGGGAGAATTGCATAGCCTCTTGCAAGATTGTTCAAAGAATTATATGAGGTTATTTCTATGAATAACCTAGAACAGTGCTTGGCACAATTATAGCTGCCCATGATATGTTACCTTTCTTCTTTTACACCTCCCATAGATCTCTCTTTCAACTTGGATTTCATCCTCATAAATGTGTCAAAATGTCATTTTATTTTACCTTTCCTTGTGAGGTTATCAAGTTATGAGAAACAATACCATCTGAAGTTTTAGGTTTGAGTAACAACTACGAAAAGTTTGACTATGTAAGTCATTAAAATTTGTTCTCGATGGTAGGCGGGAAAAGACACATAAAGAGATGAAAATTACTCACCGACTTACGGCCGGAGGACAGCAACACAGTGCACCTCATTCATAACAGAAGCATTTTGCAGTTGGCGACACCCCCACAAATGACTAATCTCCAAGAAGAAATTTGATTCCTTCACTGCAAGGAAAAGAAGTTTAATGCAAGCAGCTGTGGTAATAAATCTTCCTATCAGTGTGGCTATAAGGCTGGAAAATCTTGAGTTAACTGTGCTGGTGAATCATGCATATTTATTTCTACTTGTTAAGTATCTTTTTCTTTTATTTACACATAGATGGCTTATAATAAAGCTACCATCAATGGTTGATGTCCAAAAAATAATTTAAAAATTCATTTTCTAGCATGACAATAATAAGATAAATGCCATTTTATGACATACAGTTTTTATTTGCCTATACAAATATTAAATGATATTTCTTCTAGAGGTATTCAAAATTCTGTAATTTTGTCCCTGGCCACAGAAAAATTTGAAGAGATGTCCTTTGTTAATATATTGAGAACTCTAAAAAATATTGGTGTTTGCCAGAAATGTATACTCTACTTACAGACCAAAAGTATTTAAGTAGCATTAAAAGAAGCCATGATTGAAATGCCAGAAGGAATTATGGAAATTTGAATAATTTCCTTGTGATTTAAGAATTCATAACCTAAGGGTTGAAGAGCACTTTCTAATTTTAGAACTTACAGAGATATCCTAGCTTTGTAATTAAATTGCCTAATACAATTAGGGAGAGAGAAAACAAGGAGGATGAGGCATATGCTATTTTTAGCTCATTAAATAATGTTCATTTTCACCCTAACTTGGTTAATGAGAATTTCAGCAAATGTCCCCTATAGTAATGACTCTGGTCAGTAAATATGGTAGTGATAGGGAACCAGGGCTAGTCTTCCTCAAAAAGAAACTTTCTTCTGGATGGGCAGATCTTCAGTGCTCTACTTTCTTTTCTACTAGCCATTTGAATAATCAGGTAGTGCTATGAATAATTTATTTTGGGGAATTTTGAAGATCAAAATGTACATCACAGTATGATTGCAAAACACTTTTGTGTTTGCTGGGTCCTGCAAATGATATGCTCTGTCTGGTCAGTTCACTTCGCTCCCAAGTATGATTGTGAGCTTAACAGAAAATAGATCGAGCTGTCTTTTATTTATTTATTGTTTAACTTGAGGGGCTTTAGAGCATATGTAATGGAATTAAGGCTAAGAATGTACTTTGGTGTCTATAGACCCTGGGCTTTAGCAGCTGTATTTGAGTCATCTCTGTTTTCCCCAGCAAACTACCTTACACAGAGGGAACTCTTGAAAGATGTCTGCTGGAATAAGAGCTACTATGTCACTGTAACTAAATGGATTCTTCCATTTAGATATTAAAAAATAATTACAGTTCACATTCAACACAATTTTGTATTAGTCTCAAGTGTATAGCATAGTGGCTAGACAATTATATGCTTTACAATTTACAGTGTCCACCTGGCACCATACATAGTTATTACAATGTTATTGGTTGTATTTTCTATGCATTTCTTTACATCCTCTTCTACATTTCTCAGTCACTTCACCTTTTCACCAAATCTCCTCATCCCCCTCCCCTCTGGCAATCATCAGTCTGTTCTCTGTATCTATGAGTCTGTCTCAATTTTGCTTGTTTGTTTATATTGTTCTTTAAATTCCAAGAAGTGGAGTCACTGGGTAATAAGGCAATTCCATTTTTAGGTTTTTGAAGAATATCCACACTGTTTTCCATAGTGACTGCATAAATCTGAATTCTCATCAACTGTTCACAAGGGTTACCTTTTCTCCACATTCCCACCAACACTTGTTTGCTGATTTATTGATGGTAGCCATTTTGAAATGTGTGAGGTGATATCTCACTGTGGTTTTAATTTCCATTTAGTTTGTCCAGAGGGTGGAGCTAGTGGATCTCCTGTGAGGGGGAGGCACCAGTAAGTTTCATAAAAAAGAGGGAGAAATTACCTGTGTCTCAAAGCCACGGAATTCAGTCACTGACTCCTCCTGGTCTTCTTGGACCTCTATACCTGGGTCCAGGCAGCTGATTGCTCAATAAGGCATGACTTTTGCAAGGTGGGGTGATAGGGAATCCAGAGGTTGGGTCTATTGCTTTCCCGTAGGCTGATGCCATATATAGGGGAATGTTCCACCTAATAAAGATGGCGTCTGAGGTGTGGGAGAAGGACTCAGATGAGGAGTCCTGATGGTTCTCTCCCCAGAGTCACAAAACCCAGTATCTCCTCAAACACCTCTAGTCCACTCTGCCCTCCCACTGTCAGAGCCCAGGGTGAGCGGTTGCAAAAAAGATTTTGTGTGTTGCCCTTTAAGAATGTGCCTATGTCTCTAGTGGACTCCTGTTTTCCCCTAATGGACAGACACCCTCTGGGTTTCACAGCCAGATGTTATGTGGATTTCCATTCCCAGCTCTGGTGCTCTGGCTAGGGAGCCTGGCATGGGGTTGAGACACCACACTTCTCAGGGGGAAAATTTGCAGCTAAGATATGCCTCCAGAATTTCAGCCACTCCCCAAGGGATCAAGGCCAGCCCTTTTTTGCATCTCTGCCCTTCCTATCAGTCCCAATGTGGCTCATTCTGTAAATCCTTAGTTATAAGACTTCTATTCAACTATTTTTCAGTTGGTTATTCAAGTTAATTTATCTATATTTTAGTGTCTAGTTCTAGTTTTGTCCTGGGAAGTGGTAAGTGTAATTTCCATCTACTTTACTGCCATCATGGATCCTCCACCATTGGTATTTTTTGATAGGAATTGTATTGCCTTGATTAATATGGACATTTTACTGAGGTTAATTTGTCCTATCCGTGACTATGGTATATGCTTCCATTTATCTGTATTTTCTTCACTATCTTTCTTCAGTGTCTTATAATTTTCCAAGTACAGGTCTTTTACTTCCTTGTATTTTTATTTTATTTCTAGGTGTTTATTTTATTGATGTAATTGTAAATGAGATTGTTTTCTTAATTACCCTTTCTTATAGTTTATTATTGGTGTAAAAATGCAACCAATATCTGGATATTTATTTTATTTCCTGCTACTTTTCTGAATTCATTTATCCATTACAGTATTTTTTTGTGGAGTCTTTAGTTTTCTCTCTATATAGTATCATGTCATATGCAAATATGACAGTTTTATTTTTTTATTTCAAATTTGGATGCCTTTCATTTCTTCTTCTTGTCTGATTACTGTGGTTAGGACTTCCACTATTATTTTGAATAAAACCACTGAAAGCAGATGAAGTGACTGTACCTTCCATCTCCTCTGCCACCAACTTGGATCCTTTATTCTATTTTTGCCAATTGTGCCAAAGTGCTGTAGCTTCCTGTGGTTCTGAGTAATTTTCAGGCTCTCTCATTCTCATGTTCTAGTGAAGAAGATTCTGATGTTTGCTAATGATGTATTAATACTATTCCTGCCCTTTAGGTTTATTGTGCTTTCTTATTTCCATACTACTATGGCTGTCCTGAATATCCATTCTGTAGAGGTGAGACGATGCCTTTTCTAATTTTAGTTCCCATTTGATTGTTTTTATCATTTACTATGTGACAGGCATCTTCATGTACATGTACCCATACTCTTAATCTCTCCAGGATGACAATAAGATCACTTCAGTGTTTTATGGGGTGGTAATACCCATGCTGAACCCACTCATTTATACTCTGAGGAACAGGAATGAGAAAAACACCTTAATGAAGGCGGTCAAAGGGAAGATAATGGTCTATAGAATTCAGTATTTGGTTCAGTTTCCTTCTTTTCTGTGTATCACCAATCCTTTGCTCTATCACAATTGTCCACAAAGCAAAATTGAATTAAAGATAAACCTATCTCAGATTGAATCAAATGGAGTTCAATTGTGGTCAAAAGACTGCTTACCATAACAGTTTTACCTTTAAGAACATGGATCCTGAAGATATGCATACCTCATTTAATCTAGGGAACTTTTATGGTACTGCCAAATTGGCATTCTCTAATACCCAGGAAGTTGTCCTGGCCTACACGGTACTGCCTGACTTGAATGGGCAGTACTGTGCTATTGTGTTCAGCAGAGGTAGGGCTGCAATATATACAGTATATATTTAAATATTGAAAACAACAAGAATACTAAGTTAGTGTGTTAAACCAACATGCATAAGGAAAAGTGGAATTTTAGACAGTTGAAGGAACACAAATACTATGCAGAAAGACAGGTCAACAGGAAAAGAGACAGGGGTTGATTTAATGATCCCAAAGCAATGCAGGGTAAGGCACAGGAACTAAGAAGTTAACAATATTGAAGTGGATTAACTTAAAAAGGCATATTATAAAATGCCAAGTTTTAAAGACAAAGAGAGAATCTTAAAAGCAGCAAGAGAGAAACAAGAAGTGACATACAAAGGAGATCCGATCAAGCTGGCAGCTGATTTTTCAACATAAACACTACAAGCCAGGAGACAATGGCAAGAAATATTCCAAGTAATGAAAAGTGAAGGCCTGAAACCAAGACTACTCTGCCCAATGAAGCTCTCAATTAAAATAGAAGGCAAAATAAGGAGTTTCCCAGATAAAAGAAGGCTGAAAGAATACATATTCAACAAATCAGCACTGTAAGATATGCCAAAGATATTCCTTTAAAAAGAGGAAGAAAAACAGTGAGTGACAGAGGGACACAGGTACAAATGGGAAAAAATAATAAGTACTTATCAATAATAACCTTAAATATTAATGGATTAAATGCTCCAATCAAAAGACATAGGGTATCTGAATGGATTTAAAAACAAAAACAAAAACAAAAACATGACCCACACATATGCTGCCCACAAGAGAGCAGCCTCAGAATGAAAAACCTACATAGACTGAAAGTGAAGGATTGGAAAAAAATATTCCAAGCAAATGGACAGGAAAAAAAGCTGGGGTAACAATATTTATATCAGATAAAAAAGGACTTCAAAAAAGCCATAAAAAGCGGCACTGAAGGACACTTCATAATACTTAAGGGAAGAATCCATCAAGAAGATATATATGATCAAGTGGGATTCATCCCAGGGATGCCAAGATGGTACAATATTCACAAATCAATGAACATAATACATCACATAAACAAATGGAAAGACCAAAATCACATGATCATATAATAGATGCAGTAAAAGTGTTTGATATGGTACAACACCCGTTTATTAAAACACCACTTAGCAAAGTTGGAGCAGAGGAAGCATACCTTAACATAATAAAGGCCATATATGAGAAACATAAAGCCAACATCATACTCAACAGGCAAAAACTAAAATCTTTCCCACTAAGATCAGGAACAAGACAAGGAAATCACTTTCTATTCACCACTTCCACCACTTCTATTCAACATAGTATTGGAAGTCCTAGACACAGCAATCAGACAAGAAAAAGAAATACAAGGCATCCAAATTGGAAAAAAGGAAGCAAAACTGTCATTGTTTGCAGATGACATGATAGTGTACATAGAAAATCCTATAGACTCCACCGACATAAATGAATTTGGCAAAACAGAGGGATACAAACTCAATATTCAAAAATTGAAGGCATTTTTTGCACACTAACAATGAAATATTAAAAACAGAAATCAGGAAAAAAATCCCATTTGATACAGCAACAAGTAAAATAAAGGACCTAGGAGTCAACCTAACAAAGGAAGTAAAAGACCTGTACTCAGGAAACTACACAACACTGAAGAAAGAAATTAAGGAAGACACAAATAAATGGAAGCATGTAGTGTTCATGGATTGGAAGAATTAACATCATCAAAATGTCCATATTGTCCAAAGCAATTTATAGACTCAATGCAATTCTTATTAAAACACCAATGACATATTTCATAGATATAGAACAAATATTTCAAAAATTTATATTGACCCATAAATGACCCTGAATAGCCACAGCAATTTTGGTAAAGAAGAACAAAGTAGGAGGGATCACAATACTTAATAACAAACTGTATTACAAGGACACTGTAATCAAAACAGACTGGTACTGTCATAAGAATAGACAGATAGATCAATGGAACAGAACAGAGAGCCCATAAATAAACTCAAGAATCTACAGTCAATTAGTATTTGACAAAGTGAGCAGAAGCATAAAATGGAGTAAAAATAAACTCTTCAACAAATGGTGTTGGCAGATCTGGACAACTACATGCAAAAATGTAAAACTTGGTCACCAGCTTACACCATACACAAAAATAAACTCAAGGTTGATAAAAGACTTAAAAAGAAGTCACAACATCATAAAAGTCAGAGGAGAATGTAGACAGATAAATCTCAGACATTCAACCGAGCAGTGTTTTCACCGATATGTCTCCTAAAACAAGGGATATAAAGGAAAGAATAAACAAATGGGATTTCATCAAAATAAAAAGCTGCTGCATGGCTAAAGAAAACAACGATAAAATGAAAAGGGAACTAACCATATGGGAAAATATATTTGCAAATAATACCTTGGAGAAGGTTTTGACTTCCAAATATATAAAGAATTCACAGTACTTCACTCCAGAAAGACAAGCAACCCAATTAAAAAATGGGCAAAGGACCTGAACAAACACTTCTGCAAGGAGGATATGTAGAGGGCCCAGAGATATATGAAAGGATGATCAGCATCACTAGCCATCAGAGAGATGCTAATTAAAGCCACAGTGAGATAACTTCTCACACAGATCAGAATTGCCAACATAAACAAATCAACAAAGAACAAGTGCTGGCATGGTTGTGGAGAAAGGGGAACTCTAGTGCACTGTTTATGGGATTACAGACTGGTGCAGCCAGTGTGGAATACAGTATGGAATTTCCTCAGAAAACTAAAAATGGACCTACTTTTTGGCCCAGCAATACCACTGCTGGAATTATAATCTAAGAATCCTGAAATACCAACTCAAAAGAACCTTTGCACCCCAATGTTGATAGCAGCACAATTTACAATAGCCAAGTGTTGGAAGCAACCTAAATGTCCCCCACTCATGAGTGAATGAAAAATAAATGGTACATTTACACAATGGATTACTATGCAGCAGAAAGAAAGAGGAGCTCCTGCCCTTTGTGACAGCATGGATGGCTCTGGAGAGCATTATGCTAAGTGAAATAAGCTGGACAGTGAAAGACAAATACTATAAGACCTGACCTATAAGTGGAACCTAGTGAACAAAACAATCTAGCAAGCAAAATATAACCAGAGACTTTGTAATAGAGAACAAACTGGCAGTAACCAGATGGGAAGGGGGAGAGGGATAATGGGGGAAAATAGGGGAAGGGCCATCAAGGAACATGTGTAAATGACACGTGGACAAAGCCAAAGGCAGTAGGTTTGAAGGTGGGAGGTGGAGATGTGTGGGGTGGTGGGGTGTGGTGGGGTGAAAATGGAGACAACTGTTCTTGAACGACAATAAAAAAATTTAAAAAGGTGGATTAATGTAGACCCTTATTTTTCAAACTTTATGAATCTCTTGATGAAAGACACATTTTTAATTTTTTTATTTTTTTAATTTTTAATTGTTGATCTTGTACAGTTTTCTGTTTTTTACTCCCACCCCAGCACACCACCCCAGCCCATCACCCCAGCCAACCCCACATCCCTCCCATTTCCACCCCCCTAGTTTTTGTCCATGTGTCCTTTATACTTGTTCCTGTAAACCCTTCCCCCTTTCCCCTGAAATTCCCTCCCCTCTCCCCTCTGGTGACTGTCATTTTGATTCAATATGTCAGGGTTAAAATATAAAAATCTGGATTTTTAGCAAGTTTGCAGGTGATTCTAATGTTGCTAGTATGTGAGGCAAACATTTGACTATCAGGAGTGTGTGTGTGTGTGTGTGCGCGCGCGCGCATGTGTATAATTCTGTCTTGAAAACACTGATGTGGTAATATGGATATCAAGTAAAACATTAATGGGGTTGGGCGAGAAAATGTTTACATACATAAAATCACACAGAAGTCCTTAAACATTTAGACATCTTATATTACAATCCTTATGCTTTTCTGTAACACTAAAAATAAAGAATAAAGTTTTTCACAGAGAGCATATTTCTGACTTGGACATCACTCATGACTCTATAGCATAAAATGACTCAGTGATGCTTCTCTTGACACTTAATGAGGCTGTTTTAAATATGACATATAAACTGGGACTTCCCCAGAGGATAATGAGACATTTGTTACATAGACAGGGGTTTCTAAGCCACATTTTTTTTAAAAAAATAGTTGTTCAAAGACAGTTTTCTGCCTTTTCCCTTACCTCTTCCTACCACCCCATCCCTCCCCTCTTCCCTCCCCGTTTCCACGCCCCTCTTGTTATTGTCCATGTAACCTTTATAATTGTTCCTGTAAGACCTTCACCCTTTGCCCCTATTTTCCCCTCCCTTCTCCCCTCTGGTCGCTGTCAGCCTGTTCTCAATTTCAACATCTTTGGTTATATTTTGCTTGCTTGTTCATTTTCTTGATTAGGTTCCAGTTAACGATGAGATCATATGGTATTTGTCTTTCACCGCCTGGCTTATTTCACTTAGCATAATGCTCTCCAGTTCCATCCATGCTGTCACAAAGGGGAGAAGCTCCTTCTTTCTTTCTGCTGCATAGAATTCTGTTGTGTAAATGTACCATAGTTTTTTGATCCGTTCATTTACCAATGGGCACTTAGGTTGCTTCCAGCACTTGTAAGCCACATTTTTTTTTGTTTTGTTTTGTTTTGTTTTTGTTTTTGTTTTTGTTTTTGCATTAGGATGGAAAGGAAAAAGTAGTGGCCCAGTAACCTATTATAAATATATTAAATTTGTCCTCCTTAAAGCCAACATATTTACATTTTTATCATATGCAAAATTTTAGACAAATTATATAAGAAACTCTATTCTCCTCAGCACTGAAGATCTTTTCTTATAATAATAACTAGGACTTGCATAACATTTAGTAATTTACAAATTGTTTTCACATATATTATATTCCATACACAGCAAACCTATGAGGTAAGTAGAGTATTAGCCCCATTTTCAGAATAGAAAAGATGCTCAGAGAAATCAAATGACTCATTAAAAGGTACAATTTACAGTCAGGTGACGGTTATAAATACAGTGTAGTTTCCATCATACATCCAAGATTGTTTCATAAAGTAAAGGAAGGTAAACTGATTACCATTCATTTTGGTGGCATGTTCAAGCATTCTCATCAAATAGAAGAAATTTACAGGGGTCACAGAGTGAAATGCTAAACCGAGAAACATGCAAGCTGCATAAGCATTACATTACTTATTTCACCCCACCTGCGACTAGGGTCATCAAGTGTAGGAATGCTGTCTTTCTTGTTAATTTCTGTGTTATTTCCAGTCTTTAAAACACCTTTTTCTAAGGGACAAATACCATAAGATCTCACCTTTAACTGGGACATAATCAACAAAAGAAGGAATTTCAGGGGGAAAGGGGAAGGGTTTTCAGGAACTACTATAAAGGACATATGGACGAATTCAAGGTGGAGGGTGGAAGTAAGGGAGGGAGGTGGGATTGGCTGGGGTGGGGGAAAATGCAGACAACTGTAAACGAACAACAGTAAAATAATTTAAAAAATAAAACACCTTTTTGCACACAGAAATGATCACTTTGACTACCTGTCTACATACTGAGCCTCACCCCAATTTCAATGTTGAACTTAAGCAAGAAGTATATAGGAAACTCTAAATACTTTTGTGATTCAATATCTAGATATATAGCTTCTATTTCATATTTGATTATGTCCCAATTCATCTCTACTACCTTTTATCCAACTAGTTATTTAAGTTATGGTCAACTGTCTAGCCATCTAGGCCCTCTAGGACTCATAAGCAGCTTTATTCTTTTTTTTTAAAGATTTTATTTATTTATTTTTAGAGAGGGGAAGGGAGGGAGAAAGAGAGAGAAACATCAATGTGTGGTTGCCTCTTGCATGGCCCCCCACTGGAGACCTGGCCCACAACCCAGGCATGTGCCCTGGCTGGGAATCGAACGTGCGACACTTTGGTTCACAGCCCGCGCTCAATCCACTGAGCTACGCCAGCCAGGGCAGCAGCTTTATTCTTGCAAGGACTGTTCCCAACATCTTTCCAGAGAACAGAATCCTAACTGACTTGGAGTACAACATTCTGGTATCAAAATTCCTGAGTGATAATGCCTGCCTAGACTACTGAGTACTAAACTGCCACATACAATGGATTTCTGATCATCATACCCCATTTACATTTCTGGATAAGCTTTCATTATTATTAAACCCCTGATTCTAACTGCTGGTCTGTATCTTCTATTTGTTTGTTTGAGTCATGCTTTCCTAAACTATGTCTTGCCTACAAAATCTTATCTTATATCACTACTTGGATTTGAGGCAGAGTCATTACATACAGTTGTTGTATTGGGCATACCATTCCAGGGAATAAGAATGAGAGAGATGGATATAAATCAAGGAAGCAGGGAAAGTGAGCTCAAGGATGTCTTATTGAGCTGGCCTCAATTAAGTAAGACTCTTTGCTTAATTATGTTAAAATTTTTTAAAGAGGTTGTATAAACTCAATCCCAGTCATGGGTGGAAACAGGGGGGTGAATTTAGCCACCATCTGCTATCTCCCAATTAACAAAAGTTCACATATTCCCCCAGTTCTTTATTCTTACAGTTTGTAAACATGTAGATATCAGGGATGTTCTTATAGTAGTATTCACTAGTAAATATCAGCCTGGGAGTTTAGAGGCATGCAATGGGGACCTGAATTGAGGTATCATCAGATTGCACCTGCATGAAGTATTTAGAACCCACACAGTTGATCATGATAGTGACAGTTGGAATAAAGTACATATGAAGCCAAGTGTACAAGAAATATGTAATATATCCCAGTACTTGAGGATGATCTTCTCTTCCTGTGTAAGAGTCACCCAAATGCCTGGGTATTATTCAAAATCTTGTCCTTTTGTCTTGGATAGGTGGCTCATTCAGTTGAAGCATTATTCTATACACCAAAATGTGGTGGGTTCGATTTCTGACCAGGGTATGTACTTAGGTTGAGGGTTTAATCCTTGTCCTTTTGTTGCTACATCTCTCATCTTTAATTAGCCTATGTCCAGCCATCAATTCTCTGTACATTATGGTAGTGGCTAGTTACAAATGACAATAGGAAAACCAGAATGGGAAAATATTTCAACACAGGAAAACAGTATTTTAAAAAGCAGTTGGAAATAAAAACTCAGGTTCTGCCTGGTGAGATAGACCACTTTTTTGGATAGACTACTTTTTTAATCAAGGAGGTTCCTGATAACCAAAAACAAATGGTCCACTTCTCAAGCCTAAATGACTTCAAGGATTGGAGAACTATAAAAAAATATTTCTCAAAGACCAGTACATAAAATGGTGCTGGTGCTGGTAAAGTGTTTACCAACTTACGTTGAAATGAAATGAAAGTGCTGAGTTGTTCACAGTTAAAATCAATTTCAAAGAGTGTTCTAAGCTAATTTACTGAAGCATTGTTTGTAACAACAAAAGGTTAGAAATAATTGAAATGCCCATGAATAAGCAACTGTTACACAAATTGGTAAGTCTGTACAATGGACTATTAAGCAGACATAAGAATCAGAAAGCTCTTTATGTACTGACATGAAATACTTTTCAAGATATCTTTTTTAGAAAAATACATATAGATAGAATGCTCTACAATCACATGTATTTTCCTGTTGGCACATAGAATATGTCTGGAAGGATATCAAAGGAAGAGATAACAGTGGCTGCCTTCAGAGAGGGAAACTGAGTGATGAAGGTTCAGGGGTAAGTGGGAGCCTTTTATTAGCTGTATTTCTGTACATTTTGAATTTTGAACAATGACTGTTCCTTGCCTAAATTTGTTTTATTTTTTACCTTGAAGTAGTCTCATAATGAAATAATAGGGTTTATAAATTGTGGGTAATTAGTTGTTTTGTTTTTAATATATACTTGCTTACTAAATAATAAGTTGGCAACACTATGGCAAGTTCACTTAAAAATTATGTACTCATATGAAATCCAAAATTTTGGGAAATACTTTCCTAGGACCCACTTGGGGAGTCAACAATCAATCTTTTTTTTTTTTTTTAATGTTTTCTTTTCGTATTTCCCTCTTACCTTGTGTCTCAGTTCTGAACTTATGTCTCTGACTTGAACATTTGCTTAGTAGCCTACTTCTTCTAGGACACAGAACTTGCTGTACTTTTGTCAATGTCTTTTATTGTCATCACCACTATCCTATCCCTAAAATGGAATACTGTCACTGAGGCCCTTCTACCTCCTGATGAACCTCCCTAGTTTACAGAACTTGAATGGCTTTTATAAATATTACTTATTCTCACTTTTTTACTTGCTAGATACTTTAATTTTCAATTATGGTTGTCAGACAACTTTTATTAGTTTTAGGTGTACAATATAATGACTAAATACTTATAGAACTTACGAAATGGTCACCCAATAAGTCTAGTGCCCATCTGATGCAAAAAGTGCTACTTATTCTTACATTTTTTCTTTATTCTTCTGTAAGTGCCTTGAGGCTATACCTGATAACTCATGCTGAATCACTTTGATGTCAGGTGTTTGTCTGGACAACCCCTCTTAAAATATCATGTTCTGCTTGTTATACTAGAAGTGTTCCCATGAGTCTTCTAGATGGGACTATCAGCTCTTCTATATATCAAATTGGTCCAAATTGAGATTTCTGTGACAGAGATTACTAGGTATCTACCTCACTATCTATTCTCACAATCTTCCTTCTTTGGTAACAAATCACTTAATTTTATTCAAGTGGCAACACATCTAGCAAAAAAAAAAAAAACAAAAAAACTATTCCCCAATTTCTCTTGAAGCAACATATGTCCAGGTGACTGAATTATTATCAATGAACTACAAGTAAAAATGTCATAGGAAATTTCTAGATGATCCGGAAAAGAAACAAATGAGGCCCCCTTATTTTTCTCTTCCTCCATCCTGATGTTTAGAATATAAATGTGATTCTACAACTCTACCAGATTTCTTGCTTTATGATAATGAGGGCAGAATGGTTAGTTGAAGGGAATGTGAGCCCCTGAATACTGTAGAACTACTATAGCTGTTCTGGACTTCTCATTTTCAGTTAACTATTATGTGAGGTACAGAAATATTATCCATCATATTCAAACAACTATATATTAAGTTTTCTTTCCCTTGAAGCTGAAACTGATTCTGACTGATACATGGTCACTGCCAGTTTGCTGTAACTCTTTGAAGGTTACTAAGTCATGCACCACAATGGTCCAGTACTCAACATGCCTCACTAATGATACTTTTTTATATATGTAGAGGGACATAGATATCTACAGAATTTTCAGCCCTACTCATAATGTTCTTTCCTTTAATGCCTACAAACCAATTTATTATTATTCATTGTATACTTGGTGACTATTGATTTCATTTTTAACCCCAAACCATAAGGGAAAAGAACACACCATGGCATGGGTGAAACATGGTTTCTTCAAGAAAACCTGAGCAGAAGTTGTTGGTTGGAGCAAGTTCAAACTCACAAACACCAGCACAAATGATTATTAGAACAATAACTGCAAAAACTCTATTTACAGCTCAAATATATTTTCTGAGCTCCAGTCACATATATTCACAGAGCATGGATATGTATCTACCTCAAAGTTCCAGCAACCCAGATCAATACATTCCAAAACAGAAAGCTTTATTTTTCCCCTAAAATCTCCCGTTCTTCTTATGCTCTGAATTTTATTGAATGGTATCATTATCCACCTGCAAGACATCTTCTAATCTTTGTCCTCATTCATTACAACCTCCAATCATCTTTTAAGCCTTGCCTATTCTACTTCTGTGAGAAATCTCAAGTCCATCTACTGAATCTCCCTTAACTATAGCAGTCATCATTACTTGCTTTGTCTCTTGCGTAATGCAAGACATAATCTCTTTAGCACTCCACTCCAATCTAGGCTCCACGCTATAGTATAATTCATCTTTCAGAGATATGTCAAAGAATGTCACTCTCTTGTTTAAAAATCCTCAGTGATGTCCAGTCATGTGAAGATAAAAAAGGTCAACTCTTAAGTGTGATATTTAAAACCTTCTAAGATTTGGACTCATCCCACAGGGGTGTCCTGACTCTTGCTATTCTAACCATCCAAACTTCTAGCCATTTTTATAAATACTTCACTCATTTCCATATCTGTATACAGGATTAATGTGGTTTCTGCAAACGTATGTATTCTTATCTAGTGAACTATTTAACCATAGAAATTCAGAAAGAAATATCTCCTCTAATATGAGCTTTCTTCAACTATCCTTTATTACTAGGCCTAGAAAATACATCCTCCCTTCATCAGTGTCCCTACGTACAAGTTTACACATGTGTACTTTGTACATCCCTTATACTTTGCAAATGACTGTACAATGTGGCAATGTTTCCATGTGGACTCAGGTATTAACAAAGAGGAAATAATGGCATCCATATGGGGCAGCATTAATGCATACCTATGCCACTGTGTGAACTGTTCCAGACATTGCCACGGAAATGAGGCCTTTAGAGATCCACATAACAGGTTGCAACAATAAGTAGTCTAACTCTACACACTCATTTTCTACTCTACTAACTCAAGGGCCTCTTTATTCCCCAAAAGCACCAACAGCCATTTCACCTCCTCTCTAAGTCAGATATCACCCAGGCCTTTGGCCAAGAATTTCTGGAGGCCTAGGCCCTTCTACTCTGGTGTCCCTCTAAAACAGTGGTAGTTTTGCCTCCTGAGAGATGAGATATAGCTGAGCAGCTAGACTTCTCACCATAGCTGACCCATCCCAACCACTAAAGATGCTGTTCATTTTGCTTTGTCTGAACAGTCTCATATATGAAGCTAATTAAGGTCAAGAATAAAAGCTATCATACATTTACACGACGAAATACTACTCAACCATAAAAAAGAAGGAAATCTTACCCTTTGTGACAGCATGGACAGACCTGGAGAACATGATGCTAAGTGAAATAAGCCAGTTAGAGAAAGACAAGTAACACATGATTTTACTTTTATGTGGAATCTAATGAACAAAATAAAGTAACAAACAATATAGAAACAGACCCATAGATAGAGAATAGACTTATAGCTGTCAGAGGGGAAGGAAATCACAGGGCTGGGTGAAAAAGGTGAAGGATTAATTTTAAAAAATCAGAGACACAGACATCAATAGGGTGATTATCAGAGAGAAGGGGGTGAGGGAGGTAGAATAGGATATAGGGGGGTAAATGGTGATGGAAGAGGACTTGATTTGGGTTGGTTAACACACCATACAATATACAGATGATGTATTATAAAATAGTACACCTGAAACCTATATAATTTTATTAACCAGTGTCACTACAATAAATTCAATTAAAAATAAAAATAAGCAAAAAAAGAATACATTCAAAACTAAATTTAAGATTTCAGCCCTGGCTGGTGTAGCTCAGTGGATTGAGCGCGGGCCTGCGAACCAGAGGATCGAGGTTCGATTCCCAGTCAGGGCACATGCCTGGGTTGCGGGCCAGTTCCCAGCAGGCGACACACGAGAGGCAACCGTACATTGATATTTCTCTCTCTCTCCCTCTCTCCTACCCTTCCCCTCTAAAGATAAATAAATAATCTAAAAAAATAAAAATAAATAAAAAAATAAATTTAAGATTTCAGAATAAATATTTGTGACATCTTACCTTTATTTTCTTTCTTTTTAAAAAATATAGAATCTTTGTCTGGCTACACTACCACTCCAACTACAAGCCCAGAGAGTAGAACAAATGCAGAAATGTTGCCCTGTTTTCTGCGCAGTTAAGCAATGGAGAATTCAATATGTGTTTACAATGATAGCATTGTTAAAATAGCTCATGCTATGTTGCCAAATGAAGGATAACAGAGACGTAAACACTGTCCTTAAAAAGATTCTTTTAGAGGAAAAGTATGATTCAAATCATTTACTGAAGTACTGTTTGAACAGATGGTGTGATTAACAGCCAACATGTATAAGTCATCTTGGGAGCTTATGTAGAAGTAAACAAGTGGAATGGAAAAAAAATCACTTTATTCCCTTCAAAGAGTTTTTCATTCATTTTACTAGGGAAATTAGAAAGTCTGTGTTTTGAAAGCTGTGTATTCTTGGGGGATGTTAGAGTAAGCTGGGAGAAGAGTCTCTTTAGAGCAAAACCACATAGAGGATGGGTGGAGCTCAGAATTGGCCTCCCAAAAGATGACATGCGTCTGAGAAGCCAAGACCCTCAACAAAGCAGATCCTTCCCAAGCATTAAGGACATTTATTCATTTCTGTTTGTCCTGAAAGGCCTCATGTGCCTAAGGGAAGAGAAGGGAGTTAAGAGTCGGGAACCAGTTATTATGTTACTGACACTCTGCTAGAAACATTACATGCACCCTTGTCTCTAAGACTAGCTCACAATGGCCCTGGGAGTCATGTTATAAGGCTGGGTTTCCACTGGGGAAATTGGGGTGGAAAAGGGGCATGTGATCTCCCAAGGCCACACAGTTACTTCCTTTGTGGAGCTGCCATTGAAACCCTGACCTGTTGAGTTCCAGAGCTCTTAGGAGAGACTGCTAATTACAGAAGGGAGAACACTGACCAGGATGTCTGGAGACATGGGTATGAAAGTTTCCTCTGCTAGCTAGTCCCTTGGGACAGCAGCTGTTCCCTTTTCTGCCACTTTTTTCAGCTTTACAAAGTGGGCACTGTACCAGATGGGCTCCAGTGTCCTCATGTGGGTTTCTAAGTGGCATTAGAATAGTAAGTTGGCTCCCCAAGCCCTATTTCTTTTTTCAAATTAATTTTTTAAAGATTTTATTTACTTATTTACTTATTTTTAGAGAGAAGGGAAGGGAGGAAGAAAGAGGGAGAGAAACATCAATGTGTGGTTACCTCTTGCACTCCCCCTACTGGCGACATGGCCCACAGCCCAGGCATGTGCCCTCACTGGGAACCAAATTGGTGACCCTTTGGTTCACAGGCCAGTGCTTAATCCACTGAGCCACACCAGCCAGGGCAAAATAGTAAGTTGGCTCCCCGAGCCCTACTTCTGACTTTCCCCAACTGACACAAAGAAAAAAATGTTGGCACAGTGGTGCACCCCTAGCCATTGTCACCCACTTGGACAAATCTCCAAGAGATTGCCTGACCCCTGGCAGAGCTCCTTCCCTCTGTATTCACCACAGCACACTCCACTGGTGATGGCAACCACAGGTTGTCGTAGTGATCTTTCATTTGTCTAATATTTGTTGAGTGTGTAGCAATGCTCCAAGCACTGTGCTAGATACTGTGGAAACAATGGTGAGCAAGAAGGACACAGTATCTCTCCTCCCAATATGAAGTCTAGTGTTGGAGACTAGTGTGCACAAGTGAACAAATAATTAAGATATAGATGGGAGAGTGTGAGTATAAGAAAAGGGAACAGGAATTCTACCTGAGGACGAGTTATGCTACTCTATTATAGTTATGTTGACACCAAACTAAATACATGTTTTATCAACCACCCAAATATTTAACATATTAGCTGGCTGTTTCAGACTTGGTTGCCTTTTATTCTGCCATTTGGTACCACTTAGGTCTACATGTTGGTTTCCCAGGTCACTTATAGCCATAAGTTGCCAGGAAGGCAATGAAGTCTTTTATGTTTCCAAAAAGCTACAGAATTAATTAAGTAGGAAAGCATGTTTAGTGTTAGTAATCCAGAAATAAGCTCCTTCTCTTGGGCATGTTCTTGTAAATACTTCTTCACTCTTTCATGTTCAGGGCCTTCTAATTGCTTCTCTGGGATCTAATCCTGGAGCCTTTAAAATAGTTTCCCTTTGCAACTTTTAAAACTTTGATACTGTGTTCCTTAGCAGGTGTAGTTCCACCTCCTTTGCTGGCCTTTTTATAAATGGACATTACGAGTGTTCTCTCCCCATTTAGTAAAAGGGTACTTGCTTTTGAGTTACACTTGGAAGTCACTTCAGGTCTCTACTGGATAGGTGGGAAAGGCCTACTTGCATGTGCTACATCGATACCTGACACTGCTCAGCCTAAAAATTCTTTCCTGGGCTAGAATTGATCCATTGGAACATTGCTCCAGATCAACAGAAGGAGGAAATTCCTGTAATACCTCAGATTCCTGTCTGGTAGGACACTTACTACTTTGTAACTCACCTTATAGCCACTTGTACCCAAATGTTGCACCCCCACCCAACCATGACTTCCTGCAGGTAACAACTGTGGTATGGTTTTTCTGAGATGCTACATGCCTAAACCACTGTCTTGCATGTAGGAGGTTCTTGTTCAATATTTAGCCAATGTCCAAACTCCTGATGTGTTTTTTTTTTGTGCTCTTAGTAGTGTTTGGTTGGCACATAAAGCCTGCCATAAATCATTTTCAATGGAAACCCTCTTCATTCTTTGCCACATAGTAACCATACTGTTTCATCGTTTTACCAAAGGGTAAAAGTATAACATCTAAACTGCTTAATTCAGAGGATCTTTCAGGTTTTTAAAATATTATATTTGTTCATATCCAGTACTTTGTTACAAAAGTTAACTTCTGACTTTAAAGACAATATGCTTGTTCTAGGAGAGCAAAGAATACTACAATAGGTCCTTAATTTGTCATGCTGGCCTTTTATTTAAACTACAGTCCAACAATAGGATAACAAATGTAAATAAATTATTGCAAAAATTTCTTCTAAGCCCATAACGATTTACTTGTATAGTTTTCCCATTTAGTTTCCATAAAAAGCTTTATATTGATTTTTTTTAAATATCAAATATAATTTATCATATTTTTATGGTATTTATATATACCATAAAAACAAGTCATAGAGCTAAAAAAGTCCTGAATAACTTTCCAGTGCAATAGGAAAATTCTTGATGTGGGAAAGCAGGTCACATCTTTTTCTGTAGTGTAACCTAATGACTGAAAATAATCAGGCATAAAAATAGGAAACCCTAATGTTGTTAATGGTCATGACTAAACAGTGGATTCTTTATGGTTTTAGTTGAATTATCTATAGTTTCTTGTGAGTTTCATGTTTTCAGTTATGATTGGAAAAATGTTTATTTAAAAGAGTGATGGGTTAGATCCATATGCTTTACAGAAGAGAAAACCAAAGTCCGGGGTGTTCTGGCCCACCAGGACACAAAATTTGGCCTCATGATTTTTAGACTAAGTCATTCTTTGAGTTCCAATGGGGAAGACATAATCTTAGAAATTCATTCTTCATTTAATCCACAAGTTGGATAAAATTGGAATTCTATGGGTTTGAGAATCCAGTAGTCATTCTAAAATCAAATAGGAAAACATGGTTTTGCATAAACAATGAATATACTTATGAAACTTTGACTCTCTTTTGATGGAATATTCCATTGGATTTATAATCTTGCATGTATTCCACTTACCCTGCTTTCTAGTTTCTCCTCTCAGTCATATGCTCTTCCCAAGTGCCTGTTGCCAACATTAAATTCAATCATCCAAGGATGCTTATATCCTCTGCTGCAAAAGATTATTTTGGCAAATGACTGTCAATTCATCTGTGTATGAATTAGTTTCACTGAAAGAAATCTGAACTTTTATTAATACATGATGGGTGCTAACTCCTGCTAATTGCTATCACTTCATAATTAGATTGGCAGAAATTTCACTCCAGGTTCAAGAGACATGAAAATGTCAGGCTTAAAAACAGCCTTCTCAGCGGACTCTGAGACTGAGGACTATGAGATCAAAAGGATGTTTCCAGGCCTTAGTTCCATGAGGAATTCAAAGGGCAGAGATAATCACAAAGGAGTACAGTTAGATGGAAGAAGTGATATATGTGTATATCTAAGAAACTACTTTTTGCAGTGACCTATCAGGTATGGTTGGTCTCCAATTAGTATAATGCAAAAAGCCAATGCAAGGTGTTGTCCAGGCTAGACAATATGATTTCAAGAATAATCACCATCTTTTCTAGATCAACAGCTGGCATACTACAGCATGAGTGCCAAATTTAGCCCACTATCTTTGTAGATAAAGTTTTATTGCAGTACAGCCATACCCATTTGTTTTCATAATCCCTGTGGTTGCTTTTGTACTATAATGGCAGAGCTGAGTACTTGAAACAAAAACCTATGGCCTGCAAAATCTCAAATATTCTTAGTTACAGAAAAACTTACCAGATCTTAGTTCTATATCATAGAAGAGAAAGTTTAGAAGAAATAATCCAGGAAGAGAGCCAGGATAAAAGGGAGTTGAAGTAATCCCAACCTGTAGTGTTGAAGCTTAGTAACGAAAGACCTTAACATAGAGAAAGAAGGGTAGGGGAAAACTATTTCCAGACTAAAATATACACATATGAGGATATTTCTGTAAGGGTAATTCTGAGTCATCTAAAATTGTTATTAGTAAACTACAGCCTGCTGATCAAACCTGATCCAGCATGTTTTTGTAATTAAAGTTTTATTGAAATACAATCATACCCACTTATTTATATATTTTTATGGCTGTAACACTATTACAAAAAAAATTAGGAACTAGGTAAGACATTTAACTCTTCATTTTTCCTCAATCTTCCTCTCTTCTGGTCTTTCTCTAATTATAATTCCTTTGAATTAGTTTTAAGGCCTCTTTTTTCCCTCCTATATTTGTCTACTCATTTCTACTCCTTTCAGCCACATTTGTAGTTTTATCCATTATTCCAAGTAATCTGAAAGAGCAAATGAAAGAAACTTTATTTTCAGAAAATACTTTGGCCTTATGATTGCATTTCATATTTCAAATCATAGGTAACACAGTTAGCTTGAAATTTTAAGATTTAGTATATGCTTACACAAATTTCTCCTAACATATTGATTAATGGATTGATGCTATGTTGAAAGAATGCCTACAGTGACATGCCAAGGGCTCTGTTTTGTTCAACATTTTTATCAAATGATGTAGATAAAAACCCAGAAGACAAATATGTCAAGTTTTTGGTGACATGGAAAAATTAAGAAGTGCTTAGGTAAAGTTTTGGGTACCAGAATTAGCATTCAAAAAGACCTCAATTAAAGGGAACTCTGAGTTAAACTGAACAAGATGAAGGAAATGGTAAAGTTGAACCCTGACCTTAAAAGAACATCAATTCAACAGTGACAGGACATCAACTAATTTTTAAGTGTAGTTGGTGTGGAAAAATTAGGGATAGTGGTCTTACTTCCCTGCTAAGCACAATAACACTAAAAATAGCTGTATTGTAGGATGATTAGTATAAGAATACTGCCACAATTTGTAGTTTCTCCATGTTGGACATTGATCATTCTGTGCTTTCAGAAGGTTGTCTGGTTCAAAGGACCATTCTTCAAGAGGACACTGGAAAAAATCAAGTGTATTCACAGGAGTAGATTGGATTTGTGATTGAGAGATCTTGATACTAACTATATCATCTGAGTTGAGTTGAAAGAACCATGACATGCTTAACTTGAAAAATAGTCTTTGAAGAGCTGAAGGGTTTCCTGGGACATAAGACTTATGGTGGTAAAACTGAGAAAGTTCAGGACAAAATGAGATGATTAGTCAATCTGCACAATATTTCAGCCACGTTTATCTTCTATCTATTCAGCTATGAGTTCCCTTTCATGGAACTCTCTTTCCCTAAATTTTCACATAATTCATTTGTGTCATTTTCATCTCAAATCAAACATCACCTTCCTTAAAAACAAACACCTATAATAACAACAACCTTGTTCTACCACTTTCTTTCATATAACCCTGTTCTATTTTCTTCATAATAGCTATTGTTATCTGAATTGCTTTGTTACTTGCTGTCTGTCTCATCATGATAGAATATAAATTAAATAAGAAGGGGAGCATTGTTTATTTTGCCCATCAGCAACTCAAACAGAGCTGAACACCTGCTAAGAACTCAATAAATATTTATTGAACAGATAAATGTATGAGTGATTCTGCATGACCATGAAGCCTAGATTGAATTCTCTGATACAAACATGAAAAAGCTCTGAGGAAAAATACCCATAAAATAAATAAAATAAAATTTACCTGGTAAACTTTCATATTAGGCTGTACAGATCAGTATGCTACAGGGAAGGGCCTAGTGGAGAGTCTGATTATAAGTCAGGAAAGCTCTCGTCAATTAGGCCTTATGACATTGCTACGTAAGTAGTGTCTACATCTAAGAGATCTGAGTCTAGGCTGTTTGCATGTTTTGTGCTGTGCTCCTGAAATGAAAAAAAAAAGTTATTTTTACATTAAATCTCTTACAATTCTTTGCCTATGGTCAAGCTGTCATCAGGGACTTCAAGAAATTTGAAATTAAAAGATTCAAAAAAAGATATCTATAGCATAACAGCCAACTTCCCTTTTAAAAATATTGGCAATAATGTTTCTTTCCATTATGAACTCCCAATAATATGGTTATCTTCTCCCAAGATTCCCATCCATTTCATCATAACTAAGTCCATAACATCATTTCTGCTCAATGCTTCTTTAACTTTCTAACAAATGAAATTGTCAGCAAGGTAAATTCCAAATTTATCAGATATCTTACTCTTAGCAGAATGAGACTTGCATCAGAGCCTGGACAGCTGAAGCCTTCCATTCCTACTGTACCTTGCCTCTATGCCAATTTTTAAAAATCTTCATTAGGAAAGCATCATCCATGTTGTCCATGAAATACTTCCTTGATGTCACTGCAATTTCTCCTTATTTGTATGTTCTTTTAAAAGCTCACTACCTTCTTCCTCTTCAATTTTGTGAATTTCTCACAGATATATCAAACCTTTTTTATCATATTTTGATAAAATATATCAAATTTTAATATACAGAATTGAAAAGTTACCTAAAATAGATTAGAAAGAAAGTTTTTATGGAATGATTATCTTACTTAGGCAGAATCCTGTCTTCTATGGAAGGAATGACTCACAAAAGCCCAATAAGAAGCAACTATCTGGCTGAAATTCTCTTCTGTTGTCTTTCTACTGAGCATCTCTTTATCAATCAACACATCTTTTCTTGTACCAAAAACTTGATGAGTAAAAACTTCAGGGGAAAATTGATGAGTAAAAATTTGGCAGGGTCAGATAGCTAAAAGGAGTATAGTTAAATGCAATATAAAAATACCTGAAAGGATAAATTCCAAAAATACAACCTTCTAAAACTGAATAAAAAAGAATCAGAAAATCTGAATTTATGGATTACAACTAATGAAAATGAAGCAGTAATAAAAATCTTCTACCTGGATGGTATTGCTCAGTGGATTGAGCATGGGCCTGTGAACCAAAGGGTTGTAGGTTTGATTTCCATTCGGGGCACATGCCTGGGTTGTGGGCCAGGTCCCCAGTAAAGGGTGCATGAGAGGCAACCGCTCACTGATGTTTCTCTCCCTCTCTTTTTCCCTCCCTTCCCCTCTCTCTAAAAATAGATAAATAAAATCTTTAAAAAATAAAAATGTTACAACAAATAAAAGTCCTGAATTAAACAGCTTTGCAGATGAAATTTGCTAAACATTCAAAGAAGAACTAAAACCTCTTACCCTGGTTGGTGTAGCTCAGTAGACTGAACACTGGCCTGCGAACCAAATGGTCACTGGCTTGATTCCCAGTCAGGGCACAAACCTGGGTTGTGGGTCAAGTCTCCAGTAGGGGGTGTGTGAGAGGCAACCACACATTGATGTTTATCTCCCTCTCTCCTTCCATTTCCCTCTCTCTATAAAAACAAATATTTTTTTTTAAAATTTAAAAAGAACTAAAACCTTTCTTTCTGTGACTATTTGAAATATATCAAGAGAAGGGAAAACTCTTAAGTTCATTTTATGAGGCTAGCATTATCCTAACTCCAAAAAGAGATAAGACATTACAAAGAAAGACAGAAAATTGTAGCCCAATATGCCTGATAAACATGGATGCAAAATTCCTCAACAAAATATTAACAAACCAAACACAGCAATACATTAAAAAGATCATACACCATGATCAAGTGGGATTTATATCTGGGATGCATGGTTAGTACAATATCTGAAAATCAGTTAGTGTAATACCTCACATAAACAAAACAAAAGATACAAATCATATGATCATATCAAAAATTGCAGAAAAAGCATTTGAAAAAAATCAGCATACATTTATGATAAAAATCCTCATCAAAGAGAGAATATAGAGAATATATCTCAACACGGTTAAAACTTTATGAAAAACCCACAGGTAACATCATATTGAATGGGGGAAAACTCATAACATTTTCTGTAAGATTAGGAACAAGACAGGGATGTACACTTTTACCAATGTTATTAAACATAGATCTGGAAGTCTTAGTTACAACAATCATTCAAGAAGAAGAAATAAAAGGTATCCAAATTGGAAAGGAAGAAGTAAAACTATATTTGTAGATGACAGAATACTGTATATACAGAACACTAAAGACTCAAAACAAAAAACTACTATAACTGATAAATAAATTCACTAAAATAGCAGACACAAAATGAATATCTCAATATTGGTTGCATTTTATACACCAATAATAAGCTATCAAAAAGTGCAATAAAGAAAACAACCTCATTTACAATTACATCAAAATATTAAATACCTAGAAATAAAATAAAAATATAAGAAGGTAAAAGTTCTATACTCAAGAAATTATAAGACACAGAAGAAAGAAATTGAAGAAGATACAAATGAATGGGTGCATATAACTTGCCAATGGATAGGAACCATTAGTATCATTAAATGTCTATACCCCTACCACAGCAATCTATAGGTTCAATGCAATTTCAGTAAAAATACCAGTGGTAGAAGATCAAAGCTGGCAACAAAGTAGATGGAAGTTACCCTCACTTCCTCCCAGAACCAACTGGGATTACAACTAAAGTACAGAAAACTGAACTTGAGGACTTCCAGCCAAGATTGAGGCATGGGTGGACACACTGTGCCTCCTCTCACAACCAAAATTAAGGACAACAAACATTTAGAAACAAGAAAGCAACAGAACTGATAGAAAATTGAACTGTACGGAAGTCCAACAACCATTCATCCAGACTGGTAAGAGGGGCGGAGTCGAGGTAGGAAAAAGTGGAGGTGTGGACCCGGGAATGCAGGCAGCAGCGGCTGGTCGTTCCCAGGTGCACAGGTGGCGGCTGGTGGACCCCGGGCATGGGGTTGCAACTGTGCAGACCCAGTGAGGCCACACAAGGCAGCTGGCTGACCAGGTGGTCCCACACTCGTGCGCACAGACGGACCAGGTGAAGGGGAAGTGGCGGAAGGGACTGGAATCCAGGAGAGAGCAGAGCAAGCACCACTGTTCCCTCTCAGACCCCACCCCCATATACAGCATCACAACTCAGCGAATGGGCTGCCCCGCACTCGGGCCTTCCTAAGGCTCTACTCCTCACTATGCAACAGCGCGTGCAGATAATCCAGACGAAGGGGAAGCGGTGGAAGGGACTGGAATCTAGGAGAGAGCGGAGCAGGCGCCATTGTTCACTCTCAGACCCTGCCCCCACATACAGCGTCACGACTCAGCAACAGGACCGCCCCACACTGGGGAACACCTAAGGCTCCACCCCTCACTATGCAACAGCCTCGACCAGACCAAAACCAAACCAAACCAACCAACCAACCAAACAAACAAAAACCCCACAAAAAACGGCTCAAATGGGAGAACAAATCAAAGCCCCAGGGCCAATTCCTCTAAGCCATGAAGAGATAGTCAGCTTATCAGATGCACAGTTCAAAGCCCTGGTGCTCAGGATGCTCACAGAATTGGTTGATTTTGCTCACAAATTAGGTGAAAAAATGAAGACTACAATAAGTGAAATGAAGGAAGACGCATGGGGAACCACTAGAGATGGGAGGAAAACTGGGACTCAGATCAATGGAGTGGACCAGAAGGAAGAAACAAACAACCAAACAAAAAACAAGGAAGAAACAAGAATTCAAAAAAACGAGGAGAGGCTTAGGAACCTCTGGGACATCTTTAAACGTCCCAACATCTGATTTATAGGGGTACCAGAAAGGGAAGAAGAAGAGCAATAAGTGGAAAACTTATTTGAACAAATAATAAAGGAGATCTTCCCCAATCTGGCAAAGGAAATAGACTACCAGGAAGTCCAGAAAGCTCAGAGAGTCCCAAAGAAGTTAGACCCAAGGAAGAAAACACTAAGGCACATCATAATTACATTAGCCAAGATTAAAATGAAGGAGAGAATTCTAGAAGCAGCAAGGGATAAGGGGACAGTCACCTACAAAGGAGTTCCCATCAGACTGTCAGCTGATTTCTCCAAAGAGACCTTCCAGGCAAGAAGGGGCTGGAAAGAAATATTTGAAGTCTTGAAAGGCAGGGACCTACATCCAAGATTGCTGTACCCAGTAAAGCTGTCATTTAGAATGGAAGGGCAGATAAAGCACTTCCCAGATAAGGTCAAGTTAAGGAGTTCATCATCACCAAGCCCTTATTATATGAAATGTTAAAGGGACTTATCTAAGAAAAAGAAGATAAATATATGACAGTGAAAAGACAGCAAACTCACAGCTATTAACAACCACACATAAAACAAAAGTAAACAACTAGAACAGGAACAGAACCACAGAAATGGAGATCACATGGAGGGTTAGCAACAGGGGCGTGGGAGGAGGAGAGAGGGGGAAAAGGTACAGAGAATAAATAGCATAGACGGTAGGTAGAAAATAGACAGGAGGAGGGCAAGAATAGTGTGAAAAATGTAGAAGCTAAAGAACTTATGACATATGGACATGAACTAAAAGGGGGGATGTGGGTGGGAGGGGGTGTGCAGGGTGGAGGGGAATGATGGGGAAGAAATGGGACAACTGTAATAGCATAATCAATAAAATATATTTTTTAAAAAAGAAAAATGACCTTGAATAATCAGCTGAAGACTACCTGAAGAGAAGTCTTCTAAACAAGGATTTACAGGAGAAGCCAGATCAAGACTGGTAAGAAGGGCAGAGATTCAAAAAGTGCCCTTGATCATATGCGTGGCAGCTGAGATTCTGGAAGGCTATTTCAGCTGCAAAGTTTCCCCGTGAGAAGTGTGGCGTCTCAATCTCACACCAAACTCCCTAGCTCAGAACACCATAGCCAGGAAGATACATCCACATAACATCTTACTATGAAATCCAATGGGGTTTCTTTTCACCAGGAAGAAACTGGAGTCTGCTAGTGACACAAGTGAGCTCTTACAGGGTCAATGCACAAAATCTCCTTTGTAGTCACTCACCATGGATTCTGGCAGAGAGAGGGCGTAGAAGACTACAATTGTGTGAGGAGAGGCTGGGTTTCATGGCTCTGGGTAGAGAGCTGAAAAAATAGCCATCAGGACCCCTGTGCTGAGTCCCCCTCCCATACCACAGATGCCATCTTTCTTTAGTGGAGCACTCTTCTCTTTAAGGCATTATCCTGGGGGAAAGCAATAGCCCCACTCTCTAGGCTCCCTATCAACCCACCCTGAAAAACTTATGCCCAGGTGTAAAGATCCTGGAAGACTCAGTGGGTGTGAATGACTGATTTGTGTGGCTTTGGGGTGGGGGTCATTCCCACCACTTTCCCATGAAATTGACCAGTGCCTCCCCTCAAGAGAGATCCACTAGCAACAACCTCTCTGCTCCTGGTGGCCACACCCTGCTGAGCTCAGACTTCCAAAAGAATTTGACACAGAGTGAGTTGTATGATTCTAGGATCATAGGGCCATTGGGATGGGCCATCCCTGTAGGGGCCATCCATGTAGGATGGGGCCATTTTCCCCTTGCATACCCAACCAATGCAGAATATTCTTTTCACACAGCCAAGTCTTGGTCTGTTTGGGCTTGAAAAACTCCACTAGCTTCACCCTGAACTCTCTGAGACCTCACCTCATGACAAAGGTCTGTTGACAACCTCTAGGGGAGTAGCTATACTTGGTATACCCTGAAACATTTGTTGAGGGACCTCAGACCCACTTCTGGCTCTGGGTTTGAACCTGTATCAGTCTAGATAACACGACTCACCCTTACCAGGTCACTTACCGAGAACCTACCTAGTCTCATGCAAGTTGAGTATCGCCAGAGGCTCTTTCAGTGATTGAGCCTAACAGGCAGCCAGAAGAAAGATGCAGGCAGAGTGGGATCTTGGTGTTCCTTGGAGTTTTTGCTGACCTGTCCCCAGACCTGATGCTGGTGAAAGAGGACCATGGTGCAACATTTGGTTCTTCCCATGCACACACAAGAACAGCAGAAGCAGCCATATAAACTATGGATTATAAACAGGTTCTTCAGGGCCTATCACAGGCAGCATCTGACACTGACCTGCACAAGAGTGCCTCCTAAGAGGCACCAGAACCAACACTCCATCTGGCCAAATTCACATACCATCACAGCAGAGTCCAATTAGCTTCACAAGTGGCATATCCAAAGGATCTTGGCATGAACCCTACACTGCTGAGGTAAATTCTGCTTCATGTGGTCCACACATGTACAATAACTCATACACTCTGGTTGGGGTCAATCCTCATAGTCCTCCAGCTCAAGTGTCGACCCCATGCATGAAGGGGCCAATAGCAATCAAGACTCAATCACAACAAGAAGACTCACATAACTGACACAAGGAACATTCTTGGAACACTTGGCTCAAGTGAACAAGGAGCCTGCAGCACTGGGTCCCATGGATATCTACCACCAAAGGTCACCTTACCAAGACTAAGAGACATAGGAGATCTGCCTAATATTTAGATACAAATACAAAGAGGCAGCCAAAATGGGAGACAAAGAATTATGCCTCAAATGAAAGAATAGGAGAAATCTCCAGAAGAGCTAAATGAAATGGAGGAAGCAGTTTACCAAATATAGAGTTCAAACAGTTATAAGAATGCTCAAAGAATTTAATGAGAACTTCAACAACATGAATAGAGACCATGAATATAGAAACCATGAAAACACTCAGAAATGAAGAATACAATATAAGAAGGACTAAACAGTAGGTTAGATGAAGCAGAGGACTGAATCAGAGACTTGGAGGACAAGGTAGCAGAAGACACCAAATCATAGCAGCAAAAGATAAATAAATAAAAATAATAAAATAAACATAGGGGTGCATAGGTTCTTTTGGATTGGTGTTTATAGCAGCACAATTTACAATAGCCAAGTGTTGGAAGCCACCTAGGTGCCCATCAGTAAATGAATGGATCAAAAAACTGTGGTACATTTACACAATGGAATTCTATGCATCAGAAAGAAAGAAGGAGCTCATACCCTTTGCAACTACATGGATGGAACTTGAGAGCATCATGTTAAGCGAAGTAAGCCAGGAAGTGAAAGACAAATACCATATGATCTCACCTTTAACAGGAAGCTAATCAACAAAACAAACAAACAAGCATAATATAACCAAAGACACAGAAATTGAGAACAGGCTGAAAGTCACCAGAGGGGAGAGGGGAGGGAATTTCAGGGGAAAAGGGGAAGGGATTACAGGAACAAGTATAAAGGACACATGGACAAAAACTATGGGGGGTGGAAATTGGAGGGAGGAGGGGAGGGCTGAGGTGGTGGGTTCGGGTGAGAATAAAAGACAGAAAACTGCCCTGGCTGGTGTAGCTCAGTGGATTGAGCGCGGGCCTGCGAATCAGAGGATCGCGGTTCGATTCCCAGTCAGGGCACATGCCTGGGTTGCAGGCCAGTTCCCAGCGGGGGACACACGAGAGGCAACCGTACATTGATGTTTCTCTCCCTCTCCCTCTCTCCTACCCTTCCCCTCTAAAGATAAATGAATAAATAAATAAATAAAAAAGACAGAAAACTGTACAAGATCAACAATTAAAATAAAAATTAAAAAAATAATAAGATAAATGAGAATAGTTTAAGGAACATTTGGGATAATATGAAGCATAACAAAGTCCACATCCTAGGGGTACCAGAAGGAGGTGGGAAAGACATTTAGGGATTTAAAACCTATTTGAAGAAATAATGATTGAAAACTTTCCTGACTTGTTGAAGAAAAAAGACACACATGTCCAGGAAGTACAGAAAGTCCCAAAAGAAAATGAATCGAAAAAGAACCATACCATGACACACACTAATTAAAATGGCAAAAGTTAAAGACAAAGAGAGAATCTTAAAACAGCAAGAGAAAGTAAGTTACTTAGAGGGAGCTCCCATAATAATGTCAGATGATTTCTCTACAGAAATATTTATGGTCAGAAGGGAATGGCACGAAATATTTAAAGTAATAAAAAGAAAGCCCTACAAGCAAAACTACTTTACCCAGCAAAGCTAGCATTTAAAATTGAAGGAGAAATAAAGAGCTTCCCAAACAAGAAAAGCTAAAGAATTTCATTACAACCAAAGAAATACAATACATGATAAAGGTACTTCCTTAAGAAGAAGAAGGAGAAGAGGAAAACTCGAAGAGGAACATAGTTATATAGAATACACATCAATAATAACTTTCAACATAAATTGCTTAAATGCTGCAAGTGAAAGACATATGGTAGCTGAATGGATAAGAAAATAGGACTCATAGATATGCTGTCTATATGAGACCCACCTCAGAACAAATGATACACACAGGCTAAAAGTAAATGGATAGAAAAAGATTTTATGCCAATGGAAAAGAAAAAAAAGCTGGGGTAGCAATATTTATGTCAGGCAAAATGGACTTTAAAACAAAGGCTATAATAAGACGAGAAAAGGAGATAACTTAATGATAAAAAGAACAATCCAATAAGAAAATATAATGCTTTAACACAGCTTAGGAGCAACCAAATATATAAAGCAAACCTGGATGGACATAAAGAGATATTGATTGTCATACAGTCATAGTGAGAAATTTAAATACCCCATTGACATCAATACATAGATCTTCCAGACAGAAAATCAACAAGAAAACAGTGGCATTAAGTGACACACTAGATCAAATGAATTTAATTGATATCTTCAGAGCATTTCATCTCAAAATAGCAGAATATACATTCTTTTATTTTCATTTTTAGATTTTATTTATTTATTTTCAGAAAGAGGGGAAAGGAAGGAAAAAATAGAGGGAAAGAAATATTGACATCTGGTCACCTCTCACATGCCCCCAACTGGGGACTCAGCTCACAACCCAGGCATGTGCCCTGACTGGGAATGGAACTGGCAACCCTTTGGTTCATAGGCCTCACACAATCCACTGAGCCACACAAGCCAGGGAGAATATACATTCTTTTCAAGTGTACATGGAACATTTTTAGGACAGACAACATGCTATGACACTAAAGAAGTTTCAATAAATTTAAGAAGATTGAAATCATATCAAGCATCTTCTCTGACCACAATGCTATGAAACTAGAAATCAATTGCAAGATGAAAACTGGAAAACACACAAATATGTGATAGTTAAACAACATGTTACTAAGGAATAGATGGGTAAATAATGAGATCAAGGAAGAAATCGAAAGATACCTTGAGACAAATGAAAATAAGAACACAACCACCTCAAATCTATGGGACACAGTGAAAGCAGCCTTAAGAGGGAAATTCATAGCATTACTAGCATACCTAAAGAAATACGAAAATTTTTAATCAATCTAATTTATCACTTAAAATACTAGAAAAAGAACAACAAACATAACCCAACGATAATTTAAGAAAGGAAATAATACATACTGAGCAAAAATGAAAGGAATAGAATCTAAAAAACAGTACCGCAGACCAAAGAAACCAAAAGCTGGTTCTTTGAAAAGATAAAAATACTGAAAAATTTTTAACAGGACTCATCAAGAAAAAAACAGAGAGGACCCAAAATAAATAAAATCAGAAATGACAGAGGAGAAGTAACAGCTGACACCATAGAAATACAAATGATTGTAAGAAAATATTATGAGCAACTGTATGCCAACAAATTAGACAATCTGGATGAAATGGATAAATTCCCAGAAACACACAATCTTTCAAAACTGAATCAGAAAGAATAAAAAATCTGAATAAACATATTATAACAATTGAAATGGAAACAGTAATCAAAACTTAACAAACAGAAGTCCTGGACTGGCTGACTTTATAGGTAAATTTTTCCAAAGTTTCAGAGGAACTAACACATCTCCTTCTCAAACTATTGCAATAATTCAAGAGGAGGGAAGACTGCCAAACTAATTTTTTGAGGTCAGTATTATCCTAATTCCAAAACCAGATAAAGACACCACAAAGAAAGAAAATTATAGAACATCCATGAAAAAAATATAGATGTTAAAATCTTAAAAACATATTAGTAAACCAGATTCATCAATACATTAAAAAGATCATACACCATGATCAAGTGGGATTTATTTCAGAATAAATACTATACTAGGTTGGTACAATTTATGCAAATCAATAAACATGATACACCAGATAAACAAAATGAAGGGTGAAGATCACATTATCATATCAACCCAAAAAGCAATTGATAAAATCCTTCACCTATTTATGATGATATCTCTCAGCAAAGTAGGAATAGAGGGTGAACATACCTTAACATATAAAGGCCATAATTAACAAACCCATAGACAACATCCTACTCAGCATGAAAAAACTAAAAGTGCTTCCCTTAAAATTAGAAACACAACAAAGATGTTGGTTTTCACCACTCTTATTCAACATAGTACTGGAAGTTTGAGCAAGAGCACTCAGAAAAGAAGAAATTTAAGGCATACAAATCTGAAAAGAAGAAGTACAAGTGTCATCATTTACAGATGGCATGATCCTTCATACAGAGAACCCTAAAAATTTCACCAAAACCTGTCAGAACTGATAAATGAATTCAGTAAAGTAGCAGAATACAAAATAAATATTTAGAAATCAGTTGGCTTTTTATACAACAAAATGATGTTTCAGCAAGGGAAACTAAGAAAACAATCCCATTTACAATTGTATAAATAAAATAAAATACCTAGGTTTAATTTTAACCAAAGAGGTAAAATCTCTATTTGGAAAATGATAAGATGCTGAGAAAAGAAATTGAAGAAAATGCAAAAGAGTGGAAGTATATATTGTGTTCATGCATATAAAAATTAATATTTTTAAAATATCCATACTACCCAGAGCTATCTACAGACTTAGTACAACTTCTATAAAAATACCAGTAGTGCATATCACAGAATTAGAACAAATAATCCAAAAACTTGAGAAAGAATAACAAAGTTGGAAAAATCATGCTACTTGATATTAAACTATAATAAAAGTCCATAGTAATAAAAACAGCAAAGGACTGGCATAAAAACAGACATATAGATAGAAAAGAGTAGAGAGACTAGAAATAAACCCATCTCTATATGGTTAATTAATATTTGAGAAAGGAGGTAAGAAAATACAAGATACACTGTTCAATAAATGGTATTGGGAAAATTGAATGGATACATTAAAAAATGAAACTAGAGGCCCTGGACAGGTTGTTTAGTTGGTTGGAGTGTTGTCCCAATAACCAAGTTTGCAGGTTTAACCCTGGTGAGGGCATATACAGGGGTCAAGCTATGAATGCATAGATAGGTAGAACAATAAGCAAATGTTTCTCTCTCTCTCAAATCTACAAAAATATAAATAAAAAAATAATCTTAAAAAATGAAGATAGAACAAGTACTTATGCCATATCCAAGAATAAACTCAAAGCCAATTAAATACCTAAATATAATGCTTGAAACCATAAAAAATCCTAGAAGAAAACAAGCAGTAAAATCTTGGATATCGCTTGTAGCAATATTTTTTTTTCTGATATACCTCCTTGGACAACAGAAACAAAAGAAAATATAAACAAATGAAACTACATTTAACAAAAAAATTTTGCACAAGAAAGGAAGCCATCAAAAAAATGAAAAAACAACCCATTGAATTGGACAGTACATTTACCAATGATACATCTGATAAGGGGTTAATATCCAAAGCCTATTAAGAGCTCATAGAAGTCAACACCAAAAATCAAAGAAACCAATCAATTAAGAAATGGGCAAATGTTCCACATATAAGTGAGATTATATGCTTTTGTCTCTCTCTGACTGGCTTATTTCATTTAGCATAACAATTTCCAATTCCATCCATGTTTTCACAAAAGCTAAGATTTTCTTCCTTTTTATGGTCGAGTAGTATTCCTCTGTGTAAATATACCACAGATTTTTTTATCCAATCCCCCTGTAATGGGCACCTGGGCTGTTTCCAGATAGTGACTAATGTAAATAACACTGCAATGAACACTGCAGGGTGCATATATTTTTTGAATTTCTGTTTTGTGTTTCTTTGGGTGTATTCCCAGAAGTGATCTCATTTACATGTGGAGTACAATCATGAAAACAATTTAACAAAGAAAATAGAAGCAGAAGCATAGGTACATAGAACAGACTGACAGCTGTCAGAGGGGAGAGACTTTGGGGAGCTGGATTAAAAAGGTAAAGGGATTAAGAAAAAAAACCTCACAGATACAGATAACAGTATGGTGACCACTAGAGGGATAGGTGGGTGGGGGGAGGTAGAAAAGAAGGTAAAGTGGGTGGTAAATGGTAATGGAAGGAAACTAGTTTGGGTGTCGAACACACAATACAATATAGAGATGATATATTATGGAATTGTACACTTGAAACCTGTATGATTTGATTAACCTATGTCACTTAAATTAAATTAAATTAAATTAAATTAAAAATTTACTTGGAACTCACACATAAAATTGTTTACCATGTGTGGCTCCAAAACTGGTTTCCTGAAATTGGGATATGAATCACAGCCACGCCCCGATGGAGGTGTAGATAAACACATGGTGCCTCCTAAAAAGAAGAAGAAGAAGGAGGAGGAGGAGGAGGAGGAGGAGGAGGAGGGGGAGGGGGAGGGGGAGGGGAGGGGAGGGGATGGGAGGGGGAGGGGGAGGACAACAACAAATTTAAAAACAAACAAATAAAACAGCAACTAGGACTTCCAGAAAAATCAAACTGTATGGAGGTCTGACAACCAAGGAGTTAAAGGAGAAACACTCATAGGCTGGTAGGAGGGGTAGAGATGAGCAGACAGGGCAGAGAAGAGTCAAGGTAGATGGTGGATTGCATACAGGTCAAGGTGGAGACTGGTGGACCAGGTAGTCCTAAATTTGCATGCGGATAAACCAGGAGGAACAACTGGGGAGTCAGACAGACTATTTGAAGTCATGAAAGGGAAAGACCTACATCCAAGATCACTCTATCCAGCAAAGCTATCATTTACAATGGAAGGGCAGATAAAGCACTTTCCATATAAGGTCAAGTTAAGGAGTTCATCATTACCAAGCCCTTATTATATGAAATGTTAAAGGGACTTATCTAAGAAAAAAGAAGATAAAAATATGACAGTAAAAAGACAGCAAACTCACAGATATTAAAAGCCACACCTAAAACAAAAGCAAACAACTAGAACAGGAACAGAACCACAGAAATGGAGATCACATGGACAGTTAGCAACAGGGGAGTGGGAGGAGGAGAGAGGGGGAAAATGTACAGAGAACAAGTAGCATAGATAGTGGGTAGAAAATAGACAGAGCTAAAGAACTTATGACACATGGACATGAACTAAAGGGGGGAATGTGGGTGGGAGGGGGTGTGCAGGATGGAGGGGAATGGTGGGGGAGAAATGGGACAACTGTAATAGCATAATCAATAAAATATATAAAAAATAAAATAACAAAATAAAATTAAAGAAAAACACAACCAGAACTGCCGGAAAAACACTGTATGGACGTCTGACAACTGAGAAGCTAAAGAAGATACATTCATCCATACTGGTAGGAGGGGCAGAGACGGGAAGCTGGGGCAGAGAGGATTAATGGCAAAGCAGGAACTGGTGGACTGGTTGGCCAAGAGGGCAGCTGGTGTAGAGGGTGGTTCCACATTTGTGTGTGGATAAGTGGGGAGGAGCAACTGGGGAGCTACACAGACTGTATAATCGAGGGTTCCAACATGGGAAAAGAAAGCTTCAAAACTTCTGGCTGCAAACACCTGTGGGAGTTGTGGTGGCAGGAGAAACTGCTAGTCTCACAGGAGAGTCCATTGGAGGAGGCCATGGGGTCCTAGAATGTACACAAGCCTACCCACCTGGGAATCAGCACCAGGGAAGCACCAGAAGGGCCCAACTTGCTTGTGGGTAGCAGGGAAAGTGACCAAAACCTGGGTGAGAGTCAAGCAAGTGGCATTGTTCCCTCTCTGACCCCTCTGCTACATACAGCACCAAAACTCAGCAAAGTGGGCTGCTCCACCTGATAAATACTTAAGCCTCTGTGCTCCAAAATGTAACAGGTGCTCTGAGACAAAGAAATATGGCCCAAATGAAAGAACAGATCAAAACTCCAGGAAAAAAAAAAAAAAAAAAAACTAAGCTATGAGGTGATAGCCAGCCTATCAGATGGACAGTTTGAAATGCTGGTAATCAGGATGCTCATAGAAATGATTGAGTGCAGACACAAAATAGAGGAAGAAGTGAAGGCTGTGCAAAGTTAAATAAAGAAAAATATACAGAGATACTATGCAGCAGAAAGAATGAAGGAGCTCCTACCTTCGTGACCCCGTGGATGGATCTGGAAAGCATTATGCTAAGTGAAATAAGCCAGGCAGTGAAAGACAATTACCATATGGTCTCACCTATAAGTGGAACCTAATTAACAAAACAATAAGGAAGGAAAATATAACTAGAGACATTGAAATAAAGAATGAATTGACAGTAACCAAACAGGTGGGAGAGGGACCATGGGAGAAAATAGAGGAAGAGTTATCAAGGAACATGTTTAAACTACACATGGACAAAGCCAAAGAGGGGAGGACTGAGGATGGGAGGTGGGGATGGGTGGGGTTGAGGGAGTGGTGAGGGGAAAATGGAGAAAACTGTACTTGAATAACAATTTTAAAAAGAAGAAAAAGAAAAATATACAGAGAACCAACAATGAAGGGAAAGAAACTGGGGCTCAAATCAATTATTTGGAACAAAAGGAAGGAATAAACATTCAACCAGAACAGAATGAAGAAACAAGCATTCAAAAAAATGAGGAGATGCTTAGGAACCTCTGGGACAACTTTAATAGTTCCAACATCTGAATCTTTGGGTTGCCAGAAGGAGAAGAGAAAGAGCAAGAAATTGAAAACTTATTTCAAAACATAATGAAGGAGAACTTCCTCAATTTGGTGAAGGAAATAGACTTCCAAGAAGTCCAGGAAGCCCAGAGAGTCCCAAAGAAGTTGGACTCAAAGAAGCATACACCAGGCACATCATAGTTATATTACCCACGATTAAAGATAAGAAGAGAATCTTAAAAGCAGTAAGAGAAAAGGAGACAGTTATCTACAAAGGAGTTCCCATAAGACTATCAGCTGATTTCTCAAAAGAAACGTTACAGGCCAGAAGGGGCTTGAAATAAATATTCGAAGTCATGAAAAGTAAGGGCCTACAGCCAAGACTACTCTATTCAGCAAAGTTATCATTTAGAATGAAAGGGCAGATAAAGTGCTTCCCAGATAAGGTCAAGTTCAAGGAGTTCATTATCACCCAGCCCCTATTACATGAAATGTTAAAGGGACTTATCTAAGGTCAAAAACTATGAACATTAAATGACAACAAATTCAAGACTATCAACTAAACCTAAAAAACAAAAACAAACAAAGCAAACAATAGAACAAGAACACAATCACAGAAATGGAGATCATATGGAGGCTTGTCAGTGACAAAAGGGAGGGGGGAGAATAGGGGAAAAGGTACAGGGAATAAGAAGCATGATTAGTAGGTACAATATAAACAGGGGATGTTAAGAATAGCATAGGAAATGGAGAAGTCAAAGAACTTATGTTTATGACCCATGGACATGAACGAAGGGAGTGGGAATTCTGGTGGGACAGGCAGTGCAGGGCAGAGGGGGATAAAGAGGAGAAAAATGGGACAACTGTCATAGCAAAATCTATAAAATATACTTTAAAATTTCAAAAAAAGAATTGGCAATTTTGAATAAAGCTGCCATAAACATAAAAAATAAAAATAAAATATGTAAATGTACATATAGATACATATATAGCTATCAGTATTCATGAGATATGCTTTTCAGAATATTACATTACTAGCTAGATAAGCATCTTAGATTAATATGTATTTTAAACTATTTTTATGCAGCAGACATATAAAGAAGTGTAAATTTTCCTTTTTTTATAAAAGAAGAAGTGGTTTTCAGTTCACAAAGAAAAGTTTAGTTTGACGATTTTAAAATAATCTTTTCTTCACAAAACAAAATTATTAGTTTCTAAAGTTACTTTTTATTTTCGTATGGCCCATGAGTGATATGTGGGCATTGAGTCAGTTATCCTCAGTAGGAAGAAACTTCTTAAACCTAATTTAGATAATTTTCCAGATGATAGATTCATGTGGTTCAATTATGGAAGTAAAAGGCTTGGAGGACATCACTCAATACTGCACTTCCTTAAACTCTTTTCTGTATTACTGTCAAATGCTGAATCATTAGCTTCAATGGGCTATTCTGATGCTCTTATAAAGGCTAATTGACAAGAACACAGAAATGGTAGGAAATCAGTTCCAACACTTAAAGAAACTGTTTATGAAGTTCTTCTCTGACTGAATATTATCCCTAGCATAAGAAAGTAAGAGAATCTGCTTGTAAATGCAAATACTGGATTTCTGGACTCTCTTAAAAAGACAACAAATTTGTTGTCTCTGAAAAGAGATGAGTTTGAGTTAAGAGTAATCTTCACTGTAATTTTACTTCTAGAAACAATAATCACTATGTTTGAATATATTTATAATTTTTACGGAATTTCCCAACCCATTATCTTGTAGGGACTTCACAATTCTATGAAATAGGGAAGACATGTATTTTTCCTCATTCCCTAGATAATGAAACTGCAGCTCACATGTCACGAGTAAGTAGTCAAACCAGAACTAAAATGCCCCTAATTCAGTACTCTTTCCTATGACTCACAGTGGTTCTTTTAGTTATAATTCAGCTACAGGACAGTATAGTTATGCTGGGCAAGGATTGCATGCAATTGCACAGGAAGTAAGAACCAAAATTAGCAGAGAACTGCCCTTAGCACATTCTTGACTCTCCTTCATGGTCAAATCCCTTTTCAAATTCCCCGGATTCTCTAACCAGATCTGTATTTTTTTTTAAATTTTTAATGATTTTTTTAGTGTTGTTCAAGTACAGTTGTCTCCATTTCTCCCACCACCACTCTACCTGCCCCAACTGCCCCCACCCTCAATCCCACCCATGTGTGGCTTTGTCCATGGGTCCTTTATGCATGTTTTTTGATGACCCTTCCCATTCTTTCCCCCATTATCCATCCCCCTGCCATGGTTACTGTCAGTTTGTTTTTTATTTCAATGCATCTGGTTGTAGTTTGTTTGCATGTTTGCTTTATTGACTAGATTCCACTTACAGGAGAGATCATATGGTATCTGTCTTTCACAACCTGTCTATTGCCTTTAATGAACATTTTTTTTTAGGTACAAGAGGAAAAAAGATAAAGTAGAAATTAACAATAGATTACATCCTGTTACAAGAGGTGCATAAAACCTGATGTCTTACTGGGAGTAAAATAATTTTGATTTTGTTACCTAGGCAAAGGCAAAAGATGTTCTTTTTTAAAATTACTTTATTGTTGTTCAATTACAGTTGTCTGCATTCCCCCTACCACTTCCCCCTACCCAACCAATCCCACCTCGCTCTTTTGCTTCCACCGCTTGGTTTTGTCCATGTGTCCTTTATAGTAGTTCTTTAAAACCCTTCTTCCCACTATCCCCTCCTCCCTCCCTTCTGGTTATTGTTAGATTGTTCTTAATTTCAATGTCTCTGGTTATATTTTGTTTGCTTTTTTTCTTTTGTTGATTATGTTCCAGTTAAAGGTGAGATCATATGGTATTTGTCCCTCGCCTCCTGGCTTATTACACTTAGCATAATGCTCTCCAGTTCCACCCATGTTGTTGCAAAGGGTAGGAGCTCCTTCTTCCTCTCTGCTGTGTAGAAATCCATTGTGTAAATGTACCATGGCCTTTGGATCCATTAATTTACTGATGGGCACTTAGGTTGCTTCCAGCACTTGGTTATTGTAATTTGTGCTGCTATGAACATTGGAGTGCATAGGTTCTTTTGGACTGGTGTTTCAGGGCCATAAGTGTATAATCCCAACGGTGGAATTGCTGGATCAAAAGGCAGTTCCACTTTTCATTTTCTGAGGAAATTCCATACTGTTTTCCACAATGGCTGCACCAGTCTGCATTCCCGCCAACAGTGCACTGAGGTTCCTTTTTCTCTGAATCCTCTCCAACATGTGTTTGTTGCTTTGTTGATGATGGCCATTCTGACTGTTGTGAAGTGATATCTCATTGTGGTTTTATTTTATTTTATTTTATTTTATTTTATTTTATTTATTTATTTATTTATTTTTTGTTTATAATTTCTTTTCATTTTTTTTTTCATTGTGGTTTTAATTTGCATCTCTCTGATGGCTAGCGATGCTGAGCATCTTTTCATATGTCTATGGGCTCTCTGTATGTCCTCCTTAGAGAAGTGTCTGTTCAAGTCCTTTGCCCATTTTTTTTAAATTTGTTTTTTTGTCTTCCTGGAGTGAAGTTGTGTGAGTTCTTTATATATTTTGGAGATCAAACCTTTTTAGGAGGTATCATTGACAAATATGTTTTCCCATATAGTTGGTTCTCTTTTCATTTTAATGCTGTTTTCTTTAGCCCTACAGAAGTTTTTTTAATTTGATATAGCAACAAGAAAAATAAAGTACCTAGGAATAAATCTAACCAAGGAGGTAAAAGATGTGTACTCAGCAAACTATACAACATTGAATAAAGAAATGAAGGAAGACACAAACAAATGGAAGCATGTGCCATGTTCATGAATTGGAAGAATTAACATCATCAAAATGTCCATACTATCCAGAGTGATTTATAGATTCAATGCAATTCCTATTAAAGTACCAATGACATATTTTACAGATATAATACAAACATTTCAGAAATTTATATGGAACCATAAGTGACCATGAATAGCCTCAGCAATTGTGAGAAAGAGAAAAGTAAGAGGGATCACAATACCTAACACCAAACTGTATTATAAGGCCACTGTAATCAAAACAGCCTGTTGTTACCAAAAAACAGGCACATAGACCAATGGAACAGAACAGAGAACCCATAAATAAACTCAAGAACTTATGGTCAATTAATATTTGACAGAGGGGGAAGAAGCATAAAATGGAGCAAAATAGCCTCTTCAAAAAAGGTGTTGGGAGATCTGGACAGCTACAAGAAAAAAAATGCAACTCGATCACCAACTTACACCATACACAAAAATAAATTCAAGTTGGATAAAAGACTTAAATATAAACCATGATACCACAAAAGTCCTAGAGGAAAACGTTGGCAGGAAAATCTCAGACATTTCAAGCAGCAACATCTTTACTGATACGTCCCCTAGAGCAAAGGACATAAAGGAAAGAATAAACAAATGGGACCTCATCAAATTAAAAAGCTTCTGCATGGCTAAAGAGATGTTCTGTTTAGGATTTGAGTTGCCCGATGTAGCATCTAATAGTTTCTAGCATTATTTCATGCTAAAGAAATGCCTTAATAAGCATAAAATCTCTTTCAAAGGGCTGTATTTCACCACTAAAATATTTACTACAGACATGAAATCAGGTATAGCCAGGCAAACATATCTTTATACACAAACATCTTTAAAAACAAATAATCTAGAAAGAGGACATGGTCCTTCCTCTTCAGATTTGACTGCTATGAGAAGATGAGACTAAAACCAATGTCTTATATACCTAGTCTTCCTTAATAAGACATTTACCTAACCACAACTGTGAGAAAATCCAAAGGATTATAGATAGAAAGGTATAAACCATATTGTGTTGTTTTCTCATTATGCTAAAGTACTCCCTCATCATTCAGCCTTGCACTTCTCTACTGCCTTCTTATGCTTACATTACTTTTGACATACATTCCTCATTTATCTCTTCATAGAAAGTATGATGATTTCCCAATTGAGGAAAATGATAAATTTGCGATGGAATTCATTCTGGTAGGACTCTCTTTATAAGCTGAAAAGCTGAATCTCAGCTTTTCTTCTTTTGGTCAAATTTGTTTATCCACAGTGTCACCATGGTGAGTAATATTTTCACCGTTGTTATTATCCAGATCAACTCGCATCTTCAAATCTCCATGTACTTTTTTTCTCATCAAGTTATCCTTCTTAGATATTTTCTGCTGTACAAGTTTCACACCATTGGTTCTGGTGAATTTCTGGAAAAACTTTCCCACTGCTGAAAATGACCATCCGCACTCTTTTCTTGGAAGTGACTGAGTATTTCCTTCTTAATGTCATGGCCAATAAAAAGTTTATTAGCATCTCAGTACCCCTGTGCTACTTACTTATTGTGATCAGCAAGGATTGCCTCTGGATGGTGGCACAAGTTTCAGCTAGAATTTTCTTTCTTTTTTTAAATTTTATTTTAATTGTTTTTGTAGTTTTCTGTCTTTTACTCCCATCCAAGCCCATGACCCCAGCCCTCCCCACCTCCCTCCCATTTTCAACCCCCTAGTTTTTGTCCATGTGTCCTTAATACTTGTTCCTGTAAATCCTTCCCCTTTCCCCCCCGAAATTCCCTCCCATCTCCCCTCTGGAGACTGCCAGCCTGTTCTCAATTTCAGTGTCTTTGGTTACATTTTGCTTGTTTGTTTGTTTTCTTGTTTAGGTTCCTCTTAAAGGTGAGATCATATGGTATTTGTCTTTTACCACCTGGCTTATTTCGCCTAGCATGATGCTCTCCAGTTCCATCCATGTTGTTGCAAGGGTAGGAGCTCCTTCTTTCTTTCTGCTGCATAGAATTCCATTGTGTAAATGTACCATAATTTTTTGATCCATTCATTTACCGATGGGCACCTAGGTGGCTTCCAACATTTGGCTATTGTAAATTGTGCTGCTATAAACATAGGGGTGCATAGGTTCTTTTGGATTGGTGTTTCAGGGTTCTTAGGATAGAATCCTAGCAGTGGAATTGCTGGGTAAAAAGGCAAATCCATTTTTAGTTTGCTAAAAATAATTCCATACTGTTTTCCATAGTGGTTGTACCAGTCTGTAACCCCACCAACAGTGCACTAGGGTCCCTTTTTCTCCACAACCTCTCCAACACTTGTTGTTTGTTGCATTGTTTATGGTGGACATTCTGACAGGTGTGAGGTGGTATCTCATTGTGCTTTTAATTTGCATCTCTCTGATAGCTAGCAATACTGAGCATTTTTTCATGTGTCTCTGGATCCTCTGAATATCCTCCTTGGAGAAGTGTCTGTTCAAGTCCTTTGCCCATTTTTTAATTGGGTTGCTTGTCTTCTTATTGTGGAGTCCTGTAAGTTCTTTATATATTTTGGAGATTAATCCCTTGTCTGAGGTATCATTAGCAAATATGTTTTCCCATACGGTTGGTTCTCTTTTTATTTTAATACTTTTTTCTTTAGCCGTGCAGAAGCTTTTTATTTTGATGAGATCCCATTTGTTTATTCTTTCCTTTATGTCTCTTGCTCTGGGGGATATATCAGTAAAAATGTTGTTGCATGAAATATCTGAGATTTTCCTGCCTATGTTCTCCTCTACGACTTTAATGGTATGATGGCTTATATTTAAATCTTCTATCCACCTTGAATTTATTTTTGTGTATGGTGTAAGTTGATGCTCGAGTTCCATTTTTTTTGCAGGTAGCTGTCCAGTTCTCCCAACACCACTTGTTGAAAAGGCTATTTTTACTCCATTTTATCTTGCTGGCCCCTTTTTTGAATATTAATTGACTGTAGAGACTTGGGTTTATTTCTGGGCTCTCTGTTTTATTCCACTGGTCCATGCGCCTGTTTTTATGCCTGTACCAAGCTGTTTTGATTACAGTGGTCTTGTAATACAGCTTGATATCAAGTATTGTGATCCCTCCAACTTTGCTCTTCTTTCTCAAAATTGCTGCAGCTATGAGGGGTCATTGATGGTTCCATATAAATTTTTGAAGCGTTTGTTCTATGTCTGTGAAATATGCCATTGGTACTTTAATAGGTATTGCATTGAATCTGTAGATTGCTTTGGGAAGTATGGACATTTTGATGATGTCAATTCTTCCAATCTATAATCACGGTATATGCTTCCATTTGTTTGTGTCTTCCTGATTTCTTTCTTCAGTGTTGTGTAGATTTCTGCATACAGGTCTTTTACCACCTTGGTTAGGTTTACTCCTAGGTATTTTATTTTTATTTTTCCTATATCGAATGGGATTTTTTTCCTTGACTTATGCCTCTTCTGTTTCATTGCTGGCATACAAAAATGCCTTTGATTTCTGAATATTGACTTTGTATCTGGCTGTTTGGCCAAATTCATTTATTAGGTCAAACAGTTTTTTTGGCCGAGTCTATAGAACTTTCTATGTAAACTATTATGTCATCTGCAAACAATGATAGGTTTGTTTCCTCCTTTCCGATTTGGATGCCTTTTATTTTCTTTTCTTGTCTAATCACTGTGGCTGAAAGTTCCCATTCTATATTAAATAGAAGTGGTGAAAGTGGACAACCTTGTCTTGTTTCTGATCTTAGTGGAAAAGATTTTAGTTTTTACCCATTGAGTATGATGTTGGCTGTAGGTCTCTCAAATATGGCCTTTATTATGTTGAGGAATGCTCCCTCTATTCCCACTTTGCTGAGTGTTTTTATTATAAATGGGTGCTCTACCTTATCAAATGCTTATCCAACATCTATTGATATGATTATGTGATTTTTGTTTTGGCTTTTGTTTATGTGATGTATTATATTAATGCTTTGTGAATATTTAAGCAATCTTGTATCCCTAGGATGAATCCCACTTGGTCATGGTATATGATCTTTTTAATGCATTGTTGGATGCGGTTTGTCAATATTTTGTTGAGGATTTTAGCATCTATATTCATCAGCAATATTGGCCTGAAGTTTTCTTTCTTTGTTGTGTCTTTACCTGTTTTTGGGATTAGGATGATGCTGGCTTCATAAAAAAGAGAATGGGAGTCTTCCACCATTCTGGATTTTGTCGAATAGTCTGTGAAGGACAGGGGATAGCTCCTCCTTAAATGTTTTGTAGAATTCTCCTGTAAAACCATCTTGGCCAGGGCATTTGTGTGTTGGCGGTTTTTTGATTACTGCTTCAATTTTCTCTGCTGTTATTGGTCTGTTCAGGCTATCTGCTTCTTCTTCATTGAGTTTTGGAAGATTATATTTTTCTAGAAATTTGTCCATTTCACTTAGCTTTTCAAATTTCTTGGCGTACAGTTCTTCATAGTAATTTCTTACAATCCTTTGTATTTCTGTGGTGTCAGTTGTAATTTCTCCTTTCATATCTTTTTTGTTTAATTTTAATTTTTTTATTTTAATTGTTGATCTAGTACAATTTTCTGTCTTTTGCTCCCACCTCAGTCCACCACCCAAGCCCTCCCCACCGCCCTCCTATTTCCGCCCCCCATAGTTTTTGTCCATGAGTCCTTTATACTCGTTCCTGTAAACCCTTCCCCTTTTCCCTTGAAATTCCCTCCCCTCTCCCCTCTGGTGACTGTCAGCCTGTTCTCACTTTCAATGTCTTTGGTTATATTATGCTTGTTTGTTTGTTTTCTTGATTGGCTTCCTGTTAAAGGTGAGATCATATGGTATTTGTCTTTCACTGCCTGGCTTATTTCGCATAGCATGATACTCTCCAGTTCCATCCATGCTGTTGCATAGGGTATGATCTCCTTCTTTCTTTCTGCTGCATAGAATTCCATTCTGTAAATGTTCCACAGTTTTTTGATTCATTCATTTACTAATGGGCATGTAGGTTGCTTCCAAAACTTGGCTATTGTAAATTGTGCTGGTATAAACATAGGGGTGCATGCGTTCTTTTGGATTGGTGTTTCAGGGTTCTTAGGATATAGTCCTAGTAGTAGAATTGCTGGGTCAAAAAATATATCCATTTTTAGTGTTTTTTAGAAAATTCCATACTATTTTCCCTAGTGGTTGTACCAGTCTGCACTCCTACCAACAGTGCACTAGGGGCCCCTTTTCTCCACAACCTCTCCAACACTTGCTGTTTGTTGCTTTGTTTATGAGGGCCATTCTGACTGGTGTCAAGTGGTATCTCACTGTGGTTTTAGTTTGCATCTCTCTGAGAGCTAGCGATATCGAGCATCTCTTCATGTGTCTCTGGATCCTCTGTATGCCCTCCTTGGAGAACTGTCTGTCCAAGTCCTTTGCTCATTTTTTAATTGGGTTGCTTGTGTTCTTAGAGTGGAGTCCTGTAAGTTCTTTATATATTTTGAATATTAAACCCTTATCTGAGGTATCATTGGCAAATATGTTTTCCCACACAGTGGGTTCTGTTTTTGTTTTAATACTCTTTTCCTTGGCCATGCAGAATCTTTTTATTTTGATGAGATCCCATTTGTTTATTCTTTCCTTTATGTCCCTTGCTTTAGGGGACATATCAGTAAAAATGTTGCTGCGTGGAATATCTGAGATTTTCCTGCCTATATTCTCCTCTAGAACTTTAATGGTGTTACGGCTTATGTTTAAACCTTTTATCCACCTTCAATTTACTTTTGTGTATGGTGTAAGTTGGTACTCAAGTTTCATTTTCTTGCACATAACTGTCCAGTTCTCCCAACACCACTTGTTGAAGAGGCTATTTTTACTCCATTTTATGTTGCTGGCCCCTTTGTCAAATATTAATTGACTGTAGAGACTTGGGTTTATTTCTGGGCTCTCTGTTCTAGTCCACTGGTCCACGTGCCTGTTTTTATGTCAGTACCAGGCTGTTTTGATTACAGTGGCCTTGAAATACAGTTTGGTATCAGGTATTGTGATCCCTCCTGTTTTGCTCTTCTTTCTCAAGATTGCTGCCGCTATTCTAGGTCGTTTATTGTTCCATATAAATTTTTGAAGTGTTTGCTCTATGTCTGTGAAGTATGCCATTGGTAATTTAATAGGTATTGCATTGAATCTGTAGATTGCTTTGGGGAGTATGTACATTTTGATGATGTTAATTCTTCCGATCCATGAACACGGTATGTGTTTTGAATTGTTTGTGTCTTCCTTGATTTCTTTCTTCAGTGTTGTGTAGTTTTCTGCATACAGGTCTTTTACCTCCTTGGTTAGGTTTATTCCTAGGTACTTTATTTTTCTTTTTGCTATATCGAATGGGATTTTTTTTCTTGATTTCTGCTTCTCTTGTTTCATTGTTGGTATACAAAAATGCCTTTGATTTCTGGATATTAAATTTGTATATGGCTGTTTGGCCAAATTCATTTATTAGGTCGAGCAGTTTTTTGGCTGAGTCTATAGCATTTTCTATGTGTACTATCATGTCATCTGCAAACAATGATAGTTTTGTTTCCTCCTTTCCAAGTTGGATGCTTTTTATTTCCTTTTCTTGTCGAATCGCTGTGGCTAAGACTTCCAATTCTATATTGAATAGAAGTGGTGAAAGTCGACAGCCTTGTCTTGTTCCTGATTTTAGTGGAAAAGAATTTAGTTTATGCCCATTGAGTATCATGCTGCCTGTAGGTTTCTCACATATGGCCTTTATTATGTTGAGGAATGCTACCTCTATTCCCACTTTGCTGAGTGTTTTTATTATAAATGGGTGCTCCATCTTTTCAGATGCTTTTTCCGCAACTATTGATATGATCATGTGATTTTTGTCTTTGCTTTTGTTTATATGATGAATTACATTTACTGATTTGCGAATGTTGAACCATCCTTGCATCCCACTTGGGATGAATCCCACTTGGTCATGGTGTATGATCTTTTTAATGTATTGTTGGATGCGGTTTGCCAATATTTTGTTGAGGATTTTAGCATCTATGTTCATCAGCAATATTGGCCTGAAGTCCTCCTTCTTTTTTGTGTCTTTATCTGGTTTTGGGATTAGGATGATGCTGGCTTCATAAAAAGCGTTTGCGAGTCTTCCATCATTTTGGATTTTTTCAAATAGTCTGTGAGGAATAGGGGTTCGCTCTTCCTTAAATGCTTTGTAGAATTCTCCTGTGAAACCATCTGGTCCAGGGCTTTTGTGTGTCATTGGGTTTTGATTACTGATTCAATTTCATCAGCAGTTATTGTTCTCTTCAGGCTTTCTGTTTCTTCTTCATTGAGTTTTGGAAGGTGATATTTTTCTAGAAACCTGTCCATTTCACCTAGGTTTTCAAATTTCTTGGCATACAGTTCTTCATAGTAATTTCTTACAATCCTTTGTATTTCTGCGGTGTCAGTTGTAATCTCTCCTCTTTCATTTGTGATTGTGTTTATTTGAGTCCTCTCTCTTTTTTTCTTGATGAGCCTGCTTAAAGGCTTGTCAATTTTGTTGATCTTTTCAAAGAACCAGCTCCTGGATTCATTGATCTTTAAGATTGTGCTTTTAGTCTCTATGTCATTTAATTCTGCTCTGATTTTGGTTATTTCTTTCCTTCTACTTGCTCTGGGCTTTCTTTGTTGTTGTTCCTCGAGTTCTTGTAGGCATAGGGTTATGTTGTTTGTTTGAGATGTTTCGATCTTTTTCAGGTAGACCTGTATCACTATAAGCTTCCCTCTGAGGACTGCCTTTGCTGTGTCCCATAAGTTTTGTGTCAATGTGAGTTCATTATCATTTCTTTCCAGAAACTTTTTGATTTTCTCCCTAATTTCATTCTTGACCCACTTATTGTTTAATAGCATGCTATTCAACCTCCATGATTTTGAGGTTTTTGTGTTTTTATCCTTGGGGTTGGTTTCTAGTTTCAGTCCCTTGTGGTCAGAGAAAATGCTTGGTATGATTTAAATTTTCTTGAATTTGTTGAGGCTTGTTTTGTGTCCTATCATGTGGTCTATCTTTGAAAATGTTCCATGTGCATTTGAAAAAAATGTGTATTTAGTTTCTTTTGGATGAAGGGCTCTATATATATATCAGTTAAGTCCGTTTCATCTAGAGTGTTGTTCAATGCCACAATATCTTTGTTGATATTTTGTTTGGAATATCTGTCTATTTTTGACAGTGGGGTGTTAAAATCCCCTACTATAATTGTGTTGCTGTCTATATCTTTCTTGAAGTCCTCTAAGCTTTTCTTGATGTATTTAGGTGCTCCTATGTTGGGCGCATATATATTTACAATGTTTATGTCTTCTTGGTGGATTCTTCCCTCGAGTATTAAGAAGTGACCTTCTGGGTCTCTCTTTATGGCCCTTCTTTTGATGTCTATTTTGTCTGATATGAATATTGCTACCCTGGCTTTTCTACCCTGTCCTTTTGCTTGGAAATTTTGTTTCCAGCCCTTCACTTTGAGTCTGTGTATGTCTTTTTTCCTGAGGTGGGTTTCTTGTGGGGAGCATATGTGTGGGTCATGCTTTCTTATCCATTCAGCTATTGTATGTTTTTTGATTTTAGCATTTAATCCATTTACATTTAAGGTTATTATTGATAGGTACTTATTCATTGTGATTTTCGTACTTGTGTTCCCCCCTCTTTTCCTTCCTTTCCTTAAAGCAGTCCCTTTAACATCTCTTGCAGAACTGGCATGATAGAGGTGTATTCCTTTAGCCTTCTTTTGTCTGGGAAGCTCCTTATTTGGCCTTCTGTCTTGATTGAGAGCCTTTCCGGGTAAAGTAGTCTCGGTTGCTGTCCTCTGGTTCTCATTACTTGGAATGTTTTTTGCCATTCTCTTCTGGCTTGGAGCTTTTCTATTGAGAAGTCAGCTGCTAACCTTATCAGGGTTCACTTGTATGTTACTTCCTTTTTTTCCCCTTGCTGCCTTTAAGATTCTCTCTTTGTCTTGGACTGTTGCCATTTTAATTATGATATGTCTTGAAGTGGGCCTCTTTGGGTCCTCTTGATTGGGTCTCTCTGTGTTTCCTGGATTTATGTGACTTTTTCTCTCAACAAATTAGGGAAGTTTTCGACTTCCGGCCAAGATGGAGGCGTAGGCGGACACACTGTACCTCCTCTCACAACCAAAATTAAGGACAACAAATATTTAGAAACAAGAAAACAACCAGAACCTGTAGAAAATTGAACTGTACGGAAGTCCAACAAACATTCATCCAGACTGGTAGGAGGGGCGGAGTCGCGGCGGGAGAAGGTGGAGGTGCGGGAGCGCAAGCAGCAGAGGCTGACAGTTCCCCGGTGCACAGGTGGCGGCTGGCGGTCCCCGGACCCACAGGCAGCCGCTGGCGGACCCCGGGCACATGGGGGCAACTGTGCAGACCCAGTGAGGCCGCACAGGGTGGCTGGCTGACCAGGTGGTCCCACATTCGCTCGCACAGATGGTCCAGGCAGAGGGGAAGTGGCGGAAGGGACTGAATCCAGCAGAGAGCGGAGCAGGCGCCATTGTTTCCTCTCAGACCCCACCCCCACATACAGCCTCACAACCCAGCGACTGGGCTGCCCCCGCACTGGGGAGTGCCAGAGGCTCCACTCCTCACTACCTAACAGCACGCACGCGTGCGCAGATAATCCAGGTGAAGGGGAAGCGGCGGAGAGGACCGGAGTCCAGGAGAGAGTGGAGCAGGCACCATTGTTCCCTCTTGGACCCCACCCCTACCTATAGCGTCACAACCCAGCGACTGGCCTGCCCCGCCCTGAGGAACACCTAAGGCTCCATCCCTCACTACGCAATATCCGCGACCAGACTAAAACCAAACCAAAACAAAACAAACAAAAAAAAAACCACCAAAAATGGCTCAAACCGGAGAACCAATCAAAGCCCCAGAGCCATTTCCTCTAAGCCATGAAGAGATAGCCAACCTATCAGATGCACAGTTCAAAGCAATTGTCATCAAAATACTCACAGAACTGGTTGATTTTGCTCACAAATTAGATGAAAAAATGAAGGCTACAATCCGTGAAATGAAGGAAGATGCATGGGGAACTGATAGAGATGGAAGGAAAGCTGGGACTCAAACCAATGGAGTAGACCAGAAGAAAGAAACTAACAACCCAACAGAAAACGAGGAGGAAACAAGAATTCAAAAAAATGAGGAGAGGGTTAGGAACCTCCGGGGACATCGTTAAACGTCCCAAAATCCGAATTATAGGGGTCCCAGAAGGGGAAGAAGAAGAACAACAAGTGGAAAACTTATTTGAACAAATAATAAAGGAGAACTTCCCCAATATGGCAAAGGAAATAGACTACCAGGATGTCCAGGAAGCTCAGAGAGTCCCAAAGAAGTTAGACCCAAGGAGGAACACGCCAAAGCACATCCTAATTACATTAGCCAAGATTCAAATAAAGCAGAGAATTCTCGAAGCAGCAAGGGATAAGGGGACAGTCACCTACAAAGGTGTTCCCATCAGACTGTCAGCTGATTTCTCAAAAGAGACCTTCCAGGCAAGAAGGGGCTGGAAAGAAATATTTGAAATCTTGAAAAGCAGGGACCTACATCCAAAATTGCTTTATCCAACAAAGCTGTCATTTAGAATGGATGGACAGATAAAGCGCTTCTCACATAAGGTCAAATTCAAGGAGTTCATCATCACCAAGCCCTTATTATATGAAATGTTAAAGGGACTTATCTAAGAAAAGAAGATAAATATATGACAGTGAAAAGACAGCAAACTCACAGCTATTAAGAACCATACCTAAAACAAAAGCAAACTAAGCAAACAGCTAGAACAGGAACAGAACCACAGAAATGGAGATCACATGGAGGGTTAGCAACAGGGGTGTGGGAGGAGGAGAGAGGGGGAAAAGGTACAGAGAATAAATAGCATAGACGGTGAGTAGAAAATAGGGGGAGGGCAAGAATAGTATGGGAAATGTAGAAGCTAAAGAACTTATGACACATGGACATGAACTAAAGGGGGGAATGTGGGTGGGAGAGGGTGTGTAGGGTGGAGGGGAATGATGGGGGAGAAATGGGACAACTGCAATAGCATAATCAATAAAATATATTTTAAAAAAATTAGGGAAGTTTTCCATCATTACTTTTTCAAATACGTTTTCTATCTCTTGCTCTTCTTCTTCTCCTTCTGGTATCCCTATTATACAGATATTATTATGTTTCATATTGTCTTGCATTTCTCTTAATACTTCTTCATTCTTTCTGAGACTCTTTTCCTTTTCTTGCTCTTTCTGAGTGTTTTTTTTTTTTTCTACTTTGTCCTCCAACTCGCTGATCCAAACTTCTGCTTCATCAATCACACTTTTGATTCCTTCTACTGTGTTCTTCAGCTTGTAAATTGTTTTCTTCATTTCCTCTTGGCCCTTGTTGATAGTTTCTATTTCGTTTTTCATGTTGATATATTTTTCAGTGAGTTCATTGTAGCTTTCCTCTAGTTTTTGGTTGCTCATTTTGAGCTCATGGAGCTTCCTGACAACCATTGCTTTGAATTCAATATCTGTAAGTTGAGTTGCCTTTATTTCTTTCAGCATTTTTTTCTGAGGCTTCCTCCTTTCCTTTCATTTTTGAATTGTTTCTTTGTCTTCCCATTGTTTCTGAGACTCTTCTTTTTAGCTTCAGGTTCTTAAATTGATCTGTTCTTGCTCTCTGGGTTTATAGTGTGAACTTCTGTGGTAGAATACCTGTGAGATTCAATGGTGCAGTCTCCTTAATCTCCCGAACTCATTGGTCTTGGGCTGTCGTTTAAGTTGGCTCTGTGTCTTTGGGTTTTGATTATTGTTGGGTCTGTCTTTGGGGTCCTTCGCACCAGCTTGTTAACTGAGAGTAACTCTGTCCATCACCTCTTATATTTTGTTCTGCTCACGAGGGCAGGTTGTGTTGAAGCTGGTTCTTCTGTGTGTACAAGGTTTTGAGGATTCTTTCTTGCTCTTGTTTAGTTGTTTCTACTAGGTAGTTCCTCCACTATTTAGTTGTATTTCCAGATAGGTCCTGGATTGAGATTTGTTTGGTTTCCACTTCCTCCTTCTCCTTGTTATCTGTTGGTGTTTCCTTTGTTTTGGGGTTTACTCTTCCAGCGGGTATCCTGGTGTTTGCTGCTTCCACTTACTCTTTCTTGTGATCAGTTGGAGGGGGAAGGCAAAATGGCTTAAGACTGCAAGAGAGTATTCTATAATATTTACAGTAGCAGCTGGTAGAGAAGAGGTAGGAGATCTTTTGACTATGTATAGTGGTAACCGTGATCTTCCACCCAACTAGCCACTTTTTGGAAATGACGGAAAGAAGATGAGACTTTTGTTGGGGAGGGAAGGATTGTGAGTTGGATCTAGAAAGCAGTGAGGTTGTTGGAGGTCAGATTCTGAGGTAAGGTGAGAGTAAATGCTTGTAAATAGGTATAGTGTGTGAGAAAATAGAGTCAACCACTGCAGTAATAGAGTCCAGGAAACCGGGAAGTGGGCTAAGATCTGGGAGGGGTGTTGTGAAGTATTTATAGTTGTATAGAACAGCTATTATTTACAATAATATTATAGCAACCATCATATGACAGGATCTATGAGATCTAGATAACAAGAATAGGGAGTATAGGACCTTTAGCAGCGTGCTAATGGAACACAAGTGAAGTGAAGGACAGTAAGTTAGCAACACATTATGAAAGAGAGAACAGGGGAAACCTGTCAAATGATTCAATATAACCAGCCAAGCAAAGAAGACTATATAGAAAGAAGAGGAATACAAAAATACTATTAAAATAAAATATATAAGAATAATGGAAAAAGAATAATACAAATATGCAATAACTTGTAGATTCTCTGTAATAGCAAAGTGAAATTTATCTCACTGTCACAGGTTTTGGGATGCCTCCTCTTTGGTTCCAACTCTGATCTTTTCACAGTTCCAGGTTTTTTGTCTCACTTGTGGGTATTAAAAAAAACAGAAGAAAGAAGGAAGACGAGATGAAATTGGAAAGAAAGGAAAAAGAAAACAAGAAAGGAGGAAAGAGGAAAAAGGAATTTACAGATAAAAATAATAAATATTAAAAAATAAAAATTTACTTAAAACAACCACCACCACCACCACCACCACAAAAAACCCAAGAGCCTCTTGGTGGCTGCAGCAGGCTGAAGGGCAATTGGTATGGCTTTTCTCCCGTCCACATCCCCCCACCCCTGGTGCCTTGGGTGTGGGACAGGGTTACCACTATGGGCTTGGGTGTTGGTGTGCGCTTGGCCAGGCTGCCTTGGTCCCACGGGTTTGGGAGCACACCCTTCCTTCCCAGTGCTATGGGGGTGCACAGGGCCTTCCACTCAACCTCTGGATTGCTGCCTGGCTGGGTGGGGAGCTAGCCGGAGCAGCTGCTACAGGAGAATTCCCCAAATAGTGTCTCTCTCTTCACTTTTTCTTTTTGAGAAATTCCTCCTACTCAATCCTGCCGCTCCATACAACATCCTGGTTTCTGGCACAGCCCAATTCTCCAGCCAGACCAGAGACCATCAGGGTCAGAGCCCATCACTGCAGGACTCCCAACCCTCCCCAACCAGCGTGCACAGACTCCGTGGGGCCCACAGCCCCTGTGTGCTTGCCACTCAGCCCCCATTCCCCTCTCTGCAACCCCAAGCAGTCAGGTCTCTCCCGGTGCTGCTCGAACCTTGTTTGGCAGGGGAGGGAGCAGATGATCCAGCTCTCTCCTAAGAACCCTGTGGCAGAGCCAGTGGGCACTGGCCCCGGGGGTGCAGCCGCCCTGTTCCCCGCACCAGCCTCTGGGACTTTACTGTCCTGAAATGGTCTCCTTACTGTCTGGTTTTTCAGTGTCCACTACAATTTTTGGTCTCTTATTTTCATATATGCTGAAGTACTGTGGACTGTTTGCTCTGTTTCTCTGTAGATCGGCTAGGTTTTTTTCTCATGTGTAGGGGGAAACGGAATCCTCTCCATCCTACCACTACCACTCTGTCATCTTCCTCAAATCCCAATAATTTTCTTTTTTTAAGTATATTTTATTGACTATGCTATTACAGTCGTCCCATGTTTTATTCCCTTTATCTACTCCACCCTGCACTGCCCCTCCCACCAGCATTCTCCCCCACCTCTTAGTTCATGTCCACAGGTCATACATGTAAGTTCTTTTTTTTTTTTTTAAGATTTTATTTATTTTTATTTTTATTTTTTAGATTATTTATTTATCTTTAGAGGGGAAGGGTAGGAGAGAGGGAGAGAGAAATATCAATGTACGGCTGCCTCTCGTGTGTCCCCTGCTGGGAACTGGCCTGCAACCCAGGCATGTGCCCCGACTGGGAATCGAACCTCAATCCTCTGGTTCACAGGCCCGCGCTCAATCCACTGAGCTACACCAGCCAGGGCCATACATGTAAGTTCTGTAGCTTCCCCATTTCCTATACTATTCTTAACCTCACCCTGTCTATTTTGTATCTACCATTTATGCTTCTTATTCCCTGTACTATTTACCCCATTCTCCCTCCTTCTCCTCCCTGCTGATAACCCACCATTTGATCTTCATTTCTGTGATTCTGTTCTTTTTTCTAGTGGTTTACTTAGTTTGTTTTTAGTTTTTCAGTTCATTTGTTGATAGTTATGAGTTTGTTGTCATTTTTGATGTTTATATTTTTGATCTTCTTTTTCTTAAAAAAGTCCCTTTAACATTTCATATAATAAGGGCTTGGTGATGATGAACTCCTTTAACTTGACCTTATCTGGGAAGCACTTTATTTACTTTTCCATTCTAAATGATAGCTTTGTTGGATACAGTAATCTTGGATGTAGGCCCTTTCCTTTCATGACTTCAGATACTTCTTTCCAGCCTCTTCTTGCCTGTGAGGTTTCTTTTGAGAAATCAGCTGATAGTCTTATGGGAACTCCTTTGTAGATCACTCTCTCCTTTTCTCTTGCTGATTTTAAGATTCTCTTCTTATCTTTAACCTTGGGCAGTGTAATTATGATGTGCCTTGGTGTGTGCTTCCTTGGGTCCAACTTCTTTGGGACTCTGGGCTTCCTGAACTTCTTGGAAGTCTATTTCCTTCACCATATTGAGGAAGTTCTCCTTCATTATGTTTTCAAATAAGTTTTCAATGTCTTGCTCTTTCACTTCTCCTTCTGGAACCCCTATGATTTGGATGTTGAAACTTTTAAAGTTGTCCCAGCGGTTCCTAAGCCTTTCCTCATTTTTCTGAATGCTTGTTTCTTCATTCTGTTCTGGTTGAATGTTTATTTCTTACTTTTGTTCCAAATCATTGATTTGAGTCATGGTTTCCTTCCTATCACTGTTGGTTCCCTGTACATTTTCTTTTATTTCACTTTGCATAGCCTTCACTTCTTCCTCTATTTTGCAACCATAGTCAACCATTTCTGTGAGCATCTTGATTACCAGTGTTTTGAACTCTGCATCTGATACGTTGTCTATATCTTCATTGCTTAGCTCTATTTTTTGTGTTTTGATCTATTCTTTCATTTGGGCCTTTTTTTTATGTCAGTGCACCTGTTAGGTAGTAATGGACAGAGCCTTGGGTATTTACCAGGGCAGGGCATCCCAGGTCGCTGCATTGAGGAGTTGTATGTGGGGGAGGGTATGGCATAGGAAGGTAGAAGAAGGAACAGGAGAAAGTTCAAAGGAGGCAGATTTCAGCTTAGCAGGAAGGCAGGTTTTCTGTCTAGATGACTAGGGTTATTTAATGTAATGGAATAAATTATTTCATGAATTAGTAGTGATCTTGCTTCCTCAATGATGCTATATTCAATTTAAGCTTGGTTAGCAATACAGTGGAAAGATCTCCTGTATTGGACCACATGCTGAACTGGGCTCAGTCTGCACAACTGTGAGGATTTATGATGCCATAATTATCACAGAGATGAAATGGTAGAGAGAAACAAGGAAATAGAGAGGGCAATATCAAAAAGACAGACTTAAGAGATCTAGGGAATTAAACTAAGGACCTATGGAAGAAGACAATAAGCAAAGAGAGAGAGAAGGAAGCATGCTTATCAAAAAGGAGGTAAGGCACTGGTTAAGCAAATTATCCTCCTTATCAAGTTTCTAACTATGGTTATTCTCTTAGCTCCACTTCCACAACCCCTGTTAACTCCTTTACTCAATGCATTAAAACATGCTTCATAGAATTATTACTGACACATAAAATCTATACATGTTTAATACATACAGCTTGATGAGTTTGGAGATAAGTATATATCTGTGAAATCATCACTATAATTTGAACCATAAACACATGTATCACCTTCAAAATTTTTTCTTGCTTTCTTTATTTATTATTGTTATTGTGATAAGAACACAACATAAGATCTATCCTTTTAGCCAAATTTTAAGTACACAATACACTATTGTTAACTATAGGTTCTATGCTAGACAGTAGGTCTCTATGATGGATCCCACTTATGGGTATATATCCAAAATTTAAATAAGAATCTTGAAGAGATATCTTCATTCCCATATTCACTGAAGCATGTAGTATTATTTACAATAGCCAAAACATGGAGGCAACCTTAATATATATCGGTGGACTAAGGAATAAAGAAAATGTGATACATACATACAATGGAACATTATTCATCCTTAGAAAAGAAGGATATCCTGCTCTTTGTGACAACATAGAGGTCATTACACTTTGAAAGATAAGCCATAAACATAAATAGAAATACTACATAATACTGCTTAAATGAGGAAACTAGGGTAGTCCAACACAGAAGGAGAGATTAGAATGGTGGTTCCAGGAACTTGGGAGAAAAAGAAAAGGGAATGGGGAAGTATTAGTCAAAAGGTTCAAAGTTTCTGTTATGCAAGATGAGTAAATCAAATAACAGATTTTGTTGCCATCAAACAACTGAACCTACTAGAAAGTGACCCAATGGAGTACTAATGACCAAATCCAGTGTTCTTTCTTAGTCTTTGATTTCATCTAACACTTCTTATCATTTCCACTTCTTGAAATTCTTACTTGTCTTCTAAGATCTATTTTCTCTCAATTCAACTCTCACCTTAGTAATTATTCTTTTACTATGCCAGCTCCATCCTCTTTTTAATCTCTAAACATATGTATTTCTAAAGTTTCTGCAGCATTCAAGATAAGCTAGCTGGTTTAGTGGGAAAATTCAGGTGCCATTAGTAGAAGTAGGGAAGTAACAATTACAATTTTAAATATAATGGTGACAAGTAAATTTCAATGTTTCCAATTTTAATTTCCTACAGTATGGTGATGGGGAAGCCAAATGGACATATAAATCTTGAGCTAAAGAAATTATCTGGCCTCTAGGTATAAGTTTTGGGAGTCATGAGTACAAAACATTAGATGAATTCATAAAGGCAGATATGAACATCCATGAAAAAAGTAAAGTTACAGAAATTAGGAAAGAATATATGGTGGTCATTGGAGTCTTTCACAAATACTGAAGTTCTCATGCCCTTCCAGGTACATGAAATCACTGTCATATTACTGACGTAACCATGTAAACATAAGTAAAAGTGACTTATGTCCCTGCCAAGCAGGAGCTTAAAAAAGCAATGCACTATTCAACTTGCCTTTTTTGCCTCAGCAATCATTAAAACATGCATAAGAAATAATTTCCTATCAGTCTGGGCCTCTGAGTTACTTCAATGAACTGAGATCAACTGCTGATTATGTAGTATGAGCAAGAAATAAATTTTTGTTGTTTCAAGCCACTCAGTAATGGGGGGGGTGTTTGTTGCTTTAGAATAAGCTAGCTTATCTTGAATGCTACAGACAGGAGAATTTCATGCATGTCCAGCTCTTTTTCCCTGAAGGGATATGAGATTTTTTTCCCTTTCCCACTGGTATCCCACCCAGTTTTTTTTCTACTAATAATCAAAAAATAACCCCAATCCACTTCTGATATTGGTTTTTATGAACTTCTTAATGATTACTTAGTACTTCTTACTGTTTAGCACTGCTAGAAACATCAAGTACAGTCAAACCTCAGTTCTCTAACATCCTGGTTCTTGAACAATTAAGTTATTAACCGAGTTGTTCATGAAAAAGTCTTGGTTGTCTAAGAAAACTTCGAGTCTCAATTCTTTACCTGAATATATTTTCATGCTGATACCTGTATGTTTAGTCGTGTGTCTGACAGGTGACAAATAAAGGAGATTCAGTTTTGGAACAAATTTCTTCTTAAACAATTTTCCAGAAGAAATTAAGTTTGAGAACCAAGGTAATACTGTATTTACTTACTTTTTTCTATTAGTCAATATTATACACAATATTATACAACTCTCTATTTCTGATTCCAAAGGCTCTTCTCTTCACATGACTTTCATCTTGTCACTTTTATCCACACATGGTAAGCATTCCCCACTGCTACCCTGTCCAACTTTAAAGCTATAACTAGTACTAACAGAGAAAATTTAGGAGACTATCAATTTTGCCACTATCATCAGTCACAACCAAGTCATAACTTTTTTTCTGGGACATATGATAATAGGATATTCTCCTTTAAGATTACACATGCAGGGTGAAATGTAGGCATATAAACATTAAAAGATATAGAATTGGTTTGTACATTTTAATTCCCTTAGCCTCTGTGTGTTGGTCTTAATTTGGGGAAGCGGGAGGCATGGAAGAACTTGCACTGAGAAAGAGTTAGTGCAAGTTTTAGATACTTGTTGTGGCCTTGATCCTTCTCATAAATCATATCCCTGCTCTACTGAATTAAACTTCTTTTTAAGTAAATAAAATTTAGCAAATGGATATTGAACTTTTGTAATGTGCATGACACTGCACTACCTGCTATGTTCTTACAGTACTCTGTTTTTATTTCTATCGAAGCACTCTGTGAATCAAATCGCAGCTGTTGGTTTAGAATTTGCTTTCCTCACTAGAATGAGACATAGAGTATGTTTTTCCAAGTGTATCCAATTCTCAGTACAGCATCAAGGTAAAAAAGGTTGCTCAATACATGTTGGAAGGACAAATAAATACTTTCAAAGAAACAGAGATAAATAAAAGGTATGGTTCCTGCCCTGGGAGAGATCAGCAGGTAGAAGGGGAAAGGGATTCTGAATACAAATACCTTTAAACAAGTCAAATAAACAAGCTTTGCTACTCTATGTTATAGAACCCAGTGAAAACTGAGAGATTCATTTTGAACAGGGGATCTTGAGTCTGTTGAAACAAACTCAGCGATATTTTTTGGAGTTTGCTTAATAATGGCTTATAACAGACTTATTTTCCTCACCAATCTTCCTTTATTGTTTTCAAGATAGGCTTTTATTTTAAAATTTCATGATTTGATGACCAATTTTATTTTTCTGCTAGCCAGTATATTTTATTCTCATTATGGTAAAAAGGCCTAATAACAAGTAGTTTTTGTTGTTGTTGTTGGGGGAGTAAAAAGGAAAATGAGAAGGTAGAGTCATAGTAAGTGAATTTTTCTGAATCTAACACTGATATAGGTATTCTTAGTATGAGTCAACTTTCAGGAACACCATGATAGAATATTAGACATTTTAGTTACACCAGGTAATTGAGTTATTAGGGACAATGTGGTGTTTAAGAGTGTGGACTCTGCATATAGATAGGAGTTTAAACCTTGGTCCTGCCACTTACATGTGATTTTGGCCAAATCATCTAACTTCTCTGGGCTTTAGCTTTGTCATCTGTACAAAAATGGCTGCTTTAGTATATATTGAAAAGAAGATACATACAAAATTATTTTTGGTATGCACTCAATAAATTTATTTATATTCTATTATTATTAGAGGAACCTGAATATGATGCTCAAGTGATGCAGGCATTGACTAGAAGTTAGACAAGATGGCCTTTTAGATTATTCCAGTCACGAGACTCAGAGTTTATAATTCTTTGGCTGAGGGGAAAATAAACTTTACTCACCAATGCCTGTGCTGATCAGATAACCTCAAAGCACAGACACATTTCATAAGTCTCTGACAGCAATAACTCAGGTGACAGTTCCCAGGCACAAATGTGGGAGAAAGTCCAATATCCAGAAAGTGCTAGAATCTACAACTTCTTGTGGTCTGCCTAGTGAAATTTGACTAGATAAGAACAGCTAATAAGGAGTTCTCAAGAAAAAAAAAAAACTCCTTTTAACTCTGAATACAAATATATTGATGTTAAATATCTGAATGGATGAAGTTAATATGAATAGTCTTTTATTTTTGCAATAAATATAGAAAGGTACTCAGGAAAAGTTGAAAAACTCTTCTTCATACTGGTGGTATGAGTTGAAAAAAAGTGTTTTCTTATCCCTCCCCCAAAGAAAAATGAAGGCTCAACTGTCTATGTAAGACTGGAAACTTTTAACAAAGAAGGTTTTAAGGGCTGGACTTGTTATGGGAGAAACTCCTAGAAACTTGGTTCTTGCTGATGCAGTAAAGAATTACAGATCAGCAAGTTGACTAGCGTTCAACCAAAGTTTATTAGTGCTAAGTTCTAATGAGAGAGCAAAAGCAAGGGTGGCAAGAGCAGGGTGGCCAGGGGCCAGATGACCAGCACCCAGGTGGCCAGAGGCCTCCCAGCTAGAGGCCAGCTGACTAGGGCCCTCCCATGTGTCACGAAAAAGCCAAGAGCCAAGAGAGCAAGTTGTTTGTTTTAAGAATTTATATAGTATGTGGGATGGGTTTGAGGGAGTCACATATTGATTGGTAAAGGTGGTGCTAGCTTTTGGGGGGATGTGACTACCAAAAAATAGGTATGTGTGGAGATCCATTAGCTTGAATCCTCATTTTGATCTAGACTCTATTTGCTCATTTTGCTTATGTGACAGGAGGCAGTTAACCAAAGTTATTTTATGGGCCCTTTCTTTGGGCATTGTATATCCACGCTTTCCCCCTTCCAGGCCTTGGGGTGAACCCACAGTCTCAAGGTTTTCCCTTTTCCAGCTAGTGGAGATGATACACACAGATTTTCAAAGGCTCCCTCCTTCCTGCTTTATCATAGTTTTGCTTGTTATTCAAAATGCTTGTCAGTCTTATCAGATCAGGTTCGGGACTGATGCGTCAATGGGTGAGACATTTCTTCCTTTGCTTTTAGCCTCCTGTATTAAGTTCTTTGTTAGATTGCAATAGTGAGGGCCCTGCCTTTACTAGTTCATTCCTAGCTGCTACCTAAGTACTAAAAGGCATTGCCCGGCAACTAGGATACTAGACACTAGATGCTAGACAGCAGCTCAGTCTCAGAGTTCTTCTTATGCTATCTTCTGTGTCAGATCCAGAGGTCTCCCATCAAGGCTGAACAATTTACTCTGAGTTCCATGAATATTTCTGACTATAGTTCATGACTTGAATAAGAAAACAAGTACTGCAATGAAAATATTTAATGGCTATGAATTCAATTGCCAAGACGTTCTCTTATGGGTACTCATGAGACAGGGTCCCTTGGCAATGACTTATTTCCCTTGCCTGTTCTGAAATGATTACAGAGACTACTGAGATAAATATTTTGATAACTGGATTCTCCCAATGATCCCTTCCATTTCTTTATACTACATTTCTTTCCCTTTTTGTTTCTTGAAGTAATGTTCTAAGTGTATTCACAATGTTTGCTTTTCTCCTCCCATCTGCATTTACTGAATCCCATCATGAATTTAATAAGAAATATCAGAGGCCACATTCATGGCTCAAGCTCCTTTTGTAACCAAACCCAAGCTGGGGGCCTGATGAAGATTTATCAGTAAAACAAAATAGCTTAGTATTTGTTGTCAACTCAGTCTGAGATCAATTCCCAGCTATGCCACATACTAATTGTGTGACTTCTCTGCGTCTCAGTTTCCTCATCTGGAAAACGGATGTGATTATAATCATAGTTAACTAATATGATTGTTCTGGGTATAAAAATAAAACAATGCTCACCAATTCCTGATGAAAGTGTTTAGTAACTTGTAGCTACTATTGTTACTGAGAAGCATATTTCTTTGTCAACATTACAAGATAAAAGAGTATCATTGAAGTGATAACTGTTTGTATACAAATACTTTTATGAAGATTGGAATAATTATGAGAGTATACTATCAAGTATACTGTCGAATTGGTATCCTGAAGGGGTGTCCAACTTGTGACCCACAGGCCACATGCAGCTCAGGATGGCTATGAATGTGGCCCAACACAAAATCATAAATTTACGGAAAACGTTATGAGATCTTTTTGTGATGATGTGTCACAGTGTATTTAATGTGTGGCCCAAGACAACTCTTCTTCTTCCAGTGTGGCCCATGGATGCCAAAAGATTGGCCACCCTAGTAGAGATTTTCTGTAGAGGACTACAGCTGTAGTTCCTTAAGATCCCTTCAACTTTGGAAATATAGCTATATCAGGGGATGCTTGAACAAAAATAGTCTGGAACTCCAAAATCCTTGGTTATCAATGCAAAGAAGCTAAAAAATAGCCTTTAGTTATGTTACAACATGACAGAACAGGGCTGGGGTATAAGATATACACTGTGCCCTAGCTGATGTGGCTCAGTGGATTGAGTGCTGGCTTGCAAATCAAAGACTTGCTGGTTTGATTCCCAGTCAGGGTGCACTTCTGGGTTATGGGACACATCCCCAGTAGGGGATGCATGAGAGGCAACCACACATTCATATGTCTCTCCCTCTCTCCCTCCCTTCCCCTATGTTTAAAAATAAATAAATAAAATCCTTAAAATGGTTATTTAAAAATATACATTGTGGCTGCATTACTGTTTTATTTCTCCAGCAAAAGGTTGATAGTTCCCTATTTGTCTTTTCCATCAAATGTTATAAACCCAATGAAAAGATTGAAATGAATTTCTAATTCTTGATTTTGGGGATATGGCTTGGGTAAGTTGAAAAGCAAAGTTGAGGTAGTCTATGAAGAACTCTCATTTTTTTTAGGTGTTGGAAACACATCTGAAACCTGCACCTGAAGAGAGAAGAAAAAGAGCGGGAAGACACAGTGGATTGACTCTTCATATACCTGGGATTGTTCTTTAAGTGTTAAGAGTATGAAATTGTTCATTTTTCTTGTTGGAGTATCAGTTTTATAGTAAAAAGTTTGCTGAGGCAGTGAGATGTAGTTCTTAAAGTACCTGCCTGAATTTTAAACTTTGGGAAATCCGTTTTCTTTTCTGAGACCTAAAGTATTCTTTACTTCCCACTTTTAAAATGAAAGTTAAGTCTACATAGAGTGAAATACACATCTAAAGTATAAAACTGAATTATGAAAAGGGTATATACCTATGTAATCACAACCTCAGTAAATATATAGACTATTTCTACAATCCCAAAAATTATCTCATGTTTTCTTCTAGTCAATCCCTACTTCCACTGGCAAATACTGTTCTGTTTTGTTTGCCCATATTAGTTTACTAGTTATTACCTAGTTATTTACTAGTTATTATACTAGTTTACTAGTACGCATGAATACATATAGTATGTATATTTTTTGTTTTTTTTTAAATATTTATTTATTTATTTATTTTTAGAGGGGAAGGGTAGGAGAGAGGGAGAAGGAGAGAAATATCAATGTATGGTTGCCTCTTATGTGTCCCATGCTGGGAACTGGCCTGCAACCCAGGCATGTGCCCTGACTGGGAATCGAACCGCGATCCTCTGGTTCGCAGGCCCGCGCTCAATCCACTGAGCTACACCAGCCAGGGCAGTATGTATATTTTTGTTTCTAGCTTCTTATAGTACTTAACATTTTTGAGATTTACTCATGTTGTTGCATGCATTAGTTTTTTACTGGTTCTTATTACTGAGAAATAGTCAAAACTGTCTTTTGCTATTGAGTTACCTTGTGACCTCTGTCAAAGTTCAATACCCTTATATGTGTGGCTCCAGTTCTATACTCTCTACTCTGAACCATTATTCAATTTGCTTATTGTTTAAAGCAATACCACTCTACATATGACTTTAGAATAAGGCTTAATGTCAGGTAGTGTGAGTCATCCAACTTTCTTTGTTGAAATTGGCTATTCTTGATTCTTTATTTTTGATATATATTTTAGAAAAAAGTTTCAATTTCTACAAAAATTCCTTTTGGGATATTCTGTGGAACACATAAATGAGTGTAAGGAGAATTAACATATATAAACAAAATTGATTTTGTATATTGACCTATAGTCAATGAACAGTATAAATTCACTTATTTATACTACCTCTTATTTTCATAAATGCTTTATTTTTTGCCTTCAAGAATATGCTGTTGGTGAATAAAGACAGTTTTTCATTTGATGTCTTTTATTTCCTTTTCTTACCATATTTTATTAGCAAGACATTCCAGTACAGCATTGAATATTAGTGGTAAGACTGGGCACTTTTAAATTTAGTTCCTAAATTTAGGTAGAAATCATTGTTTTTCACCTGGATATGATGCTGACTATAGGCTTTGTTGTCGTTGCTTGCTTATTTATTTATTTACTTTCGGTACCCTTAATCAGGTTGAGGATGTTTCTTTCTATTTGTAGTTTGCCAAGATATTTTTATGATTAACAGGTGTTAAATTTGATCAAATTCTTTTCAGCATCTATTAAAACAGTCATATGGTATCTTTCCTTTATTTTTTACATAGTAACATGATTTATTTTTTGGCTATTAAATCCAACTTGGATTCTTGTGATGAACACATAAAATCATAACATAGTATCCTTTTAATATATTCAATTTGCTAAATATTTTGAGGATCTTTGCATCTATGTTCTTGGGAGATAATGGCCTCCTGTTTTTCCTTATAATGCCATTGCTTGATTTTATTACCCATGTAATAATCATAAAAATATTTTGAAAGCATATTATTATCTTTCATTTTCTTTTTAAAATTTTTTATTGCTCTTCAGTTATATTCATCTTTATTTTCTCCCCACCACTCCCCCAGCCCATCCAAACCCACCTCCTTCCCTTACTTCCACCCTCCGCCTTGGTTTTGTCCATACGTCCCCTATAGTAGTTCCTGAAAACCCTTCTCCACACAGTCCACTCTGGCTATTGTCAGGTTGTTCTTGATTTCATTGTCTCTGGTTATATTTTGCTTGATTTTTTCTTCTGTCAATTATGTTCCACTTAAAGGTGAGATCATATGGTATTTGTCCCTCACTGCCTGGCTTATTTCACTTAGCATAATGCTTTCCAGTTCCATCCATGTTGTTGCAAAGGGTAAGAGCTCCTTCTTTCTCTGTACTACATAGAATTCCATTGTGTAAATATATCATAGTTTTTTGATCCATTCATTTACTGATGGGCACCTAGGTTGCTTCCAGCACTTGGCTATTGTAAATTGAGCTGCTATGAATATTGGAGTACATTGGCTCTTTTGGATTGGTGTTTCAGGGTTCTTAGGATATAATCCTAGCAGTGGAATTGCCAGGTCAAAGGGCAGATCCATTTTTAGTTTTCTGAGAAAATTCCATACTGTTTTCCATAGTGGTTGTACCAGTCTGCAATCCCAACAGTGCACTAGGGTTCTCTGTTCTCCATAACTTCTCCAACACTTGTTGTTTGTTGCTTTGTTTATGATGGACATTCTGACCGGTGTGAGGTGATATCTCATTGTGCTTTTAATTTGAATCTCTCTGATAACTAGCAATACTGAGCATCTTTTCATATGTCTCTTGGCCCTCTGTATGTCCTCCTTGATGAAGTGTCTGTTCAAGTCCTTTGCTCATTTTTTAATTGAGTTGCTTGTCTTAGAGTGGAGTCATGTGAGTTCTTTATATATTTTGGAGATTAATCCCTTGTCTGAGGTATCATTGGCAAATATGTTTTCCTATACAGTTGGTTCTCTTTTTATTTTGATACTGTTTTCTTTAGCCATGCAGAAGCTTTTTAGTTTGATGAGATCCCATTTGTTTATTCTCTTCTTTATTCCCCTTGCTCTAGGGGACATATCAGTAAAAATGTTGCTGCGTGGAATGTCTGAGATTTTCCTGCCTATGTTCTCCTCTAGGAATTCAATGGTTTCACAACTTATATTTAAGTCTTTTGTCCACCTTGAGTTTATTTTTGCATATGGTGTAACTTGGTGCTCGAGTTTCTTTCTTTCTTTCTTTCTTTTTTTTTTTTTTTTTTTTTTTTTTGCATATAGCTGTCCAGCTCTCCCAACACCATTTGTTGAAGAGGCTATTTTTGCTCCACTTTATGCTTCTGTATTCTTTGTGGAAAATTAATTGATCATAGAGACTTGAGTTTATTTCTGGGTTCTCTGTTCTGTTCCATTGGTCTATCTGTCTGTTTTTGTGCCAGTACCAGGCGGTTTTGATTACAGTGGTCTTGTAATACAGTTTGGTATCAGGTATTGTGATCCCTCCTACTTTGCTCTTCTTTCTCAAAATTGCAACAGTTATATGGGGTCGTTTATGATTCCATATAAATTTTTGAAGTGTTCTATACCTGCGAAATATGCCATTGTTACTTATTCTCTTCAATTTTCTGAATGAGTTGTGTAGTATTGACTGATTATCTCCCATAAAAGTTGAGTTGAACTTAACAAAAAAGTAATCTCATTCCTTTTTTTGGCTTTGTTGAGATATAATTGACATATAACATTATGTAATGTTTGATATATATTTTAGAAAAAGTTTCATTATGTAATGTTAAGTTGTACAAGTATTGATTTGATATACTTATAAATTACATATAATTACTACTCTAGCATTAGCAAACATCTCCATCAGGTCACATAATTGCTATTTCTTTTTTGTGGTCCTGGAGTATTCTTCATTGAAACGTTTGAAACCACCAGTTCAATTAATATAAAGTTATTCAGGTGCCAATTTCCTTTTGCGTTAATTTATTGGTAATTTGTGTCATTGGAGGAATATGTATGTTTCATTTATATTGTCAAATGTATTTGTGTGAAGTTGTTCATAATATTCTCATTTTCCTTTTTTTTATTGCTTTAGGAACTATAATGATGCTTCTTTGCTTATTATTGTTATTCCTGTATTCTTTCATTTTTCATGATCAGTTTAGATAGATATTTTTCAATTTTGTTGATTTTTTAATATTAGCTTTTGGTTCACAAATTAACCTTCAAGTACTGCTTTAGTTACCCCCACAAATTTTGATAAGTTGCATATAATTACAATTTTATTTAAAATATATTCTCATATCAAATAGTCATGGGGCAGTAAGTAAAGCATAAGAGATATAGTCAATAACATTGTAATAAATATGTGTGGTGCCAGCTGGGTACTGGAACTATTGAGGGAAATACTGTGTAAAGTATATGATTGTCTAACCACTAAGCTGTACACCCAAATCTAATACAGAATAAAATTGAAAGAAGTATATTATTTATTAGGTCTGTTTTCCTTTATGTGTTATGGCTCAATTAAAATTATGTTCCTTAATTCCCAAATAGTTGGGTCTTTCTTAGGTATCTTATCAATATTGATATCTAGTTTAATACTGTGCCAGAAAATATACTCTATGATTTAAATCTCTTTTTTGGCTTTTATTTTATTTTATTTTTTTATTGCTGTTTAAGTACAGTTGTCTCCATTTCCCCGTCACCACTTCCCCCTCCTCACCCCATCCTCTACCCTCAATTCCCTTGATCCTACCCTCCCTTCGGCTTCGTCCAAGTGTCCTTTATATATGTTCCTTGATGTTGGGATGTCGTATGCCCTATTCTAGGGAAAATAATGTGCATTACACATTAATATAAGCTAGCTGTCTGTAAGCATCAATTAGGTCATGGTGCTTTTTTTTTTTTTTTTTTGCTAATCTTGTATTTTTTGCTAATATTTTTGCTTAGTTGTTTTATCAATTGCTAAAAAATGGTGATAAAATCTCTAATGATGACTCTGAAATTGTCCCTTTTTCCCTTTGATTTTGTCAAGTTTTACTTCAGGTATTTTACAATTCCATTATTATGTACATAGTACATAATATTTATGTATTTATGATTGATATTCCTGATTAATAGAATATTTTCTCATCATGAAATATCTTTCTTTTCCTCTGCTAACACATTTTGTTTTGAAATCTATTTTTTTAAAGATTTCATTTATTTATTTTTAGAGAAAGGGGAAGGGAGAGAGAAAAAGAGGGAGAGAAACACCAATGTGTGGTTGCCTTTCACACACTCCCTACTGGGGACCTGGCCCACCACCCAGACATGTGCCTTGACCAGAATCCAACTGGTAACCCTTTTTGGTTTGCAGGCAGGTACTCAATCCACTGATCCACACCAGCCAGGACTTGAATCTATATCTGCTATTATTATAGCTCTCCAGTCTCCATATATTTATTGTTTGCTTTTACATATTTTCACAGCCATTTACATACAATTGATTTTGTTTATGTATTTAAAATGCTTCTCTTACAAACAAAATATATATGAATTATTCTCTTTTCCATTCTTAAAATCTCTGCAATTTAATCTGAATGTTGAATACTGAACTGTTAATGTAATTATTGATATTGATATGGTTATTGATATGTAGTCCATTTTATTATTTTATTGTTTTCATAATCTCTTTTAAATTTCTTTACCTATATTCCTATTTTAATAAGTTTTGGGGGAAATTATTTGGATATTTATAGAATTTCACTTTAATTTTGCTATTGATTTTTTTACTTATATTTCTTTAGTTATTTTTAGAGGTTTCTTTAATGAGTAGACTTTATATTATTAGAGCCTGCTTATGGTTAATATTGTGTCATTGAATGTAAATTGTAGAATACCTAAAACCATATAGGTCAATATATTCCCTCCCATCTCTTCTACCAGTGGCTCTCAAACTCTAGCCCATGAGCTAAATCTGGCTTGCAGTCTGTTTTTGTATAGATCTGGAGCTAAAATGTTTTGATTTTTACAGGATTATAAAAACAACACCTAAGAAGAATGTATGAAAGAGATATTGTGAGACTGCTCTAAAATATTTCATCTCATCTTTTACACAATAAGGTTTCCTACCCTTGTTTTATACAAATTTTGTTACATCTGTATATATTATAAATCCTATAAGACTATGCCATATCTATGACTTTAAGAAAAACATTAGGATGAAAAGATCAAAAATTTTTTCACATTTAACCAAATATATCATTTCCAATACTTTCATTCTATTCTGAAAATCACAATTTCCTTCTGTCAAAATTTTCCTTCAGCATGAAGAACGTACTTTACCATTTTGTTTTTAAAGTATATTTTACTGATTATGTTATTACAGTTGTCCCATTTTTTATCCCCTTTATTCCCCTCCTCCCTGCACTCCCCCTTCCCCACCAGCATTCCCCCCCTTAGTTCATATCCATAGGTCATACATATAAGTTCTTTGGCTTCTCCATTTCCTATACTATTCTTAACCTCCCCCTGTCTATTTTGTGTCTACCATTTATGCTTCTTATTCCCTGTACCTTTTCCCCCATTCTCCCCTCTCACTTTCCCTGCTGATGACCCTCCATGTGATCTGCATTTCCTTGATTCTGTTCTTGTTCTTGTTTTTGGCTTACTTTGTTTTTGTTTTGGGGTTTTTTTTTTTAGGTGCAGTTGTTCATACTTGTGAGTTTGTTGTCATTTTAATGTTTATATTTTTATCGTTTTCTTAGATAAACCCCTTTAACATTTCATATAATAGGGTCTTGGTGATGATGAACTCCTTTAACTTGACCTTATCTGGGAAGCACTTTATCTGCCCTTTCATTCTAAATGATAGCTTTGATGAATAAAGTAATCTTGGATGTAGGTCCTTGCCTTACACAAATTTGAATACTTCTTTCCAGCCCCTTCTTGCCTGCAAGGTTTCTTTCGAGAAATCAGCTGATAGTGTTATGTGGACTCCTTTGTAGGTAACTATCTCCCTTTCTCTTGCTGCTTTTGGAATTCTTTCCTTATCTTTAACCTTGGGCAGTGTAATTATGATGTGCCTTGGTGTGTGCTTCCTTGGGTCCAAGTTCTTTGGGTCTCTCTGAACTTCCTGAACTTCCAGGAAGTCTATTTCCTTGGCCAGATTGGGGAAGTTCTCCTTTATTATGTTTTCAAATAAGTTTTCAATTTTTTACCCTTCCTCTTCTCCTGGCACCTCTATGATTTGGATGTTGGAAGGTTAAGAGTTGTCCTAGAGGTTCCTAAGCCTCTCATTATTATTATTATTATTATTATTATTAATTATTTTTGAAGTCTTGTTTCTTCGTCCTTTTCTGGTTGAAAGTTTGTTTCTTCCTTCTGCTCCAAATCATCTATTTGAGTCCCAGTTTCCTTCCCTTCACTGTTGATTCCCTGTATGTTTTTCTTTATTTCACTTTGCATAGCCCTCACTTCCTTCTCTATTTTGGGACCATACTTAACCATATCTGTGAGCATCTTTATTACCAGTGTTTTGAACTTTGCATCTGATAAGTTAGCTATCTTTTTGTCACCTAGTTCTATTTTGGGAGTTCTGATCTGTTCTTTCACTTGGGCCATATTTCTTTGTTTTGGTGTACCTGTTATGTCATAAGGGGCGGAGCCTTAGGTATTCACCAGGGCGAGGCAACCCACTTTGCTGAGTTGTGGTGCAGTATGTGGGAGAGGGTCGGAAAGGTTACAATGCCACTTGCTCAGCTCTCTGCCATCTTTCAGTCACTTCCCTCACTATCTACAAGAAAGTTAGGCCATCCTGATGCTGATTCCTGAGTGGGTGGTTTTTTGTATGTTCTAGGGCTCTTTGGGTCTCTCCAATGAACTGTCCTGTTGGGCTGGAAGTTTCTCTTGCCACCACAACCCCCACAGGTTTTACAACCAGAGATTTTGAGGCTTCTTTTCCAGTACTAGAACCCTGGGTTGCACCGTCTGTCTTGCACCCGTTTTTCCTCTTGGTTTATCTGCATGCAAATGTGGGACCACCTGGTCCACCAGCTGCTGCCTTGCCATGTTTTCTCTACACCCGACTGCCTGTCTCTGCCCTCCCTACCAGTCTGAATAAATGTTTCTTCTTTAACTCCCTGGTTGTCAGACTTCCATACAGTTTGATTTTCTGGCAGTTCTGGTTAGTTTTCATTTTTAAATTTGTTATAGTCCTTCTTTTGGTTGTGTGAGGATGCAAAGTATATATCCCTATACCTCCATCTTCACCAAAAGTTACTTTGTCATTTCTTACACTAAAATTCTGCTGGCTAAAACCAAATTTTGTTACTTTTATTTTATATTATTTGGAAATATGTTTATTTTGCCTTTATTCTTAGAGAATATTTCACTGGATGCAGAAGTCTGAGCTGATCTTTTACTTTATTATTTCAGCACTTTAAGGATATTTTTGACTCTAACTTGGCTTCTATGTTTCATGACAAAAATTCAGTCATTAATCTAATTATTTTTCCTCATATGTATTGTGTTCCTCTTCTCTTACTGCTTTCAAGATTTGTTTTTTATCCATGTCAACAATTTGTCTATGATGTGCCTTTGCATGGTCATTTTCAATGCTTATTTTATTTGACAATTTTGGATACCTTTCTTTAAATATGGAAAAATTTCACCCATTTTTCAGTCCTATTTGAAATATTTTTTCAGTCCTATTTTATGTCTTTTGTTATTTTGGCAGTACAATTGCCCTTACGCTGGATTGTGAAATATTCTGTAGCAGTTCCATCAGGCTTTTTTCTTTTTTTCCTTTTTTAAATTTAAATTATAAATTACAGTTTATACTTAATATAAGTTTGTATTGGTTTCAGGTGTACAGCATAGTGGTTAGACACTCATCTACTTTATAATGTATTCCTTTCAATATTTCCAGTACTCACCTGGCACCCTACATAGTTATCACAATATGATTGACTATATTACGCAAGGGTGTATTTTACATCCTCATGACTGTTTTGTAACTACCAATTTGTACTTCTATTTTTTAAATATATTTTATTGATTATGCTATTACAGTTGTCCCATTTATCCCCCATCATTCCCCTCCACCCTACACACCCTCTCCCACCCACATTCCCCCCTTTAGTTCATGTCGATGTGTCTTAAGTTTTTTAGCTTCTACATTTCCCATACTATTCTTGCCCTCCCCCTGTCTATTTTCTTCCCACTATCTATGCTACTCATTCTCTGTACCTTTTCCCCCTCTCTCCTCCTCCCACGGCCCTGTTGCTAACCCTCCATATGATCTCCATTTCTGTGGTTCTGTTCTTGTTCTAGCTGTTTGCTTAGTTTGCTTTTGTTTTACGTGTGGTTCTTAATAGCTGTGAGTTTGCTGTCTTTTCACTGTCATATTTTTATCTTCTTTTTCTTAGATAAGTCCCTTTAACATTTCATAGAATAAAGACTTGGTGATGATGAACTGCTTCAACTTGACCTTATCTGAGAAGCACTTCATCTTCCCTTCCATTCTAAATTACAGCTTTGCTGGATAGAGCAATTTTGGATGTAGGTCCCTGCTTTTCAAGATTTCAAATATTTCTTTCCAGCCCCTTCTTGCCTGGAAGGTCTCTTTTGAGAAATCAGCTGACAGTCTGATGGGAACTCCCTTGTAGGTGACTGTCCCCTTATCCCTTGCTGCTTCTAGAATTCTCTGCTTCATTTTAATCTTGGCTAATGTAATTACGATGTGCCTTGGTGTGTTCCTCCTTGGGTCCAACTTCCTTGGGACTCTCTCAGCTTCCTGGACGTCCTGGTAGTCTATATCCTTTGCCAGATTGGGGAAGTTCTCCTTTATTATTTGTTCAAATAAGTTTTTCCACTTGTTGCTCTTCTTCTTCCCCTTCTGGGACCCCTATAATTCGGATGTTGGGACGTTTAACGATGTCCCGGAGGTTCCTAAGCCTCTCCTCATTTTTTTGAATTCTTGTTTCTTCCTCGTTTTCTGTTTGGTTGTTAGTTTCTTCCTTCTGGTCCACTCCATTGATTTGAGTCCCAGTTTTCCTCCCATCTCTATCAGTTACCCATGCATCTTCCATCATTTCACGTATTGTAGCCTGCATTTTTTCATCTAATTTGTGAGCAAAATCAACCAATTCTGTGAGCATTTTGATGACCAGTGCTTTGAACTGTGCATCTGATAGGTTGGCTATCTCTTCACTGCTTAGAGGAATTGGCTCTGGGGCTTTTATTTGTTTTCTGATTTGAGCCATTTTTGGTGGGATTTTTTTGTTGTTGTTGTTGTTTTGGTTTTAGTCTGGTCGCGGCTCTTACGTATGAGGGGTGGAGCCTTAGGTGTTCCTCAGGGTGGGGCAGCCCAGTCGCCGGGTTGTGACGCTACAGGTCGGGGCAGGGTCTGAGAGGGAAGAATGGCGCCTGTTCCGCTCTCTCCTGGACTCCAGCCCTTTCCGCCGCTTCCCCTTCACCTGGATTATCTGTGCACGCAAGCGTGCTGTTACGTAGTGAAGAGTGGAGCCTCTGGCGCTCCCCAGTGCGGGCAGCCCAGTCGCTGGGTTGTGACGCTGTATGTGGGGGCGGGTCTGAGAGGGAACAATGGCGCCTGCTCCGCTCTCTCCTGGATTCAGTCCCTTCCGCCACTTCCCCTCTGCCTGGACCGTCTGCGTGCACGAATGTGAGACCACCTGGTCAGCCAGCCGCCCTGTGCGGCCTCACTGGGTCTGCACAGTTGCCCCCCTGTGCCCGGGGTTCGCCAGCTGCTGCCTGTGGGCCCGGGGACCGCCAGCCGCCGCCTGTGCGCCTGGGAACTGCCCGCAGATGCTGCCTGTGTTCCAGGTCCGCACTTTCTCCTGCCGCGACTCCGCCCCTCTTACCGGTGTGGATGAATGGTTGTTGGACTTCAGTACAGTTCAATTTTCTAGTTCTGGTTGTTTTCTTGTTTCTAAATATTTGTTGTCCTTAATTTTGGTTGTGAGAGGAGGCACAGTGTGTCCGCTTACGCCTCCATCTTGGCCGGAAGTCCCCAATTTGTACTTCTTAATCCCTTTACCTCTTTTACCTTATCACCCAATCTCCCTCCTCTCTGGCAACTGCCAGTCTTCTCTCTGTGTCTATGAGCCTGTTTCAATTTTGTTTGTTTGTTTCTTTAGTTTCCACATATAAATGAAATTATATGTTAGTTTTCTTTTTCTGAATGATTTATTTCACTGAGCACAATACCCTCTAGGTGTATCCATGCTGCTGCAGATGGTAAAATTTCATTCTTTTTTTATGGTTGAGTATATATGTACTAACACTTTTTTCCTTTTGTTTATAGTACATTTTATTGATTTTGCTATTACAGTTGTCCCAATTTTTTCTCCCCTTTCTCCCCCTCCTCCCTGCACCATCCTCCTCATGCTCTAGCATTTCCCCCTCCACAGTTCATGTCCTTGGGTTATACATATAAATTCTTTTGCCTCCATTTTTTGTACTACCATGTTTTACTCCACTTATGTATTGATTGGCACTAGGACTGCTTCCATATTGTGGCTATTGTAAATAATGCTGCAAAGTACATAGAGGTGCATGTATTCTTTTGAGTTTCTGTTTTGGGTTTCTTCAAATAATTCCCCGGAAGTAGAATTGCTGTGTCTATTCGTTTTTTACTATTGAATTTTTTGAGTCGACATTGGTTAAAAAATTATATAGGTTTCAGATATACAGTTCCACATCATCTGTATATTGTATTGTGCGTTTAATATTCCACGTCAAGTCTCCTTCCACCACCATGTATCCCCCTTTTACCTTCTCCTTCCCCCACCCTCTCTTCCCTCTTGCTATTACCATACTGTTGTATTTGTTCAATGAGTTTATCTTTTTTTGCTGAATCCCATCATCCTTTCCCAACAATCACCTCCCTCTGATAGCCGTCAGTCTATTCTCTGTATCCATGAGTGTGTCTTTATTTTGTTAGTTCATTTTGTTCTTTACATTCCATATGTAAGTGAAATTATGTGGTACTTATCTTTCTCTGACTTTAATTTAATTTAACATATTACTCTCATTTTCCACCCACGCTGTCGCAAAAGGTTAGATTTCCTTTTTTATGGCTGAGTAGCATTCACTGTGTAAATGTACTAGTTTTCTCTTTGTTCTTCACATTAATCAACCTTCACCTTAATTTAGTCTTTCCTCTGTCATTTCCATTTTGCATTTAAGTATGTTCAGTGAATTTAATTTCAGATATTGTATGTTTCAGTACTATAATTTCATTTTTGCATTTTTTCTTTATTTATGTTTTTTGCAAGGACTTACTTTTTCTTAATTTTATGTAATTTTTTCACCCCTTTGAGGAAAATTATAAAACACAATTCAGCTAATTATGTTATTTGTGTTTTCTTGTGGTGTGTCTCTGTTTGTTTTATTTTGAATTAAGAATGTGTTACATTTTTTCTTTTACCCCCTGGCCTATTTCATTTAGCATAAAACACTCTAGTTTCATCCACAAAGGGGAGGAGGTCCTTCCTTTCTGCTCTGTGTAGTATTCCATTGTGTAAATGTACTATTGTTTTATGATCCATGCATTTACTGATAGGCACTTAGGACTATTTCCAGCACTTGGCTATTGTAAATTGTGCTGCTATGAACATTTGGGTACATAGGTTCTTTTGAATCAGTGTTTCAGGACTTTTAGGGTATAATCCAAGCAGTGGAATTGCTCAGTCAAAAGGTAGTTCCATTTTTAGTTTTCTGAGGAAATTCCGTACTGCTTACCACAGTGGCGGCACCAATCTCATCCCCACCAACAATGTACTAGGGATCCCTTTTCTCTGGTACCTCTCGAACACTTGTTTGTTGATTCGTTTATGATGGCCATTCTGACCGGTGTGAAGTGGTATCTCATTGTGTTTTTTTATAGGATTTTTTGTTTGTTTTGTTTATTTATTTATTTTTATTTTTATTGTTGTTCAAGTACAGTTTTCTGCATCCTAGCCCACCACCATCCTAGCCCACCACCCAGCCCTGCCCACCTCCCTCCCATTTCCATGCCCTCCCCATTGTTATTGTCCATGTGTCCTTTATACTTGTTCCTACAAACTGTTCACCCTGTTCCCCTGAAATTCCCTCCCCTCTCCCCTCTGGTCAATGTCAGACTGTACTCAATTTCAGGGTTTTGGTTATATTTTGTTTATTTGTTGGTTTTGTTGATCATCTTCCTGTTAAAGGAGAGATCAAATGGTATTTGTCTTTCACCACCTCGCCTATTAAGCTTAGCATAATGCTTTCCAGTTCCATCTATTCTGTTGCAAAGGATAGGAGCTCCTTTTTCCTTTCTGCTGCATACAATTCCATTGTGTAAATGTACCATAGTTTTTTTTTTTTTTTTTTTTTTTTTTTTTTTTTTTTTTTTTTTTTTTTATCCATACACTTACTGGTGGGCACCTAGGTTGCTTCCAACACTTGCCTATTGTAAATTGTGCTGCCCTGAACATTAGGGTGCATCGGTTCTTTTGGATTGGTGTTTCAGTGTTCTTAGGATATAATCCTAGCAGTGGAATTGCCAGGTCAAAGGGCAGATCCATTTTTAGTTTTCTGAGAAAATCCCATACTGTTTTCCATAGTGGTTGTACCAGTCTGCAATCCCACCAACAGTGCACTAGGGTTCCCTTTTATACATAACCTCCCCAATGCTTGTTGTTTGATGCTTTGTTTATGATGGACATTCTGACCGGTGTGAAGTGGTATCTCATTGTGGTTTTAATTCTCATTTCTCTGATAGCTAGCAATACTGAGCATCTTTTCATATGTCTCTTGGCCCTCTGTATGTCCTCCTTGGTGAAGTGTCTGTTCAAGTCCTTTGCCCATTTTTTAATTGGGTGCCTTGTCTTAGAGTGGAGTCATGTGAGTTCTTTATATATTTTAGAGATCAAACCCTTGTCTGAGGTATCATTGGCAAATATGTTTTCCCATATGGTTGGTCCTCTTTTTATTTTAATTCTGTTTTCTTTAGCCATGCAGAAGGTTTTTCTTTGATGAGATTCCATTTATTTATCTTTTCTTTTATGTCCCTTGCTCTAGAGGAAATATCATTGAAAATATTGCTACGTGAAACAATTCAGATTTTTGTGCCTATGTTCTCCTATAGGAATTTAATGGTGTCACAACTTATATTTAAATGTTTTATCCACCTTGAACTTACTTTTGTGTATGGTGTAACTCGGTGCTTGAGTTTCATTTTTTTGCGTGTAGCTCTCCCAACACAATTTGTTGACAAGGCTATTTTTACTACATTTTATGCTTTTGCTCCCCTTCTCGAATATTAATTGATCTTAGAAATTAGGGTTTATTTCTGGGGTCTCTGTTCTGTTTCATTGGTCTATCTGTCTGTTTTTATGCCAGTACCAGGCTGTTTTGATTACAGTGTTCTTGTAATACAGTTTGGTATCAGGTATTGTGATCTCTCCTACTTTGCTCTTCTTTCTCAAAATTGCAGCAGCTATTCGGAGTCATTTGTGGTTCCATATAACTTTTTGAAGTGTTTGTTCTATGTCTGTGAAATATGCCACTGGTGCTTATTGGGTATTGCATTGAATATGTAAATTGCTTTGGTTAATGTGGATATTTTGATGTTGTTTATTCTTCCAGTCTTTGAACACAGCATATGTTTCCATTTGTTTGTGTCTTCCTTGATTTCTTTCTTCAGTGTTATGTAGTTTTCTGAGTATAGGTCTTTTACTTCCTTGGTTAAGTTTATTCCTAGGTATTTTATTTTTCTCATTGCTATATCAGATGAGATTTTTTTTCTTGATTTCTGCTTCTATTTTTTCATTGTTGATATATAAAAATGCCTTTAATTTCTGGATATTGTCTTTGTATCCTGCTGTTTGGCCAAATTCATTTATTAGGTCGAGCAGTTATTGGGCCAAGTCTATAGGATTTTCTATGTATACTATCATGTCATCTGCAAACAATGACAGTTTTGTTTCCTCCTTTCCAGTTTGAATGCCTTTTATTTATTGTTCTTGTCTGATCACTGTGGCTACAACTTTCAATACTATGTTGAATAGAAGTGGTGAAAGTAGACAACCTTGTCTTGTTCCTGACCTTAGTGGGAAAGATTTTAGTTTATGCTAATTGAGTACGATGTTGGCTCTATATATAGAGGTCAATCATATATGACCTTTATTAGGTTGAAGAGTGTTCCCTCTATTTCCCCTTTGTGGAGTGCATTTGTCATAAATGAGAGCTGTACCTTATCAAATGCTTTTTCAACATCTATTGATATGATCATGTGATATTTATCTTTCCTTTTGTTTATGTCATGTATTACATTTATTGATTTCTGAATATTGTACCATCCTTGTATCCCTGGAATGAATCCCACTTGGTCATGGTGTATGATCGTTTTAATGTATTGTTGGATGCGGTTTGCCAATATTTTGTTGAGGATTTCAGCATCTATGTTCATCAGTGATATTGGTCTGAAGTTCTCTTTCTTTGTTGTGTCTTTATCTGCTTTTGAGATTAGGATGATGATGGCTTCATAAAAAGTTTGAGTGCCTTTCATTATTTTTGAATTTTTTGGAATAGTCTATGAGGCATAGGGCTTAGCTCTTCCTTAAATGCTTTGTAGAATTCTCCTGTGAAACCATCCTGGTCAGGATGTTGGTGTGTCAGGAGTTTTTTGATTACTGCTTCAACTTCATCTGCTGTTATTTGTCTGTTCAAGCTATCTGCCTCTTCTTCATTGAGTTTTGGGACAGTATATTTTTCTAGAAATTTGTCCATTTCACTTAGGCTTTCAAATTTCTTGGCATAAAGTTCTTCATAGTAATTTCTTACAATCCTTTGTATTTCTGTGGTGTCAGTTGTAATCTCTTGTCTTTCTTCTCTGATTGTGTTTATTTGACTCCTCTCTCTCTCTCTTTTTTTTTTTTTTTTTGAAACAGTGGTCTTCATAAGCTATAAAATTTATTTATTTATTTATTTATTTATTTATTTATTTATTTATTTTTATTTTAATTGTTGATCTTGTACAGTTTTCTGTCTTTTACTTCCACCCCAGCCCACCACCCCAACCCTCCCCACCTCCCTCCCATTTCCACTCCCCATAGTTTTTGTCCATGAGTCCTTTATACTTGTTCCTGTAAACCCTTCCCCTTTTCCCCTGACATTTCCTCCGTTCTCCCCTCTGGTCATTGTCAGCCTGTTCCCAATTTCAGTGTCTTTGGTTATATTTTGCTTGTTTGTTTGTTTGTTTTGTTGATTAGGTTCCTGTTAAAGGTGAGATCATATGGTATTTGTCTATTACTGCCTGGCTTATTTCGCGTAACATGATGCTCTCCAGTTCCATTCATGCTGTTGCAAAGGGTAGGAGCTCCTTCTTTCTTTCTGCTGCATAGAATTCCATTGTGTAAATGTACCATAGTTTTTTGATCCGTTCATTTACTAACGGGCATCTAGGTGGCTTCCAACACTTGGCTATTGTAAATCGTGATGCTATGAAAATAGGGGTGCATAGGTTCTTTTGGATTGGTGCTTGAGGGTTCTTAGGATATAATCCAAGCAGTGGAATTGTTGGGTCAAAAGGTAGATTCATTTTTAGTTTTCTTAGAAAATTCCATACTGTTTTCCATAGTGGTTGTACCAGTCTGCACCCCTACCAACAGTGCACTAGGCTCCCCTTTTCTCCACAACCTCTCCAACACTTGCTGTTTGTTGCTTTGTTGATGATGGCCATTCCGATTGGTGTCAAGTGGTATCTCATTGTGGTTTTAATTTGCATCTCTCTGATAGCTAGCAATATCGAGCATCTTTTCATGTGTCTCTGGATCCTCTATATGTCCTCCTTGGAGAAGTGTCTGCCCAAGTCCTTTGCCCATTTTTTAATTCGGTTCCTTGTCTTCTTAGAGTGGAGTCGTGTACGTTCTTTATATATTTTGGAGATTAAACCCTTATCTGAGGTATCATTGGCAAATATGTTTTCCCACACAGTCGGTTCTCTTTTTGTTTTAATACTGTTTTCCTTGGCCATGCAGAAGCTTTTAATTTTGATGAGATTCCATTTGTTTATTCTTTCCTTTATGTCTCTTGCTTCGGGGACATATCAGTAAAAATGTTGCTGCGTGAAATATGTGAGATTTTACTGCCTATATTACCCTCCAGGATTTTAATGGTGTCACAGCTTACATTTAAGTCTTTTATCCACCTCGAATTTATTTTTGTGTATGGTGTAAGTTGGTGCTCAAGTTTCATTTTTTTTGCACATAGCTGTCCAGTTCTCCCAGCACTACTTGTTGAAGAGACTATTTTCGCTCCATTTTATGTTGCTGCCACCTTTGTCGAATATTAATTGACCATAGAGACTTGGGTTTATTTCTGGGCTCTCTGTTCTATTCCACTGGTATATGTGCCTGTTTTTATGCCAGTACCAAGCTGTTTTGATTATAGTGGCCTTGTTACAGTTTGGTATCAGGTATTGTGATCCCTCCTACTGTGCTCTTCTTTCTCAATATAGCTGCAGATATTCTGGGTCGTTTATTGTTCCATATAAATTTTTGAAGTGTTTGTTCTATGTCTGTGAAACATGCCATTGGTACTTTAATAGGTATTACATTGAATTTGTAAATTGCTTTGTGTAGTATGGACATTTTGATGTTATTAATTCTTCCAATCCATGAACATGATATATACTTCCATTTGTTTGTGTCTTCCTTGATTTCTTTCTTCAGTGTTGTGTAGTTTTCTGCATACAGGTCTTTTACCTCCTTGGTTAGGTTTATTCCTAGGTATTTTATTTTTCTTTTTGCTAGATCGAATGGGATTTTTTCCCTTGACTTCTGCTTCTGCTGTTCATTGTTGGTATACAAAATGCCTTTGATTTCTTGATATTGACTTTGTATCCAGCTGTTTGGCCAAATTCATTTATTAGGTTGGGCAGCATTTTGGCCAAGTCTATAGGATTTTCTGTGTACACTATCATGTCATCTGCAAACAATGATAGTTTTGTTTCCTCCTTTCCAATTTGAATGTCTTTTATCTCCTTTTCTTGTCTAATCGCTGTGGCTAAGACTTCCAATACTGTATTGAATAGAAGTGGTGAAAGTGGACAGCCTTGTCTTGTTCCTGATCTTAGTGGGAAAGATTTCAGTTTTTGCCCGTTGAGCATGATGTTGGCTGTAGGTCTCTCATATATGGCCTTTATTATGTTGAGGAATGGTCCCTCTATTCCCACTTTGCTGAGTGTTTTTATCATAAATGGGTGCTGTACCTTATGAAAAGCTTTTTTCCGCATCTATTGATATGATCATGGGATTTTTGTCTTTGCTTTTGTTTATGTGATGTATAACATTTACTGATTTATGAATGTCAAACTATCCTTGTATCCCTGGGATGAATCCCACTTGGTCATAGTGTATGATCTTTTTAATGTGTTGTTGGATGCGGTTTGCCAATATTTTGTTGAGGATTTTAGCATCTATGTTCATCAGTGATATTGGCCTGTAATTTTCTTTCTTTGTTGTGTCTTTATGTGGTTTTGGGATTAGGATGATGCTGGCTTCATAGAAAGAGTTTGGGAGTCTTCCATCTTCTTGGATATTTTGGAATACTCTGTGAAGGATCGGAGTTACCTCTTTCTTAAATTCTTTGTAGAATTCTCCTGTGAAACCATCTGGTCCAGGACTTTTGTGTGTTGGTAGTTTTTTGATTACTGATTCAATTTCATCTGCTGTTATTGGTCTCTTCAGGTTTTTTGCTTCTTCTTTATTGAGTTTTGGGAGATTGTATTTTTGTAGAAACTTGTCCATTTCACCTAGGTTTTCAACAACTGTAATAGCATAATCAATAAAATATATTTTTTAAAAAAGATTCTTTTCACCTGTGATGCTTTGGATTGGACCCAAACAAACAGAAAACTTCTAATAGCTTTGTATGTCAGTTTTTGGGGATATTATTAGCTTCAAGGCACTGCTCAAAGTTGAATGATTAAAAACTATCTCTTACAAATCCCTCAAAATGTCATACTATGCATTGTTAAGGAGTTGGCAGACTTGGAAGTTAACTTCACCTGTAACTTTATCCCCATAATAACATACTAATTGTGAACAATGAGGAAAATGTAGAATGCTTACACAAGAGTGAAGAAATTTTGAACACTTCAAAACAACGAAAAACAAAGTTATGTGTAAATAGAACCCAAGCAGTAGGATATAGTTTCAAAACCTTTCTACAAGTTTGACACAAGAGAGTTGTAACAAATCTGCTCATCTAAACAACACCTAATTCAGAATATGAGACTTTATCATAAATTACCCCCATATAAAATGCAAATAATCTATTGGGGACACCTGCGTTTAGTCTTGGTTCTGTCACAATCTTGTTTTATTATTTAGTAAGTCTACCCTATTTGTGAAACTGTGAAAAATAACTTTTATTCTAGGTACATCTTATTGGTGTTATCAGGACTAAATTAAATGCTTAGTGAAAAACACACTTGAAGATAAAGAACTATGCATGTTCACAGAATTATTTCAAAACAAGGGTTTGAATGATATCAAAGCAAGCCTACTGATCTCAGGATTAGGTCTAAATTTCAGATAGAACCCTGTGCTTTGTCTGATTTTTTTTGGAGGGGAAGATACATAGATATATAGATTAGCTCATTTAATTTCAAAATAGAGTTATGAAATACATAATAACACCTTATTTTTATAGATTAAAAACAGGTTCAAGGAAATGAAATAATTTATATGCAAAGCAATAAGCAATGTGCCTAGAACATAATAACTACTCAGTAAATGGCAATGGGTATTAAGGACATATATCATGTAGTCATTCGATGTATTCAGGTTGGACACATTATAATCTCCTGATGAGGAACATGAAAATGAAAGTCTATTGATTCAACATAGCTAGTAGAAAGGTAGGTCAATAAACTCTATGCAGAAGTCATGTTTCCAGAAAATTCAGATTACTTGATTGATTGATTGATTGATTAAATAATTGATTCAGTCATGAAAATTTAAATTACTTGATCGAATGATTGACTCCTTCGTCCATTCATTCATGTAAAAAAATATTATAGGTTCTTTGGTAAGAATAAAAGCTATAATGGGAAAGAGAAGAGGGGCTGGTCAATTTTATTGAGGATGAAGGTTGTCGGGAAAGATTAATTGAGAAGCCAAAGCTTAAGCTGAGTCGTAAAGATAAGTAGGTACTTGTCAGGAATCATGTTGAAAAGTATAAAGGAAAACAAGAAAAAAGAAAAAGCATGTCGAAAGGCCCAGGGGTGTAAAACCTCCTGCTTATTTTGGGAAACAAAAAGCAGTTTAGCATGGCTGGAAATAAACCTTGTAAGATAAAATTGGGCAAGTAATTAGGTTGCAGAGTTAGGTAAGGGTCAGGTAATGAATAGTATTGTTCACTATATTAAGAACTTGAGCTTTGTTCTAAAGGTAATGGAAAGCCACTGAAGAGTTCAAAGAGTATGTGTTTGGTTTTGGTTTTAGAAAAATCACTCTGGCAGTATTGTGAAAGATGTAATAGGAAGGCAAATCTGGACATAGTAAGACTCATCGGAATTTTTCTGAAGTAGTCCAGATGAAGCTTGAATCAAGGTTTCAGTTGTATCTTCATATGGGAAATGGGAATAATAATAATTCATAGTTTTGTGAAGATTAAAGTAGTTAATATTTGCTCTTAGAATAGTGCCTGACATTTACGAAGTAGTATATAAGTTTTTGATAAACAACAAAAGAATGTAATAAATGAATAAATGTTAATGTGTTACTTCTCTCTCTATTTAACTTCTTTTTTTACTCTAAAGAAAGGACAATTATTGGAGAATTTGAGTAGAATTTTCCCTTTTCATTAAAATTATAAGACAGTTTTCATTTTATATTTTGTAAATAGCTGTATTGAGATACAATTCACTATCATACAATTCACCCATTTAAAAGGTACAATTCGATGGTTTTTAGTATATTCATAGATATGTAAAACCTGCAGCACAATCAGTTTTAGAATTTTGCATCACCTCAAAAAGAAACCCCATTCTCTTTACCTATCCCATTCAACTACCTCCTAGCGCTGCCCTAAGCAGCCACTAATCTACTTAGTATCTACAGATTTACTCATTTTGGCTGTTCATATGAATGGAATCATATACTATGTAAACTTCTGTGACTGTGCTCTTTCACAAAACATAAGGTTTTGAAAATTCATCTAAGTTGCAGTACATACCAGTACTTCATTCTTTTATGGCCAAAAATATATGGACTGAACACATTTTGTTTATCCACTTGTTCACTGATAGACATTTGGGTTGTTTCCACCTTTTGATTTTTATAAAAAATGCCACTATGAAAATTTTGTACAGGGTTTTGTGTGACATATAGGTTATTTTCTCTTGGATATACACATAGAAGCAGAATTCCTGGGTCACATGTTAACTATGTATAATTGCCTGAGGTACTATCAAATTGTTTTCCAAAGTGGCTGCATTATTTTATATTCCCACCAGTAGTGTATGAGGGTTCTGATTTCTCCTTATCCTCATCAACAGTTATTATTTTCTGACATCTTTTATTGTTGTTCAAGTACAGTCATCTCCATTTTACTCCCACCACTCTTTCCCACCCCACCCACACCCACCTCCCACTCTCAATCTTACCCCGCTTTGGCTTTGCCCATGGGTCCATTATACATGTTCATTGACAAACCTTCCCCACTTCCCCCCATTATGCCCTCCCACTTCCCCTCTGATTACTGTCAATTTGTTCTTTATTTCAATGTCTCTAGTTATATTTTGCTTGTTTGTTTGTTTTGTTGATTGGGTTCCACTTAAAGGTGAGATCATATGGTATTTGTCTTTGACCGCCTGGCTTATTTCACTTAGCATAATGTCCTCCAGTTTCATCCATGCTGTGATGAAGGGTAAGAACTCCTTTTTTCTTTCTGCTGTGTAGTATTCCCTTGCGTAAATGTACTATAGTTTTTGGATCCATTCATTTACTTATGGGCATTTAGGTTGTGGCTTTTTGTTTCCAGCTAGCTATCCTAGTGAGTGTGAAGTGATATCTCATTGTTATTTTGATTTGTATTTTCCTGCTGAATAATGACACAGAGCATCCTTTTATGTGCTTTTTTTTTAGCCATTTGTATATTTTAATTAGTGAAATGTCTATTCACATCCTTTGTCCACTTTTAAATTGGCAAATTTGTTTTTTTATTATTGAACTTTATAAATTTTTATATTCTAGATATAAAACCCTTACCAGATATATGATTTGCAATTATTTCCTTCCATTCCGTGGGTTGTGTTAGCACTTCCTTGGTAGTCTTTGCCTTGAAGCAAAAAAGTTTTAAATTTTGATAAAGTACAATTTATCTATTTTGTTGTTGTTGTTCATGCTTTTGTTATTATGTCAAAGAATTCTTTGAGAAATCCAAGATAATGATGATGTACTTATATGTTTCCTTCTAAGAGTATATAGTTTTAGAATGGCCTTAGTCCATTTGGCCTGCTATAACAAAATACCACAGAGTGGTAGAAACAACAGAAATTTATTTTTCACAGTCTTGGAGATTGGAACACCCAAGATTAAAGTGTCAGCATGGTTGAGTGAAAGCATTCTTCCTGGTTCTTAGCTTGTTCTTACTGTCTCTCTCCTCACATGGTAAAAGCAGCTGAAGGTCTTTTACAAGGGTACTAATACCACTCATGAGGTCCCCATCCTCATGACCTAAGCACCTTCCAAGTCTTCACCTCCTAACACTTTGGGGAATAGGATTTCAACATATAATTTTGGGGGAACTCATTTATATGATAGAAAGCCCTTACATTTAAATATTTACTACATTTTGGGTTACCTTTTGTGTACAATATGAGGTGAGGATTCAACTACATTCTTTTTTATTAAATATATTGAGCTGACATTGGTTAATAACATCATATAAGTTTCAAGTGTAGATTTCTATGATACATGGCCTGTATATTGATTGCATTGCTTGCCTACCACCTGAAGTCTAATCATATTCTATCACCATATATTGGGCCCCCATATACCCTTTACTATGCCTCCAACCCCCCTTTCCTCTTGTAACCACCATAGTGTTGTCTGTATTTATGAGTTTTTGTTTGTTTGTCTGTCTTGTTTGTTCAGTGTTACTTTTTATTTTTTCTTCTTCTTTAGCTACTAGGATCAGCTTTATTACTTCTTAGACAAGTTCTCTTTTCCCTTAATAGAATACATGCTTCAAATTATGTCAAAAACCAATGGGAGTCATTTATTTATTGTAGACATTCATTTCACATATATGTTTTCAAGAAGACATCTAAGTGAATATTAGTACAAAAACAATGAATAGAGGGACACATACTTGGAATACATTTAAAAAGAGGTAAAGGCTTGTAGCTAAACCAGTCATCTGGACACTACTTGCACTAGGGCTTCCCCAGCTCCCTCATAGTTTAGTCTTGTCTATCACTAGGGTTGCTTTCAATTTTATATCCTACATATGAGTGAGATCCATACCCTCTGCTTTCAGCTACATTCTTTTTTTTTTTTTTTTTTTGACTTCAATGCCTTATCTTTTTTTTTTAATCAGTATTTTTTAATTGTTGATATTGTACAGTTTTCTGTCTTTTACCCCGCCCCAGCCCACCACCCCAGCCCTCCCCACCTTCCTCCCATTTCCACCCCCCCATAGTTTTTGTCCATGAGTCCTTTATACTTGTTGCTCTAAACCGTTCCCCTTTTCCCCTGAAATTCCCTCCCCTCCCACTCTGGACACTGTCAGACTGTTCTCAAATTCAGTGTCTTTGTTTATATTATGCTTGTTTGTTTGTTTTGTTGATTAGCTTCCTGTTAAAGGTGAGATCATATGGTATTTGTCTTTCATTGCCTGGCTTATTTCGCTTAGCATGATACTCTCCAATTCCTTCCATGCTGTCGCAAAGGGTAGGAGCTCCTTCTTTCTTTCTGCTGCATAGAATTCCATTGTGTAAATGTACCACAGTTTTTTGATCCATTCATTAACTGATGGGCACCTAGGTTGCTTCCAGCACTTGGCTATTGTAAATTGTGCTGCTATGAACATAGGGGTGCATTCTTTTCACATGAGTATCCAGATTATCCAGTACTGTTTGTTGAAAAGACTATTCTTTCCCCATTCAGTAATCTTGGTACCCTTGTTAAAAATCAGTTGACCATAGTTGCATAGGTTTATGTTTTTTTACTCTGGGTTCTATTCATTTATTTATAATGTTTATTTCTATGTCAGGAACACAGTGTCTTAATTACCACAGCTTTGTAATAAGTCTTGAAATAGGGAAGTGTGAGGCCTGCTATTTTGTTCTTTTTAGAGCTGTTTTGGTTATTCTGAGCCCCTTGAAATTCCATGGGAATTTTACGATCAGCCTGTAAATTTTTACAAAGAAGCAAGCTGGGATTCTGATAGGAATTGCATTGAATCTGTAGGCAAGTCTGGGGAGTATCACCATCTTAACAATTTTAAGTCTTCTGATCCATGGACAGAAGTGGGAATTTTTTTAACTTATTTAAATGTTGTTTAATTTATTTTAACAATATTTTCTAGTTTTCAGAGTATAAGGTTTGTATATTTTGTTGTTGCATATTCCTAAGTATCTTATACTATTTCATACTATTGTCAACAAAACTGTTTTCTTAATTTCATTTACAGATTGCTTATTGCAAGTTAATTTTCTTTATTTCTTTTTCTTTTATTGATTCCAGAGACAGGGGGAAAGAGAAAGAAAATGAGGTAGAGAAACACTAATGTGAGAGAGAAACATTGTTATGTTTCCTCTTGCATGTGCCCCAACTGGACACTGAACCTGCAACTCAGACATGTGCTGATAGGGAATTGAACCCATGATCTTTCTATCTTCAGGACGATGCCCAACCAATGAGCCGCACCAGCCAAAGCTGCAAGTTAATTTTCTGTATTGATCTTGTAGCCTTCAAATTTGTTCTATTTGTTTACTTAGTTTTTCTCCCTCAATGGATTCTTTAGGATTTTCTCTATATAAGATCTGAGAATACAGATAAATTATTTATCTTTCCAGTATGTATGCCTTTTATTTCTTTTAATTGCCCAACTGCCCTATCTAGAATCTCCAGTACAATGTTGTATAGAAGTGGCTCCTCAATTAGGGGGAAAGAATCCACTCTCCCCTTATTAATTATTATTTTATCTTTGAATTTTTTACAGATTCCCTTTATGAGACAGAGAAAGTTCCTCTCCATTCCTAGTTTGTTAGATTTTTTAAATCATGGAATTAAATATTGACTTTTCAATAAAGAAATATTGTACACTTTTATTCAGATTCCTCTCATTTCTGTTTACACATAGACTGGATGAGTACATTTTAAGAATGTACTAATTCTTAAAGAAAGAAAAATGAGTACATTTTTCTTTGTATGGGATATTAGATAATATGATTCTTTAGTCTCATAATAAAGAACTTTAAGGGACTACCAAGTCCTAGTTTTGCTAAGAATATTATGTTAGATATTACTAAAATCATTAGGCTCCTAGTTGGACACTGACAAACATTTTCATGTATAAAATATTTCACTACAATATTTTCTCCACTGGATTTGGCTCATGATTAAAAATTTAATATAGTATGATTAAACATTTGTGTGACTATTCTTATCAATTCCTTATCCTACCTTCTTACTGGGAAATAAAAACAGGAATATTTTGAATTAGGGGTTAAAAGTCTTAAATTAATTTAATTCCTACATTCCAGGAATCTGATACCTTTCTTTTCTTTTTCTTTTTAATTTTATTTTAATTGTTGTTCTTGTACAGCTTTCTGTCTTTTACTCCCATCCTAGCCCACCACACCAGCCCTCCCCACCACCCTCCCATTTCCACCCCCCTCATTTTTGTCCATGTGACCTTTATACTTGTTGCTCTAAACTGTACCCCATTTCCCCTGAAATTCCCTCCCTGCTCCTCTCTGGTGACTGTCAGCCTGTTCTCAATTATAGTGTTTTTGGTTATATTTTGCTTGTTTGTTTGTTTTGTTGATTAGGTTCCTGTTAAAGGTGAGATCATATGGCATTTGTCTTTCACCGCCTGGCTTGTTTCGCTTATCATAATGCTCTCCACTTCCATCCATGCTGTTGTGAAGGGTAGGAGCTCCTTCTTTCTTTCTGCTGCATAGAATTCCATTGTGTAAATGTACCATAGTTTCTTGATCCATTCATTTACTGATGGGCACCTAGGTTGCTTCCAATACTTGGCTATTATAAATTGTGCTGCTATGAACACTGTGGTGCATAGGTTCTTCTGGATTGGTGTTTCAGGGTTCTTAGGATATAATACAAGCAGTGGAATTGCTGGGTCAAAAGGTAGATCCATTTTTAGTTTTCTTAGAAAATCCCATACTGTTTTCCATAGTGGTTGTCCCAGTCTGCAATCCCACCAACAGTGCACTAGGGTTCCCTTTTCTCCACAACCTCTCTAACACTTGTTGTTTGTTGCTTTGTTTATGATGACCATTCTCAACAGTGTAAAGTGGTATCTCATTGTGGTTTTAATTTGCCTCTCTCTGATAGCTAGCACTACTGAGCATCTGTTCATATGTCTCTGGATCCTCTGTATGCCCTGCTTGGAGAAGTGTGTGCCCAAGTCCTTTACCCATTTTTTAATTGGGCTGTTTGTCTTCTTAGAGTGGAGTCATGTAAGTTCTTTATATATTTTGGAGATCAAGCCATTGTTTGAGGTATCATTGGCAAATATGTTTTCCCATACGGTTGGTTCTCTTTTTATTTTAATACTGTTTTCTTTAGCCATGCAGAAGCTTTTTATTTTGATGAGATCCCATTTGTTTATTCTTTCCTTTATGTCCCTTGTTCCTGGGGACATATCAGCAAAAATGTTGCTGCGTGAAATATCTGAGATTTTCCTGCCTATGTTCTCCTCTAGGACTTTAATGTTGTCATGGCTTATATTTAAATCTTTTATCCACCTTGAATTTATTTTTGTGTATGGTGTAAGTTGGTGCTTGAATTTCTTTCTTTCTTTTTTTTTTTTTTTTTTTTTTTTTTTTTTGCATATAGCAGTCCACTTCTCCAAACACCACTTGTTGAAGAGGCTATTTTTACTCTATTTTATGTTGCTTCTCCCTTTGTTGAATATTAATTGACTATAGAGACTTGGGTTTATTTCTGGGCTCTCTGTTCTATTCCACTGGTATATGCGCCTATTTTTATGCCAGTACCAAGCTGTTTTGATTATAGTGGCCTTGTTACAGTTTGGTATCAGGTATTGTGATCCCTCCTACTTTGCTCTTCTTTGTCAAAATTGCTGCAGCTATTCGGGGTCATTGATGGTTCCACATAATTTTTTTTTCTTGGTGCCACCTGAGGCCAGCCCCTTTAGATGGGAACACTTTAGAGTCCCACATACAGCAGGATAGCCTGCTCTCTCCGGCCTGGAAGCTAAGTATTTAGTGGGGTTTTGTTTCTTTCTTTCTTTTTTTAATTTTTAATTGTTGATCTTGTACAGTTTTCTGTCCTTTACTCCCACCCCAGCCCATGACCCCAGCCCTCCCCACCTCCCTCCTATTTCCACCCCCCATAGTTTTTGTCCATGTGTTCTTTATACTTACTCCTGTAAACCCTTTCCCTTTTCCCCTGAAATTCCCTCCCCTCTCCTCTCTGGTGACTGTCAGCCTGTTCCCAATTTCAGTGGCTTTGGTTATATTATGCTTGTTTGTTTGTTTTGTTGATTAGATTCCTGTTAAAGGTGAGATCATATGGTATTTGTCTTTCATTGCCTGGTTTATTTCACGTAGCATGATGCTCTCCAGTTCCATCCATGCTGTTGCAAAGGGTAGGAGCTCCTTCTTTCTTTCTGCTGCATAGAATTCCATTGTGTAAATGTACCACAGTTTTTTGATCCATTCATTTACTGATGGGCATCTAGGTTGCTTCCAACACTTGGCTATTGTAAATTGTGCTGCTATAAATATAGGGGTGCATAGGTTATTTTGGATTGGTGTTTCAGGGTTCTTAGGATATAGTCCTAGCAGTGGAATTACTGGGTGAAAAGGTATATCCATTTTTAGTTTTTTCTTTTTTTTTTTTTTTAAGAAAATTCCATACTGTTTTCCGTAGTGGTTGTACCAGTCTGCATTCCCACCAACAGTGTGCATGGGCCCCCTTTTCTCCACAACCTCTCCAACACTTGCTGTTTGTTGCTTTGTTTATGAGGGCCATTTTGACTGGTGTCAAGTGGTATCTCATTGTGGTTTTAATTTGCATCTCTCTGATAGCTAGCAATATAGAGCATCTTTTCATGTGTCTCTAGATTCTCTGTATGTCCTCCTTGGAGAAGTGTGTGCCAAAGTCCTTTGCCCATTTTTTAATTGGGTTGCTTGTCTTCTTAGAGTGGAGTCCTGTAAGTTCTTTATATATTTTGGAGATTAATCCCTTGTCTGAGGTATCATTGGTAAATATGTTTTCCCACACAGTCAGTTCTCTTTTTATTTTAATAATGTTTTCCTTGGCTGTGCAGAAGCTTTTTATTTTGATGAGATCCCATTTGTTTATTCTTTCCTTTATGTCCCTTGCTTTAGGGGACATATCAGTAAAAATGTTGCTGCGTGAAATATCTGAGATTTTCCTGCCTATGTTCTCCTCTAGGATTTTAATGGCATCACGGCTTATGTTTAAATCTTTTATCTGCCTTGAATTTATTTTTGTGTATGCTGTAAGTGGGTGCTCGAGTTTCATTTTCTTGCACGTAGTTGTCCCGTTCTCCCAACACCACTTGTTGAAGAGGCTATTTTTACTCCATTTTATGTTGCTGTCCCCTTTGTCAAATATTAATTGACTGTAGAGACTTGGGTTTATTCCTGGACTCTCTGTTCTATTCCACTGGTATATGAACCTGTTTTTATGCCAGTATCAGGCTGTTTTGATTACAGTGGCCTTGTAATATGTTTTGGTATCAGGTACTGTGATCCCTCCTAACTTTGCTCTTCTTTCTCAAGATTGCTGCAGCTATTCTGGGTCGTTATTGTTCCATATAAATTTTTAAAGGGTTCTATGTCTGTGAAATATGCCATTGGAACTTTAATAGGTATTGCATTGAATCTGTAAATTGCTTTGGGAAGTATGGACATTTTGATGATGTTAATTCTTCCGATCCATGAACACGGTATGTGTTTCCATTTGTTTGTGTCTTCCTTGATGTCTTTCTTCAGTGTCGTGTAGTTTTCTGCATACAGGTCTTTTACCTCCTTGGTTAGGTTTATTCCTAGGTATTTTATTTTTCTTTTGGCTATATCGAATGGGATATATATATTTTTTATTTCTGTTTCTGTTGTTTCATTGTTAGTATACAAAAATGCCTTTGATTTCTGGATATTGACTTTGTATCCGGCTGTTTGGCCAAATTCATTTATTAGATGGAGCAGCTTTTTGGCCGACTCTATGGGATTTTCTATGTACACTATCCTGTCATCTGCAAACAATGATAGTTTTGTTTCCTCCTTTCCAGTTTGGATGCCTTTTAGTTCCTTGTATAATCGCTATGGCTAAAACATCCAATACTATATTGAATAGAAGTGGTGAAAGTGGAGCTTCTTCTCTTGTTCCTGATCTTAGTGGAACAGATTTTAGATTTTGCCCATTGAGTATGATGTTGGCCATACATCTCTCATATATGGCCTTTATTATATTGATGAATGCTTCCTCTATTCCCACTTTGCAGAGTGTTTTTATCATAAATGGTTGTTGTGCCTTATCAAATGCTTTTTCCACATCTATTGATATCATCATGTAATTTTTGTCTTTGCCTCTATTTATGTGATGTATCACATTTACTGATTTGTGAATATTGAACCATCCTTGCATCCCTGGGATGAATCCCACTTGGTCATGTTATATGGTCTTTTGAATGTATTGTTGGATCTAGTTTTCTAATATTTTGTTGAGGATTTTAGTGTTTATGTTCATCAGTGAAATTGGCCTGAAGTTTTCTTTCTTTGTTGTGTCTTTATCTGTTTTGGGGATTAGGATAATGCTAGCTTCATAAAAGGAGTTTGGGAGTCTTGCATCATTTTGGATTTTTTCCAATAGTATGTGAAGCATAGGGGTTAGCACTTCCTTAAATGCTTTGTAGAATTCTCCTGTGAAACGATCCACTCCAGGGCTTTTGTGTGTCAGGAGTTTTTGGAATACTGCTTCAATTTCATCTGCTGTTATTGGTCTTTTCAGGCTTTCTGCTTCTTCATTGAGATTTGGGAGATTATATTTTTCTAGAAACTTGTCCATTTCACCTAGGTTTTCAAATTTCTTGGCATACAGTTCTTTATAGTAATTTCTTACAATCATTTGTATTTCTGTGGTGTCAGTGGTAATCTCTCCTCTTTCATTTCTGATTGTGTTTATTTGAGTCCTCTCTCTTTTTTTCTTGATGAGCCTGCTTAAAGGCTTGTCAATTTTATCTTTTCAAAGAACCAGCTCCTGGATTCATTGATCCTTAGAATTGTGCCTTTAATCTCTACGTCATTCAATTCTGCTCTCATTTTGGTTATTTCCTTCCTTCTACTTGCTCTGGGCTTTCTTTGCTGTTGTTCCTTGAGTTGTTGTAGGCGTAGGGTCATGTTGTTTGTTTGAAATGTTTCTATCTTTTTTAAGTAGGCCTGTAGTGATATGAACTTCCCTCTCAGGACTGCCTTTGCTGTGTCCCATAAGTTTTGGGTCGATGGGAGTTCATTATCATTTGTTCCCAGAAACTTTTTGATTTCCTCCCTAATTTCATTCTTGACCCATTCATTGTTTAATAGCATGCTATTCAATCTCCATGATTTTGAGGGTTTTGGATTTTTCCCCTTGGGGTTGGTTTCCAGTTTCAGTCCCTTGTGGTCAGAGAAAATGCTTGGTATGATTTCAATTTTCTTGAATTTGTTGAGGCTTGTTTTGTGTCTGATTATGTGGTCTATCTTTGAAAATGTTCCATGTGCATTTGAAAAAATGTGTATTTAGTTTCTTTGGGATGAGGGGCTCTATATATGTCAGTTAAGTTCATTTCATCTAGAGTGTTTGCCACAATATCTTTGTCGATATTTTGTTTGGAAGTTCTGTCCATTTTTGACACTGAGGTGTTAAAATCTACTATAATTGTGTTGCTGTCAATATCCTTCTTTAAGTCCTCTAAGATTTTCTTGATGTATTTAGGTGCTCCTATGTTGGGTGCATATATATTTACAATGTTTATATCTTCTTGGTGGATTCTTCCCTTGAGTATTATGAAGTGACCTTCTGGGTCTCTCTCTTTATGGCCCTTCTTTTGAAGTCTATTTTTTCTGATATGAGTATTGCCACCCCAGATTTTTTTCCTCTCCATTTGCTTGGAAAATTTGTTTCCAGCCCTTCAGTTAGAGTCTGTGTAGGTCTTTTGTCCTGAGGTGGGTCTCTTGAAGGCAGCATATGTGTGGGTCATGCTTTCTTATCCATTCAGCTATTCTATGTCTTTTGATTGGAGCATTTAATCCATTTACAATTAAGGTTATTATTGCTAGGTACTGATTCATTGTCATTTTCGTACCTGTGTTCCTCTCTCTCTCTCTCTCTCTCTCTCTCTCTCTCTCTCTCTCTCTCTCTCTCTCTCTCTCTCTCTCTCTCTCCTTTTCCATCCTTTCCTTAAAGGAGTCCTTTTAGTATCTCTTGCAGAACTGGTTTGGTGGAGGTGTATTCTTTTAGACTTCTTTTGTCTGGGCTCCTTATTTGGCCTTCTATCTTGATTGATAGCCTTTCTGGGAAAAGTAGTCTTGGTTGCAGGTCTTTGGTTCTCATTACTTGAAATATTTCTTGCCATTCTCTTCAGGCTTGGAGCGTTTCCATTGAGAAGTCAGCTGCTAACCTTATAGGGGCTCCCTTGTACGTTACTTCCTGTTTCTCCCTTGCTGCCTCTAAGATTCTCTCTTTGTCTTGGAATTTTGCCATTTTAATTATGAGGTGTCTTGAAGTGGGCTTCTTTGGGTTCCTCTTGATTGGGATTCTCTGGGTTTCCTGGATTTGCGTGACTTTTTCTCTCATCAAATTAGGGAAGTTTTCCATCATTACTTTTTCAAATAGGTTTTCTATCCCTTGCTCTTCTTCTCCTTCTGGTATCCCTATTGTATGGATATTATTGTGTTTCATATTGTCTTGCATTTCTCTCAGTCCTTCTTCATTCTTTCTGAGCCTCTTTTCCTTTTCTTGCTCTTTTTGTGTGTTCTTTCCTACTTTGTCCTCCAGTTCACTGATCTGATCCTGCTTTTCATTCCTTCTACTCTGTTCTTCAGTTCAGAAATTATATTCTTCATTTCCTCTTGGCCCTTGTTGATGGTTTCTATTTCCTTTTTCATGTTGCTATAGTTTGCAATGAGTTCATTGTAGCTTTCTTGTAGTTTCTGGGATCTCATTGAGATCTCATGGAGCTTCCTGTCAATCATTGTTTTGAACTCAATATCTGATAGTTGAGTTTCCTGTTTCATTTAGCATTCTTTGTGGGGCTTCTTCTTTTCCTTTAATTTGGGGGTTGTTTCTTTGTATTCCCATTGTTGGGGAGACTCTTCTTGTTAGCCTCAGCTTCTTAAATTGGTCTGTTTTGGCTCCCTGGGTTTATGGTGTGAACTTCTGTGGTAGAATACCTGTGAGATTCAGTGGTGCATTCTCCTTTGGGTATCCTGGTGTTCACAGCTTCCTCCGTCTCAGCTGTTGGTATGCCTCTTCTTTGGGTCCAAGTCTGGTTTTTCTCACAGTTCCAGGGTTTGTTTTTTTTGTTTTGTTTTGTTTTGTTTTTTTTTTTTGTTTGTTTGTTTTTTTGTCTCACTTGTGGGTATTTAAAAAGAGAAAAGAAAAAAATGAAAAAAGGGAAAAGAAGAGGAAGGAAGAAGAGATAAAATTGGAAAGATAGGAAGAGGGAATAAAACAAGAAAGAAGTAAAGAGAAGCAAAAGGAGTTGAGGGAGAAAAAAAGGTAAAATAATAAAAAATAATTAAAAAAAAAAAAAACTCTTGCTGTTTTCAAACTTGCCAAGCCTGTATTTCTGGTCTTGCTGGCTGCAACAGCTGAGAGGTGATCGTATTGCTTTTCTCCCTGTTCAGCACTCAGTCAGCTTTGGGCTACTCTTCTGAGGGCTAACCCGGTGCCTCTTTGCGCAGGGCCTCCAGGTGTCAGCTCTGGGCCTGCTGCCAAGCTCATGTTTTCCCTGATTTTATGGGTGTGAGCTTGGTTCTCCCATGGATCAAGCACTCCCCGGTGTTTACAGGTGTGAGCTCTGAGTCTCCTATGGAGTAGCATACCTTCCTTGGTTTATGGGTTCCGGTTCCCGGTTTTCTACACAGCATGCATGCTGCTGGAGTTTACATGTGTGGGCTCTGCAGGTTTCCCTTGTTTTGTGTGCTTACCCTGGGTTCACGGGGGTGAGCTCCAGGTTTCCCATGGTTTGTGTGCAGTCCCTGGGTTTACAGGCGTGAGCTCCAGTTCTCCTACGTAGCACACACACTGCTCCAGTTTACGAGTGTGGGTTCTGGGTTTCTGCGATGTGCATGCTCCCCCTAAGTTCACAGGCATGAGCTCTGTGTTTCCCATGGATCACTTGAACTCCCCAGGTTCCCGGTGTGGGCTGTGGGTCTTCCACAAAGCCCCTTCCTCCAGTTGCGGGCACCTGTGGTCACACAGGCTCTGGCGTGCACTCTACCCAAGGCTATGTGTGGGTGCTCACAGCCCCAGCATGTTTGCCACTCAGACCTTAACTTCTTTCTCTGAGACTTCAAGCAACCGGCTCTCTTCCATTGCTGTTGAACCCTTGTTTGGCCGGGGAGCAAGAGGTTGACCCGGCTCCCTCCTTAGAGCCCTGTGGCAGACCTGGCAAGTGCCAGGCCTGGGGCTTCAGCCACCCTGGTCTCCGCGCTGATCCCTGGGCTCTTATTGTCCTGAAGAACTCTTCTTTCCATCTGGTTTTTCAATGTCCGCTACAGATTTTGATCTCCTATTTTCATATATGCTGTGGTACTGTTGGTTGTCTGATCTGTTCCTCTGTAGATTGGCTAAGTTTTTTTCCTGTGTGTAGGGGGAAGTGGAATCTGCTCCCTCCTACCATGCTGCCATCTTCCCTCTCCTTGAGACCTTTTCTTATACTGTCCTTGACAAGATTACTGGAAAGAAATCAAGGGTCAATGTTATTATCCCTAAGTCGCAAACAGAGATAGGTAAAAGAACTTAATCATTCTGTTCACAATTTTATTACTGAGTTCTCATCATTTTGGTTGTAAAGAAAGGAAGCACTTAAGCTAAAGCTTCAAAAATTGTTTAAACTGTGTCTTAGTCTAGGTTTCCATAACATATACAATAGACTGGGTGGTTTAAACAACAGGTACATGTTTTTAATAGTTCTGGATGCAGGGAAATCCAAGGTTAAGGTGCCAACTGACTATGTTCATGGTGAGGAACATCTTTCATGTTTGCAAACAGAAGCCTTTTTGCTGCTATCTTCACATGGTGGAGAGAGATAGAACAGTCTCTTATAAGGGTACTAATCTCATTCATGAGGGCCTCACCCTGATAACCTAATTATTTTTGAAAGGCTCCACTTTCACATACCATAGTTATTAGGGCTTCAACATATGAATTTTGAAAAAACATAAACAAGCTGAAAGTTTAAAATGAAAGAGATCTGTAATTAATACATTATTTCCCTCAAAGATGTATGTTATGGCTAATATGTTAAGGGTTGAGGCAAAGTGATCTTAATTGTCTTTCAGATGACTTTATTTATACTATTGACATCTGAGCATAAGAACAATAGCAACAAGGACAACTAATATTTGAATAACATTGTGCAATTTACAAATTATTTTATAGTTATCTAAGTGCCCTCAGTGTCAGAACCATGAAACATCCATTTCATAATGTAGTGGGAGGGGCACCATGAGGTTGTGTATAGAAAATCATGGAAGTTCCCTATATTAAGTATTGAGATTAAATACTTTGATGTTTTCTCACGGCATCCTTAGATTTCTATAATGGCCCATAAGGATCTTATGCACAGTATACTTATGTATATTTAATGTCCAAGCATATATTATTATTGTTGTTTTAATATCTATATAAAGTTTTTACTAATTCACAGAAAAATGATCAAATTCTGCCACTTAAGGAAGCCACAGATTTGCCTTTTGTCTGAAGATTAAAATCTTGGCTTCTTCCACACATCTTAGTGAAAGGTGAAAGCACTAATTTACCTTTCTATTTAGGTCCCCATCGAGTCCACCTGGGTTTTATGCCTTTTAATTGGAAGAGACCAAGTCTAATGCAGCTAAAACTTCCTCGAATGACTGTGATACTGGATAAAAGCTAACAGAGCTTGGGCTTCACATTTAAATAAAACGAACTCAAAGGCTCAGGCAGAAGGTGTGAACAAGTTACCATTTTGTACTTTTTCAGATAATAGGTTTTTTATTTTGTCCAGAAAAACTATTTTTTATGAACACAAGTCCACCAGATGGGGCAATACATTATATAGACTCTCTAAAGATACAAATTAGTATTTTCAAATTAAGATGAAATAGTTCCTTCAGGAAAGTACCTTTCTCATTATAGATTTACACTCTGAGGTTTGTAGGCTTTTTATTCACCTTCTTGCATATTCATTCATTTCACTTATCCATTCATAAAGGCATTTATCAAGGGCCTACTATTTTCTCAGCTTGCCTCCAATTATTTGTTTGAAAGGTGACCCATTTGGAAGGCTCACAAAAATACTGGTGAGTTGATTAACATTTCTAACAGTGTAAATGTGTAAAATCTGATGGCTGTTGGAAAGGACTTTGGAAATAGGCTCAGCACCTGTCATTTTCTCTGCTAAGAATTTGCAGGGAACATCCTAAAAATTAGGGGCTTTGAGAAATGCCACCTGTGATGCCCTGCACTACTTATCACAAATTCAGTATATATACCTGGGATAGTGTTGACACTTCCCAAGCTTACTTATCCACATGGAGCCTCTTCTTGCCCTTTCGTTTTAGGTTTTGTGTCACACAGGTCCGTGGCAGTTAACATTGCTGCTTCCCAGGTGACACAGTATGGGAGGTTTTGCACTTATAAAATCAGCATGGAATTTCAGAGACTAATGAAGGGGACATTTCCACAGCAGATATTTTGGCTGTTCAGATATTCTTTCTTTGGATATAAGAGATGACAACATTTTGTCTAAAAGGAAATCCTTGATTTCCATGAGAAGTTGTGCATATTCAGGTATTCGTGTTATATGACTTTGCCTTCTCTGCCTATTAAGTAGGATCTATCTCTGTCTCCACATATGAAACAAGCTAACCACATTTTATTTATGTATTTTTTAAAGATTTTACTGTTTACTTTTAGAGAGAGGAGAAGGGAAGGAGAAAGAGAGGGATGGAAACACCAATGTGCAGTTGCTTCTCATGAGCCCCCTACTGGGAACCTGGCCTGCAACCCAGGCATGTGCCCTGACTGGGAATCAAACCGGCAACCCTTTGGTTTGCAGGCTGACACTCAGTCCACTGAGCCACACCAGCCAAAGCCAAGCTAACAACATTTTAAAATGAAATGTTTAAATCAATTGGAAAATGTTTTATTTAAGTGTGGACAATTGTATCCTTGATGTTGATAGGGGACTCAAGACTTGGAAAATTTTAGCTTAAGGAAAAAGTTATAAATCTAGCAAGTAATGTGTATCTTAAAGCTTTTGTTTCAGAAACTACAGATAAGGCCCATCCTGGCTCCTGGGAAATAGTCAGCCTTCTGGGGCACTGGTTAGAGATTACTGCCTGGGGACCAGTTGGAGGCATCCAGGCCTTTGTGACAACAAGGAGACAGACGCTACCCCTCCTGTTGGGAACGGCTAACTTCAGAGGACAGAAATGTTGCAGCTTCCTCACCTAATGCTCCCTGAATTTCAAAGCCCTCACCGCACCTTGTTTGTCTTCCCCCACCTCCCTTATAAAAATTCTGGCCAGGAAAGAGAAGGGAAGATGGTTTGTTAGGGTATGAACCTGCCATCTTCTCAGATTGCCAGCCATCTGAATAAAGTGCTCATAAAGATTCAATTGCTGTCATTGCTTATTGGATTTGGTAGTGACAGGCAGCCCGAATGCCGATGCCTTTTCCAGTTGCAATGTCACTTCACAATATTTTCCAAATACCGTCCAAATATCAGAATAGCTGTAAAAGTGAGGATACTCCTGCAATAGCAATGGGGAGTAGGGAATAAAACTGTTTATGTTAAAACAGAGGACCAAATGAATTGATGATAATTTCAGAACATAAAAAGCACATGGTCTAGTGTTTATGATGACTGTGGATTGAGGGAAGAATCCTGCAGCCTTACTTAGAGAAAGAACAGGGCAACTGGCAAACTGATTATTGTGTTTTTTTCCCAGGGAAACCCTGGAAAAAGCTAATGCTTAGAACTAACAGAGATCTTCATTCTGGGGGGAAAAAAAAAAAAAAACATGGGGCAGAACATGAATGTTGTGTATATTGACTGGTCTGCAATCTACCCTGTGGCTCTTTATCTTGGCCAAGGGAAGAGAAGTAAATATGACTATGCCCTATGGAGATTTACTGCTTCCCCAGAACACATACATACTCCCCCAGGGCAGAATATTGGAGAGAAACATTTCTTAGAAAATAAAATAAAGTTTCTAGTTACTCAAACTCACTATTCAAGCTCACATTTTAGCAACTCTCTTAACTGTATATTTTTAACCAAAGATTGACCCCTAGTAAAAGATGAGTAACAATCAAAAAAGAATCAGCCAGACATGTATGCTAACATATTATAATGGAAAAGAGGGAAAAACATAAAAAAATAGAGGTAGTTGAATCTCACATAATAAGAAATATGCCACAAAACAGAAAAAAATTTGAGCAAACACTTCTCTCCAAAACAAAATAAATTAAAGAAAATATGGAGTTTCTGAAACAGGACCTCAAAGACAAGATACACAAATTTAAAAAAAAAGATAATATTTGGACAACAGGAAATGACAATTGGACTGGCAGAGCTCTGGAAAGATATATAATATGAAACAATAAAATAATTAGAGAACTGAAAAGCACAATAGCAGTTAACAGATAGTTTATGCTGAACATAAAATCAGAATCATTGCATACACATCCACATCGGTGGCTTGAAATAGATCAAATTGAATGGAAAACTAAACGGAATTGAGAATATCTGGGCTGAAAATTATGAATATGAAAAATAGTAGACATCTGACATGCCTATTGTTATTTCTAGAAAAGAGAACAGAAACATAAATAGAACAAAAAATTACTGATAAAATAAGATCAGCCCCGGCTGGTGTAGCTCAGTGGATTGAGCATGGGCCTGTGAACCAAAAGGTTGCAAGTTTGATTCCCAGTCAGGGCACATGCGGGCCAGGTCCCCAGTTGGGGGTGCGTGAGAGGTAATGCCACATTGATGTCTCTCTCCCTCTCTTTCTCCTACCCTCGTCCTCCTCTAAAAATAAATAAAATCTTTTAAAAAATAAGAGTATAACTTGCATAATTAAAATGAATAGCCTGTCTCCTAAGAATCTGCAATGAGATTCCTGAAAATTAAGAGCTATGGGAAATGCCATCTGGAAGCTCTGCCTTTACTCTCACAAATTTGCATTGTATAGCTGGGATGGGTTTCACTCTGCCCATGTTTTATTATCCACATAGAACCTCTTATTTCTATTCAGATTTAACTTTTGCGTAATATATTAAAATACCAAAATCAAGTCATAGTCTGTTAACATTACAATACTTCAAGTGTAAAGAAAAGATACCATGGATACCTGAGCTATTATCCACTCCCAATCAACTGTAAGGGCAAAGAGAATCAGGTTGGTATCAGACTTCTACACAAAAGTAATCAATGCTAGAAGATCAAAAACTTCATACACAGCCAAACTGTCACTCAAATATCATTACCTCAGATATTTTTAAACATGCAAGAATGCAATTGTGATAGTTTCCTATTGCAGCTGTAATAAATTACCACAAACTTCAAGGATTAAAGAATATAAACTTATTAACCTATACATTCTGTATTTCTGAAGACTATGTGCAGTATACCCTGGCTTGTTTCTATGCTTAGATCTCACACATTCATATGATTACTTTGGGCCCACCATGATAATTTAGGATCATCTCTCTTATTGTCAGTTGATTAGTAATCTTAATTCCATCAATGAAGTCTCTCTTGGAATTTAACATAACATTTTTTCAGAATTTCAGAATTAGAGCATAGAGAACTTGAGGGAGAAATTATTATTCATCCTACTGAGGTAGGTAATATAATCCTCATAAATATTTCTGTATGGAAGATTAAACCAATTAAGATACATGTGAGGAAATTTTTATAGGATTGGTGATGAACATGTAATACATTAAAATATAATGTGAGATACATGGTTACAGACCATAATATAAAAACAATTGTATTGTTTAGGAAAAGGTTTGGTAGTTATCATGAGCACTATCAAAATATTACAGCTTTATCTCACTAAAGGGTTATTACTTGTTCACATCACTGCCTGCTACAGGTTAAGTGACTCTTTTAAGTGGTACTTCTCCACATAGTGACTCAGGAATTCAAAGCTCTTCTCAATGTGTGCTTCTGTTGTCTTGGACTCATTGACTTTCAAGTGAATGCATGGAGGAGACGTGCATGTGAGGAGAGAAAGAAGGAGGGGAGGGAGGGAGGGGGGGAGAGAGAGAGAGAGAGAGAGATTTGCAAATGACATTTTAAAAACCAGACCAGGAAGTTGTAGAAATAATTTCTCCTCACATTCTTTTGATATAATTTGTCACACAGTCTAACATAGATGTTATGTGTTTCTAGAAAGAGGAAATGAAATCAGTGTATATCCCCTTTCTGTCACAATAACATATAATGATATAGAGATATCAATGTTAATATTTATTCTGATCTAAATCAGCAAGTATAAATTGGAAGAGGAATTGGGAGAATATTTAGTGAAACTATTCTCTTACCTTTCATAGTGCCTGCACAAAAAGGTTATAAAATAAAATTATTTTTAATATATCATTTGTATATGTAAACTTAACCACTAGAAGAACTAAAAATTGAACATAAAAATGAACATAAAAATTGAAATCAGGAAGTAGAGGTGCATTTGGAGTGGGAAGAAGTATTATGTAAGTATTTTCTCATCTGTAGTAGTGTGTAGTCACTAATGTATTATCTACAGCTGATAACTAAAGAAATAATCACTCAAGTTTACTGTATAAAGCTGTAGTTATTGAAGTAGCTATTGGAACTAAAAACTGCATAAACTTCAAAAGGCACAACTGAATTAAAACAAAGAAACAGTAGATAATGTAGGAAAAGACAAAAGATAAAGGAAGCATTCTAAATAAGGCATAACAGAAAGAAACAGAAATAAAGCAAAAAGTAGCATATCAGTAAGTAGAAGTGAGACAATTTGCCCAATTAAAGAAAGAAATTTAGCTGAATATGAATATACATCTATATATTAATATGTTAATATATACTAATATTCTATAGAATTACTATTACTATATATTCATTAATATATTAGTACATACAATATTCTTATATATTAACATATTCACATATTTATATATATAGTCTGTCTAGAAGGTATCCAAACTATGTAAAATGAAAAACAGAGACATTTAATGAAGAAGATGCAAGATACAAGAAACATTGCACATAGGACAATGACACCTCAGTTCCCTTCAATGTAGGCACCTTAGGATTCCACACAGTTTTCCCAATTGCCATCAGCTACCTCATCATATTTTCCTGAATGTCATCAACTGTCTGAAATGCCTTCCCCTTCAAAGGTGATTTTAGGTTTAGGAAAAGCCAGAAGTCCCGGGGGGCCAAATCTGGGCTCTAGGGAGGCTGAGTCACCTGGGTGATTTGATGCTTCACCAAAAAACTCTGCACAAGACATAATGCATGAGCAGGTGCATTGTTGTGATGAAGCTGGCAATCAGTAGTTGCCCATAGCTGTGATCTTCTGAATCATCAGAATAGTTTCCATGGAGGAAAGTTCAAGCTTAATGCAAAATTTGATTCAGATTCATTGCTGTACTCACTCAGTCATTTTGAATGCAACAGCCACACAGTACACTTCCTCACTCAGTGGTGTCTACTGCCCCCAGTGACTAGTACAGTGAGGTCATCACTGTTGACACATGCCCATCCCAGCCCACTCTCCTTGGTTGCCAGGTTACATTGATGTCATGCAAACTGTTCTCGTTATATTAACAATGGCTGGACTTTTTCTGAACTAACTATATATAATCACCAGAGGTCCACTCAAGACAGAGTACCAGGGACTGGATATCTATCCATCCATCCATCTATCTAAGACAGTGGACCTTAGACAACAAAGGACAGCATGAAAGATGAGAAACAGATGGGTTGAACTCTATCATTGCCCAGCTTACTTACTTGATGGGAAATTCAAGCAGAACCTCACAGACATTTGCATTGTGGAGATAGACTTTAGCATCCAGTGAGACAAAAACAGATAGAGTGAGCAGGAGAGAATATTGGGGGAGAGAGTTGCACAGAGAAGACTTCAGAGAACTGCAGGAGGTCCTTTTCAGTACTTAGGAGAGGACTGATCAGCACATGCAGATAAAAAAAACTATCCAAGGCTGGGTGGAAGAACCATCTAAAAAATTGGAGGTATAATCATCTATAAAGTTCACAAAGACGTAAGAATACTTGTTCCCATCAACCAAATTGGAAACATTCATAATTAATGACACATTGGGTAAATTACTCAGAATGCACTTGTCTTATTCATGGGGCAAAAATTATCACCAAAATAAATACTATCCTAGTCTTGCCTAAAAGCTTATAAGCAAGATACAAGAGAATTAAACTTTTCTCCTAGTAATTTAACTATGCCCCAGGAAAGGTTAAGAATTTTTAAAGTAGGAAAGGGAAGTGCCCAATTCCAGAAGATGACAGAAGAGTGAACAGAAGACACACTTAACCTCCTCCCATGGCCAAAATGGAATTACACCTCAATTGTGGAGAAACCACCTAGAACAAACAACTGAGCAACAGCGAGAGAGAAGCCGTACAACTTCGGACAGACAAAACAATCAGCTTCGGTACAACCTGTCTGCTAAGGAGTGCAGTAGAGGCTCAAGAGGGCTGGCTGGTGCCCACAGGCAGCAGTGCCAGAGGGATAGTTAAGTGGCCAGTTGGATCCCCCTGAGAAGTGTGGGGTCTAAACCCTAAGCTACGATTGCCAGCGTAGAGCACCAGAGCCCAAAAAGTACACAGATAACAACCAGCAGCACAAAGTGGCAAGGTTGCAGAGACAGATGGCCAGAGACACAAGAGCAGTTTAAAGGGCCAACACACATATTTTCATTTGCAGCCACTTACCCTGGGCTCTGGCAAAAGCAGGGACAGAGTAGGTTGGTGATGTCTGAGGAGAGACTTGAAGATGGAAGCTTTGGGGAGAGAACTGAGAGCGTAGACCCTGGGATCCCAGTGCTGAGTCATCCCTCATATGGCACCAGCCTGAGGGGAAATAATAGCGCTGACCTCAGAAGGGTCTCTACCCTGGCCCTCTGGTGTTTAAGCCTGACTGCTGAGTACTGATTGACTAGATTAACAACCAAAGGAGATAGACATGACAGTACATCCCAGGCAAAGAAGGGGCAGAGTGGACTAGAGAGACTTGAGGAGTGACTGGGGACACAGGCTTTGGGGAAAGAATGGAGAGAGTAGCCTCCAGGACCCCGGTGCTGAGCAAACCCCCAAACAGCAGCAGCCATCCTGCTGAGGCAGACCACTCCCCTATGAGCAGCAGCAGCCTGAGGGGAAACAACAGCCCCCACTCCAGGAGGGATATGGCCCTGCCCTATGGGGCTTAAGCCTGGCTGCTGAGTGCAGAGCGACCAGATTAACAACTGAAGGGCACTGTCAGCTACAGTAGATCCCTGGAAGACTTGAACAGGCTGCCTAAGGGCAGGCGGGGTCAACATCTGACATGACCAGAGGCAGATCCAGAAAGGAAAAAACAGTGGTAAATACAAGAGGCTATCAAAGATGCTATCCACTGTGGTCTTTCCATGATTTGCAATATATTCTTTCCTGCATAGCTTTTTAACATTCGTTTCCTGTCCAGCAAGTTTGTACACAATAAGTCATTAGATTTTATACTATACTGTATTTCATTTCACATATTTTCCCCTCCCTTCTCTTAGCCCAATTTACCTTCCCCTTTCCTTGCATTATTTTTTTTTAATTTTTATGTTCATTGTTGATTTTGTACAATTTTCTGTCTTTTACTCCCACCCCAGCCCACCACCTCCTTGCATTATTTTCATTTAAAATTTTGCTTTCTCTCTTGCTACAGCTTGTTTCCATTCCACACTCTTACTGTTTCTCCCCCGTCCAGACACACAAAACCAATTTTCTTTCAAGGGTCATCTCACATCCCTTTTCTCCAATCGTAAAACCCCCGTGTTCTCGCTCCACCTTTAGCAATCTTTGTCAGTCGGTTGTGGGTAGGGTAGTTGTTGTTGCTTTTTTTTTTTTTTCAATTTTATCTCTAGAGCTTCACTAATTTTATATTTCAAACTTCAAATTTTACTGGTCCCCTCTCCTACTCTTTTTTTCGTCTCAAAGTTTTAATGTTGCTGCCTTAGCCTGTTTTCCTTTTTTGACTTTCTTCTATTTCTCTTTCATCCCACCCTTTTATTTTTCTTTATTCTCCTTTTTGCCTTTTTTCTTTTTCCTTACATTCAAAAGTTTAATTTTTCCCTCTCTAAGCCTGGTCTTTGTTCCTCACTCTTAGTATTCCCTCTCCCTCTATCATTTCAAAACCACTTCCCATTCCTCTAGACATCTATTAAACTTTTCCTTGTTTCTTTTTTCCCTCTTATTCCTATGCAACCTATTTAGTGTTAGGTCATTTTTTATTGACAGTGCTATGGTGGATCTTTCTCTCCGATTTGGCTCCCATACTTTTATTAATTATTCACTATTTTTCTTTCCTTTTTCTTTCTCTCTCCCACTTTATTTTATTTCATATTATTTTAATTTCTGTTTAAAGCTAATACTCAACACTTCCCTTTTCATACCCCATTCCACATTCTTCATTGCATTTCTTATTCATGATGTCAATTTTACCTTCTCTCTTTCTGTTACTCCAACTCCCAGCTCTTACTAGTGCTCCTCCCTCTGCCCTCTCAGAATCATTTTTCTTTCAGTGGGTCATCCGATATCTGCTCTCCTTTCTTATAATAGTCTTAATCTCTTTACGCCTTTATTAATACTGGTTCGTTTGCTATTGATAGTGGGATTTTGGGAGGGAGTTATCTTCGCTGGTGTGGGTTTGTTTCCTGGGCTTCATGGCTTTGTTCTGGCAGCACCTGCACAACAGCACACAAGACATGATGGGTGGAGTGACCCTCGGTCAACCAGCTGGAGAAAAGGGCCCACCAAAGAATGATCAAACTACATTCAAAAGCCAATTACATCCAGAGAACCAACATAAAGAGCATAAAAGGCATCCCAAGAGCATCAAGTTAGGAGATAAAGGGGACTTCACCACTGAATCTCACAGGTCTGCTACCGTAGAAGTTTTCACCACAAAGCCAGGAAGTCAAAACAGATCAATTTAAGGAGCAGAAGCAAGCAAGAAGAGTCTCACAAATGGTGGGGAGACAAAGAAACAACCCCCGATTGAAAGGAAAGGAAGAATCCTCTGAAAGAGTGCTAAATGTAATAAAGGCAAGTCAACTATCAGACATTGGGTTCAAAACAATGGTTATAAGGAAGCTCAATGAGCTCGCTGAGAATTACCAAACACAACAGGGAAACTACAAGGAACTTACTACAAATTATGTCAGCATGAAAAAAAAAGGGGGGTATAGAAACAGTCAACAAGGGCCAAGAGGAAATGAAGAATACAATTTCTGAGTTGAAGCAACAGTAGAAGGAATAAAGAGCAGGCCAGATGAAGCAAAGGATTGAATCAGCAAGCTGGAGGACAAGGTAGAAAAAAGCTCAAAGAAAGAGCAAGAAAAGGAAAAAAGAATGAAGAGCTATTAAGGGAAATGCAGGACAACATGAAACATAATAACACCCATATAATAAGAATACCATAAGGAGAAGAAGAAGAAGAGCAAGGGATAGAAGCCCTGTTTTAAGAAATAATGATGGAAAATGTCCCTAATTTTATGAGACAAAAAGCCACACAAGTCCAGAAAGCACAGAAGGTCCCATCAAGAGGACCACAAAGAGGTCCACTGCAAGACACATCATAATAAAAGTGGCAATATTCCAAGAAAAAGAGAGAATCTTAAAGGCAGCAAGGGAGAAACAGGAAGTAACATACAAGGGAGCCCCAATCAGGCTAGAAGCTGACTTCTCAATGCAACCATTATGAGGCAGAAGGGAATGGCAAGAAATATTCCAAGTAATGAAAAATGAAGGCCTGCAACCAAGACTACTTTATCCAGCAAGGCTCTCAATGAAAATGAAAGGCCAAATAAGGTGCTTCCCACACAAAAGAAGGCTGAAAGAATACACCTCCACCAAACCAGCATTGCAATATCTGCTAAAGGGACTGCTTTAAAATGAGGCATAAAAACAGTGAGAAAGAGAGGAATACAGGCACAAAGAGAATACAATGGCAATGGATAAGTACCCATCAATAACAACCTTAAATGAAAATGGATTAAATGCTCCAATCAAAAAACATAGAGTGCTGAATGGATAAGAAAACATGAACTGCGTATACTCTGCCTACAAGAGACCCACCTCAGAAAAAAAGACCAACACATAGTGAAATTAAAGGGCTGGAAAAAATATTCCAAGCAAACAGACAGGGAGAAAAAGCTGGCAGAGCAATACTTATATCCAACAAAATAGACTTTAAAGCAAAGGCCATAAGAAGACACACAGAAGGACACTTCATAATATTCAAGGGAAGAATCCAGCAGGAAGATATAAATATTATAAACATATATGCACCGAATATAGGAGCACTCAAATATATAAGGACATCCTTGAAGGACTTAAAGACAGATACAGATAGCAAAAACACTTACAGTAGAGTATTTTAACACCTCACTGTCAACAATGGATTGATATCCACCCCCCAAAAAAAATAGCAACAAGGATATTGTGGAACTGAACGATGCGTTAAATCAAATGGACTTAACTGGTATATATGGATCCTTTCTTCCCAAAGAAGCAAAACGCACATTCTTTTCAAGCGCACATACAACATTTTCTAAGATACACCACATAATAAGACACAAAACAAGTCTCAACAAATTCAAGAAAATTTAAATCATATCAAGCATTTTCTCAGACCACAAGGGCTTGAAATTAGACACCAACCTCAAGGGAAAAATTCAAAAATATTCAAACTCATAGAGACTGAAGAGCATACTATTAAACAACGAATGGGTTAAAAATGAGATCAAGGAAGAAATCAAAAAGTTTCTGGAAACAAATGAAAATGAACACACAACACTCCAAAACTTATGGGAAACAATGAAGGCAGTCCTGAGAGGGAAGTTCATAGTGATACAGGCCTACCTAAAAAAGAGAAATATTTCAAATAAACCAACTTAACCCTACACCTGCAAGAACTGGAGGAACAACAACAAACAAAGTCCAGAGCAAGGAGAAGGAAGGAAATAACCTAGATCACAGAAGAATTAAATGACATAGAGACTGAAAGAGCAATCTAAAGGATCAGTAAACCCAGGAGCTGGTTCTTTGAAAAGATAAACAAAATCAACAAGCCTTTAAACAGAATCCTGAAGAAAAGGAGAGAGAGGACCCAAATAAACACGATCAGAAATGAAAGAGGAGAAATTACAACTGATGCCACAGAAATACAAAGGATTGTAAGAAATTACAACAAACACTACATACCAAGACATTTGAAAACTTGGATAAAATGGACATATTTCGAGAAAAGTATAATCTTCGAGAAAATGAATGAATTAGAAGCAGAAAGCTTAAACATCCAATAACAGCTGGTGAACTTGAAGCACTAATCAAAAAGCTCCTGTCACACAAAAGCCCTGAACCAGACTGTTTGACAAGAGAATTTTACAAACCATTTAAGGAAGAGCTAACCCCTACACCTCTCAGACTTTTACACAAAATCCAAGAAGAGGGAAGTCTCCCAAACTCTTTCTGTGAGAACAACATCATCCTAATCCTGAAATCAGTCAAAGACACAACAAAGAAAGAAACCTACAGGCCAATATCGCTGATGAACATAGATGCTGAAATGCTCAACAAAGTACTGTTAAACCACATCCAGCAATACATACACCATGATCAAGTGCGATTCCTCCCAGGGATAAAAGTATGGTACGATTTTCACAAATCAATAACCTTAGTACATCACGTAAACAAAAGGAAAGACAAACATCACATGGTCATATCAATAGATTTGGAAAAAGCATTTGATAAGGTACAGCACCTATTTATGATTAAAAACACTCAGCAAAGTGGGAGTAGAGGGAGCATACCTCAGCATAATAAAGGCCATAATGAAAAATGATACCTGATGGGCAAAAACTAAAAGCTTTCCCACTAAGATCAGGAACAAGACAGGGATGTCCTCTTTCACCACGTCTATTCAACATAGTATTGGAAGTCCTTGCCACAGCTATCAGACAAGAAGAAGAAATAAAAGGCATACAAATTAGATCGGAGGAAATAAAACTATCACTGTTTGTAGATGACATGATTGTGTACGTAGAAAATCTTATAGACTCCACCATAAAAGGACTCAACCTAATAAGTGAATTTGGAAAAACAGCAGGATACACTGTCAATATACAGAAATCGAAGGCATTTTTGCACACCAACAGCGAAATATCAGAAACAGAAATCAGGAAAAATATCCCATTTGCTATAGCAACAAGAAAAATAATGTACTTAGGAATAAACCTAATCATGGAGGTAAAAGACCTGTACTGAGAAAACTGCACGACATTGAAGAAATCACTTAAGGAAGACACAAACAAATGGAACCAGGTACCGTGTTCATAGATTGGAAGAATTAACATCATTAAAATGTCCATACTACCCAAAGCAATTTATAGATTCAATTTGACCCCTATGAAAATACCAATGACACATTTCACAAATACAGAAAAAGCATTTTAAACATTTATATGGAATCATAAATGCCCCGAATACCCATGGAAATTTTGAGAAGGAAGAACAAAGTAGGAGGAACCACCATACCTAACATCAAGCTATGTTACAAGGCCATGGTAATGAAAACAGACTTGTACTGGCATAAGAACATACATGTAGATCAATGGAACACAATAGAGAGCACACAAATAAACCCATCTCTGTATGGTTGATTAATATTCAACATAGGGGGCAGAAGCATAAAATGGATTAAAAATGGCCTCTTCAACAAATTGTGTTGGGACACCTGGACAGCGACATGGCAAAAAATGAAACTCGATCACTAACTTACACCATACAAGAAAATAAACTCAACATGGGTAAAAGACCCAAATATAGGAATGATGCCATAAAAGTCCTAAAAGAGAACATAAGTACAAATATCTCAGATATTCCATGCAGCAATATTTTCCCCAGTATGTCCCCTAGAGCAAGTGACATAAAGAGAAGAGTAAAGAAATGGGACTTCATCAAAATAAAAAGTTTCTGCATGGCTAAAGACAACATTAGCATAATGAAAAGGGAACAGACTGTATGGGGCAATATATTTACCAATGATATCTCAGAGAAGGGTTTGATCTCCAAAATATAGAAAGAACTCACACGACTCCACTCCAGGAAGAAAAACAACTTAATTTAAAAATAAACAAAAGGCCTTGGCTGGAGTGGCTCAGTGGATTGAGCACTGGACTGTGGACCAAATGGATGCTGGTTCAATTCCCAATTAGGGCACATGCCTGGGTTGCAGGCCAGGTCCCCAGTAGGGAGAGCATGAGAAGCAACCACACATTACTGTTTCTCTTTATCTCTTCCTTCCCCTCTCTAAAAAAAAATTAAATGAAAGCTTTTTAAAATTTTGCAAAGGAATTGAACAGGCACTTCTCCAAGGAGGACATACGGAGGGCCCAGTGACATATGAAAGGATATTCGGCATCACCAGCCGTCAGAGAGATGCAAGTTAAAAGCACCTGGAGATACCACTTCACACTGGTCAGAATGGCCATCATACCCAAATCAACAAACAAGTGCTGGTGAGGTTGTGGAGAAAAGGGAACCCTAGTACATTGTTGGGAGTAATGCAGACTGGTGCAGCCACTGTGGAAAACAGTATGGAATTTCTTTAGAAAACTAAAAATGGAACTGCCTTTTGACCTGGCAAACCCAGTGCTGAGATTATACCCTAAGAATCCCAAAACACCAATCCAAAAGAACCTATGCACCCCAATGTTCATAGCAGCACACTTTACAATAGCCAAATGTTGGAAGCAAACTAAGTGCCCATCAGTAAATGGGTGGATCGAAAAACCATGGTACATTTACACAATGGAATACTGCACAGCAGAAAGAAAGAAGGAACTCCTACCCTTTGCAACAGCATGGTTGGAATTAGAGAGCATTATGCTAAGTGAAATAAGCCAGGTGGTGAAAGAAAAATACCCTATGATCTCACCTATAAGAGGAACCTAATCAACAAAATAAGCAAGCAAAATATAACCATTGACATTGAAATTAAGAAGTAACTGACAGTAGCCAGAGGGGAAGTAGGAATGGATAATGAAGGGGTAAAGCGTTTACAGGAACAATTATAAAGGACATATGGACAACAACAAGGAGGGGTGCAAATGGGAGAGGGAAGTGGGGAGGGCATGGCTGGTGGGGAGTGGTGGGTTAAAACGCAGAAAACTGTACTTGAACACACTGTTAAAAAAACATAATGAAGGAGAACTTCCTCAATCTTGCAAAGGAAATAGGGTTCCAGGAAGTCCAGGAAATTCAGAGAATCCCAAAGAAGTTGGACCCAAAGAAGCTGGACCCAAAGAAGCTCACACCAAGGTGCATTATAATTACATTATCCAAGATTAAAGAGAAGAAGAGAATCTTAAAAGCAGCAAGAAAAATGGAGAGAGTTACCTGCAAAAGAGTTTTCATAAGACTGTTGGCTGATTTTTCAAAAGAAACCTTGTAGGCAAGACGGGGCTGGAATGAAGTATCTGAAGTCATGAAAGGCAAGGACCTACATCTAAGATTCCTCTATCCAGTGAAGTTGTCATTTAGAATAGAAGGGCAGATAAAGCACTTCCCAGATAAGTCAGGTTAAAGGAGTTTATTATCACCCAGACCCTATTATATGAAATGTTAAAGGGGCTCATCTAACAAAAAGAAGAAAATCAGAATTATGAACAGTAAAATGACAACAAACTCATAACTATAACAACTTAACCTAAAAATAAAAAAGAAACAAAAAAAAAACAAAGTAAGCAAAAAACAACAAGAACAGAATCACAGAAATGTAGATTGAATAGAGGGATATCCATGGGGATGGGGGAGATAGTGGAGGAAAATATACAAGGAATAAGGAGCATAATTGGTAAGCACAAAATAGACAGCAGGAGGTTAACAACAGTATAGGAAATGGAGAAGACAAAACACTTATATGCATGACCCATGAACATGAACTAAGGAGGGTAGTGCTGGAAGGAATGTGGGTACTGGGCAGAGGGGGATAAAGGGGAGAAAAAAATAGGCAACTGTAATAGCATAATCAATAAAATATACTTAAAATTAATTTTGGATTAAGTGAAAAGTATGAAATGTAGTAAAAGGGAGAAGGTAACAATAATCAGAACAATAATCAATGGGATAGAAAACAAAGACATAAACAGCAAAAATATACTAAACAAAGATTGCTTCTCTGGAAAGATGAATAAATTGACAAATTCTTGGTAAAAGTTTTCTAAACAAAGATAGAGGGAAAAACTACAATTAAAAAATAAAAAGTGACTTCTGGCCAAGATGGAGGCATAGGTGGACACACTGTGCCTCCTCTCACAACCAAAATTAAGGACAACAAATATTTAGAAACAAGAAAACAACCAGAACTGATAGAAAATTGAACTGTACAGAAGTCCAACAACCATTCATCCAGACCGGTAAGAGGGGTGGAGTCACAGCAGGAAAAAGTGGAGGTGCGGACCTGGGCATGCAGGCAGCAGCGGCTGGCGGTTCCCAAGCGTGCAGGCAGCTGCTGGCAGACCTCAGGCATAGGTGGCAGCTGTTCAGACCCAGAGAGGCTGCTCAGGGTGGCAGGCTGGCCAGGTGGTCCCACATTTGCACGAAGATAGTCCAGGCAAGGGGGAAGCAGCGGAGGGGACTGGAAACCAAGAGAGAATGAAGCAAACACCATTGTTCCCTCTTAGGCCCCTCCCTCACATACAGCATCACAACTCAGTGACTGGGCTGCCTCGCATTGGGGAAACACCTAAGGCCCCACCCCTCACTACTTAACAGCCGTGACCAGAAACCGTCCCCCCCAAAAAAAACCCAAAATGGCTCAAACAAGAGAACAAATCAAAGCCTCAGAGCCAATTCCTCTAAGCGACCAGGAGATAGCCAACCTATCAGATGCACAGTTCAAAGCCCTGGTGATCAGGATGGTCACAGAATTGGTTGATTTTGCTCACAAATTAGATGAAAAAATGCAGGCTACAATACGTGAAATGAAGGAAAACACCTGGGGAACCAATAGAGATGGGAGGAAAACTGGGATTCAAATAAACGGAGTGGACCAGAAGGAAGAAAGAAACAACCAAACAGAAAACAAAGAAGAAATAAGAATTCAAAAAAAAAAAAATAAGGAGAGACTTAGGAACCTCTGGGGCATCTTTAAATGTTCCAACATCTGAATTATAGGGGTACCAGAAGGGGAAGAAGAAGAGCAACAAGTGGAAAACTTATTTGAACAAATAATAAAGGAGAACTTCCCCAATCTGGCAAAGGAAATAGACTACCAGGACGTCCAGGAAGCTCAGAGTACCAAAGAAGTTGGACCCAAGGAGGAACACACCAAGGCACATCGTAATTACATTAGCCAAGATTAAAATGAGGAAGAGAATTGTAGAAGTAGCAAGGGATAAGGGGACAGTCACCTACAAAGGAGTTCCCATCAGACTGTCAGCTGATTTCTCAAAAGAGACCTTACAGTCAAGAAGGGGCTGGAAAGAACTATTTGAAGTCTTGAAAAGCAAGGACCTACATCCAAAATTGCTCTATCCTGCAAAGCTTTGATTTAGAATGGAAGGGAAGATAAAGTGCTTCTCAGATAAGGTCAAGTTGAAGCAGTTCATCATCACCAAGCCCTTATTATATGGAATGTTAAAGGGACTTATCTAAGAAAAAGAAGATAAAAAATAGGACAGCAAAAAGACAGCAAACTCACAGCTATTAACAACCACACCTAAAACAAAAGCAAACAACTAGATCAGGAACAGAACCACAGAAATGGAGATCATATGGAGGGTTAGCAACAGGGGAGTGGGAGGAGGAGAGAGGGGAAAAAGGTACAGAGAATAAGTAGCATAGATGGTGGGTAGAAAATAGACAGTGGGAGGGCAAGAATAGTGTGGGAAATGCAGAAGCTAAAGAACTTATGACACATGGACAGGAACTAAAGGTGGGGAATGTGGGTGGGAGGGGTTGTTCAGGGTGGAGGGGAATGATGGGGGAGAAATGGGACAACTGTAATAGCATAGTCAATAAATATATTGTAAAAAATAAAAAACTTCTAAAAGAATAAAATATAAAGTGAGGTATCACTACAAATACTTTTATATAATAAAATATAATATACTTGAAATCCATTATGAAAGCAATTTTGAAAATTCTGATGCTCTGAAATCACACACTGTGAATAACCTCATGCAAAAATAAATGGAAATGTAAACAGATTTTTATCCACATACACTCAGAAATTACCAAAATTGTTAGAGATACACAGTCCTTATAGTTCAATAACTATTAATGAAATTGAAGCAGTGATTAAAGACTTTCTCATAATGAAAACTCCACACCTAAATGGTGTTGCTGGTGTTTTTACCACAATATCAAGGGCCATCTTAAATAATACTTTCTAGGAAAGAAAATAGTGAATATTCCCTAACTCATTCTATGAAGTTATGATAATCTTTTTATCCAAACCAGAAAAAGACAATATGAGATGAGAGAATCATAGGCCATTCTAAGTGATGACCTAGTTTGAAAAAAAAATCTTAAAATTAAAAAGCGTTAATTGAATTAAACAATATATAAAAGTATTAATACTGAATTTATCCCAAGAAGTCAAGGTTGAATGGCCTTTAAAAATTAATAAATATTATTAAGTATATTAACATATCAACAGGTGGGAAATGTAAATTCATGCTGAATGTGCATTTGGCCCCATATGGAATGAATTTGCCTTGCATTAAGATTCATTTATTCAATATTTAATGAATATAGACTCTATTGCAGGGATTGTACTGTGGACACAGTGGTGAATGCTGACTGCCTTTAAGGATCACTCAGTTTCTTCAAGGAGGCCTTCTTTGTCACAATACTATGTGATGATAGATTGATGATAGATTATTGGAAATAGATGATAGATGATAGATAGATAGATAGATAGATAGACAGATTAATAAAATGTTAGAGACGTGCACATGTTAGTCTAAGAAACAGACCAAAGGATGCTGTGTTTGAGTTTGTGGTGCCTAAACCAATTAAAGAATGCATGTGACAATAGCTAAGATCTGAAAACAATATAAATATCAATCACCAAGTGAATGAATAAGGAAAGTGTTGTATATGCATACAATGAAATATTATTCAGCCTTACAAAAGAAGGAGATCCTGCCATTTGCTGGAACACTAATGGATCTGGAGGACACTATAAGTGAAATAAGCCAAACGTGGAAAGTCAAATATTGTTTTACTTCACTTATAGAGGAAATCTAAAATATTCAAACTCATAGAAGCAGAGAGCAGAATAATGGTTGCCAAGGGACTGGGTGGAGAAGAAAACAGGTAGGTGGTGATCAAATGGCAGTGAAAGACAAATACCATATGATCTCACCTTTAACAGGAAGCTAATCAACAAAACAAAGAAACAAGCATAATATAAACAAAGACACTGAATTTGAGAACAATCTGACAGTGACCAGAGGGGGAGGGGAGGGAATTTCAGGGGAAAAGGGGAACGATTTAGAGCAATAAGTATAAAGGACTCATGGACAAAAACTATGGGGGGTGGAAATGGGAGGAAGGCTAGGGTGGTGGGCTGGGGCGGGGTAAAAGACAGAAAACTGTACAATATCAACAATTAAAAAATACTGATTAAAAATAAAATTAAAAAATGAAAAAAAAAGATAAATTAATTCTGGAGATCCATACAACATACTTCCTAGAGCTAACAATACTATATTGTACATTTAAAATTTCTAAGAGAGAACATTTCATGTTAAATGTTTTAACACAGCCCTGGCTGGTGTGGCTCAGTGGATTGAGAGCCATCATGCAGACCAAAGGGTCGCAGGTTCAATTCCCAGTCAGGGCACATGCCTGTGTTGCAGGACAGGTCCCTGGTTGGGGGCATGTGAGTGGCAACGAGTTGATCACACATCGATATTTCTCTCCCTCTCTTTCTTCGCCCTTCCCCTCTCTGGAAAAATAAATAAATGAACATTGGGGTGAATAGGTTCTTTTGAATTGGTGAGTCAGGATTCTAAGGATATAATTCCAGCAGTGGAATTGCTGTGTCAAAAGGCAGTTCCATTTTCAGTTTTTTGAGGAAATTCCATACTATTTTGCACAGCGGCTGCATCAATCTGCATTCCCACCAACAATGTACTAGAGTTCCCTTTTCTCCATAACCTTGACAGCAATTATTGTTTGTTGATTTCTTTATGGTGGCCATCTGACCAGTGTGAAGTGGTATCTCATTGTGGTTTTAATTAGCATCTCTCTGATGGCTAGTGATGCTAAGCATCCTTTCATATGTCTCTGGGCCCTCTGTATATCCTCCTTGAAGAAAAGTATCTGTTCAGATCTTTTGCCCATTTTTTAACTGGGTTGTTTCACTTCCTGGAGGGAGTCATGTGTGTTGTTTATATATTTTGGAGATCAAACCTTTGTCTGAGATATCATTGGCAAGTACATTTTCTCATACAGTTGTTTCTCTTTTCATTTTTCTGATTTTTTTAGCAATGCAGAAGTTTTTATTTTGATGAAGTCCCATTTCTTTATTCTTTCCTTTATGTCCCTTGCTCTAGGGGACATATTGCTGAAAATACTGTTACATGGGATATCTGAGATTTCCCTGCCTATGTTCTCCTCTAGGACTTTTATGTTATCACTAGTTATATTTATATATTTTATCCATCTTGAGTTTATTTTTGTGTATCATATAAGTTGGTAGTCGAGTTTCATTTTTTTGCATGTAGCTGTCCAGATCTCCCAACACCATTTGTTGAAGAGGATAATTTTACTCTATTTTATGCTTCTGCCTCACTTGTCAAATATTCATTGACCATAGAAACTAGGGTTTATTTCTGGGCTCTCTATTCTCTTCCACTGATCTATGTGTTTGTTCTTATGTCAGTACCAGACAGTTTTGATTGTCATGGCCTTGTAATATAGTTTGATGTCAGGTATGGTGATCCCTCCTACTTTGTTCTTCTTTCTCAAAATTGCTGTGGCTATTTGAAATCATTTATGGTTCCATATTTTTTTGAAATGTTTGTTCTATATCTGTGAAATATGTCATTGGTATGTTAGTAGGGATTGCATTGAATCTATAAATTGTTTTGGAGAGTGTGGACATTTTGATGATGTTAATTTTTCCAGTCCATGAACATGGTACATGCTTCCATTTGTTTGAGTCTTCCTTAACTGATTTCTTCAATGCTGTGTAGTTTTTTGAGTACAGGTCTTTTACTCCCTTGATTAAGTTTATTATTAGGTACTTTATTTTTCTTGTTTTTCCTAATTTCTGTTCCTGATATTTCATTTTTTGTGTGCAAAAATGCCTTTGATTTTTGAATGTTGACTTTGTATCCCACCATTTTGCCAAATTCATTTATTAGTTTGAGTCCTTCTTGGTGGAGTCAATAGGGTTTTCTATATACACTATCATGTCATCTGCAAACAGTGACAGCTTTAAGAAGCTCCTTTTGCTTTTCAGTGGTAACTCTCTTAATAATGTGTATTAATACATGCACTGAAAACAATATTTATTATATACAATAAGTGATATTTTATAAATATATATATCAGGATTCATCACTGTTATGCTCAAAACATAAAATGAATTCTCACTGAACTTGGAAAAGTACTGAAATAAAATCAGAGTAAGAATATATGTACTTAAGAGGAGAAGACTCCTGCCTCATTTATTCTGCATATCTCTCTTTGGTGCTTGTGTGACTGTTTATGATGCCAGATGGTGACAATGAGCCATTTTTGAATGTTGATCCTGAATTTATGAGGACAAGATTGCACTAAACATCTACACTATCTTACTGAGTTCTTCTTTGAAACAGAGAAGGAGAGAGCCTGAATTAGAGGCTGAGATAATGACCAGCACTGTGGCTAGCACAAAGCCTAGTGAATCGTTCAGAGAGACAAATTGCCACCTGAGCGAATTTCACTCAACAGCCTAGCAGGTTGAAAGATCAGCCCATAGCAAAGGAGCTCTAATTAGGATAGGAGGAGCTACAGTTTTGTGTATCTCTCTGTGGTTGCAGGCAAGTAGCAAAAGAGCTGTGGTTGAGCAGATCCAAACCACAAGGATTCATAGGGGAGTCCACTGGACCTCTCTACAAGTAGAACACTTATTAAGCCTGTAGCCATCTGGCCTAAGTGAGTTCTGGATATTGGCCAAAATGGATGGACCCTGCCTTAATTGTTTGTGTACTTTCTTTTCTGAAAAGTTTTTTCTTCCTTTGACTGGAATGTGAATGACAATGAATGACTCAGTACTGTCTAATTATTTCTGCTGTTGTTGAACTCTCATCCCAAATGCTGAGGACTCACGGACCAGCCCCCCATTCACAAATAAGGGAACAAATTCACTGACATTATTCAAAGGAATATGAGGCCATTCGAATAGGGAACTGTAATCTCTAGTTGAGTGTGTGAACTGTGTGACAGAAAGGAAAATAATAGCATTTTCACCCATAGGTGATGAAAATAATTTCTACTTTAATAATGAAAACAGGACTCTGCATCTCTGGAAGTTTTACATTGCAGACTGTAATGAGCAAGAAAATGTCTTTCTTTTAGTAGCTAATCCTCTGATTTTTTTTTGCCTGGCAAGGTAGGAGGATATGGCAAATTATCATTATTGAGGGGAGACAGAACCAGGAACAGCATCCTTGCTTTATCCACTGAGTCACTTAGCTCTTGTCAGTGTTGCAAGAACATTGGCATTTGTGTGCAACAGGACATTTTTTGAAAGAGCGGTGGTCACTAGGCACAGCTCTATCCAGATGCAGGAAGAGAGGGGAAAGATCTTGCTGCAGCTCTTCCCATTTGTACCAGACTCCTTGAACTGAATCCAGTGGTGTCACCTCTGTTAACAGTTACACTATCCACCTCCCTCTTCTTCAGTCTGTCTTCCCCTTCTCCCCTCCCCTATCAACCCCAGGAGTCCTAGCCAGCTGGGATTAGTCTTTGTACTATTACAAGCATGACTTAAGGGTTTTCTCTCAAAAGCAGGGTTTTGCTGGGGGGGGGGGCTGAGCGCGAGTGGTCAGGGGAGAAGGCAGAGGTAAATAAGTACTCCAACCACCTGTCCAGAGTCATGATGTCCTCTGGGATGAGTACTGAGCACTTGCATCCTCTTACTTTGGCCCTTTTTTTCCAACTCCTTCTCTCTTAAGGGACTTGTTTTCCCTTTGTGGCATGATAACTTTTCCAGTGTCTCAAAGTAAAGTTGGGGGATGCCTTTTGAGCTAAAATGCCTGCCATACATTTGAGGAGGTTTTAATATTTATAATGAATCTTCTGTGACTTTTGATGTACCTTTACTTGAGAAGTCTTATTTCACAAGTGTATCTGAAAAGCCTTCATTTTAGAAATTTAACATTTTAATAAGTTTAGATTTATACATATGCTACCATATATCTGGCACTTTTAATGGAATCATATTTTCTTGATCTTCCACATTCTTTCGGTTTTAATAGGGTTATGAGTGATTCTCATTATCATGGAGAGAGGTAATCTTTTCCATACTACCATCAATATGTAGTTTTTATGTTATGACTTAAGCACATACAGTTTTTTTTTCCCTTTCTTAAAATAGCACATTCTCTAGATTGGCTCCTTATTTTGCTTTGAACACACATCTCTGAGAAATGCTGTCTCTATAGAAAGGTACAGTTTTGTGGGTTGCATAGACTTTCTCTTTCATGTGAATTTCATGACCCAGTAAATTTATGGATACTCTACGAAGATCTGTATTAAATTAACCTGAATTTAGATTTCAAATGCCTTTACCATGAGTGGTTCATAAAAGGAGAAGAGAGAAAAATTTTTATGCCTATACACATTCAAAACTTTTAACTTATTTAATTCTGTATACCTTTCCTTTCTTGCATGGTAAAAAGGAAAAGATATAAAGCTAAAGAAACTGCCTGGTGGTATTATTTCTTCAAGTAAAGTTTGGCACCTTGTTAGAATTTCTGCATGACTCCAAAAAGAATATTAAAAATAATATACATCAATGTTCAAATAACACATTTAGTTCCAACAATAGAGAACCCATGTTGAGACCTTACCCTCATCACATGTGCTGTGATAATCCTAGGAGCTGGGATAAACTGAATTTACAAACTCTTCCAATGAGAAATTTTTTAGCTTCCTCTTATATACATTGTAATTTAATATTAAACATTGGTGGTAGGCAATTTTTTAAATCAAGGGTTTTATTAAAAGAGAATCACAAAACATTGAGGTAAAAGAAACCTTTGACAGTATCTTGTTTAATCTCATTTGTAAATGGGGACTCTTGAGAACAAAAATGCAAAGTTACCCATGGAGACAGTGGCAGTATCTAGACCATTGCTCTATGACAACCGGTAATTGGTCTGTCTTATGTACACACTTACAGATTCAGCTCATGCCAGAAAGCTCTATTATTGTGCTCATGCCTGAGACTATAAAACTTTACCCTCAACCTCAGGCCTCCTTCCCTTTCCATTCTATAATCTAATACTGAGAAATAATGTTCTTTGTTACCTTGATGACTTCCTATTGAAGCAAAACTTTTTAAAAACTTGAGGGGTTATGATTTTGCATTTGACAATGAATCTGATAGAGAGATGTCATTTAAGTATGTAGTATTTGGTAGCTAATAGATTTTCAAAGTTTATTAATATACATTTATTTATATTAAATTTAAAGTTAAATATGAATTTTAAAGTTAAAAATAAATTTTAATTTCCATCCAGTAATTTTGCATGGTCCTTAGTTTTGAACCAGAGTAATTTTATAAGAATGATTTTTTTAACATCATAATTTAAGTAAACATATGCTTCTAGAATTTAAACTCTGTGGCTTATATCCAACTCATGCTGGTCATCTTTGACTCTGTCCTTTATGGAAGCATCTATATTAGTGATTTCCAACATTGTCCATCAGAATCACTTGTGGAAACTTTTAAAAATGATATGTTCTAAGTACTGTATATATTCATTTATGTAAAATTCTAGGAAAGGCAAACGAATACATAGTGACAGAAAACAGATCAGTGGTTGCCTGGTGCAAATGAGGGGATAAATTGACTATGATGAGCAGGACAAAATTTTCTGGAGTGATGTAAATTTTCTATATTTTGATGGTGGGTTGATAGTTACACAGCTGTATACATTTGCCCACATTCATTCAACTGTATGCTTAAACTGGGTGTGTTTTTGGATGAAACCTATACCTCAATAAAGTTCATTACTCTCCAAAAACAGTAAAACATGTGATGAGGGTCCATATGCAGAGATTCTGATTAGAGTATGGGGTCCTGGTATCAGCAAATGGAATTCTGATGAGCAGTCATAATCCCAAACTTCTCTTCTAGATACTAGAATGTAAGATGTTTTTTCTCTTCTCAGCCTGTGAGATGTCAATTCAAGGGTTTTTATTTTTTCCATTTAAAACAACAATATAGAACATTTTAGAGGCACGTTTAAATTAATTGACCTCTGTGATAGTTTTATCAAAGATTCTCTGACCTCTGTGAAAGGCAAAACAAAGACATTTTTTCCCTCTTAGCTTTCTGCTTCATTTGCTCTCAAGGATGTAGGCTATTTCCATTTCCTGGTAATCTCCATTGCTTGTGTATATACTGTTTCTACAATTAAAAAAAATAGATTCAAGTTAATGCTGAGTGCTTGAGAGATCCTTTCTTTGGATGTACCAGAACAGCCTAATTTTAAACAAACATGTATGTTTGGAAAGCACAAAATTTCAGCAGAAGTAAGGAGGGTACCATGTACTAAAGTACTGTGTAACAATGTCTTAGAAGACATAGACAATTTCAATTTCATCGTTATGTTAAATTAGCAGATTACTCACCTCAAAATGGCACCATTCCAAAGCAATATGAATCTCAGTTTAAGTTCAACAGTCTCAAGACATTGTGCCCCAAATTCCCACAAAAGGGCAGTAGGTGTAGTCACTACACATCTGGACTTGGTGCTCATATGGTTCCCTACAAGTACTTCTTATCATGTATTGTGACTATTTCCATCTGTAACCTATAAACTCCTTCAGGGCAGGATTTGTACATTTCATATATGTGCTACCAGAATGTAAAACATTGTGTGGCCTAGGCAAGATTGTCAGTAAATATACACAGAATGAGTTAATGCACTTCAGAAACCAAGCACGGGTAAATGCATAGTGGAATATATGAAACACCAGTGAGTTAGGAAATATGATAACCTTCAGAGTTGAAGACTTTGTACTAAACATTTTCTTCTTTTGTATTACATTTTTTACATGCTATATAATTTCATTATATAAAGTTTAAGATAAGCAATCTCATAAAATCAGGGACAGTGATGCCTTCTTTCTATTGAATTATATTTTATTGGTCATGCTATTACAATTGTCCCAACTTTTTCCCCTTTGCCCCCATCCATTCAGCACCCCCCACTCCCTCAGCAATCCCCATATCATTATTCATGTCCATGGGTCATGGATAGGTTCTTTGGCTATTCCATTTTCTATGCTGTATTTTACATCCCCATTGCTATTATGTAACTAACTACCTATTTGTACTTCTTAATCCCCTCATCTTTTCATCTATTCTCACACACCCTCCCCCACCTGGCAACCATCAAAACACTCTCAGGATTCATTATTCTCTCTCTGCTCTTCTCGTTTGCTTGATTTGTTTTTTTAGATTTGATTGTTCACAGATATGTATTTTTTGCCATTTTATTATTCATAGTTTTGATCTTATTTTTCTTAAATAAGTCCCTTTAACATTTCATACAATAATGGTTTGGTGATAATGAGCTCCTTCAGCTTTTTTTTTTGTCAGGGAAGCTCTTTATCCGCTCTTCAATTCTAAATGATATGTTTGCTAGATAGAGTAATCTAGATTGTAGGTCTCCTCTTTTCATGACTTTGAATATTTCTTGCCAATCCCTGCTAGCCTGCAAAATTTCTTTTGAGAAATCATGTAAGAGTCTTATGGGAACTCCCCTGTAGGTGACTAACCCCTTTTCTCTTGCTGCTTTTAAGATTCTCTCTTTATGTTTAACCTTTGGCATTTTAGTTATGGTGTGTCTTGGAGTGGTCCTCTTTGCATCCCTCTTGTTCGAGAATCTCTGTGCTTCCTGGATTGCATGTCTATTTCCTTCACCAAATTAGGGAAGTTTTCTTTCATTATTTTTTGAAATAGATTTCCAATTTCTTTCTCATTCTATTCCCCTTCTGGTATCCCTATGATGCAAATGTTGGAATGCTTCAAGTTGTCCCAGAGGCTGCTTATACTTTCCTCTTTTATTTGGATTCTTTTTTCTTGTTGTTCTGATTGGTTGTTTTTCCTCCTTATGTTCCAAGTTATTGATTTGGTTCTTGACTTCATCCACTCTATTTTTGTTTCCCTGTATTTTGATCTTTTCTTTCATTTGGGTCATGTTTCTTTGTCTCTTCATTTTGGCAGCATCCCTGTATTTGCTTGTATGTATCAGAGAGAGCTCCTTGAGCTCTTGTATATATCAAGAGACAATTCCTTGTCTTGGTAGTATGGCCTAATGTAACAGGTGTCCTGTAGGATCCAGTGGCAAAACCTCCCGTATTACTAAAGCTGAGTACTTGAGGTATGCCCCTTGTGTGGGCTGAGTACACCCTCCTCTTGTAGGTGAGTCTTGGTTGCTGTTGGAAGATTAATGAGAAGGATCTACTCAAGTCAGTCAACTGCAAAGACTGGCTGTGACCACTGATCACCAGCCTCCACCCTCTGTGGAGGATGAGCTGTGCAGAGGCAGTGTGGTGGTGCTCTGATGTGTTCTTTAGCTGTCCACTGGTTGTGCAGGCCCTGGGGTTTCCTAGTTAGTGCAGGCCAAGTTCACCCTGACCTGTTTTGCCCAGAGCCACCCTGCCTAAGCTATAGAGCAATCTGAGATGGCTGCTACTTGTGCTGGGCTTGGAGATTCCCAGGTGAAGCCAATCTGTGAATCTAGGCTGGCTGCTGCCAGTGCCATCCTGGGGCCACTTAGCAAGTGGTACAGGGACTGGGGCTCACTGAGGCCAGCTGTTGATTTCTTGAAAGGGTTTAGGAAGTTGTGAAGCACAGCCAAGACCAGCCATTCATAAGGAAAAGCTACTGTTAACAGCTGTAAATTGGGTGGGACAGAGCCTCAGGGGATCTCTAGGGCAGGGCAAATATTGTTAGCTGGATTGATGGATTTATGGCATTCACCTGGCTTTGTGGCCCTGCCCACTTTTCTCTCTGGGGAAAAGCTATCCCCAGGCTCTCTTGCTGATACCAGACACTTCAGTTTCTCCCTGTATGCCACTGGTGCCTTTTAAGCAGCTACTCAAGTGCTAGAGTTCAGATAGAGTGAGTCTGTGTAAATTCGTGTGTGGATTCTTTAAGAGGAACTGCTTGGGACTCCAGAAGTTTCTTCTACCAACTCAATCAGTGCTGGTTTTTGCAGCCAGAAGTTATGGGGACTTATCTTTCTGGCACTAGAACACTTGTCTGGTGGAGCCTGTTGTGGGGCTGGACTCCTCCCTCCTGAAATATACCTCCTGAATTTTTATCTACCACACATGGATGTGGGACCAGCTTATTCTATGTCTCCATCTCTCTTACCAGTCTGGATGGATGTGGTTTCCTTAATTCCATAGTTGTCTGACTTCCATTCAACTCCGTTTCTGTGGTTCTGAGTGATGATTCTTCCATAATTTAGTTGTACTTTTGATGTGTTTGTGAAAGGAGGCCAGCCATGTTTACCTATGCTGCCATCTTCTGGATTACTTTGGATTACTTTCCCAAAAGTTGGATTACACATACAAAAAGTATGAAAATTTCTGAAGCATATGTTGCATACAGAGTACCAGGCTATGGTCTATGTAGGAGATGTAAAAGGCTATGAAACTAATATATTGGGACAATTGATTGATTTGGTTGGCATCATATACCCAGTTAATACTGTTTTCCAGGTGAGACTTAAAGGAAGATCCTTGCTTCAGGCTTGCAGAAATAAAGGCTTGTGCTATGACTGAATATTTGTGTCTCCCCCAAATTCATATGTTGAAACCCCAATGCCCAGTGTATTGCATTTGGAAATAGGAACTTCAGGAGGCAATTAAGATTTCATTAGGTCATGAAAATGAGGCCCTTATGAGAGGATGAATGTCTTTGTAAAAAAAGGAATATGCCCTGGCTGGTATGGCTCAGTGGATTAAGTGCTAGTCTGTAAACCAAAGGGTCCCTGTTCAATTCCCAGTCAGGGCACATGCCTGGGTTGTGGGCCAGGTCCCCAGTAGGAGGCTCATGAGAGATGATGTTTCTCTCCCTCTCTTTCTCCCTTCCTTCCACTCTCTAAAAATAAATAAATAAAATGTTTAAAAAATAAAAAGAGGAATAGATATTATGCCCCCCTTTCTCTCTCTCTATCATTCTCCCTCTCTTCTATGTCTCTCCCTCTTCTGCTCTCCCATGTCAAGATACAAAAGAAGGCAGCTGTCTACTGCAAACCAAGGAGCTCTCACCAGACACCAAATCTTCCATCATCTTGATCACAAACTACCCAGCTGCTAGGACTGAAAAATAAATGGTTAAGCCACTCAGTATGGTACTTTGTTATATAGGCCCAAACTGAGTAAGGTAACCTGTATTCTTTTATTAAGCAGCAGTCTATATTTTACATATATACAGAGACTACTGTGCATACACGTGTACAGAAATTCTATTGATATTTTTGCCAATACAATATTCTTCTGTTGAGCCAATAAGATGCATAAGTTGTGACCATGAATGTACAAAATAATGAATTTGTTGGCAAAATTTGGTGACAGAATTTGTTTTACCTAGAATTACCTATGATGGCAATTCAAGGTGTTCACATTAGGGTACCCATCTCAGAATATAAGGATTCTTTGGTAAGAAACCTTGACCAATAATCTTCATGAATATTAGCCCAATTTCCAACCTCCCATACAGTTATTTTTCTGAAGCTTATCTTTCACAAATTTCTGTTTATCCCCTGCTACAGTCTCCAAGATGCTGGTAAAATTTTTGGCAGAAAAAAGAATTTTTTTTTCTGTTTGTGTGAGCCAAATGTTAATATTTTGCTGAGTACTAAATGCTACTTTTACATTTCCTAGCCTAGGAACTTTACACCACTGTCTCCTGCACTATCTTGTCCCCATGCCCCAAGTTTATTGCATCCAAGTAGTGGCTGCATGCTACATGCATGGAATTATCAATACTGCTTTTTCAGGAAGTTCAGCCTTTATATTCGACTTCTATGTGTCTAGATTATCAGCAGCTTCTTTTGTGACATTTCCCCACTCTCGATACTCTTCTGCTCAGACACTCACATAATAAATTGTTTGTTCTTTATCAAGGGCTTCATTCAGGTGATCCTTGTCTCTTACTACATGTTCATCATTGTCACCTTCCTAAGGATCCTCTCAGCTGCAGTCAAATCCAAATGCTCCCCCCCACCCTTTTTTTTTCATACTTGTCTTCTGCCATATACTCATGCAACATTCTTCCAACTATTTTCTGGACCATGGTAGAGCCACATCCGTTTTCTATATGGTAATAATTCCTTGTTAAGCCAAATTATTTATTGCTTAAGAAAAATTCAAGTGATGAATTTCTTGAAAAGGACAGTCTCGGTTCAAACTACACAAGAAGATGCTTAGGAAATTTCTTATTTTTATTAATGTTTGATACATAACTACATTACTTTGGACTAAATCTTTCCTCTGATTCTCCATACCACTCTTCTTTTTCTTCTACATTTACATTTATTTTCAATTTATCATCTTTCTTTCTTTGGAAAGCTTTTAAAATCTCTCTCATCTTTGAAGTAAATTTCTAGGTGACTTGAAACAGACTTGATTTTCTTTTGGACACTCAGGGTCTAAATGTATAAGAAGGAATGAAGAAAGAATATTCACATTTTCTAAGCAGGTATCATGCACCAGAGATTTTATACTGAAGATTTTATTAAATCTCTGAAAGAAATAACTGGAATAAATATTATTCACCTCATTTTTCACAAATAGAAATTTGAAAACTAAATAAGCAAAGTGACTTACCCAATGTCATACAGCTAAGAATTAGAGATGAGACTCAAAGCCAAGTCTATTTGATTCTGTTTCTATTGATTTACTCTAAAGAAATGTCTCCTTCACCATAATTCCTAGTAGGTATTCTTTTCTTTTCTGTATTGGAGTGTGAAAACATCATTCATTTATTAGTATATTTAACTAATGTGTTTTTTCTTTTGTTGTTGAGTGGTCTGCATCAAGATTGTTTGTCCTACACTACAGCAAGCTTACAGTGATAGGAACCATTTTTTTTCTATCTGTCATTGCATGCATAATAAGCAGATACATACGAAATAAAGGCATTTATTTCCTCATTTCTTCATATACAATCTTATAAATATGCCACATGCTTTTGCGGGGGGAGTTTGAGGCATCTCAAACCATATCCTATAAACCACTACAGACTTTATCTACAAATAAATTTGTTCTGGCCGTGGAATATCCATTCAGATTTGCTGAATCTCCAAATGTGCTGGGATCAGAAAATTGATTTATCTGAAATTCCAGACTCAATCATAATCCTGCCGCAAATCTTGGACCTATAGGCAAATTTGTATTTATTCATTTCACAAGCAATTTAGCTTCTACTTTGTGAAAGTCACTAGGTTGGAAAGTTGGGTCTTAGAGGTGATATAAGACATAGCTTCTGCTTTCTAGAAGCCCCATGTTTCAAAGAGTTCCCTTTTCTCCCAAGTGAAAAAATTAGCAGCATAAAGACAGGGGCTTCTCTTTGGTAGTCCCACTCACAGTTCAAGTACTACAGAATACTTTCTGTCATCTTATCAATGTCTTAGGCTAAACATTATTTGCTTTGGCCTCCTCTGGCCTTAAAGTATGACCAGAGAACTGAAATATAATGTTATTGGTATGTCAACATTCCCATTCATTACTTTTTTCCCTGTACACTCCTGTTTTTGCTTGGTGAATATATTTCTGGGGTGGGGAAAAATTATACACACATACACATAAGTTTATATATATTCATTCTCCAAGGTATCATTTGCAAATATGTTTTCCCATACAGTTGGTTCTCTTTTCATTTTAATGCTGTTTTCTTTAGCTGTGCAGAAGCTTTTTATTTTGATGATATCAGACAAGGGTTTGAACTTCAAAATATATAAAGAACTCATGACTCCACTTTAGGAAGACAAACAATCCAGTTTGAAAATTAGCAAAGGACCTGAACAAACACTTCTCCAAGGAGAATATACAGAAGTCCCAGAGACATATGAAAGGATGGTCAGCATCACTTGCCATCAGAGACATGCACATTAAAACCACAATGAGATACCACTTCACACCGGTGAGAATGGCCATCATAAAGAAATCAACAAAAATAAGTGCTGGTGAGGATGTGGAGAAAAGGGAAACCTAGTACACTGTTGATGGAAATACAGACTGCTGAAGCCACTGTGAAAAATAGTAATGTCCTTAAATTTTCTTCTCTTTACAATTTAATTTTCGATTAGAATGTATATTAAATATTATTTTGAATTATTTTCAGGTATATAGCATAGTGGCCAGACAATCATATACTTTACAAAATGATCACCCATGATATTTCAAGTACTTTCCTGGCACCATACATAATTATTATAATATGATTGGCTATATTACTTATGCTATTCTGCATCTCTATAACTATTTCATTTACTACCAATTTGTATTTCTTAATCCCTTCACCTTTTCCAACCTCCCTGCTCTCTGGTAACTATTAATCTATTCTCTGTATCTGTGAGTTTGGGAGTTTTTTGTTTGTTTGTTTTATTGTTTAGATTCCACATTTATCCTTTAGATTTCCATATTCCTCATTCATAGGAATGAAATCATATGGTATTGGTCTTTCTTTGTCCGCCTTATTTCATTTAGCATGATACCCCCAAGATCCAGTTATGCCATTGCAAATGGCAAGATTTTCATCTCAATTTCTACATTTATCTCACCTCAATCATTCTGTCGATCAGTAACAAATATTTTTGTGGTTATCATAGGTCTGCAAACTACACTTTGAGTAGCACTGACTAAAACATTGTGGTGCCTGTGTAACCACAAAGTCATATACTCAGCTCTGAAGGTGTCATGAAACAAAGAGCTAGATTCATTCAATCCAGACAGTATAACTCAATGGGATAACTTTTAGCAGTTCCAGATGCATGAAAAGCCTGAAGTTTCCTCCATGATCGAACATTAGGATATTACACAAATACAAAAGGACTCAGATATATCTTCGCTTCCATACCCACACAAAAATCTTTATATTTCTCAGGCTCTCGTATTCTTGTGTATGCTTAATACCTGATATTCTTCATGTTTCTTTTGATCTATTTTGGACTCCTAGAAGCACCTACCCAGTGTGGCATCTTCACAGCCTTCTGTCTCAGAATGTTTGTTTTAATCATTACCAGAGGACATGTTTATCAATTTTAGAGAAATAGGAAGGGAGAGAGGGAAAGAATCATCGATGTAAGAGACAAACATTGATCAGTTGCCTCTTGGAGCCTGCCTTCCTTCCTTCCTTCCTTCCTTCCATCAATGATTTAGCTTGTAGGGTTTGGTAGAGAGGGAAAGGAAGAACAACCACAAAATTAAAGAAAAATTATTAAGTCCTGACTATACAACTGTTAGTTTATTCAGAGAACACTCTGCATCTAAGTGGTAAAGGACTTTGAATAAAGGAACATTTTTGTTTATGCTTTTATGGAGATATGAGTGTGATTTACAGTCTTGGACCTGGATTGAAGGCAAAAAAATGGATGGGTAAAAATTTCCAAGGTAGCACAGTAGCCTGAAGCTTTGGACTTTCTATGTACTCATTGAAGTCTAAGAAGTTGATACAGGTGTCTTTTATAGCAGAGCTCGCCATCTCCAAAAAATATGTTTTCCTGCTGAATAGTCAGTCTCCTCAGTGTTCTTTTCATGTCCTTATTTCTTAGATTACAGATAAAAGGTTTCATTATGGGAGTTATAATTGCATACATGATAGCTGCTACCTTATCCCTTTCTGCTGAGGCAGAAGAGGTGAGAAAGTAGACCACAACAATGGATCCATAGAAGAGGGACACTACTAAGAGATGTGAGCCACAAATGGAGAATATTTTCCACTTCCTTTTGGTGAAAGGAACCCCAAGTATTATACAACCAATAATGCCATACGAGACAAGAATAAAGGTGAAGGGGTTGCTCCCCCAGTGACTAAGATTGTCAAGTTGTTGATCTGGGTGTCTGGGCAAGCAAGTTTTAAAATGCATTTCAGGTCATGGAAGAAGTGTGCGTTTCCTCTCTGATCACAAAAAGTCAAGAGGTTCAGCAGAGTAAAATGCAGTATTGAGACAATATTGGAAATGACCCATGAAGTCACTACCAACAGGTCACAATGCTTGGCATTTAGTAATGCAGCACAGTGTAATGGATGACAGGTGGCAATGTACCAGTCATATGCTGTGGCTGCCAAGAGAAATTGTTCAGGTCCACCAGCAACATAAAAAAGTACATTTGTAAAAGGCATCCTGCTAAGAATATGGTTAATCTCTGGCTTTGGAAGCCTACCAATATTTTGGAGATGGTAGAGTTTGTGAAACAGATATCAGTGAAGGTTAGATTGGCAAGGAAGAAGTGTATGGTGCTATGGAGGTGAGCATCATTAATAATAGCCAGAATGATAAGTAATATTTCTACCATAGTGACCAGATACATGCACAAAAACAGCATAAATATGATCTACTGCTTTTGAGACTTTACAATGAGTCCCAGGAGGAAGAATTCAGATAGTTTGGTTTCCTTGATGCATGTTTCTACTGTGTCTAAAAATGGAAAAATTTAACTTCACTGTAAAATGGTAGTGACACAAAAGCCAGCCAGAGGACATTGTACTAGATTATAAAGCTGAATCAGGCCTTATAACTACATAGTCCTGGGTTGTATTCTCTGTCAACTAAAATACAAGCTATATAAGGGCATACATTGTATCTATTATGTTCACTGCTGTATACCATTTCTAAAAACAGTGCCCAGCACATAGCAGGTGTTCAATGAACATTGATTCAATTTATATAAGAATGAGTAAATAAATGAATAAATGAATATTCTGAATTCGCCATTAACTATCTTCAGGATCTCTTATTTGTACTTTTCTAAGTCTATTTTTCCTCAATTATAAAATGTGGAGAAGGTGCGCTTTTTTTTTCAAGGCTTTCAGGAAAACATATAAAATGCTCAATCTGTATTTTAGCTATTGCTGCACAAATAGTAGCTGCTATCATTCACTAATTTGGAAAAATTATAGACTCTAACAGCAAAAAATAAATATTCAAAGAACATATAACCCAGCCTTGTCTTTGGGCAGTTGAGTATTCAATATGCATATTACATTTTAGCAGATCATGTTTTACTATTCCAGGGACAGAGATGTCACAGTCTCTTTGTAACACCTGATTCAACATTTTATTTTTAAGTAAAAATTGTCCCTCACAACTTTCTAAAAAACTTTTCAGTTTTCACATCTTCACAAGGATAAATTACTTATGTGCATTAAATACTGTTGAAAATTAACATAAGAATGTTGAGTGAATTAACAATACAGAGGTAAAGTTTAGGGTCTTTAACAAGGCCATTTATAGTGGAATTGATTGGGCATAAGTCAAAATGAAGAAAGTTCAGGGTTAACACTTTAAGAGCTAGTGTTTATTATTTGGAATTTGGAGGTTTTATAGTTATATCAGATGAAAACTGTCAGGGAGAAAACCTCATCGAAATAAAATGTTATTCTGAATCCAAATCAAAGCAAAACAAAACAACACAAAAAGCTGGGATTTATTGAGGGTTTACTATGTTGCAGACTGTCTACTAAATGCTTTACATCGGTTATTTTATTAAATAGTCACTGCAAACATTTAGGTTAATAAGGACTACTAATAAGATGTTTCAGTTACAGATGAAATCAAGGATTGAAGAAGTTAAATAACTTGATAATAATGATACATAGCTATTGTAGTAGAGTCAAAATTCTGAAATCAGTCTGATTTCATAGCTCTCTTGTTCAACTGCTATGTTACATTGCCACTATATTACTTATATATTCATGTTTGTGAAGAGCATCATCTATGTTCTAGGCAATAAGAGCATGCTCAGACAAAGTCATAAAGCTAGTAAATGGTGGGGCAGGACTTTGAATCTTTATGACAAAGTGTTTTTACTATATTTGTTTATAAATGGAAAGGTTTGTGTTTACTTATTCCAAGTTGTGCCTTTTCTATGTTGCCGAGGGATCCATTTTACACACTTGCTACTTACTCAAAGATCTGCTGTATCTTCGCATCATCTTCACAGTCTAACACAACTGGACTACTGTTGTATAAATTAATGAACTTCTGCTTGTTTGCTGTTTAACTTTGTACTCTCTGGAAAAAAAAAAAAGTTGACAACACTAATGAATAGTTGCACCAAAATTACAGGAGAAATTTTGCAGTTACTTAACAACACACTTTTCCCAAGTACTAGAGCAGTATTCATTTGCATACTAACAAATAAATATACTAATGAAAAGTCATGCAGGACCGGGTCTGGCGGGAGCTCTCCTATACAACATTTAGCCATTTCATATGTACAGAACATACTGAAAAGGATAAACTAACATATTATTATGTACATGTAGTCTATACATTTTTCACTAATGTAGAGTATATTAGCAAAGTTTGACAAACCAGTTTTTTTTACTTTATCTAGGCACTATATCAGTTACTTCCATTTAACTGCTTGTTCTCATATACTCTCCCTAAGCTACTCCCATCATTTACAATGAAGAAAAGTATGTTCAGTCTATCAACCTTTACATTCTAATTACTAATTTGACACAATATTCTTTTTAAAAAGATTTTATTTATTTATTTTTAGAGAGGGGGGTAGGGAGGGATGAAGAAAGAGAGAGAAACATCGATGTGCAAGAGAAACATCCATTGGTTGCCTCTTGCACACCCCAAACAGGGACCTGGCCTGCAACCCAGGCATGTGCCCTGACTGGGGATAGAACCAGTGACTTTTCCATTTGAAGGATGACACCTAACCCACTGAGCTACACCAGTCAGGGGTTGGCACAATAATCTTGAAGAGAACATGAAGAATGAACATTTATGTATTTAAGATGTGGTCCCTCTCCTATGGAACTCACTCAGATATTTTGTGGCTATTTCCAAATCTATATCAGAAAGAAATAGTTTCACTGCCTCCACTTAAAAAACTAATGGTATTTTCAAGCCACAAATGTGAACCCTTTCTCCTCCTAAATTATAAAAAGACAGAGGTGTAGAATAGAACTGAAAACCTCAACTGATGATGTTGTCTCTGCTTCTGGATTTAGAAAAGGATCGACCTAGGGCTCAGGACACATTCCTCTAGGCTCTTTATTAGAAAACATTTTCAATTCTATACCCACTGAATCCTCCCCACTGGGATATATTATTCTTCACTGTTTTCTTGGAATAAAGTGTGTGTGGGGGGGTAGGTGTGTACAAACCTATCTACCTGTTGTGTTTTTATTCCAGGTAGAAAACTAAAATTAAAACATCAACTTTTAGAGAAAAGCTTCATTCCTAACAATTGCCTTTTGCATCTCCATGTAATCCAATAATTAACTAACTCAGGTGATATTTATAGAGCATTCATAATGAAAGCAACACTACAGAATCATTATTATTTCTCAAGTACTGTTCTAAGCCTCTCATAAATATTAACTTAATTAATTAATCTTCATAATACAATTACAAGGTAAGTAAAAGTATGATCCTCTTTCACAGATGATAAAACAGAAAATTTAAAAAGTAATTTGACTTCCGGCCAAGATGGAGGCATGGGTGGACACCCTGTGCCTCCTCTCACAACCAAAATTAAGGACAACAAATATTTAGAAACAAGAAAACAACAGAACTGATAGAAAATTGAACTGTACGGAAGTCCAACAACCATTCATCCAGACCAGTAAGAGGGGCGGAGTCACAGCAGGAAAAAGTGGAGGTGCTAACCTGGGCATGCATGCAGCAGCGGCTGGCAGTTGCCAGGCATGCAGGGGGTGGCTAGTAGACCCCAGGTGAATAGGCAGTGGCTAGCAGACCCTGGACATGGGGTGGCAACTGTGCAGACCCAGTGAGGCCGATCAAGGAGGCTGGCTGACCAGGTGGCCCCACATTCACGCACAGATAATCCAGGTGAAGGGGAAGCAGAGAAAGGGACTGGAATCCAAGAGAGAACAGAGCAAACGCCATTGTTCCCTCTTGGACCCCTCCCCCACATACAGCATCACAACTCAGTGACTGGGCTGCCCTGCACTGGGGAACACCTAAGGCTCCACCCCTCACTATGTAACAGCCGCGACCAAACAAAGAAAGAAGAAAAAATGGCTCAAACGGGAGAACCAATCAAAGCCCCGGAGCCAATTCCTCTAAGCGACCAAGAGATAGCCAACCTATCAGATGCACAGTTCAAAGCCCTGGTGATCAGGATGCTCACAGAATTGGTTGATTTTGCTCACAAATTAGATGAAAAAATGCAGGCTACAATACGTGAAATGAAGGAAGACGCATGGGGAACCAATAGAGATGGGAGGAAAACTGGGACTCAAATCAATGGAGAGGACCAGAAGGAAGAAAGAAACAACCAAACAGAAAACAAGGAAGAAACAAGAATTCAAAAAAGTGAGGACAGGCTTAGGAACCTCCAGAACATCTTTAAACATCCCAATATCTGAATTATAGGGTACCAAAAGGGGAAGAATAAGAGCAACAAGTGGAAAACTTATTTGAACCAATAATAAAGAACTTCCCCAATCTGGCAAAGGAAATAGACTTCTAGAAAGTCCAGGAAGCTCAGAGAGTCCCAAAGAAGTTGGACCCAAGGAGAAACATGTCAAGGCACATCATCATTACATTAGCCAAGATTAAAATGAAGGAGAGAATTGTAGAAGCAGCAAGGGATAAGGGGACAGTCACCTACAAAGGAGTTCCCATCAGATTGTCAGCTGATTTCTCAAAAGAGACTTTTCAGGCAAGAAGGGGTTGGAAAGAAGTATTTGAAGTCTTGAAAGTCAAGGACCTACATTCAAAATTGCTCTATCCAGCAAAGCTTTGATTTAGAATGGAAGGGAAGATAAAGTGCTTCTCAGATAAGGTCAAGTTAAAGGAGTTCATCATCACCAAGCCCTTATTATATGAAATGTTAAAGGGACTTATCTAAGAAAAAGAAGATAAAATATGACAGTGAAAAGACAGAAAACTCACAGATATTAACAACCACACCTAAAACAAAAGCAAACAACTAGATCAGGAACAGAACCACAGAAATGGAGATCACATGGAGGGTTAGCAACAGGGGCATGGGAGGAGGAGAGAGGGGGAAAAGGTACAGAGAATAAGTAGCATAGACGGTGGGTAGAAAATAGACAGGGGAAGGGCAAGAATAGTGTGAGAAATGTAGAAGCTAAAGAACTTATGATACATGGACATGAACTAAAGGTGGAGAATATGGGTGGGTGGGGTAAGTGATTTATCCAAGGTCATAAAACTAGTTGATGTTAAAGCCAAGGTACTTACCAGAAACCTCAATGGATTCTTGATCCCATTGTCTTAACCACTACATGACACTACCCTTTAGTAACCATGAAGGAACTCTAGAATAAAAAAGGCATTGTGAGAACTTGTTTAAGGATTACCTTCTCAAACTTCTCTCCCATTATTCTCTCTCCCCAAAAATTCCAGGAACGGTTTTCCACACCTATTCAACTCTACCTCCAAACATAGAGGCTTTGAAAGTTTTACCATCCTCTTTCTTAATGTTATTGTGGAGAAATATCATTTTTTCTCTTAAATGCCAGTTCCTTCACCTATATTCTGAATCCCTTCCCCTTCTACCTTCCCAGGAGTCATGCCATCAGCTAAATTCTTTCTTGTAGATAGAACCCTTGTCTGAGGTACAATTGGCAAATATGTTTTCCCACCAGTTGGTTCTCTTTTCATTTTAATGCTGTTTTCTTTAGCCATGCAGAAGGTTTTTATTTTGATGAGATCCCATTTGTTTATTCTTTCCTTTATGTCCCTTGCTCTAGGGACATACTGGTAAAACTGTTGCTGCATGAAATATATGAGATTTTCCTGCCTATGTTCTCCCCTAGGACTTTGATGGAGTGATGGCTTATATTTTTTTTATCAGTATTTTTTAATTGTTGATATTGTACAGTTTTCTGTCTTTTACCCCGCCCCAGCCCACCACCCCAGCCCTCCCCACCTTCCTCCCATTTCCACCCCCCATAGTTTTTGTCCATGAGTCCTTTATACTTGTTGCTCTAAACCGTTCCCCTTTTCCCCCGAAATTCCCTCCCCTCCCACTTTGGACACTGTCAGACTGTTCTCAAATTCAGTGTCTTTGTTTATATTATGCTTGTTTGTTTGTTTTGTTGATTAGGTTCCTGTTAAAGGTGAGATCATATGGTATTTGTCTTTCACTGCCTGGCTTATTTCGCTTAGCATGATACTCTCCAATTCCTTCCATGCTGTCGCAAAGGGTAGGAGCTCCTTCTTTCTTTCTGCTGCATAGAATTCCATTGTGCAAATGTACCACAGTTTTTTGATCCATTCATTAACTGATGGGCACCTAGGTTGCTTCCAGCACTTGGCTATTGTAAATTGTGCTGCTATGAACATAGGGGTGCATAGATTCTTTTGGATTGGTGTTTCAGGATTCTTAGGATATAATCCAAGCAGTGGAATTGCTGGGTCAAAAGGTATGTCCATTTTTAGTTTTCTTAGAAAATTCCATACTGTTTTCCATAGTGGTTGTACCAATCTGCAATCACCTTTAATTTATTTTATGTATGGTGTAAGTTAGTGACTGAGTTTCATTTTTTTTTTTTTTTGATGTAGCTGTCCAGATCTCCCAACACCATTTGTTGAAGAGGCAATTTTTACTCCATTTTATGCTCTTCCCCCTTTGTCAAATAATAATTAACCATAGAGACTTGGAGATCTCCAAAATAAATAAAGAATTCACAGAACTCCACTCTCGGAACACACACACACACACACACACACACACACACACACACACACACACAACAATTAAAAAATGGGCAAAGGACTTGAACAGACACTTCTCCAAGGAAGACATACAGAGGGCCCAGAGACATATGAAAAGATGCTCAGCATCACTATCTATCAGAGAGATGAAAATTAAAACCACAGTGAGATACCACTTTACACTGTTGAGAACGGTCATCATAAACTAAGCAACAAACAAGTGTTGGAGAGGTTGTGGAGAAAAGAGAACCCTAGTACACTGTTGGTGGGATTGCAGACTGGTGCCACCACTGTGGAAAACAGCATGGAATTCCTCACAAAACTAAAAATGCAACTGCCTTTTGACCCAGCAATTCCACTGCTAGGGTTATATCCTAAGAACCCTGAAACACCAATCCAAAAGAACCTATCCATCCCAATGTTCATAGCAGCACAATTTACAATAGCCAAGTGCTGGAAGCACCCTAGATGTCCATCGGTAAATGAATGGATCAAAAAACTGTGGTACATTTACACAATGGAATACTATACAGCAGAAAGAAAGAAGGAGCTCCTACCCTTTGCAACAGCATGGATGGAACTGGAGAGCCTTATGCTAAGTGAAATAAGCCAGGTGGTAAAAGACAAATACCATATGATCTCACCTTTAACTGGAACCCAATCAACAAAACAAACAAGCAAGCAAAATATAACCAGAGATGTTGAAATTAAGAACAAACTGACAGTAACCAGGGGTGAGGTGGGTGGGGATAATGGGGGGAAAAAGAGGAAGGGTTTTCAGGAACAAGTATAAAGGACATGTGGAAAAAACCAAGATGGGGGTGTGAGGGGTGGGAAGTGGGGACCGCTGGGGTGGTGAGGAGCAGAAGAGGAATGAAGAGCACTCTACTTGAACAACAATAAAAAAGATAATCAAGACAAGAAAACAAGGAAATTCACAGGTAGGAATTCCTGGTCAAACCATTAATAAGAGCTTAACAACCTTCAAGATATCACTGATGGGAAATTGTAAGAATCACTTGGAGAGGCTTTGTTAGTTGTCTAGAATAAAATCCATAATTACCACCTGAAAAAAATTCTTTCTTGTATCTTCAAATCAATCCTTCTCCACTGGATTTTTCTTTTGTTTTGTCAACATAGTATGGTCTTTCCTATGTTCAAGGAAACAGACAAGCAAAACCTTCTGCATTCCTTAGCCCCCTAAGTAACCCCTAAGTTACAACCTCATTCATACCATTAAACACAAATTTATTGAATTGTCTACATTTATGGCTCCATTTACTCACCTCAACCCAGTCCAATCTGTCTTCTGTCCCACAAAAATTTACTGAAATAGCTCTTGATAAGATCACAATGATACCCATGTTGCTAAATCCACCCTTCTTGGTAACTCAGCAATATTCATCTCAGATGATCATCCTTTTTCTTGATGTACTCTCTTGCCTTGGGTTTTGAGAATCCTCACTCCACTGGTTTTCCTACTATCTTTCTGATCATTTCTTCAGGTCCTTTTGTGGCTCCTCCATATAACGTTTAAGCATGTTCTGTGATGTCACAGGGGCTTTCTTTGCCAAATCTACTCTTTTACTTGAATAAAATTATCTACTTCCAGGACTTCCATTATCAACTCTAAGCGGATTTTGCTTCTTATCTTTAATTTGGCTGTTTCTTCTGAGCTCCAGAGCCATACACCTATTTGTTATATCCATGTGTGTATCTTACAAACACCTCAGATTTTATATTTCTAAAGTCTAACTTATTATTTGAGTTTGACCCACCCCACTGCCTGAAACCAATCTTGGCCCTTCTCTATTATTCCTTACCTCAAGCAAATAAAACATCATCTTTTTTCGTCATTTTTGACACTTCCATCTTTTTTTCCTAGATCCCATTATTAAAGTCCTGTAGATTTCCCATCTCAAATATCTCTCAAATGTATTCACTGTTCTCCATCATTGTATTCCAAGCTACATATTTCTGCATCTATTTTTATTCCCTACAAACAGTCCCCTGGCTGATACTTTTTAGTGACTTCCTATTCTCTTACTCTAAAATTCAGATTTATTAATGTTGAGTATAGTTCTTGGCCTTCTGAATCCTTGGTTGTGGTACTCTCCCCTTCTTTCAGTTCCTGTAAATCCAAGTTCCTTCTTGCCTTATTGGTTTTTATATGTTCGTATTCTCTGTCTGGTAGGCAATTCCCTGTATATCAGTCTAGTTCATATTATTACTTCAGGTCTCAATTTAAATGCTCCTGTTCTAGGTAAATCTTCTCTAACCTCTTTAGACTATGTCATATCCTTGCAGTGACACCTCATAGTCAACTGTACTTCTCTTATGAGAAGTATTTACTGCAACTACTGATCTTTCCTGTTACCTTGTAAATTCTATGTCAACGACTATATCTATCTTCTGCTGCATTCCTGAAGCTTTAGCAAAGTGACTGACAAATAGTTGGTACTTAGTCATTTGTGAATAATTGAATTAATAGAAAAATATATAAAGAACAATTAATGTTGGGTGGGAGTAAGGATCATGGAAGACTTAAGGAGAAAATAATTTTTAAATGAGTTTTAAAGAATGAAAAGAAGGATGTAGGCACTTGGAGAGAGGAGAAGGTGAGACAAGAGGGTAGTAGTTTGGGTATAATTGTGAATATCTTTTTTTTTTTTGTCTTTTTTTAATCAGTATTTTTTAATTGTTGATATTGTACAGTTTTCTGTCTTTTACCCAGCCCCCAGCCCACCACCCCAGCCCTCCCCACCTTCCTCCCATTTCCACCCCCCATAGTTTTTGTCCCTGTGTCCTTTATACTTGTTGCTCTAAACCGTTCCCCTTTTCCCCCGAAATTCCCTCCCCTCCCCCTCTGGTCACTGTCAGACTGTTCTCAAATTCAGTGTCATTGTTTATATTATGCTTTTTTGTTTGTTTTGTTGATTAGGTTCCTGTTAAAGGTGAGATCATATGGTATGTGTCTTTCACTGCCTGGCTTATTTCGCTTAGCACGATGCTCTCCAATTCCATCCATGCTGTCGCAAAGGGTAGGAGCTCCTTCTTTCTTTCTGCTGCATAGAATTCCATTGTGTAAATGTACCACAGTTTTTTGATCCATTCATTAACTCATGGGCACCTAGGTTGCTTCCAGCACTTGGCTATTGTAAATATCTTTGTGTATACTGTCTGATTAATGATATTTGGCAGCATATAAGAGAAACGGAAAATGTAATTTTGTGTTGTAGAAAGTTCAGAGTTCAGAGAAGACTAACAGACCCCAGTGAAAGAAAAATATCAGAAATCCAAAGCAAAATGGATATATACAAAGGGGGATTCAAAAAATGAAATCGTTTTCTGGAGGGCAGTCCCCTTGTAGTACAGGCTTCCCCCACTAGATGAGTGCTGTAGGAACCTATATGTATGAGTGCACCAGCTGGCATTTTTGTGAGAGGCTGCATTTGGTTTCAGTGAACATTTTTGAAGACTGTTTCAACGTGTTTGCCCATTTCATGATGGGCAATTTATGAGTGCACCTGCGCACACTGCACTGAGTGTTCAACAGTTTTGGACCAAAAACATCATGACCCCTGTGCCCCACCCTCCTCAGTCATCCAGGCTCATTCTGAGTGACTTTCTTTTTAAATTCACAGATGACAAAAGTCCTCAGAAGTAAACATTTTGCTGACATGGAAGAGGTGAAACAAAAAACGGCAGAAGCTGTAAAAGGCATCAAGTTCAATGAGTTTAAAAACTGTTTTGAGCAGTGGAAAAATGTCTCAATAGGTGTATTGCATCAAATGGAGAGTACTTGGAAGGTGATTGAAGTTTAAACATGTAAGAATAAATACACAATTTTTTGAAAATAAATTCTGTTTTTTTAGGGAGCCCCCCTTGTATAATTACTCCTTGCCATGTAATTCCATTTCTCTGTTTGGAGGCTCTTCAGAGACTTGACTTTTCATTTTTAGTAATCAGAGAACATGTATGGGGTCTTCCTGAGTTAAACAGCTGAGTATAAAAGCAGAGTACCAAGGAACTGTGCAGTCACCACCTTGCAAACCCTTCAGCACAATTCCCCAGGTCAGTAGAAACATGGTGTCTCTTCATGTCCTTCACATCACAACTTCCATTGGATTTTTCCATTTTTAAGGACCCCTGGACTTTCCTAGAGGATATTTGGAAGTCTTTCAGCAATTGGTATTCAATACTGTAATGTCTGATTTTTTTTAAGGGGCATATTTGGAAACAGAGTACACTGACACTGACCTTTTCTTTAAGTGGCTGGCTGCCTTTGCAAACGTCATAGCAAATGCATTTAGGAATTGCCCATTCATGAAGGCTGTTCGGAGGCAGGGGGAGGAAAGTGTCCTGGGAATTGACAACAGCAGCAAAGCAATACAGAAAAGAGCAGGGGCATTCAGACATGATGAATGGGGTCATTTTTGCTTCAAAAAAACTGCTAGTTTACAGGAAGTAGGAGGGATGGAAACACATTTAAAAAGACTGATGCTTCTTAATTTGGAGGATGGAACTGCTGCTCCTAAAATTCTCGGTTGAGTGTGTGTGTGTGTGTGTGTATGTGTGTGTGTGTTCGTTTAGATACAGAAGATCATAAACATGGCCATGGTTTTAGTCTCACTTCTATTCTGAACTACCTGAGGGACCTCCAGAAAGTCAAATGAAAGGATTAGACTAAATTATTGCTGTACTGCCTGCTCCCTTCCCATTCCAACATTTGATAATTTTATTATTTTTAATTGAGTATTTTTATGCATTTTGTGGTGGAAAAGTGGCTGCATATGACTAGAAGATAGGTAGTACAAACTGTACAATTTCTTTTCAACTAATACACTGGGCGGTTTGCATGTTTTTTTAAAAAAGATTTTATTATTTATTCATTTTTATTTTATTTTATTTTTTATTTAATTGTTGTTCAAGTACAGTTTTCTGTCTTTTACTCCCATCCCAACCAACCCCCAGCCCTTTCCACCTCCTTCCCATTTCCACCACCCCTGCTGTTTTTGTCCATGTGTCCTTTATACTTGTTCCTGTAAACCCTTCCCCTTTCCCCCTGAAATTCCCTCCCTTTCCGCTCTGGTCAGCCTGTTCTCTATTTCAGAGTCTTTGGTTCTATTATGCTTGTTTATCCGTTTTATAGTTTAGGTTCCTGCTAAAAGTGAGATCATATGGTATGTGTCTTTTACAACCTGGCTTATTTCACTTAGCATAATGCTTTCCAGTTCCATCCATGCTGCTGCAAAGTGTAGGAGCTCCTTCTTTCTTTCTGCTGCATAGAATTCCATTGTGTAAATGTACCACAGTTTTTTGATCCATTCATTTACCGATGGACATCTAGGGTGCTTCCAGCACTTGGCTATTGTAAATTGTGCTGCTATGAACATTGGGGTGGATAGGTTCTTTTGGATTGGTGTTTCGGGATTCTTATGATATAATCCTAGCAGTGGAATTGCTGGGTCAAAAGGCAGTTGCATTTTTAGTTTTGTGAGGAATTCCATGCTGTTTTCCACAGTGGTGGCACCAGTCTGCAATCCCACCAACAGTGTACTAGGGTTCTCTTTTCTCCACAATGTCTCCAACACTTGTTGTTTATTGTTTAGTTTATGATGATCATTCTCAACAGTGTAAAGTGGTATCTCACTGTGGTTTTAATTTTCATCTCTCTGATAGCTAGTTATGCTGAGCATCTTTTCATATGCCTCTGGGCCCTCTGTATGTCCTCCTTGGAGAAGTGTCTGTTCAAGTCCTTTGCCCATTTTTTTAATTGGGTTTTTTGTGTTCCTAGAGTAGACTTCTGTGAATTCTTTATATATTTTGGAGATTAAACCCCTGTCTGAGGTACCATTGGCAAATATGTTTTCTCATACAGTTGGTTATCTTTTTATTTTAATACTTTTTTTAGCTGTGCAGAAGCTTTTTAGTTTGATGAGGTCCCATTTGTTTATTATTTCCTTTATGTCCCTTGCTTTAGGGGACATATCAGTAAAAATGTTGCTGCGTGAAATATCTGAGATTTTCCTGCCTATGTTCTCCCCTAGGACATTAATAATGTCACGCCTTATATTTAAATCTTTTATCCACCTTGAATTTATTTTTGTGTATGGTGTAAGTGGGTGCTCGAGTTTCATTTTTTTGCATGTAGCTGTCCAGTTCTCCCAACAGCGTTTCTTGAAGAGGCTATTTTTGCTCCATTTTATATTGCTGCCCTCTTTGTCTAATATTAATTGACCATAGAGACTTGGGTTTATTTCTGGGCTCTGTTCTGTTCCAGTGGTCCATATGTCTGTTCTTATGCCAGTACCAGGCTTTTTTTATAACACTGGCCTTGTAATACAGTTTGATATAAGGTATTGTGACCCCTCCTACTTTGATCTTCTTTCTCAAAACCGCTGTGGCTATTTGGGCTCATTTATGGTTCTATATAAATTTTCGAAGTGTTTGTTCTATATCTGTGAAACATGTCCTTGGTACTTTAATAAGTATTGCATTGAATCTAGAAATTGCTTTGGGTAGTATGAACATTTTGATGATGTTAATTCTTCCAATCCATGAACACAGTACATGTTTCCATTTATTTGTGTCTTCCTTAATTTCTTTCTTCAGTGTTGTGTAGTTTTTTGAGTACAGGTCTTTTACCTCTTTGGTTAGGTTTATTCTTTGGTGTTTTATTTTTCTTGTTGCTATAGCAAACAGGATTTTTTTGCTGATTTCTGTTTCTGATATTTCATTGTTGTTATACAAAAGTGCCTTTGATTTCTGAATATTCCACTGTGAGGATTATATCCTAATAACCCTGAAGCACCAACCCAAAAGAAACTGTGCACCCCAATGTTCATAGCAGCACAATTTACAATAGCCAAGTGTTGGAAGCCACTTAAGTGCTCATCAGTAAATGAATGGACTGGAAAACTATGGTACATTTACACAATAGAATTCTATACAGCAGAAAGAAGGGAGCTCCTATCCTTTGCAACAGCATGAATGGAAATAGAGAGCATTATACTAAGTGAAGTAAGCCAAGTGGTGAAAGACAAATACCATATGATCTCACCTTTAAGTGGAACCTAATCAACAAAATGAACAAGCAAGCAAGATATAAACAAAGACATTGAAATGAAGAACAAACTGAAAGTAACCAGAGGTGAGGGGATAATGGAGGGAAAAGTTTGAAGGGTGTACAGAAACAACTGTAAAGGACACATGGACAAAAACAAGGTGGGGTGGAAACAGGGGAGTGGGTGAGGATGGCTGGGATGGCAGAGAGGTGTGGGGGGAATGCAGAAAACTGTACTTCAGCAACAATAAGGTTCAAAAGTATTTAATAAAAACATTTTATTTAGTTAGTTCTTAGAGAGTGTGGAAGGGGGGAGGAGAGGGAAAGAAAGATCAATATGTGAGAGATACATCAGTTGGTTGCCTCTCGATTGCCCCCAACTGGAGAACCTGTCCTGCAACCCAGGCATGTGCCCTGACTGGAATTGATCCAGGAGCTCTTTGGTTCACAGGCCAGCACTCAATCCACTGAGCCACACCATCCAGGGCAGCATAGTTTCAAATAATATGTTCAATAAAAATTTTGGAAAAGCACTAGGAATAATTATGAGCTTGCCAACTAAATCAGAAGAAATCTGATTTATACCCTCTACTTATACCCTCACTGAAAACCTCTTCAAGGTAAACCACCATACTATCCTTTTATTCATTATTTTACGAACGGGAGAAGAAGGCAGTATTAAAGTTCTTTAGGATTGGGGAAGAGGAAATAATGTGAAGGAAGCAGCCTTCAGGTCTCCTCTCTCCTCTAACTCTCATCCAGTTGGCAGATGGGGTCCAATGATCCAATGACTCCTCTTCTTACTTTCTCCCACATAAACAACTTTAACAGCAAAAATAAAAATAAAAAAATAAAAAAAAAAAACAAGGGAAAAGGAAACACTGAAAGGAGTGAAAGAGTAAGGGCTAATTTATTGCAATGCCCCTGATCAATCCAGTTATCACTCTTTTCAAGGTTTTTTGATGGTTACATAAGGGATACACTGGGACATCAGGGGTCTATTGAAAGGAAGTCAGGAGAGAGAAATTTGGGCATCCAAATTAAACCATGTACCTTCTATTGTTGCAGAGAATCATAGCAGAGGACATCACATTTTATTATTTAGCATGCTGTATTTGGTGCATAAGCCATATTTTGCCAACCCTTAGCTCTTATGCTTCTCCATAACATTAAATTATTGTGCCAGTAATAAGAAATGCAGAAAAGTGGAATTTAGACCAAATAAAGCACAGGTAATCAATCCATACTCAGAAGAGTCTATATGAAACACATAAGTTAGGGAGAGCACACACTTGCACAATGACAACTCTACATCCCAAAGTAGTGTTTCAAAGTAACAACTGAACAAAAGTAAACCATAGAATGCAACATGGAGTGATTGAGTAGTCAGAATTATGTGTCTTTTTATCATCAAAGTTTTCCTAACAACAATAAAAAAAGGAAAAAAAGTTTTCCAGTAAAACATAACTTCTGGGAAAGTGACAGTTCCCACATCCATAATTTATTTCTTCGTAATCAAGAGATCACTGGGACTTTTTTTCTAGCTGATGCTTCAATCTCAGCAGTAATCTTGATATTTTTAACTGTTGGAATTATTGGTCTATGTTTAGTAATATTTATTGTCATGTGGGTCTTAGGGAACATATTGTCCTTGAAGACAGCTGGCAAGAGAACAAGGTGCTTGCAAGCTTCTAATTGGCCTGGTAAAGTATGAAATTTGCTACCTGAAGTGCCAAGAGAACAAGTACACAGTGTGCTTCTTCCCTGATGCAATTCAAAGTTGGTGGAGAATGGGGATCTTCATGATTTTCAGTTACTTAGAGTATCCAGAAAGATAGAATTGAACAGTGAAATATTGAGTAAGGGTCACAGTGACCCAGAATTTTAGCAGCCCTTAAATATCTGTTGAGTTCTCTCAGAACTAACCTGAGGCATGGGTCTCTTGGAACAATAGCTAGTTCCTCAGAGGAAAAAGCCTATTGCTGGGAGAACAAGTGTTCTGTGTCCCAAATCTCACTTGAAATCTTATTTTCTGTGTGACTTTGAACATATTACTACCCTAATATGAACATTGGATTGATTATCTATTAAAAATAAAGGAATTCCTTTCCGGGATATATAATTTGATGGGTTAGATGACTTTACAGTACAACAATCTTTATATTTGTTGTACCATCCAGCACATGGTGGTGTGGAAAGGTAATAAGATGTGAGTTAAATAATTAAAAATGTAGGAGTGCTTCAGTGAGCTCTATAGCTAGGTAAATTTAGAGGGGAATGAGATTATAGATTCTACTCATTCAACTCTATCATCTAGAGCAGGTCTGTCTGACATTTTGTCTCTTTTCTCTATCATTTTCATTACTTTTATGGACTGAATTCTGTCTTCTTCCTCCCCCTACCAAATTCATATATTAACACCTTAACTCCCAATGTTGTAATATTTGAAGATTGAATCTTTGAGAGGTAATTAGATTTAAATGAAGTCATAAGGGTGGAGTTTTATCATGATGACATTAATACCCTCATTATGAAGAGAAACCAAACCCCTCTTTCTCACTATCTCTGTCTCCCTCTCTCTCTCTCTGCCATATGAGGACATAGCAAGAAGATGATCATCTGTAAGCCAGGAATAGTGCTCCACTAGACACTAACCATGCTGGCATCCTGATCTTGAACTTCTAGCATCCAGAACTGAGAGAAAATAAATTTATGTTTTTGAAGCCAAACAGTGATAATTTTTATGGCAGCCTGAGCAGACTAAGACAATTACCATCCTAAACAGGGCCTGCCATGTGACCTATAAAGAAAGGGATTCTAATACTATCAATTTGAGTTAGTGAAGAGCTATGCTTGGTTACCCTCCTTTGTATCAAAACAACCTACCCCACACATACACACTCTCTGTTATACTATTTGTGCATTTATTCTTCTCTAGTGTGTCTTCTCTTCATGTTTGCTATTCTCAGCTACTGAAACAAGGAAACTGGAGGATTTTGTAGCAGAGTTCATAACTTGGTTTCTCTTCTGGTGTGATTTTGATGAACCTGTATATCCTCAGCCATGGATTACCTTTTGGATTCCATAATGTATGCCCACCATGTAACCGTGTGTATCTGCAGCTATATTCTTTTACTGTATTGACTAAAACTCTTGATGGTAAATCCATTAGTAAATTAATTCAGGCAATATTTATTTAACATTTATGGCATTTGAGGTTTTCTTATAGGTGCTGAGATACAGGGATAAATAAGAAAGATAAATTTATTTTTGTGCATGTAGTGCTTATATTTTAATGGGGGAGGATGGGCAATAAACATACAGAAAAATGAATTAAAAAATGTAGTTTTTGATGGTGATAACTGCTTTGAATAAAGTGAAATAGAGAATTTCTGGGCCAGTGACTGCTTTAGAGAAGATGATTAGGAAATTTTTCTCTGAGGAGGTGACAAATGAGCTGAGACCTAGGTAATGAGTAGTGGAAACAAAGCTAGAGAATTGTAGGTGAATATTAGTGAAAAAACCCTAAGTTGGAAATGTACTAGGCATATGCATAGAACATGAAGAATCAGTGTGACTGGAAAAAGTGAGAGAGACAGATGCTAATGCCAAAAGATATTCAGGGACAATATTACTGGTGGGGGTCCAGAATGATACAGTGAAAAGTTTATATTTATTTCTGGATACAGTAGAAAGCCATTGAGGGGATTAAAAAAAGGAAGAAAAAGGCTTCACAACAGCATGAATGGAACTGGAGAGCATTATACTAAGTGAAATAAGTCAGGCAGTGAGAAACAAATACCATATGATCTCACCTATAAATGGAACTTAATTAACAAAACAAGTGAGAAAAATAGAACCAGAGACATGGAAATAAAGAACAAACTCACAGTGACCAGAGGGAGGCAATAGGGGGATAATGGGGGAAATAAGAAGAAGAGTCGAGTCATGGAACATATATAAAGGACCCATGGACAAGGACTATGGTGGGGTGGATTGAATGTGGGAGTTGAGAGGGGAACAGGGTAGGGATGAGCAGTGGGGGAAAAGGTGGGACAATTCCAACTGAGTTACAGTAAATTTAAAAAAGGAAAAAAAGGAAGAAAAAAGGTTGGATTTTCACTTTGCAAAGATGCTGCTGTCTGCTGTCTGGAGGGTGGGCTATAGAGGACCAGAGTGGGGGTAAAGAGCCCAGTTTTGGACTATTGCAGTACTCCACAAGAAAGACAATAGTGTATTGTGCTAAGATGATACAGTGGAGGTAGACAAAAGTCTTTGGATACTGGATGTCCTTTTAGAGTAGAATAAACAAAGGTTTATGGATTGGATACAGTGGTTGTATCCAATGCCATGACTATGATCATCTCTGTAGCCTTTGTCATCTTTGACCTCCTACTCAACCTCTGTCCTTCAAATATAATCTTTTCTTGGTTTTCAGTATACTTATATTTCAATATGGCATGCCTTAATGTGTGTCTACTTTCATTCACTTTGTTGAGTACTCAATTGTCCATTTTAACCTAGAAAGTATGTCTTTAGTTCTGGGACTTTTACTTAAATATTTTTTTTTTATAATTTCCCCTATTTCATTTTATCTGTTCTCTTTCAGGAAAACCTATCAGTGTTATGTTGGAAATGTTGGTTTGATCTTCTAAGTTTTTTTTCTTATTTTCTATCTCTTCCTTTCTTTGGTCCCATTTTCATGAGAATTTCTCAACATCACTTTCCACTACTTCTAAAGTTTTATTTTTATTGTCATTTAAAATAGCCAGAGCTCTTTTGAGATATTTTATGAAGTGTATTGGGGTGGCATTGGTTAATACAATTATATAGGTTTCAACCCTGGCTGGTGAAGCAGAATGGATTGAGTTCTGGCCTGCGAGCTGAAAAGTCACAGGTTTCATTCCCAATCAGGGCGCATGCCTGGGTTGTGGACCAGGCCCCCAGTTACCAGGTCCCTGGTTGCTTTCACATCAGTGTTCCTCTCTTTCTCTCTTTCTATCCCTTCCCCTCTATCTAAAAATAAATAAAATCTTTAAAAACAATTACATAACTTCAGGTGTACAATTCTATCAATATAATACATCATCTGTGTGTTGTCTTGTGTATTCACCACCTATTTGCCCCTCCTTTTACCATTTGCCCCTCCTTTTACCCTTTTTACCTCCTCCTCTTTCCCTGTGGTAATCACCATACTGTTGTCTGTGTCTATGAGTTTTTATTTTGTCATGGTAGGCCCTACTCTCAGATGATTTGAATGGATCATTTCCATTAGTGAACTTCTAATTATTTTTAGGTAATTTTCTATAACTATGGTCAGATTCTCTCAGAAAATAATCTTCCAATATTCTATCTGGGTGATACAAGTCTCAGCTATAGGTTTCTGGAAACAAAATAGGAAAAGAGATCTGGTGGTCTCAGCATACAGTCTATAGCTATATTTTCACCTATTGTCACACTTAGTTCTAGCTGAGACACCTAGTCCAAACACCTTCTATTTTAATTATCAGAGAATAATCTCTAGTCTTTTGTGAGAGGGGAGTATATAAGGGAATCACCCAGCTATGAAGAATAAAGGAAGGTATTTGCAGGCCTAATTGCTTCAGAAACCATCTTTCAACAAATTCATGTTTTTTTTTTTTTTTTTGGGGGGGGGCTCCATTTTCACTCTCAGTTACAGAAGTACCTGATGCTGCCAATTTGTGAGCCTCTTGTGAGTTCATTGATACAAAATATACTGTTCAATTTTCTCATCGCTGATTTAGGATTTAGGTTTCTTGGGTCTGCTAATCAGTTCATATTTGTTCTTTTCCTAAAGGAAAGCTGCTGTTCTCATATTCTTTCCTGTTTTTCTTTTACCTTATTGTTTCATGCCTCTAAAATAGGCTTTTTATGTCATTTATAGATAACATGAATGTCTAATTTACTACATTTAACTAAAAACCCTTTTTATTTGTCACCTTGTCATTTAACATATATAGTAGTATTTTTATTGTATTATATACTTGCTTATTATATGTCTCTGTCCACAAGTATGCATGTTTCTTGAAAATAGGAATATTGTCTATGTTGTTCATTATGTGCCCCTAGTGCCTAGGACATAATAGACAGTAAATATTTCTGAGTAAGTTAATCTGGCATATTTTAATATTTATTAAAACTAATATTTATAGTCATAACATCTAATAATGTTTGTGGCAGAAATGAAAATAATTATATAGCAAATTGGTCAAATCAAAATCAAATAGTGACTCAAGGAAAAAAGTATGAAAGAAAGATACATAATAAAAAGTACATAAAATTTCACTTTTTTATTTAAAACATCATTTGGGCTGCAAACCAAAGGGTCGCAGGTTCGATTCCCAGTCAGGGCTCATGCCCGGGTTGCAGGCCAGGCCCCTAGTGGGGGCCATGTGAGAGGCAACCACACATTGATGTTTCTCTCCCTCTCTTTCTCCCTCCCTTCCCCTCTCTAAAAAAATAAAATGAATAAATAAATAAATAAATAAATAAATAAATAAAATCTTAAAAAAATAAAACATCATTTGGTTATACATAATTAATTTATTTTGGAGGAATAAGAAAATGCAAATAGAGATAATTTAGCATATTGTTGCAGTAGGCCAGGTGAGAAATGATCATGACCTAGCAGAGTGGGTAGAAATAATTGAACAGTCAAGGGAATTTAGAAGATAGAATTCAAGACTTGGTTACATTTGGATAAGGGAGGGGAGAAGAAAGGAGGAATTTTTAAGTTATTAAGGGTGAATTTTAGATTTCAAGCTATATGGAGAGTGGCACCCTCCCCTCAGATATTCAGATTGACTGGAGGAGAACAAGAGTAGATATGGTGCAGCAAGCATTGACATTAATTTTGTCCCACTCTTCTGCAACAAGCCAAGTGTTTTCATTTCACCATTTTGCCTCCAAATTTAGCAAAAAATAGTTTTAGCCTGAGTTACTCAGATTTCCAGTAATCTGTTTTGTTATTGTTGCCTAAGTTAGCTAAGCAGTAGAGTGAATTAAAATTATTATTATTATTATTATTATTATTATTATTATTATTACCCAATACCACAAAATGTTAATATAATACAGCCTGCTCTAAAGAGTATCAGTTGAATATGTAAAATCTACTGATCTGGAGATGAGATTACCTGGGCTGTAGATTCAATTCTGTCATTAAGTCACTGTGTTTTCTTATATGTAAAATGAGGTTGCTAATATAGTAATTAAACTCTTGCTAATCTATTCTTTAACTAGGAAAGTAGAGAAGATCCACATTTATTTTATTTTATTCTTCATTTTAAAGCATACTTACTAGGTATAAATGGCCCACAATTTACACATTATTTTGAGAGCTAGAAAGATATAGTATTTATAAATAACTAATGTACAGACATGTTCTAAAGAGAAATTTACAGTGTGTTAGCCTGTATACCAGCCAATAATGGCTACCATTTTTTGAGAGGCTATCATATACCATGTTCTTTACCTATGTTTTCTTATTTAATTATGACAATAACCATATGAGGTTAGTTCTACTATCTCCTTTTTATAGTTAAGGAGGGGGGGTAAGTCTCAAAAAAGTCAACTAGATGAAAGTAACACCAACAGTGGAAATTCAAGATTCAGACTCAAGTTTGTTTTGCTGAAATGCCCATATATTCCCAACTTTATAATACTACATTTCTTGAAGAGTGGGCTGCCTCTGAAACATGTCTGTGAACCTAAACTACTTGAATCTTAGAAGTAGAAAAACCTGTAAGTTGTCCAGTCTAATATCTTGTTTTACAGATACGAAAACTGAGGGCTAGAGGAGAGAGAAGATGGTGGCGTGGTAGGAGGGAGCAGACCCCATTTCCCCCTACACACGGGAGAAAAACCGGGCCAAACTATGGAAGAACAGAGCAGACAAGGAACAGTAACACAGCATATTTGAGAACAAGAGGTCGGAAATTGTAGCGGACACTGAAAAACCAGCGGTAAGGAGAGCTCTTCGGAACAATAGGAGCCCAGGGTCCAGCGAGCGGAGAGCGGGGTGGCTGAGGCCCCGGCCCGGCACTCCACCAAGCCTACCCCAGGGCTCTGGGGAGGGAGCTAGGTCAGCCGTGAACCGGCTGGGAGATCTCAGGGGCCACCTCGAGATTGCAGCCGAGTAAAAGTGGGTGCCCTCGCGCCAAGTCACTGTGCGACTTTGAACCCAGTTTTCATGGTCCCCGGGCGACTACGAAAGCACAGTCGCCCCAACCGCAGACAGAGGCGCATGTGAAGTGAGACAGCTGCATGAAAATAGGCACCCTCACGGGACCGCACATGGTCACGGGATAGTGAACACTCATGAAAACATAGGCGCTGGCCACTGGAGACAGCTGTGGAGCCAAGGTTGCCAGTGCATGGGCGCGTGACAGGTCAGGTCCAAGGCGCATGTGCGAGAAAGCCGCTGGAGTGTAGGCCCCGCTCAGGGGCAAAGACAGGCGGCTGCGCAAGACTGGAGAACCTAGCACACATCCATAAACTCGGAGAAGTGCGCACACACCAGGAGGCTCAAAACACATGCTGGAAACCCTGTGGGGAGAGGTACCCACTAACGCTGGGATACATAGCACAATGAGGACTGAGTTCTGAACACAGAGAAAAGCAATAAGATCACCCCTTGGCCATTGCAGCCGGCAAGACAAGAAAAACCAGCTCGGCAAGTTTGAAAACAACAAGAGGAATTTTGGGGGTTTTTGTTGTTGTTGTTGTTGTTGTTGGCTTATTTTTTTAATATATATATATTTTTAATATTTTGTTTTGCTTTGCTTGTTCTTTTTTTTTTTTTGGCTGTTTATATTTGTGTGTGTGTGGGTGTGTCTGTTTTTTGTTTTGCCAGTTTGTTTCTGTCTTTTTGTTTGTATGCCTGTCTATTTATATGAGTTTTTAACTATTCCTTCTTCATTATTTTTATCTTCTTCTTTACTCCCCAACTCCTTTTGCCTCCCTTGAATTCCTTCTTGTCTTATTCCCTCTTCCTTTCATTCCAATTTTATCACTTCTACCTTCCTCTTTTTTCCTCTTTCTTCTTTTTTTCATTTCCCCCCTCTTCTTTATTTAAATACCCACGAGTGAGACAAAACAAACAAACAAACAAGCCTGGAACTGTGAAAAAAAAAATCAGAGTTGGCCCCCAAAAGAAGGTATTCCAGCTAATGAGACAGTGGAAGTTGTGAATGACAGGATATCCAAAGGAGAATCCACCACTGAATCTCACAGATATTCTACCACAGAAGGTCATACCACAAACCCAGGGAGCCAGAACAGATCAATTTAAGAAGTTGAGGCTAACAACAAGAGTCTTACAAACAATGAGAAGACAAAGAAACAACCCCCAAATGAAAGGAAAGGAGGAAGCTCCAGAAAGAATGCTAAATGAAATGGAGGCAACTCAATGATCAGATAAGGAGTTCAAAGCAATGGCTGTCAGGAAGCTCAATGAGCTCTCAATGAGCTACCACAAACTACAGGGAAGTTATGATGAACTCACCGCAAACTATATCAACATGAAAAAGGAAATAGAAACTATCAACAAGGGCCAAGAGGAAATGAAGACTACAATCTCTGAACTGAAGAACACAGTAGAAGGAATGGAAAGCAGAATCGATGAAGCAGAAGATCGGATCAGCAAGTTGGAGGACAAAATAGAAAAAAAAAAACACGCAGAATGGGCAAGATAAGGAAAAGAGGCTTAGAAAGAATGAAGAGGGTTTAAGAGAAATGCAAGACAACATGAAACGTAATAATATCCGTATAATAGGGATACCAGAAGGAGAAGAACAAGAACAAGGGATAGAAAACCTGTTTGAAAAAGTAATGATGGAAAACTTCCCTCATTTGATGAGAGAAAAAGCCACACAAATCCAGGAAACACAGAGAGTCCCAATCAAAAGGAACCCAAACAGGCTCACTTCAAGACACATCATAATTAAAATAGCAAAATTCCAAGACAAAGAGAGAATCTTAAAGGCAGCAAGGGAAAAAAGGAAATAACATACAAGGGAACCCCAATAAGGTTAGCAGCTGACTTCTCAATGGAAACACTCCAAGCCAGAAGAGAATGGCAAGAAATATTCCAAGCAATGAGAACCAAAGGCCTGCAACCCAGACTACTTTACCCAGCAAGGCTTTCAATCAAGATAGAAGGCCAAATAAAGAGCTTCCCAAACAAAAGAAGTCTAAAAGAATACACCTCTACCAAACCAATGCTGCAAGAGATACTAAAGGGACTGCTTTAAGGGAAGAAAGGAAAAGACAGAGAGAGAGGAACACAGGTACGAAAATGGCAATGAATAAATACCTATCGATAATAACCTTAAATGTAAATAGATTAAATGCTCCCATCAAAAGACATAAAATAGCTGAATGGATAAGAAAGCAGGACCCACACATATGCTGCCTACAAGAAACCCACCTCAGGACAAAAGACATACACAGGCTCAAAGTGAAGGGCTGGAAACAAATTTTCCAAGCAAACGGACAGGGAAAAAAAAAGCCAGGGTAGCAATACTCATATCAGACAAAATAGACTTCAAAAGAAGGGCCATAAAGAGAGACCCAGAAGGTCACTTCATAATACTCAAGGGAAGAATCCACCAAGAAGACATAAATATTGTAAATATATATGCACCCAACGGAGGAGCACCTAAATACATCAAGAAAATTTTAGAGGACTTCAAGAAAGCTACTGACAGCAACACAATTACAGTAGGGGATTTTAACACCCCACTGTCAAAAATGGACAGATCTTCCAAACAAAATATCAACAAAGATATTGTGGCACTGAACAACACTCTAGAGGAAATGGACTTAACTGATATATATAGAGCCCTTCATCCCAAAGAAGCTAAATACACTTTCTTTTCAAATGCACATGGAACATTTTCAGAGATAGACCACATGATAGGACACAAATCAAGCCTCAACAAATTCAAGAAAATTGAAATCATACCAAGCTTTTTCTCTGACCACAAGGGACCGAAACTAGAAACCAACCCCAAGGAGAAAAACCCAAAACCCTCAAAATCATGGAGATTGAATAGCATGCTATTAAACAATGAATGGGTCAAGAATGAAATTAGGGAGGAAATCAAAAAATTTCTGGAAACAAATGATAATGAACTCACATCGACCCAAAACTTATGGGACACAGCAAAGGCAGTCCTCAGAGGGAAGCTTATAGTGATACAGGTCTATCTAAAAAAGACAGAAACATCTCAAACAAACAACCTAACCCTACGCCTACAAGAACTCGAGGAACAACAACAAAGACAACCCAGAGCAAGTAGAAGGAAAGAAATAACCAAGATAAGAGCAGAATTAAATGACATAGAGACTAAAAGCACAATCCTAAGGATCAATGAATCCAGGAGTTGGTTCTTTGAAAAGATCAACAAAATCGACAAGCCTTTAAGCGGGCTCATCAAGAAAAAAAGAGAGAGGACTCAAATAAACACAATCAGAAATGAAAGAGGCAGAGGTGGCCATGAGACCGGGACGGAGGCGGCCCGTAGACCCGAAGCGGCTCTGCAACCGGGACAGAAGTGGCTCTGCGACCCACCGGAGGTGGCCCTGGGTCCTGAGAGGGCTCTGCGACCGACCAGCGGTGGCCCGGCGACTGGAGGGGGCTCTGCGACCAGGTTGGAAGCGGCCCTGGGGCCAGAGGCGACCCTGCAACTAGAGAAGGGGACACTGTGGAAGACGCGAAGCTCACATCTGTGATCATGGGGTGAGTGCGCGCAAGTCGGGAAACTCGTGGAGCCCACGCCCGTAGTCTCGGGTGGGTGTTTGTGCCCTGTAGGAGACCCGGAGCTCACAGCAATAGGCTCGGGGAGGGATGGATCTGTAAGAGATCCCAGCTGAAACCCATAAACTCGGGAAATCGCGCCCTCTGCAGGAGGCTCAGAAATCACACCCAAGGCCCTGCATGGAGAGTGCGAAATTAGCCCTGGGGACAGTGCGTGGCTGGCACTAAGGACAGTAGCCGAAAGCTGACTGTGTGAGGAACAGGGAGAAAAGCTGTACGAGTTGCCTCGAAGCCTGCTACAGCCAGCAAGTCCAGAAAATCCAGTTTGGCCTGTTTGAAAATAGCAAGAGATTTTGTTTTTGTTTTTGTTTCTGGGTGTTTTGTTTTGCGGGGTTTTTCTTCTTTTGGATAGTTCTTTTTGTCTGTTTAGTTGGGTTTTTTGTTTGTTTGTTTGTTTTGGTTTGTTTTTCGTTTTTGTGAGGTTCTTCTTCTTTTGTTTTCATTATATATTTTTTTATTTTTTTATAACTTCTACCTTTTTATCCTTCAATTCCTTTAGCTTCTCTATACTTCTTTCTGGCTTTATTCCTTCTTCCTTTCTTTCCAATTCTATCGCTCCTTACTTCCCTTTTTTTCTCTTCTTTTTTCACTTTATTCCTTTCTCTTTTTAAATACCCACGAGTGAGGCAAAAAAATCCTAGAACTCTGAAAAAACCAGAGTTGGACCAAAAAAGGGGTATTCCAACAGCTGAGACAGTGGAAGCTGTGAACACCAGGATACCTGAAGGAGACTACACTACTGAATCTCACAGGTATTCCACCACAGAAGTTCACACCATAAACCCAGGTAGCCAGAACAGATCAATTTAAGAAGCTGAGGTTTACAAGAAGAGTCTCACAAACAATGAGAAGACAAAGAAACAATCCCCAAATGAAAGAAAAGAAGAAAGCCCCAGAAAGAAGCCTAAATGAAAGAGAGGCAACTCAACTATCAGATAAGGAGTTCAAAGAAATGGTTGTCAGGAAGCTCCATGAGCTCTCAATGAACTACCAGAAACTACAGGGAAACTACGATGAACTCACTGCAAACTATATCAACATGAAAAAAGAAATAGAAAATATCAAAAAAGGCCAAGAGGAAATGAAGAATACAATTTCTGAGCTGAAGAACACAGTAGAAGGAATGAAAAGCAGAATCGATGAAGCAGAGGATTGAATCAGTGAGTTGGAGGACAAAGTAAAAAAAAGCAGTCAGAAAGAGCAAGAAAAGGAAAGGAGGCTCAGAAAGAATGAAGAGGGGTTAAGAGAAATGCAAGACAACAAGAAACGTAATAATATCCGTATAATAGGAATACCAGAAGGAGAAGAAAAAGAGCAAGGGATAGAAAACCTATTTGAAAAAGTAATGATGGAAAACTTCCCTAATTTGATGAGAGAAAAAGTCACACAAATCCAGGAAACACAAAGAGTCCCAATCAAAAGGGACCCAAACAGGCCCACTTCAAGACACATCATCATTAAAATGGCAAACTTCCAAGACAAAGAGAGAATCTTAAAGGCAGCAAGGGAGAAAAAGGAAGTAACATACAAGGGAACCCCAATAAGGTTAGCAGCTGACTTCTCAATGGAAACACTCCAAGCCAGAAGACAATGGCAAGAAATATTCCACGTAATGAGAACCAAAGGCCTACAACCAAGACTACTTTATCCAGCAAGGCTTTCAATCAAGATAGAAGGCCAAATAAGGAGCTTCCCAGACTAAAGAAGTCTAAAAGAATACACCTCTACCAAACCAGTACTGCAAGAGATACTACAGGGACTGCTTTAAGGAAAGAAAGGAAAAGAGAGAGTGAGGAACACAGATATGAAAATGGCAATGAATCAGTACCTATTAATATTAACCTTAAATGTAAATGGATTAAATGCTCCCATCAAAAGACATAAAATAGCTGAATGGATAAGAAAGCATGACCCACACATATGCTGCCTACAAGAGATCCACCTCAGGACAAAAGACATACAGAGGCTCAAAGTGAAAGGCTGGGAACAAATTTTTCAAGCAAACAGACAGGAAAAAAAGGCCAGGGTAGCAATCCTCATATCAGACAAAATAGACTTCAAAAGAAGAGCTATAAAGAGAAACCCAGAAGGTCACTTCATAATACTCAAGGGAAGAATTCACCAAGAAGACATAAACATTGTAAATATATATGCACCCAACATAGGAGCACCTAAATACATCAAGAAAATCTTAGGGGACTTCAAGAAAGATACTGACAGCAACACAATTATAGTAGGTGATTTTAAAACCCCACTGTCAAAAATGGACAGATCTTCCAAACAAAATATCAACAAAGATATTGTGGCATTGAACAGTACTCTAGACGAATTGGACTTAGCTGATATATATAGAGCCCCTCATCCCAAAGAAACTAAATACACATTTTTTCAAATGCACATGGAAAATTTTCAAAGATAGACCACATAATAGGACACAAAACAAGCCTCAACAAATTCAAGAAAATTGAAATCATACCAAGCTTTTTCTCCGACCCCAAGGGACTGAAACTAGAAACCAACTTGATGGGGAAAATCCCCAAACCACCAAAATCATGGAGATTGAATAGCATGCTATTAAACAATGAATGGGTAAAGAATGAAATTATGGACGAAATCAAAAATTTTCTGGAAACAAATGAAAATGAACTCACAACAACCCAAAACTTATGGGACACAGTGAAGGCAGTCATCAGAGAGAAGTTTATAGCAATACAGGCCCACCTAAAGAAGACAGAAACTTTTCTCACAAACGACTTAACCCTACGCCTACAAGAACTCGAGGAACAACAACAAAGACAGCTCAGGGCAAGTAGAAGGAAGGAAATAACCAAGATAAGAGCAGAATTAAATGACATAGAGACTAAAAGCAAAATTCTAAGGATCAATGAATCCAAGAGCTAGTTCTTTGAAACGATAAACAAAATCGACAAGCCTTTAAGCAGGCTCATCAAGAAAAAAAGAGAGAGGACTCAAATAAACACAATCAGAAATGAAAGAGGAGAGATTACAACTGACACTGCAGAAATACAAAGGATTGTAAGAAATTACTACGAAGAACTGTATGCCAAGAAATTTGAAAACCTAGGTGAAATGGACAAGTTTCTAGAAAAATATAATCTCCCAAAACTCAAAGAAAAAGAAACATAAAGCTTGAACAGACCAATAACAGCTGATGAAATTGAAGCAGTATTCAAAAAATTCCCGACACACAAAAGCCCTGGACCAGATGATTTCACAGGAGAAATATACAAAACATTTAAGGAAGAGCTAACCCCTATCCTTCACAGACTATTCCAAAAAATCCAAAATGATGGAAGACTCCCAAACTCTTTTTATGAAGCCAGCATCATTCTAATCCCAAAACCAGATAGAGACACAACAAAGAAAGAAAACTTCAGGCCAATATCACTGATGAACATAGATGCTAAAATCCTCAACAAAATATTGGCAAACCGCATCCAACAATACATTAAAAAGATCATACACCATGACCAAGTAGGATTCATCCCAGAGATGCAAGGATGGTTCAACATTCGCAAATCAGTAAATGTAATACATCACATAAAGAAAAGCAAAGACAAAAATCACATGATCATATCAATAGATGCAGAAAAAGCTTTTAATAAAGTACAACACCCATTTATGATAAAAATAAAAGTGGGGATAGAGGGAGCATTCCTCAACATAATAAAGGCCATATATGAGAGACCTACAGCCAACATCATACTCAGTAGGCAAAAACTGAAATCTTTCCCACTAAGACCAGGAACAAGACAAGGCTCTCCACTTCCACCATTTCTATTCAATATAGTATTGGAAGTCTTAGCCACAGCAATTAACCAAGAAAAGGAAATAAAAGGCATCCAAATTGCAAAGGAGGAAACAAAACTATCATTGTTTGCAGATGACATGATAGTGTACATAGAAAATCCTATAGACTTGGCCAAAAAGCTGCTCAACCTAATAAATGAATTTGGCCAAACAGCCGGATACAAAGTTAATATCCAGAAATCAAAGGCATTTTTGTATACCAACAGTGAAATAGCAGAAGCAGAAATCAAGAAAAAAATCCCATTCGATATAGCAACAAGAAAAATAAAATACCTATGAATAAACCTAACCAAGGAGGTCAAAGACCTGTATGCAGAAAACTACACAACACAGAAGAATGAAATCACGGAAGACACAAATAAATGGAAACACATACCGTGTTCATGGATCAGAAGAATTAACATCATCAAAATGTCCATACAACCCAAAGCAATTTACAGATTCAATGCAATATCTACTAAAGTTCCAATGGCATAATTCACAGACATAGAACAAACACTTCAAAAATTTATATGGAATCATAAACGACCCAGAATAGCGGCAGCAATCTTGAGAAAGAAGAGCAAAGTAGGAGGGATCACAATACCTGATACCAAACTGTATTACAAAGCCACTGTAATCAAAACAGCCTGGTACTGGCACAAGAACAGACACATGGACCAGTGGAATAGAACAGAGAGCCCAGAAATAAACCCAAGTCTCTATAGTCAATTAATATTCGACAAAGGTGGCAGCAACATAAAATGGAGTAAAAATAGCCTCTTCAAGAAGTGGTGTTGGGAGAACTGGACAGCTTCGTGCAAGAAAATGAAACTCGAGCACCAACTTACACCATACACAAAAATAAATTCAAGGTGGATAAAAGATTTAAAATAAGCCGTAACACCATTAAAGTCCTAGAGGAAAACATAGGCAGGAAAATCTCAGATATTACACGCAGCAACATTTTTATGGATATGTCCACTAAAGCAAAGGACATAAAGGAAAGTATAAACAAATGGGATCTCATCAAAATAAAAAGCTTCTGCATGGCCAAGGAAAACAGTATTAAAATAAAAAGAGAACCGACTGTGTGCGAAAACATATTTGCCAATGATACCTCAGATAAGGTTTTAATCTCCAAAATATACAAAGAATTTACACGACTCTACTCTAAGAAGACAAGCAACCCAATTAAAAAATGGGCAAAGAACTTGTGCAGACACCTCTCCAAGGAGGACATACAGAGGATCCAGAGACACATGAAAAGATGCTCGATATCACTAGCTATCAGAGAGATGCAAATTAAAACCACATGAGATACCACTTGACACCAGTCAGAATGGCCCTCATAAACAAAGCAACAAACAGCAAGTGTTGGAGAGGTTGTGGAGAAAAGGGGACACTAGTGCACTGCTGGTGGGAGTGCAGACTGGTACAACCACTATGGAAAACAGTATGGAATTTTCTAGAAAAAATAAAAATGGATATACCTTTTGACCCAGCAATTCCACTGCTAGGACTATATTCTAAGAACCCTGAAACACCAATCCAAAAGAACCTATGCACCCCTATGTTTATAGCAGCACAATTTACAATAGCCAAGTGTTGGAAGTAACCTGGATGCCCATCAGTAAATGAATGGATCAAAAAACTGTGGTACATTTACACAATGGAATTCTATGCAGCAGAAAGAAAGAAGGAGCTCATACCCTTTGCAACTGCATGGATGGAACTTGAGAGCATCATGCTAAGCGAAGTAAGCCAGGCAGTGAAAGACAAATACCATATGATCTCACCTTTAACAGGAACCTAATCAACAAAACAAACAAACAAGCATAATATAACCAAAGACATGGAAATTGAGAACAGGCTGAAAGTCAGCAGAGGAGAGAGGGGAGGGAATTTCAGGGGAAAAGGGGAAGGATTTACAGGAACAAGTATAAAGGACACATGGACGAAAACTATGGGGCAGTGGAAGTGGGAGGGAGGATGGGAGAGCTGGGGTGGCGGGTTCGGGTGAGAATAAAAGACAGAAAACTACAAGATCAACAATTAAAATAAAAATTAAAAAAAAAAAAAAGAAAACTAAGGGCTAGAAACAGAATTATTAGCTAAAGATTGGATGGCTAGTTAGTGGCAGACCTGAAGCCATAGCTCATCTCTTTAGACAGTCAGCCCATTGTTCTGATATGTGGCCTGAAGATAGGGCCTGATCTTAATCAGCCAAGATATGTAAAGGTGTATCAACAGTGGACTACTAATCTCACAGGGGTATTAGAAAAATAAAAATGTATAAACAGATTTGAGTGGGATTTGGATGAAAAAATTACTGGCATGAGTTTTTTTTTAACATTTGCACAAACCTAAGGTATGATTAAGGAAAAAAAGAGCCTATTTACACTTATAGACTACACTCGTTTACAAGTGTAGACAAAACGAGGAAAAAAGAGACTGAACTTGTACTCTTTCAATTAGCTTCTGATTCTATCAGGGAGAATGATTCTGTATTATATGCTGTTTATTGCTTACTTGGATACCATACAGTTGTCCCATGAGTGACTGACTATATTGGTAGAAATAATTGGGAGAGATGGGTGAAATTCTGAAGTTAACCTTGATAAACATAACAAAATATTGTAGGTAAGTTTAATGGCATTGTGCATTTTGTTGAAATCCCTCCATTTGCAGTGGAGGGAAGCAAAACATGGGGTGGGCCCTTTCTAGAGCCACTGATTTTGGTTATACAGTAAAAATTGATATCTGCTTGGGACCTACAACTTGAAAAGCTTCAAGAACAGAGGCAAGTTTTTCTTTGAATAAATCTAAATTAATTTTCACATTTGTATTTTATGTCTGCAGAGGAAACACACAATAAATTTGGGTAAGAATGTAGCAGGCAGGCTTTTTGTGGGGGGGAGAAGATGGCGGCGTGGTAGGAGGGAGCAGACCCTATTTCCCCTCTGCACACGGGAGAAAAATCAGGCCAATCTATGAAAGATCAGAACAGACAAGGAACAGTAACACAGCATATTGGAGAATAAGAGGTCAGAAATAGTAGTGGACACTGAAAAACAAGCGGTAAGGAGAGCTCTTCAGAACAATAAGAGCCCACGGTTCCAGTGCACGGAGAAGGGGGCGGCTGAGGCCCTGGCCTGGCGCTCGGACCAGCCTGCCCCAGGGCCCTGGGGAGGGAACTGGGTCAGCCGCTGAACCGGTTGGGAGATCTCAGGGGCCATCGCGTGACTGCGGCCCAAGCAAAAGTGGGTGCCCCGCGAGGGAGCGAAAGTGAGTGCCCCGCACCAGGTCACTGCGCGACTTTGAACTGAGTTTTCGTGGTCCCCGGGAGACTACGAAAGCACAGGCACCCCAACAGAGACAGAGGCGCGGGCGAAGTGAGACAACTGCATGAAAATAGACACCCTCAGGGGACCGCACACGGTCGCGGGCTAGTGGACACTCGTGAAAACATAGGCGCAGGCCACTGGAGACAGCTGTGGAGCCAGAGGTGCCAGTTCACGGGCGGGTGCTCAAACACGGACAGCTCAGGCCCAAGGTGCAGGCGCCGGATAGCAGCTGGAACGCAGGCCCCTCTCAGAAGCAAATGTACGCAGCTGTGCCCGAACACTGAAAGCCTCCCAGGGACAAAGGCAGGCGGCTGTGCACGTCTGGAGAACCTAGCACACACCCATAAACTCGGAGAAGTGCGCACACACCAGGAGGCTCAGATCACACGCTGGAAACCCAGTGGGGACAGGTGCCCACTAACGCTGGGATACATAGCACAATGACGACTGAGTTCTGAACACAGAGAAAAGCAATAAGATCACCCCTCGGCCATTGCAGCCAGCAAGACCTGAAAAACCGGCTGGCAAGTTTGAAAACAACAAGAGGGGTTTTTTTGTTTGTTTGTTTTTGTTTTTGTTTTTTCATTTATTTTATTTTATTTTTTAAATATATTTTTATTTTTTTAAATATTTTGTTGTGCTTTGCTTGTTCTTTTTTTTCCCCCCCTTTGGCTGTTTATATTTGTGTGGGGGTGTCTGTGTGCGTGTCTCTTTTTTGTTTTGCCAGTTTGTTAGTGTCTTTTTGTTTGTAAGCCTGTCTATCTATATGAGTTTTTAACTACTCCTTCTTCATGGTTTATATCTTCTTCTTTACTCCCCAACTCCTTTTGCCTCCCTTGAATTCCTTCTTCTCTTATCCCCTCTTCCTTTCTTTTCAATTTTATCTCTTCTACCATCCTCTTGTTTCCTCTTTCTTCTTTTTTTCATTTTCCCCCCCTTCTTTTTGTAAATATCCACGAGTGAGACAAAACAAACAAACAAGCAAGCCTGGAACTGTGGGGGGGAAAAAAAACAGAGTTGGCCCCCAAAAGAGGGTATTCCAGCCGATGAGACAGTGGAAGCGGTGAACAACAGGATATCCGAAGGAGAATCCACCACTGAATCTCACAGATATTCTACTACAGAAGGTCATACCACAAACCCAGGGAGCCAGAACAGAACAATTTAAGAAGTTGAGGCAAACAACAAGAGTCTTACAAACAATGGGAAGACAAAAGAACAATCCCCAAATGAAAGGAAAGGAGGAAGCTCAAGAAAGAATGCTAAATGAAACAGAGGCAACTCAACTATCAGATATTGAGTTCAAAGCAATGGTTATCAGGAAGCTCAATGAGCTCTCAATGAGCTACCACAAACTACAGGGAAGTTATGATGAACTCACCGCAAACTATATCAACATGAAAAAGGAAATAGAAACTATCAACAAGGGCCAAGAGGAAATGAAGAACACAATCTCTGAACTGAAGAACACAGTAGAAGGAATGAAAAGCAGAATGGATGAAGCAGAAGATCGGATCAGCGAGTTGGAGGACAAAATAGAAAACTCAGAATGAGCAAGATAAGGAAAAGAGGCTTAGAAAGAATGAAGAGGGTTTAAGAGAAATGCAAGACAACATGAAACGGAATAATATTCGTATAATAGGGATACCAGAAGGAGAAGAACAAGAACAAGGGATAGAAAACCTGTTTGAAAAAGTAATGATGGAAAACTTCCCTAATTTGGTGAGAGAAAAAACCACACAAATCCAGGAAACACAGAAAGTCCCAATCAAAAGGAACCCAAACAGGCCCACCTCAAGACACATCATAATTAAAATGGCAAAATTCCAAGACAAAGAGAGATCTTAAAGGCAGCAAGTGAGAAAAAGGAAGTAACATACAAGGGGGCCCCAATCAGGTTAGCATCTGACTTCCCAATGGAAACGCTCCAAGCCAGAAGAGAATGGCAAGAAATATTCCAAGCAATGAGAACCAAAGGCCTGCAACCCAGACTACTTTACCCAGCAAGGCTTTCAATCAAGATAGAAGGCCAAATAAGGAGCTTCCCAAACAAAAGAAGTCTAAAAGAATACACCTCTACCAAACCAATGCTGCAAGAGATACTAAAGGGACTGCTTTAAGGGAAGAAAGGAAAAGACAGAGAGAGAAAGAGAGAGAGGAACACAGGTACGAAAATGGCAATGAATAATTACCTATCAATAATAACCTTAAATGTAAATGGATTAAATGCTCCAATCAAAAGACATAGAGTAGCTGACTGGATAAGAAAGCATGACCCACACATATGCTGCCTTCAAGAAACCCACCTCAGGACAAAAGACATACACAGGCTCAAAGTGAAGGGCTGGAAACAAATTTTCCAAGCAAATGGTCAGGAATAAAAAAGCTGGGGTAGCAATACTCATATCAGACAAAATAGACTTCAAAAGAAGGGCCATAAAGAGAGACCCAGAAGGTCACTTCATAATACTCAAGGGAAGAATCCACCAAGAAGACATAATATTGTAAATATATATGCACCCAACGGAGGAGCACCTAAATACATCAAGAAAATTTTAGAGGACTTCAAGAAAGATATAGACAGCAACACAATTATAGTAGGTGATTTTAACACCCCACTGTCAAAAATGGACAGATCTTCCAAACAAAATATCAACAAAGATATTGTGGCATTGAACAACACTCTAGAGGAAATGGACTTAACTGATATATATAGAGCCCTTCATCCCAAAGAAGCTAAATACACTTTCTTTTCAAATGCACATGGAACATTTTCAAAGATAGACCATATGATAGGACACAAATCAAGCCTCAACAAATTCAAGAAAATTGAAATCATACCAAACATTTTCTCTGACCACAAGGGACTGAAACTAGAAACTAACCCCAAGGAGAAAAACCCAAAACCCTCAAAATCATGGAGATTGAATAGCATGCTATTAAACAATGAATGGGTCAAGAATGAAATTAGGGAGGAAATCAAAAGTTTCTGGAAACAAACGATAATGAACTCACATCGACCCAAAACTTATGGGACACAGCAAAGGCAGTCCTCAGAGGGAAGCTTATAACGATACATGCCTATCTAAAAAAGACAGAAACATCTCAAACAAACAACCTAACCCTTCGCCTACAAGAACTCGAGGAACAACAACAAAGACAGCCCAGAGCAAGTAGAAGGAAAGAAATAACCAAGATAAGAGCAGAATTAAATGACATAGAGTCTAAAAGCAAAATCCTAAAGATCAATGAATGCAGGAGTTGGTTCTTTGAAAAGATCAACAAAATCGACAAGCCTTTAAGCAGACTCATCAAGAAAAAAAGAGAGAGGACTCAAATAAACACAATCAGAAATGAAAGAGGAGATATTACAACCGACACCGCAGAAATACAAAGGATTGTAAGAAATTACTATGAAGAACTGTATGCCAAGAAATTTGAAAACCTAGGTGAAATGGACAGGTTTCTAGAAAAATATAACCTTCCAAAACTCAATGAAAAAGAAACAGAAAGCCTGAACAGACCAATAACAGCTGGTGAAATTGAATCAGTAATCAAAACACTCCCGATGCACAAAAGCCCTGGACCAGATGGCTTCACAGGAGAATTCTACAAAACATTTAAGGAAGAGCTAACCCCTATTCTCCAGAGACCATTCCAAAAAATCCAAAAAGTTGGAAGACTCCCAAACTCTTTTTATGAAGCCAGCATCATCCTAATCCCAAAATCAGATAAAGACACAACAAAGAAGGAGAACTTCAGGCCAATATCGCTGATGAACATAGATGCTAAAATCCTCAACAAAATATTGGCAAACCGCATCCAACAACACATTAAAAAGATCATACACCACGACCAAGTGCGATTCATCCCAGGGATGCAAGGATGGTTCAACATTCGCAAATCAGTAAATGTAATTCATCACATAAACAAAAGCAAAGACAAAAATCACATGATCATATCAATAGATGCGGAAAAAGCATTTGATAAGGTACAGCACCCATTTATGATAAAAACACTCAGCAAAGTGGGAATAGAGGGAGCATTCCTCAACATAATTAAGGCTATATATGAGAAACCTACAGCCAGCATCATACTCAACGGGCAAAGACTAAATTCTTTCCCACTAAAATCAGGAACAAGACAAGGCTGTCCACTCTCTCCACTTCTATTCAACATAGTATTGGAAGTATTAGCCACAGCGATTAGACAAGAAAAGGAAATAAAAGGCATCCAAATTGCAAAGAAGGAAACAAAACTATCATTGTTTGCAGATGACATGTTAGTATACATAGAAAATCCTATAGTCTCGGCCAAAAATCTGCTCGACCTAATAAATGAATTTAGCCAAACAGCCGGATACAAAGTCAATATCCAGAAATCAAAGGCATTTTTGTATACCAACAATGAAACAACAGAAGCAGAAATCAAGAAAAAAATACCATTTGATATAGCAAAAAGAAAAATAAAGTACCTAGGAATTAACCTAACCAAGGAGGTAAAAGACCTGTATGCAGAAAACTACACAACACTGAAGAAGGAAATCAAGGAAGACACAAATAAATGGAAACACATACCGTGTTCATGGATCGGAAGAATTAACATCATCAAAATGTCCACACTTCCCAAAGCAATCTACAGATTCAATGCAATACCTATTAAAGTACCAATGGCATATTTCACAGATATAGATCAAACTCTTCAAAAATGTATATGGAACCATAAATGACCCAGAATAGCAGCAGCAATCTTGAGAAAGAAGAGCAAAACAGGAGGGATCACAATACCTGATACCAAACTGTATTACAAGGCCACTGTAATCAAAACAGCCTGGTACTGGAATAAAAACAGGCACGTGGACCAGTGGAATAGAATAGAGAGCCCAGAAATAAACCGTAGTCTCTATAGTCAATTAATATTCGACAAAGGGGGCAGCAACATAAAATGGAGTAAAAACAGCCTCTTCAACAAGTGGTGTTGGGAGAACTGGACAGCTTCGTGCAAGAAAATGAAACTCGAGCACCAACTTACACCATACACAAAAATAAATTCAAGGTGGATAAAAGACTTAAACATAAGCCGTAACACCATTAAAGTCCTAGAAGAGAACATAGGCAGGAAAATCTCAGATATTACACGCAGCAACATTTTTACTGATATGTCTCCTAAAGCCAGGGACATAAAGGAAAGAATAAACAAATGGGATCTCATCAAAATATAAAGCTTCTGCATGGCCAAGGAAAACAGTATTAAAATAAAAAGAGAACCGACTGTGTGCGAAAACATTTTTGCCAATGATATCTCAGATAAGGGTTTAATCTCCAAAATATACAAAGAACTTACACGACTCCACTCTAAGAAGACAAGCAACCCAATTAAAAAATGGGCAAAGAACTTGTGCAGACACCTCTCCAAGGAGGACATACAGAGGATCCAGAGACACATGAAAAGATGCTCGATATCGCTAGCTATCAGAGAGATGCAAATTAAAACAACAATGAGATACCACTTGACACCAGTCAGAATGGCCCTCATAAACAAAGCAACAAACAGCAAGTGTTGGAGAGGTTGTGGAGAAAAGGGGACACTGGTGCACTGCTGGTGGGAGTGCAGACTGGTACAACCACTATGGAAAACAGTATGGAATTTTCTAGAAAAAATAAAAATGGATATACCTTTTGACCCAGCAATTCCATTGCTAGGACTATATCCTAAGAACCCTGAAACACCAATCCAAAAGAAACTATGCATCCCTATGTTTATAGCAGCACAATTTACAATAGCCAAGTGTTGGAAGCAACCTAGATGCCCATCAGTAAATGAATGGATCAAAAAATTATGGTACATTTATACAATGGAATTCTATGCAGCAGAAAGAAAGAAGGAGCTCATACCCTATGCAACAGCATGGATGGAACTTGAGAGCATCATGCTAAGCGAAGTAAGCCAGGCAGTGAAAGACAAATACCATATGATCTCACCTTTAACAGGAAGCTAATCAACAAAACAAACAAACAAGCATAATATAACCAAAGACATGGAAATTGGGAACATGCTGAATGTCACCAGAGGGGAGAGGGGAGGGAATTTCAGGGGAAAAGGGGAAGGACTTACAGGAACATGTATAAAGGACACATGGACAAAAACTATGGGGGGGTTGGAAATGGGAGGGAGGTGGGGAGTGCTGGGGTGGCGGGTTCGGGTGAGAATAAAAGACAGAAAACTGTACAAGATCAACAATGAAAATAAAAATAAATAAAATAAATGTTTTTGAATCCTTTTATCGAAGTTGATTTCACTTTTTAAAGTATATTTTATTGTTTATGCTATTACAGTTTTTCCAATTTCCCCCTTTATCCTCTTTCTGCCCTGTACCCCGCAATCCTCCAGCATCCCCCCCGTTAGTTCATGTTCATAGTTTGTACATATAAGTTCTTTGACTTGTTTGTTTCCTGTACCATTCTTAACCTCTCCCTGTCTATTTTATGCTTACCAATTATGCTTCTTATTACTTGTACCTTCCCCCATTCTTCCCCTCCCCTTTCCACAGAAAACCTACCATGTGATGTCCATTACTCTGATTCTGTTCCTGTTCTAGTTGTTTGCTTAGTTTTTGTTTTCATTTTTTTTCATTTGTTGATAGTTGTGAATTTGTTGTCATTTTACTGTTCATAGTTTTTAATCTTCTATTTCTTAGATAAGTCCCTTTAACATTTCATATAATAAGGGCTTGGTATTGATGAACTCCTTGAACTTGACCTTATCTGGGAAGCACTTTATTTGCCCTTCCATTCTAAATGATAGCTTTGCTGGAGAGAATATGGATGTAGGCCCTTGCCTTTCATGATTTCAAATACTTCTTTCCAGCACCTTTTTGCCTGCAATGTTTCTTTTGAGAAATCAGCTGATAGTCTTATGGGCACTCCTTTCTAGATAACTCTCTACTTTCCTCTTGCTTCTTTTAAGATTCTCTCTTTTTCTTTAATCTCAGGTAACTTAATGATGATGTGCCTTGGTGTGTTCCTCTTCGGGTCCAATTTTTGGTGGACTCTCTGACTTCCTTAACTTCCCTGTTGGGAACTGCCCTGCCTAGTTTTAGGAGCTGTAACCCCCCATGGCTAAGGCTGAGTGAGCGACCTTTGAACCATAAGCCACTAAGGAGACAAAGCTTATCTCTCTGGCAGGAGCACCGCTTCTGCTCTTTCTGCTTCATCCATAACTGGCCCCCAATGCTTGGTTGGTTAGCCAATGACGGGTAAGATTCCCCAAGGGGGGAATGACCTAAGACAGGCACAATCAAATGGAGGCCCCCCAAAGGACTTGGGGGGGCTACAGCAGAAAGGGGGTGATGGACCCTCGCCCCTCGGCTATACTGACAAGCCTGAGTCCTCATTCTGACTGCGAGAAGTCTCCTAATCTCTTGGTTGCCTTGGTTACCCTGCCTGATTTAAGCCTGAGACAATGCCTTAAGCCTGAAACAATACTGGTGGTGGGTGCAGCACTGTGCTGGAAAGGGCAGATTCCCCAGGTGATCAGGCCTGAGAAAGAATATGTAAAATACTGTGAAATCTGCTTTGCTAAGAATGCTCTCAATTAAATGATAAGGGTCAGAGCAGGAAATGAGTTTTGTTTCCGATAGTTTTGTAGCTTTTTAGCTAACAGACCCTGACTCAGAATAAGCCCTCATAGTTCTTTGTATGCTATCATCCATTGTTTGATCCTTACTGCCTGACAATAGTTAATGAACTTTACCTGTACTCCTGTGCAAATGAAACCCAATAAAAGCCTATCATGGCAAGGGCATGGCGCACTCTCCTCTCGAGAGAGTGGCCAGGCCGCTCCGAGGTGCTCTCCCCTTGAGAGAGTAGCCGTGCCATCCCTTTTCCTCCATAGGACTCAGTAGTCCATATGAATTTGTCTCATATCTCATCCATAACGCCGGGGGCACTGCGGGCGGTGCTCGCGTCACTTCCCAGAAGTCTATTTCCTTTGCCAGAGTGGGAGAGTTTTCCTTCATTATTTGTTCATATAAGTTTTTAACTTATTGCTCTTGTTCTTGTCCTTCTGACACCCCTATGATTCTGATGTTAGAGTGTTTAAAGTTGTCCCAGATTTTCCTAAGCCTTTCCTCATTTTTCTGAATTCTTGTTTCTTCATTCTGTTCTGGTTGGATGTTAATTTCTTCCTTTTGCTTCCACAAATTGTGGATTTGAGTCCCAGTTTCCTTGCCTTCACTGTTAGTTCCCTTTATATTTTGCTTTATTTCACTTTGTATAACCTTTCTTTGTTCCTTCGTTTTGTGACCAAGCTCAACCATTTCTGTGAGCATCCTGATTACCAGTGTTCTGAACTCTGCATCAGATAGGTTGGTTATATCCTTGTTGCTTAGCTCTTTTTGTGAAGTTTTGAACTGTTCTTTCATTTGGGCCCGTTTCTTTGTCTCAGTGAACCTGTTGTGTTATAAGGTGGGCGGCCTTAGGTATTCACCCAGGTGAGGTAACCCTGTTTGCTGCATTGTGGCGCTGTCTGTGTGGGAGGGGTCAGAGAGGGAACAATACAGCTCACTTGCTCTCCTCTAGCCCCACTTTCCAAAGAATTTTTTTGTGTGAGACTGGGAGTTTCTCCCCCATGGCAATCACCACATTAGTTTACAGCTTGCTTTGAGTCTTTAGTTTCCCATTCATCCAGCCCCGCCTCACCTGTGCAGTCAGCCAACTTGCCATGCACCTTCTCTGCTTGGCTGCCCATCTCCCGACTCCACCCCTCCTACCAGTTTGGGTGAATATTTCTTTAACTCCTTGATTGTTGGAGTTCCATGAAGCTTGGTTTTCTGGCACTTCAGGTTGTTTATTGTTTTTAGATTGGTTGTTATCCTTCTTTTGGTTGTGTGTGGAAGTGAAGTGTTTCTACCTATGCTTCCATCTTGGCTGGAATTCTCTTTCATTTCTGATTTTATTTGGGTCCTTTCTCATTTTCTCTTTATGAGTCTGGGTAAAGGTTTGTCAATCTTACTTATCTTTTCAAAGAAACAGCTCTTGGATCATTGATATTTTGTATCATATATTTAGACTTCATTTCATTTATTTCTGCTCTGATATTAATTATTTCCTTCATTTTATTCACTTTGGTCTTTGTTGTTCCTTTCAAGTTCCTTTAAGTGTAAAGTTAGATTGTTTACTTGAGCTTTTTCTTTTTGGTGGTTGTTATTTTCTTTTGTTTTGGGAGATACATGTATAAAGTTATGTATTTTCCTCTTATTATTGCCTTCTCAGGGTCCCACAGATTTTGGATTTTTGTGTCCTCCTTTTCATATGTTTAGAGGTATCTCTTGATTTCTTCCTTGATCTCATTGTGACTCATTAATTGTTTAATAACATGTTATTTATCTTCCATGTCTTTGTATGTTTGTCTGTGTTCTTCTTGTGATTGGTTTCTAGTTTCATAGCATTGAGGTCAGAGGAGAGGCTTGATATGATTTCAATCTTCTTAAATGTATTAAGATTTGTTTTGTGTCCTAGTGTTTTGTCTATCCTAGAAAACGTTACATGTGCACTTGAAAAATATGTATATTCCGCTGCTTTGAGTTGAAAAGCTCTGAAAATATCCATTAAATCCATTTGATCTAGTGTGTTGTTTAAGGCCACTGTCTCCTTGTTGATTTTCTGTCTGTAAGGTCTATCCATTGAAGTCAATGGGGTGCTAAAATCCCCAACTATGACTGTATTTCTGTCTATCTATTTATGTTCATCAAGATTTGCTTCACGTATTTAAATGCTCCTATGTTGGGTGTGTAAATATTTCCTAGGGTTATATCCTCTTGTTGAATTGTTCCCTTTATCATTATGTAGCATTCTTCTTTGTCTCTTACTATATCCTTGATTTTAAAGTCCACTTTGTCAAATATAAGTACCCTAACATTTTTGTCTTTTCCATTTGCATGAAATATCTTTTTCTAACCCTTTACTTTTGGGCTTTATGTATCTTTCATTTTAAGATGGGTCTCTTGAAGGCAGCATATATGTGTGTGATGTTTTCTTATCCATTCAGCTACCCTGTCTTTCAGTTGGAACATTTAAGCCATTTACATTTGATTATTTATAGATACATATGTTGTGCCATTTTATTGTTATACTGTTTTCCTCTGCCTTTTTTTTCCTTTCTCTTTTTCTTCTTCTTAAAGTAAGCCCTTTATCATTTGTTGCAGTACTGGTATGGTATTAATAAACTCTTTTAGCTTTTTCTTGTCTGGGAAGCTCCTTATTTCTCTTTTGATTTTAAATAATAGCCTTGCTGGGTAAAGTAACCTTGATTGTAGGTCCTTGCTTTTCATCACCTTGAAAAATTCATGCCACTCCCTCTGGCCTGAAATGTTTCTGATGAGTAATCAGATAAGTCTAATTGGTGTTCCCTTGTAGTAATTACCTCCTTATCTTTTGCAGCTGTTAGGATTCTTTCCTTATCTTTAAGCTTTTCCACTTTAATTACGATGTGTCTTGGTGTAGGCCTCTTTGGGTCCAATTTGTTTGGGAATCTCTTAGCTTCCTGGACTTGTGCAACTTTTTCCTTCACCAGATTAGGGAAGTTTTCAGTCATTATTTCCTCTAATAGGTTCTCGATCCTTTGTTCACTCTCTTCTCCTGGTATTCCCCTGGAGATGTCATTATGCTTCATGTTGTCCAAGATGTTTCTTAAGCTGTCTCCTTTTTTCAAATTCTTTTTTATTTGTATTGCTTTGCCTGACTGTTGTTTTTTTTTTAATCTGGTCTTCCAAAACACTGATTTGATCCTGTTCTTCATCTAATCTACTGTTTATTCCTTCTGGTTTATTATTTATCTCAGATATTGCATTCTTTATTTCTGACTGATCCTCTTTTCTGGTGTCTATGTATTTTTTTCATGCTGTTGAGAATCCTTATAACCATTACTCTAAACTCTTGATCTGATAAACTTCTTACCAGCATTGCATCTAGGTCATCTGGAAAATTCTCATTCTTTCATTTGTAGTCTGTTTCTTTGTCTTCCCATTTTGGCTGCTTCTTTCCACCTTATATGTTAAACTAATCAGCCATTAAACTGAACAGTTGTTAATCTACTCAAACTTTAATCAAGTCAGGTTTAAACTCCACTTGACTGGGCAGAGTAATTCTTGTGGGCAAGGCTATCGCTTCATCTCAAGTTGATGCTATTCAGAGAGGAGTGCTCTGCTTTAGAGAGATGGCTCCTATAGTATGGGGAATGACACAGCACAGGGATCCTGATGGCTGTTATCTCAGTTCTGTCCCCAGAGCCACCAACCCCAAACTCTCCTCAAGCCTCTCTAGTCCACTCTGCCCTCCCTTTGTTGGCACGCCGGGTAAATGGCTGCAAACAAAATTTTGTGTTTTGGCCCTTTAAGAGTCTCTCTGCACCTCCAGCCATCTCTCCCTGGCAGACAGAAACCCTGCTGCTTTTCACAGCTGGATGTTTTCTGCATTCCTTTCTGGCTCTGGTGCTATAGGCTGGGGCGACCTGCTTGGGGCTTAGACCTGACACTTCTCAGGGGAACCCTTTGGAGAGTGACCACTGGAACCCTCTCCAGCACTTCAGCTGCCCCTGTGAGAGCTCATCGAACTCTCTTGCATCTCCTTTGCACTCCCTACCAGGATCATTATTGTGAAGTGTTTTCTTCTGTCTATCCGTGGTTATAAGGCTTCTCTCCAGCTAGTGTTCAGTTGGTTATTCTGGATGATTTCTCTACAGTTTTTGTAATTCCTGTTTGGTCCTGGAAGGATGTTAGTGTAACTTCCACTTACTCCTCAGCTTCCTTGGATCTCTGAAACAAATGCAATCTGTTGATGGATGTTGTATGAAGCCCTGTGTTGATAAGACTTCTGAAGATTTCCTGGAGTCACTGACCATAATTCTTCCAAATGTTAAGGTCATCCAAAAGACAGAAAGTCTAAGAAACTGTCACAATCAAGAAATGCCTCCTACTCCAAGGCCAAGGACTGTGTCTTTCTTGCTCACAACTGTGTCTTCAGAGCCATGGCACAGTGTTTTCAGTCAACTCAGGCAAAAACCATATATATATATATATATATATATATATATATATATATATATATATATATATAGTAATGCAGATTGATGCAGCCACTGTGGAAACAGCATGGAGATATATCAAAAAATTAAAAATGGGCCCTGGCTGGTGTAGCTCAATGGATAGAGCACTGGCCTGTGAACTGAGGGGTTGCCAGTTTGATTCCCAGTCAGGACACAAGCCTGGGTTGTGGGCCAGGTCCCCAGCAGGGGGCACGTGAAAGGCAACTATGCATTGAAGTTTCTCTCCCTCTCTTTCTCCCTCCCTTCCTCTCTGTCTATAAATAAATAAATAAAATCTTTTAAAAAATTAAAAATGGATATGCTTCTTGACTCAGTGATCCCACTTCTGGGAATATATCCAAAGGAACCCAAAATACTAATTTGAAAGAATGTAAGCACCTCCATCTTTATTGCAGCATTATTTATAAGCGCCAAGAAAATGGAAGTGATTTGAGTGTCTATCAATAGATGATCTAATAAAACTACTATGGGACATTTACACAATAGAATAGTACTTAGCCAAAAAAGAAGAAAAGTTTACCCTTTGTGACAGTATGGATGGACCTAGAGAACATTAAGCTAAGTGAAATAAGCCAGTCAGAGAAAGATAAATACCATATAATTTCACTCACATGTAGAATCTAATGAACAAACTGAACTACCAAGGAAAATGGGGTCAAACTATATTTAAATTGATGGATCACATCCAGTGATTATAAGGACTTTCTGCTGTAGGCCAATAGAGTATTTACATTCAGCCAGGAATGACCTATCTATAATAAATTTGTTTTCACCAGTATTTATCAGGATTACCTTGTTTTGGTATAAGATTCATTAAGAAATAATTCACATACCATACAAGTCACACATATAGACGTGTGCACATTTAATACTTTTTAGAATTGTGTAAACTTCACCACAGATAACTTTAAGCCATTTCCATTACCAAAAAAGAAAGAGTGAGAAACATGTGAACGTATTGGAATATCAAGTCTTGGTAGATATTGAATTACAGGAAAAATAAAGTCCTTGTCAGCACAAATGTCAAAAGTTTTAGACATATTAAAAGTGTACCCAGTGATCCCACTTCTAGGACTATATCCAAAGAAACACAAAACACTAATTCAAAAGAGTATATACACCACTGTGTTCATTGCAGCATTTTTGCAATAGCCAAGATCTGGAAACAGCCCAAGTGCCCATAAGTAGATGAGATGATAAAAAAGCTGTGGTATTTTTACACAATGAAATACTACTCAGCTGTATAAAAGAAGGAAATGTTAACTTTTGTGACAGCATAGATGGACCTGGAGACTATTACTCTGCTAAGTGACACAAGCCAAGTGCTGTATGATTTCACTTACATGTGGAATCTAATGAACAAAGTAAAGTAACAAACAAAATATAAACATAGTCATAGATACAGAGAACAGTCTGACAGCTGTCAGGGGGAGAAGAGTTGCAGGGCTGAGTGTCAAAGGTAAAGGGGTTAAGCAAAAAAAAAAAAAATGTCATGGATACAGACAACAGCAGGGTAATTGCCAGAGGGAAAGGAGGTACAGGGAGGTAGAATAGGGTAAAAGGGGATAAGTGGAGATAAAATGATAGTTGACTTTGAGTGGTAAATACACAATACAATATACAGATGATGTGTTAAAGAATCATAAACCTGAAACCTATATAATTTCATAATTTCATTTACCAGCATCACCCCAATAAATTTAATTTTAAAAAGTGTAAAACCCAAAATTTTAATTCAATCAATAACTAATCAAAAAACAACCAAACAAAAAACAACCCACAGCTACCAAGCTACCATTTCTACACTTCTCCTCAAGACACAGACAACTAATTTACTTTCTCTTACTATAGATTTGTGTATTCTGAACATTCATATATATATATATATATATATATAATTATAATTTTTTAAAAATGGACTTTTAAGGAGAAACAAAAGCAACATTTATCAAGCACCTAAATATCTGTTAAGCATTTTATGTTTTTATTATTTAATTTGCAAAACATTCAAGTCAGGTAATATTATTTCCATTTTAGATAAAGGAATGAATGACAGAGATGTTGAACAATTTGCCTGAGATCAACGAGTTAGAATGTGTCATAACTTGGATACTTTGGCCAGATTTTTGACCAAGTGTTTCTGCCTTAAGGTAGTTAAGAAGTTGGAAAACATCCTTCCCATGCTTTTGCCTCAGTGGTCCTTAGTGCCTTGCACAAAGAGTAAACACCAACGTGACATTATTGACAATGTGGGGCTGAAAGAGCAGAGTAGGGTAGAGTGGTTTGTATAGCATAGAGTCATGGAAATAGAGATTTGTTCTTTCAGGTTTCCTCCATCACATATTGAGAACAATGATCTGTGTATAATTTGACTTATAGGTCCATGGGAAATTACATTTCAAAATTAAAAAGAGCTTCATAGACCACCTAGTCTAGTTCCTTTATCTTATTGGTGAAGAAATTAAGATGGAAAAAGAGCAAGTAATTACTCATATAGCTAAAATATAGTGACAGAGGATGACTTTTTGTCTTTTATTAGAAGAATAAATGTACCAAAGGCGAAAGTCCAATCCACAATAACTTCATAAAACAAATTAATGGGAAATAAAGATAGTGATGTGTGAAAGTTACCAAATTAGGTCCGGAGATCTGGGTTCAAACACCAGCTCTGCCACTAATTCATGATGAGAGACCTTAGAAAAGGCACTTAATCTTTGTTTTTCATTTGTTTGTTTTGCTGGCCATGTTTTATTTGTCCTTTTTCTTCAAATAGAATAACCAAAGATGCAGGTAGTATTCAAAAAATAAAATGGATAAAACAAATTCCAAGAGACTGTGATGGCACATGCCATATTTAACCTAATTTTATTCATGCTTTCTTTGGGGTGGGAAATAGATCATTTGGTAAAAACATACAGGTAAAACACAACATATTTTATCATGTACAATGTTTAAAATACAGTAATGATTTACTGTAATTACTTCCATGCACATAAGTCTAACATTACAGTTTTTTTTTTAAATAAACAGAAGTAAAAATTTTTGGAGCATTTCATAATAAAGTGCTTCCTAACTTAATCTCTTTGCATTTCTGTTTCTTTTTTCTGGAAATGGGTGGCCTGGAATATATGATCTTTTAGAAGACTGCATTTATTAAACACTCAATAAATTTTATTGAATAAGTAAGTGGACTTGTATTTAAATTTAAGATGCTGTGCTATTTTTGAAAGATTCCAAGTGAGCTACATAACTAAAGAACTTAAAAGAGGGAAAACCAAAGAAACTTTCTTAAGAAACCAGCACTATAAATGTGAATGCCTTTATGGATAAATTCATGAATTCATCTTTTAAACATGAAAGGTTACTTCTTCAACAAATAGAAGGAGTACCTGATTATTTTCAATAAGTAAATATCCAAGCCACATTACCCATGTTAATAATAAATACACCAATTCTCGCTGCTATATTGATATTAGTTAATGCAGTGCTATGTGTGGATGGGGTGTATCAAATCATTTCCTTAATAAAGTCTTATTTTTGAATGTTTATTTCCTTTGGGAAAAAAGCAACTCAATCTTATTTTAAGGAAAAATATTTCACCATGTTCTAAAAACTAATAGTCACATATTTATTCATCTAATATTTACTGAATGTCTACAATGTATGCAGATGTCAAGGAATAGTTATCCTAAAATGGGAAAATTTTTAAATGATACAAGAACATAAAACTAACATTGAAAACATGTTTTTTTTTAAATGATTCAAGATACATGAACAGCCAAGAGCTATCTGTTTAAAACTTCAAAGGTTGAAACTTTCACAGTGGAGAGACAGAGCAGATGATGTGTGTGTTGGGGGGGTGAGTAGGAGGGCACAAAGTGCATTTCTGTAAGCAGGAGCTGAAACAGGCAGCAGAAAATGATCATATTGACGCATTTCTCCTTCTTCTTCTGCCTTCCATGATGGAATAATAATAGGGATCTGTTCCATGTGTATTGTATCATCCTTCAGCGTTTACAAAGTGCTTTCACATTCATTATCTTACTTGATCCTCATGCCAACCCTAAAACACAGATATAGTGGGTATTGTTTTTTTTTTTTTTTCCATTTTCAAGATGAAAAAAATATGGGGCTTAAAGAGGTTAAGTGGTCTTTTCACTGAAAGACAATACAAATCAGTACCAAGAGTAGAACTCATGTCTTTTGTCTCTAAAAGCAGTGTTCTTTCCATTGTCTCTATTAAGCCCAATATATTCTCCTTTATTTTCCCCATTTGGGGGGATGCGTTTTTGAAAGTTCCCCTGAGCAGGCCGCTGTGCTGAACATTAGCAGGTGTTAACTCTAACAGTTTGGGTAAATCAATAAGGAGTGAATTACTACCACAAATAAAAGACTCTTCTTTCATCTTATCTGGCCAAACTTGGTGTGTGTGTGTGTGTGTGTGTGTGTGTGTGTGTGTGTGTGTGTGTGAGAGAGAGAGAGAGAGAGAGAGAGAGAGAGAGAGAGAGAGAGAGAGAGAGATGGTTAAGGAGTATAGAGATTATAATTCACCTAGTCTCTCTAAAGTTTGCTTCCACTGATCTAAAATGATAGTAGTGTACACACACAATACCTCCACTTCCATTTGGTGAAATGGAGGGAAAAATGATAAATACATAAGTAGGAATGGTTATGAAAAAGTAAAGAAAGTAGAATTCAGTGAACACTTAGAGTGTACCAAGAGCTTTACTCAGAATATTTCATTTAATATTCACTATTGCACAATGACATAGGCCCTATTAATACCTTTATTTTACAGATTAGTAAACTAAAGCTTAGGTAGGTTAAGTCCCAAGCCACAGAATCAGTGTTCTCCTGAATCACAATTCAAATAAGTCCATATAGCTTCAAAATTGGACATATTAACTACTGCACCAAATAAAAATCTTGTGTCTTTTGGTGAATTGAAACAGACACGGATTTTTTTTTTAGTCAAAGTTAGCAGAACTTCCTGGGGTGTTCTAGTCCAACCACTCACCAAATATAGAAATTTCTTGCAGATACCATTCACTGATGGCCATCCAGTAAACCATAAGAGTTATGATCTAGTTAAGATTCTGTAAATGAATGTGTATCTGCATGGATTTATTCCTTTTCTTGTTTGGTGCTTCATTCAGCACAAGACCCAGGCAGCAAGCCAACATTAGAGATATCCTGTGATATATCTAACATCAAAAGAGTGAAAGTCAGAGTCCAAGCAGCTAATCTCAGTGTCATCTGACTCTAACCCTTTGTGACCTGGTCCTTTGATCAAACTGATATGACCAACAAGTTCTTGTAGAATTCATCGCTAGTTTTGCACAATTATGTTACCTTTGTCCCAAGCATGGTTAGAGGTATCAGTAAGGTGGTGATCAATGAGGAGCTACATGAATCCTTTGATTTCTCTTTCACATGATCAAAATTGTACTTTCAGACTTAAGTTCAGTTACTGATGACTATTTTGGGGCATTGTGATTCTGTAACAATCTACCAATGAGGAGATAATCAAAATCTGGAAAACCCTCTAGTGTGACCAAGCAGAATAGCAAGTATTGGTGACTTCCACTGTTTCAGAAGTAATATCACAAATACTTAAGGAGGGTGTCTGTCAGGATGAAATCAGTTGACATGTTTACCTTATTGTTACCTCATAGTCCTTGGGCTTGGTTTGGAAAAATGAGGGAGAGTGAGATGGAATTCTATATCCTTAATTTTTTGAGTGCATAGTCTTGTATCAATAAAGAACATCTCTTGATGACATTGATTTTCTTTTTCCCATACTTATTCATTCCCTCAACAAATTATAAGTGCCTTTTGCATGCTCTCTTTCTCATCTGTGTTCCTTTCACATTCTGAATTTTCTTCCTTTTCTCCTTCCTTTATTTGCTCCCATCTTCACTGTTTCAATGTTAAGCTTGAGAAATTGGGATGTTATTTGGGAAGGCATTTAAGGTAAGAATATAAATGAGAGGGAGGGTTGGAAAATGTTGTGGATCTGTGTGTTTTGAATGGGACTGTTTCACCAGTGTCATCCAGGTTTTTTTGTTCTTTTTACTTAAAGCATATCTAAAGAGCTCTAAACTAGTCAGGAATAATACTCAGCTTGTATTGATGGAGTCATCTATAGTGACTGACTTCATCAATCTTGGCATGACAGATAAGCCTCAATTTAAAGTCCTGATATTTGGAGTTTTCCTTATTGTTTATATTGTCACTGTGTTGAGGAATTTAGGCCTAGTAGTTCTGATCAGAGTCAGTCCCTGCCTCCACACACCTATGTACTTTTTCCTCTCTAATCTGTCCTTTCTTGATGCCTATCCCTCTTCCATCACAATCCCAAAAACTTTAAGAAATTTTGTTATCTAAGTTGAGGGTATTATTTTCCTCAGATATGTGACTCAAATGGACTTGTTCATAATATTTGCCTGTGCTGAATGCAATCTTTCGGCTCTTACAGCCAAGACTGCTACACTGCCAGCTGTCACCCACTGCTCTACAATGTCATCACATCTAGAGTCTGTTGCTTCCTATTGGTAGCAGGATTCTACCTTGGTGGGTTAAAAAATGGTTTCTGCACTAACTTCCATCACATAACTATTATTCTGTCAACCACAAGGCCTTCCCCACTTCTTCTGTGATATCCTTGTATCATTGGCACTGGCTTACTCAGACCCCAGGGTGACCTAGATCTTGATTGTTGACTTCAGGTGACCCACCCTAGTCACTTCCATTGTGGTCATCTTTGTCTCTTACATGTCTGTCGTCATGACTATCCTGGGAATTCCCTCAGCATTTGGCAAATTCCCTTAGCATTTCTCTACCTGTACTTCCCATTTAACTGATGTTGACCTGTACTATGGAATAACTATATACACTTATTTGCAGTGCTCTTGACATGATCCTGGGTAGGAAATGAGACAGTCTCAGTGTTTTATACCTATGTTAAATCTTCTACTCTAAAGTTTGAGAAACAGGGTAGTGAAAGTTGCTCTATGAAAAATATTGATACAGATTTCCTAATCTTCTATTCTGTGTCTTGAGAATGGGATATGTTCTATGAAAACTTGCTCACAGTTCTGTTGACTGTTTGCCTTGCCTGCAAATTAAGACATGTTAAGCATAATTGAATTTCTCTTGTGAAGTATTTAGAAGTAGTTGTCTAGATAAACAGAGACATGATAGAAGGAAATTATATGGAAAAATAATGTATATTTGCTGAAACAATTGTCTCAAAAATATTTTAAGAGAGTGAAATATGCATGCAGGCACAAACACATCAATCTGAGTTGTGAACTAATATAACAACAGTCATGAGTTAAAACAATTCCAAGATAACAAGGTTAGAAAACAATGTAATTTGACTTTAAGTTATAGAAGAAAACATTGGTGGCAACTGGGATTCATATTCCTTTGTTTTGCCACTTGTGCTTATATTGAGGATTTACTTGGTGTCCTTTAATATGAGTTAAGTTCAGTCCATATCCTTCATAAGGATTCAGAAATCTCCAAAAGCTGTATCATCATTGTCACTGTGAGACTGTAAAATGTGAGCCTACAATTCACATGTGCAATTATCGAGATACATAAGAGTAAATCTTAGAGTGATACTCAAACAAAAGATTGGGTTCACTAATTAGAGTAGGATTTGAAGATTCTTTGTAAGACAATAGCTCATTGATTGAGAGAACTCCAAGTCTGAGTTATAACTATGAATTTTTACATGCAAATTCTGAATTAACCTGAGCCAAGTTTATTAGTATTCTTCAATATACTTCCAATAGGCAATGCAAGTGTAAGAACCAAAATTAATTTATTTGTCCACAGTTATTCCTCAAAATTTGTAAAGATACATAAAATTCATGGATATTGCTATCTCGTCTAAATATATTGAACAACATACTATTCATTAAAAACATACATTCCTATATCAGAGGAATATAAAACCTTAAAATATTACTTTTATAGATGAGGAAACTACGGCTTAAAGAAGAGAAAGTGAACAATATAAAACAACTAGTTGGGGAAAAGTAATCTAATTGGCTCAAGCTGCAAGGAAAAACAAAATAGTAGTATTTATCTACATTTAGATCAGACACAATTTTGGAGCCCCATAATAGTTTTGTTTCTGTCTTTATTCCTAGAAACTGTCTAGCTTCAGTAACCACCAACCAAGGACTCCTAAGCCCCAGCTGTGAGGGAGTATGGGTTACTTGGCAGCCATGAGAAAACCAGTTCTCTTAGAACTCCAGATCCTTATATCCAGCTACCAGCTGAAACCACCACTTGGAAGTTCTCAACCTCTTCAAATTTAAACTTAAAAACTAAAGTCTTCTAAACCTATTTTTCTTCTTCCCTTACCCCCTAAGTGAATGATATCACCCAATTTCTTAAGACCAAAATCCAAGACAATCCTCAACACTTCCCTTCCCCTCAACTTCCTATATTCAATCAATTATCAAATCCTGTCAATTCCCCCTCCCAAATGCCTCTTTTTTTTTTAATTTATTAATCTCTTTATTGCACCCTTCTAAGTTATGGATATATATATATATATATATATATATATATATATATATATATATATATTTATTTATTTATTTTAAAGCTTCATGACTGCTCAAAAGACACAAAAAACTCTGATAAACACCCATAGGTTGATTTTTTTTTTCCCCTCCCCTCTCCCCTCTGGTGACTTTCAGCCTGTTCCCAATTTCTATGTCTTTGGTTATATTATGCTTGTTTCTTTGTTTTGTTGATTAGGTTCCTGTTAAAGGTGAGATCATATGGTATGTGTCTTTCACTGCCTGGCTTACTTCGCTTAGCATGATGCTCTCAAGTTCCATCCATGCCGTTGCATAGGGTATGAGCTCCTTCTTTCTTTCTGCTGCATAGAATTCCATTGTATAAATGTACCACAGTTTTTTGATCCATTCATTTACTGATGGGCATCTAGGTTGCTTCCAACACTTGGCTATTGTAAATTGTGCTGCTATAAACATAGGGATGCATAGTTTCTTTTGGAATGGTGTTTCAGGGTTCTTAGGATATAGTCCTAGCAATGGAATTGCTGGGTCAAAAGGTATATCCATTTTTAGTTTTTTAAGAAAAACCCATACTGTTTTCCATAGTGGTTGTACCAGTCTGCACTCCCACCAGCAGTGCACTAGTGTCCCCTTTTCTCCACAACCTCTCCAACACTTGCTGTTTGTTGCTTTGTTTATGAGGGCCATTCTGACTGGTGTCAAGTGGTATCTCATTGTTGTTTTAATTTGCATCTCTCTGATAGCTAGCGATATCGAGCATCTTTTCATGTGTCTCTGGATCCTCTGTATGTCCTCCTTGGAGAGGTGTCTGCACAAGTTCTTTGCCCATTTTTTAATTGGGTTGCTTGTCTTCTTAGAGTGGAGTCGTGTAAGTTCTTTGTATATTTTGGAAATTAAACCCTTATCTGAGATATCATTGGCAAATATGTTTTCGCACACAGTCGGTTCTCTTTTTATTTTAATACTGTTTTCCTTGGCCATGCAGAAGCTTTATATTTTGATGAGATCCCATTTGTTTATTCTTTCCTTTATGTCCCTGGCTTTAGGAGACATATCAGTAAAAATGTTGCTGCGTGTAATATCTGAGATTTTCCTGCCTATGTTCTCTTCTAGGACTTTAATGGTGTTACGGCTTATGCTTAAGTCTTTTATCCACCTTGAATTTATTTTTGTGTATGGTGTAAGTTGGTGCTCGAGTTTCATTTTCTTGCACGAAGCTGTCCAGTTCTCCCAACACCACTTGTTGAAGAGGCTATTTTTACTCCATTTTATGTTGCTGCCCCCTTTGTCGAATATTAATTGACTATAGAGACTAGGGTTTATTTCTGGGCTCTCTATTCTATTCCACTGGTCGACGTGCCTGTTTTTATGCCAGTACCAGGCTGTTTTGATTACAGTGGCCTTGTAATACAGTTTGATATCAGGTATTGTGATCCCTCCTGCTTTGCTCTTCTTTCTCAAGATTGCTTCCGCTATTCTGGGTCGTTTATGGTTCCATATAAATTTTTGAAGAGTTTGTTCTATATCTGTGAAATATGCCATTGGTACTTTAATAGGTATTGCATTGAATCTGTAGATTGCTTTGGGAAGTATGGACATTTTGATGATGTTAATTCTTCCGATCCATGAACACGGTATGTGTTTCCATTTATTTGTGTCTTCCTTGATTTCTTTCTTCAGTGTTGTGTAGTTTTCTGCATACAGGTCTTTTACCTCCTTGGTTAGGTTTATTCCTAGGTACTTTATTTTTCTTTTTGCTATATCAAATGGTATTTTTTCCTTGATTTCTACTTCTGTTGTTTCATTGTTGGTATACAAAAATGCCTTTGATTTCTGGATATTGACTTTGTATCTGGCTGTTTGGCTAAATTCATTTATTAGGTCGAGCAGTTTTTTGGCCGAGACTATAGGATTTTCTATGTATACTAACATGTCATCTGCAAACAATGATAGTTTTGTTTCCTCCTTTCCAAGTTGGATGCCTTTTATTTCCTTTTCTTGTCTAATCGCTGTGGCTAATACTTCCAATACTATGTTGAATAGAAGTGGAGAGAGTGGACAGCCTTGTCTTGTTCCTGATTTTAGTGGAAAAGAATTTAGTCTTTGCCCGTTGAGTATGATGCTGGCTGTAGGTTTCTCATATATAGCCTTTATTATGTTGAGGAATGCTCCCTCTATTCCCACTTTGCTGAGTGTTTTTATCATAAATGGGTGCTGTACCTTATCGAATGCTTTTTCCGCATCTATTGATATGATCATGTGATTTTTGTCTTTGCTTTTGTTTATGTGATGAATTACATTTACTGATTTGCGAATGTTGAACCATCCTTGCATCCCTGGGATGAATCCCACTTGGTCGTGGTGTATGATCTTTTTAATGTGTTGTTGGATGCGGTTTGCCAATATTTTGTTGAGGATTTTAGCATCTATGTTCATCAGCGATATTGGCCTGAAGTTCTCCTTCTTTGTTGTGTCTTTATCTGGTTTTGGGATTAGGATGATGCTGGCTTCATAAAAAGAGTTTGGGAGTCTTCCATCATTTTGGATTTTTTGGAATAGTCTGTGGAGAATAGGGGTTAGCTCTTCCTTAAATGTTTTGTAGAACTCTCCTGTGAAGCCATCTGGTCCAGGGCTTTTGTGCGTCGGGAGTGTTTTGATTACTGATTCAATTTCACCAGCCGTTATTGGTCTGTTCAGACTTTCTGTTTCTTTTTCATTGAGTTTTGGAAGGTTATATTTTTCCAGAAACCTGTCCATTTCACCTAGGTTTTCAAATTTCTTGGCATACAGTTCTTCATAGTAATTTCTTACAATCCTTTGTATTTCTGCAGTGTCGGTTGTAATCTCTCCTCTTTCATTTCTGATTGTGTTTATTTGAGTCCTCTCTCTTTTTTTCTTGATGAGCCTGCTTAAAGGCTTGTCGATTTTGTTGATCTTTTCAAAGAACCAACTCCTGGATTCATTGATCTTTAGGATTGTGCTTTTAGTCTCTATATCATTTAATTCTGCTCTTATCTTGGTTATTTCTTTCCTTCTACTTGCTCTGGGCTGTCTTTGTTGTTGTTCCTCGAGTTCTTGTAGGCGAAGGGTTAGGTTGTTTGTTTGAGATGTTTCTGTCTTTTTTAGATGGGCCTGTATCGCTATAAACTTCCCTCTGAGGACTGCCTTTGCTGTGTCCCATAAGTTTTGGGTCGATGTGAGTTCATTATCGTTTGTTTCCAGAAACTTTTTGATTTCCTCCCTAATTTCGTTCTTGACCCATTCATTGTTTAATAGCATGCTATTCAATCTCCATGATTTTGAGGGTTTTGGGTTTTTCTCCTTGGGGTTGGTTTCTAGTTTCAGTCCCTTGTGGTCAGAGAAAATGCTTGGTATGATTTCAATTTTCTTGAATTTGTTGAGGCTTGATTTGTGTCCTATCATGTGGTCTATCTTTGAAAATGTTCCATGTGCATTTGAAAAGAAAGTGTATTTAGCTTCTTTGGGATGAAGGGCTCTATATATATCAGTTAAGTCCATTTCCTCTAGAGTGTTGTTCAGTGCCACAATATCTTTGTTGATATTTTGTTTGGAAGATCTGTCCATTTTTGACAGTGGGGTGTTAAAATCACCTACTATAATTGTGTTGCTGTCTATATCTTTCTTGAAGTCCTCTAAAATTTTCTTGATGTATTTAGGTGCTCCTCCGTTGGGTGCATATATATTTACAATATTTATGTCTTCTTGGTGGATTCTTCCCTTGAGTATTATGAAGTGGCCTTCTGGGTCTCTCTTTATGGCCCTTCTTTTGAAGTCTATTTTGTCTGATATGAGTATTGCTACCCCAGCTTTTTTTTCCTGACCATTTGCTTGGAAAATTTGTTTCCAGCCCTTCACTTTGAGCCTGTGTATGTCTTTTGTCCTGAGGTGGGTTTCTTGTAGGCAGCATATGTGTGGGTCATGCTTTCTTATCCATTCAGCTATTCTATGTCTTTTGATTGGGGCATTTAATCCATTTACATTTAAAGTTATTATTGATAGGTATTTATTCATTGCCATTTTCGTACCTGTGTTCCTCTCTCTCTTTCTCTCTCTGTCTTTTCCTTTCTTCCCTTAAAGCAGTCCCTTTAGTATCTCTTGCAGCATTGGTTTGGTAGAGGTGTATTCTTTTAGACTTCTTTTGTTTGGGAAGCTCCTTATTTGGCCTTCTATCTTGATTGAAAGCCTTGCTGGGTAAAGTAGTCTGGGTTGCAGGCCTTTGGTTCTCATTGCTTGGAATATTTCTTGCCATTCTCTTCTGGCTTGGAGCGTTTCCATTGAGAAGTCAGATGCTAACCTGATTGGGGCCCCCTTGTATGTTACTTCCTTTTTCTCCCTTGCTGCCTTTAAGATTCTCTCTTTGTCTTGGAGTTTTGCCATTTTAATTATGATGTGTCTTGAAGTGGGCCTGTTTGGGTTCCTTTTGATTGGGACTCTCTGTGTTTCCTGGATTTGTGTGGCTTTTTCTCTCACCAAATGAGGGAAGTTTTCCATCATTACTTTTTCAAACAGGTTTTCTATCCCTTGTTCTTGTTCTTCTCCTTCTGGTATTCCTATTATACGGATATTATTCCGTTTCATGTTGTCTTGCATTTCTCTTAAACCCTCTTCATTCTTTCTAAGCCTCTTTTCCTTATCTTGCTCATTCTGAGTATTTTTTTCTATTTTGTCCTCCAACTCGCTGATCCGATCTTCTGCTTCGTCGATTCTGCTTTTCATTCCTTCTACTGTGTTCTTCAGTTCAGAGATTGTGTTCTTCATTTCCTCTTGGCCCTTGTTGATAGTTTCTATTTCCTTTTTCATGTTGATATAGTTTGCCGTGAGTTCATCATAACTTCCCTGTAGTTTATGGTAGCTCATTGAGAGCTCATTGAGCTTCCTGACAACCATTGCTTTGAACTCGATATCTGATAGTTGAGTTGCCTCTGTTTCATTTAGCATTCTTTCTTGAGCTTCCTCCTTTCCTTTCATTTGGGGATTGTTCTTTTGTCTTCCCATTGTTTGTAAGACTCTTGTTGTTAGCCTCAACTTCTTAAATTGATCTGTTCTGGCTCCCTGGGTTTGTGGTATGACCTTCTGTGGTAGAATATCTGTGAGATTCAATGGTGGATTCTCCTTCGGATATCCTGTTGTTCACTGCTTCCACTGACTCATCAGCTGGAATACCCTCTTTTGGGGGCCAACTCTGGATCTCCCCCCGCCACAGTTCCAGGCTTGCTTGTTTGTTTGTTTTGTCTCACTCGTGTGTATTTACAAAAAGAAGAGGGGGGAAAATGAAAAAATGAAGAAAGGGGAAACAAGAGGAAGGTAGAAAAGATAAAAATTGAAGAGAAAGGAAGAGGGGATAAGAGAAGAAGGAATTCAAGGAAGGCAAAAGGAGTTGGGGAGTAAAGAAGAAGATATAAACAATGAAGAAGGAGTAGTTAAAAACTCATATAGATATACAGGCTTACAAACAAAAAGACACTAACAAACTGGCAAAACAAAAAAGAGACACGCACACAGACACCCCCACACAAATATAAGCAGCCAAAGGGGGGAAAAGAAAAAAAAAAAAAAAAAACAAGCAAAGCACAACAAAATACTTAAAAAAATAAAAATATATTAAAGAAATAAAAAATTTTAAAAATTATTAATTAAAAAAAAAAGAAAGAAAGAAAAGAAAAGAAAAAACAAAACAAAACCCTCTTGTTGTTTTCAAACTTGCCAGCCGGTTTTTTTCAGGTCTTGCTGGCTGCAATGGCCGAGGGGTGATCTTATTGCTTTTCTCTGTGTTCAGAACTCAGTCCTCACTGTGCTATGTATCCCAGCGTTAGTGGGCACCTCTCCCCACAGGGTTTCCAGCGTGTGATCTGAACTTCCTGGTGTGTGCGCACTTCTCCGAGGTTATGGGTGTGAGCTAGGTTCTCCAGACGTGCACAGCCGCCTGCCTTTGTCCCTGGGAGGCTTTCAGTGTTCGGGCACAGCTGCCTGCATTCGGATCTGAGAGAGGCCTGCGTTCCAGCTGCTATCCGGCGCCTGCACCTTGGGCCTGAGCTGTCCGCGTTGTGAACCCGCCGGTGAACTGGCGCCTCTGGCTCCACAGCTGTCTCCAGTGGCCTGCGCCTATGTTTTCGCGAGTGTCCACTAGCCCGAGACCGTGTGCGGTCCCCTGAGGGTGTCTATTTTCATTCAGCTGTCTCACTTCGCCCGCGCCTCTGTCTCTCTTGGGGCGCCTATGCTTTCGTAGTCGCGCGGCGACCACGAAAACTCGGTTCAAAGTCGCGCAGTGACCTGGCGGGGTGCACCCACTTTCGCTCCCTCGCAGGGCACCCACTTTTGCTTGGGCGCAGTCGCGCGGTGGCCCCTGAGATCTCCCAGCTGGTTCAGCGGCTGACCCAGCTCCCTCCCCAGGGCCCTGGGGCAGGCTTGGCGGAGCGCCGGGCCGGGGCCTCGGCCGCCCCGTTCTCAGCGCGCTGGAACCCTGGGCTCTTATTGTTCTGAAGAGCTCTCCTTACCGCTTGTTTTTCAGTGTCCGCTACAATTTCCGACCTCTTATTCTCCAATATGCTGTATTACTGTTCCTTATCTGTTCTGATCTTTACGTAGATTGGTCTGGTTTTTCTCCCATGTGTAGAGGGGGAGTAGGGTCTGCTCCCTCCTACCACGCCGCCATCTTCCTCCCCAAATGCCTCTTGAATTAGTTTTTTCTCTGCTGCCACTGTCACTGTCTTAGATCATGACAAACTCTTTTTTTTTTTTTTTGGCCTGGATTAACAAAATAGTCTTTTCTTCCTTCTTTCTGAATACGCTATTAATGCTATTAAATCTACTTTTCTTTTTTTTAAAGATCTTATTTATTTATTTTTAGACAGAGGGGAAGGCAGGGAGAATGGGAGGGAGAGAAACATCAATGTGTGGTTGCCTCTTACACGCACACCACTGGGGACCTGGCCCGCAACCCAGGCATGTGCCCTAGACTGAGAATCAAACCAGTGACCCTTTGGTTTGCAGGCCAGCACTCAATCCACTGACCCACACAGCCAGGGCTACTTTTCTTCACATAGCAACCACAGTGATTTAAATGTAAATCCAACCAGATCATTCTTCTCCTACCATGCACACTGCTTAAAACTTTTTTATGTCTCTCCTATTCCAAAATCCTAAGTTTGGCATGCAAAGCTCTCCATGTCCTGTCTCCCCAAGTCCTACTGATTTTTTTAAAGTCCAAGTTTAAATTTCATCTTCTTTTTCAGATAGTTTTTCCTAATGCTTCAGATGGAACTGAGTGTTCGTACAGTTTTCCCATTGTACTTTACATATTTATTGTAGTATTATAGCACTTGGACTTATAAAATAGTCTTGTGTGTTTTTCAGAAATTCTATTTTGCTCATCTATGCTGAAACCTTTTGGAAGGATGCTATATTTGGTTACTTTTTTTCACTTCCCACCCTAAGTCTAGTATAGGAACTAGAAATTCATAAAGACTCAAATATAATTGGCAGAGTTAAAATTCACTAGCAACTAATCTCTCTCCTTATTCAGTACATTTTGTCCACCAGGCATTGTTATATCCTATTGTGTAATGGAGGGAAGGTAGAAAATCTTACCTCCTGGGGTATAAGCTTCTAGCTGAATCTCCCAATTTTGACAATGTTTCCTGTCTCAACCCACAGTAGGAATCCTATACCTCTTCTTCATTATTCTTATATTTCAGTTCTATACCACACCCATCTTAGGCCTCCAACTCCTTATCCTCCTTGGATTTCTGTTATTCTCTGGTCACTGCTCTAAGCATATTGTAGATTTCTTTCTGTAATGAAGACCATACTCTTTGTCAGATTCAAGGTTAAAGACTTTTGGAATCAGAAGCCAGAGGTAGAATGATCCACAGACATTGTCATGATGGGTTTAAATTTTTAAGCCTTATTATTTAAGTGAATTCCAATGAAGAACAAAAATATATAAAACGTAAAAGTGGAACAGGTTTGGGTGAAAAAAAAGTGTGAGGCACTTATAGCTCTATTGCCTAGTACTCACCTTTCCCACTCTGAGGCACCTCTCTAGAAATATGACAGTCTGAAAATAGTAGGTTAATTGACACTTCTCTTTTCACATATGAGGAAACAAAGTCCCCAAAGGGAGAGTGATATTCTAAAGAGAATTCAGCTAGTCAGTGGCAGAGACAGATTTAAATTTCAGGCCTCCTGATTCATATCCCAGAATATCATCTGCTATCATATTGTCTTATGCCTCTCTCATGATGTGAGATACTTAACACACCTGGGAGGGTGGGACACAATAGGCCTCATCATACTGAACTTCAAATACTGACTTAGCATTTATCTCCTTGACAAGTAAAAGTGTCCCCTATCCTCTAAACAGCCCCAGTAAGACTAGAGACAGCTATAATCTCATCATCTTTCATCATTTCTATGTGGGAAGTGGTGGATTTGAAGGGGATACTAAAATACTTTAGTAATAGATAGTCCTTACAGTCAGGACTTGCTATGTAATTTGTAGGCCCCGTGCAAAATCTAAATGTGAAGTCCTTTGTTCAAAAAGCAGGAAAAAGGTGCTCACTTCAGCAGCACATATACTAAAATTGGAAGGATACAGAGAAGATTAGCATGGCACCTGCTCAAGGATGACACACAAATTTATGAAGCATTTCATATTTTTTAACAAGCAGAAAAAAGTGTCATTAAAGGTACTCAGATATAAAGTTTCTACAGAAATATCTCTCTCAACTTGTTACACTGTTTTAAATTTTCTATTTAATGTCATGCACTCTCAGGCACAGGAATATTTTGGGGACAAGTGCATAACCTCACAGGTTCCCAGTGACCCCACCCTGTGACACAATGCACATACTGTGGTCCACCAACTGTTGGACAGATGCACTGTACCCTAATTAAGAGTAAGTTGAGAAAGGCATATCTTTTTCTCATGGGCTGGCTGATGCAACCCATGCTAAACAGGCGACTGCCAAGGTTATTGCAACCTCTGCAGCAGGATGCACTAGGTACCTGGGTCAGAGTGGGCAATAAGCCCTGCTGAGTCATCTGCCTGATGAATTATATCACTACTACCCTGGAGCCAGGATGACTGTCACCATGTCCAACTCAGATGTTGCAGGGCACATGTACCTGACCCCAATCTTCCCTGCTCCCGTGCTGAAGCCTCTGAGGGTGAAGGGTTGCAGCAGTCACTGTGTGAGACAAAGAGGAAGAGACTGTGTACTAATATACTAAGGAGCAAAAGAATGGGCAGGCAAGAATATGTCCCAAGGAAGTGGAGAGGCATAGCAAAGTCTTTGAGCTCCCAGTTCATACTCAATTGTTCCATCGCATTTTGGATTTCACATACAAAACACACATTCAAATTATTAAAAATTTAAGAGTCTCATTAAACCCCAAGTGCATGGCCCTTCTTAGCTAAGAGGACAGTACCACTACACTGATCATATGTCCACAAATCTATTTCTGCTTAGAGAGAAGGATTTCTTTTATCTTCACCAGGCAGCATAGTATAGTGGTTAAGATTACAAGCTCTAAATCAGACAGTCAGATGTTGAGACACTCCTGCATTCCTAATTATTTGACCTTAGACAAGTTTGACTTTTCTACTTTCTGTTTCTTTATCTGTAAAGTAGGAATAATAAGATTTAAATGAGATGATGCATGGACATTCATTAGAATAGTGCCCAGACATGGTATATAATCAAGAACTTTATCATTTTTCTGCTTTTAGAGTTCTATGTATTTCATATATCCAATAAAAGCTACAGACTTTGTTTACTCTGAATATGCTGCAGGTATGTGTTCTGAGTGGTATTTACCCAGTTTTAGTCTCCAGCAACCTCTTAGGCTTAAGGGAAACTCCACTAGATCTGTATAAACTAAGCCCAGTCAGCTGTCACTGGTAGAATTTAATTCTTTCTTTCTTAGACTCAGGACCCATCTAAGCTAACAGTAGGCCTTGCCATAGTGGGTGTCAAGGCTACCAAATTCAGTCCAAGACTTCAAATTTAGTTTTGGTACTTCTCAAACAGACTCTCAAAAAGAGAATGTCTTCATTGTCTTATAAATAGTGGTTCCTGGCTACTGGGTTAATAGAAAAGACTACCTATCCCAGGCAATCTCTTGTATTACCATCTCAGTCCTGCTGCCCTAGTGCCAGCCCTTAAGGGCACTGAAAATCAAGGGGACTTGGAGTCAGAACAAGGTTTGAAACCAGTAGAGACTGGCCATCCCTTCCAGAGAGAACAAGGCCCCTCAGTGAGGAAATGGTGAGTGGAGGGAGGTCTGTATAATGTGAGGTAACAACTCTGTCCCCTCAGGTGTTACAGGAGAATAGCGGGCTTCTTTCTACATCTGCCACTCAGAATTGCACAAGAGGCTGAGCCTTGCTATCCAGGGAGCTCTCAGCGCGTCTCCACATCCTCCATCCTCACCCTACACATTCAGGGTGGGCTGCAATCAACTTCATTGGAGAGTGGGCCTCTCCAGCTGTTCTGGGCTGGGTATCCCTTCCAGGTACTGCTCTAGGTGGTGATGCTCAGAACAGCATCTGGTCGTGGGCACTTTGACTGAAGAGACTCCTCAGCTACACTGAACTTGGCCAGAGCAAGTCCTTAGACTAAACCCAGAGGCCTGAGCAAATGCACTGATATTGAGGGAGGGGTTGTTCTGGAGGATGAAGATGTTAGGTAGAAGTTTAAGAGAAGGAGGAGGGGTGGGAAGGGGGTCCATAGTACTTGCAGAAAAAGCTCATAAATAATGTTCATTAACTGCATCCAGCAACATATCTTTTTTAAATATATTTTATTAATTATGTTGTAACAGTTTTCCCAAATTTTCCCCTTTGCTCCCCTCCACCCAGTACCCCCTATTCCCTTTGCAATACCTCCTGCCTTAGTTCACATCCATAGGCCACGGATTTAACTTCTTTGGCTACTTTATTTCCTATACTATTGTTAACATCCCCCCACCTATTCTTTACCTATCAATTTGTACTTCTTTGTTTTTTAAAGATTTTATTTGTTTGTTTGTTTGTTTGTTTATTTTTAGAGAGAAGGGAAGGAAGGGAGTAAGAGAGGAAGAGAAACATCAATGTGTGGTTGCCTCTCATGTGGCCCCCACAGAGGATTTGGTCCACAACCCAGGCATGTGCCCTGACTGGGAATTGAACTGGTGACCCTTTGGTTGGCAGCCCATGCTCAAACCACTGAGTTACACCAGCCAGGGCCAATTTTTACTTCTTAATCCCTGAACCTTGTACTCCATTCTTCCCCTTCTCCTTCCCACTAGTAACCATCCAAATGATCTCTGTATCTATGATTCTGTTTCTGTTTTGCTTGTTTGCTTTGTTTTTTACATTAAATTGTGCAATAAATTCATATATTTTTAAACAGGATAACAAGAGGTGGTCTGGAACAAGATAAAAATCTGAAAAGTCTGAGTTAATGGACCCCTATCCATACTTATGCTTAGAAGGTCATGTCCTCCCTTGGAACAGTATGCACCACTTTTTCCCACCATATCAATATGTAACTCCATGACCCCACCCCACAAACTATATAAGTCCTCAAAACCAAGAGACCAAGCACCTGTGTCTTTCTCACCCACCTCAGTTGGGCCCCTTCTCTTCCATGAGAACATGTCATTAATAAACTTCATTTATATACTAATAGGCTTACTGATCTGTAATTCTTTAATACATTGGCAAAAATAACAGAGTCTCCCACAACAAGGGCAGTAATAATATTCTACAGCCCCAAAGGCTGAACAGCAGAGTGGTTCCCAGCTATTATGCAAAGAAATGACATTTTAGGGACTCCTTGGGTTAATACTGCTGTCAGCCACTTGGGCTTCTTGCAGGGATCTGGTCAAGGGCATCCTGTTGAAGGAGAAATGTCCTAGTTTAACCTTCTGGATACTGGCTTGCTCACCAAACCTCCATGGGTCAGGGGAACTGATTAAACCAACCTGCAGTGCCTGCAGGGTGAAAAAATCCTAGAGCTTGGAACTAGCTGAGGTCCATTTCACACTATTAATGGAATAAGTAGGGAGAGCAGAGATAGATATCAGGCTTCTGAAGAGGCAGAATCCATTTTGTATAATTCTGAGAACATGGTTAGACTGGGATTAATAAAAAACAGAAATAAGCCAGTCCATCGATAAATATTTTCTGGATGTGCATGGTGTGTACAAATTTAATCTAGGCAGTATAGAGAAGAGAATGGGGATTGGGGTGGGAGATGACAAAGAAAACAGAAGAAGTGACTTTTTTTCTTGGAGAGCATAAAATTTGGGCCCCAGAGCAGAAAAATATTAAGCAGTTGAAGAAAAATTAAATAGAAATTGGTTTTACTTTATGATTTTCTTGAAAAGTGATATGAAAAATGACTTTCAAACTCAGTAAGTTCCCACTGAATTCCATTTTTTCCATTTTTTTATTTTATTTTTAATCAGTATTTTTTAATTGTTGATATTGTACAGTTTTCTGTCTTTTACCCTGCCCCAGCCCACCACCCCAGCCCTCCCCACCTTCCTCCCATTTCCACCCCCCATAGTTTTTGTCCATGAGTCCTTTATACTTGTTGCTCTAAACCGTTCCCCTTTTCCCCTGAAATTCCCTCCCCTCCCACTCTGGACACTGTCAGACTGTTCTCAAATTCAGTGTCTCTGTTTATATTATGCTTGTTTGTTTGTTTTGTTGATTAGCTTCCTGTTAGAATTTCATTTTAATTTCAGAGACACATTCCTACTTTAAACATGGAACAGACTGACAGTGACCAGAGGGGAGAAGGGAGGAGAATAATGATGGAAAGAAGGGGAAGGGACTAGTCAAAAAAATATATATGAATGACCCATGGCCATGAACAACAGTGTGGGAACTGACCGTGGGGGCTGGGGCTGGTATGGGTGGAGGAGGGCAGAGGGAAAAATTTGGACAACTGTAATAGAATAACAATAAAAAGTGATAAAATATAGTAACCCCTGGGTAGGCAAAATGGCAGAGGAGTTAATGGAAGCCACACTAACCTCCTCCCAGGACCAATCTGGAATTAAAACTAAATCGTGGAGAAATCACCCAGAATAAACAACTGAAAAGTGAGAGAGAAGCCTTATAACCCTGGACTGACAGAAGAATCAACTTCAGCATAACCTGTTTGGAAAGAAGTGTGGTGGAGACTTGAGAGTGCTAGCCAGGCACCCACAGGTGGCAGCACCAGAGGGGTAATTGAGTGACCAGCTGAATCCCCCTGAGAAAAATTGGGTCTACACCCTAAGCTAGGATCCCCAGCCTAGAACACCAGAGCCTCGCCCCCCCCCAAAAAAAATACACAGATAACAACTGGCAGAGAAAAGCAGCAGGGTTGCTCTCTGCCAGAGATGGGTGGCTGAAGATTAAAAAAAAAAAAAAACAAACATTTAAAGGGCACAAATTTTGATTTGTAGAAACTTACCCATGATTCTGGCAAAGAGATGCCTGAGGAGAGACTGGGGATGGAAGCTTTGGAGAGAGAGTTGAGAGATTAGCTGCTGGGATCCTAGTGCTGAGTAATATCCCATATAGCAACAGCTGTTGTGCTCAGGCAGACCACTCCCCTCTGATCAGTTGCAGCATGAGGGTAAACAACAACCCACCCCCAGGAGTGACTGTGCCCCGGCTTTGTGGTGCCTGAGTGCTGAGTGCAAAGTGACTAGATTAACAACTGAAGGAAACAACCATAGACAGCAGATCTTTGGCAGTCTCAGAGCAGGCTGCCTAAGGTCATAGGGGGTCAACATCTGACATCACTAAAGGCAGATCCAGAAAGAAAAACCAGTGGTAAATACTAGAGGCTATCAAGATTAAATCCACTATAGTTTTCTAAATTATTAGTGATATTTTCTTTCCTGCATAGCTTTCAAACACTCATTTCTTGTCCAGCAAGTTTGTTTTTAAGTCACTAGAATTTATATTGTAATTTATTTCTCTCCTTTAATATTATAGTCTTAACTCTTTACATCCTTATTAATACTAGTTCATTTGCTGTTGATACTGAGATGGTGTGGGGGGAGATATTTTTTCGGCTGTGGGTTTGTTCCCTACATTTTGTGGTTTTCTTCTGGCAGGACATGTACAACAGCATACAAGACATGGGGGACAAAGTGACCTTCAGTCAACCACCTGGAGGGACAGACCCACCAAAGAATGACCCAACAATAATCAAAGCCCAATTACACCCAGAGAACTAACATAAACACATCCCAAGAGCACCAAGTACAAGAGATGCAGGAGACTGCATGACTGAATTTCGCAGGGCTCCCATCATAGAAGTTCACAACACAAACTTAGGGAGTCAGAAAAGATCAAATTAAGAAGCAGAGGCAAATAAGAAGAATCTCACAAACAATGGGAAGACAAAGAAACAAACCTCAAGTGAAAGGAAAGGAGGAAGCCACAGAAAGAATGCTAAATGAAACAGAGGCAAGTCAACTATCAGATATTGAGTTCAAAGCAATGGTTATAAGGAAGCACAATAAGCTTACTGAGAATTACCATAAACTATAGGGAAACTACAATGAACTTACTGCAAAGTATATCAACATGAAAAAGAACATAGAAACTATCAACAAGAGCCAAGAGGAAAAGAATACAATTTCTTAATTGAGAAACACAGTAGAAAGAATCAAAAGCAGGTTAGATGAAGCAGAATATTGAATCAGAGAGCTGGAGGACAAGATAGAAAAAAAATCCCAGAAAGAACAAGATAAGGAAAAATACTAAAAAAGAATAAAGAGGTTTTAAGGGAACTGCAAGACAACATGAAATGAAATAATTTTATATAATGGGGATACCAGAAGGAGAAGAAGAGCAAGGGACAGAAAACCTGTTTGAAAAATTAATGAGGGGGATCTTCCCTAATTCAATGACAGAAAAAGTCACACAAATCCAAGAAGCACAGAGGGTCCCAATCAAGAGGAACCCAAACAGTTCCACTCCAACACACATCATAATTAAAATGGCAAAATTCAAAGACAAAGAGAGAATCTTAAAGGCAGCAAGGGAAAAACAGGAAGTAACATACAAGGGGGCCCAGATAAGGCTAGCAGCTGTCTTCTCAATGGAAACACTACAAGCCACAAGGGAATCGCAACAAATATTACAAGTACTGAAAAGCAAAGGCCTGCATCCAACAAGGCTCTCAGTTAAAATGGAAGGCAAAATGAGGAGCTTCGCAGAAAAAAGAAGGGTGAAAGAATACAGCTCCACCAAACCAGCATTGCAAGATATGCTAAAAGGACTGCTTTAAGAAGTCCTTTAAAAAAGGGGCAAAGTGAGTAAAGTGGCAACGAATAAGTACCTATCAACAATAACCTTAAATGTAGATTGTTTAAATGTTCCAATCAAAAGACATAGGGTAGCTGAATGGATAAGAAATAATGACCTGCACATACACTGCCTACAAGAGGCCCACCTCAGAACAAAAGACCTACACAGACTGAAAGTGAAGGCTTGGAAAAAATATTCCAAGCAAATGGACAGGGGAAAAAAAAAAAAAAGCCAGAGTAGCAATGCTTATATGTAACAAAGTACACTTCAAAACAAAGGCCATAAAAAGAGGCCCAGAAGGACACTTCATAATACTCAAAGGAAGAACCCATCAAGAAGACATAAATATTATAAATATATATATATATATATATATATATATATATATATATATATATATATATATATATGCACCCAACACAGGATCACCCAACTATATTAAGAAATTCTTGGAGCACTTCAAGAAAGATAGAAAGCAGCAAAATTATAGTAGGGGATTTTAACACACCACTTTAAACAGTGAAGAGATTTTCCAAACAAAATATCAATGAGGATATTGAGGCATGGAGCAATGCCCTAGATCAAATGAACTTAATAATATACATATAGAGTCTATCATCCCAATGAAGTAAAATACACACTCTTTTCAAATGCCAATGTTGAAAAGGAACATTTTCAAAGATAGACCACAGGATAGGACACAAAACAAGCCTCAACAAATTCAATGAAATTAAAATCATATCAAGCAACTTCTCATACCACAAAGGACTGAAACTAGAAACCAACCTCAAGGAAACAACTCCCAAACACTCAAACTCATGGAGATTGAATAGCATACTATTAAATAATGAATCAGTTAAGAATTACATCAAGGAAGAAATCAAAAAGTTTCTAGAAACAAATGAAAATGAACTCACAGTAGCCCAACACCTATGGGACAACAACGAAGGCAATCCTGAGAAGGAAGTATATAGCAATACAGGCCTACCTGGAAAAGAAAGAAACATTTTAAATAAACAACCTAACTCTACATCTACAAGAACTGGAGGAACAACAACAAACAAAGCCCAGAGCAAGTAGAAGGAAGAAAATAAACAAGATCACAGCAGAATTAAATGACATAGAGACTAAAAGAACACTTCAAAGGGCCAAGAAATCCAGGAGCTGGTTCTTTGAAAAGATAAAAAAAATTGACAAGCCTTTAAACAGACACATTAAGAAAAAAAGAGAGAGGACCCAAATGAACAAAATCAGAAATGAAAGACCAGAGATTAAAACTGATAAAACAGCAAAACAAAGGATTATAAGAAATTACTACATGCATCTATATGCCAAGAAATTTGAAAACCTAGATGAAATGGAAGAATTTGTAGAAAAACATAATCTTCCTAAACTGAATGAAGAAGAAACAGGTAACAAGCCTAAACAAACTGATAACAGCTGGCAAAATTGATGGTGTAATAAAAAAACTCCTGTCATACACACACAAAAAAAACAAACCCTGGAGTGGATGGTTTCACAATAGAATTTTATAAAACATTTAAGGAATAGGTAACCTATATACTTATCAGACTTTTCAAAAAAATACAAAAAGATGGAAGAGTTCCAAACTCTTTCTCTAAGGCCAACACCATCCTTATCCCAAAACCAGATAAAGACACAACAAAGAAAGAAAACTACAGGCCAATATTGCTGATAAACAAGGACGCTATAATCTTCAACAAAGTACTGGCAAACCACATCCCACAGTGCATCAAAAAGATCATATGCCATGATCAAGTACGATTCCTCCCAGGGATAAAAGAATGGTACAATATTCACAAATTGATAACCTTAGTATAACACATAAACAAAAGGAAAGACAAAAATCACATGATCATATCAATAGATTTGAAAAAAGCATTTGATAAGGTACAACCCCTATTTATGATAAAAAAAAATCAACACTCAGCAAAGTGGGAGTAGAGGGAGCACACCTGAACATAATAAAGGCTATATATGAGAAACCTACAGTCAACATCATACTCAATGGACAAAAGCTAAAAGCTTTCCCACTAAGATCAGGAAAAAGACAAGGATGTCCACTTTCACAAATTCTCTTCTACATAGTATTGGAAAACCTAGTCAAAGCAATAAGACAAGAAGAAATAAAAGGCATACAAATTGGAAAGGAGGAAGTAAAAGTGACATTGTTTGCAGATGACTTGATAGGGTGTATAGGAAACCCTATTGACCCCACCTAAAAACTATTCACCCTAATAAGTGAATTTAGCAAAACAGCTAGATACAAAGTCAATATTCAGAAATAGAAGGCATTCTTGTACACCAAAAAATGAAATATCAGAAATTGAAATACGGGAAAAAATCCCATTTGCTATAAGAACAAGAAAAATAAAGTATCTAGGAATAAACATAACCATGGAGGCAAAAGATCTGTACTGAGAAAACTACACAACACTGAAGAAAGAAATTAAGGAAGACACAAATAAATGGAAATATATACCATGTTCATGGATTGGAAGAATTAACACCATCAAAATGTCCATACCACTGAAAGCAATTTATAGATTTAACACAATCCGTATTAAAATACCAATGACAGATTTAACTGAAATAGAACAAACATTTCACAAATTTATGTGGAAACAAAAACAAACTTGACTAGCCATAGCAGTCTTGAGAAAGAAAAACAAAGTAGGAGGGAACACCATACCTGACATCAAACTTATTACAAGGCCAAGTAATCAAAACAGTCTGGGACTGGCATAAGAACAGACCCATAGACCAATGGAACAGAATAGAGAGACCAGAAATAAATGCAAGTATCTATGGTCAATTAATATTTGACAAAGGTTGCCAGATAATAAAATGGAGTAAACTCTCAAAAAATGGTGGTGGAAGATCTGAACAGTTACATGCAAAGAAATGAAACTCGACCACCAACTTACACCATAAACAAAAGTAAACTCAAGATGGATAAAAGACTTAAATATAAGTCACAGCATCATAAAAGTACTAGAGAAGACATAAACAGGAAAATCTCAGACATTCCACACAGTAACATTTTCACTGATATGTCCCCTAGAGCAAGGAACATAAAGGAAAGAATAAACAAATGGGATCTCATCAAAATAAAAAGCTTCTGCATGGCTAAAGAAAACAGTATTAAAATAAAAAGAGAACCAACTGTGTGGGAAAACATATTTGCCAATGATACCTCAGACAAGGGTTTAATCTCCAAAATATATAAATAATTCACAGAACTCTACTCTAGGAACACAAAAAACCCAGTTAAAAAATGGGCAAAGGACTTGAACAGACACTTCTCCAAGGAGGACATACAGAGGTTCCAGAGACATATGAAAAGATGCTCAGTATTGCTAGCTATCAGAGAGATGCAAATTAAAACCACAATGAGATACAACCTCACACTGGTCAGAATGACCATTATAAACAAAACAACAAACAACAAGTGTTGGAGAGTTTGCGGAGAAAAGGGAACCCTAGGGCTCTGTTGGTGGGATTGCAGACAGGTGCAACCACTATGGAAACACTATGGAATTTCCTCAGAAAACTAAAAAGAGGTCTGCCTTTTGACCCAGCAATTCCACTGCTAGGACTATATCCTAAGAACCCTGAAACACCAATCCAAAGAATCTATGCACTCCAATGTTCATAGCAGCACAATTTACAATAGCCAAGTGCTGGAAGCAACCTAGGTCCCCATCAATAAATGAATGGATCAAAAATCAATGGTACATTTACACAATGGAATTCTATGCAGCAGAACAAAAGAAGGAGCTCCTACCCTTTGCAACAGCATGGATCATACTGGATAGCATTACGCTAAGTGAAAAAAGCCAGGTGGTGAGAGACAAATACCACATGATCTCACCTATAAGTGGAACCTAATCAAGAAAACAAAGTAGCAAGCAAAATAGAACCAGAGACATTGAAATGAAGAACAAACTCACAGTAACCAAAGGCGAGGGGCTACGGAGATAATGCAGAAAAATATGGGAAATGTCATGAAGGAACATGTATAAAGGACACATGGACAAAGCCAAAAGAGGGTAGGATAGAAAGTGGGAAGCGGCGATGGGTATGGGGAGGTGGAATTGGTTGGGGGAAAATGGAGATGACTGTACTTGAACTACAATAAAAATAAATTAATTAATTAAAAATGTACCTCTTTTTTTTTTTTTTAATCCATTCATCTACTGGTGGACATTTAGGCTGTTTCCAACTCTTGGCTATTGGAAACAGTGCTGCTATGGACATAGGGGTGCATAAGTTATTTTGAATTGGTGTTTCAAAATTCTTAGGGTACATTTCCAGCTGTGGAACCACTGGGTTATAAGGCAACTCCATTTTTAATTTTTTGAGGAAATTCCATAGTGTTTTCCACAGTGGCTGCACCAGTCTGCATTCCTATCAACAGTGCACTAGCATTCCCTTTTCTCCACAACCTCGCCAACACTTATTTTTTGATTTGTTTACGATAGCCACTCTCACCAGGGTGAAGTGGTATCTTATTGTGGTCTTAATTTGCATCTCTCTGATGGCTAGTGATACTGAACATCTTTTCATATGTCCCTGGGCCCTTTGTATGTCCTCCATGCAGAAGCATCTATTCAAGTCCTTTGCCCATTTTTAAATTGGATTGTTTGTCTTCCTGGTGTTTAGTCATATGAATTCTTTATATATTTTGGAAATTGAACTCTTGTCCACTGTACTATGGGCAAATATGTTCTCCCATACTGTTGGTTCTCTTTTCAGTTTGATAATTGTTTATTTAACTGTGCAGAAACCCTTTAATTTGATGTAGCCCCATTTGTTTATATTTCCCTTTATTTCTCTATTTTTCTTTCATTGCTTTTGCTTTTGGTCTGAGGTTAAAAAGATCTGTCAAGGAGTTTACTGCCTATGTTTTCATCTAAGAATTTTATGGTTTCAGGTCTTAAATTCAAGTTTTTAATCCATGTTGAGTTACTTTTGTATATGGTATAAGATGTTAGTCCAGGATTATTCTTTTGCATGTACCTGTCCAATTTTACCAGAACCATTTATTGAAGAGACTGTCCTTTCCTCATTGTACATTCTTGGCTCCTTTGTCATAAATTAAATGTCCCCATTATGTATTCTTGGCTTTGTTGTCATACGTTGACTGACCATGTTTATGTGGGTTTTATTTCTGGGCTTTCTGTTCTGTTCCACTGATGCATGTGTCTGTTTATATGCCAATATCATACTGTTTTACTTATTATAACTCTGTAATGTAGTTTGAAATCAAGAATCACAATGCCTCCAGCTTTGTTGTTCTTTCTCATAATTTTTCACTGTTAGTTTATTGAAAGACAATTGATATTTATGTCTTGTGCTTGTATCCTGAAAATTTCTAGTTATACTCTAAAATAAGTTATAGGTGTGTGTGTGTGCATGCACACACTTGTGTGTGAAGTTTTAAGGTTTTCTGCATATAAGATCACATCAGTTGCAAGCAGACATAGTTTCACTTATTCTCTTTTGATTTGGCTGTCTTTTTGTTTCTATTTCTTTCCAGATGAGCCTGGTTAGAACTTTTAGTACTTATTGAACATAAGTTGTGTGAGTGGGCATCCTTGCCTTGTTCCTGAACTTACAGGGTATGCATTCAATTTTTCACCATTAAGTATGATGTTAACTAAGGGCTTTACATATATGGCCTTTATAAGTTGAGATAATTTCCTTCTATTCTGATTTTGTTATGAAAAATTATTGAATTTTATCATATACTTTTTTCTGCATCTCTTAATGAGATTAAAAAAAAATCCTGAGATGTTCACAGGATTTTTATATTTTGTTCTGTTGATGTGGTGTATATCATTGATTGATTTTCTTTTTTTAATATTTTTTATTTTTTTATTTTTTATGTCTGTATTTTTAAAATATTTTTATTGTTTTTCAAGTACAGTTGTCTTCACTGCCCCCCACTATCCCCACCCAAGACATCCCCACCTCCCACCCTCGATCCTACCCTCCTTTGGCTTTGTCCATGTGTCCTTTATAGATGTTCCTTGACAACCTTTCCCCTTTCCTTCCCAATAGTCCTTTCCACCTCCCCTCTGGTTACCATCAATTTGTTCTCTATTTCAATGTCTCTGGTTCTATTTTCCTTGCTTGTTTGTTTTGTTGATTGGGTTCCACTTATAAGTGAGATCATATGGTATTTGTCTTTCACTGCCTGGCTTATTTCACTTAGCATAATGCTCCCCAGACCCATCTATTATTTTCTTAATTGAACCTTGCATGCATCCCAGAAATATGTACCACTTTACCATAGTGTATCATTGTTTTACTGTGCTATTGAATTAGATTTACTGTTATTTTGTTGTTTCAGAATTTGAAAAATATTATGACACCTCCTTACTGCCATCCATAATTTCTGATGAGGAATTTGCTATCATTTTAATTTATTTTCCCTATACATGAGGTGTTGTTTTCCTCTGGCAGTTTGTAAAACTTTGCCTTTAATTTTAAGAAATTGGGGAGCTTACCTTTTTTTTAGGTTTGCTGAGCTTTGTGAATCTGTTTATGTCTTCTGACAAATTTGGGACATTCTCAGCCATTATATCTTCAAATTTCTACTTGTTACTTTAAAATTCAAACTGTTTTAGGGCGGGAGAGAAGATGGCAGCGTGGTAGGAGGGAGCAGATCCCATTGCCCCCTAGACATGGGAGAAAAACCTGGCCGATCTACGGAAGATCAGAGCAGACAAGGAACAGTAAAACAGCATATTTGAGAATAAGAGATAGAAAATTGTAGCGGACGTTGAAAAACCAGCGGTAAGGAGAGCTCTTCAGAACAATAGGAGCCCAGGGATCAGCGCAGACACCACGGCGGCTGGGGCCCCAACCTAGTGCTCCACCAAGCCTGCCCCAGGGCTCTAGGGAGGGAGGTGGGTCAGGTGTTGAACCAGCTGGGAGATCTCAGGGGCCAACGGAGCAAAAGTGGGTGCCCCGTGCCAGGTCACTGCGTGACTTTGAACCACGTTTTCATGGACGCCCGACGACTGCAAAAGCATAGTCGCCCCAATCGCAGATAGAGGTGCGTGTGAAGTGAGACAGTGGCATGAAAATAGGCACCCACACAAGAACGCACATGGTCGCCGGATCATGGGCACTCTCGAAAACATAGGCACTGGCCACTGGAGACAGCTGTGGAGACATAGTTGCCAGTGCACAGGCGGGCGCTGGAATGCGGACAGCTCAGGATCATGGGTGCAGGCGCAAGATAGCTGTTGGAGCACAGGCCCCATGCAGGGCCAAAGGCAGTCGGCTGCCCATGACTGGAGAACCAAGCGCACACCCACAAAGTCGCGGAAGTCTGCACACATCAGGAGGCTCAGAACACGTGCTGAAAGACCTGTGGGGAAAGGCGCCTACTAACGGTGGGATACGTAGCACAATGAACTGAGTTCTGAACACAGAGAAAAGCAATAAGATCACCCCTCGTCCATTGCGGCCAGCAAGACCAGAAAAACCGGCTTGGCAAGTTTGAAAACAACAAGACGGTTTTGTTGTTGTTGTGGTTGTTGGATTATTTTGTTTTGTTTTGTTTGTTCCTTTTTTTTTGGTTGTTTGTATTTTTATGTGTGTTTGTTTTTTGTTTCGCTAGTTTGTGTTTTTTTGTTTGTCTGCTTGTCTATTTATATAAGAGTTTTTAATTATTCCTTCTTTATAATTTTTATCTTCTTCTTTACTCCTCAACTCCTTTTGCCTCTCTTTAATTCTTTCTTGTTTTATTCCCTCTTCCTTTCTTTCCAATTTTATCTCTTCTACCTTCCTCTTTTTTCTTCTTTCTTCTTTTTCCATTTCCCCCCTTTCTCTGTTTAAATACCCACGAGTGAGACAAAACAAACAAACAAACAAGCCTGGAACTCTGACAAAAAAACAGACTTGGACCCCAAAAGAGGGTATCCCAGCTGATGAGACAGTGGAAGCTGTGAACAACAGGATATCTGAAGGAGAATCCACCACTGAATCTCACAGATACTCTACCACAGAAGGACATACCACAAACCCAGGGAGCCAGAAAAGATCAATATAAGAAGCTGAGGCTAACAACAACAGTATTACAAACTATGGGAATACAAAGGAACAATCCCCAAATTAAAAGAAAGGAGGAAGCTCCAGAAAGAATGCTAAATGAAACGAAGGCAACTCAACTATCAGATATCGAGTTCAAAGCAATAGTCATCAGGAAGTTCCATGAGCTCCCAATGAGCTACCAAAAACTACAGGGAAGTTATGATGAACTCACTGCAAACTATATCAACATGAAAAGGGAAATAGAAACTATCAACAAGGGCCAAGAGGAAATGAAGAACACGATTTTTAAACTGAAGAACACACTATGAGGAATGAAAAGCAGAATGATGAAGCAAAAGATCGGATCAGCGAGTTGGAGAACAAAATAGAAAAAAACACCCAGAATGAGCAAGATAAGGAAAAGCAGCTCAGAAAGAATTAAGAGGGTTTAAGAGAAATGCAAGACAACATGAAACGGAATAATATCCATATAATAGGGATACCAGAAGGAGAAGAACAAGAACAAGGGATAGAAAACCTGTTTGAAAAAGTAATGATGGTAAACTTCCCTCATTTGGTGAGAGAAAAAGCCACACAAATCCAGGAAACACAGAGAGTCCCAATCAAGAGGAACCCAAAGAGGCCCACTTCAAGACACAATAATTAAAATGGCAAACTTCCAAGACAAAGAGAGAATCTTAAAGGCAGCAAGGAAAAAAAGGAAGTAACATACAAGGGAACCCCGATAAGGTTAGCAGCTGACTTCTCAATGGAAACGCTCCAAGCCTGAAGAGAATGGCAAGAAATACTCCAAGCAATGGGAACCAAAGGCCTACAACCAAGACTACATTACCCAGCAAGGCTTTCAATCAACATAGAAGGCCAAATAAGGAGCTTCCCAGACAAAAGAGTCTAAAAGAATACAACTCTACCAAACCAATGCTGCAAGAGATACTAAAGGGACTGCTTTAAGGGAAGAAAGGAAAAGACAGAGAGAGAAAGAGAGAGAGGAACACAGGTACGAAAATGGCAATGAATAAATACCTATTAATAATAACCTTAAATGTAAATGGATTAAATGCTCCAATCAAAAGACATAGAATAGCTGAATGGATAAGAAAGCATGACTCACACATATGTTGCCTACAAGAGACCCACCTCAGAACAAAAGACCTACACAGACTCAAAGTGAAAGGCTGGAAACAAATTTTCCAAGCAAACAGACAGGAAAAAAAAGCTGGGGTGGCAATACTCATATCAGACAAAATAGACTTCAAAAGAAGGGCCATAAAGAGAGACCCAGAAGGTCATTTCATAATACTCAAGGGAAGAATCCACCAAGAAGACGTAAATATTGTAAATATATATGCACCCAACATAGGAGCACCTAAATACATCAAGAAAGTCTTAGAGGACTTCAAGAAAGATACTGACAGCAACACAATTATAGTAGGTGATTTTAACACCCCACTGTCAAAAATGGACAGATCTTCCAAACAAAATATCAACAAAGATATTGTGGCATTGAACAACACTCTAGAGGAAATGGACTTAACTGATATATATAGAGCCCTTCATTCCAAAGAAGCTAAATACACTTTCTTTTCAAATGCACATGGAATATTTTCAAAGATAGACCACATGATAGGACACAAATCAAGCCTCAACAAATTCAAGAAAATTGAAATCATACCAAGCATTTTCTCTGACCATAAGGGATTGAAACTGGAAACCAACCCCAAGGGGAAAAACCCAAAACCCTCAAAATCATGGAGATTGAATAGCATGGTATTAAACAATGAATGGGTCAAGAATGAAATTAAGGAGGAAATCAAAAAGTTTCTGGAAACAAAAGATAATGACCTCACATCAACCCAAAACTTATGGGACACAGCAAAGGCAGTCCTCAGAGGGAAGATTATAGCGATACAGGCCTACCTAAAAAAGACAGAAACATCTCAAACAAATAACCTAACCCTATATCTACAAGAACTCGAGGAACAACAACAAAGACAGCCCAGAGCAAGTAGAAGGAAAGAAATAACCAAGATAAGAGCAGAATTAAATGACATAGAGACTAATAGCACAATCCTATAAATCAATGAATCCAGGAGTTGGTTCTTTAAAAAGATCAACAAACGTAACAAGCCTTTAAGCAGGCTCATCAAGAAAAAAAGAGAGAGGACTCAAATAAACACAATCAGAAATGAAAGAGGAGAGATTACAACTGACACCGCAGAAATTCAAAGGATTGTGAGAAATTACTATGAAGAACTCTATGCCAAGAAATTTGAAAACCTAGGTGAAATGGACAGGTTTCTAGAAAAATATAATCTTCCAAAACTCAATGAAGAAGAAACAGAAAGCCTGAACAGACCAATAACAACTGATGAAATTGAATCAGTAATCAAAAAACTCCCAACACACAAAAGCCCTGGACCACATGGTTTCACAGGAGAATTCAACAAAACATTTAAGGAAGAGCTAACCCCTGCTCTTCACAGATAATTAAAAAAAATCCAAAATTATGGAAGACTCCCAAACTCTTTTTATGAAGCCAGCATCATCCTCATCCCAAAACCTGATAAAGACACAACAAAGAAGGATAACTTCAGGCCAATATTGCTAATGAACATAGATGCTAAAATCCTCAACAAAATATTGGCAAACCGCCTCCAACAATACATTAAAAAGATTATACACCATGACCAATTGGGATTCATCCCAGGGATGCAAGGATGGTTCAACATTCGCAAATCAGTAAATATAATACATCACAGAAACAAAAGCAAAGACAGAAATCACATGATCATATCAATAGATGCGGAAAAAGCATTTGATAAGGTACAGCACCCATTTATGATTAAAACACTCAGCAAAGTGGGAATAGAGGGAGCATTCCTCAACATAATAAAGGCCATATATGAGAAACCTATAGCCAGCATGATACTCAAGGGGCAAAAACTAAATTCTTTTCCACTAAAATCAGGAAAAAGAAAAGGCTGTCCACTTTCATCACTTCTATTCAATATAGTATTGGAAGTCTTAGCCACAGAGATTAGACAAGAAAAGGAAATAAAAGACATCCAATTCGGAAAGGAGGAAACAAAACTATCATTGTTTGCGGATGACATGATAGTATACATAGAAAATCCTATAGACTCAGCCAAAAAACTGCTCAACCTAATAAATGAATTTGGCCAAACATCCGGATACAAAGTCAATATCCAGAAATCAAAGGCATTTTTGTATACCAACAATGAAACAGCAGAAGCAGAAATCAAGAAAAACATCCCATTCGATATAGCAAAAAGAAAAATAAAATACCTAGGAGTAAACCTAACCAAGGAGGTAAAAGACCTGTATGCAGAAAACAACACAACACTGAAGAAAGAAATCAAGGAAGACACAAACAAATGGAAGCATATACCGTGTTCATGGATCGGAAGAATTAACATCATCAAAATGTCCATACTACCCAAAGCAATTTACAGATTCAATGCAATACCTATTAAAGTTCCAATGGCATATTTCACAGACATAGAACAAACACTTCAAAAAATTATATGGAACAATAAACAACCCAGAAGAGTGGCAGCAATCTTGAGAAAGAAGAGCAAAATAGGAGGGATCACAATACCTGATACCAAAACGTATTACAAGGCCACTGTAATCAAACAGTCTGGTACTAGCATAAAAACAGGCATGTGTACCAGTGGAATAGAACAGAGAGCCCAGAAATAAACCCAAGTCTCTATAGTCAATTAATATTCAACAAAGGGGGCAGCAAGGTAAAATGGAGTAAAAATAGCCTCTTCAACAAGTGGTGTTGGGAGAACTGGACAGCTACGTGCAAGAAAATGAAACTTGAGCACCAACTTATGCCATACACAAAAATAAATTCAAGGTGAATAAAACATTTAAAATAAGCCGTAACACCATTAAAGTCCTAGAGGAGAACATAGGCAGGAAAATCTCAGATATTACACGCAGCAACATTTTTACTGATATGTCCCCTAAAGCAAGGGACATAAAGGAAAGAATAAACAAATGGGATCTCATCAAAATAAAAAGCTTCTGCATGGCCAAGGAAAACAGTATTAAAATAAAAAGAGAACCGACTGTGTGGGAAAACATATTTGCCAATGATATCTCAGATAAGGGTTTAATCTCCAAAGTATATAAAGAACTTACAAGACTCCACTCTAAGAAGACAAGCAACCCAATTAAAAAATGGGCGAAGGACTTGGGCAGACACTTCTCCAGGGAGGACATACAGAGGTTCCAGAGACACATGAAAAGATGCTGGATATCACTAGCTATCAGAGAGATGCAAATTAAAACCACAATGAGATACCACTTGACACCAGTCAGAATGGCCCTCATAAACAAAGCAACAAACAGCAAGTGTTGGAGAGGTTGTGGAGAAAAGGGGACCCTAGTGCACTGTTGGTGGGAGTGCAGACTGGTACAACCACTATGGAAAGCAGTATGGAATTTTCTAAAAAAACTAAAAATGGATATACCTTTTGACCCAGCTATTCCACTGCTAGGACTATATCCTAAAAACCTTGAAACACCAATCCAAAAGAACCTATGCACCCCTATGTTTATAGCAGCACAATTTACAATAGCCAAGTGTTGGAAGCAACCTAGGTGCCCATCAGTAAATGAATGGATCAAAAAACTGTGGTACATTTACACAATGGAATTCTATGCAGCAGAAAGAAAGGAGGAGCTCCTAATCTTTACAACAGCTTGGATGGAACTGGAGAGCATCATGCTAAGCGAAATAAGCCAGGCAGTGAAAGACAAATACCATATGATCTCACCTTTAACAGGAATCTAATCAACAAAACAACAAACAAGCATAATATAACCAAAGACATTGAAAGTGAGAACAGGCTTAAAGTCACCAGAGGGGAGAGGGGAGGGAATTTCAGGGGAAAAGGGAAGGATTTACAGGAACAAGTATAAATTAGGACACCTGGACAAAAACTATGGGAGGTGGAAATGGGAGGGAGGTGAGGAGGGCTGGGGTGGTGGGTTGGTTTGAGAATAAAAGACAGAAAACTGTACAAGATCAACAATTAAAATAAAAATTGAAAAAATAAAATAAAAAGGTTATGGGAAAACACATAAAATAATAAAAATAAATAAAATAAAATTCAAACCGTTTTAATCTCATCCACATTCTCCAGTCTTCTGAGAGTACAGTGACATGTATGTTAGTTCTTTTGTTATAGTTCCACATATTCTGAAGGCTCTGTACATTTTTTGGGTCTCTTTCCTCCTTGTTGTTCAAACTGGGAAAATTTTACCGTTATATTTTCAAGTTCACTGATTCTTATGTCCTATGATTCTGCTGATGAACCCACTTAGGTTTTTTTAATTAATTATTGAAGTTTCCTGTAATAATATTTCCACTTAGTTCTTCTTTATAACCTTAATTCATTTGCTGAGAGTTTGTATTTTTTTGTTGAGACTTCCATTTTTTATTTATTTCAAGTGTGTTTGTAATTTTCTGTTGAAAAATTATTATGATGAGTGCTTTTAAGTATCTCAAGATAATTCTCAAATCTCTGTTAACTTTGGCATCTATTGACAGTCTATTTTCATTCAAATTTAAATTTTTCTAGTTCTTGGTATGATTTTTGATTAAAACTTGCATATTTTTGTTATTCTGATACTCTGGATTTTATTTAAATCTTGTGTTTTAAATTAAATTTATTGGGGTACCATTGATTAATAAAATTATATAGGTTTCAAGTGAACACTTCTATGGTACATCATATGTATGTTGCATTGTGTGCCCACTGCCCAAAATCAAATCTTTCATCACTATGTATTTCACTCCCTTACCCTTTACTATGCCCCCATACCATCTACCTTCTGGTAACCACCAAAATGTTGTCTGTGCCTATGAGTTTTTCTTTGTTTATTGTGTTTATTTATTTGTTGCTTTCAGTGTTATATCATGGATAAGTGAAAACATATGGCTGTTGACTTTTTCTGTCTGACTTATTTTGCTTAGCACGGCATTCTCAAGATCCATTTATGCTTTGTGAAAATAGCAGTATTTAATCCTGTCTTAAAGTGCAGGGGTATTCCATTGTATATATGTACCACTTCCTTATCCAATCATCTGTCGAAGGATACATTCATTGTTTTCATGTCTTGGATACCATGAATAATGCTGCAATAAACATAGGGATGCATATATTTTGTGAATGAATGTTTTAAATATTTTCTGTAGTCCTAAAAGAGGGGTCACTGATTCATATGATAATTCTATTCTTAATATTTTGAGGAATCTCCACACTGCTTTCCATAGTGGCTGTACTAATCTGCAGTGAATGAGGACCCCTTTTTCTCCACAACATGTGCAACACTTGTTATAATCTGTTTTATTGATAATAGCCATTCTGACAAGTGTTCTGTGATATCGAATTGCAGTTTTAATATGTATTTCAGTAACAGTGAAGTTGAGCATCGTTTCGTATATCTACTGGTCATTATTTATGTCTTCTTGGGAGAAGTGTGTTCAGGTCCTCTGCCCATTTTTTAATTGGATTGTTTGTTCATTTGGTTTTGAGTTGTATGAGTTCTTTAAATATTTTAGATATTAAGTCCTTGTTGGAGCTGTTACTTGCAAATATTTTCTCCCATTCAGTTGGTTGCCTTTTTCTTTTGTTGTTCTTGTAGTTGGCAGTTTCTTTAGCTGTGGAGAAGCTTTTTAGTTTGATATAGTCCCATTCATTTATTTTTGCCTTTACTTCCCTTATATTTTGTGTTGAATTCATAAAATCCTCACTCAGATCAAGGTCCATTAATTTGGTACCTATATTTTCTTCTATGTAATTTATTGTTTCAGGCCTTACATTTAGGTCATTGATCCATGTTGAGTTAATTTTTGTGTATGAGAATAAAGAGTAGACAAATTTCATTCTTTTTCATGCAGCTTTCATTTTTTCCAACACAATTTATTTTTTTATTTTAAAGTATTTTTATTGATTATGCTATTACAGTTGTCCTATTTTTCTCCCCCTATGCCTTGTACTCCCCCTTAGTCCATGACCATGGGTTGTGCATATAAGTTCTTTGGGTTCTCCATTGCCTATACTATTCTTAACCTACCCTCGTTTACTGTTTGCCTACATATTATGCTTATTTCCTGTACCTTTTCCCACATTCTCTCCCTCCCCTCCACTGACAACCCTCCTTGTGATCTCCATTTCTTTGAATCTGTTCCTGTTCTAGTTGTTTGATTAATTCATTTTTTGTTTTTTTTTTAAGTTTTATTTATTTTTACAGGGACAGGAAGGGAGAGAGAAAGAGAAAGAGAAAAACATTGATGTGTTGTTGCCTCTTGCACAGCCACAACTGGTGACCTGGCCAGCAACCCAGGTATGTGCCCTAACTGGGAACCCAATCAGCGACCCTTTGATCTGCAAGCCTGCACTCCATCCACAGAGCCACACCAGACAGAGCTATGTTTGCTTCATTCATTTTTGTTTTTGTTTTAGGTTCAGTTGTTGATAGTTATGAGTTCGTTGTCATTTTACTGTTCATAGTTTTCCAGTCCCTTCCACCACTTTCCCTAAGCAAATTGGGCCCTTCTGGTGCCGATTTTCATGTGGGTGGGCTTGCGTACATTCTAGGACCCTGTGGGTCTCTCCAGCAAACTCTCCCATGAGTCTGGGAGTCTCTCCCAGCACTTCAACCCCCACAAGTGTTTTCAATCGATACTTTTAGGCTTTATTTCCCAGCGCTGGGGCCCTGGGTTGTGCAATCTGTCTCACTATTCATTTTTACCTGGTTTATCTGTGCACGAACATGTGACCATGGTCACCCTCCTTGTGCACCTCGCTTGGTCTGCTCGTTCCCTCCCCACACCTGGTAACCACCGCCTGTGTGCCTGGGGTGTGCCAACTACTGCCTGGGCATCCAGGACCACTAGCCACTGCTTTTCCCTACTGCAATCCCTCTCCGCCAGCCGCAGGTTCCGACCCTTTTACCAGTCTGGGTCAATCATTGTTGGACTTCCATACAATTCAATTTTCTATCTGTTCTACTTGTTTTTTTTTTTTTGTTCTAAATTTTTGTTGTCCTTAATTTTGGTTGTGAGAGGAGGCACAGTGTGTCCACCTATGCCTCCATCTTGGATGGAAGTCTGATTTTTGTTTTTAAATTGGTTGTTACACTTCTTTCGGTTGTGTGAGGAAGTGAAGCATATCTACCTATGCGTACATCTAGGCCAGAACTCCTGATTATGCCCAAAACCATTTATTGAAGAAACCTTCTTTTCTCCATTGTATATTTTTGGCTGCTTTGTCAAAAATTACTTGCCCATGTTCATGTGGATTTATTTCTAGGCTCTCAACTCTGTTCCACTGGTCTGTGTGTCTGATTTTCAGCCAATAGCATGCTGTTTTGGTTATTGTCACTTTTTAGTATAATTTGAAGTCAGGCAGTGTGATACCTCCAGCTTCATTCTTTATTTTCAGGATTGCTTGGGTTATTCAGGGTCTTTTGTGGTTCCATACAAATCTGATAATTTTTTGTTCTATTTCTTTTAACAACACCATTAGGATGTTGATGGGGTTTGTGTTAAATCTGTATATTGCTTTGAGTTATATAGACATTTTAACTATGTTGATTCTTCTAATTCATGAACATGGAATATCTTTTTATTCTTTGTATCTTTCTTTTTTTTTTAATTTTTATTTTCATTGTTGATCTTGTACAGTTTTCTGTCTTTTATTCTCACCCGAACCCGCCACCCCAACCCTCCCCACCTCCCTCCCATTTCCACCCCCCCATAGTTTTTGTCCATGTGTCCTTTATACTTGTTCCTGTAAATCCTTTCCCTTTTCCCCTGAAATTCCCTCCCCTCTCCCCTCTGGTGACTTTCAGCATGTTCCCAATTTCCATGTCTTTGGTTATATTATGCTTGTTTGTTTGTTTTGTTGATTAGGTTCCTGTTAAAGGTGAGATCATATGGTATTTATCTTTCACTGCCTGGCTTACTTCGCTTAGCATGATGCTCTCAAGTTCCATCCATGCTGTTGCATAGGGTATGAGCTCCTTCTTGACCTTTTAAAATAATGCTTTGCAGTTTTCATTGTATAGGTCCTTCACATCATTTGTTAAATTTATTCTTAGGTATTCTATTCTTTTTCTTGCAATTGCACAAAGAATTGTTTTTTCCATCTCTTTTTCTGAAAGTTCATTGTTAGTATATAGGAATTCAATGGGGTTTTGTACATCAGTTTTGTATTGTGCAATGTAACTATATTTGTTTATAGTTCGTAATAGTTGTTTAGTAGATTCTGTAGGGTTTTCTATATAAAGAATCATGTCATCTGCAAAACATGGTGATTTTACTTCTTGATTCTCAAAGTGGATGCCTTTTATTTCTTTCTCTTGCCTGATTGCCATGTCTATTACTTCCAGTATATGTTGAGTGAGAGTATGAGAGTGGACATACTTATCTTTTTCCCGTTCATAGCAGAAAGCTTTCAGTTTTTCACCTTAAGTATGATATTATTTTAGGGTTTGTTTTATATGGCCTTTAAAATATTGATGTAGTTTTCCTCTATGTCAAATGTATTAAGTGTTTTCATTTTTTAATTATTTTGTATTGATTATGCTATTACAGTTGTCCTCACTTTTCCTCCTTTGCCCTCCTCCACCCAGCACACTCACTCCTCAGACAATCCCCCCACCATTGTTCATCTCCATAGGTCAGGTGCATATAAGTTCTTTGGCTACTCTATTTCCTGTATGGTACTTTATACTCCCATGGCTATTCTGTAACTACCTATTTGTACTTCTTAATCCCCTCACCACTTCACCTATTCTCCTGTAACCATTTCCCATCTGGCAATGATCAAAATGCTCTCCATATCCATGATTCTATCTCTGTTCTTATTTGCTTAGTTTATTTTTTAAAGTCAATTTTTTTAAAGATTTTATTTATTTAATTTTAGAGAAAGGGGAAGGGAGGTATAAAGAGAGGGAGAGAAACATCAATATGTGGTTGTCTCTCACACACCCCCTACTGGGTACCTGGCCCACAAACCAGGCATGTGCCCTGACTTGGAATTGAACCAGAGACCCTTTGGTTCACAAGTTAGCAATCAATCCACTGAGCCATACCAGCCAGGGCTCAATTGTTAATAGATATGTATTTATTGCCATTTTATTGTTCATAGTTTTGATCTTCATTTTCTTAAATAAATTCCTTTAATATTTCACACAATAATTGTTTGGTTTTGATGAACTCCTTTAGTTTTTTCTTGTCTCAGAAGCTCTTTATCTGCCCTTCAATTCTAAATGCTATCTTTGCTGAATAGGACAATCTTGGCTGTAGGTCCCTGTTTTCCGTGACTTTTAATATTTCCTGCAAATCCCTTCTAGCCTCCAAAGTTTCTTTTGAGAAATCAGCTGGCAGTCTTATGGGAACTCCTCAGTGGTAACTAACTTCTTTTGCTGCTTTTAAGATTCTGTCTTTATCTTTAAACTTTGGCATTTTAAATGTGGTGTGTTTTGGAGTGGGCCTCTTTGCACCCATCTTGTTTGGGACTTTCTGTGCTTCCTGGATTTATTTGCATGTGTATTTCCCTCAGCAAACTGGGGAAGTTTTCTTTTTCTTTTTTTTTTTTTCAAATTTCCTATTTCTTGCTCTTTCTTGCTCTTTCTTTTGTCCTTCTGGCACCCCTATGTTGTAAATGTTGGACCTCTTGAAGTTGTCCCAGATGCTGCTTATACTGTCCTTATTTTGGGGGGATTCTTTTTTCTTCTTGTGATTCTGATTGGTTGTTTCTTTTTCCTTATTTTCTAAATCATTGATTTGATTCTGAACTTCATTCACACTACTATTGTTCCTCTGTAAAATGTTCCTTTTTTCAATTAATGTATCCTTCACTTCTGACTAGATTATTTTTATACTGTTGAGGTCCTCACTAAGTTCCTTGAACATCCTTATAACCAATGTTTTGAAGTCTGCATCTAAAAGATTGCTTGTCTCCGATTTGTTTAGCTCTTTTTCTGCAGTTTTGATCTCTCCCTTCGTTTGGGTCATATTTCTTTGTCTCCTCATTTTGGTACCATCATATTTGTTTCTTTGTAATAAATAGAGCTGTTTGACTACGTGTCTTGGTAGCATGGCCTAACATAGTAGGTGTCTTGTAGGGTCCAGTGGCACAGCCTTGCCATCACCCAAGCTGGGTAATTGAAGTGTATCCTCTGTGTGAACTGAGTATACCCTCCTCTTGTAGTTGAGCTTTGGTCGCTATTGGCAGGTCAATGAGAGGGATTTACCCAGGCCAGTCAGCTGCAAAGATTGGCTGTGACCATTTACAACCAACCCGTGCCCTCTGTGTAGGATCAGCTGCACAAGGGCATGGTGGTGGTACTCCAATGTGATCTTTGGCTTTCCACTCAGTGCACTGGCCCTGGGTTTTCCCATGTGGTTAGGCCAAGGTCAACCCCCACTTGTGTTTTGCCTGAGGCCTCCCTGCCTCAGTTATGAAGCAATCTGATATGGCTGCTACTTGAACTGGTGTTAGAAATTCCCAAGTGAAGCTAAGTTTTGAATCTAGTTTGGATGCTGCTAGTGCTGGGCCTGGGGTTGAGGCCAGTTGTTGCTTATTTGAGAGGATTAGGAAGTTGTGAAACATAAGTCAAGAATAGCTTTTCATATAGGAAAGTAGCTTGGTTGGACCTCTAAGATGGGTGGGGAGGAGTCTCTGGGGATCTCCAACGTGGGCCCCACAGTGTTAGCCACATTGATGGTGTCTCAGATATGGTACCATCTTGCTTGCTGTGTGGTTCTGTGGGTGTATGTTTTAGAAAAGGGACAAGGACCTCTGCTCACTTTGATGCCAAACACTTCTGTTCCTCCCTGTGTACTACTGGTGCCTTTCAAGCTGCTACCCTGGTGCTGGAGCTCAGAAGGAGTGAGTCTGAATAGGTGAGTCTGTGTGTGGGTTCTTTCAGAGGAATTGCTTGGGACTCCAGGAGTTTCTTCCACTGACCAAATCCCCACTGATTTTGCAGCCAGAAGTAGGGGGACTTATCTTCCTGGCACTGAAACCCTAGCCTGGGGGGTGGGGCTGGTGTGGGGCTTGGACTCCTCACTCTGAGATACTCATCCTGAATTTTTATCCACCACATGTGGGTGAGGGATCATCCCATTCAATGTCTGCTGCATAGATGTGGTTTCTTTAATTCTGTAGTTGTCGGATTTCCATTTAATTTGATTTCTGATGGTTCTGAGTGATGGTTATTCTATATTTTAGTTGTAATTTTGATGTGGTTGTGTGAAGAAGCAAGCCATGTCTGCGTATGCTGCCATCTTGACTGAAAATTGTAGTCATCTTATTATTGAGAATTTTTAATCATAAATGGATGATGTATGTTGTCAAATGCTTTTTCTGCATCTGTTGATATGGTCACATGTTTTTTTATTCTTTATATTGTTAATGTGGTGTATTACATTGATTGATTTGTACATGTAAATGTGTGCATTTGTAAATCTTACATTTTAACAGTCTTCCTCTGATATTGCTCTAGTGGGGAAAGAGAATCCTGCTTTGTTACTGCTAGATAGGGGTGAAAGTTTGTTTTCACTTGGCCTCTATTGGCAGAAGGCAATATGCAGATGTGATCCTCATTTTTGCTTGTCACTGGCCAGGTGTGAGAGTTGAGTTCTTTACTAGGTCTCCAAAGACACCAAACTGATTTCAAGAGAGAGAGACATTTCCTTACTGATCCCCATGTGGCTTCCATAGACTTTTTAGATAAGAGGAGATCTCATTGCTCCCAAGTAGGAATGAAAATCCTGACTTTTCACTGGCCTTATCTGAATCCACCCTAACTGGGTGGGGAGTATCACAACACTTTTTTTATAGCCTGGGGAAGGTGTTCATCCTTTTTTTTAAAATCCTCACTTGATGATATGTTTATTGATGAGAGCAAGTGAGGCGGGGAGAGAGAGAGAGAGAGAGAGAGAGAGAGAGAGAGAGAGAGAGAGAGAGAGAGAGAGAGAAACATTAACATGAGAGAAACATTAATTGGTTGTCTTGTATACAGATCCCCAACTGGGGATGGAACCCACAACCTGGGTCAAACCCGCAATGTAGGTATGCACCCTAACCAGGGATCAAACCCACAAACTTTTCGTGTATGGAACATGCTCCGACCAACTGAGCCATCTGGCCAGGACAGAAAGTGTACATTCTTCATTTGACCTTTGCTGTCAGGAGTGGAAGTGGGCCCAAAGATTTTCTGTGGTATGTGGCCAGAGTAGTGCACTTACCGTCTAAAAGTTTCAGTTTTATTAGGCTGTCCTTTCTGGTCCTTTAGGTGGAGAGGACCAGGTTTTCTAATTGCTTTCTTTTCTTTTTTGTCAGTGTCCATTAGTGTTTCAGGACTTCCAGGTTCTCCACTACCTAGTCTGGAAATATAAAGAAAAAAAGAATACCTAGGGAACTTCTGAATATACCAAATTCCAATATGATTTTTTTTATTTTGCTCTCTATTTTATTTCATTGATCTCATGAACCTTTGCCATAATGTTTTAATTTTTTTTATTTTTACTATAGTAAATAAAATGTATTACAGCTTCATTTTATTATTTTATTTGACAGAACTTGGTTATTTTTTTTTTATTGTTGTTCTACTATGGTAGTCCCAATTTTCCTCCATTGCTCTCCTCTTGCTTGCCCAGCTCCCACTCCCATAGTCAATCCCCATCCTGTTGTCCATGTCCATGGGTCATTTATACTAGTTTTTTAACTGGGCCCTTTCCCTTCTTTCCTCCTTTATCCTCCTCTCCCTCCCATCTGACAGTCCTTAGTTATTCTTAAATATTTTAGAAGAATTTTAAAATAAGCTTGATTAATTGTAAATTCTTATAATGATTTATATATGCCACTATAAATTAGTCCAAACCCAGAGAATGTAAAATACCAGTAGTAAACCCTAAGGTAAATTATGACTGATTATGATGTGTCAATGTAGGTTCATCTTTGGTTTTAAAAAAGTACCATTCTTGTGAATGAGTTGATAAGAAGGTCAAGAGGTAGGCCAGATATTGGTGGGGGAAAGGGGTAAATGGGAAATCTCTGTAGCTTGCTCTTAATGTTGTTATAAACATAGAATTTCTCTTAAAAAATAAAGTTTAAAAACTTCCGGTTACTGTTTTCATAAGATCATGTTACTATTATAGATGAATTTCAAAAGCAAAGTATGTTATGTCATTCATTTAAATCTACTTTTATGACTCAACAAAATGTTTTAAATTTTCTTTATGTTTTCCCTGTATGTTTCTAGTTAGGTCTGTTCCTAGAATCTTGCTTTTCTTAATGTGTTCCTACAGTTGCAATTGTAAATGTTATGTCTTCTTTCATGACATTTAAACAACTGTGTTTCTATATCAACACTTGCATTTTTAAATTTTTATTTTATGCCATCTATCTTACTTATTTCTATTTGTAAAGGATAAAATCTTTCTTTTCCTTAGGAAAATAAACTATAAGTTTTAATTGATTTTCAATGATATTATATTAGGTTGGCCAAAAATTCATATAGACTCTTCAATAAAATAAAAGATACATTTTTTTATTTTCGCCAATACCTTTATTGATTTGGATATTTTGAGTATGTCAGCTATCTCCCACTTGGTATAACATTGGTTGTTCTCAACCAATGTTTCAATTGGATCACCATCAACTTCAACTGGCCTACCTGAACAGTGGTGTAGTGTCATCCAGCAAGAAATCTCCAGCACAAAACTTGGCAAACCACTTTTGACACGTCCTATGAGTCACAACACCTTCTCTGTACACTGCACATTTTTTTCGTGTTTCAGTTGTGTTATTATCTTTCTTGAGAAATAAAGCATAATATGCCAAAAACTTTGCTTATTTACTTCCATCTTAAATATTAAATGGCTACACAAAATTAACCAATTTTGATGTTTTTTTTAATTTATGCTGATATAATAGCCCTCACAATACAATCTAACAAAACTGTTTCGAATGAAGTTAAGGATTACTAAGGACTACTAGAGCAATCTTACAGAAAAAAATACTGAATGAACATTTTGGCCAACCCCACATTCTACTGCCCTGTTCTTCAATCAAATGTACACCCACTTGCCTTGATGGTTCCTACCTAAATTAACCACTACTATGGTAATTCTCAAATTGTAATGTTCTCTTTAGATTATTCCTTCTATACTCATTAGTTTACATTCCACTCTAGGGAAGAGCTTTCACTTCTCCATTTTTTAAATATATTTTATTGATTATACTATTATAGTTGTCCCATTTCTCCCCCATCATTCCCCTCCACCCTGCACACCCCCTCCCACCCACATTCCCCCCTTTAGTTCATGTCCTTGTGTCATAAGTTCTTTAGCTTCTACATTTCCCACACTATTCTTGCCCTCCCCCTATTTTCTACCCACCGTCTATGCTACTTATTCTCTGTATCTTTCCCTCCCCTTCTACTCCCATTCCTCTGTTGCTAACCCTCCAAGTGATCTCCATTTCTGTGGGTCTGTTCCTGTTCTAGCTGGTTGCTTAGTTTGCTTTTGTTTTAGGTGTGCTTGTTAATATCTGTGGGTTTGCTGTCTTTTCACTGTCATATTTTCTTTTTCTTAGATAAGTCCCTTTAACATTTCATATAATAAGGGCTTGGTGATGATGAACTCCTTGAACTTGACCTTATCTGAGAACCACTTTATCTTCCCTTCCATTCTAAATGACAGCTTTGCTGGATAGAGCAATTTTGGATGTAGGTCCCTACCTTTCAAGACTTCAAATATTTCTTTCCAGCGCCTTCTTGCCTGGAAGGTCTCTTTTGAGAAATCAGCTGACAGTCTGATGGGAACTCCTTTGTAGGTGACTGTCCCCTTATCCCTTGCTGCTTCTAGAATTCTCTGCTTCATTTTAATCTTGGCTAATGTAATTACGATGTGCCTTGGCGTGTTCCTCCTTGGGTCCAACTTCTTTGGGACTCTCTGAGCTTCCTGGACTTCCTGGAAGTCTATTTCCTTTGCCAGATTGGGAAAGTTCTCCTTTATTATTTGTTCAAATAAATTTTCCACTTGTTGCTCTTCTTCTTCCCCTTCTGGGACCCCTATAATTTGGATGTTGGGACATATAAAGATGTCCTGGAGGTTCCTAAGCTTTTGTTCATTGTTTTGAATTCTTGTTTCTTCCTTGTTTTCTGTTTGGTTGTTTGGTTCTTCCTTCTGGTCCATTCCATTGATTTGAGTCCCAGTTTTCCTCCCATTTCTATTGGTTCCCCATGCATCTTCCTTCATTTCACGTATTGTAGCCTGCATTTTTTCATCTAGTTTGTGAGCAAAATCAACCAATTCTGTGAGCATCCTGATCACCAGGGCTTTGAACTGTGCATCTGATAGGTTGGCTATCTCTTCATGGCTTAGAGGAATTGGCTCTAGGGATTTCATTTGTTCTCTGGTTTGAGCCATTTTTGGTGTTTTTTTGTTTGTTTGTTTGTTTGTTTGTTTTGGTTTTGGTCTGGTCGTGGCTGTTATGTAGTGAGGGGTGGCGCCTTAGGTATTCTCCAGTGCAGGGCAGCCCAGTCACCGAGTTGTGATGCTGGATGTGGGGATGGGGTCTGAGAGGGAATAATGGTGCCTGCTCTGCTCTCTCCTGGATACTCATCCCCTCCACCGCTTCCCCATCATCTGGACCATCTGCGCGCGCAAATGTGGGACCACCTGATCAGCCGGCCGCCTTGTGTGGCCTCACTGGGTCTGCACAGTTGCCCCCCTGTGGCCGGGGTCCTCCAGCTGCCGCCTGTGCACCTTGGAACTGCCAGCCACTGCTGCCTGCATTCCCAGGTCTGCACCTCCACTTTTTCCTGCTGTGACTCCGCCACTCTTACCCATCTGAATGAATGGTTGTTGGACTTCCATACAGTTCAATTTTCTATCAGTTCTTGTTGTTTTCTTGTTTCTAAATATTTGTTGTCCTTAAGTTTGTGAGAGGAGGCACAGTGTGTCCACCTACGCCTCCATCTTGGCTGGAAGTCACTTCTCCATTTTTTTTTACTCATTCATTTTTTTCTTTGTATTAGTATGGGCTTATGGATATATGTCTATATTCTTCAATTTGTTGTGATACTTCACTATCATTATTTATTTTGATATTCAAATTATCCAATATTTGGATAGGGGGTTCCTGATTAGACTTTCTCTAGTGCCTTTTTGACACATCCCCTTCAATCTTTGATCACCTCCTTATTTGTCAAACACAAGATCTTCCAGGATCATTTTGTACTTTTCCTGCTCCATAATTAGAAACCATCATTTTCCAAAAAGCCCTGATTCCTTTTAGAGGAGAATTTTATTTAGAAACCAAGATTTGTGCACTCTAGCAGAGAGAGCTAGCAAATATTTCTTGTACATATGTGTGTATACACAACACCACACATATATTGATATCTATTTCTATGTGTACGTGTGTGCACACATGTGATGAATATATATCAATATTTCCAGTTTAAATTCAAAATTCAAGAATTCTTTATAGCACTTCTTCTTTCTATATTTATGAATTCCCTTCTCTGACGAGAGAGCGATATGATCAATACTCTTGTATATAATCAATCTCCCGACCATGTTGCTGTCCTCCTCAGCACATGACCGCATTGCCAATTCTTCAGCCCACTGGCTCTTTAATCCTGTCCCTTATAAATCTCAGCCACACTACCATCTCCAAGAGAAGAGGAAGGTAAAAAGAAAAAGGCCTTTATTATTATTTTTAATAATTTACATGTATTTTTTGCTGTTTTATGGTATACAATCATACCATCTGCGAAAAATAAAAACTTTAGCTTCTCTTTTTTAATGTTTTTCTTCTTGCACTTGTCTATTTCCACTAGAAAGTACCCTCAAATAATGTTAAGTAATGGAGATGATAGTCAACATATTTGCTTTATTTGTAACTTTAATAGTAATACTTCTAGTATTACTACACCATTACACATAATTGGGATACCAAAAGGAGGAGAAGACAATGGACTAGAAGAAGAATTTGATGTGCTAACAACTCGATCCTTTTCAAAATATATGATAGATGTAAACCTCAGATCCAGGAATTTAGAGAATACCAAGCAGGAGAGACACCAAACACAAACAAACAAAAAAATAACAACTGCCCACAGACATGTCACATAAAAACTTTAGAAAACCAGAGTGTTGAATAGATGAAGCATAAGAGATTTATTAGGGTGGTGAAACTATTTGTGTGACATTCTAATGGTGAATACATGACATGTTGCTGCATTTGTCAAAACCTATAATACTTTATGATACAGAATGAATCTTTTTTAAGGTTTTATTTTCTTATTTATTTTTAGAGAGAAGGGAAGGGAGGGAGAAAGAAAGGGACAGAAACATCAATGTGCGGTTGCCTCTCGCATGCCCCCTACTGGGGACCTGGCCCACAACCCAGGCATGTGCCCTAACTGGGAGTCAAATTAGCGACCTTTTGGTTCGCAGCCCATGCTCAATCCACTGAGTTATGCCAGCCAGGCACAGCGAATCTTAATATATGCTAATGAAAAACCATTTAGTTTGTCAGGGGATAGCAGAAAGAAATGAAGACTATGACATGAAGCTGTACCTGTATTATCTGCATATGAAACAACTTCATTGAAGAGAGTGTGGGGAAAAGAAGCTAACATAAGCAACTTTGAAATGAGTATAATTTGTAAGATTAAATGCTAAAAAATGTATATAAACATTGTATTCTAGTTAGTAAAGTTTTGTATCATGGGAAGTACAGAATAACAATTCTGATACTGCTATACATGTATACTGTCATTGAATAATTAAGTGGTTGGTGAGTGGTGAGAGCAAGGTTTGTTTTTTTTTTTCCTATTGATTGGGAATTTACAAATAAACAAGGAAAATAGGCTAGAATGATCCACGTACTAATGAATTAAAGTTGACAATATTGGTATGAACTCATGTTTAGTTTAATTTAGATGCAGATGGTTACATATAGAAATATTTATAAATATGTGTATAGACACTGGTTATTATACATACATATATTTTCTTTTTCTTGGAAAGTGAGAGGGCATAGCAGCAATGGTACCCTAGCAGCAACTAGCACACCTAGCACCCAGACAGTTATTTCTAATATTATTCTCCAGCAGGAGGAATGAGGAATTCTTGGAGAAATTGCTGACTCCAGAACTGCAGCAGAAATCATGCAACATGAGCTGGAAGCATCTTGTAGTGCCAGAAAGTAAGGGAAAAAATTTATAAGATGATGGAGGTATATCAAAGGGACATAGAAGCCAACTAAAAATGTTCCCAATGACTAAAACTGGAACAAATTAGCAACAAAATAAAGTTACTAAAATAATTTAGTAATCCAAAATTTAAATATCCATGAGTTCATACTCATACAAATACATAATTGAATAAAAGGAATTATGTGAGAAAGACAGGATAGATCTGTGCTGAAGAAATCCATACAATTTATATAGATACTTTATCCTCAAGATACTCCTCACTTATTAAGCATGGGCTATGCATAATGAGTTCCTTCCAACAGTACAGTATGAAAAATATGTGAGGGGAAGGTAACTTTTCTGTAGAAAACCCTACAAAGACTACTTCAGCCAGTTAATCAAGGTTAACATCTACAGTGATGAGTCATAATTATAGCATGTACACTTGATATGACATGATGTTAATGGCACTTTACCTCTGTGGTTTTTCTTCTAAAACCCTATAACCACAGTCCAATCATGAGAAAAACTTCAGAGAAATCCCTATCGAGAAATAGTCTGCAAAGTATTTGACCTGTAGTCCTCAAAACTTCCAAGATCATAAAGAATAAGGAAAGTCTGAGAAAGCAATATAACCAAGCGTAGCCTAAGGAGAGAAGACAGCTAGATATAATGAGATATTCTGGCTAGAATATCATGGAATTGAGGACTTCCGGCCCAGATGGAGGTGTAGGTAGACATACTGTGCCTCCTCTCACAACAAAAATTAACGACAAAAAGATTTAGAAACAAGAAAACAATCGGGACTGATAGAAAATTGAACTGTACAGAAGTTCAAAACCATTCATCCAGACCGGTAAGAGGGGCAGAGTCGAGGCAGGAAAAAGTGGAGATGCGAACCTGGGCACACAGGCAGCAGTGGCTGGAAATCCCCAGGCATGGAGGTGGCGGCAAGCAGACCCTAGGTGCACAAGTGTTGGCTAGTGGACCATGGGCATGGGGTGGCAACTGTGTAGACCCAGTGAGGCCCTGCGAGGCAGCTGGCTGACCAGGTGGTACCACATACTCACGCAGATAATCCAGGCAAAGGGGAAGTGGCTGAAGGGACTGGAATCCAAGAGAGAGCAGAGCACGTGCCATTGTTCACTCTCGGACCCCACCCCCACACACAGCATCACAACTCAGTGACTGGGCTGCCCCCACACTGGGGAACATTTAAGGCTCCACCCCTCACTACGTAACAGCCGAGACCAGACAAAAACAAAACAAACAAACAAACAAACAAACAAAAAACACCAAAAATGGCTCAAACCAGAGAACAAATCAAAGCACTAGAGCCAATTCCTCTAAGTGACCAAGAGATAGCCAACCTATCAGATGGACAGTTCAAAGCACTAGTGATCAGGATGCTCACAGAATTGGTTGATTTTGCTCACAAATTAGATGAAAAAATGCAGGCTACAATACGTGAAATGAAGGAAGATGCATGGGGAACCAATAGAGATGGGAGGAAAACTGGGATTCAAATCAATGGAGTGGACCAGAAGGAAGAAACTAACAACCAAACAGAAAACAAGGAAGAAACAAGAATTCAAAAAAATGAGGAGAGGCTTAGAACCTCCGGGACATCTTTAAACGTCCCAACATCTGAATTATAGGGGTCCCAGAAGGGGAAGAAGAAGAGCAACAAGTGGAAAACTCATTTGAACAAATAATAAAGGGGAATATCCCCAATCTGGCAAAGGAAATAGTCTTCCAGGAAGTCCAGGAAGCTCAGAGAGTCCCAAACAAGTTGGACCCAAGGCGGAACATGCCAAGGCACATCATAATTACATTATCCAAGATTCAAATGAAGGAGAGAATTGTAGAAGCAGCAAGGGATAAGGGGACAGTCACCTACAAAGGAGTTCCCATCAGACTGTCAGCTGATTTCTCAAAAGAGACCTTCCAAGCAAGAAGGCGCTGGAAAGAAGTATTTGAAGTCTTGAAAGGCAAGGACCTACATCCAAAATTGCTCGATCCAGTAAAGCTGTCATCTAGAATGGAAGGGAAGATAAAGTGGTTCTCAGATAAGGTCAAGTTCAAGGAGTTCATCATTACCAAGCCCTTATTATATGAAATGTTAAAGGGACTTATCTAAGAAAAAGAAGGTAAAAAGTAGGACAGTAAAAAGACAGCAAACTCATAGGTATTAACAACCACTCCTAAAACAAAAGCAAACAACTAGATCAGGAACAGAACCACAGAAATGGAGATCACATGGAGGGTTAGCAACAGGGGAGTGGGAGGAGGAGAGAGGGGGAATAGGTACAGAGAATAAGTAGCATAGACAGTGGGTAGAAAATAGACAGGGGAGGGCAAGAATAGTGTGGGAAATGTAGAAGCTAAAGAATTTATGACACATGGGCATGAACTAAAGGGGGGAATGTGGGTGGGAGGGGGTGTGCAGGGTGGAGGGAATAATGGGGGAGAAATGGCACAAATGTAATAGCATAATCAATAAAATATATTTTAAAAAAATACCATGAAATTGAAAAGTACAACCAGTTAGAAAGTTGGACATTTGAATAAAATATGTACTTTATGGGAGGGGGTGGGGAAAATATGTACTTTAGTTAATAATGTATCAGTATTGGTTCTTTCATTTAACAAATGCACAATATTTATGTAAGATGTTAAAAACTGGGAAAGAGGGGACTTCTGGCCAAGATGGAGGCGTAGGTGGACACACTGTGACTCCTCTCACAACCAAAATTAAGGACAACAAATATTTAGAAACAAGAAAACAACCAGAGCTAATAGAAAATTGAACTGTACGGAAGTCCAACAACCATTCTTCCAGACCAGTAAGAGGAGCGGAGTCTCGGCAGGAAAAAGTGGAGGTACAGACCCGGGAACACAGGTGGCAGTGGCTGGCAGTTCCCAAGCATGCAGGTGGCTGGCAGGCCCACAAGCGGTGACTGGCGGACCCCAGGCACGGGGTGGCAACTGTGCAGACCCAGTGAGGCCGCACAAGATGGCTGGCTGACCAGGTGTTCCCACATTCCAGCACGCAGATAATCTAAGCAAAGGGGAAGCAGCGGAAGGAACTGGAATCCAGGAGAGAGCGGAGCAGGCACCATTGTTCCCTCTCGGACCCTGCCCCCACATATAGCGTTACAATCCAGCGACAGGGCTGCCCCGCACTGGGGAACATCTAAGGCTCCACCCCTTACTACGTAACAGCCGAGACCAAACAAAAACAAAACAAACAAACAAACAAAAAACACCAAAAATGGCTCAAACCAGAGAACAAATCAAAGCACTAGAGCCAATTCCTCTAAGCCATAAAGAGATAGCAAACCTATCAGATGCACAGTTCAAAGCCCTGGTGATCAGGATGCTCACAGAATTGGTTGATTTTGCTCACAAACTAGATGAAAAAATGCAGGCTACAATACGTGAAATGAAGGAAGATGCATGGGGAACCAATAGAGATGGGAGGAAAACTGGGATTCAAATCAATGGAGTGGACCAGAAGGAAGAAATAAACAACCAAACAGAAAACAAGGAAGAAACAAGAATTCAGAAAAATGAGGAGAGGCTTAGAACCTCCGGAACATTTTCAAACGTCCCAACATCCGAATTATAGGGGTACCAGAAGGGGAAGAAGAAGAGCAACAAGTGGAAAACTTATTTGAAGAAATAATAAAGGAGAATATCCCCAATCTGGCAAAGGAAATAGTCTTCCAGGAAGTCCAGGAAGCTCAGAGAGTCCCAAAGAAGTTGGACCCAAGGAGGAACAAGCCAAGGCACATTGTAATTACATTATCCAAGATTCAAATGAAGGAGAGAATTGTAGAAGCAGCAAGGGATAAGGGGACAGTCACCTACAAAGGAGTTCCCATCAGACTGTCAGCTGATTTCTCAAAACAGACCTTCCAGGCAAGAAGGGGCTGGAAAGAAATATTTGAAATCTTGAAAAGCAGGGACCTACATCCAAGATTGCTGTACCCAGCAAAGCTGTCATTTAGAATGGATGGACAGATAAAGTGCTTCTCAGATAAGGTCAAGTTGAAGGAGTTCATCATCACCAAGCCCTTATTATATGAAATGTTAAAGGGACTTATCTAAGAAAAAGAAGATAAAAATATGACAGTGAAAAGACAGCAAACTCACAGCTATTAAGAACCACACCTAAAACAAAAGCAAACTAAGCAACCAGCTAGAACAGGAACAGAACCACAGAAATGGAGATCATATGGAGTGTTAGCAACAGGGGTGTGGGAGGAGGAGAGAGGGGGAAAAGGTACAGAGAATAAGTAGCATAGATGATGGGTAGAAAATAGACAGGGGGAGGGCAAGAATAGTGTGGGAAATGTAGAAGCTAAAGAACTTATGACACAAGGACATGAACTAAAGGGGGGAATGTGGGTGGGAGGGGGTTTGCAGGGTGGAGGGGAATGATGGGGGAGAAATGGGACAACTGTAATAGCATAATCAATAAAATATATTTTATTTTAAAGTGTTTTTTTTTTTAGATTTTATTTATTTATTTTCAGAGAGGGGAAGGGAGAGAGAAAGATCAATGTGTGGTTGCTTCTTGCATGGCCCCCACTAGGTACCTGGCCCACAACCCAGGCATGTGCCCTGACTGGGAATCGAACCCGCGATACTTTGGTTCGCAGCCCGCGCTCAATCCACTGAGCTACGCCAGCCAGGGCTCAATAAAATATATTTTAAAAAACTGGGAAAGACTGATGTGGGGTATTTGGGAACTCTTTACTATCTTTGCAAAACTTTTGTAAATTTGAAAATGTCCTAAAATTTTAAAAGCATATTTATTAAAAATATCTGTTAGAATTTATGAATGAAACAATGTGGGCCTTTTGTTTTGTGGGGAAAATTGCTCTTTGACAATTTTCTCTGTTTCTTACATGGTTATTTATTTGGTCATATTTTCTATATAAGCACTCTTGGATTCAGTTTTCGTAGTTTTATTGTTGGAGAATATAAAGTGTAAAATTCCAAGATTTTAAATTTATTTGTACGGAGAATAACAGGATTTTGAGAAATGCAATCAGGGTTAGCCCCATAAGCTCCCTCAATTTCTGGACTTTTTACATCTCCTCCAACCGAAGTAAGTAACCCCTCCTCCCAACCACCTGCAAGCTCTGCTTTACTTTTTCCTGAACTGTTGCTATTGGAGCAGAAAACCTAGCAGGAATTTCAGTTCTTTCATTCCAGACTTGCTTTTCTCTCTAGTCTCACCTGTTATAAGTCTGACTTATGGCCTGGTACCCCAAATTCCTATACTGATTATCAATACTTTCACTTTCCCTGGACATATATCAGTACCTGGGACTGGACTGGCATTTTCTGTTCTCTGCTGAATTCATTTGCCAAGACCCCTACAGAGCTGGAGCTCCATGTAGACACCCATTCCCTCAATGCTGATTTTATTATCCTGAGCCACTCCTTGTTCTACAATGCTTTCAACCTGTTTCCTAGACCTCCTCTGTGCCACCCACTTCATTTTCTTCCAGGGGAACATTCTTTGGAGCCTTCTCCACATCCCTCCAATTGTTAAGTTGTTCCTTTAAGTTGTTAATAGTCCTTTTCTCTCCCCAAGAAACACTTTCTGGCTCCAAGGAGTTTTTAATTCAATCCTGATAAATGAATTACTGGTATTATTTTATACAAGCTTAAGTCAAGGTCGTGCTGATGACTCTTGCAAGGTAAAAGGGGGAATTCTTTCCATCCACAAGATTTTCTCTTTTCTGTTTGATTAACTTATGATTCCAAGTGTCTGTTCTAGACAGGTGTTTCTTGGGGTTTATATGCATAAATCTCCCTTTCAACAGAAGGTGACTTACGGCAACTAGCAACAGCAAAGAACAATTTAAGAAAATGCTGTTAAATTGCAGAGGCTAAAGCAGATTGATGTCAGTTTCCAAGCTGCCCTCTGAAGCTGACCACCAATATATCTGTTTGTCCAAAGACACTGGAAGGGATTTAGCATTTTGTTTGGCCTTTTGTAGCAAGGATTCTGATATCATTGCCAAAATAGAAGATACATACCCAAGGGAATCACTACAAACTACTTTAGCAAAAGAATGTCTACAGTTTTCTGTGAGAGACAGCATCACTTTAAAAACAAAGTGCTTTTAACAAGAAAAATTTTCAAATATTTTAAACAGTTTTTGTTTACAAGTTACCAATTTCTAGCAGTGGGTTCAGGCTATAACATGGGAATATTTGACATCATTGGGATGATGGAGATCTTTTTAGCTACCAGGATTGTTAATGGAGGTAAAGGGGGTGGAAATGGTTGCCTACTGAGATGGTGGGTTTTATCTTATATGAGATGTGGGGAGGGGTGGTCAGGAAGGTATCAGATGAACATGTACTGGAGTCCTGTCAAGGGGGTTTCTGTTTCAGAAAACTATTTGCTGATTAGTTTCTGCAGTTTTTTAAAAGCCCACAATCCTTCATCTTATATTACACAAATTCAAAAAGAGTAGAGTTTCAATGAGGGCTGAAGAACTGGAATAAGGTGGAACTGGAAGTGCTGGGGCAAAATCCAATCCAGGGTCTTGTCTGCTGATCTATTGAATCAGAACAAACTGTAAGAACACTGTTAAGATACAGACTTACAAGCCTAACTCCTTCACATTCTACCCTCTGTAACCTAGGAGGATACTCGAATAATTCACTTTGAAACCTATGTATTCAGTAGAAGCTCAGGTTTTAGAAACTGGCTGAATACCTGGGACTCAGCAGGAAGGCCACAGCTGCTCACTAACTCTCCCAGAGATGGACTGCAGGTGATGTATGGGAATGCACAGGAAGCTGTGCCCCGAAAAAGGAGAATGATGTCAGGGTGGGAGATATGAAGTGGGTAAATACTTGTGCCTCCAGTGGAGCTGTATCCATCCATAGGAGAGGAAAAGGTTTGTGAAATCTAGAGATTGTTTGTAAGGCACTAGTACACCAAATATGGGTGCAGCAGCCCAAAGCCTATACCTGCACTAAGCTTCATGAAACTTGCCCTCAGGATGAGCGTTCAAACTCACTTCTACCTGAATTACGGTTCTGATCTACCCTGGACATTTTGGGCTCAGTAATTGCTGCCCCATTCCTGGCACTGAAGGATATGGTTGCTCTAATTCCTAGTGCAGGATAGCCCTGATGGGGAATTGCCAGCCCTGTACATTGGCCCACCTGATGCTTTTTTAGCTTTGGATGCTCAGAGTGGAAGGTGCTTAACCCAGCAAGCATTTGGATATGTGATTCCGGAGCTAGGAAGATCTCTTTGTCACTCTGGTGAACCTGGACAATTACCTTAATGAATTATTTTATTAATAGTGTAGGGAACATATTGCTGCTGGATTTCATTTTATTCTCTTGTCCTTCTAGTCAGAATCCCCCCTGGGATTTTCTTCCTCACCATCTTGTGAATTTATCTTGTGACTTTGTGTGGCAAGTCTCTAATGTAGATCTTTCAACAGAATGAGTCAGTAGAAAGAGAATTAATCCCACCTACCATTGTCTCTAAATATTATTTTATAAGTTCCTTGTAGGCCTGGTGCTCTCACCTCCTGCTATTAATCAAAAGTTTTATTATTGTCTCAGTTAGCCAACATAAAATGCACTCACTGTCCCTTCCCAAGACACACATCACTGTCTCTAACCTAGGGCCTCTCAGGAAGCTGGTGCTCAGCTGTTGAATAATTTCATGACTTCAGTGCTGCAGTGGCCACTTATAAAGGCCATGTCTTCATTTCTCAGAAAAAGAAACTGCAGTTTAGGTACCCTATCACTCTGTGGACCTAGTCTGTTAGAGCAACTTGAAGCCAAGTTCAAAAATTTGAGCTTTGGGTATGGATGGAGATAAATAAATACACTGTTCAGACTTTTTCCTAGAATCATAAATAAATATATTTATTGAAATTGAACTTCAATTTAAACAGAAGAGTAGATATTTCTTTTAAATGCAATAGATGCTCCAGGTAGATTCTGTTACCTTTCTTTATTGATCTCTTCCTTTCCCTTTATCAGCTCAATTGTTACAATCAAAAAAGTATATATACTTGTTGCTCTAAGCAACAAGTATAAAGGACACATGGACAAAAACTATGGGGGGTGGAAATGGGAGGGAGGTGGGGAGGGCTGGGGGGTGGGCTGGGGGTGTAAAAGACAGAAAACTGTACAATATCAACTATTTAAAAAATACTGATTAAAAAAAGAAATTGGAAGTAAGCGGTTGGCAACTTGGTGGCAAAGTAATTGAATGAATGTCTGTTTCATCTAGCAATAAAACTAAGTGTGGATATTAAAAAAAAAAAACGTATATATATAACCAAAGACACTGAAATTGAGAACAGTCTGACAGTGACCAGAGGGGAGAGGGGAGGGAATTTCAGGGGCAAAGGGGAAGGGTTTAGAGCAACAAGTATAAAGGACACATGGACAAAAACTATGGGGGGTGGAAATGGGAGGAAGGTGGGGAGGGCTGGGTGGTGGGCTGGGTGGGGAGGAAGTACACATTTCTGATTCAAATATTTGATACTGCATCTTAATAAAATCTTTGAATATTCAAAAAAAGTATTTTCCAACAGTTACTTTTCATTCAGACTTGGAGCTTCTTTGATGTAAAGCCCTGCACACCACTCCAGATGCTTATCCCTCAATGGCTAATAAAAACCAAAGTGTTGATCTCAGCCACAGGCTGTCTATTCATCTTGCCTCCACTACCTGAGCTAATTATAGAGAACAAACTCTTTGCCCACTAACAAAAATAAATAAGCTTCACAGAGATGTGATGGTGCTGAAAGTGTACAAACTACACCCTCCCTTAAGTTGCTTTTCCTCAAATCAGAAAACATATTATCTTACTTGACAGTTTCCAGATTCCCTCCTCCCATCAACTCTCTGAACCTGCTGGGGGATGCTGGCTTAATTTCCACAATAGCTGCATTTAATTAGTATCCCAGGGTAACTGGCTTCTCTTAGCAACAGAGGTAACAATGGCTTCAGCTCACAAATTACTTTAGCTACAGTTTTCTTCAACCAATAAAAACATATTCAACAATACTCAAACATATGTTTTAAACAAAAAAGTAATCTGATATCCACTCAGCAACAAGTATTTATTAAGCTCCTCCTGTGTACAAATCACAGAACTGGTCTCTGGGTACAGAGAGTTGAATCAACTAAGGTTCTTTCTCTTGGGAAACCCAAAAAGGAATTGAAAAGAGAAGATATGAACTAAAATATGTTTATTTCAAAATATTAAATGTGTACTTTGGTTTGAAGACCTAGAGAGTGTCCAACAAACGTGAAGGGCTTTGGGCTGGGAGAAGAAGGTCTTGAACTTGAAAGCCCAACTATGGAGAGTAAGGGGTTTTAACTAAAACCCTAACTTTCCCACTACCTGTGTAATCTTAGGCAAATTACTTAAATTTTCTGAGCTCAATTTCCTTTCCTGTAAATGGGGAAGAGTAAAGCTCACTCAAAAAGGCTTATGTAAGAGTTAGAAATTCCATAGATAACGTACCTATTGGAGGTATTGCCTAGACAATAGTCCCTCATTTCATCATTGGTAATGCGATCTCAAAGGCTCAACAGGCTTCAGCAAGGTAAAAAGGAAGGGGATGGAATTTCCATTTGGAAGGAAGTGCATCCAAATGCTCAGAACAACTGAGACAGGAAATTACTGAGCTTACAATGACAAACTGAGAGTAAGTGGAGATCGAATTGGAAAAATAGTTGAGTTTTTTGTCACAAAAACTCTAGGTTAAAATGTAAGATTTGAAAGAGACCTTTAGAAATAATCTCATGATCCAATCTCTATTTGATTGATGACATAGCTTACCTTTTATTAGTCCTAAGCTTTTTCATTATGAAGTACAGTTTTATTTTCAAATTATATAAAAATGTTAATTGTTTTAAACTTCCATAATGTTCCCTCTCAGTCATAGTTTAGTATATATCTAGCTGCTGGTATAAGGACAACTATACTCTTTTTTTTTTTTTTTTTTTTTTTTTTTGTTTGGGGATTTTCTTTCTTTTTTTTTTGACTTTATTTATTTTATTTTTAATCAGTATTTTTTAATTGTTGATATCGTACAGTTTTCTGTCTTTTACCCCGCCCCAGCCGACCACCCCAGCCCTCCCCACCTTCCTCCCACTTCCACCCCCCATAGTTTTTGTCCATGAGTCCCTTATACTTGTTGCTCTAAACCGTTCCCCTTTTCCCCTGAAATTCCCTCCCCTCCCCCTCTGGACACTGTCAGACTGTTCTCAAATTCAGTGTCTTTGTTTATATTATGCTTGTTTGTTTGTTTTGTTGATTAGCTTCCTGTTAAAGGTGAGATCATATGGTATTTGTCTTTCACTGCCTGGCTTATTTCGCTCAGGATGATACTCTCCAATTCCTTCCATGCTGTCGCAAAGGGTAGGAGCTCCTTCTTTCTTTCTGCTGCATAGAATTCCATTGTGTAAATGTACCACAGTTTTTTGATCCATTCATTAACTGATGGGCACTCTTATCAAAGACACTAACAGAGACTCCTTGACCTAGTCTGGGCCATGAACTACCTGGAGAAAAGGGGATGAAATAGGGCTGATAACAGTCTGCTGCTTCTTCAGCTTCCTGAGAAATTCCAGGTTTGGATGCTACCGAAGGTCACCTTCATCCTCTGTCTAAATTAAGAAGAGAACATCTGATTGTTCCTTGCTATCACTGTAAATAATGAAAAATAAGAATATTTGCACTCTATTTTTAAAATATTTTATTTATTTAGTTTAAGAGAAGGGAAGGGAGGGAGAAAGACAGGGAGAGAAACATCAATGTGTGGTTGCTTCTGGAGTGCCCACCATGGGGCACCTGGCCTGCACCCTAGACCAGGAATCAAACCAGCAACCCTTTGGTTTGCAGGCCAGCACTCAATCCAGTGAGCCACACCAGCCAGGGCTATTTGTACTCTATTTACATAGTACTACTTACCTTTTAAGGAACACTCATATTTGTTCATTCATTTTCTTCTAATACCAGACCTGGAGATAGTTATGCCATCCTTCCACCCCCCAACACAAATCCACCTCAGTTCTACCAGTGAAGAAACTGAGGCCCAGCAAGTTGAAATGACTTTCTTCAGAACACATATAGAGTTAATGACTAGAACTCAGGTCTTCTAACTTCTTACCCAAGGCCAGTATCTATAATTTGGAGTAGGGCTTATGTAGGAGAAAGTGATAAGGGATAGATAATCTATGAGACATTCAAATTCCTGTCTCTAGGAAGCCTTGATCTTCATTATACTTCCCTCAATGTCTCTTGGATGTTACACATTCTTACCAGCAGCCTTCCTACTCCTATAGATCATTAACATTCATCCCAAAAGCCTGGGAATGGCCACAGTGCTCTTTCCCCATATCTTACTGTTCCACAGCATATAACAATTTCTTGACAAATTTCCATTCTGCACCACATAACAAATCTTTGACAGATTTCCAATAAGAAAAAAATAGCAGGAATGAAATGTCCTCTACCTGTGACTTGTTGTGGCCAACCATAGGCTTGTTTCAAAAGGTGTACCATAGATCAGTCATGATGCTCAACTCCTGACCCAAGTCTAGCTGGTGTTTCTTTTCCACATAATTAGTTAAGAGATTCCCATTAGATGTTTTTTTTTTATTTACAAAACAAAGACAAACATCATTATTACAATTCAATAAATTTAAAGAAGGAACCCCACTGATACATGTTACTTACTGTATATATTGCTGTTTTTGTGTGTTTCATACTGAGCATACTAACATTAGATCATTATGTTTTTTCTGGTTCCCCCTTCCTATTTATGGGAATAGAGAATTCAACACCTTTTAAAGAGAAATTAAGTGCCAAACAAAATTTCACCTTCTAGAAAAGCATTAGTAGAAAAGATTTTTCAAATATATATGATTTTTACTATCTGGGTATCTATGAATGCATTAACATTTATTGAATCCCTATAAATTACCACACACTCTGCCTGGATATCACATTTAATTCTTAATCACTATGAAATAGGAAATATTATGCCAATCTTATAGAACAGGTGACTGAAGTTCAAGTATATTAAGCCATTTAATACACATTTACAGTAAAGAGCTACTAAGAGTCAGATCTGAGACTTTAATCCAGGTCTTCTAGTTCCAGAGCTAATGCTTTTCTTAATATACCCCAGCAGCATGTACAGGACCTTGTCCCAAAAGTAAAGTTAATTTTTAGAAAATAACTAGGCAAGAAAATAATTATGAATTAGACAATATCCAAATTTCAGATCCAAATCACTTGACCACTTAAAAGATAAAAGGTTTAATCAATCACAAAAATTCCATTTAAATTTATTATCTAGATGAATTAAAAAGAATGACACTTTCTCACCTATTCAAAATGATAAAATCAACTTAGGAACTTTCCAATCATTTGAATCCAAAACACTAATCTTAAGAGAAAGCCTATATACCAAGGATCTTTATAGTATGACACAACTATAACGGAATATTAATTTTCAGTTTCTATTTAACTAATTTTTCTTTTAAAGCAGAGTTGGGAAGCCAAAAACCCTTCATACCTATTAAGCCCCTTGCATTTTATTTAAGAGGTTTCATTTTTCAAGCCAAATCCCAGAAGACAAAATAAGCTCATTTAATTTGCACACCAGAATTGTAATTGCTTGTCTCAAGCCAATGTCTCAGTGCCTGTATTAAGGGCTTCCCACTGACCAAAAAGTGTTAGTTCATCAATCCATACAACTTTCTTTTGTACATTTAAGCTGCTTCTCATTTTCCTGTTGTTTAGAACTGCCTATAGAACAGAAGATGCCCAGTAAAAATTAATTTTCAGATAAAGAGCAAATAGTTTTTAGGTAATTGTGTCCTGTGCAGTAATTAGGACATACTTATACTAAAAACATCATTTTTAATCTGAAATTCAAACTTCACAGGACATCCTGTATTTTTATTTGCTAAATCTATCAACCTTTCTCTTGATTCATTACAATTTTCCCCAGGATTTTATCTCTATTATATTTTTAAATGCAACATTTATGTTTTTGTGGTGTATGTGTCTGTTTGTGTGTAAAGAATCATTTTATGGTATCCACTTCAAAAAAACTGTATTAAAGATGTTACTTTCCAAAAAATAAAGGTTTTGGAGCACACTTACAATCTTGAGACAATAGCTATCAATCACTTTTATTAATAATGTGTAATCTCTCTTTCTCTATTTATAATTTCTTTCTATCTATCTATCTATCATCATATATTTATAAATTGAGTGTAAGAGTTACCAGGAAAATTGAAAATAGAAAAGTGGCAGGAGGCAGGGGGAGTGTTGAGAGAAACTTCCCTTACCATATATTAAAAGATATTATAAATTTATACTAATGAAAACTATTTGCTTCTGATATTAGTAGATAAATTAATACTATAGAATAGAGATTGCCCAACTGCTTACCCCAAAATAAGTTCCAGAAGTATCAAGGAGTTAAATGAAAGAGGCAATTGTGAAGGTACTACAAGAAATACAGAAGAATTAAAGGCAATCAACACAGAAAAGACCTTTCTAAGGAAGATGCAAAGCCCAGAAAACAAAAAGGTAGTTAAATGTAACCACATATAAAATTTTCAAGTTTTATTTTTCTTTCTATCAAGAACTTTCCATTATAAAACTAGTGCCTATTTTTTCTTTTCTTTTGAAAAAAATTTCCATCATTTATTCTCCTTATGCCCTCTCCCTCACACCCCTCACCCACAATCACTATACTGTTTCTGTATCCAAGAGTTCATTCTCTTTTTCCCTTTTTTCCTCAATTCCTCCATCCCTCAGGCACTCCCCTAAGAGTAGTCATCCTGCTCTGTATCTATGAGTCTGTCTCTATTTTGCTTGTTAGTTCAATCTGTTCATTATATGCCAAATATGAGTGAATCACATGGTACTTGACTTTCTCTGACTGACTTATTTCACTTAGCATAATATTCTCCAGGTCAATCCATGCTGTTGTAAAAGGTAAAATTTACTTCTTTTTATGTACAAGTAGTATTATATTGTGTAAATGTACCATTTTTTTCAATTATAGTTGATATACAATATTATATTAGTTACAGATGTACAACAAAATTTTAAAATTTTTTTCATAAAAATATAATAAACACCATCAAAAAGTAATTTAGAGAAACATCTTCAACAAATATGACCCACAGTGGGCTATTATTTAATATGTAAAGATCTCTAACAAATCAATTGGTAGAAGAACAAAACAATAAATAGAAAAATGAGCAAAGGGCATAAATAGTTCACTGAAAAACAACTACACAGCCCTAACCTGCATGGCTCAGTTGGTTGGGCATTGTCCTGCAATGCAAAAGTTGTCAGTTTGATTCCCAGTTGCAGCACATGTCTGGGTTGTGTGTTCAGTCCCTGGTCAGGGCACATACAAGAGGAAACAGATCAATATTTCTCTCTCATGTTGATGTTTCTCTCTCTCCCTTCTCTTCTCTCTAAAAATAAAAAGTAGATCTAACTTCCAGTCAAGATGGAGGCATAGGTAAACATGGCTCACTTCCTCACACAACCACAGAAAAAAATATCTAGACTACAAAACAACCACACCTCAAAACTGTCAGAAATCTAGTTGAATGAAAATCTGACAACTATGGAATTAAAGAAACATCCATCCAGACTGGTAGGAGGGGCGCAGACATGGAATGGTCTGGTTGGTCCCACACCCATCTATGGTAGATAAAAATCAGGAGGGATACCTCAGGAGTGAGAAATCCCAGGCCCACACCAGACCACCCAGTTCAGGACTCCAGCACCAGGAAGATAAGTCCCCATAATTTCTGGCTGTAATGACCAGTAGCATTGGGGTGGCAGAAGAAACTGCAGGATTCTCAGGAGTGTGCTCTTAAAGAGTCCACAATGGACTTAGGACTTATGCAGACTTCCTCCCTCTGGGCTCCAGCATTGGGGGCAGCAGATGGAATGACATTAGTGGCATACAGGGAGAAACTGAAGTGTTTGGCATCAGGGCAAGTGCTATGGGACAGCTTCCTCACAGACAACACTTCAGAGGTCAGGCAGTGGCCTTTTCCTTTTTCTGAGCCCTCCCCCACACAGGCTGGTGACACCATATCAGAGACTCCATCAACTTGGTTCACATGGGTTGCCCCACCCAGGCAATTACCTAAAGCTCTGCCCCATCTAACTTATCAGTGGGTTTTTCTACAATAGGCCACACTGCTAAGAAAGGAAGTCAAAACAGCTCTACCTAATACATAAACAAACAAACAAACAAAAACCCACAGGGAGGTTGCCAAAATGAGGAGACAAAGAAATAGGTCCCAAATGAAAGAACAGGGAAAAAAAAAACCCTCCAGAAAAAGAACAAAACAAAATGGAGATAAGCAATCTAACAGATGCCAAAGTCAAAACACTGGTAATTAGAATGGTCAAGGAACTCACTGGGTACTTCAACAGCACAGAAAATGACCGAGGCAGAAATGAAGATTATACTAAGTAAAATAAAGAAAAATTCACAGGGAACCAACAGTGGAGTGATGAAGCCTGGAATCAAAACAATGATTTAGGACATAAGGAAAAAAAACATTCAGTCAGAGAAGCAAGAAAAAAAATGGATAGGCTACAGAGACTCTGGGAGAACTTCAAGCATACCAACATTTGAACTATAGGTTGCTGGAAGGAGAAGAGAAAGAGCAAAAAATTGAAAATTTATTTGAAAAAAAATGATGAAAGAAAACCCCTAGTTTGGTGAAGGAAATACACACAAGTCCAGGAAGCACAGACAGTCCCAAATAAGATGGACAAAAAGAGGACCACAAGACACATCAAAATTAAAATGTCAAAGGTTAAGAATAAAAAGGGAAACTTAAAAGCAGCAAAGAAAAAAAAAACAGATAGTTACCTACAAAGAAGTCTCCATAAGACTGTCAGCTGATTTCTCAAAAGAAATTTGCAGGCTAGAAGGGAAAGGCAAGAAGTATTCAAAGTCATGAAAAGCAAGGACCTACAATCTAGATTACTCTATCCACCAAAGCTGTCATTTAGAATTGAAGGGCAGATAAAGTGCTTCCCAGATAAGGTAAAGCTAAAGGAGTTCAACATCACCAAGCCACTATTATATGAAACGTTAAAGGGACTTATTTAAGAAAAAGATCAAAACTATGAACATTAAAATGACAATAAGTTCACAACTATTACAATTGAATGTAAAAAACAAATAAACAAACAAGCAGAACAGAAACAGAATAATAAATAAGGAGATCATTTGAAGGATTATCAGGTGGGAGGCAGGAGGAGAGAATGGGGGAAAAGGTACAGGGATTAAGAAGTACAAATTGGTAGGTACAGAATAGACAGGGGGATGTTAAGCACAGTATAGGAAATAGAGTAGCCAAAAAACTTTTATGCACTACCAATGGACATAAACTAAGGGGGGAATTGCAGGAGGGAATGCAGGGTACTGGGTGGAAGGAGGCAAAGGAGAAAAAAATTGGAACAAGTGTAATAGCATAATCAATAAAATATAATTTAAAAATAAATAAATAAATCTCAAAAAATAAAATAACAATAAATAAATAATAAATTTTTGACCCAGCAATTCCACTGCTGGGATTATACCCCAAGAGCCCTGAAACACCAATCCAAAAGAACCTATGCACCCCAATGTTCATAGCAGCACAATTTACAATAGCCAAGTGCTGGAAGCAATCTAAATGCCCATCAGTAAATGAATGGATCAAAAAAAACATGGTACATTTACACAATGGAATTCTATGCAGCAGGGAAAAGGAAGAAGCTCCTACCCTTTGAGACAGCAGGGATGGAACTGGAGAGCATTATGGTAAGTGAAATAAGCCAGGCAGTGAGGGATAAATGCCATATGATCTCACCTTTAACTGGAACATAATCAAAAGAAAAAAGCAAACAAAATATAACCAGAAACATTGAAATTAACAACAATCTAACAATATCCAGAGGGGAGAGGGGAGGGGCCAGTGGGGAGAAGGGTTTTCAGGAACTACTATAAGGGACACATGGACAAAACCAAGGGGGAGGGTGGAAGCAAGGGAGGGAGGTGGGTTTGGAGGGGGTGGGGGAGGGGGCGGGAGAAAATGCAGACAACTGTAATTGAACAACAATAAAGTATTTAAAAAATAAAAATAAATAAGTTATCCCTTTAAAAATATTTGCACAACAATGCAAAGGTATACATATACAAGGATATCCATTACAATGTTGTTTTACCAATGAAAAATTGGGATGGAGCTAAATGTCCATTATTAGAGGATGGAATAAATAAATTAGTGTATATTCATATAACAAAAAAAATTTTAGTCGAAGAAGTAAAAGTGATTTACATGTGACAAAATGTAATGATTTTGAAGTTTAATCTGTTGAGATTAAATAAAAAATAAGACTCACAATAGTGATTATGTTGTCCAGCCTGTTTTGATAAAGAAATATGCATATACTTACGTTTGTGTGTGCAGAGGCAGACTGGCTTTCATTGTTACACCCTTTGTATTCTTTGAAAAATTTTATCGAAGTGCATGTATTACTTTTTCAATAAGAAACACCTAATCTATAAAAGATAACTATTTGGGGTCTTTTTAAAAGCTTGCTTATCTCATCTCTCATTTCTTCTCTTGTTCTTAGCTCAAGGCCTATTTGCCAGTTATCACTGTTGTGCCAGTGGGGCCCTGCAGAGAACTGATGATAATCAGTGGCTTGCTCCTTCTCATAACACAGTCCAGCAATCAGCAACTCAATTTCCTTGTACCAGAAAGGCCCCATTTAATGTTAGCAAATGAAAATGTAAGTTTCCCCAAACTCAAAAGTTTCAAGGGGCAAATATATTTCTCAAACCATGAAGTTTAGGACATGCTGCATTTCTCTAGATGGTAGCAGTATATTACACCTGTGATTCTTACATTCTTGACTGATTCTCCAACAGATGACACTTTCTCCAGTATCTTTATCCATGTTGTTATCCTTTTGTGGAATCCCCTCCTTTGTCTAGCTGGTGCCACAAATGTTATACTTCCGTTAAGACTCATCTCATTTTTTCCTCTATGTTGACTTTCATGATTACTTCTGCCCTGCTCAGAACACTATTTTCTTTTCCCTGACGTTGTGTCTTACTTTCATAAAAATACTATAGACATTCTAAATTATACTTTCTTAAAGTTTTTTTCTTAAATATGACATGTAGGAACTAACTATGTTATCTAAATAGCACTCATTTTAGGGTCAAATAGAACAGGGTTCAAAGCTTTCTTCCAACTTTTACAGACCTTTAGGCAAATTACATAAACTTTGTGTCAAAATTTCTACACTTTTAAACTGTGGATAGTAGTATGTACCATAAAGGGATATCATTGGTATTAAATTTAAAGTGTCTTGCATGAAATCTAGTACATCACCGATGGTAATTTACTCTTAGCCTAGGAGCATCCTCTTCTTTGACCTAAGTACTTTACTATCACTGAAAAAAGACCAACAAACTTGAAGTTAACAGACCCAAGAATAAAATTTAAAGTATGCATTATGGATTTCTTTCTTTACTTTCCTTATTTTTTTGTTTCTTCTCCCTTTATTATGTCAAAGTTTTTTGTGTTCTGACTCTAGCACTCATCATTTGTGTGACCTTGGGCTACTTACAGAATTGTTTAAAGCCTCAGTCTTTCCATGCTAAAACACTGTTAATGTTTTCCTTGTAAGGTTATTGGGAAATTTAAATGAGATTATGTATGTGAATGTGTACAGTACAGTGGTAAAGTACTATAACAATTTGAAGTGCTCTTGCTAAATGTTCATGTAGAGTAAGACTTTATTTTTTCTCTTTTCTTTTTTGAAATTTTTAATTTAATTTTTGTTCAAGTACAGTTGCCTTCATTTTCTCCCTACCATTACCCCCTGCCCCACCTATCCCTGCCTCCCACCTTCATAGGATCAAGGGTAGAGTGAGATTTTATTTTTTTAAATATATTTTATTGATTATGCTATTACAGTTGTCCCATTTCTCCCCCATCATTCCCCTCCACCCTGCACACCCTCTCCCACCCACATTCCCCCCTTTAGTTCATGTCCATGTGTCATAAGTTCTTTAGCTTCTACATTTCCCACACTATTCTTGCCCTCCCCCTGTCCATTTTCTACCCACTATCTACGCTACTCATTCTCTGTACCTTTTCCCCCTCTTTCCTCCTCCCACACCCCTGTTGCTAACCCTCCATATGATCTCCATTTCTGTGGGTCTGTTCCTGTTCTAGCTGTTTGCTTAGTTTGTTTTTGTTTTAGGTATGGTTCTTAATAGCTGTGAGTTTGCTGTCTTTTCACTGTCCTATTTTTATCTTCTTTTTCTTAGACAAGTCCCTTTAACATTTCATATAATAAGGGCTTGGTGATGATGAACTCCTTCAACTTGACCTTATCTGAGAAGCACTTTATCTTCCCTTCCATTCTAAATGACAGCTTTGCTGGATAGAGCAATTTTGGATGTAGGTCCCTGCTTTTCAAGATTTCAAATATTTCTTTCCAGCCCCTTCTTGCCTGGAAGGTCTCCTTTCAGAAATCAGCTGACAGTCTGATGGGAACTCCTTTGTAGGTGACTGTCCCCTTATCCCTTGCTGCTTCTACAATTCTCTCCTTCATTTGAATCTTGGCTAATGGAATTACAATGCGCCTTGGTGTGTTCCTCCTTGGGTCCAACTTCTTTGGGACTCTCTGAGCTTCCTGGACATCCTGGTAGTCTATTTCCTTTGCCAGATTGGGGAAGTTCTCCTTTATTATTTGTTCAAATAAGTTTTCCACTTGTTGCTCTTCTTCTTCCCCTTCTGGGACCCCTATAATTCGGATGTTGGGACGTTTAACGATGTCCCGGAGGTTCCTAAGCCTCTCCTCATTTTTTTTGAATTCTTGTTTCTTCCTCGTTTTCTGTTTGGTTGTTAGTTTCTTCCTTCTGGTCCACTCCATTGATTTGAGTCCCAGTTTTCCTCCCATCTCTATCAGTTCCCCATGCATCTTCCTTCATTTCACGTATTGTAGCCTGCATTTTTTCATCTAATTTGTGAGCAAAATCAACCAATTCTGTGAGCATTTTGATGACCAGTGCTTTGAACTGTGCATCTGATAGGTTGGCTATCTCTTCACTGCTTAGAGGAATTGGCTCTAGGGATTTTATTTGTTCTCCTGTTTGAGCCATTTTTGGTGGGTTTTTTTGTTTTGTTTTATTTTGATTTTAGTCTGGTCGCGGCTATTATGTATAAGGGGTGGAGCCTTAGGTGTTCCTCAGGGCGGGGCAGCCCAGTGGCTGGGTTGTGACGCTGTATGTGGGGGCGGGGTCCGAGAGGGAACAATGGCGCCTGTTCCGCTCTCTCCTGGACTCCGGTCCTTTCCACCGCTTCCCCTTCACCTGGATTATCTGCGCATGCACGAGTGCTGTTATATAATGAGGAGTGGAGCCTCTGGTGTTCCCCAGTGCGGGACAGCCCAGTCGCTGGGTTGGGACGCTGTATGTGGGGGTGGGGTCTGAGAGGGAACAATGGCACCTGCTCCACTCTCTCCTGGATTCAGTCCCTTCCGCCACTTCCCCTCTGCCTGGACCGACTGCTCGAGCGAATGTGGGACCACCTGGTCAGCCAGCCACCTCACTGGGTCTGCACAGTTGCCCCCTGTGCCCGGGGTCCGCCAGCTGCTGCCTGTGGGCCTGGGAACTGCCAGCCACTGCTGCTTGCGTCCGCACCTCCACTTTCTCCTGCCACGACTCCGCCCCTCTTACCAGTCTGGATGAATAGTTGTTGGACTTCCGTACAGTTCAATTTTCTATCAGTTCTGGTTGTTTTCTTGTTTCTAAATATTTGTTGTCCTTAATTTTGGTTGTTAGAGGAGGCACAGTGTGTCTGCCTATGCCTCCATCTTGGCCGGAAGTCCTAGAGTGAGATTTTAAAAGTGAACAAAAGCCTTTGGAGTCCCAATGACTCATTTTGCAGCCCAGATTAACGAATCATTTTAGTTTGTTCAGAAGACATATTTCCGGCTGTCATCCATCTATATTTTGGCTACAGCCTCTTCTAGGCTGGCTGTCTGTATAGAATTATTCATCCTAGCACAAACCAATTTTCCCCCAGACAAAATCTCTTCTTGCCTAGGGCAGAGATTCTGCTATTGACTGCCTTCAATTTATATACCCAGTCTTTTGAATCTGCCTCATTCTTTCTTTTTCATTTTCTTGTCTTAAGGATGTTGAAACATTTTTAATTAATTAATTCATTCATTCATCAACTCAGTCCCCAAAATATGTATTAATATGAAGCACTTACTAAATTCTGTATCTAATGGGTAACTTTTGGGGATAAGAGGTAAATAAGTCACATACTCAGCTCAATGACTTCACAATTGAGTAGAGAGAAATGTATAAATAAATGTTCATAATTCATTTTTATACTAACAATATGTTCTACCAGCTACTGAGACAGTGAGTTCAGGAAAACCCTCCTGGAGGAGGAGGCACATATTTTACAGTTCAAAATATTTTGGAGCAGTACTAGTAAAGCTTTACTAACTGCAATATGATATATCATTAAAAATGATTTCTAAAATGTTTTAAAGGTATTTATAAAATAATCTAAAATTTAAAAAAAGGAATGAAGGATAAATGTCATGCAGAGAATACAGCACATGAAAAGATACAAAGTTATAAAGTGATGCTGCTTATTTAGAGAATATGTTCATATGATTATGAAAAGTAACAGGAAGAGTGTTAGGTGAATTCCAAGCCATATCATAGAAGTCACTGTGGACACACAAAGGAGCTTAAGTGGAGGAGACCACAAGAGGATAGAGTTTCAAATAGAGTAGAGGCATAATTAGTTTATGGCAGTGATTGTCAACCCCCATGGTGCATGTGAAACATCTGGAGGATCTTTAAAGACTCAAACAATGTTTCATTATTTTTTAGTGTTGGGCATATAATTGCAGTAAGTACTCAATATATATACACACACATACTTACACATTATATATATGTCTGTCTTATTCAACTTAGGTTGCTAAAACAAGATACCATAAACTAGGTAGTGTAAACAACAAAAATTCATTATCACGGTTCTGGAGTCTGAGAGGCTGAAGATCAGAGTGACAGCATGGTCAGGTTCTGGTGAGGGACCTCTTCCTGATTTGTAGTTGGTCACCTTCTCATTGTATATTCACATGGTGAAAAGCAGACAGAAAGAGAGCAAGCTCACCTGTCTCTTTTCATAAGGATACTAATCACATTAATAGTAACTCTACCCCCATGACCTAATCACCCCCCAAAGACCCTCGTAATGCCATCACATTGGGGGTTAGGATATCAATATATGACTTTTGGGGGGACAGAACATTCAGCTGATACACTCATTATAGAATATAGAATACATACATTCTATAGAATATAGACTATACACTCTATATTCTATACATTACATAATATATATTATATATACACATGTATATAATAAGAGTGAGAGGAAGAGAGAAAGCAAATGTGGCAAAATGTTAGGAAAGAATGGCTCCAGGTGAAGAGTATATGGACATTTATTGATCTCATAAGTTTGAAATTTTTTACCATAAACATTTGTTAATGATGATGAGCATTATACATTGAAATGGTTAAAATGCTAAAAAAAATTATGTGTGCTTTCCCAAAATAAAAAAAAAAATCAAAGAAAGTATATACAAATTACATGGATGTGGAAAATGGGCAGATGACTCAAAGCTGTATATGAGAAGATAGGAGTACATGACTGGGAGCTAAAAAGGTGGATAACAGAATCATGACACTAATAATTATCAAGAGAATTGAATGATGAGTGGAAATTTATAACTTCATAGTTTTCTTTCAAGATCTAGGACATCAACTAAACAAATACAGGATAATACGTCATGGCAGCAACTGGTGTGAAAATTCCCTGGGATTTTTTACTGCCTCATGGGCTGATGTGAGATAAGGGTGTGACATGGTTGCTAAATAAAATCATACCAGTTGAGCTACCAAAAACAGAATATGAATGTTCAAAAAACCCCAGAGATTCAAGTCTACTAGTTTTTTATATAGGTCAAGCCACACCTGGAGTGTTGTGTAGATTGAGAGAAACATGTCTTCAAGAGAGCCACCAAGATTAAGTGGTCATTTCATTTGAAACAGGTGAGTGTATTATGTCTAACCAATGGTCTTGCTGAGAAGATTTGCCTACAAAACATGAAACAGGTGAGTAGGTAAATAATCTGTGTTGGTTATTTAGAAATGAGGAAACTAAGTTAGAGACTGAATAATCCATAGGGTTCTCAAGAACTAGATCCAAAGGGTTAAAAATGCAAAGTTCCAAGAGCTTGGGCAGCAGCTGGGAGGCAGGACCACTGCAGCTGCTGCTCAATGTTTGGCTTGATAGCCTTTCTTTGTCGCTTCTGTAACTGCCAAAGCCAGAGTAAAACTTTAATTTAGAAATTAAAGGATATAACAAGGACATGAGACCTCCCTTCAAAATCTATAGAACTGGGTGGAAATTATTGTTATGCCCAGTTTACAGATAAGGAAATTTAAGGCTCAGAAACTGAGGTAACAGGACAGAAGTCACATTGCTATGGAATGGCAGAAGTGGAATTCTAACTCAAGTTATCATTTATTCATGAATTTATGTAATATATATTGAGATGTACTTATGGCAAGCACTGGAATACAAAGGTGAAAAATACATAGTCCTTGCTCTCAAGATGCTTATAAATACCTTAAACCAATGCAATCAGGAATAAAATAGAGGATTTCACATTATGTTTTAATTTCATATGCTGGAGAACTGTAGCTTAAGTGGAGCTGCAGTGTAGGGCACATGGAAGGAATGACAGAAGTACATCTGGAAAATTGATCTGGGCCCAGATTTTGTTGGCCTGAAATGACTATGCCAAATTGAATGAATTTTATACTGTATACAGTGAAGACTTATAAACATTTCCAAAGCAGAAGATTTATCTTGCTATCCATTTAGTGAGATAACTCTATGAGCAGGTTCAGGATGGACTGAAGGGTACTGGGAAGAAAGACATTTCAGGTTGCATTATAATAGACCATATAAGAGAAGATGAAAGGCAGAACTAAGGCAATAATAATAGAGACATGCAAGGATGGGGTTACACAGATGTGAGAGCTCTTTCTAAGTTTGAATCAGTAAGACTTTGTGACTGATCAGACATAAGAGATAAACACAAGGAAGCCAATGATGTTGCTGAATTGTAAAGCATTAGGTTATGAATGAAAATGAGGGATAAAGGAAGAAGACCAGATCAAGGAAAGTAGAAGATAATTGCTTTGGTATACATTGGTCTTAAGATGACTCTATGATATCCAAGAAAGAAGTTCCACTAAGCAGCTAGAAACAGGACTGAAGTTGAAGAGAAATATTTGGGTTAAAGAAGGGGTGTCCAACCCATGGCCCATAGGATGCATCTGGCCCAGGATGGCTATGACTGTAGCCCAACACAAAACCGTAAGTTTACTTAAAATGTTATGAGAATTTTTTATGATTATGTCTTGCAATGTGATGTAAAAGAAATGTACATGTGCTCTTGCCATTTGTACTCACGGTCTCACTATTTGATACATAACCTAATGCGTGTGTTCGATTTTACAGTGGTATGTGGCTTCCAGTCTGTTATCTTCCAAGCACAGATACTAGAACTGATAACATCAGATGTTACACGTGCTCATGGTAACTTAGGAAGACAGAGATTATCAATAATATTTTAACCAACCACTGCAATGTTAGGCATTTAATGTTATTTAGAAGTAACATAAGCATTCTTATTTGATCATTAAGGGTACTTCCCCACCTCAGTGGTACCTCACACATTTCCCACCATGCTTTACAATTGGCCTTCTGCTGCACCCTGCATCAGCAGCTGAGAGGGCTGTGAAAGGGCCCAAACCTTGCTTTCTATTTTACTGTCAAATAATTTTCATAATAAAAGTAAATAAGTCCTTTATCTATTATTATTTGTTAATCCCAGCATCCCAGCATGGCTTCTACAATGTCTCAAAAAAAAAAAAAAAAAAAGAATCCCACAAAAGAAAAATTACAGATGAAGGAAGATTGTTCATTGAAAATTAGACAGACGACTGACTACATTTTGTCAAGGCAAATAGTAAGGCACTCTGCTTAATTTGTAGGGAATTTGTGCAAGTTTTCAAAGACTATAATTTGAAAAGGCATCATATGCAAAAACATGCTGCCAAATTCAATATGTATGAAGGATTGTGTTATAAGGACAAACTGGTGGAACTGAAAAAAGGTCTATTCTCAACAAAAAAATTTTCAAAAAGTTACATCTCAGGCAGATTCCATTGTAAAAGCTAGTTATGTGGTAGCGTATTTAATAGAAAAAAATCAAAACCATTTACTGCTGGTGAGTTTATTAAGCAATGCATAGAAAATGTGGCAGATATAGTTTGCTCTACAAAAAAAGGGAGCTATTTCTAAAATCAGTTTGTCTCACCAGACTACAGCCAGGTGAATTGAAGAAATTGGAAAATCTATCAAAAGAAGTTTGAAGAGTAAGGCTGCTAATTTTATATATTTTAAAACTATATTTTATTGATTATGCTATTACAGTCATCCCAATTTTTTCTCCCTTTTATCCCTCTCTGCCTTGCAACCCCTCCTCTCCAACATTTCCCCCTGCCCTTAGCTCATGTCCATGGGTCATACATGTAAGTTCTTTTGCTTCTCCATTTCCTGTACTACTCTTAACCTCCCCTGTCTATTTTGTGCCTACCTATTATGCTTGTTCCCTGTACCTATTCCCTCCCATTCGAACCCTCCCAATTGATAACCCTCCATGTGATATCCATTTCTGTGATTCTGTTCCTGTTCTTACTGTTTGCTTAGTTTTGTTTTTGTTTTTTATGTTCAGTTGTTGGTAGTTGTGAGTTCATTGTCAATTTACTGTTCATATTTTTGATCTTCTATTTCTTAGGTAAATCCCTTTAACATTTCATATAATAAGGGCTTGGTGATGATGAACTCTTTTAACTTGACCTTATCTTGGAAGCACTTCATCTGCCCTTCCATTCTAAATGATAGCTTCTCCGGATAGAGTAATTTTGGATGTAGGTCCTTGCCTTTCATGACTTCAAGTACTTCTTTCCAGCCCCTTCTTGACTGTAAGGTTTCTTTTGAGAAATTGGTTGATAGTCTTATGGGCACTCCTTTGTAGGTAACTGTCTCCTTTCCTCTTGCTACTTTTAAGATTCTCTCCTTATCTTTACACTTGGATAACTTCATTATGATGTGTCTTGGTGTGTTTCTTCTTGGATTCAATTTCTTTGGGACTCTCTCTGGACTTCCTGGAAGTCTATTTCCTTTGCCAGATTGGGGAAGTTTTCCTTCATTATTTGTTCAAATAAGTTTTCAATTTCTTTCTTTTGTTCTTCTCCCTCTGGTACCCATGTAATTTGGATATTAGAATGCTTAAAGTTGTCCATAGGTTCCCAAGCCTCTCATTTTTTGAATTCTTGTTTCTACAGTCTGTTCTATTGGATGTTTATTTCTTCCTTTTGTTCCAAATTGTTGATTTTAGTTCCAGTTTCCTTCCCTTCACCGTTGGTACCCTGTATATTTTCCTTTATTTCACTTGTATAGCCTTCACTTCTTCCTTCGTTTTGCAGCTGAACTTGGTAATTTCTCTAAGCATCCTGATTACCTGTGTTTTGAACTCTGCATCTGATAGGTTGTCTATCTCCTCATTGCTTAGTTCTTTATCTGGAATTTTGGTGTGCTTTCGTTTGGGCCATATTTCTTTGTGTTGGTGTACCTGTTACATTGTAAGGGGCAAAGCCTTAGGTATTCACCAGGGCAGGGCAACCCTCTTTGCTGCATTGTGGTGCTGTCAGTCTGGAAGAATGTTTCTTTAAGTCCTTAATTGATGGACTTCCATGCAGTTTGATTTTCTGGCAGGTCTGGGGGGTTTGTTTTGTTTTCAAATTGGTTGTTATCCTTCTCTTGGTTGTTTGAGGAACTGAAGCATTTCTACCTATGCCTCCATCATGGCTGGAACCTAAAGCTGATAATTTTAAATTTTATGCTTTGGCAATGGATAGCACTGATGCTACAGATACAGCTCAACTTGCCATTTATTTATTAGATGGATCAATGATGAATATAATGTCACTGAAGAAGTGGCTTCTTTAGCACCATTAAAAGTTCTAAATAAATAATGAGAGTTATATAAAGCAATAAAAATATGTTAAAGCAATTTTCTTTGTCTACTATCAATGTATCTGGTATAGTTACTGATGGTGCCCCAGTAATGGTAGGTAAAAGAGAGGGACTTGGAAAATTAATAGAAGACAATGTGATTACTGCCCAAAACTCACCTTTGGTGAAGTGTCATTGCATAATACATCAGGAAAATTTATGCGGAAAAGCTTTAAAAATGGATAACATCATGCAAATCATAATCAAATCTGTGAGCTTCATAACAGCCAAAGGATTGAATCATCACCAATTCCAGGAATTCCTTAAGTATTAATGCTGACTATGGTGACATTATTTACTTTTCCAAAGTCAGATGGCTAAGTCAAGGCCAAATGTTGAAAATATTTTATGATTTGCAACATATTATTATCAAATCGTTCATGGTATCAAAAAACAAATTTGTGCCGGAACTTGACAATGAAGACTGGCTTACAGATTTAGCATTTTTAGTGGATTTACCTGGTCATTTAAATGAGCAAGCATGGGTCTTCAAGGTGAAAACCAACTTGCCAATACCATGTTTCAAACCATATCACCATTCTAAATTAAACTGAAATTATGGCAAGCTCAAATTAAGGCCAACAATTTTATGCATTTTTTTAAATTATACCATACCGATGGATTTTATTTTATTTTTTTAATCAGTATTTTTTAATTGTTGATATTGTACAGTTTTCTGTCTTTTATCCCGCCCCCAGCCCACCACCCCAGCCCTCCCCACCTTCCTCCCATTTCCACCCCCCATAGTTTTTGTCCATGTGTCGTTTATACTTGTTGCTCTAAACCGTTCCCCTTTTCCCCTGAAATTCCCTCCCCTCCCCCTCTGGTCACTGTCAGACCATTCTCAAATTCAGTGTCTTTGTTTATATTATGCTTGTTTGTTTGTTTTGTTGATTAGGTTCCTGTTAAAGGTGAGATCATATATAAAGGAAAGAATAAACAAATGGGATCTCATCAAAATAAAAAACTTCTGTACAGCTAAAGAAAACAGTATTAAAATAAAAAGAGAACCAACTGTATGGGAAAATATATTTGACAATGATACCTCAGACAAGGGATTAATCTCCAAAATATATAAAGAACTTATAAGACTCTACTCTAAGAATTTTATGCATTTTTGACACATTGGCTAAACACAGTCCTGTGAACAGCAAAAAATATTCAGCCTGGCTTTTCAATTCGATACAAGAATTTGAAAACATTCTGGTATATGGTGTAAATTGGTGGTCTAGTTTCCTTGTTTTTTTGCATGTACCAGTCCAGTTCTCCCAACACAGTTTATGGAAAGAGACTATTTTTCTCTGTTGCATGCTTGTATATCCTTTGTCAAATATTAATTGACCATAGAGACATGGGTTTATTTCTGAGTTCTCTATTTTCTTTCATGAATCTTTGTGCCTGTTCTTATGTCAGTACCAGACTTTTTGATTACAGTGGCCTTGTAGTATAGTTTGATATCAGGTATTATGATTCCTCCAACTTTATTCTTCTTTCTCAAGATTGCTGTGGCTATTCAGGGTCTTTTTTGGTTCTATATAAACTTCTGGAATATTCGTTTTAGATCAGTGAATCATCCCTTTGGTATTTTAATAAGGATTGTATCAAATCTATAGATTGTTTTCGGTAGTATGGACATTTTAATTCTTTCAATCCATGAACATGGTATATGCATCCATTTATTTGTACCTTCCTCAATTTCTTTCTTCAATGTTCTCTAGTTTTCCAAGTGTAGGTCTTTCACCTCTTTGACTAAATTAATTCCTAAGTACTTTATTTTCCTTGTTGCTATAGTAAATGGGTTTTTCCTAGATCCTGTTTATGATAGTTCATTGTTGGTGTACAACGATGCCATCAATTTTGAACACTGACTTTGCCAAATTCACTTATTAGGTTGAGTAGATTTTTGGTGCAGAATGTAGGATTTTCTATGTACACTGTCATGTCATCTGCAAAAAATGAGAATTTTACTTCCTTTTTCCCCATTTGGATACTCTTTATTTCTTTTTCTTCTCTGTTCACTATGGCCAGAACTTCCAGTACTGTGTTGAACGAGGGTAATGAGAGCAGACACTCTTGTCTTGTTCCTGATCTTAAAGGAAAAGCTTTTAGATTTTGCACATTGAGTATGATGTTGGCAGTAGGTTTCTCGTATATGGCTTTTATTATGTTGAGGTATGCTTCCTCTACTCCCACTTTACTGAGTTTTTTTTATCATAAGTGGGGGCTAGATTTTATCAAATGCTGTTTCAGGATCTATTGATATGATCATGTGTTTTTTGTCCCATTTTGTTCATGTGATGATTACATTTATTGATTTGCAAATATTGTACCAGCCTTGCATCCCTGGAATGAATGCCACTTGATCATGGTGTATGATCTTTTTAATGCATTTCTGGGTCTGGATTGCCAATATTTTGTTGAGGATTTTAGAATCTATGTTCATCAGTGATAGTGTCCTGTAATTTTCTTTTTTGCATTTATAACTTGTTTTGGAATTAGGGTTTGGCCTCACAAAAATGAGTTTGGAATTATTTTTTCTTTTTGAATTTTTGGAATAGTTTGAGAAGGATAGGGGATAGTTTTTCTTTGAATATTTGGTAAACTTTGCCTGTGAAGCAATCCAGTCCAGGGCTTTATGAGTTGGGAAGTTTTTGATTACTGCTTTGAATTTTCTGGTTGTTATCAGTCTATTCAAGGCTTTGTGCTTCTTTAGATTCAGTTTTGGAAGATTGTGTTTTTAGAAATTTATCCGTTTTGCCCACATTGTCCAATTTCTTGGCACATAGTCATATAATTGTTCACAGTAATTTCTTCATTGTATTTTCTTACAGTCCTTTGTATTTCTGTAGTATTGGTTGTACTTCTCTTTTGTTTTTGATTTTATTTGTTTGGGTCTTCTCTTTTTTTCTTCAAGAATCTGGTTAAAGGTGTCTCAATTTTGTTCATCTTTTCAGGGAACCTGCTCCTGGGTTCATCGATCCATTGATATTTTCTATTCTCAATGTCACTTAATTCTGCTCTGATCTTGATTATTTCCTTCTTTCTACTCACTCAGGGCTTTGTTTGTTGTTGTTCCTCTAGTTTTTTTTAGATGTAGGGTTAAGTTGTTTATTTGAGATTTTTCTATCTTCTTTAGATAGGTTTGTATTGCTATGAATTTGCCTTTGCTGTGCCCCATATGTTTTGGGTTGTCGTGTTCATTTTCATTTGTTTCTAGGCACTTTTTTATTTCTTCCTGGATTTCATTGTTAACCCATTAATGATGTAATTACATGTTATTCGCTCTCCAATATTTGAATATTTTAAATTTTTTATTTTATTTAAAGAAAATAAATATTTTATTTGTTTTTAGAGAGAGAAGAAGAGTAGGAGGAAGAGAGGAAGAGAAACATCAATGTTTGGTTGCCACTCACATGCCCTGTACTGGGGACCTGACCTGCAACCCAGGCATGGGCTCTTACTGGGAATCAAACTGGCAACCCTTTGGTTCACAGACCACACTCAATCCACTAACCTACACCAGTCAGGGCTTCATTTGATTTTTTTTACATTACCTTTTAGTCCCCTTGCACACCCTTACCCCCAGCAATCACCAAACTGTTGTTCATGTCAATGAATCCTGTTTTCTTTTTGCTCAATCCTCCACATCCTGTGTTATTCCGTCTCCATATATTTAAATGTTCTTTAGTGTATTCCTTGAGGTTGGTTTCTAGTTTCAAGCCATTGTGATCTGAGAAGATGCTTGATATGATTTCTATTTTCTTGAATTTGTTGAGGCTTCTTTTGTGTCCTACATGTGGTCTATCTTTGAAAATGATCCATGTGTATTTGAAAAGAATGTATATTTTGCTTCTTTGGGGTGAAAGTCTGTATAAATATCAACTAAGTCCATTTGATCTGAGTGTCATTCGATGCCACAATATCCTTGTTGATTTTTTTGTTTTGAAGATCTGTTCATTGTTGATATTGGGATGTTAAAATCATCTGTGATGACTGTATTGTTCTTGATCCCTTTCTTAAAGTCCTCCAAGATTTTTCTTATGTATTTAGGTTCTCCTATGTTGGGTGTGTGTGTGTATGTATATATATATTTACAAAGATTATATCCTCTTGTTGGAAAACTCCCTTATGTATTATGGAGTTATCTTCTTTGTTTCTTGTTATGAAATCTCTTTTATGATGTAAATATTGCTACCTCAACTTTTTTTTCATGTCCATTTGCTTGGAATAATTTTTTCCATTCATTTTCAACCTGTGTAGAACTACTGTTCTGAGACAGGTCTCTTGTAGACAGCATATATGTGCGTAGTATTTTCTTATCCATTCAGCTATCCTATCTCATGTTATTGGAACATTTAATCCATTTATACTTACAGTTATTATTGATAGGTATTTATTCATTGCCATTTTTTTCCTTTGTGCTTGCGTTCTTCTGTCTCTCTCTTTTTCTTCATCTTCTTAAATCAGTCCTTTTATCATCTCTTATAATTGAGTTTTGGTTGTTTTTTACTCATTTCTTGGTGGGTTCTCCCTTCTGGCTGGCTGACTGAGAGTCATAACCTCCACCACAACTTGTATGCTGTTGTACAGGAGCTGCCAGAACAAAACAGAACAAACCAGCAAACAAACCCACACCAGCAAAAATATTCCCAAACCACTACTATGATGTCAACAACAAATGACTAAGACTTATGAAGGTGCAAAGAGAATAGTAATATTATATGAAAGGAAAAAAATAATACGACTAACAGGAAAAAAATGATTTGGGGAGGGTAGGGGGAGAGGAGATATAATAAGAGTAGGGGATAGAAACAAGGCAAAGAAATGGAGAAAATAAAATTTACCACATAAATAAAATAAGGCGGAAAGAGAGTAAACTGGAGTAAGACAAAGAAGTAGTATGATATGAGGATTGGAGGAAAAATAGGAATGAAACTGCAGTAAAAAAATCACTTCAGCTGCCTGCCCCAGGGCCCTGGGGAGGGAGCTGGGTCAGTCGCTGAACCGGTTGGGAGATCTCAGGGGCCACCGCGCGACTGCGGCCCAAGCAAAAGTGGGTGCCCCGTGAGGGAGCAAAACTGGGTGCCCCGCACAAGGTCACTGCTAGACTTTGAACCGAGTTTTCGTGGTAGCCGGGCGACTACGAAAGCACAGGCGCCCCAACAGAGACAGAGGCGTGGGCGAAGTGAGACAGCTGCATGAAAATAGACACCCTCAGGGGACCACACACGGTCGCGGGATAGTGGACACTCGTGAAAACATAGGCGCAGGCCACTGGAGACAGCTGTGGAGCCAGAGGTGCCAGTTCACGGGCGGGTGCTCAAACATGGACAGCTCAGGCCCAAGGTGCAGGCGCCGGATAGCAGCTGGAACTCAGGCCCCTCTCAGAAGCAAATGCAGGCAGCTGTGCCCGAACACTGAAAGCCTCCCAGGGACAAAGGCAGGAGGCTGTGGACATCTGGAGAACCTAGCACACACCCATAAACTCGGAGAAGTGTGCACACACCAGGAGGCTCAGATCACACGCTGAAAACCCTGTGGGGAGAGGTGCCCACTAATGCTGGGATACATAGCACAATGAGGACTGAGTTCTGAACACAGAGAAAAGCAATAAGATCACCCCTCGGCCATCGCAGCCAGCAAGACCTGAAAAACCGGCTGGCAAGTTTGAAAACAACAAGAGGGGTTTTTTTTTTCTTTGTTTTGTTTTGTTTTTCATTTTTTTATTTTATTTTTTTAAATATATATATAATATATATATATATTTTAAATATTTTGTTGTGCTTTGCTTGTTCTTCCCCCCCCCCGTTTGGCTGCTTATATTTGTGTGGGGGTGTCTGTGTGTGTGTCTCTTTTTTGTTTTGCCAGTTTGTTACTGTCTTTTTGTTTGTAAGCCTGTCTATCTATATGAGTTTTTAACTACTCCTTCTTCATTGTTTATATCTTCTTCTTTACTCCCCAACTCCTTTTGCCTCCCTTGAATTCCTTCTTCTCTTATCCCCTCTTCCTTTCTTTTCAATTTTATCTCTTCTACCTTCCTCTTGTTTCCTCTTTTTTCCATTTTCCACCCTCTTCTTTTTGTAAATACCCACGAGTGAGACAAAACAAACAAACAAGCAAGCCTGGAACTGTGGGGGGAAAAAAACACAAAAACAAAAACCAGAGTTGGCCCCCAAAAGAGGGTATTCCAGCTGATGAGACAGTGAAAGCGGTGAACAACAGGATATCCGAAGGAGAATCCACCACTGAATCTCACAGATATTCTACCACAGAAGGTCATACCACAAACCCAGGGAGCCAGAACAGATCAATTTAAGAAGTTGAAGCAAACAACAAGAGTCTTACAAACAATGGGAAGACAAAAGATCAATCCCCAAACGAAAGGAAAGGAGGAAGCTCAAGAAAGAATGCTAAATGAAACGGAGGCAACTCAACTATCAGATATGAGTTCAAAGAAATGGTTGTCAGGAAGCTCAATGAGCTCTCAATGAGCTACCACAAACTACAGGGAAGTTATGATGAACTCACCGCAAACTATATCAACATGAAAAAGGAAATAGAAACTATCAACAAGGGCCAAGAGGAAATGAAGAACACAATCTCTGAACTGAAGAACACAGTACAAGGAATGAAAAGCAGAATCGATGAAGCAGAAAATCGGATCAGCGAGTTGGAGGACAAAATAGAAAAAAAACACTCAGAATGAGCAAGATAAGGAAAAGAGGCTTAGAAAGAATGAAGAGGGTTTAAGAGAAATGCAAGACAACATGAAACGGAATAACATTCGTATAATAGGGATACCAGAAGGAGAAGAACAAGAACAAGGGATAGAAAACCTGTTTGAAAAAGTAATGATGGAAAACTTCCCTCATTTGGTGAGAGAAAAAGCCACACAAATCCAGGAAACACAGAAAGTCCCAATCAAAAGGAACCCAAACAGGCTCACTTCAAGACACATCATAATTAAAATGGCAAAATTCCAAGACAAAGAGAGAATCTTAAAGGCAGCAAGGGAGAAAAAGGAAGTAACATAAAAGGGGGCCCCAATTAGGTTAGCATCTGACTTCTCAATGGAAATGCTCCAAGACAGAAGAGAATGGCAAGAAATATTCCAAGGAATGAGAACCAAAGGCCTACAACCAAGACTACTTTACCCAGCAAGGCTTTCAATCAAGATAGAAGGCCAAATAAGGAGCTTCCCAAACAAAAGCAGTCTAAAAGAATACACCTCTACCAAACCAATGCTGCAAGAGATACTAAAGGGACTGCTTTAAGGGAAGAAAGGAAAAGACAGAGAGAGAAAGAGAGAGAGGAACACAGGTACGAAAATGGCAATGAATAAATACCTATCAATAATAACCTTAAATGTAAATGGATTAAATGCTCCAATCAAAGGACATAGAATAGCTGAATGGATAAGAAAGCATGACCCACACATATGCTGCCTACAAGAAACCCACCTCAGGACAAAAGACATACACAGGCTCAAAGTGAAGGGCTGGAAACAAATTTTCCAAGCAAATGGTCAGGAATAATACTCATATCAGACAAAATAGACTTCAAAAGAAGGGCCATAAAGAGAGATGCAGAAGGTCACTTCATAATACTCAAGGGAAGAATCCACCAAGAAGACATAAATATTGTTAATATATATGCACCCAACGGAGGAGCACCTAAATACATCAAGAAAATTTTAGAGGACTTCAAGAAAGATATAGACAGCAACACAATTATAGTAGGTGATTTTAAAACCCCACTGTCAAAAATGGACAGATCTTCCAAACAAAATATCAACAAAGATATTGTGGCACTGAACAACACTCTAGAGGAAATGGACTTAACTGATATATATAGAGCCCTTCATCCCAAAGAAGCTAAATACACTTTCTTTTCAAATGCACATGGAACATTTTCAAAGATAGACCATATGATAGGACACAAATCAAGCCTCAACAAATTCAAGAAAATTGAAATCATACCAAGCATTTTCTCTGACCACAAGGGACTGAAACTAGAAACCAACCCCAAGGATAAAAACACAAAACCCTCAAAATCCTGGAGATTGAATAGCATGCTATTAAACAATGAATGGGTCAAGAATGAAATTAGGGAGGAAATGAAAAAGTTTCTGGAAACAAACGATAATGAACTCACATCGACCCAAAACTTATGGGACACAGCAAAGGCAGTCCTCAGAGGGAAGCTTATAGCAATACAGGCCTATCTAAAAAAGACAGAAACATCTCAAACAAACAACCTAACCCTTCGCCTACAAGAACTCGAGGAACAACAACAAAGACAGCCCAGAGCAAGTAGAAGGAAAGAAATAACCAAGATAAGAGCAAAATTAAATGACATAGAGACTAAAAGCACAATCCTAAAGATCAATGAATTCAGGAGTTGGTTCTTTGAAGAGATCAACAAAATCGACAAGCTTTTAAGCAGGCTCATCAAGAAATAAAGAGAGAGGACTCAAATAAACACAATCAGAAATGAAAGAGGAAATATTACAACCGACACCGCAGAAATACAAAGGATTGTAAGAAATTACTATGAAGAACTGTATTCCAAGAAATTTGAAAACCTAGGTGAAATGGACAGGTTTCTGGAAAAATATAACCTTCCAAAACTCAATGAAAAAGAAACAGAAAGCCTGAACAGACAAATAACAGCTGGTGAAATTGAATCCGTAATCAAAACACTCCCGATGCACAAAAGCCCTGGACCAGATGGCTTCACAGGAGAATTCTACAAAACATTTAAGGAAGACCTAACCCCTATTCTCCACAGACTATTCCAAAAAATCCAAAAAGATGGAAGAATCCAAAACTCTTTTTATGAAGCCAGCATCATCCTAATCCCAAAACCAGATAAAGACACAACAAAGAAGGAGAATTTCAGGCCAATATCGCTGATGAACATAGATGCTAAAATCCTCAACAAAATATTGGCAAACCGCATCCAACAACACATTAAAAGATCATATACCACGACCAAGTGGGATTCATCCCAGGGATGCAAGGACGGTTCAACATTCGCAAATCAGTAAATGTAATTCACCACATAAGCAAAAGCAAAGACAAAAATCACATGATCATATCAATAGATGCGGAAAAAGCATTTGAGAAGGTACAGCACCCATTTATGATTAAAACACTCAGCAAAGTGGGAATAGAGGGAGCATTCCTCAACATAATAAAGGCTATATATGAGAAACCTACAGTCAGCATCATACTCAACGGGCAAAGACTAAATTCTTTTCCACTAAAATCAGGAACAAGACAAGGCTGTCCACTCTCTCCACTTCTATTCAACATAGTATTGGAAGTATTAGCCACAGCGATTAGACAAGAAAAGGAAATAAAAGGCATCCAACTTGGAAAGGAGGAAACAAAACTATCATTGTTTGCAGATGACATGTTAGTATACATAGAAAATCCTATAGTCTCGGCCAAAAAACTGCTCGACCTAATAAATGAATTTAGCCAAACAGCCGGATACAAAGTCAATATCCAGAAATCAAAGGCATTTTTGTATACCAACAATGAAACAACAGAAGCAGAAATCAAGAAAAAAATACCATTTGATATAGCAAAAAGAAAAATAAAGTACCTAGGAATTAACCTAACCAAGGAGGTAAAAGACCTGTATGCAGAAAACTACACAATACTGAAGAAGGAAATCAAGGAAGACACAAATAAATGGAAACACATACCATGTTCATGGATCGGAAGAATTAACATCATCAAAATGTCCATACTTCCCAAAGCAATCTACAGATTCAATGCAATACCTATTAAAGTACCAATGGCATATTTCACAGATATAGAACAAACTCTTCAAAAATTTATATGGAACCATAAACGACCCAGAATAGCGGCAGCAATCCTGAGAAAGAAGAGCAAAGCAGGAGGGATCACAATACCTGATACCAAAATGTATTACAAGGCCACTGTAATCAAAACAGCCTGGTACTGGCATAAAAACAGGCACGTGGACCAGTGGAATAGAATAGAGAGCCCAGAAATAAACCCTAATCTCTATAGTCAATTAATATTCGACAAAGGGGGCAGCAACATAAAATGGAGTAAAAATAGCCTCTTCAACAAGTGGTGTTGGGAGAACTGGACAGCTTCGTGCAAGAAAATGAAACTCGAGCACCCACTCACAGCATACACAAAAATAAATTCAAGGTGGATAAAAGACTTAAACATAAGCCGTAACACCATTAAAGTCCTAGAAGAGAACATAGGCAGGAAAATCTCAGATATTACACGCAGCAACATTTTTACTGATATGTCCCCTAAAGCAAGGGACATAAAGGAAAGAATAAACAAATGGGATCTCATCAAAATAAAAAGCTTCTGCATGGCCAAGGAAAACAGTATTAAAATAAAAAGAGAACCGACTGTGTGGGAAAACATATTTGCCAATGATACCTCAGATAAGGGTTTAATCTCCAAAATATACAAAGAACTTACACGACTCCACTCTAAGAAGATAAGCAACCCAATTAAAAAATGGGCAAAGGACTTGGGCAGACACTTCTCCAAGGAGGACATACAGAGGATTCAGAGACACATGAAAAGATGCTCGATATTGCTAGCTATCAGAGAGATGCAAATTAAAACCACAATGAGATACCACTTGACACCAGTCAGAATGGCCCTCATAAACAAAGCAACAAACAGCAAGTGTTGGAGAGGTTGTGGAGAAAAGGGGACACTAGTGCACTGCTGGTGGGAGTGCAGACTGGTACAACCACTATGGAAAACAGTATGGAATTTTTCTAAAAAAACTAAAAATGGATCTACCTTTTGACCCAGCAATTCCATTGCTAGGACTATATCCTAAGAACCCTGAAACACCAATCCAAAAGAAACTATGCATCCCTATGTTTATAGCAGCACAATTTACAATAGCCAAGTGTTGGAAGCAACCTAGATGCCCATCAGTAAATGAATGGATCAAAAAACTGTGGTACATTTTCACAATGGAATTCTATGCAGCAGAAAGAAAGAAGGAGCTCATACCCTATGCAACAGCATGGATGGAACTTGAGAGCATCATGCTAAGCGAAGTAAGCCAGGCAGTGAAAGACAAATACCATATGATCTCACCTTTAACAGGAACCTAATCAACAAAACAAACAAACAAGCATAATATAACCAAAGACATGGAAATTGGGAACATGCTGAAAGTCACCAGAGGGGAGAGGGGAGGGAATTTCAGGGGAAAAGGGGAAGGATTTACAGGAACAAGTATAAAGGACACATGGACAAAAACTATGGGGGGGGGTGGAAATGGGAGGGAGGTGGGGAGGGCTGGGGTGGCGGGTTCGGGTGAGAATAAAAGACGGAAAACTGTACAAGATCAACAATTAAAATAAAAATTAAAAAAAAAATCACTTCAGCAATATCCATGACAATGGAACAAAGATTGGTAAAAGTCGAATGAGAATAGTAATATTATAAGAAAGAAAAAAGATTTTGAGATGTCTAAAGTAAAGAATACTAATTTTAATAGGATAGAAGGAGGAGAAATGATAAGCATAAGGGTTAGAAACTAGGTTAAGAAAGGGGGAAGAGACAATTTAAAATAGAAATAAGACAGGGCAGGAGGAAGCTGAAATGCAGTAGGACTGGGGAACATGAGATTTAAAAATAAAAAAAAAATTAAAAAATAGTGCACACCTAGGGATAGAATTGATGAAATGCAACAACAACCCCAATATCAATGACTGTCAAACCAATATTTATAAAGGTGGAATGACAATAAGGATATTATAAGAAAGGGAAAAAAGAATGTGAGATGACTGATGGAAGTAAAGATGGTTTTTAGAGGATGTAGGGAGGAGAAATAGTAAGAGTGAGGAATAGAAACCAAGCATAGAAAGGGAAAAAATAAAATTTAAAACAAAAAGAAGAAATAGAAGGATGACAGGAAAAGGATGATGGAGTAAGAGACAGAAAGTGTAAAATATGAGATTGGAATTAAAACAAATAAAAATAAGAAGTAATAATAATAAGTAATAATAATACTAAAATGAGAAATTAAAAAGTTTATATATTTGGATAATAAAAATATATATAATAAAATGTATAAAATAGAAAATAATGAAATAATAGGAACAAATCAAAGACAAAGAAGCAATGTTAAAAAGCTCTGCAGGAGAAAAAAAATAGGACAAATATTGAAAAATAACAGTGTGAAATTCATCTCAGCAAAGTCTAGTGTTTGTTGGCCTACTGTCTTTTCTTTCGAGATCCATCCCTGGTCATCTGGTGTCCCAATAGAGCTTTAGGCAGCCTGTTCGAGGCTACAAGTGATCCACAGTCAGTGGCTGTCTCCTTTAGGCTTGACTGGTCCCTACTGTTCTGCCCTGCTGGCTTTTTATCACACAAGGCCTAGGGATGGTTCATATAACACTCGTCCAACAGCACCACATGTAGCACCTCCACCTGCCTCTGGAGAAGTCCTCTGGTGCAATCAGGAGGGTCAAACCCCTGGACCACTCCCTAGGAGGCACTGTTCAGCCCTGAGGGATGATACTGGGTGTGTTCTCCACTCCTCTGCCACACATCTTTGTATGGCCCAGATTATTTCTGCTAATGTATAGTGTCTGATGAATTAGCTGTCTGTTTCATATGTGAGACAAATCTGTGTAAAAGGGTCAGCTCCTTCCTGCTTGGTGCTAGCAGCAGTTCTGTGTGAGAGTTGAGGCTAGGTGGGGCCCTGAATACATCTTGTTGTGCCAGTATCTAATCTCTCTGCTCTGCTGTTTTCAAGTGAATAAGCCTGATTAGGAGCCAGCACAGTGTCTGATAAAAGTTCATAAACGGCTCCTTTGGAGATTCTCTTTCTCTCTCCTGTAGATATGTGCCAGGTGTGGGGTTCCTGAACCTGGCCTTCCTTTCCAGGAGGCTTGTATTCCATTGTTTGTGTGGCCCTGCCTAGCTGCAAGGAATCTCAGGTGCTCAGCTCTAGCCTGTCCAGATCCTGGATCACTGCTCTTACAGGAGGCTCAGACCCAAACCCTTGTTCTGTACACAGCCCTCCCACTAGCCAGCTGCACTGGGTTGGGGGTGCGGGCTGCAATCCCTTTGCTGTGTAGATTTCTACCTTCCTGGCCAGCTGGGTTCAGTGGGCACAAACTGTGCTTTGAATCTGACCCCTTTGCTGGCAGGGAAGCTGCCATGTGTGTTTCCTGCTCAGCCATGCCTCCAGTCCCCTCTTTACAAATAAAAATCTTTTAAAAAGTCCCTATGTGGCATGCTTCCTGGCAGCTCGGAGCCACTGACCAGCTCTCTGTGCATTCCACTTCTCCGAAAGACAAATAGTCTTTATCTTGGTCAGGGCTGGCCACAGTCTGCCAATGCCTCTGAGAGTCTTAAGAGCTGGAATTTCTCTACAGGACTCTCCCCATTGGTGCTGCAGCCATGGACGTGCTGCTCACTGTGTGTGTACAGTCAAGTTTCCCAGACTCTGTATATCCTCCCAAATTTCTCTAGATTAGGATTGGGTGTTCCCTGTATGGGACCTGGGCCCCTGCTTTGGAAGGGCAGTAGCCACCAACCTGTGCTTTCTCTCCTCTGCTCTCTCTTTTACTTCAGACACCTCACACAGGGTATTTCCCCTGCAACTTGTAAAATCTCTTACTGGATGGGGCAAAGCCTCTTCTGCACTCCCTGGTTTCAAAAATTCACATCTGCTGAAATCCCACTGATTATTCAGGTCATGAGATGGAAGATAGGTTGAAAATCTGTGCTGGGGACACGAGCAAGTGAGCTCAGCTTCCACCTAGTTGGCTACCATCTTTCACTTCTGGCATTTCTTTTAATATACTACATTAGTGAAAAATTTTCTTGAAGGTAAGAGATATGTTCAAATCTTTGTTATTATAATGTTAGTGTGCAAATTAAGGCCCATTTTATTGTCTCTGATGAGTCTCAGAAATTTCTACATGAGTCGTGTATAGGTACAAACCTACACTCTCCACTTCAATAGTATAGCTGGTTCCTTATACGTCATGAGCCCATAGAACCAAAGTCCTCTATACAGAAAACCAAAGTCCAGGTAGGTAAAATCCCAAAGTCACACAGATGGTATGCTGCCAACACTGGGATTGTAACCTTCTTGTGCAGAGCTTGTGCTCTTTATGTTACATATTTCTGACTGAGAACAGGGAGAATGTTCATCAAATGGGGGTTAACTTGGTGGCATATTATTCATAGAGTGCTTTAAAATATCTTGAAATTTTCAGTGGCTTGATTTACCATTTGGAATTCAGACAAAGATTGTGAGAGATTTAAACCTTACAGATAGCAACAAATGCAGCTTGCTTTTGAATCAACCATTTGGATTCGGAAATGTAATGTTTATTTTAACTGAGGTAAAATAAAAATCTTACTGTAACGGGGGGTGGGGGACTAGCCAGAGCACTTAGGGGAGGGAAGAAACCCTAATCCAGCATGACAGGCTTCCCCCTCAGAGAATAAAGGAGTTGGAGGAAACCCCAAGGTGGTGAATTGAAGCAGTAGCCAGCAAAAGAACCCCGCTTCCTGGATAAGGGAATGCCAAAGTCAACCCAGGATCAAAACCGGTGCTGCAGAGTGATTCCATACCCCTGAGACAAGAGTAAACAGCTAACACAGCTAGTGACACCACTTGAACAGAGCCTGTGTGGGCTGTAAGAACTGGAAGGGTCACAAATCATGTGCCGCAAGGTGATGCCCCACCCCAGACAGAGAGGTACATTGCCTCTGTGAGC